>OU611805.1:5184000-6480000 GCA_914767645.1 Hydraecia micacea
TGTATGAGAAGCGACATATAGAAAGCCAGGCGTAGTTCTGCAATAAAAATTGACAACTTGCGTGCAAAGGTTTTAAAATAACAGCAAAACATAGGTGAAAGATGTCCACAATAATATTATAATATTTATTTATATTATAATTCATTACATACATATTTATTATATTTTTTATGTGGCAATGCTGCCAGCCTTTTGGGCACGTTTCCTGTTGACAGCAATGCGGACGAATTTTTTTATGCCCTTTGTTTATAAATGTTAAATATTTGTAAATATTTGAATGTGTAAATATAAATAATTGATTAGGTACTCTTCAATATGAATATAAAAACATTAAAAAATATGAAAAATAGTAGTATCGGGAACAGGGTCCACGCTACGGGTCGGGCTCCTAAGAGAGGAACCTCCTGACAATGCGAGCCGTGTCCAGAAGTTAGTACATATTATTATTTTAGGACTGTTAACTTAGATTATATGTTAATATTATCTTGATTAAAGTACTTACAAGATAGTGGTTTTGCTTTCAAAAGTCTTAGTTTAGACGTGAGAAAGGTTAAATCCTGCAATCTTTTCGTTATCCCTTCTTCGAAGGAATCTCCAATTTTGGCTGAGTATAACTCCGTGGATAAGCTCCGCAATTGTTGCTCGAAGTTGTTACTAACATCTTTTAATTGTTTAAATGCGTTTACTATCATTTTAAATGAAATCTCAATTTGTTAGAAATTATTCACAAAACGATCGCCGTTTTCTATAAATTCAAATTGCCAATTTTTGTTTGTAAACTTGCTTTGATTGTAGTTGTCTATGGTACTCTCTGGTTCACTTTTTTTTTTTAATTGCCTGGCTGCTGGGACCTTTTAGCAAGTCTTTATTTGGTTTAGTAATGTAGTGTTTTTAAGACGTCCGGTCCCGTCCCGCCAAACCACCAAGTGGTGTGTCAAGTCTCATCTTTCGTGGCGCTAACTCAGTGGTTGGGAAAACTATAGTCATTGGCGCTAACTATAAACTTTATGACCAGATATATTTTTTTTAATCTGTGGAATCATTGACAGAAATCAAAAAAAGAAAATAAATTTTGTGTCAATGTGACAACTGGTCTGGTAATGTCATTATTTGTCAATCAAAAGTTCAAAACGTTTGTTTGTATTGTATGTGTTTGATCTGTACCGAATTTCTGCGCAAAAAAATTAAAACCAAAATTTCACCATGTATTTAACATAAAAACTGAATAACACCTTCACTAGCCCATAACCAAAGCTCCAAAAGGCAATAAAAATGTCAGATAATAGAGAAATAACTTGCCATATGTATTCTTTACCTGCCGAAATTTTATTGAACATTTTCATATATTTACCGGCCAAAGACTTAACTAAATGCCGTGAGGTTTGTGTTCGGTGGAGCTTAATCATCGACGGGCTGGCTAGAAGCGATGATTTATGGGCTAAACACTGTAAAGAAGACTTCAGCAATATTTACACAGTCGCACGTAAAAAAGCGAAGCCGGGGCTGTTGTGGTACAATTTATACCGTTCTTTGGCTCTCTGGCAGAGAATAGCCATGTCTAGAGAAGATATTGACGAGTTCTCTTCAGCTTCTTGCTTGGACGAGGAGATTCGGAACTTTGAATTATTAGGAAATGGAGTTTTAGGTGTGCACAAAAAATCATCCATCGTGTACTATGATGTTGACACCCTACAGGAATCTAAGCGTGGGGCGATCTCCGGCGACTACTCGAGGTACTCAGAGAATGACAGCGTCATTGTTATTCTGAGTTACCATTTACATTGTTTTCTGATTCGGAAAGCTCTATTTAATAAGTATGAAGAAGAGAGTAACGTTACATTTGATAACATTAAACTTTACACATTGACTGAAAATGCTCTGTACTTCGTTAACTTGGATGATGAGATTTTTGTATGCAGTTTCAATGATAAAAAACTACAAGCTGTATTCTTGAAGCAATCTGGAGATGGTATTATGTCTGTCGGGTACAGCGATGGACACCTCAACGTCTTGACCTTCCAACGTGATATATATACAATAATTGACAATGCTCTTGTATACAAATGTTCCCTTGGGCCCGACTCCAACTTACTTCACCAACTAAAGAAATTTAACTTTCTTGAACAATTGGATTGGCGAGTTTATTTCCAATGGATGTATGTGCTCAACCATGCCATTCCTGATGGACCGTTACGAGATATAATCATCATACGACCGTACGGTGATGTATACTTCGTTGGATCTAACTGGGGAGTATTACGGATCTACTACGCCCCATACTCAGCGGGAGAATTTGATATTTTCAACACACAGCCAGTGAAACAGTACAATTTTATGGAACGATCAGACTGTCCCGTGCTCTCTATGTGCCCGATATTACAAGTGGATGTATTTGAAGTGGAAGATGGTCACACAGTACTTGTAGCCATGCCGAAAAAGATAGCGGTTCTGAATTTCACTCACACCTTCAAACGGACTGCTACGCTTGCAATGCTGCCGTACAGCGACATCCAAAAAGTTAAGTGCCTAAAGATAAACCAATATAAATAATTTTCAGTAACTCTTTAACTGCTTAAAAAATATCTGATTAAGTGCTGCTTGTCTTTTTAATCAAAAGTTTTACCATAAAGAATAATAGTACAGATCCCAGCACATCAAGCTACCTGAAACTGTCAAATTTTCCCAATCAACTTTGAACCTTACGTTTCTAAATTTACGTGATAAAGTTGAAAATCTATTAAAGAAATTTGACAGATTGTAGAAGTTTGATGTGTTGGCATCTGTACATTACAAATTACAATACATATGACTTAAGTAACATTATTGTACCATACACTTGGACGCTAATCACTGTGCATAAATAGACTTAGGGCTGATTTTTCAATCGACATATAATTTTTATTTGTGGAATAAAATTGACATCTGACAGTTTTTGTATGGAAGAACTGTCTAAAATTCAAAATTATGAAAATAAAAAATCTGGAAAAATCAGCCCTTAGTTAGTTTATGAGTATTGTATACTATTTTATAGCTCTTGTGACATAAACCTGCACTCAAGTACCTGTTTACTGTGTAAAAATGGACTACTTTATATATTAGTCACAGAAAAGTGTTACTTAGGTGGGGGCTTAGTTCACACAGTGCTATAAATTATATTAATCTGCTTTTATAAGGTGCTGATTTGATTACTAAAAATATTATTATAATTATAACGGAAGTGCAATTTGTATTAAATTTAGCCAATCATTACACATAAAATTGTAAAACCATATCGCTCAATTGGAGAAACATCGACGTAACTGATACTTTAATTTTTTATGTTTATTCTTTCCTAACGTAAATACGCTTTCTAAGTGCTTCGTCATATTTAACTAATTTTTGGGTAAAAATGCATTTACGTCGATGTTTCTCCAAATGAGCGATATTTCCAACGATTTAACAGTTTTTTTCGATTGTCGCATTTCACTATGCCTTCATTGAAATAACATTACTTGTTCGAACATTAATAATAATAGTCATCATCTCTTTTGACCAGTCGCCAGTCCCACTGCTGGACAAGATACCTGCCATTCTACTGCCGAAAAAATATTGATGAATTTTACTGTACAAGTCATAGATATTATGATTTCTATGGTACACCTATTATAACTCTTAGGGCCTTATCACACTAGCGGTTTGCGAGCGGCTGCGGGGCGGGGCGGGCGCGTCGCGAACACGCCGCGGCTGCACAGCGAAGACGTCACGGACGCGTGGCAAATTCGCAACGTTTTCGTCGCGTGTTTGTAGCAAGTTAACGACGTACAATACACTCAGTAACAATGGCGTCCATGCTGCTATTCGCGGCGATCTCGGTTGCGCGTCCTCAACGAATTCACTGCGCATGCGTCGCGTGTTCGTTGCGCGTCCGCTCCACTTTGAGGACGCTGGCAATCCGCTAGTATGATAAGGACCTTAGGTTTAGCTAATGTTACTTGCGCAAGTTGCAATTTGCAAGCAAGCAGTACATACGGCGACATGTCAAGCACACACACACACACAGCGACACTAGGTAACTTTTCCAGTTTTAGCTGACCTCGCATTGTATAGGTTTTTCGTTCAGACGCGAGCACATCAAGCTACCCGAAACTGTCAAATTTTCCCAATCAACTTTGAACCTTATGTTTTAGCGATAAAGTTGAAAATCTATTAAAGAAATTTGACAGATTGTAGTAGCTTGATGTGCTGGTGTCTGTACAATGAGAACTCAGCTTATACTGGTTATGTATAGCTTGGTAAATCGTCGTGCGTCGTCCTTTCACGGTTATTTTAACTCTGGTAGCAGCAAGAGTAACCTTATTGTAACGAGAATAAGGATGACAATGATTTTGACAGAATAGCAGTAACCTAACTTCAACCTTATTATAAGAACTATAAGGATCACTGTGATTTTGGCAGTTATGGTAATAGTGACCAGAGGTAAAATAACTGAATGCGACACTAAGCGAGCGGCTTATGCCCGGTTTCTGAGTTTATCCATTCGATAGTAATTATTGGTTCGATATCGTGTTTCTGAACACGTCATTAAGGACGAATTTAGCTTAAAAGTCGAGTGAATTAAATTATTAACGAGGGTTTATCTGAGAACCTCAAAAACCGAGCATAAGGAAGTAATTGTCGAATCAACAGCTATTGAAAGTTTAAACTCCGTTTAAGAATTTTTCAGAAACCGAGCATTAGTTATTAGATTGAAACCTGTTTTAGTTCAAAATATAACATGTATTTGATGCGATCAACATAAGATTAGGACTATAGCCGTTACTAAGTCGTACCTACAATAAACAAAAAAAAAAAACAAGATACAGGGTAACGTTGAATTAGCTGGCTAAACTCTGCAGATGTGATGGGTAATATGGGTATTGCTATCTAAACAAGTAAACACGATAAAATGAAATTAAAAGTATTTGATGTTTTTTTTTGAGGTCAACGACCGCTGGTAGTGTTGTTATATCAATATCTATATGTGAAGTTTACACACAATTAAATGATATTTTAAGTGACTACACTAACTGCGGTCAATGACCCCACAAAATAAATCAACAAATTAATTTATTTTATGTTTTATCATGTTAAGACATCGATAGCGATATCACATCTGCGGAGTTTCGCTAGCTAATTTCATGTGACCCTGTATAAAATCACAAGCTCAACATGTTTTACTAAAGCTACAGATATTGCTCATTTGGAGAAACATCGACGTAACTGCTACTTTTTTTTTTACGTCTGCTTTCCTAACGCAAATACGCTTTCTAGGTGATTTGGCATATTTAACTCATTATTGGGAAAAAATACATTTACGTCGATGTTTCTCCAAATGAGCGATATGCTGTCAGTGACGCGAACCCATAAGATTTTTCCCTACCAAAAATCGCTCAACGCACCTAAAGAAATTTTAAATTAAAAAAAAAACTTACTTCACTATAGGCGTAATGAGTGTTAGTGCTCACTGCTCATACACACGTGCGACACGCGTCAACTGCAGCCGTCGACGAGCGTCGACGGATCCGTACTCAAATAAAATTTGAGCACCTGTACTCGTTACAAGTGCGGCACGTTGTCGACGGCTGCAGTTGCTTCCGTATATGTACAGACGCCAGCACATCAACCTACACCTAACTGTCAAATTTTCCCAATCAACATTGAACCTTATGCTTTAGCGATAAAGTTGAAAATCTATTACAGAAATCTGACAGATTGTAGTAGGTTGATGTGCTGGCGTCTGTACACTTCCGCTGCTGCACGCAGGACCAGAGACCGGACGTTGTGGCAATGCTTGGGGCAACCCAACGTCAAGCAGTGGATGTCTTTCAGCTAAATGATGATGATCAACTCAGCCAAGCAAGCAAGCAGTCCACTGCTGGACATAGGCCTCTCCCAGGCTGCGCCACAACACCCTGTCCTCCGCCTTCCGCATCCAGTCTATCTCAGCCACCCTTTTTAAATTCTTCGGTCCATCTAGCTGGGGACTTCCCACACTACGCTTGCCGATTCGCAGTCTCATCTCTAGGAATGTTGATAATAACGGACTTAAATTTCCGCGTCAAACGGTTTCTGCGCTATAAACCAAATCATGTTGCCAAGCCGGCTTCAGTCCTGAATACCAGTATTTTACATGGAGCATCAGCCTATTTGACCTCCACAACCCAGTAACTGGCTACCAGGATACCCTAACCTTGTCTTGATAGCATTGTAGTAAATAGTTTACTATATTGGGGCATTTTAATAAACATTTACTATTACAATGGGGTAGTTTTAATAATTCGGTCTCAAATATACAATAGTTCCTGTTGAATTATGAAAAAAAATGGGCAATTTTGGTCGAAATGTCAAGGAAAGCTAGGTAATTGCGTAACACACTATCAGTAGCGATGGGTTTCATTTTGACAGTTCAACAACATTCATTGCGTTATTTAACTTGATGGACATTTTTCGAACATGAAGCGATGGATTGGCAATATCCTTCAAAACTATTTAGATTGAGATTGATAGTCTGTTACGCAATTATGGTGTTGTTAGCGGTTACTTACCAGATTTTTATATATAGTTTTATTTTTATTTTATAAAATAGTAATACAAATATTAAGGGCAAAGCTCATGAACCAGACTATATTATCTACTAAATGATGAATTATTATTTTGTACAGACGCCAGCACATCAAGTTACCCGAAACTGTCAATTTTTCCCAATCAACTTTGAACCATATGCTTTAGCAATACAGTTGAAAATCTATTAAAGAAATTTGACAGATTGTAGTAGCTTGATGTGCTGGCGTCTGTACTAACAAAAAAAGACCACTATTTCATCAAATTAAACATTGTTAAACATCATAGGTCTCATTAATTTAATGATCTAGAATCTAGTTAACTAAATTTATTTTATTATACTTAAGTACTTAATTTATAAAATATATGTTCATTTGAAACCCAACAAGCAAGTATTTGATTCCTCAGTATGTTTACAGGCCAAGTACTTCACAAAATTACTGATCACTAATAATATTGCGGTTGATTCGAAATTGGCAAAAGAATATATTATGTGAAAAGATCAGCCAAAATAACAAGTCTCCGGAAGTCTACGCATTGTGCCAATTTACCATCGACTTATTATTAGTACACACGGCTACACATCAAGCTATACGTAACCAGTATAAGCTGACTTCTGGTGGTACGAAAAACCTATAAAATGCGAGGTCAGCTAAAACTGGAAATGTATAGCTTGATGTGTAGCCGTGTGTACAGACGCCAGCACATCAAGCTACCCGAAACTGTCAAATTTTCCCAATCAACTTTGAACCTTATGCTTTAGCGATAAAGCTGAAAATCTATTAATGAGATTGTAGTAACTTGATGTGCTGACCTACCTGCTGATAAATATGTGCCAAGTTTATACACGGTAATAGCTCGACCGTTGTGGCAATTCTCGTAATTTTAAGAACGTTCACAGTCTGATCTCAGTCTCAATCTGTCAAAAATACCTCTAATTTCCCTACATTTTGAAATTTGAAGTTTTTGAAATTTGTTTGTCGCCGAGATGAGACTGCGACTAGATTTTGAACGTTTTAAATTACGAGAATTGCCCTTCTGGTTTCTCACCGGGGCCGCATTCCAGCGAGGTTAAGACAAAAGCAACAAGGTAGCCCGCGAAATTAAAATATTCTTAAGTTCTTTAAATTTTGCAGATCAGTATTAGGTTGTATGTTGATCTAAGTATGATTCACGGACGTAACGAATATTTATTTAAGTATAGAATTATAATCAAAAGACATCAATACAACTTATACCAACCCTCTGTCCACGAGGGTATGTTATTGCTGTTAGTCCTACTGAAGTTTTGAAACTAAAATGTACCTCCTGTATAAAGAAACTGACTGGATAGGTGTGGGGCGTGTCTCAGTTTCAGTCGTCGTACTGCCTTCTCTTTATATCTTAGAAAGCATTTTTTAGATAAATTAAGATAAATATTTAACTAATCTTAATTTATCTAAAAAAATACCGGTTGTTTTATTAACACCATGAACTAATTCTACTTGAGATTTTAGAATGTTATCAAGTAATTCATTAGGTACCTATTAAAATATTAATGAAATGTTTTTTTTTTTTAATAAACCCTTTAATGCAATATTGTAAAGCAGATACTGTTTATAACAAATGACTAGCTTGTTTTAGTTAAGTATCACAATTTCATGTTTACTACGTGTATTTATATACTTATTATGGAAATCGTTTCTTATTTTGAAAAGTCCTAAGTTTTTGCGAACATACAAAATGCTTTCTAAGATATAAAGAGAAGGCAGTACGACGACTGAAACTGAGACACGCCCCACACCTATCCAGTCAGTTTCTTTATACAGGAGGTACATTTTAGTTTCAAAACTTCAGTAGGACTAACAGCAATAGCATACCCTCGTGGACCTACTGGTAGAACAAAATAGTAGGACCACGAGAAAATACCCTTTTGTTTTGGGTAATATAGCCGTAATTTTATTTAGTTTTAGGTTAAGTAATTTGCTTTAATAAAAATTGACATGAAACTATTTATTGAATGGTTAAAATGCGATATTGTATTGCTTAGCTAATGCAAAGATCGGGCTGTAATAGGCTAGATAAATAATGGAAACCAATATTGTTGTTTTATTAATTAATCTCCCTTTATATATTATGTGCACACACACGAGCGACGTGCGTCAACTATAGCCGTCAACTCCCGCCGTCAACAACGCGTCGTTCTGTGTTTGAGTTGGGAGCTCAAATATACGAACGGCATGTTGCCGACGGCCGCCGTCGACACTTGCCGATGGCTGCAGTTGCCTTTTCCGTTGATGCGTGTCGCTCTTGTGTATAAACACTAAGACACCTATACCAACGCCGACGAGGGAGCGACTAGCTATCGACGATTTTTTCGCTCAAGAATCGTAGGAACAAAAGATTGTAGGCCCCGCGAAAACAAAAGAGGTAATCTGCGTTCGCGATTTATTTGCCAAAAATGTAAACAAATATGAAGTAATGGAAACATAATTCCTACACAATAAAGTGCAGTTTACGCTACAAGTTCAAGAAATTTTATAACTTTTTCAATAGTGCTAGTCACTGAAATCAACTTAATTATCATTGAAAAAAAGTATAGGGTTGGGGAGTGCAGTGCAGCACTGCGCACTTTTACTATAGGTATATATGTTACCGTTATAATACCTTTATATAAACTTTATTTATAAATATTTTATTTATTTATAAATACTATAAACTTTATTTGTTTTTTTATGCAGTGTTTTTTTCATAGAACTATTTTCCAAACGACTTTTCGTTTTTTTTTACGCGCGTTTCAGTTCAGAACGGTGTTTGTGTGCGTGAGAACTAGACGTTTTGTGCGTGTAGAGGTTACATGCTCTGTGTAGACTAGCATCTAACTGCTCATCACTGATGCTATCTGTCGGACACGATGCCAGGTGAAACAGCGCGCTTTTTGGCCACGCCCACCAGTGAGCTCACTCGCGACTTGTTCCACCTTAAGAAGCTCAACTCAACAAATGGAAATGGATCAACTGATCCATTTGTTAACATTTTCATCAGATATGTACAGACGCCAGCACATCAACCTACTAAAACCTGTCAAATTTCTTTAATAGATTTTCAACTTTGCCACTAAAGCATAAGGTTCAAAGTTGATTGGGAAAATTTGACAGTTTCGGGTAGGTTGATGTGCTGGCGTCTGTACCTACTGTTGGAAGGTTGAAACAGACCTTAGGTTACTACTTACTATAGCTACCTACAAGGAATTAATTAGGTACAAAAAATAAAACGGAAAACTCAGAGGTAAATTTTTTTTTTCGCCTTAGTATTTAATCGGCCTAAGTATTCATAAATGTGGTAGATTTGCAATGACAATCTTTTTAAATTGATCGGATTGGCGTCTGGCCATAGCCGTCGTGTAACTAGTCCCACTCTCACTATAGCCCATCAAAAGACCCAAGTCATAGTCTTCGATTAAGGTCGATGGTGACGGAGCGCGCATTTCCCAATAGCTACTGGTCTGGCGACGGACCTTGGTCTTTTTATTAGTTACATAGTCGTAACCAACGACTTCCAAGGAATGTTTTGAATCATTTATTTCGTCTTCTCTTTCTGCGATTATGTTTCGTTTCTTGTATCTCGTCTTAAAGTAAGGGTTGATGTTAAAAAGATTCAAACTGGTTTCAGGGTACTTCCCGCTGGGTTTTGCTGATAAAACTCTACGTCGTTTGAATTGGCACACGTGGACGTCTCCCTCGCTGGGCCTTTTCTGGGATCTAACAAGTGTGGCCTGTTGACAGCGTCGCTTGTTCTTCGCTATAATTTTCAGCGCTTGGTAAAAGTTCTGTGGCTCTTTATACGCGTTTACTTTTTTTTGTAACTGTTCTTTGAGTGAGTTGATGAATTCCTTCTTTCGGTCGTTTTGTGTTTTCCTCCTTGACATTGACAGGCTG
Organism: Hydraecia micacea; assembly: GCA_914767645.1. NCBI lineage: Eukaryota > Metazoa > Arthropoda > Insecta > Lepidoptera > Noctuidae > Hydraecia > Hydraecia micacea. The sequence continues at coordinate 5,194,497 of OU611805.1, forward strand.
GTGGTTTTAGGTAACGGTTTGGTATTCTTGTAGTTAAACGAGTCAGATTTGAGTTTTCGCCTTCTTTTTGGCGTCTCCGCACTGTATTGCTTGGTAACCTCAGGCTGGAAATGTTCCAATAATTGCTTGTCGTCCCATTCTTGACTCTCAACTGGCTGAATGCTGTAGAAATACTTCGACGAAGGCTTCTGTGATACATTAGACGTCTCTTTGAACTCTGTCTCTTTTTTTATTTGCATAGCATTAAGTTTTCCGGCGACAGATTCGTTTATCTCTAGAGCGACTTTAGAAGAGTTCGCACTAGCTAGCAGTTGTTTATTGAATTCGGATTTCACATTATAAACACTGAAACTAGTTTTAAGAACATCCACAAAGAAATTATAAAAGCTTTTATCAACTTTCTTTGTAGCATCTGCAATCATAGTCGTCGGTTCGTTATTAATCAGCCCGACTTTTTTACTATTAGTTGCCACGGTCTCCTGGTCTAGTAGTGGCAAGCCTTCTGTCCATCTTAGAGTTACTGGGTCGATATAAGTGCTGATCGTATTTTTATCAGTAATACATTCAGAGTTATTGGAAGGCGTTTGAGCAATGTCTTTAGTTGATTGTAACACTACAACTGGCTCCACTTCATTATCAGCAAGGTTTTGTACAACTCTGGATCTGTATCTTGGTTTCCTCTTTGATATACTTGGTGTTGTGACCGAAACTTCATGGGCAACTTCTTCGTTTCTTGTCTTCTTTAGTTTACTCTTTACTTTGTCCATTTTCCTGGCACTGTCAATCACCTCTGGACATTGGGTCCCAGCAGTAGATTTCGATAGAATAGTTAGTACGGATGCCAAGAACCGTTTTCTATTAGGACGAGGGATTGGGCGAGGAGGACGTGGCTGTGGTTTATTTATTAGCGCTGAATAAAGAGAAAGGTAATTAAAATAATAGCTCATTAAATGCAAAAGCTATTCAGCCTATAATGTTGCCACTGCTGGGGCCTCCTCTCTTTGAAAGAGAATGAGCTACAGCTCACTCTGTTTCCACCACGCGGGCCCAGTGCGGGTTGGTAGATGGCATATGGCTTCGATTTTTTGGGTTAGGACATGCCGGTTTCCTATGTTTTCCTTCACCGTTTTGAGACCAGAGGGGTAATTGTCGTAATTTTATGAACGTTCACAGTCCGATCTGTCTCAATCTGTCAAAAATACCTCTAGTTTCCCTACATTTTGACAAGTTTTTGACATTTGTTGCCGAGTTGAGACTGCGACTAGATTTTGAACGTTTTAAATTAGGAGAATTGGCCTTTAGTTGTGATGAAATAATTCACACAGAGTGAAGCGCTTATCTGGGTTCGAACCCTTCCTACAAGTCGTGGCCGTTACCACTGGGTCACCACTGCTCTCATGCAAAAGATGTTTGTTTGGAAAATAATTACGTTCATAAGGATCCGAATACACGTATCACAACCACACCAGTGGTGTGACTCCACAACGACAACACCGGACGGGCGTTAATTTGTATGAAAATAAATAGTTTATTCACACGAACCACATTTGGCCGGCAAAATCAACCGTGTGGGCGATACCGACCACATCAAGGCCACGTTGTAGCCACAACGCAACTACCAGCGAGACCGCGCACTAGCGACCGGCCACAACGTTGCGTCGACGCGACGCCACTGCCACAGACGGAGTAGATCTGTATGTCTTCAAACACTAGCCATAGCGTAACAATTACTAGCGATAACGCAACCACATCAATATTTTGTACCTAATTACCAGAACTGCAAGAAGCTGCAGCGATACTATTCACACGTTACTACTGCTTGCCTACATTTTTTCGCTGCGATGTGGTGTGGACAGTGTGGTTGTGCTAGGTATGTGGCGGCAAATCAAAATCAAAAGTCATTTATTCAAACTAGGCTGAGAATCAGCACTTTTCGAACGTCAAAATTACAAAAGACAGCATCATCTAAACTGCTTTAAGAATCGTCTGGACAAACTAAATATCTCCAAGCTATACGATACACACGCATCAGCTAATTAGCTTCTAGAGTGTCAGACCAAATAATAATAATAACCCCACCGCCGTATCTCTACGTTGACGTCGTGGTGGATCTTGAGCGCTCCGAACTCTAGGCCTATGCCGGAAGTTTACTTTGCCAGAACAGGTCTAAGGTGAGGAGCCAGAAGATACAGAAACCCGCAGGGCAGCATGTGGCGAGCTGTTGGGCACTAGCGACCCCACGGACCCTGCCTCCCGGGAGAAGTCTTGTTCTTCACCTCTGGCTTGCCTTTATTGGCCGGCTGGAGTGAACAATGACGAGGAACAGAGCTCCCACCTTATTCTTGCCTTTATCCTGGCTTGAGTGGAGATTCGTAAGAGCAAACGTGCTTGGAGGAAGGAAGTATTCTAGTACGTAAGATGTTGGTAGGGATCTTGACCGTACTTCCGGGATTGTCCTGATAGCCGTGGAATACCTCTCCACTCTTCATAAGCACCTCAGGACATGTTGCCCCCTTGTTGCTACGTCACTATGTGCTAGCGACCAATTCCTGGGGCCCATTATTGAGTGTGCAAGTACCCCCTGCCATTTTATCCGTGTATATACAGTATGTTAACTAACAGAGGGCGTTCCCGTTAACCCGCAATAGTATAGCATCCATACATGTTAAAAAAAATTACCATTCGAAAATAAAATGTTTATATTTTTTTTATATTAAAATATTCACTAAAAATGTTAAATTGATACGTAAAATAAACACCGTACACGCGTACTTGAAGGACGGCAACGTCGCAATTTATTTATGAATGACGGGCCGCGTGTGCGGCGATCTTTTACGTATCAATTTAACATTTTTAGTGAATATTTTAATATAAAAAAAAAAACATTTTATTTTCGAATGGTAATGTTTTTTTTAGCATGTATGGATGCTATACTATTGCGGGTTAACGGGAACGCCCTCTGCTAGTTAACATACTGTATAAAACATTGATCAGGCAGTGGTCATAATTCTTCCATAGTTCTTGGTAACCAGTCCACTTTAGCCACCCAAACCCATAGTCCAACTTTTTGTTGTTCCATATCCTGCAATAGTCCTACACCAACTGGGGGTTATCCTTGGGTGCACTTGCATAGTGCATACAGGGATAATCGTCGGATGGTGCCGCATTTCATTAAAATTTCCTAAGGGGCCTCTGCGAGTTGGCTTCGGCCCTCGTACGCCTTTTAACCGCCCGACTTTATATGAGTTGTCGTGCCCCCAGCGCCCGAACAAAAAAAAAAAAAAAACGAAAAATAAACGCCGATGAAACGAGCTGTGATGATGTAATAATAATTCAGATTAAACGAGCTGTGTTATTTTGTCGTATATATACGACCCTGGCGGAATGGACACGAAAATATTTGTCGGATTAATCCGACGTAAGCGGTTAAAAGGTTAAAGGACCTAGCGAGACCCCATGGTCCCGCTCCCGAGATATGTAAAATCAAAAAATAAATAATACTTAATAATAATAATCTACAACGGCACATGTGGATTACGCATGACACTGACGTCACGCAAAATTCTGGATCGTGCAAGCAGAGTTTACCGCAGGACTAGCATATAATACAACGTCTCGACATCAATCGTCGGGCAGTTGCCCACCAGACACAACACCCTTCTGGACGGAGGATCCTCCCTATTCTATTGGGGACGAGTGAACTTTACATCCAGCACCCTAATTGCGTAACACACTATTACTCTCAATTTGAATCATTTTGAAGTTTATTGCTAATCCATTGCTCCAAATGTTCGAAAAATGTGTTTGCTCAGCAACGTAAATAACGCAATGAATGTTGTTGAACTGTCAAAATGAAACCCATTGCTACTGATAGTGTGTTACGCAATTGCCCTGCTGTTCCTCATACCCCTATAGGTAGGTGTGATCAGACCCTTAAGAGAATAGAGATGCACTACGAATGGATTTGTGGCATCTCAACTCCTGATAATACCGCATAAGCTGCCCACAATGTTCCCACTGCTGAGACACAGGTCTATCTGTGGGAGAGCTGCACAGTAACCCACCATGCCGGGCCCAGTGCAGGTTGGTCGACACGTCACGTGTCTTCGAGATTTTGGTTCTAGGACATGCCGGTTTCATATCATCATCGTCCGGTTCTACCGAGTTGACGAGTAATAGAGAAGTATGGAAGAAAAAGACATGTTGCGCCAACCACAAATAAATTGGGTTATGGGCTGAATGATGCTGATGTTCTTACTTACCGTCTGGACTTCGGTCTCTGTTGATAGATACCTTTGTGTCTTTCTTCTCTACATAGACACCTCTTCTCTTTAGCAGAGGCTGACTGCCTTGGTTATATATTGGAGTATTTGCCTGAAACTCTGCGTTACTTCTGCTCTTTTTATTATTTTTCTGAGTATTTTTTTTCGCCTCGGACGTGCTGTTCGAAGATTTCGATTTCGCAACTTTCGTTTTCGGCTTGTCCATGCTTAAAAATATTGTTTGATCATGTTTTTTTTTTGTATTATGCGTTGAAAATTTTTGGAAGAGGCATTTTTATATTTGTTGCATTTTTTCGAATAAATTATGTAAACACGTTGGCGTTTTAAAGTACATTATATTTTTCTAGTTGATGGTTTTTTTTAAAGGATGTAGACCTTGTATGGTAAAAAAAGGTTTTATGATACTACTAGCTTCTTCCCGCGACTTCGTCCGCGTGAAATTTCACCCCCCCATTCACCCCCTTAGGGGATGAATTTTGAAAAATCCTTTCTTAGTGCACCCCTAGACCTCATAAGGAACGTACGTGAAAAATTTGGAATCTCTAGACCCAGCGGTTTGGGCTGTGCGTTGATATGTCAGTCAGTCAGTTCTCCTTTTATATATATAGATTTGGACAGAAAACTTCCTCGTTGGTCTAGTGGTCACGCGCTACTGCTGACCATGAGGTCCTGGGTTCTCGGGTCGGACGAAGTGTTTTTGGGCTTTTCTATGAGGAATTTCTCAGTAGCAGCCCGGAGTCCAGATTTGTGCCCGGTTGATTTAAGGCGCTCCCCTATTACATGGGACTTAAACATAACTGGCGAAATGTGGGTGTAAGTACTATAGGAACACATCTACCTAACCTTGCGGGGATTACAAGCGGAATGGTAACATGTATGTTGGACGGAAAACATCCGCAAACACTTTCGCAAGTAAATCCCCAACAGGGCCAAACAATCTGCTAACTTAAGTAGGTAGTCTAAATTAGTCTGGTTACTTACGATATGGCTAGTCCACAAATTCAAGGTTGCTCAGGGAGCTGAGGAAAGGGGCTATGCTTGAAGTCTCTCTGAGGGATCGAATCAGAAACGAGGTGATCCACCAGGATGATGATCGGAGTGAACCCCACACTCGATTAAATAACTTTTTCATACATCTGATCATACACGCATGCAATACGTACCTACCTGACCTTGCTGAAGAATATCGCCAATGTCACTATTACATCCTCCTAGGGCGTCCCATCCCGGCGGTTCCTCTCACAATTGCCTTGACTGAATATTTTCGTATTAATCAAGAAAATTAAAACGTATTGTAGATCTTGTGCAGGAATATTTTATAAAACTGCCATGAAGAAGACAGTGCTAAATTCCGTACAAGTGATTTTTGGCGCCCCTTAAACCTCCAACTTTTTTGTTTATTTTTTTTTATAAATTAATTCGTAATCCAAAGACAATTTCTCAGTCATGTCGGTCATGTCGTGATTTCTTTGGTCATAATCCAGCTGGCATTTTGGTTGACATAATATAATTTTAATCAAATACAAAACAAAATATATTTTAAATTCTAAATTCACAAGCGAAAATGGACAGACGGAACAGGAAAAATGAAGCAACTGATAAAAAAACCGACTACAAGGTGAAAGATAGAGGTGATTTAAGAAAATTTGGCGATAAAACACTTAAAAAAAGTGAAGGAAATACGCAGGTGAATATGAGAGTAGAATACCTTGAACGCGGAGACTCCGGAGAACGTAAAATACCAACCAATCAGAAACCAGAAAAGATGCGGCTAAACAACGTCGTGAAGAAACCACCTAATCACGAGTTAAAATCGAAATATTTATTCCATGGCATCTCCGAGAAAGAATTCCCTAACAAAAAGAATTACGATAAAGACATAGTGGGCAAATCTCATCCGGAATTAAGAAAACGAATCCGAGAAAGATATACTATAAAATTGAACGGCCCTGTTATTCAAAGTGATCATTTGACTATGTATAAGAGTAAAAAGGAAGATGGTAGCAAAGAAGCTTTGAAGACGGATGCCAATAAACTTGGACCGCCCCCGCCATTAAAACGACCATCTGACCCTGGTATGTATTTTTAAACCCCGATGTTTAAAGAAGGCTGTTATAAGTTTGAGAGGTAACTATAATGGTCAACCCAGTTAATGGGGGTAACCATTAACTGGGTTGAGAAGGTCAGGTAGGAAGTCGCTCCATATAAAATAATGGCTAGACAGATGAGCAGTGGTGGCCAAGTGGTAATGGCCGCGACTTACGAGTTGTAGGTCGTAGGTTCGAATCCAGACACGCGCTTTACTTTGTGTAGATTATTTCATCACCATTGCTCTCAAAACGGTGAAGGAAAACATCGTGAGGAAACCGGCATGTCCTAGAACCAAAAATTCGAAGACGTGTGACATCTGCCAACCCGCACTGGGCCCGCGTGGTGGATTACGGCCCATTCCCTCTCTCTGAGAGGAGGCCTGTCTCAGCAGTGGGAACATTTTAGGCTGATTATGTATGTATATGTATGATGAACCCACTCATCTGTCTAGCCTTTTCACAACTACATATTGTTGGAGTCGGATTCCAGTCTAACCGGCTGCAGCTGAATACCGATATTTTACATGGAGTGACTGCCTATTTCGCCTCCACAATCCAGTTACTGGGCAACACGATGTCTATTGGTAAAACTGATTGTCGATTTTCGGGTTTTGACTACCCGTAACGATTGTCAGAAATCTCCATAAGACGGCCGCCGGGCGGGGCCAACGGCTTAACGTGCATAACCTGCGATTGACCGGTGCGGCTGTTATTATTTTTAACCGACTTAAAAAAAGGCGGTTCTGTATTCGACCCGTATGTATGGGTTTATTCCCGATGTCCACCACTTGTTTGGCAACCACTGCGGGACAGCGAAACAACTTTTAAAATTATTCTCGTTGTCCACCACTGGGGGACACTTCATGGTTTGAATAGGTCGAATCTGTTCCAAAACCGAATCTATCAGAGTCTTTTGGCTGCTACCCCTAGTGTATATAAAAGCCGGAGGCGCGAAGGGAGACCAACCCTCGCCCGCTGTAACAATGCATAGCCACGCGTGCGAGCCGTAGCGGCCGAAGCTGCGGAGGTCAGCATGGGTGCCTATCCTTTGTTACGTAAGGGCGGAGGGGTTGCACTTCCCACAGCGCCGGAGATGATACAGAAGCAACTTTAAAGTGTTTTGAGGTTAGGTTACAATAATTTTGTCCCTCATTGGTGGACAACGAGAATATTTTTAACAGTTGATTCGGTGTCCCCCAGTGGTGGCCAAACAAGTGGTGGACATCGAGAATAATCGCCATCCATACTAATACCTATTCCACTAAGGCACTAAGGTCTATTACCACTTCACGCTTAACGCTGAACCGATTTAGATGGGTATAGAGATACTTTGAGGCCCAGGAAAGGACATAGGATAGTTTTTATCCCGATATTCCCACGGGATCGAAACTTATGCGGGTGAAACCGCGGGGCGCTGTTATAGTCCGCGCGAACTAGTTGGCCGCGCCAACAAAGTTTAATCAACATGTTGCTGATTGGCTGTCAACACTGCGTGTTGCAGAGTTGATCACGGCACGTTGACAAGTTCTCGCTAGACGAGCGACAACGAGTTTATTAACATGGTATTAGTGACTGGCATGTGAACAACACATATTGATATAAACTTCGTTTCCAGCAACTTTGTCGTTGCTCATCAACAGTGTTGATTAACTGTTGCTCAACAAAAGTTTACCATGAATACGGGGCTTTAGTGTGTTACGCAATTACCCCGCAGGTAAAGAAAATTACACCTACTCTTTTAATGCAAGCCATTTCTTCTTCACAGTTGAGCGTCCCAGAAAACAGCTGTCTGAAGAAACAACGCAGACAAAAGAAAAACTCAATCGCTCATCCAACACATCAAACAAAACTGATTATAACCTAGACAATAAACCAGATATAATTCCTGAAAAGAAACCGGACGTAATTCCTGAGGAGATCGCAGAGAAAGTTCCTGCAAAACCGGAAAAAATGATGGCCAAACTTGGCTGGAAAGTAGAAAAGCACTCAGCGAAGAAACGGAAGCCGATGATTAAAACGATCATGTCAAAAACTGGCTCCGTGAGAATCTTCAAAGCGGTAACCTTCGTAGACCAGAGAAACTGTACCCCTTTGGAAATAAAAATCCCCGGACCCGTTATAAAGAAACAGCAAAAAGTTTCAAAATTCACTGAAACAAGTCCGTTGAAATTCAAACCTAAAATCACAGTTAGTAAAGCGAGTGTTAAACATGAAATTAAACATGAAAAAACGGATCCGGTGCGAAAGAAAACGGAGCGAAAAAGGGGCAGAAAATTTTGGGGTAACGCGTCGTCGGAATATTCTTTAAAGTCATGTTGTATAAGCCCACCGACTGAGGTTGCAAGATGGGCGCCGGCGTCAATTGACGCTCAAACGAAACCGTACTACGAGGCCTGGGTGAACACAACTCTGGCCGCCATATCTAAAAACGCAAATAAAGATAAAAAGTTTTATGTGAAGCAGGCAGATTTATTGCGGAGTTTCCGAAAAGCTTTGGAAGAACGGCCCGTCTCCACAGAATTGTTTTACGAAAACTTCGCCGATGAAAACTATGCTGGAAGAATAAAAATAAGACATAAAGATAGAATTCGTAAGAAATAGTTTTTTTTTGTACATACCCCGGGTAAAGTTTTTATGCTTTTCTTGAGCTCACTTTTTTTTTTAATGATTATTTACTTGTACTTTGCGTTGTATTTTATGCATGCTTCGGCTTAAAATGGCAACATCTCAGAGCAGTAAACCGGTGTTGCCAGATTTCAGTGGACCTTTAAATTTTATTGAAATTTTTTTTTACGTTAATGTTTCGTCATCAATTCTTACGCGAGTATTTTATTTGATTTTGAATGAAATACTATTTAATATTTGTTACGGTCGCGAATCATATTTTAACCTTTTAAGCGCTTGGCTAAATATTCATTGCCGTGCCCCTAGCGCCCGGCTACAAATCGATAAAATAATACCTACAATAAATAAGGAGGAGAAATCGTTGTATTGATTAAAAAATAGTCAAAAACTTTTTTCCTCTATTTAATAATGGTTTTAGTTGTACCACGCAGTTAATAGGACAAAAATAGAACGAAAAATCATGTATGTCTCTGTCGCATAAATACGACACGAGCGGTAGGGGCACGGAAATATGTAAATGCGACACAAGCGGTCAAAAGGTTAATCAACGTACAGACGCCAGCACATCAAGCTACCCAAACTGTAAAATTTTCCCAGCCAACTATGAACCTTATGCTTTAGCGATAACGTTGAAAATCTATTAAAGAAATTTGACAGATTGTAATAGCTTGATGTGCTGGCGACTTAATACTTAATACTGACCAGCAAATTGCAAAACGTAAGAAAATCTGAATTTCGCGGGCTACCTTAGCGCTTCCCCCTTAAACCGTCATAATACCAGACGTTCTCGAAGTTGTATTTTAGCATTAAAATATTGATTGTTTAATCAAGAAAAATTGAAAATTACAATCTATTGTAACTTGTAAAAAATTCTCAGGTGTAACGTTATTTGAAGTTTCCAAAGTGTGAAGTTACTGATAAAAGCCTATTAGTAATTTCTTTAACTAAAACAATCAGTTTGATTACTTTTTTTACACTGTGTTGTGAACTTTTGGTGATACATGTACTTGCTACTGTTAACACTCGTGATCGTTTATTAATTTGTGGGTATTTGAATATTTTTTTGACATCTCGGTGAGTTGAGTCTAATGGTTTGCGTCTTGTGTGCGTTTAACTGGGTGGTTAAATAAAATGACCTTATACTTGATAGCCTGGTTTTATTTTATGTTTAGGTAAAAAAGTAAAGTACTAAAGTCTAAAGCTATCATGACCATATTAAACCTGCACTACACTACTCGTGAAGCTGCTTCGACGAATTACTGGTCGAAATTGACCGTAGCCTCGACTATACACTCATGTTAAGAACTACGGGACGCGAGGCCTTTGACTCTGGCGCAAAACCCGATAACGATCGGAAGTCGCCCGAGGCGAGCCGAGTACACTCTCGTATTCGCTTAACTGCAGTCAACTTCTCGAGTAGAGTAGTGTAGGTTTTAGGAACTATTGTAAAAAAACTACAGGCCTATCGCTGAAACGGTGCCTGACGTAGCTGCGCGGTGCAGGAGGGGTGTGATGACGTGCGCGGGAGCTGTCATTAGCCCGCTGACAGTCGTCAACAACTCTCCAGCACCACGCACCTACCTCAGGCACCTTCTCAGTTTAACGGTAGGCCTATACCTCCACGAGTGCCTTATACTCTGATATTTAATTAATTTTGCAAACTCGTGTGTGTTTAATTTGCTAGACCAAAATGACTTCTAAATTATTTACTAAATAATGTCAGAAAAAAATATTGATCGCAGCTGTCATTTTAGCCTAAACATCGATTTTTAATTTGCTAAGACACACATGAAAATTAACATGTAATTAGTGAATTAGATGTGATTCGATTTTGTCTATTTTAGATGTAATTTTGGTCTAGCGAATTAAAACCAGAATTTAGTTGAAAACAAAACTGTTGTTTTTAAATTGGTTGTACAACTAAGGGTGAAACATTTTCAGAAAACATCAAACAATAACATTCTTAACTGCTAGATTTTACATTCAAAACAACTTAAATTCAACCTTAAGTACAGACGCCAGCACGTCAAGCTACTACAATCTGTCAAATTTCTTTAATAGATTTTCAACTTTATCGCTAAAGCATAAGGTTCAGAGTTGATTGAGAAAATTTGACAGTTTCGGGTAGCTTGATGTGCTGGCGTCTGTACTTTAACTTAATCATACACAATCATAATTCTAGTGCGTGTAAGTGATAATGACATAGTTAAAAAGATTTTTATTTAATACAAACAAAAAGCTTTAATTACAATATACAAAAGCTAACACTAAAATATTTGTAATATGTACAAGTATTCAAGGTTATTGGAAAAACACCAACAACCTCTTAAGAGGTCATTGTACTCATCATTATGAACAACTTTTACTATGGGACGAAACCCGAAATCGCAAAAAATAAATCAGCTGTTCCCTACATATAATTATGTTCGTATAACTCGTCAAAATGTAGGGAACAGCTGATTTATTTATTTTTCCAATAACCCTGTATAAAAAAAATTAAAGGAAAAGGGAGGAGCTCATTGGGCATCAAAAATATCATCCGTATCGCTGTCAATAGGATAAGTGCTCAAAAGGCTGGCAGCATTACCACGTCGGATGGCAATGTTGATTCTTTGGGCAAAAAATATAACAATCTTATTGGGAGCTATATGTTTGAGCCGTTTGGGGTTGAAGCAATGTCCGAGCGCTCATCGAGTATTTCAGGACATCGCCAAGCGGTCGGTCGACTCTTTACGTGGCCTATTTTTAGCCCACAGAATTGTTAAGTAATAATCACAGAAAACAGTGGAAAATTAAAAAAAAACATTGAGAAAGAAAATGTCGTATTCTTTGCGTCACAAAAAAAGATTTACAAAAGTTGTACATTTAGCCAATAGTAGTAAATTTCCCATACAATTATAGTGCCTAAAAATAGACTAAAGTATTTTTATTACAGGTGTAAGTAATGATTGTTCGGAATTAGAATGTTAGAGCGGTTTCGCACTACGTCCGATCCGAATCCGCGAAATCAATCCGAATTGGAAATTGTTCTAAATTAAGTCTAATAAATAAGTCTATGCACACTGACTTCTATACATATTATAAAACAAAGTCGCTTATCGCGTGTGGCTGTGTGAATCTATTGTATGGGTTTTGATGGGGTTTTCCATCATTTAGAATACATTCATCATCTCATCTGCCTAGCCTTTTCCCAACTATGTTGGGGTCGGCTTCCACTCTAACCGAATGCAGATGAATACCAGTATTTTACATGGAGTGACTGTCTATCCCACAACCCAGTTACTGGATAATACGATACTCCTTGCCAAGACTGGTTGTCAGACTTTCGGGCTTCTGACGACCCGTAACGACTGTCAAGGATCTAGGAATGACAGTCGGAACCAACGGCTTAAAGTACTTTCCGAGCCACGGAGGGTTCTTGGTATGTAAGATGGTCACCCATCCACGGACCAACCTCGGCAAGTGCAGCTTAACCTGATCGATCGAACCATGCGGCTGTTATTACTTAGCCACAAGCCCCTCTGTAGAATACATTGAGATATAGCACAGAAATCGCGATGTTTTGACACCATCACACACGTGCGCAGCAAGGGCGAGTCACTAGTATAGTTAACGCAACCTCGTATAGTTAGCCCCAAAAGGATGTATATGTCGCAACCAACTGGTTTAACTAGCCGTTTAGTAAACCGCCTAGCCTTTTAACTAAACGGCGGCCGTTCAACCAAAGAGTTACTCTAAATTTCTCAAGAAAATACGGCAAATCACGCATTTTAAAAATCTGCTTAGATAGTTGAACTTGCAACATTTAAAAAGTATACGAGACTGCTTTTAAAGCGTTTCAACCTTTTCAGACTAATGCTACATTGTTATGTAAAGTATCACTTTGAGAAGACAAAGGAAAAAAATGTAGCAGCACAAAAGGATCCTGGACAAATCCGGGGTTGTACAAGATATCATAGGCCATGCATAAACGACCCCTGATTTAGAATTTAATGTGAAACATTCGAAAATTTCACCAGAAAACGTTAAAACTGCTTTTAAACCTTTTCAGGCTGAGTGCAGCGTTAAAAATTACGCCAATGTGAAAAACTCTTGTGAAAATGTGGAATTCACGCATGACAAATGCATACTGACTGTAAATAAAGTTTCACAGTTGTGACACGTTATTTAGATAACAAGAAACAAAATGGAGATAAATCCGAGGTTGTACAAGATATCATAGCTCATGAATAAACGATCTGATTTAGAATTTAATGTGAATCATAAGAGAATTTCGCTAGAAAACACAGCGAATAAAACTGCTTTTAAAGCATTGCAACCTTTTCCATACATCACATTTGTGAGGATTTTCACCAGTATGTATTGTAATGTGATTTGTCAAAACAGCCTTTAAGTTTAAACTAAAACTGCGCCAACATACATTCGTAAGGTTTTTCACCAGTGTGTATACGAATATTCTTAATCAAATTACTTGCATGATTAAAACTGCGCTGACATACTGTCGTAAGGTTTTTCACCAGTGTGTATACGAATATTCTTAATCAAATTATTTGAACTAGAATTGAATGTGAATCATTCGAAAATGCCGCCAGAAACATGGCGAATGAAACTTTAAAAACTGTTAAGAAATTGTTGAAATTTTTGGAAGCATACGAAAGTGCTTTTAAAGCATTCCAACCTTTACAGGCTGAATAACCCTCTACTTCTGGGGGTTAGTAAACTGGGGTTTGATTGAAAGAACCTTTCAATTTTTACTTGGGAGTGCGGACCAGTAATACCGACACGACCTCAAGTTTGGTTTATTCACAGATGTAGTGATTACACTGTAGAATAGAAGTGGTTAACAAGCATTCTTAATCCTAAGACCTTATACTATCGGCGGAGAATCTTGACACCGCGATGTAAAAATCGATCGAAATGGTACAACGCCATCTAGTGACGAGTAAATAAACAAATTTTAAACAGTTGACATTACAATCGCGGTTTTTTGCAGATATTATCTCTGTGCGGTTAAACATTCCGCCCACCAAGGACATTTTGTGCAACATTATGTCCTTCCAATGTTAAATTTTACAAAGCTATTTATATTTTGCTAATCAAACAGTTTTAATTTTCCTTACAATATGAAATACACATCTGACCTTAAACATAAACAATTTTAACTTACATGTCTAAACAATGCTTAAAATTATTACTTAAAACTACTAACAACATTCTTAGGCAATCGGCAAGACACACAGTTTTGATGTTGGTCTTTTAAATAAGGAACCATTACTGCGAAGTGTGACTACTCGTGTAAGATTGTCTAACCCCGGATGTTTTTCAACCACCCTGCCAAGAAGCCACCGACAAGGAGGTAAGTGGTCCTCTTTGATTAAAACTATATCCCCTACGTTTGGTTCAGGATTTTGCTTAGACCACTTATAACGATGGAGCAGTGTGGTCAAGTATTCGTCTGACCAGCGCCGCCAGAAATGTTGTGTCATTCGTTGGACTAAATGCCACCTCTTCAAGCTAGAAATATTCGCCTCTTCATAGTTATGGTCAGGCGCGTTGACAATTGGTTCGCCCACAAGAAAATGCCCTGGCGTTAATGCGTCAAAAGTGTTTGAGTCGGTCAGTCTACACAAGGGACGTGAGTTCAAACATGCTTCTACTTGGCTTAATAAAGTAGACATCTCTTCAAAGGTTAAAGTTGAGCTACCTATTACCCTGTTTAAATGTTTCTTACATGACTTTATTCCGGCCTCCCATAATCCGCCAAAGTTCGGAGCATGTGGTGGAATGAAATGCCAGGTGGTACCTTCAATTGCCAAGGCCGCAGCAATTTCCTTAGCTATACCAGATTTTTCCGAGCGAAGTAATGTGTCTAGTTCTTTAGAAGCACCCTGAAAGTTTGTACCGTTATCGCTCCATATATCCTTGCATTGACCGCGTCTTGCCACAAACCTTTTAAAGGCGGCAAGAAATCCCGTTGTTGTTAGGTCGCTTACGACCTCAATGTGTACAGCTTTAGTCGCCATGCAGACAAATAAGCAAATGTATCCCTTATACGCATGGTGACCCCTGCCCTTTGATGCCCTTAACTGAATGGGACCAGCATAATCTACCCCACTGCTCCTAAACGGTCTATTAGGTATAACCCGTGCTGGTGGTAGTTGGCCCATTAATTGAGGTTTTGTAGATGCTGCATAACGTAAACAAATTACACATTTTCGCACGTATGCAGAAACCAACCTCTTAGCTCCATGAATAAAATACTTCGTGCTTAAGTAGTTCAGCATTAGTTGCGGACCACCATGAAGATTCCTATGATGTGCGTCGGCGATTAGGAGATTGGTAAAATAAGTATCACTTGGAATCAGTATTGGATTTTTACGATCCATGTCAAGATCGGAACGTTCCAACCTACCGCCCACCCTCAGGATTTTAACGGAATCAAGGTAAAGATTTAACGACTTAAACATATTTCTCTTAGGCCTTTCTTTTTGCAGATCCAGAATTACCGCTTCGAACCTTTGCCCTTGACATACCCTAATGCACGTCTCTAACGCTAATCTGAATTCTTCTGCCGTTATAAATTGATGACTCTTTCTTTCAGCCCTCGTTTTTCTCAACTCTAAAGGACGTCTTAAATATGCTACCATTCTAACTAGTTGGGTAAGTGATGAATATTTATCCCAAATAAAATTATCATCTGTTACTACGTGTACCTTTATTTCCTCTATATTAGTTGATACCGCTTTGCGTTTGCCAAATAGATTATTTTTATTTTTCAGAAATCCAGGACCCTCTACCCACAGCCTAAAATTGACAAATTCCGACGCATATAAACCACGTGATGCGCAATCAGCAGGATTGCTTTTCGACTGAACATGATTCCATTGCTGTGGTTCACTGATGCTCAAAATTTCAGAAACACGGTTTGCCACAAATGTCTTCCATTTACTAGGATGACTATTTAACCACGCTAACACAATCTCTGAATCGGTCCAATAATACGAGTTAGATTTACCGATTCCCATCACTTCTGAGACTTCAGAAAGCAGCTTTGCTAGGAGGACTGCTCCACACAACTCTAATCGAGGCACTGATACCGTTTTTATTGGTGCGACATTAGTTTTCGCCGTGAGCAAAGTTACATAAATGCTACCATCAGTATTGACTACCCGTGCATAAACTACCGCAGCGTATGCTGATTTTGACGCGTCGCAAAATCCATGCAAGTCAACCTGCTTGTCCCCGGGTTTCATGTTCAACCATCGAGGTATTGAAAATTCCGTTAAACCTTTCAACTCCTGCCGGTAAGTAAACCATTCCTTTTTTATTTCATACGGAACTTCTTCATCCCAACCAATTCCAGAAATCCATAATTTTTGTATTAAAATTTTTGCTAATACTATCACAGGAGCGACCCATCCCAAGGGATCAAACAGTCTTGCTATATCTGATAACATGTTTCTTTTAGTTACAGGTTCCTGCAGCAGAGGCATCTGAACAGAATACTGGAAGGTGTCGCAGCTTCGGTTCCAGGTAAGTCCCAACGTTTTAAATATTTCATCCTGCTTTATGTTTATCTCCCTTTCTACACCATCCTGTCCCTTGTACGAGTGCTTTTCACCGATGATCTTCTCTAGTAGTTCACTGCTATTGCTTGACCATTTCTGTAAGGTGAATCCTGCTTTTGCTAATAACTTATTCATTTGGCTATAGATCTGCATGCCTTCTTCTATCGAGTCACAACCAGTCATAAGATCATCCATGTAATAATCCTTAAGTACTCTTTCAGCTGCCAGTGGAAACTTGACTCCTTCATCGTACACTACTTGCTGCATCGATCGAACTGCTAAATAGGGCGCTGAAGAGGTACCGAAAGTAACAGTAAGTAATTTATAATCCTTAACAGCAGTTTGTTTGTTGTCTCTCCACACGATGCGTTGAAAATCTGTATGATGGTCGGCCACGCGTACCATTCGGTACATTTTGATAATGTCCGAAACTAGACAAATGCGATGAGTTCTCCAACGAATCAGTAAATGTCGCAGATCTGGTTGCAGCCCTGGACCAACCATAAGGTCATCGTTGAGCGATATTCCATTTTTTCCCTTGCAGGAAGCATCGAAGACAACCCGAACCTTAGTTGTGTCTTTATCGTTCCTTATAACCGCATGATGAGGCAAGTACACTGCATATTGATTTTGTTCTTCTGATTTGGTTATTGGTCTCATGTGTCCTAGCTGCAAGTATTCATTGATAACTTCCTCATATTTTGTTTTCAAATCTGTGTTTTTACTAAGTTTAGCTTCTAACGCGTAAAATCTGTTAAGTGCTACCTTTCTAGCATCGCCATATTTACAGCTCGGATCTTGACTTCTAAATGGTAAGTTAACTACGTAACGACCGTCATTGTCCCTCACAGTTGTAGCCTTAAATATCTCTTCGCATCTTGTTTCTTCTTCGGTAAGTATACGTTTCTTATTTTGTGGTTCCTTTTCTAATTCCCAGAACTTTTTCAGGACTTCATCATCACCGAGGTGAGCATGCATCACCGTAATATTCGATGTACTCTCAGCAGCAGAAGCTACCGTTCCAGATAATATCCATCCCAATGATGTACACTGAGCTACAGTACTACCACCAGGAGCTTTCTTTAACCCGTTTTGTAAAACCTGACTATATATTTCTGCTCCTAACAACATATCCACTTTATCCGGTGTATTATATCTAGGATCCGCTAATTGCATATCGTTGGTTTGTGCCCAATCTAAATATACCGTTTCCCTACCAGGTAATAACGACGTAATCGATTTGAGAACGTATGCTTTAACTACAAGTTCAAACGATGGATCGACTCTAGACTGAATTTTAACCTCAACAACCGAATTTAAGAATAATTTATTATTAGCATCTATACCAGTTATTAAACCCTTTGTTGGTTTTTTCTGTAACCCTAAAATCTGGACAGTATCTTCTGTAACAAAAGACGCCTGTGAGCCTTGGTCTAACAAGGCCCTGATTGTATACCTAGCCCCATTTTTCGATACAGCCCTCACTAGAGCCGTGGCTAATAGAATTTGGTTTTTTGCTGTACCTTTCGAAAAACAAGTTACTACCTTGTTCTCATCTTCTACTCCAACCGTGTGTGTATGTTCTTTCGTCTGCAAAACACTATCGCTAGACGAATTTCCCTTCTCTCCCTTAGACTCCTGCTCACCTTTAGGGTGCAACAAGGAGTGATGTCTCCGCTTACATACCTGACAAGAGGCTGTACATTTACAAAACCTGGCAGAGTGGTTGTGCCCCAAACAATTGAAACATAAGTTGTGATCTTGCACAAACTTACGCCGAGTATCCACATCCTGACTACTAAATTGCTTGCAATTTTTAATTTTATGCTCGTTATTACAAAGCGGACAAACTATGGCCGCATTGGTTGCCGTGTGAAAAACCTTTGCCTTACTAACATTAACATTATTTTTACTTGGCTTACTTTCTAGGAATTCAAATGCCCTATACCGGCTTGTTAAAAATTCTTTGAACTGTTCAAACGTAGGCAGCTTATCTGAATCAGTGTTGCCAGTTACCTTTAGTTCCCAATCCTTTCTACTGTCTGAATCTAGTTTCAACGTTATTATATGAATAATCAAAATATCCCATGAAGTTATATTAATATCTAAATTAGTAAGTGCATTTAGGCAGTCGGATGTTGTATCCATTAATTCCTTTAAAGCACTAGCTGACTCTTGTACTATGTTCTTTTGACTGAGCAATCTTTTCAAAATACAATGCGACAAATATTTTTTATTGTTATACCTGGATTCCAATTGAGTCCAGCATCTGTCATAATTTGATTCCGAAATTGGTATGTGACGTAAGAGCTGCTCAGCTTCCCCAGTCAAATAACTTTTCAAATAGTGTAACTTTTGAACATTATCGATTGTGCTATTTTTATGTATTGCCGATACAAACAAATCTCGGAAAGTCGGCCATTCCGTATATTTCCCCGAAAATGTTGGGATAGTGATTCTGGGCAACTTTATGTATGTGCCTTTACCTTCGGAAACACTATTTGATGATGACCCCGCAACCGGAGACACATCGCTACCCCTAATGTTATTTAATGCAGTTTTTAACTCGCATTTTAAATCTAAATATAATTCTTCAGTATTAAAATAAACTTCGTTTACAGTGTAAGCTGAAGATATCAATTCCTTAGGTTCAAAATCCTTCACAATTTGTGTATGTGTTAAACTAAATTGCGCCCACAACTCTTCAACACTTTCTAACCTGGTTTCTATATACGTGCGAAAATGTGTAATTTGTTTACGTTATGCAGCATCTACAAAACCTCAATTAATGGGCCAACTACCACCAGCACGGGTTATACCTAATAGACCGTTTAGGAGCAGTGGGGTAGATTATGCTGGTCCCATTCAGTTAAGGGCATCAAAGGGCAGGGGTCACCATGCGTATAAGGGATACATTTGCTTATTTGTCTGCATGGCGACTAAAGCTGTACACATTGAGGTCGTAAGCGACCTAACAACAACGGGATTTCTTGCCGCCTTTAAAAGGTTTGTGGCAAGACGCGGTCAATGCAAGGATATATGGAGCGATAACGGTACAAACTTTCAGGGTGCTTCTAAAGAACTAGACACATTACTTCGCTCGGAAAAATCTGGTATAGCTAAGGAAATTGCTGCGGCCTTGGCAATTGAAGGTACCACCTGGCATTTCATTCCACCACATGCTCCGAACTTTGGCGGATTATGGGAGGCCGGAATAAAGTCATGTAAGAAACATTTAAACAGGGTAATAGGTAGCTCAACTTTAACCTTTGAAGAGATGTCTACTTTATTAAGCCAAGTAGAAGCATGTTTGAACTCACGTCCCTTGTGTAGACTGACCGACTCAAACACTTTTGACGCATTAACGCCAGGGCATTTTCTTGTGGGCGAACCAATTGTCAACGCGCCTGACCATAACTATGAAGAGGCGAATATTTCTAGCTTGAAGAGGTGGCATTTAGTCCAACGAATGACACAACATTTCTGGCGGCGCTGGTCAGACGAATACTTGACCACACTGCTCCATCGTTATAAGTGGTCTAAGCAAAATCCTGAACCAAACGTAGGGGATATAGTTTTAATCAAAGAGGACCACTTACCTCCTTGTCGGTGGCTTCTTGGCAGGGTGGTTGAAAAACATCCGGGGTTAGACAATCTTACACGAGTAGTCACACTTCGCAGTAATGGTTCCTTATTTAAAAGACCAACATCAAAACTGTGTGTCTTGCCGATTGCCTAAGAATGTTGTTAGTAGTTTTAAGTAATAATTTTAAGCATTGTTTAGACATGTAAGTTAAAATTGTTTATGTTTAAGGTCAGATGTGTATTTCATATTGTAAGGAAAATTAAAACTGTTTGATTAGCAAAATATAAATAGCTTTGTAAAATTTAACATTGGAAGGACATAATGTTGCACAAAATGTCCTTGGTGGGCGGAATGTTTAACCGCACAGAGATAATATCTGCAAAAAACCGCGATTGTAATGTCAACTGTTTAAAATTTGTTTATTTACTCGTCACTAGATGGCGTTGTACCATTTCGATCGATTTTTACATCGCGGTGTCAAGATTCTCCGCCGATAGTATAAGGTCTTAGGATTAAGAATGCTTGTTAACCACTTCTATTCTACAGTGTAATCACTACATCTGTGAATAAACCAAACTTGAGGTCGTGTCGGTATTACTGGTCCGCACTCCCAAGTAAAAATTGAAAGGTTCTTTCAATCAAACCCCAGTTTACTAACCCCCAGAAGTAGAGGGTTATTCATGTGGTCCTTCGAGCCGGATGGATGCTTGGACCTCAAGTGTTATAGCAACGACTTCATCAGGTGGGGGACGTCGGGTGGCGGGCCCCGCAGCTCCATCAAGGGGGCTAGATACCGCACCAAGTGGGCCTGGGGTTTTGCGCAGTACACTAACACCGACGGATCACCGCGCGCAGGGCCCCAGCTATACGATGACAGCCTCAAGACCCGCGACGACGCGCTCATAGCACTTAAGAGGACTACATGACCTAAAGCGCGGTCTTTGTCGGACTGCATAGAAAAGAAAGAGAAGCGCGATGCCACAACGCTGGTAATTTCTTGCAAAATATGAAGCAATTATCGATTTACGAAAAATCTAGTGTTTGGACAAAAAAACTAAAACACTATAGTTTTAGTATGTTGCTTGTAGAATAATCTGACAAAAAATCATAATGATTGTATGTATATTAGTATGAATTTTGTTGTAAATAAAAAGTTTTTAGAGGTATCTTCATGATTTTTTTCTATCGTACCAAATAAGTTGTATTATGTTTTCAACACACTATCATCCTAGCATTTATCCTGAAGAATATCATATATTTTTTTGGTTTTTTTTACTGTAGTCTATCATATACTTTTATTGTTTCTAAAACTTGCGTTTTTTGCGTTTAGGTCTTGTAAGCCCCTTAAGGAAGAGGCGCCAAAGACCAGGGAAATAATAGCTACACCTATGCCCAGTTATCTCAGACAGAACTACCTGCTATATCGGTGGGGCAAACCCAAACTGCCGAGCCCCATTTCCGATAAGAAATGGGTAGCCCAGTTCGAACGCCTTTGTCCCAAGTGGTACGGCTGTATAGATGGCGAAAAGTTTGACCAGACAGTGCCGAAGTGGTTCGTCATCGACGTCATCAACCGGCTTGGTGACCTCGATGCCGAAACACGGCGAGTGGCCGACTTGGAAATTGAACACCTTAAACACCTGAAAGTGCACTACGGGGAGAAGAGCTGGAACTGGGAGGAAGCTTGATAAGCTAACCACAGTTACCCGTTGGCCCCTACGAGAGTGGGGTACGAGCGTGACCGAATACGTCCGCCGAGGGAACCAGGGGGTGGTTCAGGATGCTGAGCATGGCCTTGTCGTTGCAGGTGGCTGTACTATTCGCGAAATCCGACCTGTCATTGCGTGCTTGGGTCGGGTATGAAGCCACCACGGACGACCTCACCACCCGCAACACTTATACCCAGCTAATACGCATGGCCAGCAATGGACTGTGTGGGTATATTGACATCGCCACGATGATCCGGCCGTGGCACGCGTGGGACGAAGACTGCACCGCCGAGTACTATGGCATTGACCCCTTCACGGAATCGGACTGGCTATCCTATCACCCTGTGCCCGTCGTACTAACAACGCAATGGGCACGAAAGTTAGCAATAACAGACTCAGACGCCCCCCAGCGAGGTGTATTTAGGTATGACCTCCAACACAGAAAAGGGCTATTAATCACGCACGAGACTGCTGGTTCCAAACTGGAAACGATTGGGACAATTGACTACACGCGGTATGCCCCTATAGTTGTGTACCCGGATGAGGAAAACGAGAGGCTCCGAGCTCTCGGAATGTGGATGGATTGCGACGCCCACATTACCAACAGGATGACGCAGGCCCATGCCGCGCAGCCCGCTTCTGTGTTCATGAGCGGCACCCCAGCGATGACAACCCAATCGCTCGCAACTGAGGTTATTGAACCTAGGAGACTGTACGTCTTATACTCTCGTATGGAGGCTGGTAACCATGATATGACAGCGGTGCGAGTCACCGACATACAATACCCCGACCCGATAACCTTGGACTCAATAATTACAGCGGCAAAAAACTATCTGCTGTACCCAGCCCTATCAGCCGTGCTGGGATTCATGTCGGGAGGGCCGACAGGAGCGGTGGTGGCGGGCACCAGCCACCTGATAAGCCAGGCTGTGAAGGATCTGGTCCCGAAGGAACACTCGGACGTGGTCAAGGACGTGTTAGAGAGGACCAGAGAGAAGGTGAACGACACTTCGGAGTCTGGAAACCTATGACCGGGAGTAAGCGGAGGGAGAAATACAGCACGGCGGTCCTTAGTGGGACGCTCCCCGCGGCCTTTCAGCAGGAATATAGCTCCATCTTGGATAGCGGGATCTTGGACGTTATTGAATGTCCACCAGACCTGCGGGTACGTCCAAGTGGGCTTGACCAACTGAAGAGGCTGCGAGGCGGCGTCCCAAAAGACTGGCCTGTGCCAGCACCGGTGTCTTGCGCTTGGCCCCTGTACTTTTATTACCGCTGCCTTAAACAGATAGGACAGAGGACGAGCGCTAGGGACCTAAGGTACATATTGGGAGTAATACGGGCGAGGTGGAACTCACGGCCTGTCCGATGGGGGCCTGAATATATGGATGACTTCATCCGGCTCGAAGGACCATGAATAACCCTCTACTTCTGGGGGTTAGTAAACTGGGGTTTGATTGAAAGAACCTTTCAATTTTTACTTGGGAGTGCGGACCAGTAATACCGACACGACCTCAAGTTTGGTTTATTCACAGATGTAGTGATTACACTGTAGAATAGAAGTGGTTAACAAGCATTCTTAATCCTAAGACCTTATACTATCGGCGGAGAATCTTGACACCGCGATGTAAAAATCGATCGAAATGGTACAACGCCATCTAGTGACGAGTAAATAAACAAATTTTAAACAGTTGACATTACAATCGCGGTTTTTTGCAGATATTATCTCTGTGCGGTTAAACATTCCGCCCACCAAGGACATTTTGTGCAACATTATGTCCTTCCAATGTTAAATTTTACAAAGCTATTTATATTTTGCTAATCAAACAGTTTTAATTTTCCTTACAATATGAAATACACATCTGACCTTAAACATAAACAATTTTAACTTACATGTCTAAACAATGCTTAAAATTATTACTTAAAACTACTAACAACATTCTTAGGCAATCGGCAAGACACACAGTTTTGATGTTGGTCTTTTAAATAAGGAACCATTACTGCGAAGTGTGACTACTCGTGTAAGATTGTCTAACCCCGGATGTTTTTCAACCACCCTGCCAAGAAGCCACCGACAAGGAGGTAAGTGGTCCTCTTTGATTAAAACTATATCCCCTACGTTTGGTTCAGGATTTTGCTTAGACCACTTATAACGATGGAGCAGTGTGGTCAAGTATTCGTCTGACCAGCGCCGCCAGAAATGTTGTGTCATTCGTTGGACTAAATGCCACCTCTTCAAGCTAGAAATATTCGCCTCTTCATAGTTATGGTCAGGCGCGTTGACAATTGGTTCGCCCACAAGAAAATGCCCTGGCGTTAATGCGTCAAAAGTGTTTGAGTCGGTCAGTCTACACAAGGGACGTGAGTTCAAACATGCTTCTACTTGGCTTAATAAAGTAGACATCTCTTCAAAGGTTAAAGTTGAGCTACCTATTACCCTGTTTAAATGTTTCTTACATGACTTTATTCCGGCCTCCCATAATCCGCCAAAGTTCGGAGCATGTGGTGGAATGAAATGCCAGGTGGTACCTTCAATTGCCAAGGCCGCAGCAATTTCCTTAGCTATACCAGATTTTTCCGAGCGAAGTAATGTGTCTAGTTCTTTAGAAGCACCCTGAAAGTTTGTACCGTTATCGCTCCATATATCCTTGCATTGACCGCGTCTTGCCACAAACCTTTTAAAGGCGGCAAGAAATCCCGTTGTTGTTAGGTCGCTTACGACCTCAATGTGTACAGCTTTAGTCGCCATGCAGACAAATAAGCAAATGTATCCCTTATACGCATGGTGACCCCTGCCCTTTGATGCCCTTAACTGAATGGGACCAGCATAATCTACCCCACTGCTCCTAAACGGTCTATTAGGTATAACCCGTGCTGGTGGTAGTTGGCCCATTAATTGAGGTTTTGTAGATGCTGCATAACGTAAACAAATTACACATTTTCGCACGTATGCAGAAACCAACCTCTTAGCTCCATGAATAAAATACTTCGTGCTTAAGTAGTTCAGCATTAGTTGCGGACCACCATGAAGATTCCTATGATGTGCGTCGGCGATTAGGAGATTGGTAAAATAAGTATCACTTGGAATCAGTATTGGATTTTTACGATCCATGTCAAGATCGGAACGTTCCAACCTACCGCCCACCCTCAGGATTTTAACGGAATCAAGGTAAAGATTTAACGACTTAAACATATTTCTCTTAGGCCTTTCTTTTTGCAGATCCAGAATTACCGCTTCGAACCTTTGCCCTTGACATACCCTAATGCACGTCTCTAACGCTAATCTGAATTCTTCTGCCGTTATAAATTGATGACTCTTTCTTTCAGCCCTCGTTTTTCTCAACTCTAAAGGACGTCTTAAATATGCTACCATTCTAACTAGTTGGGTAAGTGATGAATATTTATCCCAAATAAAATTATCATCTGTTACTACGTGTACCTTTATTTCCTCTATATTAGTTGATACCGCTTTGCGTTTGCCAAATAGATTATTTTTATTTTTCAGAAATCCAGGACCCTCTACCCACAGCCTAAAATTGACAAATTCCGACGCATATAAACCACGTGATGCGCAATCAGCAGGATTGCTTTTCGACTGAACATGATTCCATTGCTGTGGTTCACTGATGCTCAAAATTTCAGAAACACGGTTTGCCACAAATGTCTTCCATTTACTAGGATGACTATTTAACCACGCTAACACAATCTCTGAATCGGTCCAATAATACGAGTTAGATTTACCGATTCCCATCACTTCTGAGACTTCAGAAAGCAGCTTTGCTAGGAGGACTGCTCCACACAACTCTAATCGAGGCACTGATACCGTTTTTATTGGTGCGACATTAGTTTTCGCCGTGAGCAAAGTTACATAAATGCTACCATCAGTATTGACTACCCGTGCATAAACTACCGCAGCGTATGCTGATTTTGACGCGTCGCAAAATCCATGCAAGTCAACCTGCTTGTCCCCGGGTTTCATGTTCAACCATCGAGGTATTGAAAATTCCGTTAAACCTTTCAACTCCTGCCGGTAAGTAAACCATTCCTTTTTTATTTCATACGGAACTTCTTCATCCCAACCAATTCCAGAAATCCATAATTTTTGTATTAAAATTTTTGCTAATACTATCACAGGAGCGACCCATCCCAAGGGATCAAACAGTCTTGCTATATCTGATAACATGTTTCTTTTAGTTACAGGTTCCTGCAGCAGAGGCATCTGAACAGAATACTGGAAGGTGTCGCAGCTTCGGTTCCAGGTAAGTCCCAACGTTTTAAATATTTCATCCTGCTTTATGTTTATCTCCCTTTCTACACCATCCTGTCCCTTGTACGAGTGCTTTTCACCGATGATCTTCTCTAGTAGTTCACTGCTATTGCTTGACCATTTCTGTAAGGTGAATCCTGCTTTTGCTAATAACTTATTCATTTGGCTATAGATCTGCATGCCTTCTTCTATCGAGTCACAACCAGTCATAAGATCATCCATGTAATAATCCTTAAGTACTCTTTCAGCTGCCAGTGGAAACTTGACTCCTTCATCGTACACTACTTGCTGCATCGATCGAACTGCTAAATAGGGCGCTGAAGAGGTACCGAAAGTAACAGTAAGTAATTTATAATCCTTAACAGCAGTTTGTTTGTTGTCTCTCCACACGATGCGTTGAAAATCTGTATGATGGTCGGCCACGCGTACCATTCGGTACATTTTGATAATGTCCGAAACTAGACAAATGCGATGAGTTCTCCAACGAATCAGTAAATGTCGCAGATCTGGTTGCAGCCCTGGACCAACCATAAGGTCATCGTTGAGCGATATTCCATTTTTTCCCTTGCAGGAAGCATCGAAGACAACCCGAACCTTAGTTGTGTCTTTATCGTTCCTTATAACCGCATGATGAGGCAAGTACACTGCATATTGATTTTGTTCTTCTGATTTGGTTATTGGTCTCATGTGTCCTAGCTGCAAGTATTCATTGATAACTTCCTCATATTTTGTTTTCAAATCTGTGTTTTTACTAAGTTTAGCTTCTAACGCGTAAAATCTGTTAAGTGCTACCTTTCTAGCATCGCCATATTTACAGCTCGGATCTTGACTTCTAAATGGTAAGTTAACTACGTAACGACCGTCATTGTCCCTCACAGTTGTAGCCTTAAATATCTCTTCGCATCTTGTTTCTTCTTCGGTAAGTATACGTTTCTTATTTTGTGGTTCCTTTTCTAATTCCCAGAACTTTTTCAGGACTTCATCATCACCGAGGTGAGCATGCATCACCGTAATATTCGATGTACTCTCAGCAGCAGAAGCTACCGTTCCAGATAATATCCATCCCAATGATGTACACTGAGCTACAGTACTACCACCAGGAGCTTTCTTTAACCCGTTTTGTAAAACCTGACTATATATTTCTGCTCCTAACAACATATCCACTTTATCCGGTGTATTATATCTAGGATCCGCTAATTGCATATCGTTGGTTTGTGCCCAATCTAAATATACCGTTTCCCTACCAGGTAATAACGACGTAATCGATTTGAGAACGTATGCTTTAACTACAAGTTCAAACGATGGATCGACTCTAGACTGAATTTTAACCTCAACAACCGAATTTAAGAATAATTTATTATTAGCATCTATACCAGTTATTAAACCCTTTGTTGGTTTTTTCTGTAACCCTAAAATCTGGACAGTATCTTCTGTAACAAAAGACGCCTGTGAGCCTTGGTCTAACAAGGCCCTGATTGTATACCTAGCCCCATTTTTCGATACAGCCCTCACTAGAGCCGTGGCTAATAGAATTTGGTTTTTTGCTGTACCTTTCGAAAAACAAGTTACTACCTTGTTCTCATCTTCTACTCCAACCGTGTGTGTATGTTCTTTCGTCTGCAAAACACTATCGCTAGACGAATTTCCCTTCTCTCCCTTAGACTCCTGCTCACCTTTAGGGTGCAACAAGGAGTGATGTCTCCGCTTACATACCTGACAAGAGGCTGTACATTTACAAAACCTGGCAGAGTGGTTGTGCCCCAAACAATTGAAACATAAGTTGTGATCTTGCACAAACTTACGCCGAGTATCCACATCCTGACTACTAAATTGCTTGCAATTTTTAATTTTATGCTCGTTATTACAAAGCGGACAAACTATGGCCGCATTGGTTGCCGTGTGAAAAACCTTTGCCTTACTAACATTAACATTATTTTTACTTGGCTTACTTTCTAGGAATTCAAATGCCCTATACCGGCTTGTTAAAAATTCTTTGAACTGTTCAAACGTAGGCAGCTTATCTGAATCAGTGTTGCCAGTTACCTTTAGTTCCCAATCCTTTCTACTGTCTGAATCTAGTTTCAACGTTATTATATGAATAATCAAAATATCCCATGAAGTTATATTAATATCTAAATTAGTAAGTGCATTTAGGCAGTCGGATGTTGTATCCATTAATTCCTTTAAAGCACTAGCTGACTCTTGTACTATGTTCTTTTGACTGAGCAATCTTTTCAAAATACAATGCGACAAATATTTTTTATTGTTATACCTGGATTCCAATTGAGTCCAGCATCTGTCATAATTTGATTCCGAAATTGGTATGTGACGTAAGAGCTGCTCAGCTTCCCCAGTCAAATAACTTTTCAAATAGTGTAACTTTTGAACATTATCGATTGTGCTATTTTTATGTATTGCCGATACAAACAAATCTCGGAAAGTCGGCCATTCCGTATATTTCCCCGAAAATGTTGGGATAGTGATTCTGGGCAACTTTATGTATGTGCCTTTACCTTCGGAAACACTATTTGATGATGACCCCGCAACCGGAGACACATCGCTACCCCTAATGTTATTTAATGCAGTTTTTAACTCGCATTTTAAATCTAAATATAATTCTTCAGTATTAAAATAAACTTCGTTTACAGTGTAAGCTGAAGATATCAATTCCTTAGGTTCAAAATCCTTCACAATTTGTGTATGTGTTAAACTAAATTGCGCCCACAACTCTTCAACACTTTCTAACCTGGTTTCTATATACGTGCGAAAATGTGTAATTTGTTTACGTTATGCAGCATCTACAAAACCTCAATTAATGGGCCAACTACCACCAGCACGGGTTATACCTAATAGACCGTTTAGGAGCAGTGGGGTAGATTATGCTGGTCCCATTCAGTTAAGGGCATCAAAGGGCAGGGGTCACCATGCGTATAAGGGATACATTTGCTTATTTGTCTGCATGGCGACTAAAGCTGTACACATTGAGGTCGTAAGCGACCTAACAACAACGGGATTTCTTGCCGCCTTTAAAAGGTTTGTGGCAAGACGCGGTCAATGCAAGGATATATGGAGCGATAACGGTACAAACTTTCAGGGTGCTTCTAAAGAACTAGACACATTACTTCGCTCGGAAAAATCTGGTATAGCTAAGGAAATTGCTGCGGCCTTGGCAATTGAAGGTACCACCTGGCATTTCATTCCACCACATGCTCCGAACTTTGGCGGATTATGGGAGGCCGGAATAAAGTCATGTAAGAAACATTTAAACAGGGTAATAGGTAGCTCAACTTTAACCTTTGAAGAGATGTCTACTTTATTAAGCCAAGTAGAAGCATGTTTGAACTCACGTCCCTTGTGTAGACTGACCGACTCAAACACTTTTGACGCATTAACGCCAGGGCATTTTCTTGTGGGCGAACCAATTGTCAACGCGCCTGACCATAACTATGAAGAGGCGAATATTTCTAGCTTGAAGAGGTGGCATTTAGTCCAACGAATGACACAACATTTCTGGCGGCGCTGGTCAGACGAATACTTGACCACACTGCTCCATCGTTATAAGTGGTCTAAGCAAAATCCTGAACCAAACGTAGGGGATATAGTTTTAATCAAAGAGGACCACTTACCTCCTTGTCGGTGGCTTCTTGGCAGGGTGGTTGAAAAACATCCGGGGTTAGACAATCTTACACGAGTAGTCACACTTCGCAGTAATGGTTCCTTATTTAAAAGACCAACATCAAAACTGTGTGTCTTGCCGATTGCCTAAGAATGTTGTTAGTAGTTTTAAGTAATAATTTTAAGCATTGTTTAGACATGTAAGTTAAAATTGTTTATGTTTAAGGTCAGATGTGTATTTCATATTGTAAGGAAAATTAAAACTGTTTGATTAGCAAAATATAAATAGCTTTGTAAAATTTAACATTGGAAGGACATAATGTTGCACAAAATGTCCTTGGTGGGCGGAATGTTTAACCGCACAGAGATAATATCTGCAAAAAACCGCGATTGTAATGTCAACTGTTTAAAATTTGTTTATTTACTCGTCACTAGATGGCGTTGTACCATTTCGATCGATTTTTACATCGCGGTGTCAAGATTCTCCGCCGATAGTATAAGGTCTTAGGATTAAGAATGCTTGTTAACCACTTCTATTCTACAGTGTAATCACTACATCTGTGAATAAACCAAACTTGAGGTCGTGTCGGTATTACTGGTCCGCACTCCCAAGTAAAAATTGAAAGGTTCTTTCAATCAAACCCCAGTTTACTAACCCCCAGAAGTAGAGGGTTATTCATGTGGTCCTTCGAGCCGGATGGATGCTTGGACCTCAAGTGTTATAGCAACGACTTCATCAGGTGGGGGACGTCGGGTGGCGGGCCCCGCAGCTCCATCAAGGGGGCTAGATACCGCACCAAGTGGGCCTGGGGTTTTGCGCAGTACACTAACACCGACGGATCACCGCGCGCAGGGCCCCAGCTATACGATGACAGCCTCAAGACCCGCGACGACGCGCTCATAGCACTTAAGGAAGAGGCGCCAAAGACCAGGGAAATAATAGCTACACCTATGCCCAGTTATCTCAGACAGAACTACCTGCTATATCGGTGGGGCAAACCCAAACTGCCGAGCCCCATTTCCGATAAGAAATGGGTAGCCCAGTTCGAACGCCTTTGTCCCAAGTGGTACGGCTGTATAGATGGCGAAAAGTTTGACCAGACAGTGCCGAAGTGGTTCGTCATCGACGTCATCAACCGGCTTGGTGACCTCGATGCCGAAACACGGCGAGTGGCCGACTTGGAAATTGAACACCTTAAACACCTGAAAGTGCACTACGGGGAGAAGAGCTGGAACTGGGAGGAAGCTTGATAAGCTAACCACAGTTACCCGTTGGCCCCTACGAGAGTGGGGTACGAGCGTGACCGAATACGTCCGCCGAGGGAACCAGGGGGTGGTTCAGGATGCTGAGCATGGCCTTGTCGTTGCAGGTGGCTGTACTATTCGCGAAATCCGACCTGTCATTGCGTGCTTGGGTCGGGTATGAAGCCACCACGGACGACCTCACCACCCGCAACACTTATACCCAGCTAATACGCATGGCCAGCAATGGACTGTGTGGGTATATTGACATCGCCACGATGATCCGGCCGTGGCACGCGTGGGACGAAGACTGCACCGCCGAGTACTATGGCATTGACCCCTTCACGGAATCGGACTGGCTATCCTATCACCCTGTGCCCGTCGTACTAACAACGCAATGGGCACGAAAGTTAGCAATAACAGACTCAGACGCCCCCCAGCGAGGTGTATTTAGGTATGACCTCCAACACAGAAAAGGGCTATTAATCACGCACGAGACTGCTGGTTCCAAACTGGAAACGATTGGGACAATTGACTACACGCGGTATGCCCCTATAGTTGTGTACCCGGATGAGGAAAACGAGAGGCTCCGAGCTCTCGGAATGTGGATGGATTGCGACGCCCACATTACCAACAGGATGACGCAGGCCCATGCCGCGCAGCCCGCTTCTGTGTTCATGAGCGGCACCCCAGCGATGACAACCCAATCGCTCGCAACTGAGGTTATTGAACCTAGGAGACTGTACGTCTTATACTCTCGTATGGAGGCTGGTAACCATGATATGACAGCGGTGCGAGTCACCGACATACAATACCCCGACCCGATAACCTTGGACTCAATAATTACAGCGGCAAAAAACTATCTGCTGTACCCAGCCCTATCAGCCGTGCTGGGATTCATGTCGGGAGGGCCGACAGGAGCGGTGGTGGCGGGCACCAGCCACCTGATAAGCCAGGCTGTGAAGGATCTGGTCCCGAAGGAACACTCGGACGTGGTCAAGGACGTGTTAGAGAGGACCAGAGAGAAGGTGAACGACACTTCGGAGTCTGGAAACCTATGACCGGGAGTAAGCGGAGGGAGAAATACAGCACGGCGGTCCTTAGTGGGACGCTCCCCGCGGCCTTTCAGCAGGAATATAGCTCCATCTTGGATAGCGGGATCTTGGACGTTATTGAATGTCCACCAGACCTGCGGGTACGTCCAAGTGGGCTTGACCAACTGAAGAGGCTGCGAGGCGGCGTCCCAAAAGACTGGCCTGTGCCAGCACCGGTGTCTTGCGCTTGGCCCCTGTACTTTTATTACCGCTGCCTTAAACAGATAGGACAGAGGACGAGCGCTAGGGACCTAAGGTACATATTGGGAGTAATACGGGCGAGGTGGAACTCACGGCCTGTCCGATGGGGGCCTGAATATATGGATGACTTCATCCGGCTCGAAGGACCATGAATAACCCTCTACTTCTGGGGGTTAGTAAACTGGGGTTTGATTGAAAGAACCTTTCAATTTTTACTTGGGAGTGCGGACCAGTAATACCGACACGACCTCAAGTTTGGTTTATTCACAGATGTAGTGATTACACTGTAGAATAGAAGTGGTTAACAAGCATTCTTAATCCTAAGACCTTATACTATCGGCGGAGAATCTTGACACCGCGATGTAAAAATCGATCGAAATGGTACAACGCCATCTAGTGACGAGTAAATAAACAAATTTTAAACAGTTGACATTACAATCGCGGTTTTTTGCAGATATTATCTCTGTGCGGTTAAACACAGGCTAAGTGCAGCGTTGAAAATTACGCCATTATGAAAAACACTCCTGAAAATGCGGAAATTGTGTATGAAAAATTATTTAGAATTGAATGTGAAACAATCGAAAATTTCGCCAGAAACACGGCGAATTAAACTTTAAAAACTGCTAAGAAATTGTTCTTGAACTTCAAACATTTTCGAAGTATACGAAAGTGCTTTTAAAGCATTATTTCAACCTTTACAGGCTAAGTGCAGCGTTGAAAATTACGCCATTATGAAAAACACTCCTGAAAATGCGGAAATTGTGGAAGAAAAATTATTTAGAATTGAATGTGAAACACTCGAAAATTTCGCCAGAAACACGGCGAATCAGAAACACGGCGAATTAAACTTTAAAAACTGCTAAGATAAACTTTAAAAACTGCTAAGAAATTGTTCTTAAACTGCTTTCAAGCATTTCAACCTTTACAGGCTAAGTGCAGCGTTGAAAATTACATCAATATGAATAACATTCGAGAAAATGGTGAAATTACGCATAAAAAATGCATAGTCACTGACCGATGTATTAAAATATTTCAATAACATCAAGAACGGTCAGGACGGGCGAAATTAGGTACGTTATACCTCCACCGAACCCTTTGAGAATACAGGCGTGATTTAACAGAAAAGGTAAAATATATGTGTTCATTTAAACAGAGTTAAAAATTGCGCCCTAATGGCGTATCCACACATGCCGCCGGCTTTACCGGCGGCCTGCAGATGCGCAGGTAATGGCGCATCCACATATGCCCGGCGGCACGGCCGGCGGCCAACCCGGCGGCCAGGCCGCCGGCCATGCCGCCGGCACATCACAACTCTACTGCGAAAATTGCAACCGCATCTGCAGGCCGCCGGTAAAGCCGGCGGCATGTGTGGATACGCCATAAAAGAGTGCATGTGCCAGCGGCATGGCCGGCGGCCTGGCCGCCGGGTTGGCCGCCGGCCGTGCCGCCGGGCATATGTGGATGCGCCATAACAGTGTTAACTTTAAGCACTGGACGCTTTTGGAACTACCTGCGAATGCACAAAAGTTCACGAATATGAAATGTGTAATAAGAAATATTGGAATGCTGTTGCTCACAGCAAAACTGTACTAGCGGCTGATGAGCTCGTCCACCTTGCTGGACGGATCTGTCGCTGCCTCTGCCGGTACTCCTTTCGCAACGATCCACTGCGAGTACACTGAGGCGCGGTCCAAAGCTGGCACCGCAAACTTAAAAAAATTCTGACCGACATCGAACACGAAAAACGAGCGAGACAGAAGCGACAACGAGATTGGTCTGGCTAAGCCCGACGAATCTTTTTTCTCCGAAGCGACCGAGAATTGGAAAATAAAGTTGCCTTGTTTATTGAATAAAACATAGAAAAGAGACTAAATCATTTAACATAAAAAAATTTGTTTTGTTTGTGCAGAATAAACCATTTTTCTTTCTTTCTTTCTTTTTCTTGCGGCAGTCTTTTGTAATCATGACGTTCAATAAAAAGTACTCATATTCAATACACTCCATTATGATCAAGTGTTTGGAATAATGTGGATGTACTATACCTACGACTAGCAAACCCAAAAAAAAACTGTTCGCTAATATTTAACGGTTATAATAAGGAAATTAGAGGTATTTTTGACAGTCCGAGTCGTAAGATCAGACTGTGAACGTTCTTAAAATCCTCTGAAATCTTGAAAATCTCAATGATGAGAATAATAATTCAAGTTTCCGCTAGAGAAAGGATTATAAAGATAATGGTCTAGTTAAGTCCAGGAAAAGGCCATTAGCCAAAATCCTGATCAGGAAAAAATTTAAATATTGGCTTTAAAAGCCATTTGAAAGTTGAACAATCTCAATGATGAGAATAAATGCAATGGTAGTTTCCAGACTCCAGGAATTTTTTACCAAGATAATGGTCCAATTGAGTCTGCCTCCTTCTTCTGGGAAACAGACTACAGAAACACGCTCCTAAAATGGTAGGCGTCCGAGGGACACAAAGTAGGACGGAAGAAATTTAAACTCCCTCTTTAACCGCGACGCGACGTAAGTAAAAAAGATGTTTTAATTACTGTTAATCGGTAACGACCCAGAAAAACTGTTAACGAAAATAAGTGAAATATAAGAGAAATGATCTCCTAAATGCTGATCAGAATAAAGAAATTTTGGCTAAAAAAAATCCCCATTTGAAATCTTGAAAATCTCAGATGAGAGTAAACGCTATGGAAAACATTTTTAATACAATAAATTAGTATGTGAGACCTCGCTACTGCGACCTTACGCATATTTACTATTTTATATCAAAATAAATAAGTTCATCAAAAACCATAACCTCCTTTTTGATTAAAGGTGGTTAATGTTGGACATCACGTCGTCGCGCTACAACACAAAGAGCCGTAGAGCTCACATTTTGCTTGGGAAAATTCCCCACTCACGCTTGTACGCGGCGACGCGCGCTCCGACAGTTAGTTCGTCTTCAGATCTCGTATAGCTCGCACAAGTCTCGGGAACGCGTGCTCGCCAATGCGAGGCCTCACACTTTCAGTATTTAACGTAACTGTTTTCATTTAACCTAACCGACTAATCGCGTACTGCGTGCTGTAAGCAACAATACTAAAGAAACACGCGCCAAAAAACAGCGCTGGCAAACATCACATTTGTGATGTTTCTCACCAGAGTGTATACGAATATGCTTTATTAAAACAGTCGTTTCACTAAAACTGAGCTGACATACATTTGTGAGGTCTTTCACCAGTGTGTATACGAATATGCTTAATCAAATTACTGATTAAAACTTCGCTGACATACATGAGTCGGCTGACTTTGTCTGGGGGTAGGCCAGTAGCCAACATCTAAACAAATTACAGAAACAGGCTAAAATTTGCGCTGAAATGTTTTTAGTTTCACATTTGGACGCACGATTTGGAGGAGCTTGTGGCTAAGTAATAACAGGCGCACGGGTCGATCGATCAGGTTAAGAAACGCTTGCCGCGGTTAGTCCGTGGATGGGTGACTATCTTCACATACCAAGACCCCTCCGTGCCTCGGAAAGGACGTTAAGCTGTTGGTCCCGGCTGTTATTCGTAGATCTTTGACAGTCGTTACGGATCGTCACAAGCCCGAAAGTCTGACAACCAGTCTTTCCAAGGGGTATCGTACCTATTACCCAGAAACTGGGTTGTGGAGGTCAGATAGGCAGTCGCTCCATGTAAAGTACTGGTATTCAGATGCATCCAGTTAAGACTGGAAGCCGACCCTAACATAGTTGGGAAAAGGCTAGGCAGATGATGATTTGGACGCACGATTTGGAACTATCCAGATAAAGTTACGATTCTGATGGGTGGTTATCACGAAATCGCTTGTCTTAGAAGACGTAAAATCTAAAAAAAAAAAAAACTGCTGTTCCTAACATTTATGTTCGTAACACAACTCCACCAAATGTATGGGACAGCCGATTATTTTCGCGATTTCAGGGTTGGTATGCTATAGTCCAACCCTGAAATCACGACAACCCAAATTCAGGGTCTTGTTTCATGATGATGAGTTCAATGAGCTTTTTTATGGATTTTTTTTAATTAATTATTTCAATTTGTAAAATATGAGACAACATAACAGAGTGTATGTATAGCAGAGTAGATCATTATGGCAACTACCATTAAAATAAGAACAGTCTTATGCAAAAAGATTTTTTTCAAATCCGAGAAATAGTTCCAGATATTAGCGCGTTCAAACAGACAAGACGCGACGGAGGGAACTTTGTTTTATAATATGTAGTCATAGTGATTAAAGTAAAAGTCAAAACACATAGGTAATACGGGCTGGTGTCCGCAACTCCACGTCAATGCGCGTATTTTGCGTACGGAGTCAAAACACGTACAGTTTCATTGGACAAGGTCCATTGTCCAAAAAAACTCAACAACTATTAACAATTAGTCAAGCAGAAAATGTCTTTTGAAGAACTTAAAATCTAACTTAAATATAATCTTATATTAAAATTAAAACTAAAAAAAATCAAATAGTTTCTAACAAAAAACTATATTTTTTATCTGATCGATTAATCATCCCAAACAATTTTCATTCGTTTTAATGCCAAGGGGTATCGTGTTACCCAGTAACTGTGTCAACAGCGACAATCAATGTCAAAAATGTACATGATACGTCAGCACATCAAGCTACCCGAAACTGTAAAATATTCCCAATCAACTTTGAACCTTATACTTTAGCGATAAAGTTGAAAATCGATTAAAGAAATTTTACAGATTGTAGTAGCTTGATGTGCTGGCGTCTGTACAAAAATTAGAGGTCTTTGACAGGTGCCGTCTTAATACAAAACGAAATCTAACTTTAGTTCTAGTCCTAGACCTTTGAGCCAGTATTTGTATTTCAAACTTTGTTTCGATTTAAGCAGTTTTTAATACCAAAATGACTACACTACCGAACTACGCTGTCATTTTTGTATAAAGAGCTGCATTTCTATAGCAGCTGATGTCTTAACAACTGGCTCGGTGGTTTAAGCTTGATCTAATGAAAATCCTTGTTTTGTAATAAGAGGGATCGGGACTAACATTAGATTGCGAATGTTCAAGAGAATTGCCCCTCGAGACCTCCACAACTCAGTCACTGGGTAAAGCTACAGTTTCCTAGAAGAACGATGAGCGCCACATGCGGCCGTAATGTCCAAATACAGAGCAGTTTTTGTCACCAGGGCCCTAACCTAATTCTGTATGGTAATTGTTTATCCCCGCGTAATCTTACCACGAACGGTTGTCAAGCGTATTTTGACAGTTCAAAACCACGCCAACTTCGCGTTTTTGTTCATTATGTCATAGAGAATACGTTATTAGCAGATGTCGTGATTGGTTAAGGAATTGACGTGGTTTCGAAGTAAGGAATCTTTAAGTGGTCGTAGTTTATTAGGGCCCTTTATGTCTTAATAGTTCATAGTGAAATAGGGCTCTTAATGTCAATCTCATAGTGAATTAGGGTCATTAATGTCAATGTCATAGTGAATTAGGGCCCTTAACCGGTCAAGTTTCGCCACTTATGACGTGACATCTGTCACGGACCCGCGCGACCTCCCGCTGCGCTATATCTTTATGACCTTCCTCACAAAAAATGTTCTACTGATGTTTATATTGGCTCTAGACACTTGGGTTCTTGAATAAACAGACCATAATATAAACAATACTCCTAATATAAGAGTTGTATTTATAAACAAATGATGTTATCAGAGAATTGGTTGAAAGTGTGTTCGTTCCCGTGTTATGTCGATTTCTGATGAAAGTAATATATGAATTTACACGAAACTTTGCAAGTTACATTATGAATAAACAACTTATCTAACAACAGCGTTGTTTTGAAATTCCTACCTAACATTTTAATAATATTCAAACTCAAACTTCATAGTGCGCCGAGCCGTTTATCGTATTACAACGCAATGACTTTGTAAACGCTCAATCCTAGTTATATTTAGTTGTTTCTAATAAAAAAAAAATGTTACTAGGATACTACATAAACCTTTATTGACTGATAACTACCTATATTTTATAAAAAATATACCACTATAATTGTAAAATTATAAGATTTTCTTGAAGTATTTACATAAAATTTTGTTTGACCAAAAAAGGATTATTGTGATTTTATTTCGTGCAAATATTATCTACAAGGACGTATAATATGTTATAAATGAATATTCATCCACTTTAAAGTCTGTTTTCCACTTTTTTTTTTCCATACCTGCCAACCTATATTTTTCGGTTTGAATCATTTAGTCGATTAGTTTATCTACTGGACCATAGAGTAAAACTGTTGCACAGGATATTAGAACTTATTTAGCAGTAATAATAGAGGTTGAAGCCGCGTGAATCGGGTGTCGCCATATCGCCAATTGGCGTAGCCAGTTATTCACCGGTTAATGTCAATGTCATAGTGGATTAGGGTCATTAATGTCAATGTCACAGTGAATTAGGGCCCCTTAATGTCAAATGGCATAGTGAATTAGGGCTCTTAATGTCAATGTCATAGTGGATTAGGGCCCTTAATGTCAAATACTGGTGAACATGACAGATTTTCATGACGTCCGTTATAAGTATGACGGAAACGCTCTTCTACAGCCGGACTTTTAATTAGCTGCAGTAAAATGACAGCTTATGTGTTACCATTTTTAAACGAAATTTAAATAGTGATGTGACAAAAGAATCGATCCATTCAATTAACATTCAGTACAAAATCGATCAATGTTAAAACGATGTTTCATTGCGTTTTAATCACATCACTAGAAGAGAAGAGTGGCAACATTTTTAGATGAAATGAATGTGTCACTTTACTGCGGCTAATTAAAAGTCCGACCATAGGAAACAGTAACTTAAGATGATAGGAATTATCATAAATTCTTTATACAATAATC
The DNA here is from genome assembly GCA_914767645.1 of Hydraecia micacea. NCBI lineage: Eukaryota > Metazoa > Arthropoda > Insecta > Lepidoptera > Noctuidae > Hydraecia > Hydraecia micacea. Next base: position 5,233,660 of record OU611805.1, read on the forward strand.
TTCTTTATCCATACATATCCGTCTGCTTACCCCTTCAAAATTTTCATAAGGTCGGGTGCATCGACTAGGTAGATACCGTCGGTCTGCAACTCGCAGTTGGTGACCTTCAAAGTGCCCTTGCCTTCGTCATCAATTTTCATGTGTTGCACGCCTCGGAGCAGCGTCTCGTCTGGGAGATCTTGTGGGAAGTCTGTTGGAGAGAATTTGCCTTTTAAGCGCTTGGCTAAATATCAATTGCCGTGCCCCTAGCGCGCGGTTACAAATCGATAATATAATACCTACAATAAATAAGGAGGAGCAATCGTTGTATCGATTAAAAAATAGTCAAGTTTTTTTTTACTAGCTGCTGCCTGCGACTTCGTCCGCGTGAAATCCTATCCTCACTAATATTATAAATGCGAAAGTAAGTTTGTTTGTTACCTTTTCACGCCTAAACCACTGAACCGATCGTTCTGAAATTTTGCATACACGTTGTCAGGTGATGAAAGGAAGATGATGGATGAGAATGAGGTGATGGGAGGAGGTGAAAGTATTGAGTATTGTACAGAAACGGACATATGCCAATGTATACGCTTTTACAATAAACTACCAAGCCAAGTTCAAGATCTAAGCCTTAATAAATTCAAATCATTCATTAAACGTAAGTTGTGCCAGAAAGCCTTTTATACTGTTAAAGATTACATTGAGGACAAAAAAGCTTGGGATTGATCTGCTTCCAATTCTGTATTTTGAATTTTTTTTTTTTATATACACATTGACATTAATGAATTTTATAATACTTACGACGCTACGTATGAAGACGCAATGCGTAGGCATATACTGATAAGTCTACGTAACAGACGTAATATGTTCGACATCATTCAACTGTTCAAGATTTTAAACTCATTTACTGATTCACCATCACTACTTGGTAAAATATCAATGAAAGCACACGCTCGCCTACCCGTACGCCCCTCACGTACAACACCACTCTTTGTTCCTCCTCGACTGCATAAAACATACACTCGTAATTCATTTATATATCGTTCCACTAACAATAAATTATAATAGAGAATTTACAGACATAGATCTTTTTAACATTTCTCTTAATAGCCTTAAACAGAAACTTAAAGGTAGATATGTCACATAGTTTTAACTCACTCTGTATTTTACTCTGTTTACCTTCAGTTTACTTTGTAAATTAAGTTGCATTGAACATTGGTTCTGATACAAAAATATATATATGTATTTCTTGCACGTCTTTCCTTGTTAAGAGTTTATGGTACATATTTTTATAACTATACCACATTGTCGGCACTATAGGTCTTTTGTAAGGAACCAATTCTCTCATGGGTAATATTGTTTGTGAGTACATGACTGTTTGTTGCCAAAATAAAATAAAATAAATAAAATATATAAACAATGACATTTGCTTACTTTGTAAAGTATTACATTCTTTTAATTATTGTGAGTGTGAAGACAATGTGGGTCATTTTATTTTTTACTTATTTTTTTATTTTGATTATTTTCTTTGTTCTGTTTAGTTTTTGTCATGGAGTTTGAGTAATTTATGTGGCCTACCCAAATGTCCTTTCTTTGGTATTGTTCGTCGAATCGTTGAGCTCCTTAAGTTTTGAGTTGAGCTGCACGAATTCTGACAAATGCGTGGACTGGACAGGTCCACTCAATCTGTGTGGTTCTTTCTTCAAAAGACCATCTCGGACTTCGATCTACATGGTCTTCATATAACCTGACCAAGATTATGTCTGGACTTTAAAAGAGACTGTGACCTCTGAGTTTGTTTCGGCCTTTCTTCTCAGAGTAGTCAGATAGGAAACGCCGACCTCATCTAGTTTTTAAAATATGATTGACGTGTAAAAGTGTTTGTGCAAACCTACTTACAGAAATAAAATCATTTATCATTTAGGGTACCTTTCATCCCGAAAAAAAGTGCTGCTCCCGAGGAAAATAACAATAGCCGTGGCGCCATCTATTATCATAATAACGTTATTGTTGTTTTCCTCGGGAACAGCACTTATTTCGGGATGAAAGGTACCCTATGTCCGATTCTATACACCTGACAACGTATATTATGCAAAATTTCAGGACGATCGGTTCAGTGGTTTAGGCGTGAAAAGGTAACAAATGAACTTACTGTCGCATTTATAATATTACTTAGGATTTCAAATCAGCCTTAAATTAACCACCCTAATCTAATTTAAAATCATGCATGTTCTCTGTCGCAGAAATACGACACAAGCGGTAGGGGCACAAGCGATCAAAAGGTTAAAAGGACGGCAATGACTTTTCCCAATCATGTTGAGGTCATCTTCTAGTCACACCGCATGCAGCTAAATACCAGTATTTTACATGAAGGGAGACGTCCACATACCTCTGATTTCCATATAGAGCCCCATAACAGGTATCCCGTTGATGAATTCTGGCATCATCTTCCGCAGTAAAGTGACGGGCACAGCGGCAATATTTCCGTAGTCTAGGAAGCATAACCTGGCTTCACTGCTGCCGGGACCAGAGACCAGGTCCAGAAACACGGCGCGGAACCATTGAGGATCTGTTGGAAGATGATAATGCTTTTAGTCTAAAGGGCCCAAAACATAACCAGCTGCAAAAGACTTACCCCTTACTAATAAACGTTGTATAGCGTCTGTATAGGTACACAACGCGTTGTGTTCTTCTAATTACACGTACTAATACACGTATTATATCGGATGAATAGTTACACACCGATTTCTCTCTTTCAGTCGTCAGTAATTTGACTTTCGAAAGAAGACAAAGCGTTGTGTAACTATACAGACGCTATACAACGTTTAGTAGTAAGGGGGTATGTGTTTGGTGTGTTATCTTGAAAAGAGATTCTGATTCACTGTATGATTGGGCTATGTGTGCATTATTTTACGTTTAAGAAAAGCTAGCCTAAACAAAGACAAATTGGTTACTCTCCGTAGAACCAGATGTTTAGAGAAAAGTTAAGTAGAATGGCAATGCAAACTTACACGGAGGTAACTGAGCAATGCAAAGCTCTTCTGGTTTCGGTAGGTAAGGCTCCCTGCCCAACTCACTGTTGCAGTAGTCGGCCATCTGTAACAAATTGTAATTAGTGTATTTACTTAAGGCGAAAGCATCAGGATAACGTTTTTTTCCAATTTGCAGGTCAGTGTGTCAGGTTGTATATTAATTAAAATATGATTCGCGACCGTAACGTGGTTTTACAGAATTATAATTGTTAGAAACAGGAGAGGCTCGTGGCTAAATAAAAACAGCCGCACAGGTCGATCGATCAGGTTAAGTCTAATTAGCTCGGAGATTTAGATGAAATCTAACATTATTTAAAATAAAAACTCTTGTTTATCGATTTTATTCAATTTCGAGCGGCCATTGTTGTTTACATCTTTAGCAAATCTGCGGCGGTCGGACTTTACGCGATGTGGCATACGAAAGCTTTTAAGCACGAGCTTAAGCTTGAGCTTTAGCTTACTTTCTACAGTAACTTTAAGCAGTATCTATAAATAAAGCCCTTTATTGTTATGACTTCCATGTTCCACAACCCACAATGCATGCAAGAAAATTAGTATAATGTTCGCTTACCTTCGCCGTAAGCTGGTTGAAGACCATATCAGCGTTGGTGTCGGTGCGGTTGTACCCACAGAGTGCGCCGCCCCTAAACACGCTTATGTCCAGCACCTCGACAGTACAGCCCTCTTTAGGCAGCGCCGCGTACTTTATGCCTTGAATCATTATGTGTTCCGTTCCTGTTGACAATAATAATATTCTATAGAAGGCAGAAAATAACGTTATTCTGAGGTGACATAGTAAGCATTCCATGTTAGAATGTTGATGAAATTATTCAGTCTGTAACTGTCAAATTCTCTTTCATCTTTGTAAAGTAAGAAACAAACAGGGGTCGACGTGGCTTTCAAACTCCAGTAGGTCGAGAAATGTGCAGTACGTGGACATAAATATCGGGCGTAAACAGACGCTAACGAAATCAAAAGTCATTTATTCAAATTAGGTTGAGAACCAGCACTTTTTAAATTTCGTATTTGCGAAGTTTGCCGAGCGAATTGCGCGACCGACTGGCGGCGCGGCGGGCGATAGGAAAAAATATTTGAATCAGTACCGTAAAACGGGGTGAATAGGGAAGCAGGGGTGAATCGGGACGAAACTTTAAAATGGATTTTAACATTAAAATAATTGTTTTTTTTTTTTTGCCAAAAAGGACTAATGTGTTTATTATATTATAATTAACGATTAAGTGTCCTTGTTAGCAATAAACTATATTACATCAACGTTAATAACCAACTATTCACCCCGTCTTACCGGTACGGCGCATGCCACGGAACGCGCGGTTGACGCTGCGAATAGTGCAGGAAGCCAAACAAGTTTATTTGTATTCGCAGCGCCGAAGCAATAGCGAGATAACTTTGAAAGTGGCATTTCGCTCTCGGTCTAATTGCGCCGCGGAGATTGCCGCGCCGCCAGACGCACCGCACTATCCCGTGGCCAGCGGGTAAGACAGGCCCCCAAAACTCTCGCCGTTCACGCCTAGTGCTTTAGCTGGGAAGAAGTTTAGTGGCGCAACAAACTCCCCAGCAACACAGCTGTCTGCTCAGTTAGAAGAACTTGATGTTGAGAGTCACTTGTTCTTCCCGTCATTGTAATTTTTTCTTTTGTACAAAATTACAACTTTTTCTGACGTTTTTTTTTTTTTACGAAAACTTGTTTTGAACGTTATAACTTGACTTTAAATGCCCCCACGACCCCTGCACCGTTGCATGCACCAATAAACACAATTTTTGGCGTAAATTCTATTTAAATCCGTTACCGTAAACAACGATTTTATAACCCAAACATTATTATTGCGCAATGTTACTTAGTTTGATGTACAGAATGAGTAGAAAAAGGTCTATGTGGCAAGTGAAACTTTGTCTTTTTTTTTTAATTCATATGTATTTTCTTACTACGGGGCTCAAACAATATAAAATATCTAAGAAGAGTACCATCGACACGAAAAGAAGAAATTTATCTTGAGCATCGGTGCAAAAAACATCGTAAAACCTAGAGTCAGTGTTTGGCCAGACTGGCAGCGCGGGCGCGGCGCGGCGAACTCAAACATATGAACTTCCTTTGAGTGTCCATAGTGGGCAGGCGGGCGCGGTGAGCGCGCGGGCTGTCTGGCAGTCCGCGCGCGTCGCCCGCGCCCGCGCCCCAGTCTGGCCAGACTTATAGTTAATACTAGCTGCTGCCCGTGACTTCATTCGCGTGATATTATCCTTTTTTCATAAAATAAAAGTAGCCGAGAAACTAGATTGTGCCTGGCATACGCCTTTAACGTAAAATAAATAAATAGCTCGAATTTTTCAACACGTTCGAAGCGAGTGTCGATTCAATACGAAGTTTCATTAAATTTTATATGCAAGTTGCTTGGAAAAGGAAATGATACTCAATGAAACAGAGAAAAAACTTACAAATTAGCAGTTCATCAGAGTCCGCAGTGTCAGACATAGAAGAAGGAAATAAGAAGGTATTTTTAAACGTCCGCGAACATGTCGGAAAACCAATTGGATTTTTTTTTTATTGTTAAATGGCCTGCTCTTGACCACGATCACGCCTGATTGAAAGCGATGGATGAGGTCTATGATGGAACGAGCGTGCGTTCTGAATTAAAAGTAGCCAAGTTACTCCTAATAACATCAGCTATCTGCCAGTGAAAGTCTCGTCAAAATCGGTCCAGCCGTTTCGGAGATTAGCCGGAACAGACAGACAAAAAAAAATTTAAGAATTGTTTTTTGTTATAAGTACCGTATAATCTTTCACATCAACTCGGCCTATCGCAGTCCACTGCTGGACATAGGCCTCTCCCAGGCTGCGCCACAACACCCTGTCCTCCGCCTTCCGCATCCAGTCTACCCCAGCCACGGTCCGTCCATCTAGCTGGGGGGCGTCCCACACTACGCTTGCCGATACGCGATACTTTCATATGCATTTAGTAAAATGCTGTTATTTTAATATTACAAACAGACACTCCAATTTTATTTATTTGTTTAGGAGATGTATAGATTATAACATACAATCAGCGCCCCGCGGTTTCACCAATCCCGTAGGAATATCGGGACGAAAAGTATTCAGTGTGTTATTCAGATGTATAAGCTATATTACTGTAAAGTTTCATCAAAATCCGTTCATTAGTTTTTGCGTGAAAGAGTAACAAACATCCTCACAAACTTTCGCGTTTATAATGTTATTAGTAGGAAGGTAGTAGGATTTCTTACCGACGACGTCGCCGCCATTCTGCTCGATCTTCTTCCAGTTCGGCGTGCACAACTCTACCAGCCTCGCGCCGACACTCACTTTGTTGCGAGCCACGTTGAGAGCTGCCTCACTGCCACTCGGTACTGACTTACGGCCGTCGGGAATTGTCTGGAAAAGATAGATATTATTTTATATTATGACATATATTCGAGCTAACTTGCCTTTTTAGTGTTCCGTACTCAAAGGGTGTCGGACGGCGGAGCCTTAGTACTTAATAAAAAATGTTTTTACAAAAAAAAAAAAAAAAAAAACAACCAACATCAAAAAAATCACTAGAAAGTGATAAATAACTTTTAATAAAGGCAACTTTAACACACATTCCTCGCTACGCCTCCTCGCTCATATCTGGTTGAAAAGCAGCCTTTAGAGAGTTTTACTTACCAGCACAAGTTCCTCGTCCTGCATAAGCTCCTTGATGTACTCTTTGGCGGCGATCGATAGGTCGGTGTGTGCTGCAAGCTTCAACACTGACACTTGCGTTTTGACATTTGATAGATCAAAGTCAGGTGGACAGGGGTATAGGTTCTCTAGAGTTGACACCTCGATGTTACCTGTTGGGTGAAATCGTAAGTTGAAAGATTTAAAAACATAGCTTATGTATTGTAGTTATTATTTTCTTCATTCTATATCTTCTAATTGACCGATGACCTTGTGAAGGGCGCAGAAATTCGCTGGACGCGGGAAGCAAGAAATTCGAGAATTGCCCCTCAGGTGTATCACGTGATTTTTGATAATTTCGTCGGACCGACATCATTGGTCATTCCCATTCTATGCAGCCCATTGGAACAGCCTTTACTATTGCATTTGTATTGTAATTAAAATAGACTGAAAGCAGACACAAATATATTTTGGAAAAAGCTAGCTAGGCAGATCGATTAGAATGCGAGAAAAATTACCCCTTTTTTGTGGATGGGAAATCATCAAATGACTCCTCCCGCTCTGGGTGGAGCGGAAGGGAGTGTCAGACTCTTACTGACTAAAACCCACCCGTGTTCCTTCCTTAGCCCTTTATGTTCCGAGCAGCGGTAACCCTTTCAAACAATCCCGCTACCCCGGCAGGCTTCGGCCCTAACGGGACCGTTCCTTTATGCTGATTACCCCTTCGGTACTGTTAAACCTACCATACTCAGCATACTCGATCTGGTATTTGTTTTGCTTCACGTTGACACGGCGCACGAGCGCGCGGTAGTGACAGTCGTCTACGAACTTGCCGATCACTGTCTGTCCGGGTGTGGGCGGCTCTGTTAGTGGTTTAGCTGGAAAGACAGAAAGTAGTGTTAGTTTGTTTGATCCTTTTTAGTATTTTTGGATAATGGACATAGGTTGTAATAATTATAGTATGTTTTGGGACATCAAATTAGAAAGCCCGGAAGAACTCGAGGGAAACCCTAGGTTGAAAAGTAACAATTTATTATTTACTAGCTTTTGCCCGCGACTTCGTCCGCGTGGAATAATGACTTCCGGAAAAAAAACAATTTATCCCCCTTTTCTCCCCGTTGGGATTGAATTTCCAAAAATCCTCTCTTAGTGGTAGCCTACTCCTCCCAAAAAACACACATGCCAAATTTCAGCTCTCTACTGCCAGTAGTTTCGGCTGTGCGTTGTCTGTCAGTCACTCAGTAACGGAAGAGTTTTATATATATAGATATAGATAGCTTCGCAACTTCGTCAGTGTGTAATTCCTTGTGTGTTATTAAGTTAATGTATTGGTAATATTGTTTAGATCACGTTCACATGAGGCTTAAGTACCTATACAACAAAATGACTACTTCACCTAAAAAGAAATAAAATGTAAACTATTAATAATTTGTAATTTGAACGAATATAATACACTATCAAAATAACTAATACCTATTTTATAAAATAACAACAAAAGAAAACTAAATAAACTAAATTAATTTAAAGACTAAAAGTCGCGCTGATAAACAATATTGTCTGTCAATAAGGTCGAATGCTCGGAACGTCTACTCGCATCAACAGCCAAATATTGTATGAAGTTCGCGTTTTTTTTTTTTTAGAATATGGCATCTCGTAGTTGACCTTGAGAGGTCGTGACTACTTAACCGGACTATCCTGTGGTTGCCTTAAGTAAACTTAAAGCCTCCAGCCAGGGGCAAATATCTTATGTACTAAGCGACTACACGCTAAGGGCACCCCTGTGGGGTACGAACCTCGGCTTAGGGCGTCGCTGGGGGAGGGCAGCAAGATGGGACAGGCTGGATCTGGTTTTTATTATTTAAGCTTGATGAGGCCGGCGTTTCCTAGCTGACTACTCTGAGAAGAAACGCCGAAACAAACTCAGAGGTCACGGTCGGGAATTTAGACCTACTGGCTCAGCTGCGGCGCGGGCTGGCACTTCTTCGAGCAAGGGTCGGGGGGGAGGCATTTAATTGAGGACGTCGCGAGGGACCTCGGCGGCGAGGTCGGAATGAGTTCTGTATTTGTGCACTGTACTGGTTGACTTATTGCTCTCCTGGAGGAGGGTTATGGGTTCGTCAGGGTCGGAGAGGACATGCCTTGGACGGCGGCATTTGCTGATTTTGGAGGGGGTATACCTGGCGGCCTCGACAACCAGAGGGTTGCGGTGCTTGGCGGCGGTATCGAAGAAGCGCTTGGAAAGGCGCTTCATGAATTGATGGATGGTGGGGATTTTGAGGTCAACATGGAGGATCTCATTTCGAACGAACCAGGGGGATCCTGTAGCCTTTCGGAGGAATCGGTTTTGGAGGGTCTGCATCCTATGGATGTGGTGGGGCTTTACGTGGGCAAAGACTACATAGGCGTATGTCATTATTGGACGTATGCACGCTGTGTAAATGCGCATTTTGCACCTAAGTGACAATTTGCTGCGTGCATTTAGGACGGAGTAGAGTCTGCCGAGAGCGAAAGCGGCGCGCGAGCGGACCGTCTTTATGTGATCTGCGAAGGAGAGGTGATTGTCGAGTATTACTCCTAGGTATTTGGCTCGCTTCTCCCAAGGGATCGGCTTGCCGAACATGGTGATAGGTCGGGGGGGAGTGGGTCTAAGTCGTGGTTTCGAGTAGAAGTTCGCGTTTGGATCCCCCCCGCCCTTTTATACCTCCCGCCGCGAGCCGCGTCGAGCGCGGCGACTGTTACACAAAAATAATCCTTATAGCATGATTCAGTATTCACGCGCGATGGCTTATTAGCGTATTTCATGTATAACTTTGGTGTTTCTGTACCTATTTCTATGATTCTTTTTTTATTAAATAGGTAATAATGTTAACATTTTTTAATTAGGGATGAGTGAGAGTGTTATAAACGTAAGAGTAGACAAACATAATCAGAAAACTCCGAACGGCTAAGCTATCGGGAGTTACACGTGTTATTGTGAGTCAACCATTAAAGATAGACATTTGCTGTCGAGGAATATTTTTTATATAATTTTAAGGAGAACATTTCCGTCATACATGATTTTTGTGTAGCTTTAACCATTAAGGCTGCACACGCGACGGAAGCTTAAAAAATGGTGTAAATTCTCCTGTTTTCCCAACATTTCCCTTCACTGCTCTGCTCCTATTGATCGTAGCGTGATGAAAAGTATACTATAACCTGCCCAGGAGTATGAAGAACAATTGTACCAAGTTTCGTTGAAATCCGTCGAGTAGTTTTTGTTTCTATAAAGAACATACAGACAGACAGACAGACAGACAGACAGACAGACAAAAATTTTACTGATTGCATTTTTGGCGTCAGTATCGATCACTAATCACCCGCCGATAGTTATTTTGGAAATATATTTAATGTACAGAATTGACCTCTCTACAGATTTATTATAAGACAGTATAGATATGTATACGCCGGGTGTCCCAGAAATCAAAGTCAAGCCGGCAACGGGTGATAGGCCAAGTCGCGACAGTTATCAGAACAATATTTTTATAAATCTTGGTAATGTACTTTTCAAATTATAAGTATCAAAAAATAAATCGAAGACTGACACCCTGTGATGATTTTTCAAGACATTGGACCACAAACATTATCTTTTCTTCGATTTTATGATTTGATTGTACACTAAAAAAATACATTTAAAAATATTTAACACTACAAAACATGGAATGGGCTGCCTAAAAGTAACAATGTAACGTAATTCTTTATTGCGAGAAGCTTGACATACCTAATTCACAAAGAGCAATTTTTGGGTATGATGATTTAAAAGTTTAAAAGCAGCGATGAGAGTGCGACATACTATAAAGTTTCTAGCTCCTTCATTTCTAGGCCCTGCGCAGACGGCACACTTTTTGTGCGATCGAGTCTGCGGCGCACAAAAAGTCTGCATGGCGCGCAAAAAGTCGGTCGCGGATTTTTCACAGACTCAACGCACACGACGCACATCTTCGATCATTTTGTCGGCAGAGCTGTAGGGACGTAGACGCTATGGAAATCGTGCAGAGATCGCGAAGTATTATTTTGTACATGAAGTACAGAAAAAGAAGAAGAAATAGAGAATTTTGGGTACATCCTATACTTTCGGAAAGATTCTGTTTTGTATTTCTTGAATTAACATAGTTACATCGACCTCTGGCGCCATGATAATAGATCGCGTGCGTTACGTCCACCCCTAGCAAATGCAGATTGCCGACTAAAGTGTGCGCCGTCTGCGTTAGCGCGCGTTGAAGCAAACGTTCAATTTTTTTCACACACTTTTTGTGCGGAGCGGCGCGCCGCGGCGCGGTGCGGTCTGCCCGAATTACACGGATTTTTTGTGCGCCGGACTTTTTGCGCGTCGTGTGCGTTACTGCATATAATTGCATAGGTTCTATTTTCACAGACTAAAAAGTGCGTCACGGATAGTCTGTCGTCTGCGCAGGGCCTTAGGCTTACCGTAAAGTCGTTTTCGTAGTAAAAATAATAAAATTTTCACTTAGCTTAAAATTTCAGATCTTTTAATTACATCAACCTTTGCTAATGAAAGACAAGTAATAATAGGCTGCATCCAGTTAGACCGGAAGCCGATCCCAATCGAACGGCGAACAACGAACGAACGAAAAGCCTAGGCAGATGATTATGAAGTAATAATAAGCTAACAAAGAAAATACTAATTTTTCGCTGCCTACCTTTCATAGCGCTCAGTAAGACTTGCTGCAGCACATCGTTGTACTGCCTCTGCGACTCGCTGTCAGCTGGTCGCACGAACACTTTGTCCAAAGTATCAGCTAGGACTAGCAGTACTTTAGATCCGTCGGAGAGTGGCGGGCGGGCCACTTCTGGGATCCCAACGGCTGTGAAAGAGGAATTAGATTCGTATTAAAAAAAATATGTAATGTAATAATATTATCGGCAGAAAATTACGTAGTTCGTATTCTAAACAACTAGTGACGTGGCATGAAATTCTAACCAACAGAAAACAGCAGGTTCCAAACTAGGCACAACTTGATAAGGGAAGGACGACGGAACCGCTCTTTCAAGAAACCGAATTAGCTATGGTCAGTCTGACGCAACTGTCTAATAAAAAAAGAAACTATGAAACGTACACTAAACATAATGGCGGCTATCGCTGTCTCGCTTTAACATCTGCAGTCTGTGCATAGTCTGTAATTTTTGCTATGTTGGTATTCAGTTTTAGTGCAAGTTTCATAAGCGCCGTTTTTCATCTTTTTCTATGGGACTCCTGTCTCTTCTATATATATAAAAGGAGAACTGACTGACTGACATATCAACGCACAGCCCAAACCGCTGGGTCTAGAGATTCCAAACTTGGCATGTAGGTTCCTTATGAGGTCTAGGGGTGCACTAAGAAAGGGTTTTTTGAAATTCCACCCCTAAGAGGGTGAATGGGGGGGAGGGTGAAATTTCACGCGGACGAAGTCGCGGGCAGAAGCTAGTCTTACATATAATGAACATTATTTACTCTATGGCTATGGACAGCGATAAGCTAAGTTGGAAAATGATAAGTAATACTTACAAGCTGCTGGATAGTCAACAGTAGGCAGCCATCTGAACACTTCTCCCTCGCCTAAGTCGGCGTCAGTCTCTACGTCAGACATGGAGATTTTGAACCCGTTAGGTGTTTGAGATAGAATCTTGCAGTTGAGACTGGCTCCGATCTGTAAAATAGACAATCATTTTGTTTTTTATTTAAATCTTCGATATTGAGGGAAAATATGACTGAACTCTGTTGGCTTTTGCAAGGAAACCCTGCTCAGGTGGAGATTCACAGATGACTCCGCCCTGGAGTGTAAATGTGGTGCTGTACCACAGATAATGGGACCCTTAATATTGTGTCCTGTGTGTCCCGTTGTCTGCATGTTACAGAAACTGCTGTATGCTACTGAGGGTGCCAAATCAATAAACCTTAAAAAACCGACCAATTGCCTCATTGGTGTAGTGGTTGTAAGTGCGACTGTTGAGCATGGGGTTTGATCCCCATGTCGAGCAAGTGCGATTAGGTTTTACGGTGTCCTAAACGGTGTTAAAACTCGTTGCCAAATTCTAAGCCGATTCTATTTAGATTGCCTTCGACCAGTGCCAGATTAAGACTCCTTGATGTCCTAAGCAATCCACGCCTGTGGGTTGCTGAAAGGAATACGTCAAATTACAAGTCACCCTGTTTGATAATATTGATAAAGCATCGAGCCTTTCCAACGTCAACGCAATGAAATCTCCCGCCGACAAAACGCGCGGCTTTTCCAACAGCCTTGCCTTTCATGTGCTAGCAAATATTTCTTCGGTGCTGTTAATGGTGCCCCCCGAGACGTGATGCCCTAAGCAATTGTATAATTTGCTTAGGGGCTAATCCGGAACTGCCTTCGACATACTGGAGAAGACAGTTAATTTTATAATGAACTCCATCATAAAGCGTAGCTACTACTACCCGACATAGCATAAACGTGGCAAAATAGGGGTTCTACCATATTCAGCCTATAATGTTCCCATTGCTCCCACAGGCATCCTCTCTGTGAGAGGGAGTGAACGGTAATCCACCACGTGGGCCCAGTGCGAGTTGGTAGATATCACACGTCGCCGAATTTTTTGTTGTAGCTACCCGTTTCCTCACGAGGTTTTCCTTCACCGTTATGAGAGCTGTGGTGATGATTAATAATTTACACAAAGCAGTGCCTGCTTGGGTTCGAACCCACGTCCTAAGTCGCGGCCGTTACCACTGGGCCACCACGGCTAAATATAAACTTTGGTTAACATTATATTTGAAAACATGTGCTGTTCCCTACAACAGTACAATACTTACAAGATGAAAATATAGGAAACAGCAAATTAGTTTTTCATATTGAGGAAAATAACTTTATTTAGTTTGTCTAGGTATTTTGTTCAGACCTTAGATCTCACCTGAACAGTCTTACAAGCGAGTACAGCACAAAACTCGGGGATAGCTTCGTACTTCGTCGGCAGTTCCCGGCACTTGTCGGCCGCTGTCACGGTGACAATCCTGCCGCTATCTAAGAGAGCAAGCGTCGTTGGGTTGAGGCATCGCGCGCGGTACCAACCGCAGTCCTCGGGATTGAAGTAAGAGATGGTTTCGCCGGGTGTAAGTCTGAAAGATATTATGAAATAATAAACGTTAATCGAATTGGACAAATGATTGCTTTTTATTCTCACATGGATCATCATCTGCCTAGCCTTTTCTCAACTATATTGGGGTTGGATTCCAGTTCAACCGGATGCAGCTGAATACCAGTATTTTACTTGGAGCAACTGCCTATCTGACCTCCACAACCCCGTTACTGGGTAATACGATAACTCTTGGTAAGACTGATTGTCACTTTCGGCCTCTGATACCCGTAACGACTGTCTAAAGATCCACGAATGACAGCCGAGACCAACGGCTTAACGTGGTTTCCGAAGCACGGAGGGATCTTGGTATGTAAAGATGGTCACCTGTCCACGGACCAACCGTGGCTTGACCTGATCGATCGACCCGTGCGGCTATTACTTAGCCACAACCATAAGCAACTCTCTCGAGCTCTTCTTACATGGATGTCAGCTGTTAAATAATCAATATCAATGCTAGATCATCTATAACTGCTTCCAAAGCATACTTTTCAAGGAAACATTGACTGCTGCCATTAAATGGCCAGCTTGAAACTCAGTTCAAAACAGTCTGTCACCTACAAGCGATTGACAGGAACAGAACAGAATGCATTAAGTGCATTGGGATGCAAGTCTTGTAGAATTGATAGAGAAGCAGACATTGATTGTCGCTAAAATTAAATTTTGACATTTTTTAAATACGGGATTGGCAATCTGATTTCAATATGGGTTTATGCTACTCACTTGGCCGGCCGCTCCATCTTGTTACAGTCCAGCACAAAGTCCTCGCATAGTTTGTGGTAGTCCTCCTCGAAGGCACCCGCCATAGTGAGGCACACGAAGTCTCCGCGAGTGACGCGACAGTCAGCAGCCTTGGCGTCTACTGAAATTATTACCGAGTCGCCGACTGACATTTTCTCGAGGAGGTAACTGTGGGGGAAAAGTATGCTAATTTAATAACAAACTGAAATCATCAATAATCAGCCTATAATGTTCCCACTGCTGCACGGCACGCTGCACGCTGAATGTGTGCGTGAAGACGAGTAGATACCTAAAGCTCCTGCGCTTACACACACACATTCGCAGCGTATTTGTTTGTAACCACAAACAAGTAAAGCGCGCGTCGGTTCGTGATATAAAAATACTGAGCAAATAAAATTCAGTCAACGACATTAGTAAGATGCAAGCAAATACAATAAAGAAACTGTGAAAACCCAAGCAGAAAACCACTCTAACCACAAGCAAATTTAGCATAGACGAAGAGGGAACATCAATTTGTAATTTTAATTAAGTCATAATTTCTAATTTTGTTTTATTTTTATTTGGTCTTTTTTTTTTTTGGATGGGAAATCATCTAATGACTCCTCCCGCTCTGGGTGGAGCGGAAGGGAGTGTCAGACTCTTACTGACTAAAACCCACCCGTGTTCCTTCCTTAGCCCTTTATGTTCCGGGGCAGCGGTAACCCTTTCGGACGATCCCGCTACCTGCTTATTTTTAAGTTTGGTTTTTTAGCCTTTTAGTTTTGCTTTTGTCGACTTTTGAAGGTGGGCGTTAATGACTGCGAAAGTTTTATACTAATGCAGTTATTATCGAACAGAGTTTCTGTAAACTGAGTTTTAGGTGCAATTTTTTTTTTAATTTTTAACGCAATAACGAACTCTAGTAGCTTGTAAACTAAATATTATCTCAACATTAATTCAACAACTCTTTTTGTGAGCCTCTGCCCAATCCTTCGGATAATTGTGTAACAACAAACAAACATAAGGAATGCCTTCCATTTTGACAGTTCAATAACATTCATTGCGTTATTTACGTTGTAGAGTAGACGAATTACAATGAGTACGAGTACAATGACCTCTTAAGACGTTGTTGGTGTTTATCCAATAATCCTGTATAGATATCTTTTTCCAAAAACAAACTTACTTCTTAGGACACATTTTTTTGATGGGAGTAACATCACTGACACTTGCAGGTTTAACTGCTGGAGTGGACTCTTTGGGAGGGGGGGCAGCTTCCTGAGGTTTGACAGATTCCGGCGACATGGTGGGGGGGTCGGGGATCGATCTAACATGCAAAAACAGTTAAAGCAGAATAAAGGTAAAGTAAAAACAAAGCAGAAATAAAATAATAGAATTGACGGTGCGTTTTCACGCTCTTCAAGAACGATACTCAATCATGAAAAAACCAAAAGATTTCAAACTCATCATCTGTCTAGCCTTTTCCCAACTATATAATTCTGTTGGGGTCGGCTTCCAGTCTAACCGGATGCAGCTGAGTACCAGTATTTTACATGGAGCGACTGCCAATCTGACCTCCACAACCCAGTTACTGGGTAATAAGATACCCCTCGGTAACACTGGTTGTCAGACTTTCAGGCTTCTGACTACTCGTAACAACTGTCAAAGATCCAGGAATGACAGCCGGGACCAACGGTTTAACGTGCTTTCCGAGGCACGGAGGGGTCTCGGTACGTAAAGATGGTCACCCATCCACAGACCAACCGCGGCAAGCGTAGCTTAACCTGATCGATCAACCTGTGCGGCTGTTATTATTTAGCCACGGACCCCTTCAAAAGATTTCATACTATCTGTTCTCAAAACTAGAAACTTCATTTAAATTTTTTAAAATCATGCTTGAAAATCGTTCTAGAATACTGGCTTTACAAGATACAATAAAAAGTAAATTGCAGGCGACAGCAGATGATAAATTAAAAGAAGTGCACACAGAAGGCCAAATTACGTGCAATTTCAAAAGTGCAAAAAAGAAACCCATGGCGGTGACTGTTTTTATTTCTAACGACTAATAGATAAAGCAAGGTGCGCGAGTAAGCATATTCAGCCAGTAACTACTCCAAGCGCATATCTTTGCTCAAATTCCGACAAAATATTTTATAGGAGACAGAGCAAGCGCAAACTGTTACTAAGGATTCAGTACATGAATTTAGACCCCCTAGGGTACAAATTAATATTCAGTTATAAAAAAAAAAATACGGTCAAGAGCGAGTCGGACTCGCGCACCGAGGCGAGAGCTACTTACGTTTTAGGCACCAAGTTCTGTTTAGCCGGCGCAGCAGCTGGAAGTTCTGGCTTCTTAGCTTTGTCGAGCGCATTGGGTTGTCTGTAGTTGCAGGGTTCAGGTTCTTCCTTCTTAGGCGACACGGGTTTTGTAGCTGTGGGATTAATGTTTAAACTTATATTTTTACTAGTAGGTAAACGGTGTAAGCAAGTGTATGCATGTGGTCATGGCAAATAAATATTTCGTCCATGCAAAACATCAGATGGCCAATTCTCGTAATTTAAAACGTTCAAAATCTAGTCGCAGTCTCATCTCGGCGACAAACAAACGTCAAAAACTTGTCAAAATGTAGGGAAATTGAAGTATTTTTTGACAGATTGAGACAGAGATCAGACTGTGAAAGTTCTTAATATTACGAGAATTGCCCCTCAGTGGTCCTGATACTCATTTATTGTCCTGTCACTTCATTGAAAAATACAAGATACAAAAATAATTCACTTGTGTTTTTCTTTCTTAAATGTCATTCGATTTTTTCTTATTTTTAAAAGCGTAACTCTTGGAGTTTCCTGTCGGCTCTTCTCTACAGGAAACGATCAATTGGAACTGAGCACCTAGCTTCTGATGTTTTAGAAGTGTCCATAGCTTTCCCACTGCTGGGACACAGACCTCGCTGTGAGAGGGATTATGTCAGTATCCACCACGCGGGCCCAGTACGTGCTGGTAGATGACACATGTCTTCGAATTTTTGGTTCTGGGACATGCCGGTTTCCTCACGATGTTTTCCTTCACCGTTTGGGGTGGTGATTAAGTAAATTACAGAAAGTAAAGCACCTGTCTGGGTTTTAAACCCACCTGCAACTCTTATGTCCCGAAATACTAGATAGTGTTTCAACCCCAAACGGCTTGAACATATAGCTCCCTCTTAGTGCTCCAACATCAAACATAACCTTATTTGTTATATTTGTGCAGTTTGAGGTTTTCTATCAACCCCTTCCCCACTAAACGCGCGACGCCATCGCGGCAGGCCAAGACAAAGATGGCGGGACAGCTTGACTCCTACCGTAGGGACTGGCCGGCACTCTCAAAAGAAAGAATTGTGTGGAAAGGGAGAGGGAGGCCTTTGCCCTGCAGTGGGATAATACAGGGCAGTTAAATTAGATTAGATGGTTTCTGCACCTTTAGCAGCCGCCCCAGCACAAGCCGCCGTGCATACATATTTAGTAACATGACCTAGTCAGTCCACCACTGCTCCTCTTAGGCTGCGTTTCCACCAGAGATGAGCGAGGATGCGTAGCGAGGAATATGTGTAAAACTAACCAATAACAACGCTAACTTAGTTCAAGCTATGAAAATTAAGCGATGTTATTGGTTTATTTCACACACATCCCTCGCTACGCATCCTCGCACATCTCTGGTGGAAACGCATCCTTACTCTCATGCAAATAAAATATGATGATAATATAAAACTCACCCTGCGCTGGTTCAGTGTCCTTCTCCTTATTAACATTCCTATGCAGGATAGGATGTCTGAACCGATCTTCATTGCCATTCGATACGGTAGATTTTACACTCGCCTGTTCAAATAAAACTGATTAGGGAAATAACAAATCTACTTACAACTTGTGGCTAAGTAATAACAGCCGCACGGGTCGATTGATCAGGTTAAGCTACGCTTGTTGCGGTTGGTCCGTGGATGGGTGACCATCTATACATACCAAGACCTCTCCGTATCTCGGAAAACACGTTAAGCCGTTGGTCCCGGCTGTCATTCGTGGATCTTTGACAGTCGTTACGGGACGTCAGAAGCCCGAAACTGACAACCAGTCTTACCAAGGGGTATCGTATTACCCAGTAACTGGGTTGTGGAGGTCAGATAGGAGGTCGCTCCATGTAAAATACTGGTATTCAGCTGCATCCGGTTAGACTGGAAGCCGACCCTAACTTAGTTGGGAAAAGGCTAGGCAGATGATGACTTACAACTTGTCCGCAACGCATTTAAGTAGACAAAGGACTAACATAACATCACGCCTGTAAACCCAGAGGGTTAGACGCAGGTGTACCTACAGTACACCCACATTTCACCAGTTATGTTTAAGTCTCATGTAATAGGGGGCGAGCCTATTGCCATCAACCGGCCACAAATCCAGACTCGGCAGCTACTGAGAAAACAATGTCAAAACCCAATATCGAAACCAGGAACTCATGCTCTGCAGTAGCGCTTGCGACATCTACATCAATGAACCAGTACGAACATTTACATAGAACAAGCCGGGTACCCGATGGGATTTTCTTTTGACAAAATTGACAGACTTCCATTCAAATCTATATATATAAAAAATAATAATACAACCGAATTGAGAACCTCCTCCTTTTTTTGAAGTCGGTTAAAAAGGAGAACTGACTGACTGACATATCAACGCACAGCCCAAACCGCTGGGTCTAGAGATTCCAAATTTGGCACGTAGGTTCCTTATGAGGTCTAGGGGTGCACTAAGAAAGGATTTTTCAAAATTCACACCCTAAGGGGGTGAATGGGGAGGGTGAAATTTCACGCGGACGAAGTCGCGGGAAGAAGCTAGTTTATCTCATATATGGCTGCGTTTCCACCAGAGATGTGCGAGGATACGTAGCGAGGGAGCATCGCTTCATTTTCATGGCTTGAGCTAAGTTAGCGTTGTTATTGGTTAGTTTTACACACATTCCTCTCTTATCTCTGATGGAAACGCAGCCTTAAACCCCTGCCCCGAAAATACCGCTACTTTATTCAAGTACCCTTACAAAGTATCAACATCGCACAGCTCAAGTTGAGCTATGCTATGCTGATACTGTCGACATTGTCCTGTTGATTTGACTAGAAGGCCAATTCTCGTAATTTAAAACGTTCAAAACTTAGTCACAGTCCCATCTCTGCGACAAACAAATGTGAAAAACTTGTCAAAAATGTAAGAAAATTAGAGGTATTTTTGACAGATTGAGAATGATATCAGACTGTGAATGTTCTTAAAATTACGAGAATTACCCCTCTGGTCAACTCAAACTTACGGAGCTCAACGACCCGACGAACATACGGGGCATAGGGCATTTGGTACACGAACAACGTACCTTGGATTTCAATCCGCCACTTGAATTTCCCACTTCAGCAGAATTTTCTTTCTTTGGTTCGCGATTGTTATTTGGCGTATTCCCATGAGGACGACGAAGCGGCGTGGCTGGTTGCGATCTAAAAGAAAAAAAAAACCGGTCAATTGCAATTCGGACTCACGTTCCGAGGGTTCCGTAGTAGGTATGTAACTACAAATTCAGTGTTCGGATTTTTCCTTTACTTTGCAAAATTTCATGATTCTAGGTCAACGAGAAGTACCCCCTATAGGTTTTGATTCCCTTGAGTGTCAAAATAAATAAGTAAATTATGCGGCATAAACGGAAAATAAACGCCCGTATCTTTTGATTGTGTTGACTTGTTTGATTTTTTCACTGCTTCAAGGGATTGCAGCCTTGTGAGTATTTGATATTAATTTCAACTTGTTAACTCCACGCGTTCCTGAGAAAAAGGGTCTTGACATACGGACAACTAAGTGATCTAAGGGTTCTGTTTGTCCTTTGAGTTACGGAACCCTAAAAAAGTATAATATAGATAAGTAAAAGAAAAAGTCTGGAGGTGTCATGGGACACCCGATTGGAGCGAAGTACCTTTCGCTGCATATCCTTACATAGTATAAACTACAAGTCGCCTAAATGTCTGTGCGCATAACTTCCGAATGACTGCACCAAATTGTATAATTCTTTTATTGCCAAGAGTAGGTTTGTATGAAAGAAAATTTCGGAAATTCGAAAAAAAAAATGCACTCTTGCGAAGCTGGGGCGGGGGCCGCTAGTTATGTATTAAAACAGAGCCATAAAATATGGTCTCAACTTTTTCGGCCATGGCTTTTTCGTTACGTGACGATTTCATCCAGTCTAATCCTATACCGCAAGCCGCGTTAAAGAACTTCGTTCCAATTTATATTATTTTCTTCTTTTACGTCTTGTTCCTCAGAGGCTTTGATGATGCCAGTGAATGATACACTTTATTTTTTGTGTCAAAGTTGAAAATTGGCAAGTTTTTGACACAAAAAATACTTTACTCCAGCCTTGTAAAACTAAAAAATAATAATTTACCTAGGCACATTGTCAGCAGAATCACGAGTTGGCTGCAGCGGGACGCCTGCTTTTGCATTTTCGTTGTTCATTCTGTGAAGAAATATTATTTTATTCAAGCAAGTAGAAAACAGATGACTTCTCCACAATTAAACTCAAACTCAACTCAAACCAATTATTTCAAATAAATCAATGAAATTACAGACACTTTTGAATTTTCAATGCTTAGAATATTCAATTTAGCAACGTTATTAATGAATTATAAAGTTGCTAAATTGAAGAGTACAACTGTGACGTAGCATGACAACGTATGAAGCGACTTTACACAATATACTTTAGCATTACTCAAGGTGAAAATTCAAATAGCTTTGCAAAAACCGTGGGAAATTTTAAATATCGCGGGTTACAACATTGAAGGAATCGCCTTTCTCAACAACAAGTTCTCAACGTAAAATTTTCAATTCAGAAACTGGGTATAAGAGAGCGAAGCACAAGCAGATGTCAAACACCGCACACCGCGAAATAAGATTGGGATAGAGATAAATTATAAATTACGGCAACTATCATCGCCTGTACTGTTGTTACAATAATAGAATTATGGTATGGTTACGCACTCGCCATTAGTGAGTGCAATCTCGAGCCGAGACAGGCAATTACGAGATCTCGCGTGTTAAGTAGGGAATGCAAACTCGAGCCGAGATAGGCAACTCGAGATCTCGCGTGTTAAGTAGGGAATCCAATCTCGGAGATAGGCAACTCGAGATCTCGCGTGTTAAGTAGGGAATTCAATCTCGAGTCGAGATAGGCAACTCGAGATCTCGCGTGTTAAGTAGGGAATGCAATCTCGAGTAGAGATTGATACTTACCTAGCTAGATTATGGCACACGGCACTGTGCCTGTCCTGCCAGTCGCGTCGCTGGCAGCGCTCGGAGCAGTAGGGCGTGATGCCACAGCCGGCGCAGTAAGCGTCAGATGCGCTGCCGCACACGACGCATTGCCGCGCTGCAACTCGCTGCAGTCCAGGAAGTTTTAGCTGCGCCTAATTATCGTGTGGAGTGTTTATTGTGTTTTTAGAAGAATATTAGTGTAAATTTTCATTTGCATAGGCTTTTATTTATTTTTATTAAAACATGTTTCGATGTTTCTTCTCAGTTAAGTCGGTTAGGAAACGCCGAGCTCATCTAGTTAACAGACATTCATTTAATTTTTTTGTTTGACATATAGTGTTTTTAAATCCAAATTGCAAAAGAAAAAAAAATCTTCAGGTCATTGAAAAACACCAAAAAAATACTTAAAAAAAAAACTCGCAGAATGCATAACCTTCTCCTTAGAAGACGGTAATAAAAAAAATTGTTTTTAACAGTTTCAGATAGGCATTAGGAATATTTTATTCTCTTTAGCAAACGACCATACGAGTGCCTTGCTCTTGGCACATGAGCCATGCGACTCAATTACTACATATATGTACTCTATATCTGACTGAATTCGGGTATTTTATGTCAATTCTTCAACAGGCATGCTCAAAACTGATTCTAGAGACATGCCAACTCGTGCTATTGTGTTGTGTGTGCAGTATAGTATAAAATATAGAACTATTTGCCACCAAACGTAAACAAAACTATACAAAGAAAGCATCATTCGTGTTAGAAATATATACAGATTGTTAAGATACGATTTCCTAGGAGGGGTGAACGTCATGAAAATCTGTTATTTTCACCAGTATTTGACATTAAGAGGAAATGCGGTCGAAGACTTTTGAAAAAACTAAATGACGTAATTCGAGGTTTGGCTCTCGCCTATTTCCACCAATTTTGGACCAATTTAAAAGATATTTCATAAACTGAATAAGAAGGATATATACTGTGTCCCTATGTTTTCCTTTTTTCATTAATAATTGTCAATTTTGTATACTAGGCCTCTTGACAGCGGTTTAAATCGGCATTTTTGAGGGTTCTAGTGGTTATCAAAATAATGTATCATCAAAAAGGAAAACATAGGAACATACAAGCCTTTGTTCTCATATTATTACATTATAATATTATGTGCATTTATATTGAAGTTTTAATAGATAAACTCTTTGCTAGTAGTTCCTGTCAGATTTACAATAAAAAACCTATGTTTGTTCTAGTGTCAGTTTTTATTTATCAATTGTTTTTGATGTACTTACAATGTGACATTGTGAAAAATATTTATTGGGAATAAATTTTGCATTCTGATAAATAAATATTAAAATAATTAAGTAGTTAATATTTATCATTCTGTAAAAAATCATTGCTTTATGGTCATTAACCAGAAAGAAAACAGGCGAGAGCGTTTCTATGGAGAAACGACCACCCGCATTTCCTCTTAGGGTCAACGCAGACAGAGAGGAGCGCAGCAGAGAGGATTTTATTAACGCACTTGATAATAAATTTTAAAATTATTACAATAAAGTGCATAAATGCTGCGAGGACGCGTCTTCGAGGACGCGCGATCATTTTTTGTCAGGTTCAAGCATTTATGCACTTTATTGTAATAATTCTAGTGGACCTACTGGTAGGACAAAATAGTAGGACCACGAGAAAATACCCCTAATTGCGTAACACATTAACAATCTCAACCTGAATTATTTTGAAGTATATCGCTAATCCATTGCTTCTTATGTTCGAAAAAATTGTCTGCTCAAAAATGCAAATAACGCAATGAATGTTGTTTAATTGTCAAAATGAAAGCCATTGCTACTGTTAGTGTGTTACGCAATTACCCCGATGTTCTAAAACTCGGTGGGCCACATTTAAGCCCATAAATACACATGCCTGTAACTGAACAGACGCCAGCACTTCAAGCTAAAACAATCTGTCAAATTTCTTTAATAGATTTTCCATTTTATCGTTAAGGATTTTACATTTAGGTTCAAGATTGATTGTTTCGGGTAGCTTCATGTGCTGGCATACATCATCTGCCTAGCATTTCCCAACTATGTTGGGGTCGGCTTCCAGTCTAACCGCATGCAGCTGAATACCAGTACTTTACATGGAGTGACTGCCTATCTGACCTCCATGCCTGTATGTAACTTGTACAAGGGTATGAAAGTAGCTTGCGCTTGTGCCATACACCAATTAAGTTATTTAATTTTTATTTTGTTTTAAGTTTTTATGACACATCAACGTGCAAGCTACTTGCATATTTTTGTACAAACAGGCATGTGTAGTCTTTACGGTTCATGATATTCACTCTCGGCCTTACTATTCTATAAAAACAAAATAAAACTTCGTGTCAGTATACAAGGTGTTACTTAAATCACTGAAAACCTGAAAAGGGGTCGTTATACTTCAAACAGACACTCCAATTGTATTTATCTATATATATAAAAGGAGAACTGACTGACTGACATATCAACGCACAGCCCAAACCGCTGGTTCTAGAGATTCCAAATTTGGCACGTACGTTCCTTATGAGGTCTAAGGGTGCACTAAGAAAGGATTTTTCAAAATTCATCCCCTAAGGGGGTGAATGGGGGGGGGGGGTGAAATTTCACGCGGACGAAGTCGCGGGAAGAAGCTAGTTTGTATATATAGATTATGTATAGAGATTAGCCATATGAAGAGAATAAACTGGGCAGCGCCCGAAGACTGTAATTTTAGGAAATCAGCTGTTATGTCTTAGCTGGAGTGCTATAAGGATCTGTTGGCTCTCGAATGACATTGTTGGTAAACATTTAATTTTGTGAAATTGTTTTGAGGAAATGTATTGAAAAATCAAGATGGCCGCGTTAATTCCAATTTTTGTCACGCGCCAAATAATTTTTGATGATTTCATCAATGTGATATAAGACATGAAAAGTTTTTAAAATTGCTTATGTGTGTTATAAAACCCTAAGAAAATTAAAAAATTATATTGATAAAAATAACTTTAATCACAAACATAAAGAAGCAAAACAACAGATCACATTATAAACTAAACAGAAAGCAAGTAAAACTAAAACACATTAAGTTAAAAACTTCCCCAGAAGTCCCCCACAATACGAATTATGGACGGGACTTCTGGTGAAGACCTAAAACTACGCGGTGAGCAATGGCGGCGCGAAGGGATAAGATGAAATAACCTTACAGAGCACCAAGACCGCTTGATGCCTTCTCATGTCTCCAAATAATTATCGAAAAAGTTTATGCGGTGTCCTATCCGAAAGCGATATCACGTGCGTTGATGTACCTACTCCCGCGATCAATCAAGTCGCGTTTACACGTAAGAGATCGCGTAACCGCGTATTCGTGCGACAGTCGCTTTCGGTTAGGACACGATTATGATATTGTGCCACCTTATTACTGGTAAGTGACTGCTTTTTTCCTGAGACCGATTAGCCTGATGATAAAAACGCGTGGCTCGTCATATGATCATTTCGCGCTGCCATTTCTTAACGCTAACATTACAATAATAAAAATACTTACCCTAAAACTTATGTAAATTAGTACAAACTAAAATTGCTACTAAAAATAATGTTTTCGTCCTTGTTTACAGTAGACATCATGTAAAAATGGCGCGGACTTAGCCCTCGTAATCACGGGCGATTTTTTATCGACCACTGGATTTTCAACGGACTGCTGTTTAGCGTAGAGTTTAAAACCCAACAGTGTGTTTTTTTCACGCGCTGGAATGCACTCTGTTCGATTCTCAATGCTCTGCTCAACAGAGTCGAAAATCCAGTGAGCGATAAAAAAAATCGCCGCATAAAAAACCGCCCGTGCGAACCTGGGCTTTCTGGGTTGCTAGATAAGGATCATCCAGGGAATAAATTATTTAAGAACATATGACATGTTTCGAAAAGAAGCTGAATTATGAAATCCCGTGTGATATGATAACTGACAGTCCCGTATTTGTGAAGACTAATTCGTCTAATGACTGACGTTTTCGAACTAAATGAAGCTTAACAGATATGTCATAAGGTATATTTTACTGTGTCATGTTTTAAAATTGTAAGTTTGACAGTAACGCAGGCCGTATTTTTATACTCTTAAAACTACCGTCAAACTTTATTCAGTACTAACAAAAAAGGTTTGTGACTAACTAAACACGTTTCGGGATCACACTACAATAATTATAAAAATCCAGCTCATTTCAGTTTCGTACATATAAAATCACAGTAAAAATTTACTTTGATATAATTATGTCATTAGCTCACAAAAACCCGCATTTCAACTACGAGGGAACATTGTTACAAGCTCTGCAACACAACAGCAGGTACTACGGAACATAATAATGATTGAATTCTAAACATAAAAACGATTACAAGAAATTGGTCAATATTTAATTCTACAATTCTATTAGTGAATAGATAAGACTACGGTAGGAATGTCAAGGAAATCACAATAATCACTTTTAAAACGACTTAAAATGAAACTTATTTGGTGGGTAGTTTTCAATTTAAAACATTGATACGGTGGGTAAATGAAAAGTTGTAACATCCATAATACAAAGATTTTTTTTTTAACATTTACTGAGCTCTACGGAAACTTGAGTTAATCCTGACATCCAAGCCCCCTCTTGTAACGGAATTAATTGATATGAACTTCCCTTAAGTTTTGAGCTAACCAGTCCCAACAGATGGCACCCGTTCACGAGTATAACGCATGCCTCAGCGTCGCTTAGCTCAACCATGTTGCAGGGAGCTCAACGACCCGACACACAACGCTACCATTAGCAGGACCTTTAAGTGAGCATGATAGACCCAAACTCGTAGAAAGCTGTTATGTGCAATTTTATGCTGTGAGGCCATAATATAGCACGAGGCATAGAAAACAGCTCAACATGCATACATGAAGTGTGTATTCAAACGAACTACGGCAGCGTGTGAAAGAGATACAGAATGTATTTTCTGTCCCTTATATTATGTTTTTTTTAGGAAAGCCGATCATGTAGCAAAAAATATGTACAAGTGGCATTGTGTTTCCTTATCAGTGAAACATCAACATTATAGAGGTAGTGTAAAATGCCAACGGTTACAAATCTTACTAATATTATAAATGTGAAAGTTTGTAAAGATGTTTGGATGTTTGTTACCGTTGAACAGACTTGGATGAAAATTGGGACACAGATACTTTATAACCAGGATTAACACATAAGATACTTTTTATCTCGATATTCCCACGGGATCGAAACTTACGCGGGTGAAACCGCGGGGCGCTGCTAGTTAAATCATAATTAGTTCAACATATGGCATTAGAAGCTCCTAATGCGAGATGTTGAGCTAATTAGAATGGCTCTTATTATTGTAATATTTGGTGATCTATAAGGCAGTGAAAAGCTACATAATACAAGCAATATAAAACTTAGTATAAAAAGCTAACCGAAATCTAAAATACTAAATTAACAATACCGAAGTAATTATTGAATAAAAGGCACTTCTATTATCCTGACTGAGTTTAATATCAGTTTTGTCGTCAAAAATATTCGTTTTTTTATCATTCAATATCATACATTGAAAAAGAATTTGAGTTTCTCTCCTCCGATAGAAGAATCGAAATTCTTCCCTTTTATCACAGAAACCGATTGCTTATCGATATAAACGGTGAACTTACCGTTGCTAGGGTAAACATTTTCAGTAAAAATCTGCCATAGATCGGTATTGAGTCCCGGGTTCTTGTCTTCAAGTAGATCGAAGATGATGTTTAAATCCTCTTTGTTTTCTGGCAGAATGTTCACGGGTATTTTTATTATAACCTTGTGGTATCCGTGATGTTCTGGTACGATATGTTTCGCGCTTTCAGGAGAAACGGACTCTATTATCACAGGGTCTTCTAAATCGTCTCCGGTATGAACGTATATTTTCTGGTCACTCACGCTTAATTCTAAGTTTTCATTTTTAATAATTTTATCTGAGTCTTCATCGATTGCTAGGCTACATACGTTGTGTGCAATTTTCTCGTGCTGAGAGAGGACTCTCCATTGGCCGAGATTTAAATGGGGATATTCTTTTTGGAGCTGGCCTTTCAGGTCATCAAAACTCTTTCCTTTCTGTTGCATGGAGACTTTGCCTTTACACTTTTCCAGAGCTTCTATTTCGCTTAGTTTCTTATTTAATATCTTTGCGTGTTGCTTGGTTACTTCTTCTAAACTGGCCTTAGGTTTAAGTAGAGATTGTAGATGTCCTAACTTAAATTGGACAGCGCTACCTCCAACGAATTTATTAAAATTGTGTGCAGTTATCACTTGAGCTGAAAGCTTGTCTATTTGTAGAACAACGTCTAATTTTGTCTTGGTTCTGACTGTGCTTATTTTCCTCCAATATTTGGTCCGTAACCTCGGGTTTTGTTCTTGTAATATCGCGATAACGTCGTCAGTCTCTTTCTCAGTTTTGCAAATCATGCTTACAATACCTACTGCTCCTCTAAACTCGGTTGCCTTAAGATGTATGTATAACTTAGAGTTGACTTCGGGAATAGCCTGTTCTATCCAGTGTCTGGACGGCATAGAATGGCAAATGATGAAAATGACACCATCAAAAAGGTACATATCGTGGAATTTTGGCATATTATCTTCGGTCATCTCACATTGATCTACAGAATCTACGACAATATTTTCAAATGTTCTCTTAATTGAATGGAATAAAGCTTCGTCTATTCTCGACTCCGGGTAGTTTAGGGGACCCACATACAGTTTCTGGTCATCAGCGATGAGGTCAGTGTAGTGATTCGTACGGATCCTTGTTAGTGGGGCAGCCATAATTTCAAGATCTATGGGCATATACATTTTTTTGAGAAGCCCATCTCTATGCTTCTTAGTGTCTACGTCACCGACGTCTTTGCTAATTTCATCGAAGCAGATATCACGTTTTTGTCTATCAATAATCCTTATAGTAAGCTTATCTCCTTCATAATGAGGATCGAAATTTGGACTTTTAATGACTTCTAAAGATTCGGGGTCTACTCCGAACTGTCTTTTCTGCTTCCCAGCAACATCCGAGTAGTATTTCCAGCAGTCTGGCTTCAATCCTGGATAAACAGCCTGCAGTGTCCGTAATATTTCTACTGATTCCACATGCGCGTGTTCTTTCGGCAACCTCATCACTATTCTAGTATACCTGACCAAGCTTTTGATATCTCTAAAAGTTAATTTCAATCCTGTAGAATTTATGAACTTCGGTAACACTTCTGTCAAATAGTCTTTAGTCTCTAGACTGTCACAGATGTAAATAACAGCTCCATTGGATAAGTAAATGTCTTGGAATTTGGGGATTATTAAGTTGGCAAACCGTTGTATTTTCATATCCTTGTGCAAATATTCTTTGAACAAATGTTTTAGCCTACGAATGTGTGTGCCTTCTAGTTTGTTCTGTGGATACCCTTCTAATGTTATAGCCACTTTTAACTCTTGTTCAACGTGTAAATAGTTTGTTCTGCGATGGTAAGCAATGCCTCTGTTACTATCAATATTAAGAGTGCTACTTCTAGAGATCAAATTATCGGTACTTTCGATAAAAGATTCAGTTTTATCGGATACGGCTACGCCTGATGTGGAAGCGATATTGTTTTCAAGATTCTCTTTATCCTTAGAATCGGATTTCTCGATTTCGTTACTATAGTTGTTCGTTTCGTCTGACCAGACTAGCACTTCGTCTTTTTCGCTGATGTATTTGACATCTTTGAGTTTTTTTAGTACGTCCTTCTGTATACAATTTTCTAGTTCTTTCATAACATCATCCCTGTTATCTGCCTCAGTTTCAAGAGGACCTTCGTTTTCAAGGACAATTTCTTCCGTTTTCGCAACTTCAATTGCCTTAACGCTGATATCAGAAACATTTCTAGGTGTACTTTCAGCAGATCGTATCTCATCTAGAAGTTTAACTCTCGAAGCAACGCTTCGTAAGTCCTCCTCCATGTTCGAAAGAAGACACTCGTAATAAATCTCTGTATATCCAGTCAGTTCAAACTCCATCTGCTCATAATCTATCACATTTTTGAAAGCGGGACCGCGAATTATTTCCCCAGACACCCTATCGATTAAAAAAGAAGTTATTTCGACGTCGTCCATTGTTTTTTGGGCGTAGATTTTCCATAAACTCGTTTTTAGGGTAGGATTGAAGTATTGTAGGAGTTTGAAGGCGTCATGGGCTGTTGCCGGCCAACAAGAGCTCGGGATCTTTAATACTGCTAAGCAGAGCCTCTTCACTCTTGACCTAAGCAGAACTAGATTGGTGCACATCCTTTCTTGTAACCCAGGCGATACTCTGACCATCCAGTCTCGAGTGTCTGCATCCTTACAAATACACACTAACGCTCCCCTATTCAAGTAATAATCTAAGAAGGACGGGACTCGTTTTAGGAGTCCAGCTTTGAGCTGCATATCTATAACGTCTGTTAAGCTACGTTGGAATTGCTCCATCTGTCGTAATTTCATCTTGGATTTAGGGTAGCCTGCTAAAGCGATTACTAGTTTCAAATCTTCTTCTACAA
Source organism: Hydraecia micacea (assembly GCA_914767645.1). Taxonomy (NCBI): domain Eukaryota; kingdom Metazoa; phylum Arthropoda; class Insecta; order Lepidoptera; family Noctuidae; genus Hydraecia; species Hydraecia micacea. Next base: position 5,264,053 of record OU611805.1, read on the forward strand.
TGTCCATATAGTCAGCGTTTCGTAGTTGTATAAGTCTATTAGTCTCATCCTCGTCATCACTGTCGGTATAAAAGTCACTGTATTTCAAATCGCAAGTAACTTCGCTCCTACATTTATCGCATCTTTTCAGCTTACTCGTCCCGTCAGATCTTTTACTATAAGTATCAGTCATGTTACTAAAGTCAGACTTCTTGGTCTTCTTACTAGGGGCGGTAAACTCAGTTGTTTTACTATGGACCTTTTTACTTGAGAACTCGGATTTTTTTCCGGAAATTTTAGTTGTAACGGACTTATCTCGGTAATTTTTATTCTCGCTTTGTTCTTCGGAGCATAGAACGCATGTCGAAGGGGTGGAGCTACCATCAGTGGGCGGGATTTCCCAGGAACGCTTGTTCTTGACTTTGCAGGAACAGACGGTGGTGTCGTTCTGAAGCAAAACTATCGATATCGATATGTGTCGTGCTGAGTGCTACACTACTGTTGTGTTGCCAGATGTCTCGTTTCCCGTTTGTCATGCTCGGGTTATAGAAATCAGTAAGGAGACGTGTTCTTTTTTTATATTTCATAACTTTGGCGTCTTTAGTCGCAATTTCTGAATTCGTCTTTCAGGATACTCATTCCCCAATTTGGACATGATGTATCTGGCAACACTTTGTGTTGATTTCTTGCTTTTGATGAAAATGCATGAAGCGTAAAGCCCCTACCTAAACCACAAACGCATGCTGCTATTTTATAATTTCCACAAACCGTAATAAACTCATCATATTTTGAGCCTTAAATTTAGGAAAGGGCGAAACATTTAATAAATAAATATTCATATAAATCCTAACTTAATATTATAAATGCGAAAGTAAGTTTGTTTGTTACCCTTTCACGCCTAAACCACTAAACCGATCATCCTGAAATTTTGCATATACGTTGTCAGGTGTACAGAAACGGACATAGGGTACCTTTCATCCCGAAAAAAAGTGCTGTTCTCGAGGAAAACATTGACGTTGGCGCCACGTGTCTAATGAATTTTGTCACATTATTTAATTTTGAGGCGGTACAAAGTTCGCCGGGTCAGCCTAGTATAAAATAATAATTTTATCATATAATTTTGCCTGCGTGTGTTGTGATCCCATGACATAAAAGGACGCGTACGCATAGAAATCGGGGAGAGGAAACTCAAGCCCACTTCCCATGAAGTTAGGAAAGAACTACACAACACCTGCTACGATCGTAAAATACTCCTTTTGCTTCATTTACGTTCATTTATCTGGCCATACAAGCACACCGCTTGCGAGTAAGACGTACCTGCACTTCTGAAAAACATGACCAATAAGGTAACTATAATCATGTCCTTCTAGTCTCCTTCCCGGCATTTCCACTCATATCTGCCTTGTAAATTACCTTTTGTAGTACGTAATTATAATTCCGTAACGATTGTTAAATTCAGGTGACACGCAAGCAATTAGAACTATCGGGTAAAAAAGGACGTTGCGCGCAGGTAGACGGCACATTATTTTAAATAACAATTTTAGTTTGTACATTATCTATAAATTCGCATACGTGACCTGGCGATTCATAAAGGTACCAATAAATACCTAATTTATTCGTAAAATACCGATAGTCGTACGAATTCGTTCCGAGAATCCATAAGGAGCTCCACTCACCAAAACCGGTGCGGTTTGTGTAATTTTATTTAAGATTTTGTGTACTTTTTTTGATCGATTTTAATTTCAAAATATTTCATTTCACACAAGCCCAGCCCACGTTCGCCCAACACATATAGCGGCGGGATTTTATCGCGCACTGGATTTTCAACTGTCGGTGGTAGGCCGAGCGTAGATAATCCAATAGACCACATCCAAGCGCGTCAATAAAACACTCCGCGGTAAGGAGTGGGTTGAAAATTAAGTGCGCGAAAAAAACATCGCCGCGGGAAAAACGCGTGCGAACCTGGCCTAACCCTACATGGGCACTTATTAAACTTCAGAACCTAGGAGCACGGTTTCAATTATCGCTTCCTATGGAGAAGAGCCGGCATGAAACTCCAAGGTTAGAGCGGCTTCGCACTACATCCGATCCGAATCAGAATTAAAGATCCGACTTCAATCCGAATTGGGAATGTTCTAAATTCGGACGAATAGAGTTCGGATCTAGTAAGCAACCCCTCATATAAATAGAACTATGGTCACTTCGGACCGGCATTTCTCAGATTCGGATCGGATGTAGTAAGAAACCGCTCTTACTCTTTTAAAAATCATCATCGACCATGATAAGGATCATGACCATCATCTTTCCTAACTATGTTGGGGTCGGCTTCCAGTGTAACCGGATGCAGCTGAATGCCAGTATTTTACACGGAGCGACTGCCTATATGACCTCCACAACCCAGTTACTGGGTAATACGATACCCCTTGGTAAGACTGGTCGCAGAATTTCGGGCTTCTGACGACCCGAAACAACTGTCAAAGATCCACGAAATAACAGCCGGACCAACGGCTTTATGCGCTCTCCGGGGCACGGAGGGGTCTTGATAAAGATGGGCACCCATCCACGTACCAACTTAACCTGACCGATCGACCGCTACGGCTATTATTACTTAGCCACAAACCCAATGATAACGGATCATGACCGTAGGTTCGATTTTGTATGAAACGCTATACAAACCGTGCCGCACTGCATTATAGTGTGTGAAGCTCCTAAGAATTGATACGAGAATTCTGGCCATAATATACTGAAACACTACGTTGGTCTTGCTACCTCGACATTCTATGAAAGAGGGGGGCATTGCCTGCGAGAACGCGAGTTTTAAAGACCAATTACCAATTGAACCCTTATTATTATTTATTTATTTCTTTCTTCAAGCACATAAATGTACAGAGAGGGACTTAATGCCATCGGCATCCTTAGGAGCCGTCTCCACGAGCGAGAGAATCGCGGCGATATTATCGTCGTGCCACGTATTTCTATACACTCTTAGAAGGTGTCTCCACACTGCGATATCATCGCGGCGAAAATTTGATGGCACGGCGAGAGTATCGCCGCTATTCTCCCGCTCGTGTAGACGGCCCCTTAATGTTGATCTAGCCAAATGAGACCTATTAACTTACACGAGGTGGCACAGACATCGATGTGCATACTGTAACCGTAATTCAACACATGATTCTGAAGCCTGAACACATTTTGAGCGCATAGCTATTGCACTTTTCTACGAAACAGCGGATTTTATTTGATAACAGACGAAAAATTTCATCTTTGTTGTGATTAGAATCATGTACTGACACCACGGTAAGATATACCAGCGAGGTAATTGCGTAACGCATTATCAGTAGCAATGGGTTTCATTTTGACAGTTCAACAACATACATTGCGCTGTTTACGTTGTTTAGTACACATTTTTCGAACATATGAAGTAATGGATTAGTAATATCCTTCAAAATGATTCAGATTTAGATTCATAGTGTGTTAAGCAATCAGGGTGCAGGTTGCGTGTCGATGTCCGCGCCACCCTGTATATTTAGACCTATAGATATTTTCATGCAAATTGATTGACGTATCCCATAAACCATAACACGAAATCGAGTCCATAGACGTACAAGGACCCTTTGACGAACTCAAGCCGCCATATTGTTTTATAACGTTTGCCAAACAGCCTCCCTGGCAGCGTCACTCAGTAGCCAAAAAATCCTTGTACCATTAGCAACACATGCTGGGCAAGATGTTTCAGAATCATTAAAGAAGAATTTAATAACTTTAAAATTTTCATAATGGAAGCGACTGATTTGTTTTTACTTTTAGGCTGCGTCTCCACCAGAAATGAGCGAGGATGCGTAGCGAGGGATGTGCGTAAAACTAACCAATAACAACACTAGCTTAGTTCAAACTATGAAAATGAAGCGATGTTATTCGTCAGAACGCGTCACGTCACGACACAACAGAGTAATATAAATCCGGCTTTAATATAGAACTTGAAATTGTGGCTTTTATAGCATTGACATAAGGTTTAAATTGCTGTTTGACGACGCGCGCTAATGAAATGCTACAGCTGTACGAGTTTCTCTGCCCAACATTTGTAGCCAAAAGTAAACAGAAATATGTTAGTAAGTATGGGCATGCAATGTAATAAGTGTTAAAGACTCACCGAATCGCCTGCTCCTGCGCTGAAGCTGACGTCAGCATCGCGAGAGTCCCTGCTAAAATATTATACAGGTTAATACACTTTATACTTTCAGTCACGTTTAACAGTGTCTTATAAGACAACTAGCTGCGCCCCGCGGTTTCACCCGCACAAGTTTCGATCTTGTGGGAATATCGGGATAAAAAGTAGCCTATATGTTAATCCAGGGTGTCAGCTACTTGTGACGGGGTCCGCATGGATTCATATGGGCCAACACCTGGCCGGGGGAGCGTGACGAAATGCGCAAGCACTCCAGCACCCCGGCTAAAGGTAATAATAGCAATAGCACTTGACAGTTGCTCTTACTCCTTAGTTTTTGCCCGTCCGAAAAAATATATTAATCGGGAGTAGGTTTTTTTCGTAAGTATAACTAAATTCGGATGGGCCCGTATCTTCGGTGACGTATTAGAGAGTAGACAGCCAGAGTGGCGACATGTCAAGACGTAGGTTAAGTATTAATTTATTTCATTGCGCCTGTTTATTTAATATATAATATACAGCGAAAGGAAGCTTTTAATGTATGTGAAATTGTAACATGAATAAACGAAAACGGTGCATAATAATATACAGTGTCCCTGGGAGTATGGATCAAATCAGATAGGGGCGTGCGCAAGGTCATTTCCAAACTTTTTCACCCTGAGAATGTCGGTGAATTTTTTTACGGTTCGAAATTTGTGAAAAAAAAAGTGAGTTGTGAGTTGAGAAAAAGAAACATTAAAAAAAAAACTATCAGGGCTATCTAAAAAAACTAAATTGATAGCCCTGATAGTTTTTTTTTCTTTGAGCACTATGCGAAGTGATTAAAAAAAACAAAAATTGGTCACAACTTTCGAACCGTAAAAAAATTCACAGATGTTCTCAGGGTGAAAAAGTTTGGAAATGACCTTGACCACGCCCCTATCCGATTTGATCCATACTTCCAGGAACACCCTGTATAAAGAGTATAGATTGTATAAAACGGAAGCCAAAACATAGACCTATCATTTGACAATGACTCACCTAAATCGTACAACTCCTTTTCCGTTTACAGACGTTAGTCTTGGATAGTAAAATAAAAAATGATATAATTTGTTAGTACACAAAACATAACATCATCAACACGGGTTTATTTACGATACGGGCGGTGTAAAAACCGCAATTATATCAATTTTGTGGTAACTTAACACTAACCTTGCACCTAGGTTTCAAAAACTGCCTACAAATCTAATAAACACATACATACAAACTTCTAACTCTTATATCTCATTTCGGACTGAGTTTAGAGTCAAATAAGTTTCGTTTGTTACACTATTCTGTACTAGAAAAACAAGATGTGGTTGATGGCCGCGAGAAAACAAAAAGACGCCACCTTCCATACTAAAATCCTTTCATGTAATGTTTACGCGGCGCACGCCATTAAAACTGGATTCGGCATGATTTTTTCCGACTTTTTCAACTATTATCGTCATATTTCACCCAATTTACACAAAACGTTAATGAATTATACGAATAAACCTCCCTCATGAATCACTCCGTCCATTGGTGAAAATCTAGTTTTTGAGTTTATCACACTCAGACAGACGCGGCAGGAGGGAGGGACTTTATTTTATAATATGTAGTGATGCCAATTTGGGAGTACACCCATAACACAGCCTTACCGTCTCAATACTAAAAAATATGATATAGCCAATATAGATAAGCTGCATACAAAAATATTAAAGTGTGAATTTCGGCATCATTGCTAACTGGTTCCGTGGTGTAGTGGTTATCACATCTGCTTTACACGCAGAAGGCCGCCAGTTCGATCCTGGCCGGAATCATATCTTTTTGTCATTTATTTTACGGTCTTCTTTAATTTTATTTGACACATTACCTTTGTAAAAACAACTTATTTATAAAAAAAAAACCTGACCTTTCATTAACATTTCGCACGACTATCTTCCCGTCAGGCAAAATGCACCGGTTACTCATTTGCGTCATCTGTAACCCATAAAACATTCAATATTTAGTATTTTGCTATTTCACTCATGTAGGTAATGCAATCTCGAGCCTTTTTTTTGAGATTCAATCTCGTTGGAAAAAAATCTCGTTCTTGATTTCGATACTAAGCGTCGTCGTCAACGTCAATTATGTGAGTTTTATTTGTACAGACGCCAGCACATCATGCTACTACAATCTGTCAAATTTCTTTAATGGATTTTCAACTTTATCGCAACAGCATAAGATTAAAGCTTGATTGGGAAATATTTGACAGTTTCGGGTAGTTTGATGTGCTGGCATCTGTACATAATATTGTCTGGACAAGACATATTATAGTGACCTTATCTAACTATCAGGGTTACTAAAAAAATTAAATTGATAGCCCTGATAGCTTTATTTAAATTATTTTCTCCTTTGAGCACTATGCAGTGATTGAAAAAAAAAAATTGGTCATAACTTTTGAACTGTAAAAAAAATCACCGACATTCTCAGGGTTGAAAAGTTTCGAAATGACCTTGCCCACGCCCCTATTCGATTTGATCCATACTTCCAGGGACACCCTGTATATTTTGTCATGTTGTTCATTGTGTCAAGTGTCATATAATGTGATGTCACAGAACTCACCGGTTTCCTCTCAGCTTGTTTCAGGAGTATGACCCTCTGCTTACACTGGAGCTGCTCTTCGCGCACCTTCAGTTGTTCCAGCTTCAAATTCTCCAGCTCCAGGTGAAGATTCGGGTCGAGGATGTCAGAGAATCCCTGGAACAGATTATGTTACATTTTAACATCATACCTAACTATAGTAGACTTCTCGAAGGGGTTAGGCGCGCGGATTACCCGGTCGTTAATTTTATTTCTGTAAGTAGGTTTGTACATATCAATCATACTTTAAAAACTAGATGAGGTCGGCGTTTCTTATCTGACTACTCTTGAGAAGGCCAAAAAAAACTCAGAGGTTAGTCTCTTTAAGGGTCAATCCCCATTGAAAAGAGCAGCGGCCGTTATCCATAGTCATTTGAAGGCAAAGGAGGGGCAGCGCGGCGCCGCGAGGCTGCACGAGCCTTCTAGCGACTAGTCAAAAGAAGGAAAGTCACTTGCTCTTCCAGCCGCTGCGCGCCTCTGCTCTTTCAGTGGAGATTGACCCTAAAAGTCCAGGCATAATCTCGGTTAATATGGCACATATGAGTTTTGGAAGCAAACTAGCTTATAGGTAAGAATAAGACAACACTACAAAGCTGAAGGTTTTGTAAAACTCAATGTGGCGATGTTATCGTGACGTCAAAGTACAGGGGCAATGGCACTTGTACACACTGTTGCACACAACTCAATGGCAGCGCTTCAAGAAGTCCCGCTCTATCCCCTGTGGCGACTAGACGTTCCCTTTGAGTTTTTGTGTACTTATTAATAATTCGGTGGTTTTACTCTTAAACCGCAACTATGTTTACATAGAATTTTCGGAAAAACAGACACACTTACATAGTCATCTTCCATTAATAAGTCATCCATATTGTTGTCAACGTTAGGAATGCTCTCCTGCACCCTGCAACAAACACAATCAAGAAAATTGTAAAGATATTGTAACACTAGCAGGGCTTCGCCCGCGTGGACGTCGGCAATTATCCCACGGAATCGCCCGGCCGACCGGGACAAAAAGTATCCCATGTTAATCCAGGTTATAATAAACTATTTGTGTGCCAAATTTCAATCCAAATCTTATTATTAAAAGCATAATAATAATTATTGACATACTATCGTCAATTTATGTGCAAGCTTAGTACTTTTTGTTAGAATACTGCTCAGAAAGTCGGGTCACATTTCAATCGTGATTCGAAAGACACGTAGCGCCATCTAGCGGTTGCAAATGCCTAAGTTTTGAACTTAGGCATTTTCAACCATACTATTTAATTCAATAAAGTGATTATTTCAGTCTATCAATGCTCATATGGATTCCTATAATTTACGGACTTTATTGGCTAAAATGAAGACTTCTATCTTTACCAATAATGAAACAAAGACCTCATAGCTTTGCATAATAGACCCTCCCATTATGGCAGTACCTATCCCAGGTAAAATTAGCTTACGAATCTATTTATATGCCCTGTTGGGCAATAAAATATGCTACCTTTGGTAAGCAAATCGATTGGTTTTCGTTTATAGGACCACCAAGCATTAGTGATTTTCAGTATTAATGGTTATATTATGTAAACAAGCCTTGTTAAATTTTGGTGTACAATTTCATGCAACTGAGATGATATCACGCAAATGGACAGAATGAGAAATGAGTAAGGGGGTGTCTGAAAAGCTGTGTGAAAATCAGTTGTCATAGTATGAGCATGTGACGCAGACATATAAGGAAAATTTCGCGAGGAAAGTTTTGAGTATGAATGTGGATGGCTATAAAAGTAGGGAAAGACCAAAGAAACAATGGTTGGACTGTCTGAAAGATGATATGGCTAGCAAAAGGTTGACAACCGAGATGACAGCTAATAGAGAAATATGAAAGGACACATTCTGCTGACCCCAAATAAATTGGGATAAGGGAACTATGATGAATTAAGCATTACAATCTCTCAGCATATATTTTCAAATAGGCCTACACAGCTCTAAATACTAAAACAAAACTAGTCTAAGACATTCTAAATACTTTCTGTTGCTATTATACAATGGTGACTAAGGAGCTTGTGGCTAAGTAATAACAGCTAAGTACTAACAGCTGCAAAGGTCGATCGATCAGGTTAAGCTACACTTGCCGCGGTTGGTCTGTGGATGGGTGACCATCTATAAATACCAAGAACCCTCTGTGCCTCAGAAATTATGTTAAGCCATTGGTGCCGGCTGTCATTCATGGATCTTTGACAGTTGTTACGGGTCATCAGAAGCCCGAAAGTCTGACAAACAGTCTTAACAAGGGGTATATTGTATTAGCATGTAAATAAAATACTGGTTTTCAGCTGCATCCGGTTAGACTGGAAGCCGACCCCAACTGATAATGGTGGTACAAATGATAATGGTGACTAAAACAGAGTTGCATTTGAGCGAGGAAGGCTGTCAACTAGTTCATTGGGTCAGTGGGTTGTCTTAGGGGGACTGATTTTTTTCCTTTATGTTTGGCTCCTAAGGATCATACCATGATGTTATGTAGCTTATAACCTATCTAACGAATTGGGCTATCAATAGCAGATTTCTCAAATCAGACTGTTCGCTCTAGAGATCAGCGCATTCAAACAACACACACACAGCACAGCACACACAGCTTGCTCATGGCTTTATTTTACTAGTATAGAATATAGATAGTACTTAGATCTTAATATTTGGTACAATGCACAGACAGTAGGTGCAAGTTGCAAATGTTAAGTTTAAAATGAATACTATATTTATTTCCTTTATGCAATCCATCCTTTCATGCATTATTTTCTATATACAACATAGTTTCGATTTATTTATTTTAGTGAAAAAACGGCCAAGGACAAACATTTGTTAAATACACAAGCACTTAAGAATCGATTTTCACATCTGCCAGGAGTCTACTGTTTACTGGTGTATTCCCCTAAGACGACCCACTGACCATTATGATTTTTACAACAAAGTTTAGTAGGGAATTCATTGTCTCGAGATCATAGCAAACAAAAAGGAATGTTTATTCAACCAACAATGTGGGTAGGTTATCAATCAAACTTACCGAGAAAATGCGAGGATTCAACAATGAATACGTATATTACGCGAACTTAAATACAAATTGAGCAAAAATTATGCCGTCAAAAGAAGGTTCTCGATGTAAAAGAGAGGCCCAATTTTATCAACGTAAACTTCTTTCCGCAGAACTTTTAGAGATAGGAATAAGAAGTTTTAGAGTAGGTAGGTACCTTCATTCATCGCAAGCGATCACCAACAAAATATAAACTTACAGTTACAGATAAGAAATGTAAGCGCCCCGGTTAGTAACAGCGTTGTTTAGTCTTTAATATTGTATCGACTTACTCATACACTTCGTCTTGCTGTTGCTGAATCGACGAAAAATATTTTCGTAGTAACATGGCGACGCTAATGTAACACACACTTGTTACGCGAAAAGCGATGAATGATTCACAAAAAACTTACAAGATTTCCAAATTACGATCTACTTCGTAGTTAAAAAACTATTTTCTGTAATATTCTCGAAAAACGTTACAAATAAGTTTACTTTGAAAGCACAAGTCACAAGTTCACACGATTGCTCGAACGGAAACTTTTGCCTCCATTATGAAAGATGGCGGACGAACCAATGAGAGCAGCAGACGATTCGTATTTACTGAATCGTCATTGGAGGATGAAATTCAAAATAAACCAATGAGGATTTCGTTTAAAGAGAATACATTTTATTGGTCGCTGTACAGTTTTCGAGGGGTGCATTTTGAGGCAAAGGTCAACTTTTTATTCAGCCTCTGCTTTCAAACAAACTCAATTTGTTTGTAATCTATTGTCAGTAATAAGAATATTATTTAACTTTGGAATAAAGTAAAGTCCTCCAGACTCTATGTCGGCCACGGCGGCCAATCTCAACAAGCAACAGAAATTCCAGGTGGAAAAATTCAATAACACTGCCCGACCCGGGAATCGAACATAGGACCTCATGCTTAGCAGTAGTAATTACAGACCACTATTTTTAATTGTATTACGTGTACTATGATGTATAATATAGGCAGCTTCTCTCTACTCGTGTATATTCTGGAGATGGTAACTTCTTCAACTTTTGAATCGCTATTATCTCAAAAACGGTCATTCTTAGGGAAAATGTAAGGGCAATTTCTGTAGATAATTACATGGTCTACAGTTTTTGTCGAATGTATTTTTATGATGAAACTTACCGTTTGGCTGAAAAATGCAACAAGACACATTTTGCGAACTTTGACTTTTTAACTTTTTTTTGCAGATGTGGGTTTGATGAAGACTTTTCACAATTCATTTACAATGGTGTTCTCAACATTCGTACCAATTTTCAGCACTATGCGAATTATTGAGCCCGATTTTTTTAACTAACTTGAGACCGGGCTATATCACAAATATCTGATGAAACCAGACTCAGTGTGAGTATTATGATTTACCTAATTATTTTATTGAACATATACTTAATTAAATTATAACCTGATCCTTGTAGTTATTTTTTTAATGTTTTATATATTTAGCATAAGGTCTAAATAGAAGGAAACAATTATAAATTCAAAGATAATTGCCTAGATTATAGAATGGTGAATATAACATTATGGGCTGATTTTTCAATCATCTTATAACTTTATTCGAGGAATAATTTTGAAATTTTGACAGTTATTTCATACAAAATAAAAGTTATCTGGCGATGGAGAAATCAGCCCTAAGTGTAATTATAGAAATGTTACATAATACGTTCATCTATAATATCTTTATTCATATTATCCATATGAACCAGAATGCTAAATGGCTGTTTTGACATTCACACATTGACAGGGAGGCGTTGTTGGTAAACATTTGGGAAATTGATGGCGGCGTTAGTTCCGATTTTGGCCACGCGTCCTTGCACACGTTTCCGAGTTATGGGCCTTTGCTTTTTTTTTCAATTCGAAAGCTCGAACTCGGAAACGCTGCGTCGTATCGCCGATACTGCAATAAAATTGGTAATTCTGGAAACGAAAACCGATAATTGACTTCCAAAAATTGTTTCCATTTGTATTTTCTTTGCTGCTCATAGTGCCCCTAAGGGTATGCTCAAACTCCTATACTCCGCCCCTAAGAGAACCCACTGACCACCATTAGTTCCTTGTACTGACCGTGAATGCCTCCCGCGGCTGCTGACACTGGCACTCTCTTCTCTATCCCTGTTGCTCACGCCATGGCTTCTATCACTTCTCTCCATCACGTCATTGGTGCCCTTGTCTTGCCAATACTTGTTCTTTCTGACGGCCTGGCCTTTACTCTGAGAAATAATTTTATCATTGAGAGAATCTGTTACAGATGGTACTCATATGATTCGGCACCACAGATATAGATACACCTAGATAATGCAAGAGTAACTACTTCACGTGCCAAAAAGCGCACCAGCACCAGCTTACGTACAAAAATCGTAAGCCGCCACTTTCGCGCTCAGTCCTGAGTACTGCTGGCTGGGTGAGCGTGAGCGCTGGCGCTAGGCCCCGGGGGTGGAGCGAGACGGGTGCCGCACGCGACGGAAGAACCGGCAAGAAACTCCATAATCAGTGATTTGACTTTCGAAAGAAGAAGACAAAGCGTTGTGTAACTATACAGACGCTATACAACGTTTATTAGTGACGGGGATAGAATATAACCCTAGAGTTATGGGATATCAAAGAAACACGTTGTATATAATATTGGTATCAGGTACAACTATGAACAAAGGCCAATTCTCGTACTTAAGGGGGGGATACGCTAAGGTAGACTGCGAAATTAAAATGTTCTTACGTTTTTCGCAATTTACAGGTCAACTTCCCCTTTAATTTGAATAAATGACTTCATATTGATGATGTCAGGCCTAACAATATATTAACTTACTTTTTTGGCAATTTGAATTTGCAATTTCAACGGTTCGGTGTTATTCATCTTCATCATAGCCAGTTTGGCTTCTCTGTAACAAAAATATTGTTGGGTTATTAATGAGGCCTCAAATTGACAGTATACTTGTAATAGGGACCAGACTTCTTGAACAAGGGGTTTTTGAAGTGAAAGCTACTTTAGGCGCGTTGGTTGGTTAGGAGCGGGATCGTCCGAAAGGGTTACCGCTGCCCCGGAACATAAAGGGCTAAGGAAGGAACACGGGTGGGTTTTAGTCAGTAAGAGTCTGACACTCCCTTCCGCTCCACCCAGAGCGGGAGGAGTCATTACATGATTTCCCATCCAAAAAAAAAAAAAAAAAAAAAAAAAAAAAAAGGCGCGTTGGACATTTTTGAGATGGGAAAAAACCATTGAATTCGCGCCACTGTTACCGTAACGACACCGCTTCGGATGTGTTCGGCTGTCCTCGGGATGTACTCGGTTTTAATGTATATCCAATATGTCAGTGAGTGATGGCAAAGTATTCTGCTTGTGTTGTGTTTTCAATTCTGCCGGCACTCCCGGAGTGCCACTGTTTTTTTTTACAGATCCAACAGTCTAGCTAATATACAGGGGGACAGGGAGCTCTGCGTTGATATTTTTCGTCGATTATCAAAAGAAAAATCTGCTGTTTCATAGACCTACGCGGTCAAAATGTATGAGACAGCAAATTTTTTTTCAATGCAGGCTGGTTCATATTCATGTTCTGAATTCATGGCCACTGTTTGTGCCACGCTGTATAAGCTATATTATTTCAATTTTGTTTAATTTCAATAATTTATTTTATTTTAATTAATTTTCAATCAATTATTTATTTCCAATTCATGTTACCTAAGTGCAACAATTGATCTTGTTATGACTAACATACACTGGCTTCCAAAAGTTAATTGACATTTTTCCACTTGACTTTTGACACACCACATTAAGATTTGACTGGTCAAGCTCCGCGCATACTCTATGTAGTACGATAAAATAGAAAATCAATTGCGTCTCATTAGCCGAGCTTGAGAGGTCATCAGAGAGTGATTGGGGAGAGGGTGAAATTTCACACAGACGAAGTCGCGGACAGAAGCTATTCTTTCATATTTTCATTACGGCCGTTATAATATGCCGAATCGCTTTCCTTGGATTCTAGGAAGCCTAAGCTCTACTCACCCTGGAGTTTCGTATCTGACCAATGCAAAGCTTTTCCCCGGGTCCGGGCTGAGGTACGCCTCGCAGAGCATCCCAAACTTAGCGAAGGCTGCACGAAGTCCCGCTTCGCTCAGGCCTTTCGGTACATTCTTGATGTAGAGTCGACAGTGGTCCAGGCTGAGATCGCCACTATAAAAAAGAAGATATATTATATTGAATTAAGTGTTACTATACAGGGTAGCGGGATCATCGACGCGCAATTTTTTAAATTAAGAAAAATTTAACGCCCCTGCGTTGAAATTTTTATAATACACAGGGTTAGCTAAACTCCGCAGACGCGATTGATATCGATAACTAAATACGAAAATACAAAAAAAAAATTACTTTTTTTTTTTTTGGGTCTACAATTTTATTGTAGTGACTGGAAATATCAGTTTCAAAATCAATTTTTTTTTCTGTTTAAACTTCATAAACGTGGTTGGTATCGATATCGAATCACCATAAAGCAAAAACAACACACAGATATTCTCAACTACTCCAAGTTACTACACTACCAATGGTCATAGAGAACCCAGAAAAAAAATCACAATTTTTTTTTCTTTGTTTTATCTAGATAGATATCGATACCCATCACGAAGTTTCGCTAGCTAAATAAATTTGACCCTGTAGATGTAGATGGCTGTACATTGAACAGAGTAACTATCGCACAGAGTAGATAAGATTTTAGGGTTCCGTACCTCAAAAGGAAAAACGGAACCCTTATAAGATTTTTAAGATTCGTTGTCCGTCTGTCAAGACCCTTTTTCTCAGAAACGCGTGGAGTTGTCAAGTTGAAATTAATATCAAATATTCAGGGCTAGGGGCTGCAATCCCTTGAAGCAGTGAAAAAAATCAAGTTCTAAGTCAACGCAATCACAATATACGGGCGTTTAATGTTCCGTTTATGCCGCATATTTTGACACTCGCAAGGGTACTTCAAGTTGCACGTTGACCTAGAATCATGAAATTTGGCAAGAAGCAATGTCATGTAGAACAAGTAAAGGAAAAAATCCGAAAACCGTAAATTTGTAGTTAATAATATCTACAATTTGTAAAGAACCCTCGGTGCGCGAGTCCGACTCACTTCACCGGTTTTTTAACCTAATCATGATAATATCTAACATGTTCATCAATTTACAAGAGTTTTGTAAGTACTTTTAAGTAAATAAAATTGATTTTGTAAGTACTTAAAGCATGACGTTATTGCTTTGGTGGGTAGGCCTATGCACGCGTAGCACGATCACCATAGAAACGGGTTTTGTCCATGGAAGAATAGAGAAAATGACAGATATCTTTAAAAATCATAGCTTTCACCCCTCAAGCGTCCACTGTACACCAAGTGTACATAAGAGAAAGTGCCCGAAACGTCAACTGTACACTAAGCGTACACAACTATTGTCATTGGGAAAACAATGACTTCACTGCGTCCATTCAACTACTCGGACACGTGGGGTGTGTCGACACCGACAGGTAGGTGGGCAAAAGTGTGAGAGGTCTACAATCTGTCAGTTTGTCTATTCCATCTATAATTTTGTCTGTTCTTCCGTATAGTGTTATACAAAAAATACATGAAAAATTACATTTACGTCGATGTTTCTCCAAATGAGCGATATGTTATTTTGGTTATGTCTTCATTTGACTCCCTGGTAGGTACAATCCCGCGGGGTAATTTCCGACCTCCTCGCTGGTAAAGCCGCAGGCAAAAGCTAGTTTTTCTATAACTTACCCGCAGTCGTCATCAAAATTTTGCGGCTCATATACGGAGCTGTCGTCCCTGGAGTCCCACTCATTGTTCTGGCTATAGCGACCCCTACTCATCCTTGGCTGTGGAAAGGATAAAAAAAATAATCAAAATCGGTTCAGCTGTTTGGGAGCTACGGTGTCTCAGACAGATACACACGTTAAACTTATAACACCCGGCACCCCTCTGTTTTTGTCGGTGGTTAAAAGTAGACAGATGAATATTTTTGTAAATAACCCCAGGGGGGAATTGTAGACTTTTTTTGTTAGAGTCCATTTTTCCCCCTCAGGGGCACTTTCGGGGGGATTTGTGGACACTATTTGGAGCAAGATAGCAGCATGAACTAGTCGAAACCAGAGATTTATTTTAAATCGATAGATTTGCCCTCACAATACTTAGCTGACGCGAAAAGTGTCCATACTGAGAACAGTATTTTTGTATCATCATCTGCCTAGCCTTTTCCCAACTATTTTGGGGTCGGTTTCCAGTGTAACCGGATTCAGCCGAATACCAATATTTTACATGGAGCGACTGCCTATCTATCTGACCTCCACAACCCAGTTAGGTAATACACACCTCTTGTTAAGACTGGTTGTCAGACTAAAATCTACACTAATATTATAAAGAGGTAAAATTTGTTTGTTTGGGGGTAATCTCTGAAACTACTATACGGATTTAAAAAAATCTGTTTTTATTTGATAGCCCAATTCTTGAGGAAGGCTATAGGCTATTTAACATCACGCTATGACACTTAGGAGCCGCGCAAAAACAAAAAAAGTCAGAAACAAAAGCTAAGTGAAAACGAAGTGATAGCGCGGGCAGGTGAAGCGATGTGACGGGGTGGGTCGTCGGGAGAACAAAAGCTGGCCAAGTGGCTTCGTTTGCGAGTTAACACTACATACAAATACCGTCAAAAAAATCACGTTTTTTGTATGGGAGCCCCCCTTAAATATTTATTTTATTCCGTTTTTAGTATTTGTTGTTATAGCGAGAAATACATGATCTGTGAAAATTTCAACTGTCTAGCTATCACGGTTCATGAGATACAGCCTGGTGACAGACAGACAGTGGAGACTTAGTAATAGGGTCCCGTTTTTACCCTTTGTGTACGGAACCCTAAAAAATAGATATTTTTTAAAAACGGCCCGCGACTTCGTCGGCGTGATCGCTGACGAAGTCGCGGGCCGTTTTTAATAATTTCACTTTGTCAGAATCATGTTCTGTTCTGAATCTACGGTAGCAGGTCGTGTATCGATATCCCTATCACCTCATATAATTATTATGGTTCTCCTTATCGATTTCGACAACGACGACTCTTTGAAATTATAATTTCCTGGCGTGTGACCGCGTGTGCCCTAATATGACTCGCCAGACCAAATTTTGTTTTAAATACCCTGGGACCTTATTCTCTTTGACAGAATGAACGAAACCGCGCGAAATGAATGCAGGATTGGCTAAGGAATTGACGTGGTTTCGAAGTAAGGAATCTAACTCGATTGTTGAGGTCAAATAGGCAGTCGCTCCATGTAAAATATTGGTATTCAGCTGCATCCGGTTAGACTGGAAACCGACCCCAACATAGTTGGGAAAAGGCTCGACAGATGATGATGACATTAATTACCAGGCACCCTGGACCTTTGGGTTATTGAGGTAGTTTTTAAAAGAGTAACCATGGAGTTTCTTGCCGGTTCTTCTCCATAGGAAACAACCAATTGGAACCGTGCACCTCTGACGTTTCATAAGTGTGCATGTTGGTTTATGTGAAATAAAAATATTTTGATTTTGATTTTAGTTATTCTAAAATAACAGGATGAACCAAACAGGGAAAAGTGAATTAATATGCAGACGGTCTTATCTCTAAAAGCAATTTCATACCAATCACAATTTCAATTGAAATGAAATGGCATTTATTTTCTGAAAATTGGGTCCAAAAAACACTTTTACATTATACATTTCTTACTTTTGAATTACACATAAAAAAATATAATGCACAGGCATCACCCAGATTAGGACAGAACCCTCGGGCACCCAGATCTTACACAGATGTTCTAAACAGACTAGGAGAATTGAAATGAAATGTTTATTTATTAAAGTTGACCTGAGTTGTAGTTTTAAGACACTTTTTGCCCAAACCATAGAACATAGAGAGTGGTAAATGTAGTACAATAAGGAAAAAACATTATTAGCTTCCTGTCCTAATCTTAATTTATTTGGGGTGGGCACAGCAGTAATATTTTTTTTATACATCTCATTATCAGTTAATATTTCAGTATTTTTATTCTTTCATTGTTTTGAGGTCTTCGTTTATTTATATAAATAGCCATAGCTAGAGCTCCATAAATACTATGAACCCAAAGTTCTACCAGTGAGATAATTTTAGTAAATTACAGTAGCAGGCAGCAGTATATACATAAAATACCATCACCCCTGTCATCCCAGAATGGTTAGGCAGCATTTATTCAGTAGTAAATAAATGTTTAAATACAGAAATCGATAATACAAGACATGAACCGGTCAGCGGGACGTTTCAAGGACCAGACCCTTCCAGGGGCCTCAAAGGTACGCGGTTAAAAAAAATAGCGGGTGTCAGGCGACTATGTTCGAGCATATTTATTTAAGTACCTCAGCGTCGTTCAAAAAATATTTTAGTTAAGAATCTCACTCTGTTAAACAGAGAATGTATTCGTAAAAATGTCGCACTTACAAGTTTTTGAAAATAGAAACGTTACAAGCAGTTGGACACGTGTCTGCAACCAATATAACTTCATTATTCATTTCATTACGAAAACTACGTTACATTGCGATATAATGGCTTATTTTAACAACTTTTTAAGAAAAAAGATACTAAACTTACCATTTATTTTCTGTGTAAAGTCGAGAAAACAACCCAGCCAGCGCCGGCTAAAAACAAAGAACTGAAAATTGTATGTAGAAAATGTATTGTCAATAGTCAAAACTGTAATCAAACAATAAATACATAGAAGTGATTTGTCTGTGGTCTATTTAGTCGATTTTCGTAAATTCATGTTTGATATCGTAACATTCGTAACAGGACCTCCTTTAGCCGAAAGTGCCGAAACGTAAGTTTTTGCTCACATGCTCACACTCACACACTGATTTCATTCGTCATTGCAAAAAGATTACCTATCTTTTCTGCGTGTGTGTTAGGCCGACTGCACACTTCCGGAATACCTTTCTGATAAAAACTTCCACTTGCTCACCTCAGATGTCACTTCTATCCAGCTTCTAAAAATTTGTCAGCTAGCTGGCACTATCCATACATTTTTTTGTAAACAAGCGAATTTCTTTACACATTATTAATTTTTATTTGCCCCGTTGCGCAGCTGTTGACTGCAAAAATACGGGAACCTATGTAATTGTCAAAGATGTTAAAAAACGAAAACTGTGGGAGAAAGCTCTCAGAAAAGAAAAGTGGATTGCCGGATTCCGATATTTCGACGGGACCATTGTGTTCATGAGAAAATGTACACACTCGGAGAGCATGCTGTAAATGAGCACACTACGTAGCAAACAAGCGTGCTTTTCTAGTAGTATGTGTATTCCAGGTTTAAAGCCTCATACTCATGAAAGCACAGACATCAGAAGCATACTTATTGCGAGCATATTTCTTTCTAGCACGTCTGAGATACACATGCTCATTATTTAGCAATCAAAGTGGTCGTTTCTTTGCGGAATTAATTAAATAGTATCGTGGTGAGCGTGTATTCCATAAACATTCATAATTTCGGTATAGAAATATAAAATTTAAAGTTTTGTCATCGAGCCATCGTGACTACGCAAACAAATTAAGTAGCATGCTCGCATAGAACACGTTCAGACTTGCTTTCAAGCCACCCCCCTCTCACCCGCGCCTTTCACCGTGTGCACTTTGGTACGAAAAAATAGACCAATCATATTTCGAACAATCTGACTGATTGCTTGAAACCATTTAACGTACTGGAAAAAAAATACGTGTGGCACTCGGGGACTGCCGCGGTAAAGCTATTGCATAGCAACGCACACAAACACCGTGCCGAAGTCTGCCGAACTGATACGACGTTAGACGATGCTTAGGTTTATTTTCGTTACGGAATTTCTTCATTCGGTCGCCGCGCTCAAAGCCCAAGATAAAAGCTATGCAATAGCTTAAAAACTGTCAGTTTGTGACGAAATTACCGAATTATTCACCTGTTGTCGTGCCTTTCAGAATTTTAGATCAAATTGGATGATAAAATTGATAGTGTATGGCTACCATTACTTGTTCTCACGTTGTTCCAAAATGTCATTGTTTTCGGTTATCACGTAGGACACGTAGTAGGAAAAGAAACGTAATTGTCCCAACACTACTAGCATGAATGAAATGAGTATGACATTGACAGCTCTCGAAATCCTAACCTACCGAACTATTTTCTAATAACGTAAAAGATATTGTTAAAAATAAATAATTAAAACAAACTATTAAATATGAAGAATGGACGATAATGGGAAGCACACGTCCTCGTACCAATTGGACCAGGAAATATTGGATGGCAAGTTGTTTATGATATATTTTTTGTTGTAATAATTCTAGTACGGATAAATCAACAGGTAGACGTCTAATGTGTTATGACAATATGACGCAGAAATATTTCATTTTGTATACATAATATATATATCGGAAATATTTTATTAAAGAATCTTATTGAACAATGTACACCAATTGGGCTGACTACATAATGGTCTGTGCGTAAAAAAGCATGAATATTACATTACACTATGAATTAAAAAAAATACAATGTTTGTTGCAATATTATTTTAATGGGGCATCTTTTATTTTGCTTCCTCAATGAGTAATATACTTGAATTTGTACTATAATTACTTTTTTAAAGTAATTTTATTAGTTTACAGGAAATATTCTTAATTTTTGGAAACAAAACTAACAATATTTTGGTGCAAAACAATAGTATGATTCATACTGTTTAAAATGTATAAGTGGTTAGGTAGCTAATTTTGAAATTAGAACATCAAATCTTGATAGTGATTTTCACTTTCTTATTATTATTGATAGAAAATAAGTTAAAAAGGAAAATTGCATTCCTTGATTTCAACATATTGTTGTTAACATTTGAAAAGTTCAGAGGTTTTATAGTTGTTGCAGTATGTAGGTACAATGTTCAAACTAAAAAATATCACATTTGCCCCTGTATTCCTCAGGGGTTAGGCAGAGATACATCTCTACACCATCATCATCACCATCACCATCATCTCATCTCTAGTGTTACAACACTACACCCACATTTCGCCAGTAGTGTTTAAGTCCCATGTAATAGGGGGCGAGCCTATTGCCATCACCCGGTCACTAATCCAGACTTCCGGCTGGTATTGTGATATTCTAAATGGACAAAATCCAACAACACTGCCTGACCCTAGAATCGCACCCAGGACCTCATGCTCAACAGTGGTACAATAAGTATATAGCCTATGTCCTTCTGCAGGATGCCATCTATCTTCTTGCCAAATTTTATCAAAATTGGTTCTGTTTAGGCGTGAAAAGGGTAGTTACTTCCCTATCCATACTAATATTATAAATGTGAAAGTGTGTCTCTCTGTTACCTCTTCATGCTTAAACCGCTGAACCAATTTAGATGAAATTTGGTATAGAGATAGTTTGAGTCCCGGGAAAGGACATAGGATAGTTTTTATTCTGATATTCCCATGGGATCGACACTTATGCGGGTGAAACCGCGGGGCGCTGCTAGTTTATAATATTGGTATGGTTAAGAGCCTATGCACACTGCGTTTTTCATTCCACATAGCAGCTTGTTTGCTCTTGTATCGTTACAAATGCGCGTCGACGGCGCGTTTAAAAAACGCGGTGTGCATATGCCCTATGTGGGCTCTGCAGATTTTTAATATCATTGGACATGAAATTAGCAGCATGATAATAAATAAATAAATAAATAATAATATTCCACAACTATCACACAACGCCATCTAGTCCCAAGCTAAGCAGAGCTTGTGTTATGGGTACTAGACAACTGATAAACATACTTATATATTTCTAAATACATACATATCTATACTTCTATACTAATATTATAAAGAGGTAAAATTGTTTGTAAGTTTGTAAGTTTGTATGTAGGGGGTAATCTCCGGAAGTAATGAACCAATTTTAAAAATTGTTTCACTGGTAGAAAGCTACATTATTCGGGAGTGCTATAGGCTATAAATTATAAAGATATCATGCATATTAGCCGAACTATCTCAATTTTTGTCTAGCCAGGCGGAAAAAAATAGCTCTTACAACAGAGTTATTTGCATACGCTGCCTTAACAGTTGTATATAATTGAAAACAATGTATGGCAACCAGGTCCGCTTTGAACAGTTCTACAAAAAAGTCCGCGACACCATATTTCTATCTTTTATATTTTAGCAGATATAGTAGCTTTTATGTGTTAAAAAAAGTATTTTTCGACGTACTTACCTTTGGACGATTTTTTAAACAACAAAATATTAAACCTTATCGAAAAAAATATTATTATGATCACAAGAACATCGTAGAGATACGATTTGCCCAAAACAGTATGTCAATTGGTTAAATAGTTTCGAAGATAATATAAAATTACTAAATCGGAAAATGCCGCCGTCCATTCACGAACCGCATAAGAACATGCTTTGTACGGACGTTTTATCCATTTACCCATAGATGGCGTTGTGCATAATGACCCTCTCCAGTTATTGTTTAACTTTCGTCGTTAGGTAGGTGAGTTGTACGCACTAAGTAGTTGGTTGGACGTTGATGGTCTTTAAAATTGTTTTGGTTGCTACTTCGTTCTCATTCTTCGAGTTCGAAGCTGTGGTATTTCTGTTTTTGGGATATCGGACAGTTTCAGCGATTGTTTATCATGCCTAAAAGGAAATCACAACTTTCCCGTCAGACATCCCAGACAAGAGCAGCTCGAGTACGCCGTACGGAAGAGTCTGCTCTTGAAAATCACCAGCGCCTCTCGAGGAATAGAGAAAATATTTCGCAAGCAAGCGCTGGGGAATCTAGCGTCTCAGTGATTTAAGGCAGCATGTCTCTGCAACAAGGGATAGAGAGAGTCTAGCGCTGAGCACTCGCAGCGGCTCGCTAGGCAAACTGTGAGAACATCGCAGGCCCGTGCTCGGGAATCTAGCGCTGAACGTGCGCAGCCTCTCAGTTATTTAAGGCAGTATGTCTCTGCAACAAGGGATACGGAGTCTAGCGCTGAGCGCTCGCAGCGGCTCGCTAGCCAAACTGTGAGAACATCGCAGGCCCGTGCTCGGGAATCTAGCGCTGAACGTGCGCAGCCTCTCAGTTATTTAAGGCAGTATGTCTCTGCAACAAGGGATACGGATTCTAGCGCTGAGCGCTCGCAGCGGCTCGCTAGCCAAACTGTGAGAACATCGCAGGCCCGTGCTCGGGAATCTAGCGCTGAACTTGCGCAGCGTCTCAGTGATTTAAGGCAGCATTATGTCTGTGGCAGCATGTCTCTGCAACAACGGATAGGGAGTCTAGCGCTGAGCGCTCGCAGAGGCTCGCTAGCCAAAGCGCGAGAACATCGCAGGACCGAACCACACTCATAATTTCATCACAAGTTAAAATGTTTACCGCCCAACGAAGTGGGCACGGGTCAGCTAGTTATAGATAAATTACAACCAGACACAGAACAAATAGAGATAGAGTAGTTGTTATTATAAAAATATTTATCTATACTAATACACTAATAATAAAGCTGAAGACTGTTTGCTTGTTTGAATGTGCTAATCTCTGGAACTACCAGTTGGATTTGGAAAATTCTTTTTGCATTTGATTCTTAAGGAAAGTTAAAGGCTATTTAACATCACGCTAGGACCCTTGGGAGCCGAGCAATGGAAAAAAGGCAGAACGCTAAACGAAAAGGAAGTAATAGCGCGGGTAGGCGATGCAATGCGATGGGTTGGCTCGGGGGAACAAGAAATTTCTCGCGGACGAATACCCTATCAAAAATCGCCCAACACGCCTAAAGAAGTTTTTTAATTAAAAAAAAAAAACACTATCGTGTATTCTACTTAATAAAGAGATTATTCGTTAATTAATTCAGCACTCTGCTCACTTTTGCGACCAATCAACCAATGGAGTAGTCAATACAAAACTACCAAAGTGTGAATTTTGACAAGTATTTCAACTGGTTCCGTGGTGTAGTGGTTATCACATCTGCTTTACACGCAGAAGGCCGCCAGTTCGATCCTGGCCGGAATCATATCTTTTTGTAACTTATTTTCAAAATAAAAAAAATATTTATTTAAATTCTGGTAAGAATTAGTACTTTTTGAAAGTCAAAAGTTACAAAAAAAAAAAAAAAACTAGAAAATTTAAATGTAAATGGTAGTCCCTTTTAGGCTCTCACTTTTTAGTCTTTTCGTCGGAATTGTGAGCCAAAAATTTCAGAACAATATAATATCTGTATAGTTTTAGGAACCTTTTGATAATATGAGGCGCAATAAGTTATTTATTTAAAAAAGGCTTTTACCCGCGTGGGTGTCGGAAATTATCCCACGGAAACGTGCTACTGGGACAAAAATCATAATTTATATTCCTTATAACAAACAATCAAACATCAGCTATCTGCCAGTGAAAGTCCCATCAAAATCGGTCCAGCCGTTTCGGCGATTAGTGGTAACAAACAGACATACAGACAGACAAAAAATATTAAATTTGTTGTTTGTTATTATTAGTACCGTTTATACTTTCATATGCATTTAGTAAAAAGCTGTATTTTGACATTACAAACAAAACTTCGATCGATCAGGTTAAGCTACGCTTGCCGCGATTGGTCTGTGGATGGGTGACCATGTTTACATACCGAGACCGCTCCGTGCCTCGGAAAGCACGTTAAGCCGTTGGTCCCGGCTGTCATTCTTGGATCTTTTACAGTCGTTACGGGTCGTCAGATGCTCGAAAGTCTGACAGCCAGTCTTACCAAGGGGTATCGTGTTACCCAGTAACTGGATTGTGGAAGTCAGATAGGATAGGCAGTCGCACCATGTAAAATACTGGTATTCAGCTGCATTCGGTTAGACTGGAAGCCGACCCCAACATAGTTGGGAAAAGGCTAGGCAGATTGATTGATTATTTGTATTACAGACAGACACTTAAATTTTATTCATTTGTTTTTATAGGTTCAACAAGTAAATAAAATGGCAGTTTTCTTACATTCCAGCACGTGGAATCAGTATGACTGTAGAAGAGGTAGCGGGCCTGTCAACATGCAAGTATTCGGAGCGGGTTCAATCTCTGAAGCTGAACTTGGAAGACTTGGCCTTCTTGAAGGGACTGAGGAGACGAATCAAAAATAGAGTAAGTATTTCTTGCACTATGAAGCAGGATATGCTCGGAGTTTTCTTGAAGGATAAAATCAGAAATGAAATTATCCAAAGAACCGGAGTTACCGACATAGCTTACGTAATCAGCCTATAATGTTCCCTCTGCTGGGGCACAGGCCTCCTCTCGGTGAGAGGGAGTGGGCCGTAATCCATCACGCGGGCCCAGTGCGGGTTGGCAGATGTCGCATGTCTTCGAATTTTTGGTTCTAGGACATGCCGGTTTCCTCACGATGTTTTCCTTCACCGTTTCGAGAGCAGTGGTGATGAAATAATTTACACAAAGTAAAGCGCCTGTCTGGGTTCGAACCCACGACCACCACTGCTCCTCATAGCTTGCAGAGTAAGAAAACTGAAGTGGCAGTGGGCTGGCCATGTTTGTCGAAGGACCGAAGGCCGTTGGAGCAGACGAGTCCTGGAATGGAGACCGCGTATCGGCAAGCGTAGTGTAGGACGACCCCCAGGACTGACGAGCTTAAGAAAATAGTGCGGACAGACTGGATGCGGAAGGCAGAGGACAGGGTGTTGTAGCGCAGTCTGATAGAGGCATATGTCCAACAGTGGACTGCGATTGGCCAAGTTGATTAATTGAAATACCTGCTTCTTATTCTTTACTGCACCGCGCCTTTGCCCGCCTGGAGACCGGAAATTATTCCACAGGAACGTACTACCGGCATACAAACTATCCTATGTCCTACCCAGGTCATGGTCTATCCGGGTGGCAAATGTCATCCAAATCCGTTCAGCTGTCAAGGCGTGAAAGGCAACAGAATTTCGCATTTGTAATATTACTAGCAGCGCCCCACGGTTTCACCCGCATAAGTTTCGTTCCCGTGGCAATATCGGGATAAAAAGTATTCTATATGTATGTTAATCCTGGGTGTCAGCTACCTCCATATAAAATTTTATCAAAATTAGTCCAGCCGTTTGAGCGTGAAGACGTAACAAACATATAAACACTCACTCACAAACTTTCGCCTTTATAATATTAGTGTGATGGGATGTATGTGATTATGAGTATGGATATAAGAAAGAAAGAAAATACGTTTATTTGCGGTGAACATGACGCAAAACTAAAATAAAAAAGAAGGTAAGGGAAACATGCGTCACATGCACGCAAAACGGCTATCGCTCAGCATTCTACTGCGACCCTATGCAAGACAGAGCCCCAGCGCTGATTTTCAGCGACAGCCGATATAAGCCTTGCGGTAGCATATTTACTATAGGTGATGACTATGTAAATGCTAGAGTGAAACCTCATCATCATTATAGCCGAAAGATGTACGCTGCTGGACATGGGCATCCCCCAATAATCACCACAAAGTAGTTTTTTTTTAATCATTTATTAATAAGAACCAGGTTCCTAATAATTAATTACAATCTAGCCTATAAGACTAATAAGCAATTTTAATCTAACTTAATTTTTTACGTGATAATTATTTTAAAACTTAAAATAGTGTTGATTGTGCTTCACAAGTCCGTTCCACTTTCTTAGATGATCTGATACAAATTAGAATGCTCACAAATTTATTTTCTTTTTAAAATTTGATGTAGGAACTAATGAATAGCTCCAGCATAAAGATGCGGGACGTAAAACAATAACAAACCAAGCCAGCCAAGACTACTGGTGTGTGGTTGAGCTCACGTAATATGATATGCTCTGTGGTTGATTACGAACATTTCTCATGTGGATTGATGACTTTTACTCGTATTTGTACTCGCTGACTCATTGAATTAGCTGTAGAAAATCGTATTATTAGTTGAATACTCTAAAATAGAGGAGGTAGATAAGATTACATCAAAATAATCAGCTGCTTCATACTTTCGTTGACGCATAACTCGAGAAATGTAGATACCGCTATGTAGAATTGATTCTGGTCGTCTCTTCCAAAATATAGTTTCATATGGATATGAATGGGAGAAAAACTCCATGGTTACTCCTTAAAAAGTTTTAAAATATTTTGTTTAAGTACATTAATTATTTAATTATAATTGAAGATGTTGTAGGGTCAAAACTATGATCTAATGTCATGTTCATTAATCAAATCAAATACTTAATTACAGCTGGCCTCTCAAAACAGCAGACGACGTAGTGTAGAACACCTCCGTCGTTTGGCTCGAGAGTTACGAGCAGTGCGACAATGTAGGGACGATGCCCTGTCAGAGAGGAGGGCTCTGGTCTCACAGCGAGACAGCGTCCGAGCCAGCTGCCTCAGACTGTACAGGTATATTGTACAGGTAAGCAACATCACAACTAGCTAGTATAGTATTCATCTCACGAAGCAATGCGCGCTTTACTTGTCGTAACCAAGCGTACAAACGTGAATGTGTGCGTGAACACGAGTAGATAGATAGATAGATAAATAAACCGTTTATTCAGTGCAACAAAAGACACAATACAGTCATTAAAAAAAAACATCAAAAAAGGTGACAAAAAAAAAACAAAAATTAAAAAGATAATTTGATCCATAGACACCTCACATGACATTTATAACGGTCGATCACTACTGGGCGGTGTGTGTCCCATGATTGCACCAAATGGGAGTCCAGCTCAGCATATGCCAGGTACAATACCTGACAATGGTATTCTGCTGCATACCGTTAGTGACACACGGATGTCGAGAAGACACATCTAAGTTTCAACAAAATGGTACCTACATAGTGCGGCGCGTATATTATAAAGGTGGTAAGTACCCACATCTTAATTGACTCGCTTTTAAACCGACAGAAATTTTAAACTTATTATATACTTGTGTAGTGTTCACTGGACTACTTGATTATCACAGTATAGGAAATAATATGTTATGTAATTAATGACTAGTTTGTGTTAACACAAGCACGCACACATACACACATTTCCGACTTCGCCATTGTCCCGGACGGTACCGCCGCGAGCTCCTGCGCTTACGCACACATTCACAGCGTGTTTGTACTCTTGTTGACCACAAGGAAAGCGTGCGTCGCTTCGAGAAATAAAAATACTGTAGTTGATCGACTTGGTCGTGTGTCGAGACGACGCCTTATAGAGAAGAGGACTCGTCTCACAGCGAGACAGCGTCCGAGCCTCAGACTGTTCAGGAATATTGTACAGGTAAGCATTTTATAGTGAACTAAGGCTCTTTTTGAAGGTTTTTGTCCGGGCAAGTGCTACCACCATAGCTTTCTCTGGCGCCAAGCAATGTTGCGGTTTGGACAAGGTGTATTTGACAGTGCAATTAGGAGCATTTCAGCTTAAATCCGTTCAGCCGTTTTTGCGTCAATTCGGAACATACATCCAGACAAATGGACAAAAATTCTTCATTACTCTCAAACTCAAAGCATTTATTTCAATTAAACCATGTACAGACGCCAGCACATCAAGGTAACCGAAACTGTCAAATTTTCCAATCAACTTTGAACCTTATGCTTTAGCAATAAAGTTGAAAATCTATTAAAGAAATTTGACAGATTGTAGTAGGTTGATGTGCTGGGCTCTGTACAGGCACTTAGAATTGTCAAAATTAAATAGTCGGTCAGTTAGTCAGAAAGTTGAAGCTAGTTGCCCATTCCAAAACGTAGATCTCTATGGAGAAGAATGGGCAAGAAACTCCATGTTTTATACAGGCTGTAGCAGAAAGGTGTGGTCAAAGTTAAGGGTGTGGTACAGACCACCAGACTGAACAACTTTCTCCGTGAGACCAACATCGTAATGTAATTGCGAAAAAAAAAAACAGTGGCACTCCGGGAGTGCCGACAGAAGTGAAAACAAAACACAAATAGAATACTTTGCCATCAGTCACTGACATATCGGATATACATTAAAACCGAGTAAATCCCGAGGACAGCCGAACATATCCGAAGCGGTGTCGATTACGGTAACAGTGGCGTGAGTTCAATAGCTTTCCCATCTCAAAAAATGTCCAACGCGCCTAAAGAATTTTTCACTTAAAAAATCAGCCGTCCCATACATTTGGGTCGAGTAGCTATTGAAGTTTTGTATGGGACAGTTGATAAATATTTCGCGATTACGATGTTGGTCCTATGGGGAAAGTTGTTCAGTTAGATAGAAAGAAAAAACGTTTATTTGCGGTAAACTTGACGCATAAAAAGAACACAAACACAAAAACAATAACTTTTTTACAAAAAAAACAACCGACTTCAAAAAAAACTACAAAGTGATAAATAACTTTAATTTTGGAACTCGGTGTCGTTGGTTCCGCATTTTCGTTTTTTGACACCGACTTCCGAAATTAAAGTTATTTATCACTTTGTAGTTTTTTTTGAAGTCGGTTGTTTTTTTTGTAAAAAAGTTTTTGTTTTTCACTTTTTAGTTGTACCTACTCCACACAAATTCAAATAACACTAGTGCATTGAGGAATTGAAGACACCGACTAGAAGAATCATCAAAATTCGCATAGAAATGCCGGAGATGCAGTACATTTATGCATATAACATCGTACATAAGAATAATTATATAATGTATTATATACTAAAACCTTCCTGAAAGTATGTAGATCACATTAGTGAAAGAATTATCAAAATCGGTTCATTAGTTTTTGAGAAAATCGCGGACAAACAAACATACATACATACATACGAGTCGAATACAGAACCTCCTTTTTTGAAGTCGGTTAAAAATAACAGGATGGGGAAAACATGCGTCACATCCATGCAAAACGGCCATCGCTCAGCATAATGCTAAGACCCTATACGAGACAGAGGCGTTGACGTGATGACGTCACTCCACCGTAAATGGTCTGTACCACACCTTCTTGGTAGACCCTGTATGTATAGATCACTAGCAGTGCCCCGCGGTTTCACCCGCATAAGTGTCGATCCCGTGAGAATATCGGGATAAAAACTATCCTATGTCCTTTCCCAGGACTCAAACTATCTCTATACCAAATTTCATCTAAATTGGTTCAGCGGTTTAAGCGTCTAGAGGTAACAGACAGACGCAGTTTCGCGTTTATAATATTAGTATGGATGTTCAACAATACACAGACAGTTTATAATACAAATCTTTTTCTTATTTCTTTTTCAGATACTCCAAGAACGATCAGACTCCACAGAAGTGCCAATCCTAGATTTAGAAACAAAAAAAGAATCTCACATCAAACTCCCAGTCAAAAAAGTCTCCGTCACAGAGACAAAAACCCCCCTCCTACCAGAATGTTTCGAAAAATCCATAGACAAGAACATATTCGAATGTCGCATAGACAAACTCGTACAGCAAAGTGTCAATCACATTTTTAAAAACGAAGTCTCTGAAAAGAAAAAAGTATTCGCGAAAACAGTTTTCATTTCGAATGATAAATTGAGTTCGAATATTAAGTCTATGGTTTTGACGGAGGACGACGGACTGAAGATTTTAGAGAGTGATAATGGTGTTTTAAATTTGTCGTTGAAAGAGGGGAGGCGAAAAAGTCATGGAAGGAAACAGTTGGCGCCTCGGAGGATCGCTTATATGTATACTGATAACAATGGTAAGTACCTCTTTCTCAAACTCAAATCTTATTCTCAAAATTTCTTATTTTAACATAAAATATGACATTGATACTCGACAATACTGAAGCTTCTCATGGCGTCATTCATTTATTACGAACCGGCCCGCCCCAGCTTCGCACGGGTGCCATTATTTTTTTCCAATTTCCGAAATTTTCTTTCATACAAACCTTGTCCTGGCAATACCGAACACAAAAAAAAAGAATTATCCAATTTGGTGCAGTCGTTCGGAAGTTATGCGCGTACAGAAATTTCGGCGACTTGTGTTTTATACTATGTAAGGATAAGGATGTAAGGAAGACGAATTTTGCCGGATTGCTGTCCCGTTGGACTGTGAGCGTAAAGGATCAGAGAGTACACCTGACTGTGTTAGCGTACTCACTTTTAGGTCGAATTTCACCAATGAAACATTATTTTTTTTGATTGGTGAAATTGGATCTTTAGCAGTCGTTACGGGTCGTCAGAAGCCCGAAAGTCTGACAACCAGTCTTACCAAGGGGTATCGTACTACCCAGTAACTGGGTTGTGGAGTTCAGATAGGCAGTCGCTCCATGTAAAATACTGGTATTCAGCTGCGTCTGGTTAGACTGGAAGCCGACCCTAACATAGTTGGGAAAAGGCTAGGCAGATGATGATGGTGAAATTCGCCCAGACATTTTAACATCTCTTACGTACTTACCTAATCTCCGTTGAGATTGGCCGCTGTGACAGAAATTTGGTCGGGAGGATATCAAGTTTATTCATGCAATAGGTATGGGCTCTTGTGGCACAATAACTCCTAGTACATGAGCCAGGGCTCCAATGATGTTTGTATCTTGAAGTGAAAATAAATAAATTGTTTTAAAAAATATACAATAAAAAAATTTTTTCATGTTTCAGATGGCGTCCTCGACCTAAAAATAAAGAAAGAAAATCAGTGACACGAACCAACATACAAATGCTAGTTAAGTTTCATATATACACTTATATACAGACCAAAAATATAGTTGTTAATCTCGGGAACATTATGTATAAGTCTCCTAGTATATCCTAGGCCGTTATTTACTATAACTACAAGTAAGGTGGTCAGGTTATAATCTATACAGGGTCTGGTTTGGTCGGGCAAAAAGTGACATTTTCTTCCAAGCTGGAGCAGTTGGCTATAAATTTTAGGCAAGAGTTTACAGAAACATAATTCAGGATACCACATCAAAAAAAAAGTTAAATTTAGTAGCAACAGGAGTGAAAAGACTGTCACTGGGTGCAGATTTTCTCGTTTTTTTTTTTTTATGCCAATCATTTAAAAAATACACATTTTATAAATAATTTTTCTGATAGCTATTATGACTTGGCCTATTACCCGATTCCGGCTTGACGTCGACTTCTGGGTCACCTTGAATATTGATACCCATCACGTCTGCAGAGTTTCGCTAGCTAATTTAATATGACCCTGTATATAAAATTCTATTGCTGTGCGATAGTCTCGTAAAAACTCGAAAACGGCTGCTCGACCGATTTGAAAAAAATATCAGTCCAGTATTGACATACTGGGGTGGTTTAGGGAAAAAGAAAATTAAGAAAAACCCAATGGAATAGCCGAAAAAGTCATTATTTATAACGCAGTCACCTAACTTGCGTCTTTTCATAGTAAATGACGGTCTAAGTAAATACTACGTATAAGTATAAAATATTGTTAATAGGAAAAATATGCACGGTGAATTTTTTAAACGGAGTTGTTTGGGCAGAAATGGAACTACGAGAAATAGAGACATAATAGTTAAAATACCTTTAATTTGAAGTCACAAAAATTAGCATAAATCCTTACATAGTATAAAAGAAAGTCGCCGAAATGTCTGTACGCGCATAACTTCCGAATGACTGCACCACATTAGATAATTCTTTTTTGACGTGATAACGTCTTATAAATCGATGAACGCCGGCTGCACGCACGAAAAAGCATGACTCATTGTCACGTTCCGCCTGAGCCGAGCGTGCAAGCGAGAGCGTGGAACAAGCGATAGAGAGACACGTTCGGCCTAAGCGTTCGGCTTGTGACGCATTGTTTTCCTATGACGTTATCACGTAAAACTATCGTCCATAAACCGACTTTGCAGACAACCAATTTTGTTTTTGTTGTGTTCGGTATTGCCAGGACAAGGTTTGTATGAAAGAAAATTTCGGAAATTCGAAAAAAAAATTGCACCCGTGCGAAGCTGGGGCGGGCCGCTAGTGATTTATAAAATAAATCCTGAGCCTTTTGCCAGTTAAAGAAAGGTAAGCTATTTCCTATGCTTGCTGTGTAACATTATATTCTTCTACAATGTGTAAAGTTGCATTAATGCACATTATGAAAGTAGTTTGTTCAGAATCGTTTACTGAATCGATTTCTGTCATATAAGATAAATAGGGTGAAATTTTAGTAACCGTTTTCCTCTTAAGGGGTCATTGTACTCATCATTATGAACAATTACAATGGGACCAAACATGAAATCGTGAAAAAAAAATCTGCTGTTCCCTACATTTATGTTCGCTTAACTCGTAAAAATTTAGGGAACAGCAGATTTTTTTTTCGCGATTTCATGTTTCGTCCCATAGTAAAAGTTGTTCATAATGATGAGTACAATGACCCCTTAAAAGGAAAACTGTGATTAAAATTTTACCCTGTATAATAATATATGTGTGTCAATATAGGTTTTTTTTTATCCCAAAAACTATAGATATTACTAGTGTCCCTAGTAATATCTAAAATCAAAGTGACCGATTCCAAGCCAAAAAAGCGTTCAAGCCGCCTACGCGCCCCTATAGTTCGTGATACCACCACAGTCAGAATCATGAGTTTTAGACAATATCTCGCTATTTTCTATAGTTTCCAATTAGGCTATCCAAAAGTCTATAAAAAAATTCACCCTGCATACGACTTTATAAGAAATAGTAAAAAATACGCATCACATATACAATTATAAATTGCATATACAATTATTATACATGCAACACTGCTTCAATTTTCTGTAGCATAATCAGCCTATAACGTTCCCACTGCTGGGACACAGGCCTCCTCTCTGTAAGAGGGAGTGGGCCGTACTACCACGCGGTCCCAGTGCTGGTACCATAGTTGCACAAAATTGCACTAAAAATACCTACTATACAGCGTGTATCAGAAAGGTGTGGTCATATCTAAGGGTGTGGTATAGTTAGCGCCACGAAAGATGAGACTTGACCCCGCCTCCCGCGCTCAGACCTTATACCGCTAAAGAGACCTAAAATCGTGTACTGCGCAAGTCAAACCACGTGGTGTGTCAAGTCTCATCTTTCGTGGCACTAACTATACAGATAATTAAACTGAACAACTTTCTCCATGGGACCAATATCGTAATCGCAAAAAATATCAGTCGTCCACATACTTTTGAGTCGAGAGGTAAGTATTGAAGTTTTTGAAGTGAAAACTTCTTTAGCGGCGTTGTACAATTTTTTTTTAATGGGTAAAAAATGTTAAACTCGCGTCAGGACACGTGACCTGATCGAAAATTCGTAAGACGGATGGAGAGTGACAACCGGCGCGGCGTAGGAGTATCCCCCTCTTTTTCTACGGCGCGGCGAAAATGTATGCCTGCGCCTGCTGTTTCGTATCGTATCAAAAATGCACAACGTTAATATTCAAGTTTTCACTTCTGCCGGCACTCGCGGAGTGCAACCAGTCGTTTTTTTTTTATGGGACGCGGACAATTTTTTTCGCGATTACGTAGTTGTTCCCTTGAAGAAAGTTGCTCAGTTTAATGGTCTAACCATACCCTTAGCCGACGTTCGCATAGACGTCAAACTATCACGGCGGGATTTGTTCGCGCATTGGATTTTCAACTTACTGCTTAGCGCTGAGAGTTGAAAATCCAACAGTGGTTTTTCGACGCGCTGGGATACGCTCTGTTGGATTCTTAATGCTCGGCTGAACACCTAAGGTTGAAAATCCAGTGCGCCATAAAATCCTCGATATTTTGTCGTCCGTACTTAAGTCGGCTTAAGTTCGACCACAACTTCCAGATATATGCTGTATAGGCTACAGTCCCACTATAGTCCGGCGTTTCTAAATTTGCCAAAGATGTAAACAAACATCACTTAACATAAATGTTCTTGTATATCGATTTTATTCAATTTCAGGCGGCCATTGTTGTTTACATCTTTGGCAAATTTAGAAACACCGAGCCTATCTGGCCCGGTGCTGGCGGGTGAACAAAAAATGTCATGCAGACTTTGACATTTTCATAGTGATTACGTTAGTTCCAAATAAAGCCACCGGTTCAGATAAGTTTGTGAAGTCTGTGGCACTATATCTTAGAAACCAATTTGTGATTCAATATTACAAGAAAATATGCCTTTTCTTTAGCCAAAATTAATGAAAAATGTGGTAGGTTTGTATTTTTAAAATATGGCAGGTAATTGATTTTAAAAATTATACTACCGAGCCAGTATGAAAATAATATCCGTAATTTTAGAATTATCCAATGAAAATTTATAATATGCCCACGTAAGCACGGACATGTAAAAAAATCGCGGCGGGATTTTCAATCCTCGGTGTTGAGCCGAGCGTTGAGAATCCCATAGAGCGCATCCCTGCGCGTCAAAAAAACACGCTCTTGGATTTTCAAATCTCGGCGCATGGATGTATGCAACATATAACAAAATATTTTTTTTTTACAATTTTTGTCTGTCTGTCTGTCTGTTCGTTCCGGCTAATCTCTGAAACGGCTGGACCGATTTTGACGGGACTTTCACTGGCAGATAGCTGATGTAATAAGGAGTAACTTAGGTTACTATTATTTTTGAAAAAAAAATCAAAACTGAACAATAACTTTTTTTGTCAAATTCCACGCGGACTAAGTCGCGGGTAACAGCTAGTAAATAATATAATCGGCTGTATTTTCCCACTGCAGTGCAAACGCCTCCCTTTCCTTTTTCCACTCAACTCTATCATGAGCCAATCTATATGGACCAATCCCTCATTTAGGCGTCAAGTTCATTCCGTCATCTACGCCTGAGTCTTCCACGATGCCGTTGGACGTTTTCATGGACCCATGCTGTGGTGGTCTTAGCCCACAATGTACCTGACATGCGGCAAACGTGTCCGGCCCAGTCCCATTCATTGCTTGGATGCCAAGTAGCGTTGAAAATCCAATACACGAAAAAAATCGCCAGTGCAAACCAGTTGGCCTACCATGATCTAATTAAAAACGATTCAACAACAAGACATTTCAGTTTAGGTTCCTAAACTGCATCGCTTGAGCTGCTCTATGGACATCATGGTACCAAACAAGTATGAATTAAACCAAAACTTGCGACTCAGTTTGGGACAATCGCTGTCAGCAGAATGGCACGGCCTAAACTGAATCGTTAAACTGACGTCATGGTACGAATTAGAAGAACAGTTCAGTTTAGGTCCTAAAATGGATCGCGTTAAGAGCTTGTGGTAGGCCTCCAGGGCTAATTCATTGGAGAATCGACCAAATTCAAGTTCCCACATAACTATATGCCTATATTTCACAAGTTATATGTATATAATATAGTCGAAAATAGTCAATGAAGTTATATAAAAAAAATCTATACTTAATTATATAAATTAAAACTTCTATTTGTTAGATATAAAAATATATAATTATATAAATATAAATTCGTCCAACATGTTATGAGAAAGTAATTCGAATATTTTTTATAAAAAAATATAATATTGGTACAAAAAATTTGGAGCAAAGACCATGTTATGTGTCTATATTTAAAATTATATTGTATACTATGTTGATATGTGAGAAAAATGTCTATGAATTGAAAACACTTTGATATACTTATCTACTAAATTGTTTATAAAAAAAAAAACTGATATTTAAAAAACGATACCATCCCTATAATAAAACAAAAGCACTACGTATCTAAATTAAACAAACAGCTATATTGTAATTTAACGCAATCAGCTTTTTCTTAAAACTGCGCAAGGCACTTGTCCTACTGCCGGCGATTAAGGGGCTTACAGGACCTAAACGCAAAAAACGCAAGTTTTAGAAACAATAAAAGTATATGATCGACTACAGTAAAAAAAATCAAAAAAATATATGATATTCTTCAGGATAAATGCTAGGAAGATAGTGTGTTGAAAACATAATACAACTTATTTGGTACGATAGAAAAAAATCATGAAGATACCTCTAAAAATTTTTTTCTTACAACAAAATTCATACTAATATACATACAATCATTATGATTTTTTGTCAAGATTATTCTACAAGCAACATACTAAAACTATAGTGTTTTAGTTTTTTTGTCCAAAGACTAGATTTTTCGTAAATCGATAAAATTGCTTCATATTTTGCAATAAATTACCAGCGTTGTGGCATCGCGATACTCTTTCTTTTCTATGCAGACCGACAAAGACCGCGCTTTAGGTCATGTAGTCCTCTTAAGGGTCAGGACACATTGATCGACGGCCTTTCGCACTTTACCGATTGAAATGGAACACACTACGCCGGAGCGCGTTCGTCGCGTCGATGCGAAAGGATCCGTACGTCGTTCCATACTTTGCTCTCTTTTTGTATGGACAAACCGTCGAACGCCGTCGATCAATGTGTCCTGACCCTAACGAGTTGCGAATAGAGCTAGCAACTAAAAATAAATTGGCGAGCAGCGAGTTCGTATGTACAGACGCCAGCACATCAACCTACTACAATCTGTCAAATTTCATTAATACATTTTCAACTTTATTGCTAAAGCATAAGGTTCAAAATTGATTGGGGAAATGTGACAGTTTCGGGTAGGTTGATGTGCTGGCGTCTGTACCAAGCTTGAGTCTCTCAGCTAGTGTTCTTCCCGCCAAGCGAGTGTCGCTGAGCGAGATCCTTCTTTGATAGCTCTTATCGCTGCAACAATCTAGTTCTCGCCGGCGGTGTAAACAGTCAGCTATCAACTATTAATATTTATGCAATCTCTTTTTTGTACGTTTCTTGAGCGAGAAAATCGTTGATAGCTAGTCGCTCCCTCGTCGGCCCCATATTACGCCCCGATACTTTTTTTTTTCTATGACGTATGCAATTAATAAATGGTGCAATACGTTTTTTGATTATTACAACATTTTTTACAAAAGCTTATTATTCACAAAGCAAACCAAATAGGTTTTTAATTTTAAACCTTGCCTTTATTCTCTGTAAAATATATAAATAAATACGTTGCGTTTTTAAATTGTTAAACGAAAGAAAACAAAATCAAGTACCGACGCTAGCACATCAAGCTACTACAATCTGTCAAATTTCTTTAATACATTTTCAACTTTATCGCTAAACTATAAGGTTCAAAGTTGATTGGGAAAATTTGATGTGCTGGCGTCTGCACAATACAGCAAATGAATCATGTCCGGTCTGAACATAGGCTCTCTGAACATTCGCGGATGTTCTCTCACTCACACACCTCATGTCACCATTTGATTCCTAAAAAATGTTATTGCGCAGCCTTTCGCGCTAAGTTCGGACCAGCCATGTTTCATCGGCCGTATTGTAGGTCTATAATTGATTCTAAATTAAATAAACAATTTGTTTGGTTTCATTACAGCATTCAAACGTAATTTAATGATTTGGAGTCTCTAAAGTGATTTTTTTTTACGATTAATACCAATTCTTCAAAAGTTCTTAATATCTATATTTGGCAGCTTATTCATTGCCCATATTATGAAAAAAAAAATACACATAAATGTATTATTGTATGTTATACAAAGTGCAATTTGAGAGTATGTTTTATCAGCAAAAAAAATCAATCTATAAGAAAAATTGTTATGAAAAAAGTAATTATGTACTGTTAGGTCATGACAAAATGTTAATACTACATAGACTAAGTCGAATTTTGATAACGCAATATTTTACTTACTAACTTTAACAATAATAAAAAAAAAATATCTCACATACAAATAAATAAATTGAAGTGTCTTATTGTAACATCAAACGAACAGTTCTTTTACTAAAAGTGTTATTTTTATTCTTATGCTA
The DNA here is from genome assembly GCA_914767645.1 of Hydraecia micacea. Classification (NCBI taxonomy): domain Eukaryota; kingdom Metazoa; phylum Arthropoda; class Insecta; order Lepidoptera; family Noctuidae; genus Hydraecia; species Hydraecia micacea. The sequence continues at coordinate 5,302,488 of OU611805.1, forward strand.
CTTTAGAAAAAGAATTAGGGTCCGCAGTTCCGCATTAAAAAAATACAATCCCGGGCGAAGCCGTCGGCAGAAGCTAGTCATTTATGAAGTACTAGGTTCCGCCCGCGACTTCGTCCGCGTGAAATAGCTTGTTTTAACATAAAATATATCCTAAGGGCCGGTTGTTTCAAACTGTTGGTTAACGTATAATATGTACGGTCACCAAAGGAAATAAGTAACCAGGGTCGTCGGATATAGTTGAAGTTTAATAAGAAACCGTAATGCTTAATAATTATAGGTACTAGGTACATTAATAATAATGAACAATATGTTGTATATTATGTTGCCAATAAGCCTGATATAGTGGTGATGGATCGATTAGAGCGGCGCGCAATGATTGTTGACATAACCGTCCCGCATGATGAGAACCTCGTGAAAGCCGAGAAAGATAAACAAATCAAGTATCTTGACTTGGCTCGCGAGGTTGTCGACATGTGGGATGTTGACTCAGCAATCATTGTGCCAATAGTCGTTACAGCCAATGGATTGATAGCCAAGAGCCTCGACCAACACCTGAGGAGGCTCTCGTTGGCCAGCTGGATCAAGGGCTTGATTCAGAAAGCAGTACTTCTGGAGACGGCTCGCATTGTCAGGAGGTTCCTCTCTCTGGAGCCCTGACCACCGGTAGCTTGGGCCCTGTTCCCGATACCGGTGGGCTACTATTTTTTATATTTTTGAATGTTTTTATATATTTTTTTTATATTCTAATATTTAAAAATATAAATTATATGTATATAGACGAATAAAGGAAATAATGAACAATATAAAATATAATTAAATAAAAATTACAAAATTAAATCCTAACTTAACTAAAACTATACAGAAACTAAAATATAGCGTCGAAAAATTCATCCGCATCGCTGTCGACTGGTAATGTTCCCAAGAGACTGGCGGCATTGCCACGTTGTATGGCAATGCTTAGCCTTTGGCCAAGGTAAAAGCCAGCCCTTGGGTCACGGGAAGTGTCAACCAGCCGTTTTGAAATTTCTTTAAAAAGACCATGAGCACTCGGACCCCACGGAAACCGTTGGATGTATTTGAATAAAATTTAATTTAATTAATAGAAAACAAACAGTTCATTTATCAAATTTAATTTAATTAGAAAACATCCATTGGTTTCTTACTAAACTTCAATTGTATCCGACGACCCTGGTTGCTTATCTCTTTTGGTGACTGTACGTCAAATATTAACGGTCACGTATTCGTTATTATTTGACGTACGGCAAGGCCATCGTTTTGTAATTGTAATTTGAAACAACGATTTGGTTTGACGATAGTTAGCGCCATTTTTGACGTGTACGTGTGCGTCAAGTGGACGTGGATCAACCCGCCCTAAGATATTCAGCTATACACAGCTTCTCATTAGTGAAAGAATTTTCGGAAACGGATCAGTAGTTCCAAAGTTTTCCCTCTACTTACAAAAACTCACAAATTTTACCTCTTTATAATACTAGTCTACATGTACAGATAAAGTACAGACGCCAGCACATCAATCTAAGTACTACAATCTGTCAATTAGAGATTTTCAACTTTATCGCTAAAGCATAAGGGTTCAAAGTTGATTGGGAAAATTTGACAGTTTCGTGTAGCTTGATGTGCTGGCGTCTGTACATAATATAAACTATCAGACTGCTGTCATAAACCTTTTAAAATAATTGTAAAGTCGCTTAACATCACGCATGTGTTCCAATGAATAAGCAGATAAATGTTGCTACACACACATTTCACCAGTTAGTTTAAGTCCCATGTACAGACACCAGCACATCAAGCTACTATAATCTGTCAAATTCCTGTAACAGATTTTCAACTTTATCGCTAAAGCATAAGGTTCAAAGTTGATTGGGAAAATTTGACAGTTTCGGGTAGCTGTGTGTAACAGTGCTGGCGTTTGTGGGCATTTTCACTTTTAAGTGTACCCTAAAAAAATAAAAGTGACTGAAAATAAATGGACATGTAGTGAAAATAGTGGTCAGATTTGTGACGTGTATTTTCAGCCAAATGTGTTTTAAACCTGTGTTATTGGAGTTTAAATTGTGCAAATTAGATTTTTGTGACGAGAGAAACTATACACTATTGTTGCACCAACACTTTTAAATGTATTCGTAGTACTATTTTAGTAATTTTGGCAAATTCAATGTTGGTAAGGGGAGGGACATGCCAGAAACAGTTACTCTGAATATTTAAAATACTCATAAATTAATAATTCAAACGTATTTTACCAGGATTGCAGATGGATTCGTCAATTGAATATTTATTTTACCGTTTTATTCCAAAAATTAGACAATATGTCCACTATTTATCTTGCTATAAAATTTTGAATAAGTGGGACATCCTCAAAATGGCGGGTACACTTAAAAGTGAAAATGCCCTTGTACACAGCCCGATGCAAACTCTATGGCGGCTCAGGACATGAGGCGAGTCGCTGCGCAGCCAGTAACAAATTCACTTGTCAACGGGGATGAGGTACTGCGCAGCGAGTTGTGCAGTTCAGAGCCGCCACAAAGTTTGACGATTTCTGTAATAGAGGGCGCCCCTGTTGCCATTAACTGTATTGGTAAAATATTGCGCTATTTAAAATAAAACGTTATATTCTGTAAACGAATAGTTTAAATATGAATAGTTTTAAGAGTCGCGTGTATAAATGACTATGTGATGTTGAGTTTGAATAAATAATTTTAGTTACCCAAACGATGTTTTATTGAAGTTAAAACTTCTTTAGACGCAGCGGTCTTTCTGAACACTGGACGAAACTGAGGGTCTACTCTATCAACCTCAAGCCCGTCAACGAAGGTACAAGGCGTGCCACGAAAGATGAGACTTGATACACCACGTGGTTTGACTTGCGCAGTACACGATTTTAGGTCTCTAGCGGTATGAGGTCTGAGCGCGGAACGGGACCGGACGTCGTATACCTAATAGGGGCGGCGGAAAGAGCGCGGAAGGCGGGGTCAAGTCTCATCTTTCGTGGCGCTAACTATACCGGCCCGTCCGAAGGTAATTCGAAACTTTGCAGTAAACCGTACACCAGCACCCTAATCCTTGCCCCCCGACAGCAAACAGCTGTCGGAAGAATAGCGGTCGTCTATTTCATTGAAACTGACAAAATTTTTGTGTTTTGGACTTGTGAACAACGTTAAGAAAACTCCTACGATAACATTGATTGATGTCCGATACGGTACGGAAGCGTATCGAGTGTTTGTGAATAGCTATGCTGGTCAGTGTGTAATGTAAGCTCGTATGAACAATACTCTACACCTGTAGTAAGTAGGTAAATATATTACGAGAATATTGGCCTTCTGATATTAAATGAAGCTTGAGAAAGGTGACAAGTTACAACGTCTTATAAAACCAAGAAAGATAAAACACCCACAACTTCTAAAATTCTTGTCACTTCAGCTGCATTACATTACGATGCTAATTCGAAAAATTTAAATAAATAATAGAAAACAAATTCATGTAGGTTAAATAATGTCGATATCAGCTGCGCATGTTGCTCGCAGTTACAACCCTACGAAAGGCGGCCATCTTAAACTGCCCGATTTTTGTAGGTATACCGTATACACGCTAATTTTGTAGGTATGACAAGTCCATAAGTTTTATTAGTCATTGGTTTATTCACTGAGTTGGGAGAACTATGGAGACGGCATATTCTACTATAGAAATAATAGTTATACAAATATCTGTCATATCGACACACACATGTCAAAAAGCGTTTTGTTTCTTTTTAACTAATCAAGAGCTGCATATGAAAAGAGAGACGTCAAATGTTTGTCAAGTACTAAATTTGGCAACACTTTTGTGTGACGTCAAAATCATTTCTATGCGTGGTCGGTCATGATTTTGTTCCCTCACTCACCTCATGTCACCATTTGGTTCCTAAGGGTGCTTACATAAAGAAACAGGTTTCCGGTGCGGGTTGGTACCGATCGGTGCAGGGATAATATTCCTGTGTTATCTTATGCGCTCACATAATTATAAAGAAACAGGTAAAACATGTAACCGTTTCCTTCCGAAGATCAACATGCAGAGATCCGTACCTACCGGGACCGAAAACCCGCTTCATTATGTAAGCACATTAAAAAATTATATTGCTCAATCTTTTGCGAAAGGTTCTGGGTTGGCGACCGCGTACCTGAAGACATAGTGTTGGAAGGCCTCCCAACTAGGTGGACCGATGACCTGGTGAAGTCCGCAGGAACCCGCTGGATGCGGGAAGCACAGAACCAGTCGAAGTGCTTGGGGGAGGCCTATGTCCAGCAGTGGACGTCTTTGGGCTGAATGAAAAATCGTATGAAGACTCCCAAGGGACGCAGTAGAAAATTTTAACTAAAATTACCTGTGCGCTCCACAGAATGACCAAGCTAAAGGTGATGTTCTAATGCTCTCAGCCTCATTTGGTGGCGGCGCAAATTCTGGAAATTATTAAAAACAAAAAATATTTGACTTTTGAAGGTTTCCCCTTTAAAACACCCACTGTATTATAAGTATACATCTGCGTAACCCTTTAGGGATTCAAAGGTCTACTGTCAAAGTCCGGCAACGAAGACACGGGCCTTTACCAAAGTAGTCGATCCGTCAAAACAAGTAACAAAAATTTGACGGATGACGTTTTATGTAAAAACCGTAGAAGGTAAGCCTCACCTTTCCAAAACTTGCAATAGTAAACATCAGCTGAACAATGGTTCACAAAGGTGAGCATCTTGAAATACTTCCCGTAGCCTCTGTTGATATTGACGCATTCCGGAGAATATACATTCGGACAGGAGTGAGGGCACACGTGCAAGTCGAACGACGTGTCGAGTTCGTACAACATGCTGAACTTCTTCTGACGGAGAACTCCGGCTTCGGTAACTAGATTTAAAAAAGAATAAAAAACAATTGCATGCGAGCTGTGTTAGGCTACGTTCGCACTGACAGGTTGCTTGTTTAGCGCCTAGAGCCTAGTGACTTAACGTCCTTCGATACACTTTAGGCGACAAGCACGCAGTGCCGCCGGTTGCGAGAAGTCTGGAGCGTTCGTTTCACTTCGCTACTCGCTAGGCTCTAGGCGCTAAGCCAAGCACCGGTCAGTGCGTACTTATAGATATATTATCAATTTATCATATTATCTGGATGTTTTAAATTGGCTTCGTAGTAACGTATGCTAAGTACAAGTATGAAAAATATAAAATTATTCAACATCGGTAGTACAAAAAAATAATTTTTTTCTTAGTCTTGCTACTTCACGCTAGATGGCACTAAATCAATTAAGCGGTAGGGAAATGATGGACTATTTGTCTACCGGACAAGAATGACCGTAATGAAATGGCAGAAATTTGCGGCAGTTTATTTGTCCTATGTTTGTGTTATTCACAGATTTCCATACGTTCTGTCATCGCGGACAAAACATCGTCTACATTGCCCCTAAATGTTTGAGAACAAAAGCTTGATAATAATGGCAACACTGTAACAACTAGCGCCCTCTACCAGTCAATAAAGAAAACTTTCCTTTGGTCTCGTTCAACTTCAATCCAATATGGCGGCAAACGGTGTATGAAAGGTGCGGAATGTTTTGATTCGAAACGAACAATAAAAAAATTGTATGAAAAAAAAAACTCAAACGAAACGTGAAAAAAATACGCAATGGCCGGTGATTTAACGTGGTTTTCGTGTTGTTAATATTAAATAATCGATCTCGAAGCTAGTTGTGTGGAAACTGAAGTGTTTATGAATTGAATATTATTTTTTTGGTATTAGGATTTGTGTCCGCTAACGCTAATGTGTTCGCTTGCAGTAATATGTGATAGATTACACACTAGATATGTCGACCGACCCTGATAAAGCTACGGGATGCTCGATTGAGAGTGATAAAAGTGTTAATACAGAGCTGGAAGAGTGTGGTGACAAAAAAAGTGTTGTAAGTGATGAGTGCCAAGAAAAAAAGAAAATCCCACGGTCAGTCCGTTTCCCTGACGAGGATCTCATAGTTACACAGTACTTCGAGCCTGCAAACCCCTGGCACGATGGTAAGACGAACCTTTTTTCATCACCTTCTCGAAAAACCACGTAAAAAGATATATTTTTTGTCTATTCCTGCGTTTATTTTGTGTTTTAGTCGATTAATGATCTTCGAAACGTGTTTACCACGACAACCAACGCGATTAAACACTCAATTTTGTTATTTTACGTGATATTTGTGCCTACAGCTGATAATTACAAAATAAGAAAATAACACAACTGATTATTACATTACTTACTTATCTTAAAAATGATACAAATTAAACCTTCAAGTCGGTTTCCCTGGTATAAGACTCAGTATCTAGCTTAACAATGTCATATAAATTATACCAGTCAGCTGTTTATTTGGTAGCAATTTGAACATTTTGCATTTGGACTTTTGCCCTGCAGGGGACAATTAACTGGCTGAAACTAAACAATAGCTTCTGCCTGCGAGTTCACCCGCGTGGTAGTCAACTATACTATAAAATATACCCTATGAAACTCTGCAATAGTGTAGCTTTCTGTCAGTGAAAGAATTTTCGAAATCGGATCAGTACTTCCAAAGATTACCTCCTACCATCCAAACTTACAAAGTTTACTTCTTTATAATATTAGCGTGGATGTAAGCCACCACTGCTAATGATCGGTCATCTGTACTCACCGCCAGATTTAAAAAATCCTAAAATTAAACAAACCTCCAATAAGTAAATAACTCATAAACCCTATGTTCATGTCACTCAAAAGCCGTTCAAATATACTATTACTGTTAGCCTGTGTCATCCCACCGTTAGGCAAAGGTTTCTGCCCATGACAACCAGCTCTTTCAATCCAGGGCCAAAGTGACCCACTGGTTGTTTGTTTTCTCCGGCTAATCCTGCCATCTTATGGTTCCCTGAAGCTAGGTGCATAATTCCAATTGGTTGCTGTGCTATGGAGAAGAGCAGGTGAGAAATTACATGGTTACTTTTTTAAAAGTAATTGGCTTGACTGCTCATATTACTTGATCTGTGGTCTAGTGCAGAAGTCTTGAGCACTTACTCAGATAAACTACTGTTTTATAACTAACATCACTCCTTTATTTCCTCAAGGGTTAGGCAGAGGTGTACCTATAGTATACCCATACTAGCTGCGCCCCGCAGTTTCACCCGCATAAGTGTCGATCCCGTGGGAATATGGGGATAAAAATTATCCTATGTCTTTTCCCGGGACTCAAACTATCTCTATACCAAATTTAATCTAAATTGGTTCAGTTGTTTAGGAGTGAAAAGGTAACATACAGACAGACAGACAGACAGAGTTACTTTCGAATTTATAATATTCGTATGGATTTTTCCAGGTATGTTTAATTCCTATGTATAAACATTGCCATCCACGAAGACGCACCCCACTCTTCTTTCTAATAGTTAGTGGTTATCGCTAGTTAATTCCGCTAGTGTTTTAGTTTTTTCGATAAACATTAATTACCCACTAATAATAATTAGTGTGCATCGACAAAACTAAAAAACTAGCAGAATGTTGCACACTTGTGCTGTAAGCATTAGGAAAAAGACTGAGGAGCGTCTTCGTGGATGGCACTATCTGTAGTAGGGGGCAAGCCTATTGCCTTCAATCGACAACAAATCCAGACTCAGGGTGGAGAAATTCCAGATGGCAAAACCCAATAACACTTTACCCAACCTGGGAATCGAACCCAGGACCTCATGACCTCAGTAGTGCTTGCAACCACTAACTAGACCTTCGAGTCTACTGTTTTAATATTATACTATTATTATGTCTTCAATAAAACACCAAATATCGTAATTTGTGTATTCAGCTAAGTAGCCTAGAAACACAAGTGGATAAATCATAAGAGTAGGGTAGGAACAAACAATATGATGGAGGGTAGACTCACAACCCAATAAACATAAACTTATAAACTAGGAAGTATGTAGGTACCTATATATACAACAGCTATGAAAGTAAAGATAGGAAACGGCAACAAACTATATTATTTCAACATTAAAATCCATTTTAAAGTTTTGTCCCGATTCACCCCTGCATTCTCTACTAAGCAAATGCCAAACACACAGACTAACTACTGTTTTATATTATGAAAAAAAAGATAGGAAAAGTAAAACATATTGTGTAGGTCTGTACTCTGTATGATATCATTCATATTATATCAAGATTATTATACTGTAATTACAAATGATCTTCATTATCACGTATTGTTTAATTTATTAAGTACTTATCAGTTCTTATGCATTTTTGAAATTCTTGTCAGTTTGTTTTGTATAATTGTAAGTAATTATCAATGATACATGCTGTTACTGAAATGCTGATCGAAATATGATTAGGTAATAAATCAACTATCAATTCTCAATCAATCAATCAAGTAATCAGCTGAATACCAGTATTTGTCTGACCTTCACAACCCAGTTACTTGGTAACACGCCCTTGGCAACTACCCTTGGTAACTGCCCCGTTGGTCTCGTGGTTGCAGGCGCGACTGCTGAGCGTGGGGGTCCTGGGTCCGAATCCCGGGTCGGACAAAGTGTTATTGGGTCTTCCATTAGGTATTTCTTAGTAACAGTCCGTAGTTTGGAAGTTGGCGGTTTAATACCCCCGCGTCTCGGAAAGCACGTAAAGCCGTTGGTCCTGCGCCTGATCTCTCCCCGGTCGTGTCGGATGGCCGTCCAATCGGACTATGAGAGTAAAGGAACAGAGAGTGCACGGTGTTTGCGCACACACTTGTGCACTATAATATCTCCTGCGTACCTGGCTAATCTCCGTTGAGATTGGCCACCGTGGCCGAAATCTGTCGGGAGGCTATTATTACTACCCAGAACCTCATCGCTTCAGCAGTAGCGCTTGCGACCACTAGACCTTCATCTGCCTAGCCTTTTCCCAACTATGTTGGCATCAGCTTCCAGTCTAACTGTATGCAGCTGAATACCAGTATTTTACATGGAGCGACTGCCTATTTGACCTCCAGAACCCAGTTACTGAATAATACGATACCCCTTGGTAAGACTAGTTGTCAGACTTTCGGGCTTCTGACGACCCCTAACGACTATCAAAGATTCACGAATGACAGCTGGGTCCAACGGTTTAACGTGCTTTCAGAGGCACGGAGTGGTCTTGGTGTGTAAAGATGGTCACCCATCCACGGACCAACCGCGGCAAGCATAGCTTAGACTGATCGATTGACCCGCGCGGCTGTTGTTACTTATATATAGAACAACGCGGCAATTCTTCTAAATATATAGACTGACAATATCATAACGGTGAAGGATAACATCGTGAGGAAACCGGCATGTCCTAGAATCAAAATTTCGAAGACATGTGACATCTATCAACCCGCACTGGGCTCGCGTGGTAGATTACACCTACGCCCACTCCCTCTCAGAGAGAGGAGGCCTGTGTCCCAGCAGTGGGAACATGATAGGCTGATTACGATGCCATTATCAAAACATTATTACGTAACCTCGCTATCTACTTTATCTGCATGTTACATAGTGTCTGTCTGTCTGTTTGTCCCACAAACATAAACAGCTGATAGCCTTCAAGGACATGCAGGGCTACTTTTTAGAAACTTGCTCATTTTGATAAGTATTATGACTACGAGAAGAGATTGAAAGACAGCCAGAGGTTACCCGTTTCAAAACTTTAGATTTTTTGTAACGCATCATCACGCCTGTACCGAAAGGGTAAGCACAGGTGTAAAGGCTGTCATTAAAGGACATACAAACATACATATGTTTGTATGTCCGCGATTTTCTCAAAAACTAATTATTTCATTTAAAGGTTCCCAAACTCGATAGCCGACGCGGTCTATCATCATTAGCCAAGCCTCTCCCACAACTATGTTGGTATCGGTTTCCAGTCTAACCGGATTTAGCTAAACACTAGTAGGTACCTTTTCTACGTGGAGCGACTCCTTATCTGACCTCCGAAACCCAACCCATAGAAACAATAACCCTTGGTAAGACTGTTGTTAGACTTTCAAAGATCTACGAATGACAGCCTGGACCAAACGGCTTAACGTGCTTTCCAAAGCACGGAGGGGTCTCGGATATGTAATGGATGGTCACCCATCCACGAACCGACCGCGGCAAGCGTAGCTTAACCTCTGACCGAGCCGTGCGGCTGTTGTTATTTAGATTTAGGGTCAATACCCACCGAAAGAGCAGCGCCCCGTAGCGGCCGTAAGAGCAAGTGACTCCTTCTTTTGACTAGTCGCTAAAAGGCTCGTGCTCCTTTGCCTTCAAATTACTATGGATAACGACCGCTGCTCTTTCAGTGGGGATTGACCCTTATCCTCTCTGTTTGTCTTTAAAAGATCGCTTTTAGCGATAAGATCGCCCATTGTGTCACCCATTGTAAAGTTTCTATATTTATGTCTGTAATTTATATGGTGTACAGACGCCAGCACATCAAGTTACTACAATCTGTCAAATTTCTTTAATAGATTTTCAACTTTATCGCTAAAGCATCAGGTTCAAAGTTGATTGGGAAAACTTGACAGTTTTGGGTAGCTTGACGTGCTGGCGTCTGTACATAATAAAGAGTATTCTATTCTATTCTATTCACTGCTACTAAGTAACTAGCAGTGGCGAAGGGTGAATTTATGACAGAGGTACCTAGGCCGAAGCAAAAAAAAAATTCCAAAAGAAAATTTCACTGATGAGTTGACTATAGAGTGGTTATGTTCTGAATTTTCGAAGGGAAGCCGGTGGGAATCGAGTTGTATGATACTTTCGCCACTGGTACCTAACTAGTAGTAACAATCCAGCTGACTCATAGTTTCGTGTTTCTGACTACCCTTATCAACAGAGATCTTCGAATGCTGGTTTATTATACAAAATTGTAGTTCTTTTTTTATTGCGTCAATTTGTGTGCCTAGCGTTTTAGCAACTATGTTGGGCTTGGTTTTATTTTACAGAAGCTACGTTTTTTTATTGCATATGGTGGCCATATTATTTTTTGTTGCACGAGTTGCTGAAACCCGATAGCTGACGCGTACTTCAAGTCCTATGTAACTTTAGTATATAATACGTAGGTTAGGTACTTTAAAAAGTAAATTTCACGTGACTTTATTTACTTACTAATCTATTATTTTTCCTTATTTCATTATAATTTTATATTTAATAAAAAGTGGCACTTCGGGAGTGTCGACAGAAGTGAAAACTTGAACAATAACGTGTGTATTTTTTTAATCGTCATATAAACAAAACACAAACAATACTTTGCCATCACTTACTGACATATCGGAAATACATTAAAACCGGATATCTATGATTAAAACCGATTACATCCCGAGGACAGCCGAACACATCCGAATGTAGCGCGGTGTCGGTAACAGTGTCGCGAGCTCAATGGCTTTTTCCCATCTCAAAAAATGCCCAACGCGTCTAAAGAAGTTTTCACTGCAATACCTTTTTAGGTGGATAGGTATTTAATTTAATTCATGAATGGGATATTGTAACATTATAGATTACCCTGTGCCCGCTGTTTACAAAAATCAAAATCAAAATCAAAATACTTTTATTTCACATAAACCAACATGGGCACTTATGAAACGTCAGAAGTTAGGTGCACGGTTCCAATTGGTCGTTTCCTATGGAGAAGAACCGGCAAGAAACTCCATGGTTACTCTTTTAAAAATAATTGGCTTTTACAATGTTTTCGAGTTACAGTAGGTATGGGAGGACAGCGTAGGCCTGTCAACAAGTACCAGGTACTTGATAAAAATAAAAAATGGTCTACAGATCTAGTCTACAAGGCTTACAAAGTCCTCACATTTACAAAATAAGGATGTATCAAAAGGATAAACAAAATATAAAAATCTACTAAAACCAAGAGATATGATTGCCATTTCAACTAAGAAAGAGGTGAAAAATTAAAATTGTCTGTATATAATGTCAAATAATAAAAAGATTATGTCATAGAAGTATGTACAAATAAAAAATAAACATCGTAATTTGAGAGCAGTTAATAGACATTTACGTAGAACTTATGCCGTCAAAGAGGTGCCAGGGAAGCCACATGTGCAGAAGGAATTATTGCCAAACTACCTTGTCTTCAACGTAGTCTTTAATCTTATAATATGCTTTTTTGATAAGGACTCGTTTGATGAGGGTTTTGAACTTTCCATCGCTAAGTTCTGTAACCGACTTTGGCAACTTGTTATAAAAACGGATGCTGTTTACAAGAACGTTTACGGCAATGATCCCACGGGAACGTACCTACTACCGGGATAAAACGTATCCTACATCCTTATCCAGGTTATGGTCTATCCGTGTCATAATCAGCCTATAATGTTCCCACTGCTGAAACACAGGCCTTCTGTCTGTAAGAGGGAGTGGGCTATAATCGACCACGCGAGCCCAGTGCGGGTTGGTAGATGTCACATATCTTCGAATTTCTGGGTCTAGGAGATGCCGGTTTCGTCACGACGTTTTCCTTCACCGTTTCGAAATATTTTACACAAAGTAAAGCGCCTGTCTGGGTTCGTACTTACGACCATAAGTCGACTCATAAGTCGCGGCCGTTACTACTGGGCCACCACTGCTCAAAAAAAATACGTTGCAAGTATATTTTCTATGCCTAGGAATATGCTAGGCCCATGTGTGCCTAGTATTCTAGATATATATTATGTTCCCATTCAACTAATTTAGTTTTTCCTGATTAGCCAATAACCTTGTGGGGACAGAACGTCCGCATTCCATCATGTACGTATCTGATAGACAGTGTCCACTTAAGCAGCATCATTTTATGAGATAAATACTTTTAGATTATTATCTAGGAATGATAAACTCGTAGAACTTGAGGATTCTGGCTGAGAATAAGGTACCTACAGATCATCTGTCTAGCCTTTTTTCCAACTATGTTGGGGTCGCCTTCCAGTCTCACCGGATGCAGCTGAATACCAGTATTTTACATGGAGCGACGGCGTACCTGACTTCCACAACCCCTGGGTAATACGATGTAGCGGTATCTACAACGCCACATGTGAACAACCCGTCATACTGACGTCACGAAATCCTGCATCTCGCAAGGAGAGTTTACCCCGCAACTAGCATAGCTAAAACGGCCCGACATGAATCAGCAGTTGCCCGCCAGACACAATATCCGTCTGGTCGGAGGATCCTCCCTTTTCTATGGAGGATGAGTGAACTTTAAACCCTGTTCCTCATACCTCTATAACGATACCCCCTATTAAGAGTAGTTGTCAGACTTTTGGGCTTCTCTCCCCGTAACGACTGTCAATGATCGACGAATGACAGCTGTGACCCAACGGCTTAACGTCCTTTCCAAGGCAGGAAGGGGTCTCGGTATGTAAAGATGGTCACCCATCGCCTTAAGGCGGTACCCCGACCAAATAACCTTTAGCATTTGTTCTCTCTTTGCGACAGAGACAGAGCGACACGACTTCCTCGTACGAAAAGGATTCAGCGTACTGCCGCCCGCACACTGCGCACGCTCCTTTATCATAGAGCTCGCACAATTTTTGGAATTATTTTAATAAAAAAAGAATAGTGATCTTTTTAAATAAATTAAAACGTGGATTATTTCGATTTTTAAATTATCTATCCTTTGGTGAAATCCTCAAATTAATAGAACATCAACTTTAGCAAAACATGAATGCAATCAATAATTTTCAGTCACTTGTTTAAAAGGAGATTTTAAATGTATTAGTCTATACATATATATAAAAGGAGAACTGACTGACTGACATATCAACGCACAGCCCAAACCGCTGGGTCTAGAGATTCCAAATTTGGCACGTACGTTCCTTATGAGGTCTAGGGGTGCACTAAGAAAGGATTTTTCAAAATTCATCCCCTAAGGGGGTGAATGGGGGGGGGGGTGAAATTTCACGCGGACGAAGTCGCGGGAAGAAGCTAGTAACATATAAAACAAATAATAACGTGCAATGTGATGATAGCATATCGAACATTAATAATGTGCTTTCAGATGAAGATTATTTCTCATAATTATTGAGCCTCTGAATAACGAAGAAAAACGCGGTTTTGGTCGGGGTACCGCTTTAACCTGATGGATTGACCCGTGCGGCTGTTATCATTTTAGTCATGCAAGTCAAATATAAATAAAACTGTCAATAACTCATATTATGACTCATTTCTAAACCCTTATTCAGCTGAAAACTTGATAATTGATGCTTCAAAGTAAACTCATTGCAACCTTGCAACCGTATCAAATTGATTTTGTTTGTGAAACAAATCTATTAACATATAGTGTGTTTTTTATCTAAAAACGCGTGATGTAATTTCAGTAAAGTGATGAGTAAAATATGTGTATTTTAGGATGCAGGAAATGGATGAGTAAGCTAAAAGAGTGAGATCATTAAGTATTTTGTGACACCATATTTTAAATAATGTAGTCATACAGTGTGTTGGAATCTTTGACAGGATAAGCTTAGGGAAACCTTGTGTTGTATTTGTATCGTCGAATCTTTGAGCTCCTTAAGATGCAAGATTTCTGACAAATGCGTGCACTGACTGGGCAGGCCCACTTAATCTGTGTGGTTCTTTCGTCAAAAGATCATTTCAGACACCAATTTTCATGGTCTTCACAATCATGATCTGACAGAGAAAGATACCTCTGAGTTTGTTTCGGCCTTTCTTTCTAGAGTAGTCAGGACCTATAACCTCATCTAGTTTAAAAAATATGATTGACGTGTAAAAGTTTGTGTTGTACACTAACTTTTACACTTGAATCATATTTTTATATACCTACTTACAGAAATAAAATCATTTATATCTAATTGCGTAAGGGAAATTATATGTGCGGCAACAAAAGTTTTCTTTAGCACCTGCAACCTAGCGTCTTTTTCTATATGTGGGCGACGAGTTAATAGAACAGCTTCAATTATATTAATTCATCATCTTTACTATTCCAACAGAATATCAAAAAACCATCGTCAATTTACGAGCGTAAATTAATATGACTCCGAGCTACCGATAAATATATTTACTTCTGATTTGATAACTCAGCGACTAATGTTGTAAGTGAGCTACTTTATATATTTTAGAGATTCAACATCTGTCTGCTAATAAAATCAAATTCCAGCCTCAAAATTACCAATCAAAGTTTTTCATTCAACAACTAAATTAATAAATCATATTCTTTTTTCGTGAAAGTTTGCAACACAAGCGCGGGAGTGTACCTACCTGACTCTCGTTGGGAATCAGAGGGGCGCGACCGGCCATTTGCACCAATGAGCGAGCTCTATTCGGTGCGTGCAGCAACGAGTTCACGTGTATTTGTTTACATTAATGACACGATTAAGGAGTGATTTTATTGCTTTATTATTAAGATTTCTGTGATTAATGGCCACTGTGACTGTCCAGATTTTCACCGCAAGTATTCTTGCAAGCATTTGGTGGGTCTGGCTATCAGGATGAAACATGCATTTCCGCCGCCAGAAGCAAAAACACAAAAAATTGGTGTAAAGAGGAAGCGTGGGAAGCCAGGTAAAGCACAACCTGCGCTGATTATTCAGTGACAAATAACAATGTTATTCATTATTTGATTGCCTTACATTATTGTAACTTAGGACATAAAGCTGCGTCCACATTTGTAGCATCCTGACGTATCACGATCACGCGTATCGTATCGAGTATTTGTATCATATATCATATATCCATACTTGCTAATGCTGTATCGTGTCAGTGTATCTATCGGCAGTTTCACAAATATGGACGATACAACTTTTTCTCCGGTCCTCGTATCTTTTTTTTCGTATTTTATCATCTTTTGTTTTTCTCGTCGAAGGGCCGCCAGCAGGTATTCCATCTTCTTTTTAATTTGTTCCAAAGGACGTTGTAACTCTGCCTCCAGTTCGTCCCAAGCGTCTGCCTTCAAAACTCTGTTGAAGTAATTCTTGTTTCTGGGATCCCATAATACTTCTTTTTTTTTATAGGCCTCGATAAGTTTTATAACACTTCCGTTATCCCAGCTCATCCTGAACGATGTTTTGTCTTCTTTGGCAAACAACGAAATGTCGAGCGAAACACAGGAAATCACCGCGTATCAAATGCATTCAAGTCCATACTTGTTCAAAACGACGCGTATCTCCTTTGATGATCGCGAAAAAACCGACACAGGATGGTTCGCGGTGTATCGAGTATCGTATCGCGATACAGTATTAAGATACGGTATCAAAATACGTCTATACTACCGATCGTGATACGCGTATCAGATACGAGGTGTATCAAGATACGCGATCAGTGCGGATCGGATAGGTACGGAGACGTATCAGATACAGAGCGTATCATTACCGTGTATCATATTGCGTCTAAACTAGCGATCATGATACACGCCAATGCCACGCAACGGAGACAAGATACACCAAAATGCTACAAATGTGGACCCGGCTTAAGTAGGCTCCACTGTACCTCCACACCCGACGCATTTTGATAGTAGGTTTTTTTTTTTTGGATAGAATAGACCCTTTTTAGTGTAATTTGAAAACTGCAAATTCTGAAAAACCATAGGGGCCGAGAAAAAAATTCCGTTTTTTTTTTTTTTTTAAACCTCCACACCCACTACACACTAAACCAACATAATATACAAAATAACACATTAGTAATGACAACTTAGGATGCAAGAGCGAGCGAAGCGAGCTCAGGACTTGGGGCACCCCGACTCGGACAGGTTAGGTTAGAAGGGGATGGCGGGGTCTAGTGAGCGAGCGAAGCGAGCGAACAGACCCCGCCATCCCCTTCGTGGTTATTTTTTTTTTTAGACCCTAGAGCCCCGCGAAGCGGGGCTCCTACTATGCCTTTTAAGCAACTTTTATGTTTTTTGAGGTTAGGTTACACAGAAATAGGGGCTCCGCAAACGAAAAAATAAAACTTTGGGATTTTTTTTCTCAGCCCCTATGGTTTTTCAAAATTTGCGGTTTTCAAATTTACACTAAAAAGGGTTTATTCTATCAAAAAAAAAATAGCTACTATAAAAATCGCAGGTTTTAAAAAAAAAAAAAACTGGGAATTTTTTTCTCGGCCCCTATGGTTTTTCAGAATTTGCGGTTTTCAAATTACACAAAAAATGGTCTATTCTATCCAAAAAAAAATACCTAGTATCAAAATGCGCCGGGTGTGGAGGTACAGTGGTTCCCATAAGTACAATTATACTTAACATAAAAACCTATGCTACTGCCATTAAAATTATCTGATTTACAAATAAAATAGTTGTTTGGTTTTAATTTTCCCTAAGGTGTGTCCAAACACAAACAAACAGAGAGTTGCAGATGTTTGTTTATGATAATAATATTTTTTGTATGTTCATTTGGGTAGGTATAATAGTCAATTACTTATGGTAACATTATAAATAGATAGGCGAATACATGAAATTATAGCTTTCATTGACCATTATTTGATGACAATAATAAGGAAATTTTATGTTCAAATATAGTAGATTCACTCATCAATTACTTATGCTAAAGTATAAAAATAAAGGTGACTCTATGAAATTAGAGTACGTTGATATTATTTTATAGATGAAGTTGATACACTTATTAGAAGCTGGCAATGAGTAGACATATCACAAATTTAGTTGCTTAAGAATTATCACCATGTTGCGTCATATTAACAGTAGCTTGTTTTACAATATATGGTCGCTTATAAACCATTTATTAGACGCTAAAAGTTCGTCGCTGACCTATTAATTCATTAGACAACTAAATATATTTGCAGACGAGAATGATATTTTAAAGAAGCTGCCTTAATTAGCACCCTAAATCACTCTATCAGTCACAATCTGAATCATTTTGAAGGATATTGCTAATCCATTACTTCATATTCTAAAAAATTGTCTGCTCAACAGCGTAAATAACGCAATGAATGTTGATGAACTGTCAAAATGAACGCCAATGCTACTGTGTAACGCATAAACCCCGCAAATCCTCTGCTGCGGTTATAAAATTGGTCAAATTACATATTTTTTTTCCCATTGCCGACAGCACATTTGTTTGGAACATGCTAGTGAGAGTGGTCTCATTGACATCTGCGAAACTTTGCATGTCATGATGCCACCTTTGTAGGTGACATCTGTCCATCTGGATCTAGGATTCACTCGAGTTATTCTTTGTCTAACCACGCGAAAAATCCAGGCCTTTTAATAAGAGGCCACTGTTTCTCTTTGAGCGGTGGTGGCACAGTGGAAACGGCCGCGACCTACGAGTTGTAAGTCGGTTCGAACCCAGGAAAGCATTTTACTCAAGTGTAAATTATTTAATCACCACTGCTCTCAAAACGGTGAAGGAAAACATCGTGAGGAAAACGGTATATCCTAGTACTAAAAGTTGGAAGACGTGACATTTTCCAACCTGCACTATACAGGGCGAAATTTTAATCACCGTTTTCCTCTTAAGGGGTCATTGTACTCAACATTATGAACAACTTTTACTATGGGAACAAAACCGAAATCGTGAAAAAAATACGTGTGGCACTCGGGGACTGCCGTGGTAAAGCTATTGCATAGCAACGCACACAAACACCGTGCCGAAGTCTGCCGAACTGATACGACGTTAGACGATGCTTAGGTTTATTTTCGTTACGGAATTTCTTCATTCGGTCGCCGCGCTCAAAGCCCAAGATAAAAGCTATGCAATAGCTTAAAAAAATCAGCTTTTCCCTACATTTATGTTCGCGTCACTCGTAAAAATGTAGGGAAACAGCTGATCTTTTTTCGCGATTTCATGTTTGGTCCCATAGTAAAAGTTGTTCATAATGATGAGTACAGTGACCTCTTAAGAGGAAAACGGTGATTAAAATTTCACCCTGTATAGATACCCACTCTTTCTTACAGAGAGGAGGCCTGTGTCCCAGTAGTGGGAACCTTATAGGCTGATTATGCTTAGTCATAATATCAAATCAAAAGTCATTTGTTCAAATTAGGCTAGGCAACTAGGCAAAAGAATGGAACTCTCTACCTGCGTCTGTGTTTCCGAGCGCTTACAACCCGAATCTCTTCAAAGTGAGTGTGAACAGGCTTCTTCTGGGTAAGGTCACTCCATCGTCGACTTTGTCTCTGTCACCTAGGCTAGAGTCAAGAGCAAACCCATTTTAAATACTAAAAAAGGCTGAGAATCAGCCCTTTTTAAAAATCAAAGTTAAATAAGACAGTCTCCAAAAACGCCCGCCCTTCGTCACTTCCCAGTGTTCAGCTGGGAAGAAGTGGCGCAAGAAACTCCACAGCAGCACAGGTGTCTGTGCAGCAAGAATTTTATTCTATACGATAGTGAGTCATGAGAATAATATAATTATAGAACAGTAAATATAACATCAGAGCAGTATTTGTATACAACACCCACATTTTGCAAAGTTACATAGTCTCCCACCATAAACAAATGAAACACAACAGACATCTAATTAAGTGATAAAATTAATGATCAACACCACGAGTGATAAGTACATCGAAGCACACACATTAGAAGTATACACTCGTCTTTCAGCGATCGATTATTTTCATCTTAAAGAATTAATTACTTAAACTATGCGCCACGGAGATTGGCCACTGCGCGTTTCTATCATCTATGTAGGAAGTAGGAATGATTTGAGTATGAATGTGAATGGCTTTAAGAGTAGGGGAAGACTGCCCCGTTGGTCTAGCGCGACTGCTGAGCGCGGGGTCGTGGGTTCGATTGCCAGGTCGGTCAGAGTTATTGGTTTTTTTTTCCATTAGGATTTTTTTTTGTAATCGCTCGGAGTTTGGAAGTTGGCGGTGTGATACCCCCGTGCCTCGGAAAGCACGTTAAGCCGTTGGCCCTGACAATGTAAAGTATCTGCTTGGGTTCGAACCCACGACCTACAACTCGTAAGTCGCTTCCGTTACCGCTAGGCGTCCACTGCTCTACAATAATATACTGGTAATATATTGCATGCCTGCTTGCCAGCGATTTTGTTGAACAGGATGTAATGCATCAAAAATAATTATTATTTAGATAATTGTGTGTTCGAGAATAGGTCATGATGTTGATGCTAATTTATTCAAATAACCATTTATGTATTTAAATAATTTAGCATCAGTAGAATTCCCCCCTAACTAATAAACGTTGTATAGCGTCTGTATAGTTACACAACGCTTTGTCTTCTTTCGAAAGTCAAATTACTGACGACTGAAAGGGAGAAATCGATATGTAAATATTCATCTGATACAATAGTTTATTAGTAAGGGGGTTAATTTATTGGATTTAGCCACGGAGAACGCAATAGCCGCGTCAAGAGACGGATTAAAAAATAAATTACACACAGAGAGGCTTAATGTGGCTAATTAATAACAGCCGCACAAGGTCGATCCACCAAGTTAAGCTACGTTTGATCCGTGGATGAGTGACCATCTTTACATATCCCTCCGTACCTCGGACAGCACGTTAAGCCGTTGGTCCCGGCCATAGAAATGTAAAAAACATATATCTATGGTCCCGGCTGTCATTCGTAGATCTTTGACAGTCAATACGAGTCGTCAGAAGCCCGAAAGTCTGACAACCAGTCTTAACAAGGGGTGTCGTATAACCCAGTAACTGGGTTGTGGAGGTCAGATAGGCAGTCGCTCCATGTAAAATACTGGTATTCAGCTGCATCCGGTTAGACTAGAACTATTGCATAGCTATTCATTCACACTAATTGGACTCTGTAAACGATTAGGAAGAAGACTGGGACGCGTCTTCGTGGATAGCGCTATCTCTCACCACTATTACAATAAATACATATATAAATATCCCATCAACTGGCGAAATGTGGGTGTATAGGTATACTTCTGCCTAACCCTTCTGGGATTACAGGCGTGCTGCTATATTATGTAGTAGTCAGAACTTTTTTTTTTGTATTTTCGTGGGAAACCTTTAAAAGGCACCCGACCTCCGGGGTGGGAGGTCGGGGAGTGTGGGATTCTTACCTCACTAAAACCACCCCGGTGATCACCATCAGCACAGGTTCCTCTTAAAAGACCAATTCCGGAACCCCCGTGCAACACCTGTAATGCACATCCCTGGGTGACTGTAAAGGGGCCGCCTCTGAGCCTCGCTATGCACGGCAGCACGTGACCACTGTGCCACCGTCTTCCCTGGGGTCACTTGGTGGGGTAGTAGTCAGAACTGCTAACCACCTGTAACCTTAAAAAGTCTCTTCTAAAAGGTCTTTGTGTATTTTTAATAGCCAGTAATCATATGGAAAACTCCACGTTTTAAAACACTACACGAAATAACTTACATTCCAGTTCGAATATTTTATTTCAACGAACAATTTACAAACACGAACAATAATGAAAACAACATTAGAACGCTTGCCAAAAACACTATCGGCAGACAACAGGAAAATACCAGTTCGTGGGTGATATAAAAAGATATATTTATTACTAGCTGCGCCCCGCGGTTTCACCCGCATAAGGTTTCCGTGGGAATATCGGGATAAAAACTATCCTATGTCCTTTCCTGGGGCTGAAACTATTTATACCAAATTTCATCTAAGTCGGTTCAGCGGTTTAAGCGTGAAGAGGTAACAGACAGACACACTTTTGCATTTATAATATTAGTATGGATATGAATATTATATTATAGTATGGGTGTAAGTTATTGGGATTTTCCATCAGTAGCAGCCCGGAGTCTGGATTTATGCCTTGTTGATATCAATAGGCTCGTCCCATATTACATGGGACTTAAACATAACTGGCGAAATGTGTGTACTATAGGTACACCTCAGCCTAACCCAGGAATACAGGCGTGAATGTTATATTATTTTAATTTTCTTCTCTTTTATTAAACTTTTATCTGATGCCTGAATGTCTGAAAGTTACAGCCATACGGTGGTTAGTAGTATTTTTCATTCATAAAACGATGATATGGCAATTAGCAAAACCAGGAATATAATTATGCATTATCGGACTTTTTTATCGGAGCAACAATAAATTGTGCTTGCTACTTCACTCTATACATATATTTGAAATAATATATTGCTATCGTTTTTTGGTCTCTGCAACGTAAATAACGTAATGAATGTTGTTGAACTGTCAAAATGAAAGCCATTGCTACTGATAGTGTGTTCAATAAGCCGCGTCTTCACTAGGGGACATTTTGTCCCGCGACTCTGTTGCTCGACACGAAATATACGTGTCCCGCGCGATGTCGCCCGACGTCGCTTGCGACATCTACGGGTCGCGGGACTTGCCGCAAGTTGACGCTCTGCGAGCGTCGACCTCCGTGCGTGACCCTCAACAGTAGCCCGAAAAACTTTGAATAGTGAGGACGTGTGTCGCTTTGTGGTCCGAAATGGCAGTAGTGTGGTCCGTCCGTATGTAAGCCGCACTAAACAACACTACTTCCTCGGGCGACATACACACTGGGTAGTGTGAACAAGACAAATGTCGAGCGGCATTGTCCCACAAAGTCGCAAAGACCTACCACGTGAATGTTGGGCCATGCCTCCGTGACATGCCCCTAGTGAAAACGCGGCTTTAGGGTGCGAGGCTTCTAATAGGGAAATATTTAATTGAACCTCTAATAATTCCCAGTTTGCGCTCCTAAAAATATTATTGAACACTAATATAATGATTGCGCCTCTTTTTGTGAACCTCAAATAATTCCTATTTTGTGGTCCTAAAAATACATTGCGTTTTACGTTATTGAGCAGACAAATTTTTCGAACATATGAAGCAATTGTTTAGCAAACTTCTTCAAAATTATTCAGATTCTGATTGATAGGTAGTGTGTTACGCAACCAGGGTGCAGGTCTTTGCCCTGCGCTAATACTATAACAGTCACAATATAAATTATTTCGTAACCGGCCAATCTACTTCGCGCAGACTAGACAAAATAATCACAGTGCGGAGTTAGCAGTCGTTGCCAAAAGCATGAGTAGGTGCGAACTATAGGAAAATACCGAGTTTGTGTGCGCTAAATATATAACACGTTAGATATGTTATTCATGATCTAAATGTGGGTAACGTGTGGTTCTTGTTTCGTGGGATGCTTCCGTAGACGACAGGCCAGGTTGTCTACAGAATGATCATGACTTCATGCCTTATATTCTTGAAGGAATAGGCAGAGCCGTATTTGTCTTGAAAAGATCGCTTTCAGCGGTAAGACCGCCCAGTGTCACCCCTTGTAAAATGTCTACATTTATATATCTGTAACTAGCTGCGCCTCGCGCTTTCACCAGCGTAAATGTCGATCCCGTGGGAATATCGGGATAAAAAGTAGCCTATATGTTAATCCAGGGTGTCAGCTACCTCCACATAAAATTTTATAAAAATTGGGCCGGCTGTTTGAGCGTGAAGAAGTAACAAACATATAAACACACACACTCACAAACTTTCGGCTTTATAATATTAGTGTGATTTTTATGGTGCGACTTACGAGTTGTAGGTCGTAGGTTCGAACCCAGACTTATCCCGCACCCCCGACCATAGGTAGAGGTGGAACACCGCGGTGGTTTTAGCCGGTAAGAGTCCGGCATGCCCCTCTGTCCCCCCCACGACGGAGGAAGTCCATGAGGATTTCCACCGCGCAACAAAAAAAAAAAAAGGTTCGAACCCAGACAGGCGCTTTACTTTGTGTAAATTATTTCATCACCACTGCTCTCAAAACGGCGAAGGAAAACATCGTGAGGAAACCGGCATGTATGTCCTAGAACCAAACATTCGAAGGCATGTGACATCTACCAACCCGCACTGGGCCCGCGTGGTGGATTACGGCCCACTCCCACTCACAGAGAGGAGGCCTGTGTCC
The DNA here is from genome assembly GCA_914767645.1 of Hydraecia micacea. Lineage (NCBI taxonomy): Eukaryota > Metazoa > Arthropoda > Insecta > Lepidoptera > Noctuidae > Hydraecia > Hydraecia micacea. The sequence goes on from OU611805.1 coordinate 5,326,240, forward strand.
CAGCAGTTGGAACATTATAGGCTGATTACGATTTTATGATGTACAGACGCCAGCACATCAACCTACACCTAACTGTCAAATTTTCCCAATCAACATTGAACCTTATGCTTTAGCGATAAAGTTGAAAATCTATTACAGAAATCTGACAGATTGTAGTAGGTTGATGTGCTGGCGTCTGTACATAATAAAGAATCTTATTCATTGGGATTTGGTTCACGGTGTGTTAGGTGTGTAGTGCCTCGGTAGACGATTTGCCAAATTGTCTAAAGAATTATCAAGACGAAGGGAAACATACATAAACTCAGGCCTTCTGGAAGAAGACGTGAGATGGCGGTGGACAGGATAATACAGAACGTTACCAGCTACGATCCTTACATACTCCTTTTTGGTTCGTTTGCGTTTGTACAGACGCCAGCACATCAACCTACTGCAATCTGTCAAATTTCGTTAATAGATTTTCAACTTTGACGTTAAAGCATAAGGTTCAAAGTTGATTGGGAAAATTTGACAGTTTCGGGTAGGTTGATGTGCTGGCCTCTGTGCATCTAAAGGCCAATTCCCGTAATTAAAAACGTTCAAAATCTAGCCTTCATCTCAGCGACAATTAATGTCTGAAACTAAAAATGTAGGCAAATTAGAGGTATTTTTAACAGATTGAGACTGAGATCAGACTGTGAACGTTCAAATATAAATAAAAAAATGAAATCATCCACCTGGCTGTTGGTCTGCCAACACTCCTAACGTCTCTCAGCAACTATTCCTTCACCGCCATTTTTTATGTTTTTTTGGTGACAAATAAAGACTCATCTGGCGAGTGCTCTCCGCCGCGCCGCTTGTGGAAATTTGCAATACGAAATACATCGACGGTGCGTTGCCATCTTAGAGCATAATTTAATCAGCCTATAATGGTCCTACTGCTGGGACACAGACGTTCGCTCCCCGAGAGGGAGTGGGGCTGTAATCCACCACGCGGGCCCAGTGCGGGTTGGTAGACGTTTCCCTTCACCGTTTTGAGAGCAATGGTGATACTTAAAACTATTTACACAAAGTAAAGCGCCTGTCTGGGTAGGAACCCACAACCTAAAACTCGTAAGTAAAAAAAAGTGGCACTCCGGGAGTGCCGACAGAAGTGAAAACAAAGCACAAACAGAATACTTTGCCATCACTCACTGACATATCGGATATGCATTAAAACCGAGTACATCCCGAGGACAGCCGAACACATACGAAGCGGTGTCGCTTACGGTAACAGTGGCGCGAATTCAATGGTTTTTTGCCTATCTCAAAAATGCCCAACGCGCCTAAAGAAGTTTTCACTTCAAAAAATGATAAATGCATTGCAACGCATGCCAGGCTAATATATAATATTAGTATGGATAATAAAGACCCGCTTTTCATACACAAGTCTATATCTATTTGTCATCGTATAAGTATCGTCTACACTTTTACTATGCCTTATCAGTGATGAACCAGTCATAGCATAGATCAGCATTACTTATAGTTATGCTGTAATCTATGTCTGTTTGTCATTTTCATGTTGCAGGAAAAGCATAGACCATTTCTATAAGTGTATTAATAATTTGTAACGAATTAAGAGGAAATGCGGTCGGAGACTTTTGAAAAATCCTAAGTAAAAAGTCGTAATTCGAGGTTTGTATCTCGCCTATTTCCTCCTCCAATATTGGACCAATTTAAAAGATATTTTTTCATTAATAGTAGCAAAAGGGAAAACATGGGGATATACAAGTAGTTAATATTTATTATTCTGTAAAAAATCATTACTTTATGGTCATTAACCAGAAAGAAAATACACGAGAGCGTTTCTATGGAGAATGACAATTGGCTGCAATTTTTTCATGTTGACAGTTCAGCGAGGCTCGCGCGTGATTGGTTACAGTTCCAACCTAAACTATTATTGACTATCATTCAGGCCGTTAGTTGAACGGCCGCCGTTTAGTTAAAAGGATAGGCGGTTAACTAAACGGCTAATTAAACCAGATGGCTGCGATATAATTCATCTAACTTGTTTACCAATCTTTATCATTGCGGAACAGAGGAGCTTACCGGACACTATGGATCGATAACACTGTTGCTTTAGTTGTGTTTATGTGTTTTATATTTATATCAACTATTTACCTTATAATTTTTGTTAGATACTGTCCTACAACAGCAGGGTAATCAGTAGCAAAATAATGCTTCACGTGTATAATGGCCCAGTGTATCTGTGCTTTTTTAACCGACTTCAAAAAAGGAGGTTCTGTATTCGACCCGTATGTATGTATGTATGTATGTTTGTTTGTCCGCGATTTTCTCAAAAACGAATGATCCGATTTTGATAATTCTTTCATTAATGTGATCTACATACTTTCAGGAAGGTTTTAGTATATAATACATTATATAATTATTGTTATGTACGATGTTATATGTATAAATGTACTGCATCTCCGGCATTTCTATGCGAATTTTGATGATTCTTCTAGTCGGTGTCTTCAATTCCTCAATGCACTAGTGTTATTTGAATTTGTGTAGAGTAGGTACTAAAAAGTGAAAAATAAAAACTTTTTTACAAAAAAAAACAACCGACTTCAAAAAAAACTGCAAAGTGATAAATAACTTTAATTTCGAAAGTCGGTGTCAAAAAACGAAAATGCGGAACCAACGACACCGACTTCCGAAATTAAAGTTATTTATCACTTTGTAGTTTTTTTTGAAGTCGGTTGTTTTTTTTTGTAAAAAAGTTTTTTTATTTATTTATTTTTATGGATGGGAAGTCTTCTAATGACTCCTCCCGCTCTGGGTGGAGCGGAAGGGAGTGTCAGACTCTTACTGACTAAAACCCACCCATGTTCCTTCCTTAGCCCTTTATGTTCCGGGCAGCGGTAACCCTTTCGGACAATCCCGCCACCCAGTGTATCTGTGCTGCTAAGGAGTTTGTTCCCAGCAAAATCACTACTAAGTGTTAAAGGGCGCTTTGGGGGAATCTCGTGTAATTTTGACGTCCAAGAAGTGCTGATTCACAGTCTAATTTGAATAATAGGAGTAGTGCACGGAGCAAAAGAAGTATGTATAGACGCCAGCACATCAAGCTACTACAATCTGTCAAATTTCTTTAATAGATTTTCAACTTTATCGCTAAAGCATAAGGTTCAAAGTTGATTGGGAAATTTTGACAGTTTCGGGTAGCTTGATGTGCTGGCGTCTGTACATGATAGATTCTGCCCGCGACTTCGTTCGCGTGGAATTTCTTGGTTTAACATAAAATATATTCTATTGGGTAAATGGCACGTAGCGTGCTTCTTCAAGGGTGGAACGCCCGCCCTTCACCACGAAGGGCGGGCGTTCTGGGGGACTGTCTTAAATGTAATTTTAACGTTCGAAAAATGCTGATTCTCAGCCTTATTTGAATAAATTACTTTTGATTTGATTTCTCGTGATGGCCCAGTGGTTAAAGGCCTCGCCTCTCGTGTACGAAGTGAGGGTTCAAATCTATGCAAGTACCAATGTGGCTTTTTCAATTCGTATGTACTTTCTGAGTTTACAGTAGACATTACTGACAGCGGTGAAAGAAAACAACGTGAGAAAACCGAAACCTGGACTTATAGTGCCACACTAATATTATAAAGGCGAAAGTTTGTGAGTTATTATGATACTAATAGATGGCGCCACGTGTATTGTTGTTTTCCTCGGGAGCAGCACTTTTTTTCGGGATGAAAGGTACCCTATGTCCGTTTCTGTACACCTGACAACGTATATGCAAAATTTCAGGACGATCGGTTCAGTGGTTTAGGCGTGAAAAGGTAACAAACAAACTTACTTTCGCATTTATAATATTAGTAGGATATTAGTTAGGATAGGATATGATTTCACGCGGACGAAGTCGCGGGTAGCAGCTAGTTTAGAATAAAGGGTGCCCGGAACATTGCCGCGGAATCTGTTACCATGGATTCGGTACATGATTTAGTATGGAGTATTGATTATCATAAGCGTTGCAAAGAAAAGAACCGTGGAAGCGCAAATTCAAAGTCCTTATAAAGGTATGAGGAACAGGAGGCCTACCACAAGCTCTTAACGCGATCCATTTTAGGACCTAAACTGAACTGTTCTTCTAATTCGTACCATGACGTCAGTTTAACGATTCAGTTTAAGCCGTGGCATCTGCTGACAGCGATTGTCCCAAACTGAGTCGTAAGTTTTGGTTTCATTCATACTTGTTTGGTACCATGACGTCCATAGAGCAGCTCAAGCGATGCAGTGTAGGAACCTAAACTGAAATGTCTTGTTTTTGAATCGTTTTTAATTAGATCATGGTAGGCCACCAGGGTGTAAAGTTCACTCATACTCTATAGAAAAGGGAGGATCCTTTGACCAGACGGGTGTCCTGGTGGGCAACTGCCCGACGATTGATGTTGGGACGTTGTTTTAAGTACTAGTTGCGCGGTAAATTCTGCTTGCGCGATGCAGAATTTTTGCGTGACGTCAGTATGATGCGTAGTTTGCACATGGAGGTGTAGATGCCGCCATATCCTTTTTAAATGAAATAAATAACAGCTGAACTTAGTAAAAAACTCAATCAACAAGTCTTTGTTGCTATACTAACATCTATCAACACATTTTTATCGCTCAATGTTGACATTGACACATATATATTTCCCAGATTAAACGCACAATACGGACTCGTAGCTATGTTATCGTGTATCACGTGAGATTTGTAAGATAAGGTAGTAAACAACGGAATTTTTTGTACATAATATTTGTGTTTTGTATCGACACGAGCAGGAATAACTTGTAGCATAATCAGCCTATAATGTTCCCACTGATGGGACGGCGGCCTCCTCTCTGAGAGAGGGAATGGGTCGTAATCCACCACGCGGGCCCAGTGCGGGTTGGTAGATGCCACATGTCCTCGATTTTTTGCTGGTTTTTATGCCGATTTCCTCACGATGTTTTCCTTCACCGTTTGTCATGACTGCCTCGTTGGTAGCGGGATTTAGAGGTACTGAATTAAACCTGGTTCAATAAAAAAAAAAATAGGAGGTTTATGTAGTTCTTGCCAAAGAACACGTCTTCCTGTGGAGGATTGCCATCGGCTGGAATACCTCGACTCACGCACCCAAGAATTTTTTTGCGGATTTAAAGCCTCTATGGCACTGGTCCTGCGAATTTCTGGAGGCGCGATGCCCGTCAGTGGATACAGCATTCGCAACAGGGTCGATTTGTCTACTGTGACAAGTGTGTTTACAAACATCAAACTATCTTTTAGGCCTGGTTTAGTCCATTTCAGCCATTCGCAATACCTACTCGTTCACAACGATACCCCTTACTTATACCGTGTCATCTATCCGACAAGGCACTTATAACATAATAGTTGTTATCTTCCGAGAAACTCATCTATTCTCATCATTAATTAGTTTGTGCTTGCACGATATTATGGCGACACTCCACCGCAGCCGTCGGCTAAGCTATGTACGTACTTAGCTTCGCTATATATGAAAAAAAGAAATTACGTTTATTTGCGGTAAACATGACGTGTGTAAAAAGAACACAAACATAAAAAAAAAATAACAAGTTGGGGGAAAACATGCGCCACATCAACGCAAAACGGCCATCACTCAGCATAATGCTAAGACCATAGATATATGAATACATTTCTATGGCTAAGACCCTATTCGAGACAGAGCCCCAGCGCTGATTATATGAATTAACTTAGAGATTTGTATTGAGCCATATTTGTTACGCTCGCGAATCATATTTTAATCAACATTTAACATGACACTGACCTGCAAATTGCAAAAAAAAGGCCAAGTGCGAATCGGACTCGCATACGAAGGTTTCTTTCTCACACTGTTCTCTCGCTCTTACTACGTAGTTACTCTGTTATACGTGGTTGGCAATCAAATGAACCGCGCAGCTAACATGGCAAACCTCTCCTTACATCCTACGTAGCAGTGGACGGCTGACTTTATGGTGGAAGGGGGGAGGAACTATATTAAATGAATGACCTGATCGTAAGTGATTAGCTGGGTATACTATAGTATTATGTAGTATGAGGGGCTTGTGGCTAAGTAATAACCGCACGCCGCACGGGTCGATCGATCAGGTTAAGCTACGCTTGCCGCGATTAGTCCGTGGCATGGTGACCATCTTTAAATGCCAAGAACCCACCGTGCCTCGGAAAGCACGTTAAGCCGTTGGTGCCGGCTGTCATTCGTGGATCTTTGACAGTCGTTACGGGTCCTCAGAAGCCCGAAAGTCTGACAACCAGTCTTACCAAGGGGTAACGTATTACTCAGTAACTGGGTTGTAGAGGTCAGATAGGCAGTCGCTTCATGTAAAATACTGGTATTCAGCTGCGTCCGGTTAGACTGGAAGCCGACCCTAACATAGTTGGGAAAAGGCTAGGCAGATACGTATGTAAAGACAACTACAACAATTTTTCTCAAAGTGTCGAGGTACCGTATATTGGAACAAAAAAATATTACAGTAATATTGGCCTTAACCACTTCCTTGGTAATGCCCTATTAACTAAATGATGTAAAATAGGAGAAGATAGCTGTGTGTGATAGCTGTGTGTACATAAATAATAAAATAAATAAATAAATAGCTTTGTTCTTTTATTAATTATCACAGTTTTGCGTTCAAAACGCTCTCCTATAAAATCATGATTTTGTAGATAACCGTATGTACTTTGTGGCCGTCGAGTAGAAAGTTTTCTACTGTCTTTTGCATGGCGATGGCATTTACAAAATCTCTTCACTACCTTAGACAACTGTCAGTGTAATTTTGACAGTGGGATAGAAAACTTTCTTCTGAAATAGTCTACATAAAAAAGGACATAGACAAAGATTGTTAGAAACGAAAGACAAAATGACAGATTGTAGAAGAATTTCTACGGTGCGATGTCAAAAATGGAGAAACGAAATGTCACTTTTTATAGAAAGAGCTGTGACTATTCTTCGTAGAAATAGAAAGCGTCATGCTAAGCCTACTGGTCGGATAAAGTGTTTTGGGTTTTCCATCAAGAATTTCTTGGTAGCAGCCCGTAGTCTGGATTTGTGCCCGGTTGATGGCAATAGGCTCGCCCCCTTTCACATGGGACTTAAACATAACTGGCGAAAATACGGTGATTACTAAAACGTACATCTTTGCTTCACCGATCGGAGATTACAGCCGTGATGTTAAATTACTATAGAAAAATCTCAAGACTTTTCCTGAAACAAACAAAGGATTGAATATATTATTCAGTATAATTTATAATTACTTGTGTTTCTCAGAACCATTGCTACATAATTAGTTTGGCAAGCTCACTTGTTGAGTTCACAGCCAATGAACGATTCGCTTAGTTCTTTAGCGTCGGAGTCGCGTGTGTACCTTTGATGATCATGTCACGCACACATGAATAGGTGTGTGGATCAGACAATAGAGGTGCGGTAGACTGTAGAAGTTATACTTCGCGCAAATGGTCTTGTAGATTTAGGGCTGATTTTTCAAACGCCAGACATCTTTTATCAGAAGAATAAAAATGGCGCTCTGACAAAATTTCTATATTGTCAAACTGTCGTATTTATTCCTCATACTAGCTGCGCCCCGCGGTTTCACCCGCGTAAATGTCGATCCCGTGGGAATATCGGGATAAAAAGTAGCCTATATGTTAATCCAGGGTGTCAGCTACCTCCTTTCAAAATTTTATCAAAATTGGTCCAGCCGTTTTAGCGTGAAGAAGTAACAAACATACATACACACACTCACAAACTTTCGCCTTTATAATATTAAGTGTGATAAATAGGGTCAGATAATAGAAATGCAGCAGGAGTTATTAGGTATTTATAGGCGCCCCAAAGAGCGCTCCTATTTGGAGGTTGAAAGGAATTCGGATCGCGACATGACGCCAATGCTTGACGGCTGAAATAGGTTGACCGAGAAATACGTTTAAACTAGGCCCTGACCTTTTACTTAGTTTATTTTCTGTGTTTCTTCTCAGAGGAAACAATACCGAACTCATCCATCATCATCTGCCTAGCCTTTTCCCAACTATGTTGGGGTCGGCTTCCAGTCTAACCGGATGCAGCTGAATACCAGTATTTTACATGGAGCGACTGCCTATCTGACCTCCACAACCCAGTTACTGGGTAATACGATACCGAACCCATCCATTTAATTAAAATACTAGCTTGTCAAATAAGGTGCTGGAAACACCCAGCACTGAAACGAGCGCTCGTTTCAGTTGCGTAACTGGCGGAACAAACTGCGCTACACGAGGAGGCTTCTTCATGCGTCCCTAAATCGTCCCCATGTGCGTTCCCCCGACCCGACCCACCGCGCTTAGCTTGTTCTGACTTTTTTTTTGTTCGGCTCCAAAAGCAGGTTGCAGATCAAGAGGTAAGCTACGTTAGTCTAGCTTAGCTCGCATAGCTGAGGTAATTTTTCATACTTCTGTTCATAGTTTGCCGTCTGTACACGTATGAAAAACTACATCAGCTATCCGAGCTAAGCTAGACTAACTAAGTTTAACTCTTGGTCTGCAAGTTCTGCAACCCGCTTAAGGGTCATAGTGTGATGTTAATTAGCCTATACTATACACTTCCTCAAGAATTGGGCTATCAAATGCATTTTTTTTAATCCGACAGACCCTAGATACAAATTTACAAACGAAAAAAAATTTCCTTTTTGGCTTTTATACACTTAAAGTTACGGCTTTTTCCCATAAGGGGAAGGTAGAGACTACAGAACGCCACCTGCTACGACCCTTACATACTCCTTTTGCTTCGTTTGCGTTCATACATCTGGTCATACACGCACACCGGTGGCGAGTTCTACACACCTGAACTGTCTGAAGATCATCACCAATAACGTAACTATATGTTCTTCAAGGACATCCCCTCCCGCGTTTCCACTCACATATGTCTTGTAAATACCAATTTAATCATTATTGACAACCTTCTTCCAACCGCTGCTGAGTTAGCCTCCTCCCCTTTGTGCCATGCTTCCCTTGCCTGGACGAGTCCTATCCAGGACTTATCCGCTGTCTCTTTTAGGCCATCTGGCTGTTGGTGTGCCAAAAAAAAATTGCCAATTAATTTAATAAAATATTATTTATCAAATATGATAATGCTGCTCTCAAATCGGTAAAGGAAAACATCATGAGGAATCTAGCATGTCCTAATATGAATGAATGAATGAATGCACCGGTTTGACCAGACTCGATTAATCGAATGAACCCCAAGATTCGCACTAGCCCCTGTAGCCTCATGTTGAATGGGCTACAGCGACCATTGCATATCAAGGAGTAGACCGGGAGGCGCGGTAATGGTAGGGAAGACGTGCCCGTAGGATAGGGGAGGATTTATAAGCCACACTGGATATGCATCCTAGAGTAATCCGGCATGTCCTAGAACAAAAAATTCGAAGACTTGTGAGATCAACCAACTCGCACTGGGGCTGCGTGGTGGATCACGGTCTAATCCCTATCACAAAGAAGAGGCCTGTTTCCCAGCAGTGGGATCAATGCAGGCTGATTATGCTTATGCTAAATTATCATCTGCCTAGCCTTTTTCCCAACTATGTTAGGGTTGACTTCCAGTCTGACCGGATGAAGCTGAATACCAGTATTTTACATGGAGCGACTGCCTAGCTGACCTTCACAACCCAGTTACTAGGTAATACGGTACCCCTTGGTAAGACTGGTTGTCAGATTCTCGGCCTTCTGACTACCCGTAACCACTGTCAAGATCCACGAATGACAGCCGGGACCAACGGCTTAACGTGCTTTCTGAGGCACGGAGAGGTCTTGGCATATAAAGATGGTCAACCATCCACAGACCAACCGCGGCAAGCGTAGCTAAACCTGATCGATCGACCCGTTTGGCTGTCATTACTTAGCCATAAGCCCCTCTATGCTTATGCTAAGTATACTGTACTATTATAAACTCTGCTGTGGTACTTCCAATTTTTTTTTCTTATAATAATGATCTCTTCTACTAAGTAACTACTTATATTATATACGAGTATACCAGGATAAAAAAAGCAGCTGTACTTCTGTCATATCGCTACTTTTGCTACTATGTGCGTGTATGACTGATTGTGATATCTGATTGGCTACTATATTAGTGTGCGTGCTTGTGATTGGCTATTGTTTGTGTGCGTGCGTCGAACAGACAGCGCGGCGTCGGCGCATGTAATAGTGTATCTTTTTTAGCATTTTTCCTCTTATCTTTATGATTATCTTTTCTAAGATATAATAGCAACATGTGATGGAAATTATTGTTATTGAGTCATGTACAGATGGTGGTGTTACCACTGACCATATATGGTGTTGTTGTGACCAATTACAAGGCTATGTTTTATGGGTATTTGCGAGTGTTCACTGACGTTTTTCCGACATTTTTTATCATTGTCGTTGAGTAATGTGTTCGGTTTTGTCTGAGTTAAAATGAATTTTGTGAGGATCATTAATAAATTATACTTATTGTAATACATTTTAATTTATACTCATTTTAGGGATGACTTTGTAAACTGTTTAAGTTTTCAATAAAAAGTGAGCAAGCCTCGTGCTCGTTACTATTTTTGAGGATAGGAAATAAATAACAACAAGTAGTTGTACTTTTTAGGTCGTAAATCCTTGTACGTAGAAGGGACGGAAGGAAGGAGTATTCACCAGTTCACTACGATTGCTCATTGATTTTAGGGAATTCAGACTATTAAAGTTCTGGAGGCCAATTCCCTTAATTAAAAACGTTCAAAATCTAGTCGCAATCTTCTCTCAGCGACTATAAATGTCAAAAACTAGTTAAAAATGTAGGAAAGGTATTTTTGTCAGATTGACATCCATAGAAATGTAAAAAATATCTATGCTGACATCAGACTGTGAACATTCTTAAATTTACGAGAATTTTCCCTCTGGTTTCTTCTCAATATTGTACCTTTACCACGTCTCAAAACATAATCAGCCTATAATGTTCCCACTGCTGGGACACAGGCCTCCTCTCTGTGAGAGAGAGTGGGCCGTAATCCACCACGCGGGCCCAGTGCGGGTTGGTAGATGTCACATGTCTTCGAATTTTTGGTTCAAGGACATGCCGGTTTCATCACGATGTTTTCCTTCACCGTTTTGAGAGCAGTGGTGATGAAATAATTTACACAAAGTAAAGCGCCTGTCTGGGTTCGAACCTACGACCTACAACTCGTAAGTCGCGGCCTTTACCACTGGGCCACCACTGCTCTCAAGTCTCAAAACTCGGATAAAAAATATTGAAAATAATGCTAGCACAGTAATGCCAAGTAAACTCCACTCATTAGCCAGATCGAGTGTCGTGATCTTCAAAAGATAACGTCAGCTATAAAGGCAGGAGCCGCATCATCTCTGATAAAATCTACTACGAACCGCCAAAAAGTCTGCCAAGCGTTTCGGAGTAATGACCTCATCAGTGCTCTCAAGGTCTTTAAATAGAGGCCTATGGTCTGTAGGCGTATTATGTTTATTATTCATGTTACATTGATATGTTACTAGTACTTTTGCTGACCGTGACCGTGCGAGCAGGGACATTTGCGACAGGGAGGCTTCTGACGACCCGTAACGACTGTCAAAGATCCACAAATGTCAGCCGGGACCAACGGCTTAACGTGCTTTCCGAGGCACGGTGGGTTCTTGGCATGTAAAGATGGTCACCAATTCACGGACTAACCGCGGCAAGCGTAGCTTAACCTGATCAATCGATCTGTGCGGCCGTTATTACTTAGCCTGGTTAGCCATGCCTATGGCTGATAGTTGAGGTTGAGAGGAGCCTTCCTCTCAACCTCAACTTCGATATAGCTTAGAAATCTCGATATTTTGCCATGTCGCCACTTCAGTAAATTACACCCATGCGTAGTCGCGGGCAAAGGTTAGTTTTTGCTAGCCATGCTATTATGTACCTACTATATATCATGTGGGAGAGCAGTAGTGGCCAAGAGGTAACGGCCGCGACTTACGAGTTTGTAGGTCGTAGGTTCGATTCCAGACAGGCGCTTTACTTTGTGTAAATTATTTCATCACCACTGCTCTCAAAACGGTGAAGGAAAACATCGTGAGGAAACCGGCATGTCCTAGAATCAAAAAATCGAAGACATGTGACATCTGCCAACCCGCACTGGGCCCGCGTGGTAGATTACGGCCCACTCCCTCGAACTGAGGGGAGGCCTGTGTCCCAGCAGTGGGAACATTATAGGCTGATTATGTTATGTATGTATATATCATGTAGGTATGTCAGTTTTAACTGCCCCGTTGGTCTCGTGGTCGCAAGCGCGACTGCTGAGCGTGGGGTCCTGGGTTCGATTCCCGGGTCAGGCGAAGTGTTATTGGGATTTTCCATTAGGAATTTCTTAGTTACAGCCCGGAGTTTGGAAGTTGGCGGTTTGATACCTCGTGCCTCGGAAAGCACGTTAAGCCTTTGGTCCCCGCTGTCATTCATGGATCTTTGGTAGTCTTCACTGATCGTCAGAAGCCCGAAAGTTTGACAACCAGTCTTACCAAGGGGTATCGTATTACCCAGTAACTGGGTCGTGGATATCAGATAGGCAGTCGCTCCATGTAAAACACTGGTATTCAGCTTCGTCATCATCCGGTTAAACTGGAAACCGACCCCAACATAGTTGGGAAAAGGCTAGGCAAATGATGATGATGTCAGTACAAGAATGCGCCTAGTACGTGGAGTGGCTTCACTGCAAAAGCTCCACCCGCAAGTACAAGTAAGAATTTTATTAGTTGATAAAATCGGCGCGTGCGACAAGGCTACGCCCCAAGGTCACACAATTGGCGATCCATTGCTGACTCCGCCCCCTCATTAGCGACGCTGTCACCCAATTGTAGCCACATACTACTAATGATCCGTGCTGATTGGTGACGAAGACACTCCTGTCAGATTGCGTATAAGCAACCATAATAGACGCTTCATTGTTTATCTTTATCGAGTCTGTTATCCTAGTAGCAATGGGCTCGCCGTTAGAGAAGTCGGTGTCAGAGACCGAGATTAATTTGATGCAGAATACGCCTCCTAACTACGTTTTCCAACGTACTAAAAGAAGCCGTGAGGATATATCCTTATGTGAGCAACTGGAAGAATTTAAAAAAGAAATCAAAGAAATGATGTCACTTTTTCTGAATAAACAAAGTAACGAGTTACAACAAATGTCCTCCTCTTTAACAGAAATTCAGCAAACCAACATCAAAATTGAAAGTTCGATCACCTATCTTACCTCCCAAAACGAGGAGCTTAACAAAAAAATTGCACAGTTGGAAATTCAGAATAAAGAAGATAAAAAATATATAACATTATTGGAAAGCAAACTGGAAGAAGTTCAGATCGGAAGTAGGAAAACCAACTTCGTTATCAAGAATGTTCCTAAAAGTCACGCTGAATCCAAGGATGACCTCATTGATATGGTGATCCGACTTTCCCGCAATATTGACTGTTCCATCACCAAATCAGACATCAAAGACATCTACAGACTTCGTGGGAAAAATAGTGAAAGTTTGAATCAGCCAATAATTGTGGAAACTGGTTCAACCATTCTGAAGTCAGATTTATTAAAAATGGGCAGAGCTTACTACATAAAACACAAGGCTAGATTGAGCTGTAAACTGTTAGGTTTTCAGACACAAGCAGACACACCCATATTTTTATCCGAGCATCTAACTGCCAAAGGGTCTCGCCTTCATTTTCTGGCCCGGGACTTGATTAAATCAGGAGCGTACAAATTCTGCTGGACTGCATATGGGAAAGTCTACGTGAAGAAGGATGAACTCTCACCTACTATTCTTATTAGAAATGAAGAGCAGGTACATAAGCTTATCCAGAGCGATTGACTTATGGTGTGTAGTAATCAACATTATTTAGTTTTTATTCTTCGTGATGCGTCACTCTATTATTTTAATTTTGTCATCACAACAACTTTGCCCACTTTTTACTGTATTCAATGTTTTTCGAAAAATGTATTCAAATATGTGGATAATTTCAGAATATGCCTTCTGTCATCATACATTCTTTCATATGATCATTCTCATTCAGTCACACACTATTCACACACTCACACTAACTCACGTCCTAAACCTAAGCACATAATTAGCCGCACGCCGTCTACAATAATCATTATAATCTCCTACATGTTACCAATCTTTTTATTTTGTAATGATAACACAAACACTTATCACCTTGACAAACACAAAAACATGCTGTCAAAAACTACAGTCCTTAATTTTTGCACGCCCCCTAAGAAAATAATACAAAACTACTTTAACAGTAACTCTTTAGAAGGTCCTGAATCTAACAGAATCCCTAGCGTTTGCCTCATAGAATCAAATGTAACAAGTATAACTAATCACCTAATTTATTGCACATTCTATACAAACTACAGATTCATTTGCTACTATTTACCTTATTCTTTATTTTGTCCTGTTCTCAACACAGGTGCTCTAGGTTCTCTCACACAAGAAAAGATACCAGTCATACCTATTCATCTGATTAATTGCTGCGCACCTTCCACAAAAATAAGAATAATACAATATTTTTCACCGCTTGACAATCACCCTACAGTGTATTGCATTGGTATCAACCAACTCATAAGTAACTTATTAATCACGTATTCTGCAGAGACTACTATTCAATATTTAAATGCATCTAATGGATAACACCCTACAAACTCTCACTGAGATAGATAATATTGAAGTTGCGCGTTCATACCAATGTACTTGCGATGAGTTACATAATCATATAAATGTGACAAAAAATGATTTGACCATTATTTCGCAAAATATACGAAGCATATACTGCAATTTTAATGACTTCGAACTCTTGCTGTCAACTCTCAAATTTGAAACGGATATAATTGTTCTAACTGAGTGCAGGTTACAATCCCATAAACCTATTCCCCAAATCAGCAACTACTTGTCATTTCAAACAACACGCCAGCTAAATCAGAATGACGGAGTGGTTGTTTATGTAAAAAAAACACTAAAACCTAAAGTAAAAGAAATAAGCCTGGCTCAAGCATCCTGCCTTCAGTTGGACATTCTCAATAACATTATTCTTGGTATTTACCGCTCCCCATCCAACACAAACACAGACTGTTTTTTGGACTCTCTTAGTACACATCTCAATACTTTAAAATGCTCTCAACAAAACATTGTTATAGCGGGGGACATTAACATTAACCTCAAATCTAAAGACAATGAACCGATTCACGAATATAAAAATAGAGTAAATTATCTGAACATGTTATCACTCTACGGCATACTTTCTGGTCATTCTCTGCCAACACGTGAATTGAGCTGTTTAGACCACTTTATGATAAAAATTAACAAAAAAAAAGCTTCAGCATTTATTGCCATCCTCCATACAACTATAACCGACCACTTCACTACGTTTATGTCATTGTCGAAATTAAAATCTAAACAAATTGCTAACAAAACTACCTCTACAGTTGATTTTGAACAAGCCCTAGTAAACCTTAAAGAAAATAAATTGGCAGAGCTGCTGTTCTGTGATGACCCAGACCAATTAGCTGATTTGCTAATACATAAACTTACCGAGTCGTTAAATAATAATACGGTTATCAAAACAATCCCTAATAGCAAGCGTACCATTAAACCGTGGATAACCGCTGGCATATTGAGATGCATTAAAAATCGCAACAAATTGCAAAAGAAAACCCGTAGTGATCCTTTTAATGATGTTCTTAAAATAACTTACCGACGATATCGCAACCACTGTAACAAGTTAATTAAAAAATTAAAAAGAAAATTTGAAAGGGAACTACTTGCTAAATCAGTCTCAAACAATAAGTTGTTATGGAAAAATATTAAAACTGTGACTTACACTAATAATAAGAAAAGTCAGGATACAGAACTACTGTCCCTTAAATCGAGTCCAACTGAGTCGGTGAATTATATCAATGATTATTTTGCTAACATTGGCAAAGATTTGGCCCAAAATATTCAACCCTCAATACCTAAACCTGGCACTCTTAAAGCTGACAAACCAACGCCGCCGTCTCTAGCAAACTCATTTGTTCTTTTGGATACGGATGCCCACGAAGTGGGTAAGACTCTGATGAACCTTAAATCTGACAGCGCACCAGGCTGGGATAAAGTGTCCACCAGATTTTTGAAACATGTAGGCCGGGAAATTGTTCCTATTTTGACTCATTTGATCAATCTCTGTTTTGCGAAGGGGGTCTTTCCTACGCCGCTCAAACAATCTATCATCATTCCAGTTCACAAGGGCGGGGATAGAGACGATGTCAATAATTACAGGCCTATATCCATTTTACCAGCTATTTCCAAGATAATAGAAAAAATATTTAATGACAGACTTATTAGATACTTTAAACAATTTAATATTCTGAGCAGCACACAATTTGGGTTTAGGCAGGGAATTTCAACAGAGGATGCAGTTACTGCTCTTAGCACTCTAATAGCTGATAATCTGGATAATGGTACCAAGTGTCTGACTGTATTTCTGGACCTAAAAAAGGCTTTTGACACCGTCTCTATTCCCATCCTGATAAACAAATTGGAAGCAGCGGGAATAAGGGGAACACCGCTTAAATTCGCAAAAGACTACCTGTCGAACCGAAAGCAACGGGTCAAGGTAGGAACATTCGTTAGTCGCGATGCTGATATCACGTTTGGTGTCCCCCAGGGAAGCGTGTTGGGTCCTACCTTTTTTCTCCTGTATATTAATAACCTCTGCAACCTCAGGATCAACAATGCTACAGTATTTTCCTATGCTGATGACACCGCTGTCGTTTTCACTGGGAAGACCTGGCGGGATGTTGCTTTGAGTGCTGAGGCTGGTATGACCCAAGTAGCTGGATGGCTCAAAGATAATTTACTGACTTTTAACACAGCTAAAACCAATTACATCTGCTTTAGTATATCCAATCGTTCCCAGCCTAGCACAGAACTTAATTTGAGAGTACACACCTGTGTTGACTCAAGTAATTGTTCATGCCCAACATTAGACAAGGTAACACAAACAAAATATCTAGGTGTTGTGGTCGACCAAAACCTATCCTGGTATCCTCACCTTGAACAGGTCAATAACAGGATAAGAAAATTAAGCTGGATTTTTAAGACCCTAAGGCATATTGTTCCAAAAGTTGTACCTACTAGTACGAATAACCCGAGACACCTCCTTAATGAAATCTACATAGCTTTGGTGCAATCTGTTTTGACGTACTGCATCCCCATTTGGGGTGGTGCAGCAAAAACTAAATTCATTGATCTTGAGCGGGGTCAACGTGCTCTAATTAAGATGATGTATTTTAAAAACATGCGATTTTCTACCCAACTCCTCTACCAAATTAGCAACTTACTATCTGTGAGAAAACTATACATTATTAGAACTATAATTAAAAAACACAAATCCCTTCCTTATGACCCTAACTTAAATTTAAAAAGAAGAAAAGACTTAGTAGCAGATGTTCCCCAAACCAAAACTAAATTTGCTAGCAACCAATTTAAAAAACGGTCTGCTCAGCTTTATAACAAATGTAATGGGGAAACTTATGTATACAATAAAAAACTAAATGAATGTAAAAAAATTTTAGCAAAATGGATAAAACCGCTTAATTATGAGGAAACAGAGGCATTATTGTTATAAATATGATATGCTTACAGTATCCTAAGGCTCAATCTCATTCGCTCATGATATAGGTACTCCCACCCACACACATAATGTCATAACTCACACATACCACACATTCAAACACAACGCTGAATACAACAACCCAATCACAATTACACACAATCACACTACTACACACGACTATACTATTACAAACAATTTGAATTCTGAAAGCACTTATTAGCTTAACTTATAAATTATCCATAGTTTTTGTAGATTAGATTCCTTTATTATATTTTTATTTTTTTTTTATTTTTTTTATTATTGTTTTAAATAAACAAGTTTATAGTTAATACCAACAATGTATGGAAGAGCGGAGTCTCCTAATACAGGCTTTATTAGCTTAAAAGGAGGCTCCAATCACTACCTAGTAATGTAAGAAAACTTGTTAAAACTAATAAACATTTTTTTCATTTTTCATTTTCAAGAATTATGGCTTCCATTAATAGTTAGTTAGTTCAATTTGGGTTAATTATTGTAGAACATTAATATGACCTATGCGTGAGTAATAATAATAACTACGTTGTTTTTTGGTAATCACTGTAATTGTTGTTGTAGAGGTTGAATTATCTTATGAAGTCAGTTTACATGGTATTAATATTTCAACAACATACGTGAACTTGAGCTAATTATCAATGAAATGGGATGAAAGGTACCCTATGTCCGTTTCTGTACATCTGACAACGTATATGCAAAATTTCAGGATGATCGGTTCAGCGGTTTAGGCGTGAAAAGGTAACAAACAAACTTACTTTCGCATTTATAATATTAAGTTAGGATAGTATGGATTATATTATATGGATAGTACGCCAAATATTGGCCGTGACACCGTGAGTCCCAAAAGTTAATCGTCAATTTTCTTATAATTCATTACCAAACACATTTATGTATGAGTAAGTCCACGACGCAACATCTGATTCCACCTGAGATGGCGGGCTGCCATGCTGCGTGCCAACACTGGTATTACCAACATACGTAGCCATCTTCACACCCACAGGTCACGTGTGTTGCAAGGGATTAGGTGCGGTGGGAATTATTAGGAAAATTTATTAATGGGGCATGGAGCAGTGGTGGCCCAGTGGTAACGATTTATTTTCGTTGGATAGATCCCAGTTTTGAATCCCATTTTTTAGGTATTAACGATGGATCCCTTTTGCTGTTTCCATTGAATCCTACTTATGAGTTGTAGGTTTTTTTACCCAGACACGCGCTTTACTCTGTGTAAATTATTTCGTCACCACTGCTCTCAAATTTAATGATTTCAAACACAATGTGAATTGTTCATGAATAAATTAAATTGAAATTGAACTCTCAAAACGGTGAAGGAAAACATCGTGAGGAAACCGGCATGTCCTAGAACCAAAAATTCTAAGACATGTGACATTTACCACCCCGCACTGGGCCCGCGTGGTAGATTATAGCCCACTCCCTCTCGAAGAGAGGAGGCCTGTGTCCCAGCAGTGGGAACATTATAGGCTGATTATGATATGATGATTAATGGGCTAAGTTTTAGGAATATTTAGTACCGAGTCACTCATTCTTAAATGGAATTAATAACACATTCATCTGTATTTTTAGTAGGTTTCTACTTTATAAATATGAAGATACTAGCAGCGCCTCGCGGTTTCACCCGCGTAAGTGTTGATCCCGTGGGAAAATCGGGATAAAAATATCCTATGTGTTATTCTGATGTATAATCTATTATTAAGTTTCATCAAAATCCGTTCAGTAGTTTTTACGTGACAGAGTAACAAACATGAAACATCCATCCATCCATCCTCCCAAACTTTCGCGTTTATAATATTAGTAGGATTTTCTAAGTTTTAATAACATTATAATTGAAAAAACACTGCCCGACCCGGGGATCGAACCCAGGATCCAAGCACCTAAGCTAAGCAGTCGCGCTTGCGACTACGAGACGAACAGGGCAGTCGGCTGAGAGTGAGGGGAGAGAGCAACTATATCTCCCGCGCCGAAGGCAGAGGGGCAATTCTCGTAATTTTAAGAACGTTTAATCTGATTTCAGTCTTAATCTGTCAAAAATACTTCTAATTTCTAGTACTACTATAAATATTTCAATACGTATTATGGGCGTGCTCATTCCGGAAGCACAAACAAGACATTTCATGCGATACTACATATTTTACGATGCTATATTATCCAAGGTTATATTTACTACCCCGTCCGCATGGTAATTGCTAGTCAAGGCTGTATAATCCTAATCCTAACTAATATTATAAATGCGAAAGTAAGTTTGTTTGTTACCTTAACACGCCTAAACCACTGAACCGATCGTCCTGAAATTTTGCATATACGTTGTCAGGTGTACAGAAACGGACACAGGGTACCTTTCACCCCGAAAAAAGTGCTGTTCCCGAGGAAAACAACAATAACGTTATCATGATAATAGATGGCGCCACGTGTATTGTTGTTTTCCTCGGGAACAGCACTTTTTTCGGGATGAAAGGTACCCTATGTCCGTTTCTGTACATCTGATAACGTATATTGCAAAATTTCAGGACGATCGGTTGAAAAGGTAACAAACGAACTTACTTTCGCGTTTATAATATTAATATATAGTTAGAATAGGATTTCACGCAGACGAAGTCGCGGGCAGCAGCTAGTACACGTATATTTTCAGCATAT
Source organism: Hydraecia micacea (assembly GCA_914767645.1). Lineage (NCBI taxonomy): Eukaryota > Metazoa > Arthropoda > Insecta > Lepidoptera > Noctuidae > Hydraecia > Hydraecia micacea. Next base: position 5,346,543 of record OU611805.1, read on the forward strand.
AAACGTTCCCCGCTTGAACTTACAATCAACATTTGTGATAGATATTATTTGTAATGTTGAAAGGTTGAATGAAATGCTATTAACAACAGTAATTTATATGACGGTTTTTAGGCGTGCGGGTCTTTGTTCGGGTCGGCGTGATTCGGCAGAGCCGGGCGGCAAAATACAGGGTCAAATTAAATTAGCCAGCGAAACTCCGCAGACGTGATAAAACAAAAAAATAATTAATTTGATGTTTTTTTTCTGTGAGGTCATAGACCGCAGGTAGTGTTGTCACTTGAAATATCAGTTTAAAACATCTTTTTTGTTTCACGTGATAGGTATTATCAATGTCTAAACACGATATAAAAAAAAAACGATACTTCAGGTAACAATAAAACATAACAGCGGTCGTCAACCTCCCAAAAAAAAAAAACATCAAATATTTTTTTTATTTTTTATTTAATCGTGATTAGATATGGATACCCCATCACGCCTGCAGAGTTTCGCTAGCTAATTTAATGCTAGGAGGGATATGTGGTGTTACACGAATGGATAAAATAAGAAATGAGTACATGAGAGGAAGTCTGAAAGTGGCACCGGTGACTGAAAAGTTGTGTGGAAATCGGTCGTCATGGTATGGGCATGTAATGCGGAACATGAGGAAAATGTCGTGAAAAAAATTTTGGTTATGAATGTGGATGGCTATAAGAGTAGGGGAAGACCAAAGATACTTAAACTCAAATCATTTATTTCAATTAAACCATTTACAGGCACTTTTGAATTGTCAAAATTAAGGTGATATATAATAATATATTGAAAAATATGTGGTTTTTCTATCTCTTGTAACTTGTTAAGTATGTGGAATAGGGATTTAACATTCTGGTATATGTTTTTTGACTCTTAGGTCTAGTATCATCTAAAAAGAATACACGATTCAATGAATTTTACTCGATACAAAAAACTGGCAAAGTTATATATATTTTTTATTACTTTTTTCGACATGACGGCGTAAAGCTTAAGAGTTATTCAACGGAATTAGAGAATTATCATATTAAAGTTTACTCAAAGTAGTTTTAATTTTAATTAATTTATTTTGTTAAAAATTGAGTAAACTCGTTTTGGCACATTAGTCGTTTTATTCCGAGCGCACCCACATTATAGCCATCACTCTTCTTTTCCGTTTCAAAAGTAATTGCATCACTTTCGCTGGCTTAGTAGGTTGTCGAGGATTTTAGATTTTCAAGGTAGCGCCTTAAATAGTCGGTCAGTTAGTCAGAAAGTTGAAGCTGATTGCCCTAGTACTATGGATGGACTTTGCGAAAGATAATATGGCTAGAAAGGGAGTGACTACCAAGATGGCGACTAATAGAGAAGTATGGAAGAAAAAGACATGTTGCGCCGACGCGACGGTCTTGATGGCCACATACCGTCAGATGGCGCGCCTGACTGCGGTGTGCGCCTATGACCAGATGTATGTTCCTCTAACTGAATAGACAGCTGTGCTACTGGGGAGTTTGTAGCACCACTCTTCTTTCCAGCTTTAGCTGGGAAGTAGTAAAGGGCACCTTAGAGGACTTTCGTGTAATTTTGACGTCCAAGAGGTGCTGATTCACAGCCTAATTTGAATCAAAGCAAAAGGAGTATATATGGTAGCTTCTGTCCGCGACATCGTTCGCATGGAATTTCTTGGTTTAACATAAAGTATATTCTATAGGGTAGTAGCACGTGGCGTGTTTCTTCAAGGGAAAATGTGTGACAATATGCATGTATTTGTCGGTGAAACTTCGTTGAATATGTGACAAAGAATCTACCGTGGGCCGATGATGGGCTTACGTCAATACTATTCATGCCAGATGAGCACTAGCGTCCTATTGTCTGATAATATTAACGCTACGAAACTCAAACTGCATACTGTATGTATTTATTTTAAACTAGCTGCGCCTCGCGGTTTCTTCCGTGGGAATATCGGGACAAAAATATCCCGTCTCACGCTACCATATGTTATGGTAGAGTGTATAGAACTTAAAAAAATTTAACACCATACTATGTAAAACTACATTCTTACAAATAAATAAAATTCTAATTCTAATTCTACCCTTGCCGTTACGCGGTCTCCACTCCAGGATTCGTCTGCTCCACTGGCCATCGGCCCGCTCCGCTCGCTGGGCGACCTTGAATTCTATCTGCCAGTGAATTAATTTAAGATTTTTATTAAGCAGAAGAAGATTGCGCGATTGAACTCTGATATCGCGATGTAGGATACGTCAGTTGTAGTGCGTAGGAGGCGATACAGATGTCGCCACAATCGTATACCTTTGCAAGTACCAATCTGCCAACGAATAGTCATAGTTTCTTTATCTATCAAGTCTCGAGGGGCCACTAACCGAGTATTTGGACATGGTCCAAAAGTCCCGTATTAAAAGATGAGTTATGAGGGTATCAACACTTCCATTATCAAACAGATGTATGAAATCTAGTTTTTGAAGTGTTAAAGAGATGACTCAAAGGATTACTTTAGGCTTAAATTGATTGTAATGTCATAGAATATTGTTGTAAATTATGTGGCGGTTAATGTTTCTTTGTGTTTGGGACTAAACTACTGAGTGGTTCGTGGCTAAGTAATAACAGCCACACGGGTCGATTGAGCTACGCTTGCTTCGGTTGTTCAGTGCATGAGTGACCATCTTTACACACCGAGACCCCTCCGTGCCTCTGAAAGCACGTTAAGCCGTTGGTCCCGGCTGTCATTCATTCAGATCATTGACAGTCGATAGTCAGAATCCCAAAAGTCAGACAACCAGTCTTACCAAGGGCATGCGGCGCAAGATGGCAGACGGGCCATTGTTTGTTGGGAGTCGCCGCATACGCACTTGAGATCGTGCCGTCCATGAACCATCTGTGGAGATTTTCTTTGCTCTGGCCGACTTGGGTTCGATTCGAAGTCTATTTAGAAATTTCCAAGTCGGCCATGATAACGTGTGACCATGGCCGACTCTCAGAGGATTGTGGACTGTGGAGGCTATTTTAATGCACCTGGTCTTCAATCTTGGTAGATGGTTTATACTCGGTTCCTATACACAAAAACGAATCGTTTTGCTTACCAAAGGTAGCGTCTTTTATTGCAAAGCTGGGCATATAAATAGATTCGTAAGCTAATTTTAACTGTGATAGCTACTTCCATATGATCGGCTTAAGAGCACACTTTTCGAAATTTCTCCATACAAACTTCGGGAGAATATTACTCCATTGTTTGACATTGTACATCCAAAGTTAAACATTGTATCGTTTTGTCTTATTATTAATTGTGTCTGTACGGAAACAGAATAGTAAAATAATAAGCCATTAAAAAGTTATGAGCCAACAAAGTTTCGTTTTTCTTGCTAATTTTAACGTAACTTTGGATGTAAATAAGTAATAAAATATGGACAAAATCTTCAAAACAAAAACCGTACCGACAAAGTTCAATTATCGAAGAGTTCAATAAGCTTTATTTGTAATTGACTTATGCAGTGGTTTTTTCATAAAACTCGATTTTCCAAAGGACGTTTCGTAATTTTTACGCGCACGTTTTACTATGGAATGATCGTGCCTTTCACTCAATAATGTTCCCCCCGGCGCGGTGCGGGGGTAGACGCTCACGCACACATGCACAATATCTCACGCGCGTTACGAACTATTTCGATTCGACTCAGTCTGCTGCTGCGGCCTACGTCGTTCGTACGTATGTAGACTAAACTCCCGTGCACTATAAATTATTATTATCATTCGCACGTAAACACTACATTGACCCCTGGCTTGAACTTTGGATTTCGATACTACCTACATTATCTGTTTGACTTCGCACTACAATTTGGACTCCGTATTTTCATTTGAAATCGGAATTGTTGGTTTGAGTGGACGCTGTGTCAGTGAAGTTGTGTTGGTTGATTGAAGGACTACAAATAAACAAAGGGTAAGTCGTACAATTTCTTAGAACTAACCTATTTCGGTAGGGACCTCCTCGAGCATATTTTTTGTTATAATATAACTAGCTTCTGCCCGCGACTTCGTCCGTGTGAAATTTTTTGTTAACCCCCAACCACCGCGTCGCATCGCATCGCCTGTCTGCGCTATTACTACTCAACTCCTAAGGGTCCTAGTAGCCTATAGCTAGCTAAGACTTGGTGCTCGGGGTTTGGTGACAGGCGCGGGCGCGGCGCGCGGCCGGCGCACAGTGGGCCCATACTGAAAATTAGTGGACTTAGGCAACAAAGTTCCAATATCGATGCGATTTTTTTTTATATGACGTGTTATGATATTCCTGACAACTTTTATTCTTATAACATTTCTTCTAAAGTTGATAGTTTGTCTTGAAAAAAATTAATTAGATTATTTTGTATGGAGCGAATCACGTTTAATTTTTTTTCTTCAATTGTACTAATATGTTGGGTGTGTGGCGTGAGTATATGATAGCTAGGGTCATTCTCTATCCACGAAAAAAAAAACAGCGCCGGCCATCTGCGGCAGCGCGAGTAATCATTCGGTAAAAAAAAAATGTTATGTAAGATTTTTTTTTGCCATTTAAAATAAATTCAAAGTAATTTTTTTGTGTCATTAGGCTAATTCACCTTCTCTTTATTAAATATATAGTTTTAACAGCGCATAGGTACTTATAACTAATTATTCTGGTAGAAATTTAGTAATTATTGCTATGTTATCGGTAGCACCTGCATTGTGATTGATGACTCATTTGTTATTGCGCTCGGCTAAGCGCATAACTAATGAGTCATCGAAAAATGCTCGTCTCTGATTGGCTGAATAATTTTCACTCACTGATAACAGTGTCCACTACTTGAGTAATTAACACTGTCTATAAATATAAAGACATTCATTAAGTCCATCTAGTTTCGCTCTTGTCGCTTATTTGTGAACACAGTGAAATACTTTTATTTTTATATTTACATTAGAACTATGGCTGGATTTTGTACCAACCTAGATTTTTTTGTGAAATTAAGAAGTGGCGGTGATCTGAAAAATCATATGTTTCTATATGAAAGTATCATTTCTGTCTTGACTACCGAAGTTTCTGAAGAAGACAAGAACCGAATCAAGGAGTTCTGTCGACTTTTTTGTGTAAATTTAAATAAAAAGTGGATAGAGTCAAGTAGAAACCAAAAAACTTTTATGAATCGTGTAAGTAATCGCAAGTGGTTGGAAAAAAACATCAACTGGCCTGTTTGTGACAGTGTTGACCTGAGAAGTGAGATGGGCTTTTCGGACGCAGTCTTATCTGAACCTGTGGATATAGATTCCCATGTTCCTACTCTTGCAGTATGTACTGCGGAAGCGGGAACATCTACAGAAAAGGAGCACAGAAAACCATTCGAAGAGTTAAGTAAGAAGCAAAAAAAAAGACGTTCTACTTCCATAGTAGAAGAAAATTCCGAAGAAGAGTTGCAGACCTGGTACATAACAAAATTGAAAGACAACGGCAAAACGAATCTGGCAAAAGTGATCGAATACCTTTCCAGTAATCCAGATGCCCTATCCGAAGTAGACGAGCGACTATTCAAAAAGCAGAGCTTAAGTACTGTCTCTGAAGATAACTGTTTAGCTCTTTATACATCACTTGCGCTCTCGAAATGGAAGTACTTAGCTCTTCGACAATTTCTGAAAGAAGAAAACTGTGCTGCCTTTCCATCTTATCCAAAGCTTGTAAATGCCAAGAAAAGATGTTACCCACCACAAGAGAGTATGGAGATTACCGAAAAAGGAGCTCAAATTAAATTGCAAGCGCTATTGGACCACACTGTGGAAAGGATTTTACTAGGTATTAGTAATTCTGTTGATAGGTCTCAAAATAAAGAACTCAAGTTGACCTGGAAATGGGGACTTGATGGTTCTTCGTCGCAGAGCAATTATAAACAGAAAACGTCTACAGAGTTCGATGATTCATCAGTAGTCATGATAAGCATCGTCCCTCTTCGGCTAGTGTCTACTAGCCCATCTTCTGGGAATGAAAATATAGTTTGGGAGAACCCCACACCTTGCTCAACTCTGTACTGTCGACCGGTGAAGTTCACTTTCACTTCGGAGACAGCAGATTTTATAATGTCTGAAGAGTCTGAGATGAAAAAACAAATTGATGAACGAATATCTACACAGTGTGGAAATATTATTGTATCACATGAATTGCATATGACCATGATTGATGGAAAAGTGGCCAATATTATTGCTGAAGTACCATCATATGCAACGTGTCCTATTTGCTTGGCAAAACCGAGCGAGATGAATAATTTAGACGCTTTGACTTCCAAACCACTTCGTGAAGAAATTTACAAACAAGGAATTTCTTCGCTGCATATGAAGATTCGGTGTATGGAATGTCTTCTCCATATATCTTATAATCTGGATTTTCAACGATGGACTGCTCGAGGCGAACATAAGGCTTTGAAACAAGCTAAAAAAAATACCACGCAACAAGAGTTTCGTGAGCAAACTGGAATGCTGATTGATATAGTCAAACAGGTATGTATTTAATTTTGGCTCTTTTTATGTTGTTTGTGTATTATATCTCTATGTATTGTATATTACAGTATTGTTTTCCCATTTTAGGGTTTTGGAACTACAAATGACGGGAATACTGCGAGGCGCTTTTTCCAAGATTACAAAAGATCATCCAGAATAACGGGAATTGACGAAAATCTGATTTTCAGATTTTCCGTTATTCTACAAGCCATATCATCAGGCAAAAACATTGACTGTGAAAAATTTAGAAGATACTGCAGAGAAACAGCTGATGTGTACGTGCAACACTATTCGTGGTACTACATGCCAGTTAGTGTACATAAACTTCTAATGCACGGTGCAGACATCTGTAACCACTTTGGTGTTTTGCCAATCGGTAAGTAAAAAATAAATATAGTTTGATGTATTATTTGACTCAATTGCGTTTTGAAATTAAAATGTATGTACTTATTCGTTTTAGGTATCTTATCTGAAGAAGCTTCGGAAGCCCGTAATAAGGACTTCAGAAACGTCAGGGAGTGGCACACTCGGAAAACGGGGAGAATAGCAACAAACGAAGACATCCTCCATGGACTTCTAATAAGCTCTGATCCCCACATATCCTACATAAGGCCTAAAATATTGAAACAGGGTCATAATGAGTTGTTGCCTGAAGCAATTCAGTTGTTACAGACTACTGAGCCTCCCTGTGACAGTGAGATTATGGAGGAAGAAGAATGCCTCATAGCAGAGTCCGAAAATTTGCCGGACCCACTAGCACTTCTGGAACAAGAAATAATGTGATCCGGCTCTAGATTATCCTCACAAAAGCCCATCAGGGCTAGGTATATGACAAACAGCCCTTTTCAGGGCTACAATTACTTCACAGTTTCATACGCTTGATTATGTAGATAATTATCAACGACTTGCCCGTACAAATTTAAATTATTTCACCTATCATTAACAAAATTAGTATAACCTGAAACTTATTACGATATTTATTCAACAATAGATAACGTGCAGTTAAAAAAATAACACAGCCAATCAGAGACAAGCATTTTTCGACGACTCATTAGTTATACGCTTAGACGAGCGCAATAACAAATGAGTCATCAATCACAATGCAGGTGCTACCGATAACATAGCAATAATTACTAAATTTCTACCAGAATAATTAGTTATAAGTACCTATGCGCTGTTAAAACTATATATTTAATAAAGAAAAGGTGAATTAGCCTAATGACACAAAAAAATTACTTTGAATTTATTTTAAATGGCAAAAAAAAATCTTACAAAACATTTTTTTTTACCGAATGATTACTCGCGCTGCCGCAGATGGCCGGCGCTGTTTTTTTTTTCGTGGATAGAGAATGACCCTAGCTATCATATACTCACGCCACACACCCAACATATTAGTACAATTGAAGAAAAAAAATTAAACGTGATTCGCTCCATACAAAATAATCTAATTGATTTTTTTCAAGACAAACTATCAACTTTAGAAGAAATGTTATAAGAATAAAAGTTGTCAGGAATATCATAACACGTCATATAAAAAAAAATCGCATCGATATTGGAACTTTGTTGCCTAAGTCCACTAATTTTCAGTATGGGCCCACTGTGCGGCGGCAATGAGAATGTAAACACAAGCGTGCGGCGCGGTGTTTTGTGTAGGTAGGTAGGTACCTACACAAGAAGGTACCCTATCATAGGCACAAATTATTATGTGACTGTTTATAGTTTAGTAATTCTTTATTAATAATTATTATAAAGACGAAAAAAACTTTTTGTGCTATCCTAAACCCACTGAATCGCAGGCAAAAGCTAGTACAAAAAAAGGTATATGTAATTATGTATAAATACATTACTTTTATAAAATAAATAAATAATAGTGTGTAGGTATATTACTTTATTATTACAGGGTCAAATTAAATTAGCCACCGAAACTTTGCCGACGTGATGGGTATCGTTATCTAAACATGATAAAATAAAAATCAAAAATATTTGATGTATTTTTTGGGGGTCAACGACCCTTGTAGCAATCTACCGCTACTCACTCAACGTTACGAGTTTGATACCTACTACCTACATACTACATACCTATGATGTGCGCTCGCGACACCGTAGGTACACTAATCATACGCTCAGGGTTTATCATTAATTTATACCTACCAGGTGATTTGACAGTAGTCATGAATACGAACAACTTTCATTATGGGACCAACCCTGAAATATGAAAAAAAGTCAGCTGGCAGGCAAGGTTGGCCTCATAGTAAAAGTTGTTTATATTGATGCATACTTTCATCACGTAATCGTAAAGCATAAAACGGCGGCAGTGGGTGTTTTGTGCGTAAAGTATGTCCCATCATCCGACGACATTATTTTCAAAAAAAAAATCCTGCTGTATATTACCTACTTGGTTCATTGATTCATTCTATTTACTTGCGAAATAATTTCATTCAATTTTCTGTAGGTAGGCAAACAGACGCCAGCACATCAACCTACCCGAAACTGTCAGATTTCCCCAATCAATTTTGAACCTTAGCCTTCAGCAATAAAGTTGAAAATTTATTAAAGAAATTTGACAGATTGTAGTAGGTTGATGTGCTGGCGTCTGTACAATAGGTAGATGTCCCCAGATAACAAAAAAGACGTATGTTCCTACATGATGTACGGAGTCGGCGACTTGCCACGGATGTAATAGGTTCACGTAGGTTCTAGGTTAGGTACCTAGGCTGTTCATTTATTACGTAATACAATTTTACCACTTTCTGTCCCCCTCCCCTACGTAACAAAAAAAAGACTTGGATGAACCCCCTCCCCCCTTTTTAATCTTACGTAAGATCAGTATCTACCAAAATTGCATAGAAAAGTACCTAGCAAAAAATGAAAAACTTATAATTTTTGTTTACTTTTGTGATCTACTAAGAACAGTCTAGACCCCTTTCACCCCCACGTAAGAAAAAATAAGACTTGTTATAACCCCCCCTCCCCCCTCAAATCGTCTTACGTAATAAATGAACATAACATCATGTGGGATTATCATAGTTTACCCCATAGAATATTATTATACTTATCTGCATACCTAGTAGGTACATAATACATACATAATCAGCCTATAATGTTCCCACTGCTGGGACACAAGGCCTCCTCTCTGTGAGAGGGAGTGGGCCGTAATCCACCACGCGGGCCCAGTGCGGGTTGGTAGATGTCACATGTCTTCTAATTTTTGGTTCTAGGACATGCCGGTTTCCTCACGATGTTTTCCTTCACCATTTTTGAGAGCAGTGGTGGTGAAATAATTTACACAAAGCAAAGCGCCTGTCTGGGTTCGAACCTACGACCTACAACTCGTAAGTCGCGGCCGATACCACTTGGCCACCACTGGTCTCTCTAGTAGGTACCTACTGTTATAATTACTTACCCCACCAAAAATAACACAAACCGTCTCGTGTCGTGGGCTCGTGGACGCTAAAATGTAGGTAAGTACCTACCTACCTTAGCCTACGTCTGCGAGTATCCTATGTAGGTACTACGTTGTCCGTGTTACTTGTCTTGAAATTCATAAAACTCTAGAACTTACTCAAATTATTATTAATTCGTTTGTAAAAAACACTAGATTTTTTAACAGTTTATTTAGATAAAAATAATTATGTGTCAAGAATCAAGATTGTTTACCTAATATTTTGGGTATTGATAAAAAAAATAAGACAAGTAAGTAAATAATTTTGAAAACAATATAGGTAGTCAACTATAATGGTAATAATTACAATTTTATTATTATCTAATAGGTACGGCATAAACAGTAGGTAATAATATCACTCGCCCGACCGACTGCGCGTCGGGCGAGCGATAACTGTTGAATGGCGGTGCATGTCAAAGAGAATGTAAACACTAGTGTTATTGTGCATGTGTGCATCGTCTAACGTGTCGTTTCAGTTCGGAACGGTGTTTGTGAGTGTGAACTAGAAGTTGTGTGTGTAGACTATCGTCTAACTGCTCATCACTGATACTATCTCTGTCAGACACGATGCCGGGTGAGACAGCGTGCTTTTTGGCCACGCCCACCATCGAGTTCGAGCTCGCGAAGTGTTCAGCCTTAATATGCAAAGCTATGAGGTATTTGCTTCATTATTGGTAAAGATACAAGAGTCTTGATTTTAACCAATAACGGTCGGATAGGAATTGGCCATTAGACATCAATTGTACAGACGCCAGCACATCAAGCCACTACAATCTGTCAAATTTCTTTAATAGATTTTCAACTTTATTGCTAAAGGATAAGGTTCAAAGTTGATTGGGAAAATTTGACAGTTTCGGGTAGCTTGATATGCTGGCGTCTGTACCTCATAACCAGTGTTGTTGTGACTCGTCACCATGTTAATTTTGTAGACGAATACCCCACGTACCTAATATAACTTTGTCGAATTGATTACCCTTAACCTTGGAGTACTTATTTGGAATGACCGTTATATGGTTTCAGTCATTGTCTGGTAATTGAAAGGGTTCTGTACTGGGGGTGCCAAACTTTAATCAATATTTCTGGGTATCCGTCATCCCAGACCTGAGCTGTGGATTTTCTTCTGCCCAACACGCTAATTGCGTAAAACACTATCACTCGCAATCTGAATCATTTTGAAAATAATATTTTTGAAAAATTTGTCTGCTCAACAACGTAAATAACGCAATGAATGCTGTTGAACTGTCAAAATGAAAGCTATTCAAAATCAAAAGTCATTTATTCAAATTAGGCTACGAATCAGCACTTTTCGAACGTCAAAATTACATAAAACAGTCCCCCAAAACGCCCGCCCTTCGTGGTGAAGGGCGGGCGTTCTACCCTTGAAGAATCAAAAATATATCAATGTGCGATTATAATTTTTGTCTCGAAATTATGTTAAGGTATCGCAGTCCCGATCTTTGTCTGTAACCAATCAACGGCTGTGTTTGCCAATCTGAGTCTTTAAGCAGCCGTCAAACACCCCGCGGATCACGATGGAGGAAATACAGGGTTATTGGAAAAACACCAACAACCGCTTAAGAGGTAATTGTACTCATCATTATGAATAGCTTTTATTAAGGAACCAAAAATGAAATCGCGAAAAAAAAAAACAACTGTTCCCTACATTTTAACGAGTTATACGAACATAAATGTAGGGAAAAGCTGATTTTTTTTCGCGATTTCAGGTTTGGTCCCATAGTAAAAGTTGTTCATACTGATGAGTACAATGACCTCTTAACCCTGTATATTAGTAATTTCGGTCGGAAGTCACAGATTAATCAAGTACGTCAAAGCTGCAGAAGTTTCTAGGTGTCTGGACACCCAAGCACTTCTGCACCTTAGTTCAAATCATGGTTGATGGCAATGGGCTCACGCCCTATTACAGGAGACTTGACCATCACTGGAGAAATGTGGCTGCACTATTAGCTGTTGATTCTGCCATACCCTTTGATGATTGCAGGCGTTAGGTTAATTAATCACGTGATGTTTTTTTGGCATTTTTTAAAACCCCCCTCCCCCATGGTGATACATGGTGAGGTTTAAGACTATCCAATAATACACGTATATATTTTTTTGTACCTACAAAGAATCTTAATTTGTTTTCTTAAATATTTTTTTATAAAATACAGGTATAAGTGTCATCTAACTTTATTATAGAAAATTACAGACTACAATAATAACGTTTAGAGGTAGACAGAAAGGTTGCAGGTTGTTTTTGACTGACATAAAAATGATTAAAGAAATGCGAAAAACTACACTACAAGCCGCTTTCGGTTTTGTACGCGTTCGACGAAACAATAAATACACGCAACGCCGCTTTTCGGTTGAGCATCGCGCGTTTGCCGGAAAAAATAAATACACGTGATATATTACTACACCTCCCCTCCCCCCTTGTGATATTTCGTGATTTTTTTATGGACCCCCCCCCCCCCCTTTCGAGCCTCACGTGATTAATAGACAGCCCGTTATGTTATGTGTCCCCACTATCGGTTCTTCGCTTTATTACACGTGCCACAAGCCACCCCTTCACGTGCATATACTAATGAACTTGACATCATCCAAGGTCGGTACGATGAGGTCACTGTTACATGGCATAATATGAGGTCTATAAAAAGTGGGTGGACTCAAATGTGTTAATAAAATGTTTACAGTTTTATTATCCCGTTGTTTTGGAACGGAGTTTACATCATTTTCTTCTACGTAACCTCATCAGCCTATGATGTTCCCACTGCTGGGACACAGGCCTCCTCTTGGTTAGAGGGAGTGGGCCGTAATCCGCCACGCGGGCCCAGTGCGTTTTGGTGGATGTCACATGTCTTCGAAATTTTGGTTCGAGGACATGCTGGTTTCCTCACGATGTTTTCCTTCACCGTTTTGAGAGCAGTGGTCATGATGTAGCGGTATCTACAACGCCACATGCGAAAAACGCGTCATACTGACGTCACGCAAATCCTGCATCTCGCAAGCGGAGTTTACCGCGTAACTAGCATAGATACAACGGCCCGATATGAATCCTGGGGCAGTGGCCCGCCAGACATAACATCCGTCTGGTCGGAGGATCCTCCCTTTTCTATAGAGTATAAGTGAACTTCACACCCTGTTCGTCATACCTCTATAATGACATTATTTACACAAAAGTAAAGCGCCTGCTTGGGTTCGAAATCACGACCTACAATTACTCATAAGTCGCGGTCGTTACCACCACCACCACTACCACCCGTGCACATTTTCTCCTATTAAAACATTAAAACAGACACTTTCGAATATCCCTATTACAATGATCGGAGCTTTATACGTGCCAACCTTACCTAAGTTTACAACTGAACTTGACATCGCCCAAGGTCGCTACGATGAGGTCACTGTTGCGGAAGCCCTTGGACGTTATAGATTTATTATTCGATGTTGTGTAGTTTTCGACGTCGAAACGCCTACGTAGGATGAGTAAGACTTTCACGTAACGCGTAAAGCCCTTTGTGCAAAAGCTACGGTTTATACGCCGTGTGTAAGCACGGTCGTCATTGTTGTATGGTTCAACTATGGGAGCTTTTTGACAGACATGTTTTTTCTACGGCGCGGTTTTGTACGCCGTACCGTAAAGAAACCGTGCCGTGTAGAAAGGGCTTAACGCCTACGTATGATGAATAAGGTGGATTTCGCGTAAGGGATGATGTTGCGATATTTATGTTACTTGGCAACATAAGCATTAGGCTCAAATTACACCGAGATGGCAGCGAAGCGGCGAGCAGTTTCAGTGTCCTATAGTTTTGAACTTTATCTTCATTACTATAATACATAATATCGCTTGAGAGACTTGTAAAGAAAGAAAAGAAAGAAAGAAAAAAAGTTTATTTGGTCACAGTTCGTGAAACACAAAATCTATATATATAAAAGGAGAACTGACTGACTGACATATCAACGCACAGCCCAAACCGCTGGGTCTAGAGATTAGACTAGATTCCAAACTTGGCATGTACGTTCCTTATGAGGTCTAGGGGTGCACTAAGAAAGGATTTTTCAAAATTCATCCCCTAAGGGGGTGAATGGGGGGGGGGTGAAATTTCACGCGGACGAAGTCGCGGGAAGAAGCTAGTACAAAATAAAAAAAAAGACTGGAGCTATCTGACGACTCAAGTTTCTCAAGCGATACTATGCATTATAGTAATGAAGATAAAGTTTACAACTATATGACACTGAAACTGCTCGCCGTTTCGCTGCCATCTCGGTGTGATTTGAGCCTAACACTTAACAGCCTGTATTCTCTGATGGGTCAGGCAGAAGTAGTATACCCAAGACCCACAATTTGCCACTTCTGCCCCGTTGGTCTAGTGGTCGGAAACGCTACTGTTGAGCATGAGGTCCTGGGCTCGATTCCCTGGTCAGGCAAAGTGTTATTGGGTTCCCTCGCATCTACAACGAAAGTGAGCAGGAAGGATTTTTGAATATATCATCTGATAAACCCCATCGGGCATACGGTTTAGCATAATCAGCCGGTAATGTTCCCACTGGTGCGACACAGGCCTCCTCTCTGTGAGAGAGAGTGGGCTAGGAGTGGGTTGGTAGATGGAACATGTCTTCAAATGATTGGTTCGAGGACATGCCGGTTTCCTCACGATGTTTTCTTTCACCGTTTTGAAAGCATTGGTGATGAAATGATTTACACAAAGTAAAGCTCTTGCCTAGGTTCGAACCTTCGACTTACAAGTCGTAAGTCGCGGCCTATGGCATACGGATTGTAATTGCGAAATGGCTAGGCAGTTGAATTGAAGATGATGACTCATCATCTGCCTAGCCTTTTCCCAACTATGTTGGGGTCGGCTTCCTGTCTAACCGGATGCAGCTGAACACCAGTATTTTACATGGAGCGACTGCTTATCTGACCTCCACAACCCAGTAACTGGGTAATACAATACCCTTGGTAAGACTGCTTGTCAGACTTTCGGGCTTCTGAGTCTGACTACCCGTAACGACTGTCAGAGTTCCACGAATGACAGCCGGGACCAACGGCTTAACGTGCTTTCCGAGGCACGGAGGGGTCTCGGTATGTAAAGACGGTCACCCATCCACAGACCAACCGCGACAAGCGTAGCTTAACCTGATCGATCGACCTGTGCGGCTGTTATTATTTAGCCAGGGCCCCTCGAAGATGATAACTCATGGAGGCTATTTAACTGCACCCCAGACTACATACATAATCAACAGAGCTGTTCTTCGTCTTCATCGTGTCGCTGGTACGACTGTATTTAAAATCTTGTTTTCCCAAAACTGCCAATTCCATGGCGCTTTCGGTGGCAGCGCAGAGGTCACTTGGACTGCATGTTTTGGGACACAGAGGGCAGGATAGGAGTTGGAGCATGGTTTGTGACATAGCATTTTGGGATGCACGAAGAAGCCTCCTTGTGTAGCGCAGTTTGTTCCGCCAGTTACTCAACTGAACCGAGCGCTCGGCGCATCCTGGACAGTCACACCCAACACCTTATTTGACTGGCCAATTCTTCCCTTGCGGTGGTAGGGCTAACGCCCGCCTGGGTTGCGACCACCCTCTCACCGGAGTCCAGTGCCTTAGGCGTCTTCTGGGCACGCTCGTTCCATCATAGACCTCATCCATCGCTTTCCATCAGACGTGATCGAGATCAAGAGCGGGACCATTCAGCAAA
The DNA here is from genome assembly GCA_914767645.1 of Hydraecia micacea. Taxonomy (NCBI): domain Eukaryota; kingdom Metazoa; phylum Arthropoda; class Insecta; order Lepidoptera; family Noctuidae; genus Hydraecia; species Hydraecia micacea. Next base: position 5,362,167 of record OU611805.1, read on the forward strand.
AAAAAAAATAGCTCACAATCACACCATACTGCCGTTCCGTCAAGGTAGCTCCACTTTACCAGAGCTGTTAAAGTGTTGTATGTTTGATTTGCATACCAGTGTAAGGCCACCCTTTGCATTAAATGTCCTTGACACTGACATACAAGGTCGCAACTCGCGATGAAGTCACCGAGCATACGCTGATAGTTTTTCTAAGGACTAGTTTACTAGTTTATGTGGTCATGCGATTTTATCTTTATTGTCGTAACTAGAACCGACCAGTCTTACCAAGGGGTATCGTATTACCCAGTAACTGGGTTGTGGAGGTCAGATAGGCAGTCGCTCCATGTAAAGTACTGGTACTCGGCTGCATCCGGTTAGACTGGAAGCCTTCATTTTGATATCCCACTCGATGGTATTAGAAGAAAAAAAAAATTTCGAACTCCACAATATGGCACCCCAAATCCGCCATTTTAGGTACTTTGATTTTTATTTTAATGTAGCCAGTGACACTCACGCTACCAAGACAAATCTAAAGATGTATAATTTAACCAAATACGTTCATTCGTTTAGAAGTTACGAGGGAACAAAGAAACGGACATACCTACATAAATACAGGTCAAACACATAACCCTCCTTTTGGGCTTCGCCGCAGTCGGGTAATAATATATTGTATTCTACATTACATTATGCAGACAGCCTTACTATTACAAACAATGTATGCCGCCGATAACAGATCTAACTCAGTTTATTGTTAATTATCTGCAATTGTGTTTTATCACGCTACACCCTTTGTGGAGTCAGCTAGATTGTAGCTAGGTATGTGCTACTCAGTAACTGTGTAAGAGGGGCTCGTGGCTAAACAATAACAGCCGCACGGGTCTGTCAAAGTTTAGGGTACGCTGGTCGCGGTCGGTTCTTTGATGGTCATCCATCCATTGAGCACATATCGAGACTCCTCCGCGCCTTGGAAAGCACGTTGAGACATAAGTCCTGGCTGTCATTCGTAGATCGTTGACAGTCGTTACGGGTAGTCAGAAGTCCAAAAGTCTTGACTACCAGTCCTACCAAGGGGTAACGTGTTACCCATTAACTGAGTTGTGGAGGTCAGATAGGCAGTCGCTCCATGTAAAATACTGCTATTCAGCTGCATCCGGTTAGACTGGAAGCCGACCCTAACAGTTGAGAAAATACAGGCAAATGGATTGACTTAAGGCTAGTGTCCCTAACTAAGCAGTGTAAGTTCAACTAGCACTCCGGAGTCTGGATTTGTCCTGTTTGATATATTGCTCGCCCCACTGACATATAAACAAGTACGCTGGACTTCATACTATCGATGACAATTGATTTTCGCCATTTTGGCACTGATAACAACGTGAGCGTCTGGGGAAATTGGCTCGCTCGTAGCGAAATGTGGGGTATACTATAAGGCACACCGTTGCCAGGCTGGTAAAATAAGAGAAAACTCCTCGGTCGTTTTAGTAGCTCTTATCTTGGCAAACTTAAAAAAAAATTTCATCTTATTTCTTTTTCCTAAATCTTAAAGGATAAAGAAGCAAAGAACAGAAACTAAGTTCCGTGTTCGAATCCAACGCGTTAACTCACAAACCACAAAGTTATCGTTTCCAATGCAAATATTATGAATATTATTATAACAATTGACCTACATTTTATTATTATTTGTGTACTTATTTCTGGACGTGACTCATACCATACACCATGCTGTGGTTGGTGGCATTATACACTCCCATGCACTGATTCTTAAACTTTTGTTCTATGTTCGTTATGTGTCAGTTACTTGTAATAGGGGGCGAGGATGCCACATCCCTTCGGGGTTTCCTCACGATATTTTCCTTTACCGTTTTGAAATGCTATGCAGGGACTTGAAGTACATATCGTCACTCGAAGAGGCCGTAGAGGCTAACTAACTAGTCTACTGCAGGGCAAAGGCCTCCCTCTCCCTTTTCCACGCAATTCTGTCGTTTTTTTATGCTGAATGGGCATGCTCTTGACCTCGATCACGCCTAATGGAAAGCGATGGATGAGGTCTATGATGGAATGAGCGGGCCCAGAAGATGCCTAAGGCACTGGAACTCCCACGCATCGGCGAAACACAACTGGCTGCTTGACGTCGGACTCCGGAGGGAGGGTGGTCGCAAACCAGGCGGGCGTTAGCCCTACCATCGCAAGGGAAGAATTGGCCAGTCAAATAACGTCTGTTGGGTGTGACTGTCCAGGATGCGCCGAGCGCTCGGTTCAGTTCAGTAACTGGCGAAACAAACTGCGCTACACGAGGAGGCTTCTTCATGCATCCCAAATGCTTTTGCGAGTGCAAGCCAGTCCTTTTGGTAGGAGTAGGAGTCAAGCTTGTCCCGCCACGCGCCATCTTCGGCTCGGCCTGCCGCGATGGCGTCGTGCGTTTATTGGGACACAATCGGTGGAGGCTGTTTCAATAAAATATGCACTCACAAGAATTTAAATTAAATAAAACCTGACCTATATATCCTACTTATTGTCCTCGCCATGACTAATACTCATCAAGTTTCCAAGTGGGTTTATATCCCCATTCAGATTGCAGCACGGGGGCGGTGTGACGTCACTCTGGTGAATACTGTACAGATATCCGGGTTTATGTCTGAATTAACGATATCTTGAAGCGAATGATGACGTCACCGGTTCTTAAGTACTGTGGAGATTTTATGTAAAGTTCTGTTTAAGTGCTTTAGTTTCTTTTGATTTGTGTTACATAATATAATTATATTTATTCTGTATCGGTATCTATAACGCCACGTGCGAACAACGCGTCATACAGACGTCACGCAAAATCCTGCATCTCGCAAGCAGAGTTTACCGCGCAACTAGCATAGATACAACAGCCCGACATGAATCATCGGGCAGTTGCCCGCCAGACACAAAACCCGTCTGGTCGGAGGATCCACCCTTCTATATGGAGGATGAGTGAACTTTACACCCTGTTCCTCACACCTCTATAAAACTATCAAGATTTTCTGGGAAAAAATATAATTGCGAATGCAAGAAGTGTATTTTTTTTAATAACGTGTTGAATCCGAGTTGTTGACATGAAGAAAAAAGTTCTTGTAACAGTTCTTTGTAATTTGTAGCGCTTATATTTCCAAAAAAAAAATTGATATATATATATATTATTTTCATAAGCTACCCATGCTCTTTTTATCGACCAACTTAGATTTGAACAATTATTACTTTATTGGTCTTTAAAGATTTCTCTTATTTGGGGACCAACAAATATGCATTCCTGTTTTTTCCTTTACCATTTATAAACCCTATTTTGATATGTAGTAGCGGCAAAAATATTTGTTGGCTGTCGACTAAAGGAAAACAAAAATTGCTTACAGCATCACGGACGTGCTAGATAAATTCTGATTACATATTTGGATTTAGCGTGTCGATATGTATCAATTCCACACATACATTATTTTGATGCTGCCGACCAGTGTTATCCTTACATAGTATACTAGCTTCTGCCCGCGACTTCGTCCGCGTGAAATTTCACCCTCCCCCCCCCATTCACCCTCTTAGGGGTGGAATTTCGAAAAAACCTTTCTTAGTGCACCCCTAGACCTCATAAGGAACCTACATGCCAAGTTTGGAATCTCTAGACCCAGCGGTTTGGGCTGTGCGTTGATATGTCAGTCAGTCAGTTCTCCTTTTATATATATATAGAAAACAAAGTCGCCAACATGTCGGTACGCGCATAACTTCCGATTGACTGCACTAAATTGGATAGTTCTTTTTTTTGTTGTGTTCGGTATTGCCAGGACAAGGTTTGTATGTAATGAAATTCGAAAAAAAAAAATTGTACCCGTGCGAAGCTGGGGCAGGTCGCTAGTTATTCTTATGTAACTACTTCCTGCTCATACTCTTGCGTACACAAGAGGAAGTTAACTGGCATGGAAACCGCCCACTTGACAAAAAAACTTTGACACACAGAAATAAGGCAAGCACTTGAGCATAAAAAGTGGTGACGTCACAACTCACACTGACTTACCATTGTAATATAACGCGATAGTGCGAATGAATACGGAAATACAAACTTTTATCTCTATGCCTTCTTTGTGGTTTAGCAGAAATATCTAGAGATACCTACTAGTGAATAGTCTTAGCAAAACGAGTACACGTTCTTACTGCTGGGACTTAGACCTCCTCTTCTCTCTGTGAGAGGAAACGGATCCTAATCCACCAATTCCACCACGCGGGTCCAGTGCGGGTTTGTGCATGTCACAATGTCTTCAATGTCCTGGAGAAGTCTCCGCAGTTTTGTTTTTATTTCTCGGGAAATCGCTATCCGTTTATAAAATTGTGGCGGCATCTACATACCCATATGCGAACTATGCATCACACTGACGTCACGCAAAATCCTGCATCGCGCAAGCAGAGTTTACCGCGCAACCACTCCCAGTACTGGTCTGGTCGGGAGGCACTTTTCTATGGAGGATAAGTGGACTTTACACCCTATGTTCCCATACCTGTATAAAAGTAAAAAAAAAAAACATATTTATTCAACGTTCCTCTACTTGTCCACAGTACCGGCGACGACGAAGTCGCAGGTTGCGGCCGAATACCTGGAGGCGTGCAGACGACATAACACGCCATGCATCGGCTCTGTGCTTGAGCAGATACGGGTAAGTGGACGATTATTTATTCTTAACTTAACATCACGCCTGAGGTTGAGAGCAGTGGTGGCCTAGTCGTATCGACCCCGACTTACGAGTTGTAGGTCGTGAGTTCGAACCCCGGCAGGCACTTTGTGTTTTTAATTTCATCACTAATCAAAACGGTGAAGGAAAACATCCTGAGGAAACCAGCATGTCCTAGAACCAAAAAATCGACGACATGTGACATCCACCAACCCGCACTGGGCCCGCATGGTGGATTATTTATTTATTTATTTATTTATTTATCCATTTATTTCAGGCATCAAGGCCCATATAAAACACATACAATACAATATTAATATAACTTAACAATACTATAAATACATACAACATTATAATTACACTAAAAAACTAACTAAACACGAAGTGTCTGCGTCGTGTTTCGCTCCCACTCCCTCTCACAGAGAGGAGGCCTGTGTCCCAGCAGTGGGAATATTGTAGGCTGATTATGCTTATGCTACGCCGTCTCCCCAGAGGGGTAAGAGGTTTACAACCTGTAGTACACCGACATTTAAATCCTATGTAAAAGGGGTTTACCCTATCGCCAAAAACCGGGCACAAAGCCAGACTCCGGGCTGCTACTGAGAAATTCATGATGGTGTTGCGGTATCTACAACGCCACATGCGATCTATGCATCATAATAACGTCACGCAAAAATCCTGCATCGCACAAGCAGAGTTTACCGCGCAACTAACATATATATGTTAGCCCGATGATTCATGTTGGGCCGTTGTATATACAACGGCCCAACAGTTGCCCGCCAGACAAGACACCCGTCTGGTCGGAGGATCCTCCCTTTTCTATGGAGGTTGAGTGAATTTACACCCTGTTCCTCATACCTCAATAATGGAAAAACCGAATAACACTTTACCCGACCTGCGAATCGAACCCAGGACCTCAAGCTCAGAAGTAGGGTTTGCTACTGGACCAACGAGGTAAGTATTTATTCTATATTAAAGGAATTAGTCAAGGACTGGTCGGTTGCTCGCAGCGCAAGACAAGTCCTTATGGCGATTACTAGACTTGAGGCCGTGCTTGTGTTAAGGCACAACCACCCCATAATCGCCCAATAACTGCTGGACATGATGGTGATGGTCTGTTCCGGAAAATAATGGATTGCCTTGCCATCTGCTGTCATAAGTTACAAAAGACAGCTCCAAAACGCTTGAACTTCACCACTTCGTAATGTTTAAACTAGGAAGAAGTGACCCAAAAAACTCCCCGGTCTTACGTTTCAGTCTGCTTGTTTTGCAGACAACATAATACTTACGCCACCCATCTTTGTTTCCAGGATCTACCGGACGGTTCGATCGGCGGTGCCTCGCGAGCCCCCCGACTCACGCTCGCCGAGTGCTCGCTATCAGGGCCCGCGCCGGTCGACGCGCTTGAATCTGTCATGCGGAAGGTGCAGTTCAGAAAAGTCGAGATAGAACATGCTGCGATAGATGATGAAGGAGCGGTGAGTAGAGCGTTACTGGTCTTCGGTAGTTTCCGGCAATCTTTGGCTTAGTTCGGGTAGTGTTTAGAGTCCGTTCACAGAGACCGACTCGGAGAGCATCGGCCGGCGCTCTTCTTTTCACACAGACCGGTGCGAGTTATACGCATAGAACTGGCCGGAGCCGACAGCCGTTTCGCAAAGACCGGCTGGAAGACCACTGTTTTTGAGCGGATGCACTCTGGAGCCGGACGGATGCGCTCGGAGCTGAGCGGGTGCTCTAAAAGGGCGGTATAAGGCGCGCGAGCGTGAAAGAGCTTGCAAACGGAGCCATTCGGCTGCGCGAGCGCGTATGAGTACCTACGTCATCAGAGGCAGCCGGTCGGCTCCTCTTATTATTTCACACTAAGCGCGTTAGGTTTGCTCTCAAGCATTCTCAATAATAAAAGAAGTGACAATGTAAAAATAAACCTTATTAAAATGATTCAAAACTCTTTTTTAAACGTGATAAAAAATCTGCTCCACTCCGAGCCGGTCTGTGTGAACTAGAGGACGCGGACGCGATGCAGGATTACAAGTAATTGTTCAGAAATCTTCAGAAGCTCTTTGATCTCCTACTTGTTGTAGGCTTTATCCTGCTTCTAGAATCACTTCGAGTGTTCTCGGCAGTTTCGGCTCGCGTCATATGGAATGCGCAGTTCAAAAGTATTGAATTTACTAGCAGCGCCCCGGGGTTTCACCCGCATAAGTTTCCCGTGGGAATATCGGGATAAAAACTATCCAATGTCCTTTCCCGGGACTCATTTCATCTAAATCGGTTCAGCGGTTTAAGCGTGAAGAGGTAAGAGACAGACACACTTTCGCATTTATAATATTAGGTAGTATGGATTATTCGTGCAAGCCCTCAAAGCAACGAAGAGATTAATGAGTACGAATCCGTTTTCTATTTATCTCTATCTTATCCACCTTCAGGCTCCCGCAGGAGGATCTCTATTTAAAAATCTCAGTCCGTAAAAGGTGTCCTTGAAGTTACTTTCTTATCATCTCTTCAGGACAATTTCATAACATGCTCTACAACAAATCTAAGAGAAAGTCTCATTTGAACTCACTCAGGACAAACGCACACGCGTGGATATATGAGAAATATCGCTTATGGCAACTTAATTCTGAAGGATCTCGGTTTGCGCCTGCTTCTAAAAACTTTTTCAACTTATAAAAAATAATTATCATCTGCCTAGCCTTTTCCCAGCTATGTTGGGGTCGGCTTCCAGTCTATCCGGATGCAGCTGAATACCAGTATTTTACTTGGAGCGACTGTCTATCTGACCTCCACAACCCAGTAATTGGGTAATACGATACCCCTTGGTAAGACTGGTTGTCAAGACTTTTGGGCTTCTGACTACCCGTAACGACTGTCAAAGATCTACGAATGACAGCCAGGACTAACGTCTCAACGTGCCTTTCAAGGCGTGGAGGAGTCTCGATGTGTAAAGATAGTCACCCAGCCACAGACCATCCGCGGCAAGTATAGCTTAACCTGATCGATCGACCTGTGTTGCTGTTATTATTTAGCCACGGGCCCCTCTTATAAAAAAAATAATTAATAATAAAATATTATTGACTAGCTGTGCCCGCGACTTCGTTCGCGTGGATGCCCAATAACCACTGGTATAATTTTTATACCAAGAATTTTGTTATTATTTCTGTCTTCCAATGTCAAGAACCTACAGATATAACGAGATTTGACAGCAGATTAAAAACCTTGGAACGATACGACCAGCCAGGTCGTGTCAGCCCCTCACAACCGGTGGTAAGTTTATGAAAGTAATACAATAATAAAAAGTCTATTTCTCGGTGTTCCAGGAGGCGATATTCGACATGATTGAGTACTACGAGAGTGCGACAGTGCTGTCCATCGCTGGGCCGCGGCAGTTCGGCATCAGAGGCTGGCAAGCTGCCTCTAGGATGATCAAAAAAGTAAGTGGGCATAAACTTTTCCTTTCAAACTTCAAACTTTTCATTTGAGTCCATCATATAAGTATAAAAACCGGCCAAGTGCGAGTCGGACTCGCACTCGAAGGGTTCCGTACCACCGTACATTATTTAAGACTACATTATAAAAAAATCACGTTTGTTGTATGGGAGCCCTTCATTTATTTTATTTTACTTTGTGTAAATTATTTAATCACCACTGCTCTCGAAACGGTGAAGGAAAACATCGTGAGGAAACCGGCATGTCCTAGAAACTAACATTTGAAGACATATGACATCTGTCACACCGCACTGGGCCCGCGTGGTGGATTTCGGCCCACTCCCTATCACCGAGAGGAGGCCTGTGGGAGCATTATTGGCTGATTATGCATATGCGATTAGTCCAACTTAATATAATTTACATCCAATGCCTCGCCTTCTTTGCCAACTATGTTGGGGTCGGCTTCTATTCTAACAGGATGCAGCTGAATACCAGTATTTTACATGGAAGGACTGCCTATCTGAACCACACAACCCAGTCCCTGGGAAACACGAAACCCTTTGGTAAGACTAATTGTCAGACTTTTGGACTTCTGACTACTCGTAACGACTGTCAAAGATTTCGAATGACAGCCTATACCAACGGCCGACTAAGAGAGAAGAAAAAAAGTTCTTTCAAAATCTGACAATGTTTGATTTCTGTGCGATTCTGAGGTGTACTCATAATACAGACGCCAGCACATCTAGCTACTGCAATCTGTCAAATTTATTTAATAGATTTTCAACTTTATCCCTAAAGCATAAGGTTCAAAGTTGATTGGGAGAATTTGACAATTTTGGGTAGTTTGATGTGCTGGCGACTGTCATCCACATTTCACCAGTTATGTTTAAGTCCCATGTAATAGGGGGCGAGCCTATTGCTGTCAACCGGGCACAACCATACTCTGGGCTGCTACTGAGAAATTCCTGTAAGGGTCAGGACACATTGATCGACGGCGTTCGACGGTTTGTCCATACAAAAAGAGGGCAAAGTATGGAACGCCGTACGCATCCTTTCGCATCGAAGCGACGAACGCGCTCCGGCGGCGGGCGACGGCGGACGGCGGCGGCGGACTAACACGGATGCGAACGCTTCCGTAAGCGGTGGATCGGCATAATGCGTACTAGTGGGCTCCTTTTCAATCGGCAAAGTGCGAAAGGTTGTCGATCAATGTGTCATGACTCTTACCCAATAACACTTTGCCCGACCTTGGAATCGAACCCCGAACCTCCTGCTCGGCAGTAGCGCTTTAAACATTTTTCCATGAGGTCCTGTCGGGCAGTGTTATGGGATTTAAACACACTCACTCACTTATATTTACTGGACGAAAGCGTTACTGCTGGTAATACTTTTGTCCACCAGTACAACGAGACGTCAAATTCTTCGATTTATTGACAGCTTTTAATCCTAATTTCCAGAGCGCAGACCTATCAGAACTGGAAGTGTCTGACGCGCCGCTTGAAGCGTCGCACGCGCCCGTGTTAGCGCGCTCACTGCGTGCGCACACTTGTACCCTGCGGGCGCTGTGTCTGCAGCGAGTAAACTTGTGCGGGGAGCCTTTGTTATGTCTAGGTGAGTAATCATACGACAAGTAGTTTAGAAGTTACGCCTTGTAACAGATGATCATCACACTTAATATTATAAAGGCGAAAGTTTGTGAGCGTGTATGTGTGTGTGTTTATATGTTTGTCACTTCTTCGCGCTCAAACGGCTGGACCAATTTTGATAAAATTTTGTATGGAGGTAGCTGACATCCTGGATTAATATATAGGCTAGTTTTTATCCCGATATTCCCACGGGATCGAAACTTATGCGGGTGAAACCGCGGGGCGCAGCTAGTACATACATACAGGGCAGTGCTGGCCCAGTGGTAACGGCCTGGTGGTGGTGTGGTATACTATGTGTTATACTGATGTATATAATATATTACTGTAAAGTTTCATCTAAATTCGTTCAGTAGTTTTTGCGTGAAAGAGTAACAAACATCCATCCATCCTCACAAACTTTCGCCTTTATAATGTAAGTGTACCCGCATAAGTGTCGATCCCGTGGGAATATCGGAATAAAGTGTGATAAATAATATTAGAGTGATAGTAGGACAACTCCCCACGACCACACTCTTTATGCTGAAATTTTACCTGGCTGGCAATAGCTATAGTCACCTACCTAATTTATAAGTAATAATCTAATTAGTTCTTAAGGGTCCACCTTTTATTGAGGTGGACCCGTAACGGCTACCGAGTGTGGAGATAGTTTGTTGTTTCCTCATCTTTCGATACCAAACCACAGAGAACAATTTTTTTATGTAACAGTGCGGTCGAAGTGGAGGTGCTTGGGGGAGGCCTATGTCCAGCAGTGGACGTCTTTCGGCTGAAATGATGATGATGATGAGTAGGACACGATATGTGTGTCATTGTAAACAATTATCGGTTTTATAATATTTTTCTTTCCTTGCAGTAATAGCCCTAAAATCAAACAGTTCAATCCGGGAGCTGCGCCTCTGTGATAATAGACTATCAGTGTCGGACGCGGCGCAGCTCGCATCGCTGCTGAAATACAACTCTCGCATTCAACTGCTGGATCTCTCAAACAATATGATACAGGTACTAAAGTTATACATACTTGATCATGGAGCATTTGTCAAAAAAAAAAAAAAAATCGGTTGTCTGTAAAGTCGGTTTACAGACGATAGTTGAACGTGACAACGTCTTAAGAAAATACTGATGGAATGGTAGCATTTTTCAAAAGAAAATTATAATTTTATTTGTTTAATAGATTTGTATGTATATAGAGAAGGAGGTAAATGGAAGATTTAATATTTTTGTTTAAATTTTTTTAAATCATAGCTACGCTCGATAAATTATTTCGATTGAATAGTAGAACCATCGATTTTTTACTCATCGTGAAATAGTTCTGTTAATTTATTGTTTTAATTTTGTCAATTATAGCATAACCTACAATCGCTGCACTAGCGGACCGATGCTGTTTATTTTAATGATGAAAGCACGAATTTTCGACAATATATCACTAAAAATATAATTAATATCGAAAGAATCATTACCTTTATCGTCGCAATTATCGTCGCTATAAACAATTGACACCACATTCACTTTTCACTGCACTTGATACTCGACAAAAACATGTAAATGTACTATACTTTACTATAGTATAACAGCTGTCCACGCAGACGCATCGCACACTCAAGTAGGAGAGAGACGGATGTCGAACGCAAAGGCCGATTGTGCCTCTTTGTCGCTCGTTCCGCGCTCTCGCTTGCACTTGAAGTCTTAAATGGAACGCCTCAGAGCGAGGTAACGCCGCATGAGTCATGTTTTTTCGTGCGTGCAGCCGGCTCTATCGAATTATAAGACGTTGTCACGTCAAAAACAGTGGCACTCCGGGAGTGCGGACAGAAGTGAAAACTTCAACAATAATTACGTGTGTATTTTTTTAATCGTCATATAAACAAAACACAAACAGAATACTTTGCCACCACTCACTGACATATCGGAAATACATTAAAACCGAGTACATCCCGAGGATAACCGAAAACCTCCATCCATCTTTTAATTAGATTCATGTGGGTAATTGGTTATCATCTAATATTGTACCTTTGTGTGTTGTGCTGTCTTTTGTATGCACCAAATAAATGGTTTATCTATCTATCTACATCCGAATGTAGCGCGCTGTCGGTAACAGTGTCGCGAGTTCAATGGTTTTTTCCCATGTCAAAAATTGCCCAACGCGCCTAAAGATGTTTTCCCTTCAAAAAAAAAAAAACAGTTATTGAGACGTAAGGGTCAGATAGGCAGTCGCTCCATGTAAAATACTGATATTTAGCTGCATCCGGTTAGACTGGAAGCCGACCCCACCATATACACATCAAAAGTGTCTAGAGATCGGTTTATTTAGTTACTAAAAATCAGGTTTTTTAATTATATTTTTTGTAACTCCTATTGTAACTCTATTAGTAAATTTCGACATTTGTAAAGGGAATAGTTTTTGAATCTCGGTCAGAAGACGAAAAACTTCTGTCAAGTCGTATTACTTAGTCCTGCAACGGGTTTAAGGCCAAATCAGTAACAATATTTCTGCCATAGTTATTCTTCTTTTTAGCGTGTCGATCTAAATGTACTCGGCCCAGAATTCGGCTACTTGATTGGCGCCATCACCAGCGTCCATCAGTTCCTGTAACGGGCAGCTGACAGGACACGATATTAAGTGTCCCATCGTTTGTGGAACAGCACCACATGTACACTACAAGGCGGCCATACTTGTAACAACATTATTATAACATTTCAGGACGCAGGAACTGCACACTTAGCGGACGCGTTGGCAGAGCAAGCGTCGCAGTCGCCGCCCTCCGCAGCCGCCTCGCCGTTGTCGCCGCATCGGTGTCAAGGTATACCTACCAAGAAAACGACACCCATAATGAAAAAATTGAAAATTTTTGCAGCCGCCATCTTGGATTTTTTATTTTGACCTCACTATCGGCTTCAGCACCCTCGATAACCATGAAAACTCTCTCTCTTTCTCTTCTTAAACTCTATTGAATAACTCTTAAGCGTTACGCCGTGATGTCGAAAAAATAAAAAAATAGATATAACTGCAATTTTTTTGTATCGAGAAAAAATCATTGCATCGTGTATTCCTTTTACACGATACCTAGACCAAAGAGTCAAAAACATATACCAAAATGTTAAATTCGTATTCCACATACTTAACAAGTTACACGAGATAGATGAGCCACATTTTTTTCAATATATCACCGTAAAGAGCGACTGGCGGGCGGGCGATACGAAGTTCGCCGGGCCAGCTAGTCTTCTATATAAATAAAAAAAAAATACGTGTGGCACTCGGGGACTGCCGCGGTAAAGCTATTGCATAGCAACGCACACAAACACCGTGCCGAAGTCTGCCGAACTGATACGACGTTAGACGATGCTTAGGTTTATTTTCGTTACGGAATTTCTTCATTCGGTCGCCGCGCTCAAAGCCGCGCGCGCGATAAAAGCTATGCAATAGCTTAAAAAGCCGGCCAAGTGCGAGTTGGACTCGCACACGAAGGGTTCCGTACCACCGTACAATAATTAACACTACATATATAAAAAAATCACGTTAATTGTATGGGAGCTCTCCTTAATTTATTTTATTTAATTATTTATTAACCGACTTCAAAAAAGGAGGTTCTGTATTCGACCCGTATGTATGTATGTATGTTTGTTTGTCCGCGATTTTCTCCAAAACTAATGAACCGATTTTGATAATTCTTTCACGAATGTGATCTACATACTTTCAGGAAGGTTTTAGTATATATAATACATTATATAATTATTCTTATGTACGATGTTATATGCATAAATGTACTGCATCTCCGGCATTTCTATACGATTTTTGATGATTCTTCTAGTCGGTGTCTTCAATTCCTCAATGCACTAGTGTTATTTGAATTTGTGTGGAGTAGGTACAACTAAAAAGTGAAAAATAAAAACTTTTTTACAAATAAAACAACCGACTTCAAAAAAAACTACAAAGTGATAAATAACTTTAATTTCGGAAGTCGGTGTCAAAAAACGAAAATGCGGAACCAACGACACCGACTTCCGAAATTAAAGTTATTTATCACTTTGTAGTTTTTTTTGAAGTCGGTTGTTTTTTTTGTAAAAAAGTTTTTTTTTTAAAGTGATATACAACTAAGTACCCATTCTGTAAATAATTCAAACGTCTACCTGTTGCCGTTATTAATATCGAGCAAATAACGGCAAAAAAATCACGTCTGTTGTATGGGAGCCCCCCCTTATGATCTTCGATTTTTTGGATTTTTCTCTGCCCCGAATAGCAGAATAACTAATTTAAACATGAAAAAAAAATCACGAAACGAAATATAATGAAGATAATTCATTTTCTCATACATTTTGTATTCATTGATTCTGAGGCGGTTCGAAGTTCGCCTGGTCAGCTAGTATTTAATTTTTTTTTATATTTCTTATTTTCAGTTGGTGGACACGAGGCTCGAGGGCTGGCATTCCTAGTGTTATGGAACAATCAACTCACCAGAAACTGTGCGCCGTATCTTAGTAAAGCGTTGGTTAGTATATATTGAAAAAACCCAACGTTATAAGGGTGCACAATAAGTTACATAAGTTTATACTTATGTTATATAACACGTCCAAACTATTTAACATTGCTAACCTCTCTATAGAAACATGTTAAATAACTATGTTTAATAACATGTTATGTTAAGCAGTGTGGACGCACCTTAACGGGTGCAAGGTCCGGCGTTTCTAAATTTGCCAAAGATGTAAACAACAAAATAAATGTTCTTGTACAGTCAACAAAAGAGATAAGTATGCAGGATCGTCGGATATAGTTGAAGTTTAGTAAGAAACCGATGTATGTTCTCGAATAAAATTTAATTTTATTAATAGAAAACAAACAGCTCATTTATCAAATTAAATTTCAGTCGACAACAAGTTGACTGTACATCGATTTTATTCAATTTCGAGCTGCCATTGTTGTTTACATCTTTGGTAAATTTAGCGCGGTCGGACCTTAGAAAGACACTTAACGAAGCTGAAGGTCACTTGTACGCCCCGTCATTGTAATCATTTTTTTTTTTTTACTCGACCATACCTGGGAACCTTCTGGAAACAGAAGGCCAATTCTCGTAATTTAAAACGTTCAAAATCTAGTCGCAGTCTCATCTCAGCGACAAACAAATGTCAAAAACTTGTCAAAATGTAGGGAAATTAGAGGTATTTTTTGACAGATTGAGACAGATCAGAGTTCTTAAAATTACGAGAATTGCCCCCTCTGGTGGTTTTGTTTTTGTTTGCTTAGCGTAACTAACACAACGAGTATTGTTGAATTTTCAAAATGAAAGGTATTTTTTTCAGTGACCGAGTCCTGCCGCCTGCGAGCGTTTAAACTGCGTGCGCGCTTTATTTTCCAAACATGTAAATAAATCTGTTTTTTGTAAAAAAAACAAGTTTAACCGGTCAAGCTCCGCGTGTCGCTTATCGGCGACGTAAAAATAGAAAATCAATTATGTCTCATTAGCGGAGCCTGACAGATTAATCACACATCATAAAGTTCAGTTTGCGCTAAAAAATTCAAAACATTTTTATGATTTTTCCAGTAGTCATATATAATCTGAATTTAAATTTAATTTTGACTTACATAAAGTTATTTTTTAATTTATTTATTTATCTTACTTATATGTACCATTATACAGGATATAACCCAATGCGGTAAATGCGCTTATCCTAACTTAAATTGTACTAAAATCTATAACTTATTATAAATAATGCCTTCCTGGTGAATTCACTCAGAGAACAACAGAATAAGTCGTCCCGCTTGCTATGAGTTTGAGCGTGCGGAGTGCACGCGTCAAGGGCGCCTCCCTTAAAAGGTTAACCTTTTAAGCGCTTGGCTAAACATTCATTGCCGTGCCCCTAGCGCCCGGCTACAATTCGATAAAATAATACCTACAATAAATAGGGAGGAGAAATCGTTGTATTCAATAAATAATAGTCAAAAAGTTTTTTTCTCTATTTAATAATGGTTTTAGTTGTACCACGCAGTTAATAGGACAAAAATAAAACGAAAAAATCATGCATGTCTCTGTCGCATAAATACGACACGAGCGGTAGGGGCACGGAAATATGTGTCGCATAAATGCGACACAAGCGGTTAAAAGGTTAAAAGTTGATAGAACATGAATTGGAAACAAGGATTTGAAAAGACTTGTATGTTCGTGATAATTGATTTTATGACTGTAAGTAGGTTTGTACAAACACTTACTCGTCAATCATATTTTTTAAAACTAGATGAGGTCGGCGTTTCCTATCTGACTACTCTGAGAAGAAAGGCCGAAACAAACTCAGAGGTCACAGTCTCTTTTAAAGTCCAGACATAATCTTGATCAGATCATTTGAATCTGAAGACCATGTAGATTGGTGTCTGAAATTGTCTTTTGAGGAAAGAACCACACAGATTGAGTGGAGCTGTCCAGTCAGTGCACGTATTTTTCAGTAATCATGTAGCTCAACTCAAAACTTAAGCCGCCATCTCCACGGGCGAGAAAATCGCGGCGAGAGTCATGCGGTGCCATCAGATTATCGTCGTGTGAAGATCGATCGATCTATCGCTGCGATTATCTCGCTCGTGGAGATGGCGCCTTAGGAGCTCAACGATTATTTATTTATTTATGTATACTTTATTGTATACCATAAAAATACAAAAAAAAAAAAAATCGTTCACTAAAAATATACAATAGGCGGCCTTATCGCTTCGACGAACAATGAAAAGTTCAACCTGATGAAAAGATGAGTAATATTGAATGAAATATTTTCTGTTTCCAGCGTTCGTCCCAGTCTCTCTGCGTACTAAACATCGGTCGCAACGCGCTCGGCAACGACGCGGTGCGTGCGCTGGCGCGCGGCGCGGCGCTCGTGTCGCTGGGGCTGCAGGCCGCGCGCCTCGGGCCCGACGCCGCCGCGCTCGCCGACCTCGTCCGCGCCGACACTAAGCTACAGGTGAGCGCTTGGAGCTCTAACACACGCACCGTCACGACCACATACCTGTCCCTTTTTTTTTTTGGGATGGGAAATCATCTAATGACTCCTCCCGCTCTGGGTGGAGCGGAAGTGAGTGTCAGACTCTTACTGACTAAAACCCACCCGTGTTCCTTCCTTAGCACTTTATGTTCCGGGGCAGCGGTAACCCTTTCGGACGATCCCGCTACCCCGGCAGGCTTCGGCCCTGGCGGGCCCCTTCCTTAATGCTGACATCTCTTTGAGGCGCGCGTGGAACACATACCGTCGGCACGGGCCTGCTCCTGATCGGGCGGAGAGCTACCCATTACTCTCCGTCCGCAGGCCCGCGCCTACGGTGGGCGGGCGTGGTCCCGCGGCTCCCGACGCCCGAGGCGCCTCCCGCGGCGGCTGGGACGTGAGGCTCTGTCCCTCAACCATCCCGCCACCTCTTTCGCTAGCATGTACATGTAGCATATACCTGTCCCTTGCGCAACATTCAAAAGCGATTTATCCTTTAACGCCTCAAGCGTCAAGTGTACATGTGCTCGAAACGTCAACGGTACACCAAGTGTGCACAACAGTGTCATTGTTCTATTGTCATTGTTGAAAAAATGACTTTACTGCGTCCATTAAACTACTCCGACGCGTGGGGTGTTTCGACAGGTATAACCCGGTTCATTAAAGAAAGGAATCTTAAATGGCGGCGCTTATCATGTTCTCTCGCTCGCACACTAGTGCCGTCTATACTCACTCTCGCGCGTACCGTAAGCAGAAATAAAATTAGTCTTGATTTGCTTCCACGCTGTCTTGAACTCTTGACGCGCTCAGTGATCCTTTTTACGAATTCCTTGTTATATATTCCGTTGTTACCTGTTTGTTATTGTTGTTCAGTTTTGTTTTATTGTTGTTTCGTTGTTTGGTCGTGTGTACTGTGCGGAGACAGTTATTATGACTGCTTTGAAAAAAAAAAACTTTGGCTTGAAATTTTACATGCTAACTGTACTATCTGTCAACGCAAGTACAAGCCGCCATTTAAGATTCCTTTCTTCAATGCATCGGCTTATAGGCGGGCAAACGTGTGAGAGGTTAAAGTTAAGATTCGCGAGCACATTCGAAAGAAGCTGGCAATGTCACCACAAAGGTAATATTTTCTCATTATTTGTCTTATTTCTTTTTATTATATTCATTTATCTATGTATATTTATTTTTAACTAGCTGCGCGGTTTCACCCGCCTAAGTGTCGATCCCGTGGGAATATAGGGATAAAAAGTAGCCTGTATGTTAATCCAGGGTGTCAGCTACCTCCATACAAAATTTTATCAAAATTGGTCCAGCCGTTTGAGCGTGAAGAAGTAACAAACATATAAACACACAGACACACTCACAAACTTTCGCCTTTATAATATTAGTATGATTTATAGTTTTAATTGGAAAAAAGGAAGGAGGAAGGTCGACTGAAATTTAATTTGATAAATGAGCTGTTTGTTTTCTATTAATAAAATTAAATTTTATTCGAGAACATCCATCGGTTTCTTACTAAACTTCAACTATATCCGACGATCCTGCATACTTATGTCTTTTGTTGACTGTACATAATAAAGAGTATCCTAGTCTATTCTACATGAATGTACAATCTTACAAGAATAACACTAATGAAGAAAGCAAAATGGGTATGTAAGGATCGCGCCAGGTGGCGTGCTGTAGCTTCTGCCTATCCCCATGGGAAGGATAAGAAATCATAATCAGCCTACAATGTTCCCACTGCCGGGACACAGGCCTCCTCTCTGTGGGGGGAAGAATAAAAATAAAAAAAATAATCAGCGCCTGACACTACTCCATACAAGTTCAGACGTGATTGAAAACTTATTATTAATTTTATGATTTTACACATCTCGGGACCAAGGGGTCCCGGTCCTTTGGAAGGCGTACGAGGGGCCGAAGCCAACTCGCAGAGGCCCCTTAGGAAATTTTAATGAAATGTGGCACCAACCGACGATTATCCCTGTATGCACTATGCAAGTGCACCCAAGGATAACCCCCGGTTCGTGTAGGACTATTGCGGGATATGGAAAAATAAAAAGATGGACTATGGGTTTGGGTGGCTAAAGTGAACTGGTTACCAAGAACTATTGAAGAACTATGACCCCTGCCTGATCAATGTTTTATATATACACGAATAAAATGGCAGGGGGTGACTTGCACACTCAATAATGGGCCCCCAGAAACGGTCGCTAGTACATAGTGACGTAGCGACAAGGGCGCAACATGTCCTGAGGTGCTTATGAGGAGTGGAGAGGTATTCCACGGCTATCAGGACAATCCCGGAAGTACGGTCAAGATCCCTACCAGCATCTTACTGGAATACTTCCTTCCTCCGAGAACGTTTGCTCTTGCGAATCTCCACTCAAGCCGGCCAATAAAGGCAAGAATGAGGTGAAAGCTCTGTTCCTCGTCATTGTTCACTCCAGCCGGCCAATAAAGGCAAGTCAGAGGTGAGGAACAAGACTTCTCCCGGGAGATAGGGTCCGTGGGGTCGCTACTGCCCAACAGCTCGCCACATGCTGCCCTGCGGGTTTCTGTATCTCTCTTGGTCTGGCTCCTCATCTTAGACCCATTCCGGAAAGTAAACTCTCCCGGCACAGGCCCAGAGTTCGGAGCGCGCAAGCCCCACCACGACGTCAACGTAGAGATACGTCAACGTAGAGATACGTCAACGTAGAGATACGTTAGCCTGTGATGTCCCACTGCAGGGCAAAGGCCTCCCTACTCTCTTTCCACTTCTCTCTGTTCGAAGCTGCTAAGGACCAGTTCTTGTTGAAGGAGTTGATTAAAAACTTGCCTACTAAAATTACGTCAGGTGCTGCTGATTAATTTGACAGGACTGAACTAAAATTTATCTTCTGTCCTTTTCTTAATGAAATAGAAAGAAAAATATGCATTGAACTTACATTTTAGTTTAGTTTGTGAACAACAGAATCGGCAGCAGTATCAAACTAGTATTATAATTATGTTCCTAAGTATCATTTATCCTATTTTCTTATATTTCCAGAGGCTAGATCTCCGCGAGAACCGACTCGGCAGCGCCGGTCTACAAGCTATCCTAGCCGCCATGAAGGATAACTCCACTCTCACGCAGATCGACCTAGACGAACCGCCCGCGCCTGTGAGTTATACCAATTACAATATTTACACTGCTATAGTTACCGCCACGAAAGATGAGACTTGACACATCACGTGGTTTGACATGCGCAGTACACGATTTTAGGGTAGGGGGTAATCTGATCCGATTCCGAAAATTATTTCACTTCGCACTATCGGTGGAACAAGGGCACAACTAATAAAAAATCTGAAAATGAGTTAAGTATGCCAATGTGCTTTAACCTTTTAACCGCTTACGTCGGATTAACCCGACAAATATTTCGTGTCCATTCCGCCAGGGTCGTATATATACGACCAAATAACACAGCTCGTTTAATTTGTATTATTATTACATCATCACAGCTCGTTTCATCGGTATTTATTTTTCGTTTTTTTTTTCGGGCGCTGGGGCGCGGTAACTCGTATAAAGTCGGGCGGTTAAAAGGTTAGGCGCCACTAGTCGATATTTTTTCCATACAAATTTCGGGAGAGTATTACTCCACTGTTTGACATTGTACATCCAAAGTTAAACATGATATCGTTTTGTCTTATTATTGATTGTGTCTGTACGGAAACAGAATCGTAAAATAACAAGCCATTAAAAAGTTATGAGCCAACAAAGATTCGTTTTTCTTGCTAATTTTAACGTAACTTTGGGTGTAAATAAGTGATAAAAGAGGTCTAAAATCATCAAAACCAAGTCCGTACCGACAAAGCTCAGTTATCGAAGAGTTCAATAAACTTTATTTATAATTGATTTATGCAGTGGTTTTTTCCTAAAACTCGATTTTCCAAAGCACGTTTCGAATTTTTTTACGCGTCTATCAGTTCGGAACGGTGTTTCTGTGCGTGAGAACTAGACGTTGTGCGTGTAGACTAGTGTCTAACTGCTCATCACTGATACTAGCTCTATCAGAGACGAAGCCAGGTGAGACAGCGTGCTTTTTGCCCATGACCACCAGTGAGTTCGAGCTCGCGACTAGTTTACTCTTAAATTTTGGTGCAAAAAGGGCAAAAGGGCAATCAAAAAAAGTATTTCTTTAAATTATAGTACACATAAT
The DNA here is from genome assembly GCA_914767645.1 of Hydraecia micacea. NCBI lineage: Eukaryota > Metazoa > Arthropoda > Insecta > Lepidoptera > Noctuidae > Hydraecia > Hydraecia micacea. The sequence continues at coordinate 5,383,023 of OU611805.1, forward strand.
AAATACTTTACTCCTGTAAAGTACATACCTAAATTCGCCAAAGTGTAAGGCTTATTTCACCCAAAAAATATATTACATAAAATCAATATTAGCAGAAAAACATACATAAAAACAAAACAAATCATAAAATGTCTAGTGAAAAATTAAAAAACGTGCAGTTTGTGCCCTGTTCCACCGATGATGCGACTTATAGAAGGCTATGCAGATGATGCGAGAGCAGTGGTGGCCAAGTGGTGTCCCAGCAGTGGGAACATTATAGACTGATTATGTATGTATGTTATGTATAGTCTTTTGTATAAATAAAAAATATTTTCTTATATTTTACAGGACTCAACAAACTTAACAGCGGAAGACAGTGAAACAGCCCTCATACGTCGCCTCACAAGAGATATACGCGCAATGTGTCGAAGAAATGAGCCCCCTGTACGACAAGACGAGGAGGGCGCGCACCCTGTACATAGAAAGATCAGTCTCACGTGCCACACCGCCTGTCTGCTTAGAGTGAGTCATTTATACTTTATTAAGCTTTGGAATAAAAAACTCAAATGTCATACTTACAACTTTTGGAAGGACTCGTTGGCTAAGCAATAACAGCCGCACGGGTCGATTGATCAGGTTAAGCAACGTGTGCCGCGGTCGGTCCGTGGATGGGTGACTGACGTGAATTCAATATTAATGATGTAACTAATACTTTAGTAAAAATATAATTTAAAAGAGTGTCCATGGAGTTTCTCGCCCGTTCTTCTCCATAGGTACCTACGCTTTGGAATGGGCAACTAGCTTCATATTTTCTGACTGACCGACTTCTTGATAATTCAAAAGTTCCTGTAAACGGTTTAATTGAAATAAATGCTTTGAGTTCTAGTTTGAAATAAAAAGTGTTGTTTGTCCCTTAGGGCGGGCTGGGCGCGGGCGAGGAGGAGCGGCGCGCGCGCCTGCGCTCGCCCGCGCCGTCGCCCGCGCCGTCGCCGGCCGGCAGCCCCGTGCCCGCGCCGCACATAGCCTCGCGCTTCATGGTGAGCGAACTGCACTCGAGTACACACTGAACAAACTCGAATAATGTTAAACCATAACTGTTCTTTTCAAGGGCAAATAAAATAAAAGCGACAACGTTCGATTGTGCAGGTTCGTTTAGAGAGAATGCTACAAAATGGTAACTTTTAGGGCATTCGTTACATTCGCGCGTGCGCACGCGGCGGGGGTCCGCCTCGCGTGTTTGTATTGAAAGATAATATGAGCAGCGCTCTCAGGCGCGCACGCGTGCGACGGGCTTGCACACGCAGTGCGCCCGCACAGTGCACCCGCCGCGTGCGCATTGAAGTGGTAAATAAGAACAAGCCCATGCCGGTTCATTTCTTGTAAAACCGAGTACATCCCGAGGACAGCCGAACACATCCGAAGCGATGTCGGTTACGGTAACAGTGGCGCGAATTCAATGGTTTTTTCCCATCACAAAAGATGCCCAAAGCGCCTAAAGAAGTTTTCACTACAAAAAATTTAATCGAATTCATAAAATTACTATCTATTTTCAGGTGACTCGAGTAACACCGGAACGCGACTCCTCCACAGACAGCAGCGGTTCTACGTCATCATCATCGTCCACTCCCACCAGGCTATCCTACTGCCCACCCTCGCGGTTTAGAGTCGTGCAGGTATATACACGATGAATTTACTGTATAGAAACATATTATTATGACACGAATAGCAGTACAGATGCCAGCACATCAAGTTACCCGAAACTGTAAAATTTTCCCAATCCACTTTGAACCTTATACTTTAGCGATGAAGTTGAAAATCTATTAAAGAAATTTGACAGATTTTGGTGGCTTGATGTTGTGATTCTGGCTTTTAATACTGATATTCAGTTGCATCCAGTTAGACTGGAAGCCGACCTCAACATAGTTGGGAAACGGCTAGGCAAATGATGATTCTGGCTTTTAGAAATCGTAAGATTTTTTAAATAAAATTGGTAGAAAAAATAATAGAATAAGAAATGAGTACATAAGAGGAAGTTTGAAAGTGGCACCGGTAACTGAAAAGTTGTGTGGAAATCGTTTATCATGGTATGGGCATGTGATGCGGAGGAATGAGGAAAATGTCGTGAGGAGAGTTTTGAGTATGAATGTCGATGGCTATAAGCGTAGGGGAAGACCAAAAAAACGATGGATGGAATGTGTGAATGATGATATGATTAGAAAGGGGGTGACTACCGAGATGACGTCTAATAGAGAAGTATGGAAGAAAAAGATATGTTGCGCCGACCCCAAATAAATTGGGATAAGGGCAGGAGAATGATGGTGGTTGAAAAAATAAACAAACCAAAATTCATTATTTTCAGGTCATGGAGCCGCCTCAAATTCAGGTGCATCCCGCTTCCAGCCAGCCAAGGAAGTCACCTTCAAGATTCTCAGTAACCAGAAACTATGACTCAGTATACAATCCCAACCCCACTCCGCCTAACAGTCCTGCTCAACCCGTGATTTATACTCAACTACAGAACGAAGTCGTCACTCAACTCAAACACGAAGCGAGTCTAAACAAAAATGATGCCTTAACTCAAACTAAGAACGAAGTTGTTACTCAACTCAGGCATGATGCGATAGTCAAATGTGATTCAGTTAGTAATGAAGCTATTGCTCAACTAGGCAATGAAAAAGCTGAGACTCAAATTAAAAATGAGACACAGGGGAAAAATGAAGTGCACACACAAGGTAAAAATGAAATTACTGCTGTTAAAAGTGAACCGATTGTTACAGAAAATGTGCAAGTTAAAAATGTAGTTCCAATTGAAAATGAGCCTGCAGGCAAGAAAGTTATTACAACACAAGTAAGGAATGAAGCTATGAAACAGTCAAAGATTGAAGCGTTAGCTCAAATTCAAACTGAACCGTCGGTACAGGGAGAATTTATGGCTCAAACTGAAATCAAACCAGTAGAAAAAACAGAAACAAAACCAGAGCCTAAAATTGAAGCTGCCACTCAACTTAAATCTACAGAACCAATCAAAAATATTGTTACAACTCAAGTAACACACGGAAAGAGTCAACATAAAAATGAACCTGTACTTCAAGTCAAAAACGAAGCTGAAACTCAACTACAAAATTTACCTGTAACTCAAGTGAAAAATGAGCCGACTGAACTTAAAAATGAGACTTTGACACCAATTAAGAATTTAGTTACAACTCAACTCCAACATAAGCCGACGTTAGTAAAAGTGGAGCCGGCAATTCAAGTCAAAAATACAGGTAACCAATTTAGTCCAAACGTTGCTTCCACAAGTCAAACTGGTAATGTTAATAATCAGGCTAAATATACAAGTATTGAGTCTGTAATTCTAGATAAAATCACATTAGGTACTGAATTAGAAATGCAATCAACGACTCAACTTAGAAATCTACCGGGTGGTTCTACAATTCAAAATATTATGCCGCTTACTCGAGCAAAGAAAGATACTATAACTCAATGCAGCTCCGAATCCGCTGCTCAAGTTGGAAGACTACCGGTTGAAACTACCTGTCAAACGAATGTTGATGTCAAACAGTCAAAGTCTCCTAGTGTTGAGTCTGTAATTCAAGCAAAGAATGGAGCAACTCAACCCACTGCTGAATTAACCATTCAACTTAAAAAAATACCGCTTGAGCTTGTCAGTCAAAAAGTTGAGCCTGTATTTCAAGCAAGAAATGAAACAGTTTCTCAATTCTCAACGGAACCGAAGGCACAAGTCAAACATTTCGTGGTTGAGTCTTCGAGTCAAACGAATATTGATGACAAACAGACTAAATCTACAACTGTTGAGCCTTCAATACCACATAAGAATAGTGAAACTAAATCCGAAACAGACTTGAATACTCAACTTAAAATGTTACCGCCCGTTGAGTCTACAAGTCTAGCCGATATTGGTATCATCAAACAAGCTAAACCTACAACAGTTGAGCCTGTCCTTCAAGTAAAGAATATCGCAGCTACTCCAATAAAAACAGAATTAACGACTCAATCGCAAAACGCACCTGTTGTCTCTATAAATAAACTGCCAACTGAGCCTGTGAGTCTAATACAAATTATCAAAACTGATACTCAAGTCAAAACTGAGCTTCCGATATCAATTGAGTCTTCCAGTGCAGATAAACCTGCAGATATAGACTCGGCGACTCAACTTAGAGGTTTAATTGAAACTTCAAGTAAGATCAAAACCTCGCCGTCTCATTCAATTTTACCGAGAACGTCAATAGCTACTATAGAAGAGTTTCCTGAATGTGATGACATTGAACTCGGTGACTCAGCGTCGAGTATTACTCAACTGTCTACAAGTGATTCTAGTAAGACTAAATCGAATGTCGAGTGTGATCCTACTTGCAAATCCAATGAGTTTGCAAGTCTAGACTTTGATATAAGTGTCGACCCTAAAAAGACTTTCGACAACGCAAAAATTGAGTTCACAGACTCGAAAATCGTAACCGGAATCTTAACTGAATTAGGTAATACACCTAAAAAGAGTGCTGAATTGAGTACTCAACAAACCGTGCCTCAGTCTGACTCTGAAAGGAACTCAGACGGATCCAATCTCAAAAACGTAAAAACTATAAGTTATTTAAGTGTGATAGAAATTAGTATTAAACCGACGATAGTGACAAGTGATTTAAGCTACAGTGAAGTGGTCAAAAGTGAAAAAAGGAACGCCAAAGTGTCGTCCGACCACAACACTGTGAACAACGTCGAAGAAGACCTAGGAAATATAATAAAGGAAATAAAAGTTTTAGTTAAAAATAAAAATAGTTTAGATGACAATGTACCTGTTGATAGCGTTATACTTAAAAAGAATAAGAGTGAATCAAGCTTAGATAGTCCCGATCTAGAAGTTTCTAGACTTATGGAGAATAGGAGAGAGGAAAGGAGTGTTTTCGATAGTAATTCTTCTTTGGAAATCTCTGGGAGTTCTATGGAGAGTCTTAACGAACAGAATAAGACTGTTCAAGAGCTAGATAGACGGAAATCCGGTACTATCCTCTCAAATGAAGGTAGTATGGAGTCAACGAGCGAAGTAACACCAGTTAACAGTGGGAATTTCTTAAATCTCTCTCTCAGTTCGAATGAAAGTGTGTCCCCAATATTTGGGAAGACTAAACTTATACATGATTCGCTGTCGAGCTTAGAAGCAAGTGTCAGCTCCCTAGATTCAGCTAAACAGGACAGGATCATGGTCACATCAGCCGATTCCGGTATAGAATACTCCTTACAACACCCCTCGGAAAACAAAGAAGAAAACTCCTCAAACGAAGGCACTTTGACAAACTACTCCAGTTTGAAGGAAACTGTCAAAAAACCTGAAAGTTTCCAACTAGTAGATACGTTGACATCTTCTCCAAAACGGACGTCAAGTTTGCTAGATGTGCCCGCTTTAAAAAATAAAGGGCTGGATCGAATGAGGAAGATTTCTTGGGTGGCCCCGTCTTCCAGCTTCCATATACCCAGACCAGATGAAAAAGAAGCGAAGCCTTCTCATTTAGAGAAGCTGCTAAGCCTATTTCAGCATCCAAGCAGCATATTCTCAAGGAGTTTGACTAGTGATGATGAGAAAAAGTCAGCATCAAACACTCCTCCACGTAAAGATTCTTCTCTTACCAGCTCTTTCTGGTCTTGGGGCAGCACCATAGAGAAAGACAGAGAAGAAGATAGCTCAGAAGCCACAGACTCGACTCTCTCCGAAAGAGTCCAAGTCTCATTCGTAGACGAGTCTTTCTCAAAGAAGTTAGACTCTAAAACTCCCTCTACGGACACTGATAACACGCTAAGCGAATTCCAGTCGTTTCCCACGCAGGAGAGTGAGATAGCAGATGATAGAGTTACCAAAACCACCGAAGATATAATAGTACAAAATTTAGACTTAAGTGTAATTAGTAATACAAAGAGAGATGTAGATAGGAGAAGTGATGATCTCGTAAGAGAGGGACAGGAAGAGAAGGAAAAAGAGTTAGCCAGGCCGAGGTCTTTCGCCGCTGTCCTGAAAAGCTCGGGCTCTGAAAATTCTTTAGATAAACAAAACAGTCCTGATAACGGACAATCAGTTGATAAACTTCCGAGTAAAGTTATCAGAGGCATTAAAGAAAATATTAGCCCTGAAAACACGCTTACCTCAAGCATGACGAACACTAAAGCCTTAGCTGTAGAATTAGAAAGACAAGTGAAGAATCCTACCGTAAATGTATGGGATAACACATTAAAAAATGAACCCAAAATCGAAGAAGTTAAAGTCCAAAGCGATCTAGCACCCATAGCTACTATTGAGGAGACGTTAGACGAAGACAACCCTTTACAGCTAGCATATATAGATGATGTGAAACTCGAAGATATGTCGAGAGTTCACGCTGAAGATGAGAAAGAATCGAAAACGCAGGACATAGATTTGGGCAAAGACGCGTTGTCATACTTAATTTATGAAAACAGGGACTTCGAAATAGGCGCGGAGAGTATTGTCAAAACGACGGCCCAGCAAGGCTCGTTAGCAGAAGAATTAAAAGAAGCGGAAATCAAGGAAATTCTAGATCTTTCGCCAGAATTGGTCGTAGACGACAGTCTTCAAGACAACGTATTCACAGCGAAAGAAATCATCGGCTTACGTAGTTCCCCGGTCATTCCCGAGCGGGCGAAACTCAAAAAATCGAATTCTTTAGAAGATTTATCTCAACTCTCAGACGATAAAAGCCCTAAAGCAAAGACTATCATGTTCAAAGTACCAGAGAGTACCACGCCAAGGGACATACCTGAGCGCAGATCGAAGCTACGCACCCGAAGCGGATCGAGCCCGAAATCTTTGCCCGAAAGTTTGAACAAACCGTGCCCGTTAACGAAAATGGAATCTATATTGACTAAAAAGAAGAAAAAAGTGTCGTCTTTAGGGAAAATGGCGCGAGACTCTTTACTCGCTTTAAATATGAGTGAGGAAGAAATTGCAGAGTTCAGACGTTCTTACAAACTGACGTCTGTAGAGAGTCTGAAATCGTTAGAGTCCGTTTCTGAGAGCGGGAACTCTGTGGACTCGAGATGCAGGGCTTGTCTCAGGCAGTCCCAAGAAAGTTTGATGTCCCTAGACTCAATTTCTGAAGATTGCAGATGTACAGAGGAATGTGATAGACCTGGTAAGTCCGCGAGATAGGTTTTAAAGTAAGAGTGGAAATAAACTGTTTTTTTTTTGTAATGTATAGAGAATTTTTAATTTTTAAGACATGTTGTCAGTTTTTGCTTGGTTTTGGGCGGAGGTGTGAGTCATTTCTGGGCCTTTTTATAGAGGGTGGCAGGATTTTGCTTCTTAAGGTGAATGCGCAGTGGTAGCCCGCGAAATTTCAATTTTTCATACGTTTTTTGCAATTTTCAGGTCAGTGTTAAGTTGTATCTTGATCAAAATTTGATTTGCGACTATAAGAGGTACGTATATACAGAATTATAATCATTAGAATCATTAATACATCTTTCTAAGTTAGATTTGTACCATTACAACAAACTCTTATGGAAAAGTGCTTAATGGTAAAAATCTAACTTAGAAAGATGTGTTAATGATTCTAATGATTATAATAATTATATAAAACGTCGTACCTGTTATAGTCGCGAATCAAATTTTGATCAAGATACAACCTGAAACTGACCTGCAAATTGCAGAAACCGTAAGAAAATTTGAATTTCGCGGTCTACCACTGCGCATTCACCTTAAGACACGGACTTAAGGTTGAAATTACGATCATCAATGCAGGCTCATGATACTATCTCTTAAATATTTATTACGATTTTGATTCTTAACACACTGACCTAAAGTTCAAATTACAAACATCCATGCAGGGCCATAATACCATCGCGTAAATATTTATTACGATTTTGATTCTTAAGATGCCGACCTAAGGTTCAAATTACTATCATCCATGCAGGCTCATCATGATACCAGCTCTAAAACGAATAGAATATTTAATTTAATCTTGACTTGCACCTCTGCTAACCCTTTTTTAGAGAAGTCAGGAATGTATGACAGACTCGAATTACTTTAGCCACTTAAAAATGAAAGATCGAATGATTTGGACTTAATGCAATAAAAAGTGAAGTTTTGCTAAAACGAACCAACCGACTTCAAATTTTCTCCCATTTTCCGAAGTACAACGGCACAAGGAGATTTTGGCGCCCAAATTCGGGACAAGCGCAGCCATCTTGTTTTACAAACACGACAGGGATGATGACTAAAAGTAGAAGTGCTGGGATACAGGCCTCCTCTCTCCGTGAGGGGATCCTTACCCGGTTGATGACAATAAGCTCGCCCCCTATTACATGGGACTTAAACATAACAGGCGAAATGTGGGTGTACTATAGGTACACCCCTGCCCACCCCCTCAGGGTTTTCAGGCGTGATATTATGTTATGTAATGGCGTATCCACACATGCCGCCGGCTTATGCCGCCGGCTTTACCGGCGGCCTGCAGATGCGGTTGCAATTTTCGCAGTAAAAGAGTGGGCATGGCCGGCGGCCTGGCCGCCGGGTTGGCCGCCGGCCGTGCCGCCGGGCATATGTGGATGCGCCATAATGAGAGATTGTGGGTTGGTTCATTTTGGCGGAACTAAGTACAATAATTGAAGATTTAAAATGGCAGGTATGAAAATAAATGATTAAACCTCGTTCAAAACCTACACTTGAATTCAGAAATAATAATTCATTTTATTGACACAAGTACGCTATTGTCTACTTTAGCGTTATGAAGTCTTAAGTTGATTTTTGAGTGAACTTTTGTAATAAAAAGGTCGTAAATACATTTTGGTTGCAATGGAATTTGAACCTTGTTTTGTATGAGTTAATTTTTCCGAAATAATTATGATAATGAAGAGATTCTGAATTTAAGGTTAGGTTTTATAATACCCTAAGCTTTGCTCCAAAACGGTTGAAAAAAAAATCAATATTTGTTGTTAATTATTTATTTTCATACAAATGACAATTTATAGCTTCCTTTACGAGGTCAAACTAAATTACCTGGTGAACCGTCTTAGACCGTGTTGGGTATTGGTATCACCATCTGCCTAGCCTTTTCCCAACTATGTTGGGGTCGGCATCCAGTCTAACTGGATGCAGCTGAATACCAGTATTTTACATGGAGCGACTGCCTATCTGACCTCCACAACGCAGTTACTGGGTAATAAGATACCCCTAGCCGCACGGTCCGATCGATCAGGTTAAGCTACGCTTGCCGCGGTTGGTCCGTGGATGGGTGACCATATATACATAACAAGACCCCCTCCGTGCTTCGGAAAGCACGTTAAGCCGTTGGTTGGGGCTGTCATTCGTGGATCTTTGACAGTCGGGTCGTCAGAAGTCCGAAAGTCTGACAACCAGTCTTACCAAAGTGTATCGTATTACCCAATAACTGGGTTGTGCAGGTCAGATAGGCAGTCGCTCCATGTAAAATACGGGTATTCAGCTGCATCCGGTTAGACTGGAAGCCGACCCCAACATAGTTGGGAAAAGTCTAGGCAGATGATGATTTTGTCGTAATTAGATATCAATAGCCATCACGTCCGTGCAATGTTCGCTAGCTAATCTAATTTGCCCTTGTATGTTGATAAAATAAGTGTTCTATCTGGTAAATAACTTACAAAATTATGTTTTGAAGAGTAGGCTTTTAATGTATTCATAATCAGCTCCCAAGGTGGCTTTTGTCAGAGGTTTAAATAATCAGATACGCCTTTACGACCTCACCGTATTTAACCTTTTAACCACGCGACTTTATATGAATTGACGCGCCCCAGCGCCCGAAAAAAAATAAAAAAACAAAAAATAAATACCGATGAAACGAGCTGTGATGATGTAAAACCCTGGCGGAATGGACACGAAAATATTTGTCGGATTAATCCGACTTAAGCGGTTAAAAGGTTAAAAACGCGCGAATAAGTAGCCATTCATAGAAGAGTGAGCCCACAAATCCCGAATAAGATTGTTGACCACCCCACCGCCATCTAAAATTTGTGGAATGAGGGTAAACGTATACTTCTCTCTATCCCTTCGAGACATACTGAAATATACATTCAATGTCAAACTGTTACCAGACACCAGTGGTAACGATTTGATAACGACAGCGCCTTTATGTCGTAGCAATAAGGACGATTTTCGTAGCGCAAGTGCTACCACTGTTGTGTATTTTCATTAGATCGAAAACTTTTTCAGACAAAAAAAAATAACTTAAAACCTTAATGAGACAATGTTTTTCAAGGACTGAAAAAAATAAAACGAAATTTTTGTACTTCAAAAGAAAAATATGACTTAAAAATTTGTATGTAAAGAAATTATCGATGTAAAGCGATTTGTAATATAATTTCGATTTTTGTACTTGAATGGTATTATTATGTATTTGTATTTTTTTATTAAATGCGGGTAGGCAGAGTTTTGAGAATGTTTGCAATATACAAGGTCAAATTGAATTAGCAAGCGAAACTGCACAGACAATGAGTATCGATGTCTAAACACGACAGAACAAAAAAAAATTATTTGTTTAATTTTTTTGGGACTTAATTTAGTTTTAAGTACTTGAACTATGATTTTAGAAAAAACACTTTTTTTTTCGTGTTTAGGTATCGTACCCGTCACATTTGTGCAGTTTCGCTAGCTAATATAATGTGAACATGTAGATAAGCTTTGAATATAATATTTGAAGAAATGTAATTCGAACTCAAAAACGGTTCTACGTAAGGCGTATCTCACGCTACTTGGCTTGCTGTCACTGACTAGTCTGTCAAAATCTTTGTGATCTTTATTCTCGTTACATTAAGGTTGTTTTTGGTTGCTGCCACTGACAAGTCTGTCAAAATCACAATAATCTTTATTCTTGTTACAATAAGGTTGATGTTGGGTTGATGCCGTCAGAAGTAAAATAAGTTTGCATGAGCTGTGGTTGGATTGAGTCAATGGGACTTTCTTCACATATTATTTTTATTATCCGCAAATAAGCCTTTCTGATTGATATCAAATGACCTGTTCGAATTGGCTACCTTATAATTACACTTTTATATTAATCAGTAAAGCCTTTTCGGCGTAAATTAAAAAAAAAAAGTTTAAGAAATACACTCCTGGACTCCTACAGCGAGCAACCCTGCATTTGTTTGTATAAATAAAGATCTATGCGTTTTTAAATGTTCACGAGTTGAAATTCGGCACGATTACGACGCCATAACTATCGCCAGTATGTTTGCTTCTAAAAGACATGAAAACTTTTTCTTTGACTCATCATTATTTTGATGTCCAAGGCTTTGATGGCCATGGAAATGCATAGTAGCTCGATTTAAGAGTTCTGAAGTACCTATTTGTGGAAATCTCTTAAAACTCTGACTACCCTCCGAAGTGTGATTGATATAGAATTGTCGATTTCAACTTATTGGTCTTAAAATGGTAATAATAGTCGACTAAAATATTTAGTTGTACTGACTATTCAAGTACTTATTGTTATGTGTATAATACGATTTTTTTTTTTGCTACCCTCCTAACAAATTGGCATGAATATTTTTTTATAAGTGTAAATTATAATTTTTCATTTTGTTAGTTCTAGTCTAGTGGTCGCAAGCGCTGCTTTTGAGCATGAGGTTTGATACCCGGGTCGGGCAGTGTTGAGTTTTTCCATTTGGAATTTTTCAGTAGCAGCCCGAAGTCTGGAATTGTGCCCGGGTGATGGCAATACGCTCGCCTGCCCACTATTACATGGGACTTAAACATAACTGACGAAATGTGGATGTAATATAGATACACCTCTGCCGAACCAGTAAGGGAATACAGGCGTGTTATGTGTATGTATGTGGGTGAAGAAATGATATGGTATGATTGTAGCATGTATCCTCATGGGAAAAACGCATTAGTATGTACAGACGCCAGCACATCAAGCTACCCGAAACTGTCAAATTTTCCCAATGAACTTTGAACCTTAAGCTTTAGCGATAAAGTTGAAAATCTATTAAAGAAATTTGACAGATTGTAGTAGCTTGATGTGCTGGCGTCTGTACAAGCTGTGTGCCCGAAGGAATTTACCATCGGCATAAGTGACGAACTTCTAAATTCATCCCCTTTTTAACCCCTTTGGGGGAGTTAAGTCATCATCATCATTTCAGCCGAAAGACGTCCATTGCTGGACATAGGCCTCCCCCAAACATCTTCACGTCGACCGGTTCTGTGCTTCCCGCATCCAGTGGGCTCCTGTGGCCTTCACAAGGTTGTCGGTCCACCTTGGCTTGGGAAGTTAAATAGGGGATGAATAAAAAAAAAAAACGAGTGTGCTTATGACCACACGACTGAAGTGAAACTTCTTCTTAGATATACGGAACGTATTTGGCTATGAGAGGAAGAGAGAAAGAAAACGTGCGCGCGCACTGCTGTCTCTTGCTTATATCCCCCACTCAACTCCCGTTCGCCTCGCCCGATCGCACTTTTCGTAACGCTTACGTCACGCGTTCGCCGGCTTACTCCCCAAGTCAAGCGTGCGTAAAGAAGTTTCACTTCAAAAAAAAAAACGAGTATGCTTATGACCACACGACTGAAGTGAAACTTCAGTATTGCTTATTTGGCTATGAGAGGAAGAGAGAAAGAACATGTGCGCGCGCACTGCTGTCTCTTGCTTATATCCTCCACTCAACTCCCGTTCGCCTCGCCCGATCACACTTTTCGTAACGCTTACGTCACGCGTTCGCCAGCTTACTCCCCAAGTCAAGCGTGCGTAAAGAAGTTTTACTTCAAAAATTACCTTTGTGGTCACCTTCGTTACATAAGAAACGCTTGTGCACAATTCATGCGTGTAGGCCCAGCGGCTTAGGCTGTGCGTTGTCTGTTAATGAATGAATGAATTTGAGATTTTTTACGGGATTCGGAATTAGGGACGCCCTAGGACTTAAAAGTGTACTTTAATGGTGATGCTCCTCAGAAAGGTAAGGTTCGTGGTACTCGTAACCGACGACGAGGGGTCCTAATCCCAAAGCACGAAATCTGGAATTTCGGCATAAGTTACGGGCACTTGCTACTCCGTATCAACTACGGAGTACGAACACAGGATTCGGTCGGAGCCCGAACTGAAAATGAATGACAACACGATTCAACAATATTGTCCCTACTCGTGATGTGTTTTTGCCAGTTCGAAAACTTGAATTTGTTATTTGTTTTGATGGATCAACTACTTTTGGTCCGGCCTGCATCTTCATTGACGGACTTAAGCTAGGGTTTCTAGAATTGCGTTTCCGTCATATTTATAACTGACGTCATGGAAATCTGTCATTTTCACCAGTATTTGACATTACGGGCCGCAAGTGGCGGCCACCGCTCCTAGGAAACCGTAGATTTAGTTAGAGAATAGAGCCCCAGATGTATGAACGTAAACGAAGCAATTATTTTTTTAATTATTCATGCCAATTTTATCAAAGAGAAACGTGAAATTCAATAAAGATATGAAAATTCGTATTATACTACAGAATATTAAAAAGAAATAAATATACTAAGTATGATTGTCAACATATTAATATAGTAAACGATTTTTCTAAAATTTGGTTAAATTGTAAATAGAAATTGTACAGAAATGGTCGTTCGAAATTTTTATAGTAGCGATAAGTGGTTTAATTAAAATAATAACTTAAGGCTTTATACACACGAGCGGAGTTTTTGTCGCTACGACTTATCGTTTGCGTGTATCGGTCCTGTTGGTATAAACTGTATGAGAAATGTTATATATTCAGCAATATATCAGATTGATATATTAGAATTTTTCTTAAATAATATAATATAGATTTTGGGATTAAAAAAAGTATTCGATTTTTTCTAATAATAATAATTAAATTAAAAACGTGTATAAATATATACTACAAACTGTTTAAAAAATGAAACTTTAAATACTTGTGTCGCGAGGCTTAATTTGAGGTCCATAATCTCATCGAAATCTGTACAGCAATTTGTAGAACAGTGTACATGTTAGAAATACTCGCTATCTCCGAAACTGCTGTGCCATTTTTGATCAAACAAATTGTGCCTCGAGCTAAGACCAAAATTATGATGATGTAACAATCGACTTCAAAATATATTGTACATATATTAAAAGCTTTTAACGTCTGGTGTGTTTTTATTTCACTGTGGAAGACTCTGAGAGAGAGCAGTGGTGGCCCAGTGGTAACGGCCGCGACTTATGAGTTGTAGGTCGTGGCATCGAACTCAAGCAGGCACTTTGCGATTATTACATCACCACTGCTCTCAAAACGGTGAAGGATAACATCGTGAGGAAACTGGCATTTCCTACCTAGAACCAAAAATTCGAAGACATGTGACATACAACAACCCGCATTGGGCCCGCGTGCTGGATTACGGCTCACTCCCCTCTCGAAGAGACGAAGCTTGTGTCCCAGCAGTAAGAATATTATAGGCTGATTATGTATGTGTTTACCAACAAAGCCTTCCTGTCAATTTCATTTAGGCGTCAACAGTTCCTTGAAGCACTTCCGCGTGGTGGATTATGGCCCACTCTCTATCACAGAAGGGAGGCCTGAGACCCAGCAGTGGCAACATTATAGGCTGATTGTGATAAGAATTACCATTCCCTGCTTCATTGGCGTAACGCTATGAATACATATGAATATCCTCCCAAACGATTTCGGGTATGGTGGCCAATCATGTCCGTGAATACCGCCGCCCCACCAACGCTAATCGCTTCCATATTTGGTAAATAATTAGAACTCAATTGGTACTAATTAGTACTAGAACAACAAAATTGGTACCTTAGTAGTAGACCAATTCGGCTCGTGCGTGGTTTGTCACAGTTCCAACTGAACCATACCCGTTTGGTTGGGGTACCTTAGCTTAGTAACTGCGAACAACTATGAGAAAAGGCCAGTAAGTTAAAAAGAGGCTGAATTATTTAAAAAAAGTCTGCATCATTAGAAGCGCAATTTATAATTTTTACAGCGATTCGAAAATAAGTCGTGGCAGCTAAGGGATGACCAGCCGGTCGATTCTGTTAGAATCTCACCGTGAGAAGTTAGGTGAAGTGAGCTGTCATTCCATCTAATGCTAGGGATTTGCTAGGGATTGACACTAATGACAGCTCACTTTAAGCTCACTTCACCCAAGTTATCACGGTGAGATTTTTACAGAATAGCACTACAGTCCCTACTGACGGTGGCCGGTCACGAACATGACGTACGGATCAGCACCATTCAGCACATAGATACAGGATGGCCCAAAAGTCGTGGATCAAACGAAACAGGGCTATAGTTGAGGTTATTTACAGTAAAAAAAAAATTGAAAAAAAATTAAAAAAACAAAAAAAAAAAAAAAAAAAATTATCATCACTACAACAGTGCTTTTATGACAGTGGGTACCATGATTTATCAGTATTTTAAGGCTCAAAAAAAATTATTTCTAACATTAGAACCTTACTGTAAACACTCAAATTGTCATAACTTTTAAGGAGATCAAGTTAGGGCTCTCGCGCAATTTTTTTTTTACTACAAATAACCCCAACTATCGCCCTGTTTCGTTTGATCCACGACTTTTGAGCCACCCTGTATAATTATGAAGGAAGATTCAGCACTTCTTACAATAACTACATCACGCTTGTAATCCTCGAAGGGTTACGCAGACGTGTAGACGTCTATAGTACACTCACATTTCGCCAGTTATGTTTAAGTCCCATGTAATAGCAGGCGAGCCTATTGCCATTAACCGGGCACAAATCCAGAGAGATTCCTAATTGAAAAACCCGAATGTATCCGATCAGGAGAAAGAGGAAAAGGGACAGCGCTATGCATCCTGCATAACTCCATCTCTCTTTCACACTGGAATCATGATGGGTTTTGCACTTCATAGTGCGACCCCAGTAACGCCTTGTACCTACTTAAATAAAAGTTGGAAGCAGGCGGGACCCATTCCATTTTTTTATGTTTTCAAACTCAAATGGGTCTCGCCTGTTTCCAACTTTTATTTAATTTACAATGGGCTTGTTTTTAGCTTTTCAGTTTTTTTTTAACTTAAGTTTTTTTTATCGCAGTGGGGTTTTTAGTATTTTTAATTACTTTATTTTCGACTTCCAAGGCAAAAATTAACACAAAATAAAAAATACGATTGTTTTACTATTAAAACTTTTTTCCCGATCGTTAACAGTGTTGACGACAAGGTATTACTGATCGGGAATATTCGGAAAAACCCAATAAAACTTTACCCGACCTAGGAATGGAACCCAGGACCCCACGCTCAGCAGCCGCGCTTGCGACCACTAGACCAACGACGTCTCCGTCTTCTAATAATACAGTATGTTAACTAACAGAGGGCGTTCCCGTTAACCCGCAATAGTATAGCATCCATATATGCTAAAAAAATTATTATCATTCGAAAATAAAATGTTTTTATTTTTTTTATATTAAAATATTCATTAAAAATGTTAAATTGATACGTAAAAGATCGCCGCACACGCACATTCATATATCACGCGTATCAATTTAACATTTTAGTGATTATTTTAATATACTTAAAAAAGAAGTGCCTAAGATCAATTTATGGACTTCAGCCGGATGATACATGTCGGCCAATATTTAAAAAAACTTAGTTTGTTACCGCTTCCATCTCTCTATATCTACGAAATATGTGTGTTTGTGACCAACAATAAACAATTATTCAAGACAGCAAGCGAGGTATATCCTCGGAGCAGACGTGATCCTTATGGACTGGTGTTAAATGATTTACTAAAGCTAACCAAATATAACAAAAGCTGTCTAGCAATGTGTGTGCGTGTTTATAATAAAATACCAAACGATCTCAAACTATTAAATGTAAGAGTATTTAAAAATAAATTATACAAATGGCTAAATGAATGTAGTTTTTATAGTGTGAAAGAATTTATGGATAAAAAATATTGACATTTTATTCTAACGTTAATGTACTTAATTATTCTATTACCCTGTAACGTAAAATTTTTGCATGCTATGTTTTATCATAGCGAAACATGTTTGTGCTACTCTGACCTATGATTAACACCATTGTATATCTAAGTACCATGTTTTACGCAAATAAATTATTTTATTATTATTATTCCTTTATTTCATTATCTATATATAAATTATATTTTTTCATCCCCCCATCTCGGAAAGAGTATTTTTGCTCTTCGATAACTGAGTGCAAAAGCCGTTTTTATCCGCTAGAGGATAAAGTAAAATTGAATTTAGAACATCGTGTGCAACAAGTTTGTGAAATCAAAACATCATTAAACCTATTTATTTCTACCTCTATGGTACCGAATTTATCATACAACCTTTTATTTAAAAAAAAACTCAGACTCGGAACCTTCTTGGTGTACTTACTTTTTTTTTAATTTGCGCGCGCCTTTTTCTTTTCATGTCATATTGTTAAAACCTTAGGTTAAAAACAAGAAACTTTAAAAGAAGTGAAAAACCTAAAATGAGTGATTCTAGCGACGAGGAAGTTTATTTGACGCCAACAGAATTGACTGAAACTGTTAAAAGTGCGCAAACGAGCTTTCTCCCTTAACAATCACGCGAGAAGTATTTGAAACAGTACGATATGTTTAACACGTGGCGACTAGCTAAAGGAGCCAAATCTTTCTCAGAAAATGTTTTGCTGGCATATTTTATTGAATTATCCAAGTCCAAGAAATCAAGCACTCTATGGAGTACGTATTCAATGCTAAAAGCAACAATAAAGATGAAAAAAGACATACATATCGACACCTATTCTAAATTAGTGGCATTTTTAAAAAGAGCCTCATCGGGTCATCAACCAAAAAAGTCGAAGGTTTTCACAGCATCGGAAATTGAAAAATTTCTTAACGAAGCACCTGATTCCGTATATTTGGCGGCAAAAGTAAGTCAGTTGCACATTCAGCATCTACTTAGGTATATTAATCAACTACTTAACATAATCTAGTACTTAATAGATGTTGATAGGCATAATTATGCATGCATATCAACTTTATTAATTTATTTACAACAATACTCTTTATGTTCCAGGTTGTTCTTATTATTGGTATAAACGGAGCATGTCGAACTAATGAAATAACACAACTTGATGTCAAAAACATTGAGAAACATTCAGATGACTTACTATTAATTAATTTACCTAATACAAAGACAAAAAGAGACCGCAACTTCGTCATTCGCAAGGAATACGTAACAATTGTTGAGAAATATCAAGCCTTACGCCCGCCGAACACTCCAATCAATCGATTTTTTCTACAATATCGCAACGGAAAGTGTGTTAGACAGCCTATGGGTGCTAATAAAATTGGCAGTATCCCTCGAGAAATAGCAACATTTCTTGAACTTCCAGAACCCCTGTTGTACACGGGTCATTGTTTCCGACGAACTTCTGCCACACTTTTGGCAGATTCAGGAGCTGATCTCCTGTCCCTTAAGCGCCATGGAGGTTGGAAGTCCAATGCGGTTGTAGAGGGATACATAGAAGATTCCATCCAAAATAAGTCTAAAATATGTAAAGGCATCGTAGGAAACATTACACTGAAAGAGCCTCAGCCAGATCCTTGGACTGGCCCTTCTACATCAAAAATAAGCCGTTACGAAACACCTAACCATTGCCCTGTCTCGCCAACATTTACGCCAAGGGAATCCGATGAATCGGTACTATTAAGTATGACAGATAGTTTACCGAAAAACAGTACACAAGTCACTAACACCAACATTACAGTACCTAACAAAAATATTACACTCAAGTAACTGCAACAACTTTACTTTAAATTTTTCTTAATTATACCTAAGTATTATTTGATAAAGTTTAAAGATTATTAAATTCTGTAATACTTACCTACCATAATGTAGTAGTTAATACCTAAACTGAAATAAAAGTATCTTGAGATTGTAAATGTTTATTTTTTTTTGCATTTAATCATTTCCTCGCTGAGGTGGGATGAAAAGTTACGTGTTGCACTCGAGTGCAAAGATTTTTCACCTCGTGCTCTTTTGATTCCCTCGCTACCGCTCAGGATTCTAATTTCTGAATCACTCGCCGCGCTCGTGATTCAATTTTAGAATCCTTCGCTTGCTCGGTCATCAAAATTGAGCACGCGGTTAAAAAACAACTTTGCACTCTTGTATAACAAATAACTATTAAATATTAGCATATAAAATATAGAAAAACATTTAAAAATATAAAAAATAGTAGCCCACCGGTATCGGGAACAGGGTCCAAGCTACCGGCGGTCAGGGCTCCAGAGAGAGGAACCTCCGGACAATGCGGGCCGTGTCCAGAAGTACCGCTTTCTGAATCAAGCCCTTGATCCAGCTGCCCAACGAGAGCCTCCTTAGGTGTTGGTCGAGACTCTTGGCTATTAACCCATTGGCAGTCACGACTATCGGCACAATGATCGCTGAGTCCACATCCCACATGTCGACAACCTCGCGAGCCAAGTCTATTTATTATTATTAAGTATTAAAAAAATAATAACATTTTATTTTCGAATGATAATATTTTTTTTAGCATATATGGATGCTATACTATTGCGGGTTAACGGGAACGCCCTCTGTTAGTTAATATACTGTATAGTGTAGGATTTAGTAGGATAAGATATAAAAAAAAAGTATGACCACGTTGTTGGTCTCACCTGGGGGTGAGTGGTTAAAAAGCACCTTTTAATTCTTTCATAAGGAAATCGCTATGGTTAGCAAGCCCGAGCTTAGCAATCGTATCAGCGATGTGAACCCCCTCAGTTTTCCCGTCATATCCTTTCCAACTCTCAGCCCACATTATGTATCTCAATTTCTTCTTGTATTCCTCTTCTTGCGAGTTTTTATTCTTCTTTGGACTCCATACATTAATATTTTTTTTCATAGGGTCCCGCAGTAGAAGATTTTTAGGTATATCATCCTGTGCCTAAACAAAGAGAAAATAAAACGAAAGAAAAAATATTATTCTGCACAAACAAAGCGCACATTACAAAAAAGGACATAAAATATACACATTCAAAGTTGCCAAAAGCCTCGTACTCAAGCATATAAAAAGTTTAAGTTTTTATATGACGTCAGTCAGGGCCGGCGACTAAAGACAATACCAGACAATACCTACTATTATTCTGAGGACAATACACATTAATTGACAATATACAAATCTCGACATCAAAGCCATCTGGTCCGTTTTTGAAACTTTTCTGGAGGGCCCTAATTAATAAACATTGAAAATGAATAATATTGTTCTATAATTTGGAAGATTAAGAGTGTTATCGTTAAAAAATTACAATAAACATAAAATTGGGGGTTTTTAAGGTTAAATTACTACTAAATGGCATGAATTTATTAAAAACTAACTTGAGTACCGCATTAAGCATATCTTTATATTGTATTTGTATAGAATAAAAATTGAAAAATAAAAAACCCGGCTATAATTATTATTTATGCTTGGTTATTTGAGATTCGAGGCATGCCAATTTTTAAACGATTCCTCCAATAAATTTCGGAAAAACTACATTTTATGTCGGGTGTGTCTAGATTATGTTATATAACACATAAACTTATGTTATATAACAAGTCCAAATGATTTAACATTGCTTACTTCTCTATAGAAACATGTTATATAACTATGTTTAAAATAACATGTTATGTTACACAGTGTGGACGCACCTGAAGGGTAGTTTCATAAGACCCAATTTATAAGGGCCAGTTGCAATCAATATTTTTATTTTGTTATGACCTTTTGGTTCTAAAATTTTACTATTTGAATTACAAAAATATGTTGGATGATGTATAAATCCGACCCTTTGGTTCCAAAATATAAATAATGTGTGTTACAAATATCTATTATGTATGTTAACAACAGACCCTATGGCTCGGGACAAATATCATTTCAATGGCTATTTATGTTGTGTATGTATATGTTATGGGCCAAGTGATTAATCGGGCAGTATTCATAATGCCCGGGCAATATGAATAATGCCCAATAAGAGCGGGCAATGTGATTATAACCAATCAATTTATCACATTGCCCGGGCATTATGAATAATGCCCAGTGCCTATTGGGCAGAGTGATGTAAAGCATGTTTAATACTTTAAAATGAATACTTAGTTAGATAGACCGAGCATTACAAGTAATGAAATCAATATTATCGGGTAGAATAATAATAAAAACATGTTTTATAGTTTAGTATTTGTTTTTAAAATTTAAATAATCAGACTTCGGTTTTACTTCGATCAATTTACGAAGGGCTACATTTAGAAACTATAGTCTATAGTAGTTTCAATGCAGTTTGGAAGTATTTCGCACTCGCTTTCACTCACATGTAGGTAGATATTACGAGTAAGCGCGCTTCCAAGCTGCAGCGAAGAATGAGAATATAATACTTCTCGGCGTGAGTAAGTGAAATTATAAAACTAACAATCTAAATGGAAGTAAATGGAAATCACATCTCCGATTATTCAACTTAGCAAGCAGCCCCAGCGCGCGTTGACAGCGCACCATGCCTTTTTTCTTATAAACTGTCACTCGGACCATGTAGGTTGAAAGAAGGAGTATCTAACACGATTCTAAAGTTAAAAGTGTCTTAGTAATCAGTCTCATAGGTAATAGTTATTGTTAAGAATAGATTATTTATCCAATAAAAGCTCTCAATATTTGGACTTAATAAACAAAAAATAACGTTGAAAACAATAAATGTGTAATTTAGTACCTAACAGATTTAAAACTCAGTAGTTTTCACTAAGCGCTTGAAACTTAATAAAATCAAATAAGCATAAAAAAAATAATTAAATCACATTAGTACTGAACTGGGATTATGAAGTTTAAAATATTTATTTTAAATGCGAATCTAAATCAAAACAATGAGCGGATGTGGCATCGTGCGGCTATTGCAAGGTCACGCGCTGCCCCGTTTCGGTCTCTGATTGGTTAGCGCGCGTCACGTGTTTGTTTCCGGCCCCGCACCGCAGCGCACCACGTAAAAAATTACCTATTAATCACATTGCCCGATCATCATGTAGCCATATTCATAATGCCCGGGCAATGTGATAAATAGGTGAGTTTAGATTGTAATTAATCACTTGGCCCGATATGGCTGGGCATTATTCATACTGCCCGGGCATTATGAATACTGCCCGCATTAATCACTTGGCCCATAACATATATAATAATAATATAATATAATAATAATAATATTCCACAACTATCACACAACGCCATCTAGTCCCAAGCTAAGCAGAGCTTGTGTTATGGGTACTAGACAACTGATAAACATACTTATATATTTCTAAATACATACATATTATTATAGATAAATTACAACCAGACACAGAACAAATGATCGTGCTCATCACACAAACATTTGTCCTGGGTGGGAATCGAACCCACGACCTCCGGCATAGCAGTCAGGGTCACTAACCACTAGACCATCAGGCCTGTGTGTGTCTGTATATATAGGTATATGACATTACTTCCTCGAAAAAAGATCTCATAAATAGGTCTTATGTCATTGTAATACCTACCATTTGACTCGTTTAAACAAAAACTTACTTTTTAAGACGCCGGCTTTATCTACACCCATGCTGTAGGTACCTAAATCCTCTATCAAAGTTTCTGAAACAGTTAGCTTATTGCCAACATTGCGTTAATTACAATTACAACCATGTATTCGTGTGTTTCGGAGTAGCCCATTGAAATTGTCTTCACAAGTATCGAAGCCCTGCCCTCCATAAGGAAGAGAACGGAATTGTTATGGTATTACACCTTGAGGTGCCACAGAGTTTTGGTCACTTGGAAAATGATGAAAAGTACAACGGTACGTTTTTTTATAATAGTTCACTCCATTCCTTACAAAAATGTTGACGTCTCTTGGAGGAGTCTCCAACCATTTCTAGATAACTGCTGCACCATATAATTATGACCGCGGTATGCTGGTTAAAATTCAGCGGAACCACTCGTTTGTCAACACAACAACCTCATTTCTTGCTTCCTTTGGCCCTACTGATTCTTAGGGCGCCTTCAAATTTGCCGCAAAGAGCCGCGCGGCTCCAGCGCTGCCACCGCGCTACCGCCGCGCGGCTCTTTGCAATTTGAAGGCGCCCTTAGAACAAGGGGTTTAGCACAGAGCCCTCCGAATAATCTGTATTAGGGCTAAAGAACCCCGCACAAAATGTAAGGAAAAAGCCGTTCGGTGAATTTGGCTGAAATTTTGGTACAAATATATATATATTATATATATTTTTTTTTTTTCAAACAAACAGTAACACATTATAAGTATGCAAATAATATAAAAAAATATATTATATAAATGTGAAACTCACACCGTGTGTGTAGGTTTATTTAATATTTTAGTTTTAGGCTTCACACATTCATATTTATCTCTTCTTGTTCTCACACACTATTGTCTAGACTTCTTTTTTACTTCTCCTTTCCGTGTCTGCTGGAAGAAATTTATTAAGAAATAAGCAGTACCTTTGTACTCTAATCTTAATTATGTTATATCTCTTACCTTCTTTTTTATTTTATTTTTGTGTTCATGTTCTTTTTGGCGTCATGTTCCGAAACACACGAATACATGGTTGTAATTGTAATTAATATATTCCCCTAAATTAAACAGTCATCATTTACACAACAGAAAATGTAAATGATTGCAGCTTTCACACATCCTCTTAAAGCTGCGCTTTCTTTAAAGAAAGAAGTTTGCAAATAGTTTTTACATGAATGTCGTAAAACAAGTAAAAAGATCTGTTTATCTTAACTTTGCGTTTTGTGTTAATCTTATAAATCGAGTATACCCATAGAAATGTAAAATATATTTCTGAGGTCAGGTTGCATTTACAATCAGAGGTGAATCAGATGGTTGGCTATTCCTGTCCTGTGATCACGATTTGATTGATTCAGAAAAATCAAAACAACGGACGTCAAATTACGAAAATAATGCCAGCACGGTGAGATGACGGCGCCGGTGGTGGCGCAGGGGGGCGGTACCGGTCGTATGTTTATGTTTTGTCTCGTTTTCACCCAATGACAATAATAAACCTGGGTCATTACGCCGCTGTACCAAGACTTTGTAGGCAATACAATATGCTGGCTAAAACTACAGAGTTAGACATTAGCCAATCTCTTAGCGATGCGGATGAATTTTTCGACGCTATATTTTAGTTTCTGTATAGTTTTAGTTAAGTTAGGATTTAATTTTGTAATTTTTAGTATTAGATATACATAGACGTTATACCTAATTAAATATAAATCAATACCTTTGAAAAAAAAAAAAAAAATCTCTTGTTAAATATAAGAAATCTCTTGAAAATTTATTGTGAATGTTTTTTTTTTCTTCTTTTCTTCATTTATCTTAATGTTAGTTATTTTATTATTCTATGTTTTAATATTTAACAGAATTTATTATTTTCATGTTCCCTGTCAAAATGTTTTCTTTTATTATGTAAGTATTAGGTAGGTATTTAATTTGTTAGCTTAGTTGTCAATTTTATTGTGCATGCTGTGGTCTCCTATAATTGAAAGAGTACACCTACCAAATACTTTGTCCTCCATTAACTATGTAGGGGAGTCCGGGATAGTTTACCCGCCTTCGACTAAAATGCTCATAAATCGCTTTATATTTACAAAAAACAATTTTCTACAAATTGTACCCTAAGCTGCATTATTAAGCTTTATTTTTTCTTAAGAAAGTTTTATAAATCATTAATACTTTATGAGTAATTAACGATTTCTACTGAAGTGAGATTTGGCTAATATCTCCCGCCTAGGTGGGAGACTTGACCCCCAAGAAGGGAGACTTTACCCGGGTTTAAAACTAGGCAAAATAAAAATAATAAAGTATAATTAAATAAAGAAATTTAATAAAAAAAACATGGCACATAATAATACGTAGTAAATGATAACACGAACTATATAATTTGAGTATCTTTGACATACAGGTAGTGAGGAATTAAGTACCTATCACATACCTATTATATTTCTTAAGATAAGTAGTTGCGTTTAAAACAGTGAGTGTTTATAAACTTTTACCATTAGAAACTCTTTCTAACATAACTTATAACCTTATTAATAAGAACTTTCACAACCAACTGTTACTGCATAATAATTTCAGTCTTTCTACAGCAAAATACCTATCTTAGAAATTTAACAATATCTTATCAAAATGGAGAAAAATCAAAGGTAACTTAGGTATCTTCATAGCAAACATAATAGTCTGAGCCTATTCTATCTACGTCATAACTAGATAACAAACTTACAAATAGTTAAACCTTAAAAGTAGATATTGCAAATAATTACGTAAAGTATTTCGATCTATTCCATACTCCAAAGCAGTAGCTCTAATAGACTTGCCGTTATCAATGTCACTTACAGCATTTCTTATTACTGACAGGTCTAAATTGCTTCTGTTTCTTGTTGTTTCTTTTTTTTTAATATTTGAAGGGCATTGTGGATACTTATCTAAAATAAAACAGAAAATATTATTGCAAGAGAAACAGAGGGAGAGATTACCCTGGGTAAAGTCTCCTCCCGTCGCCATGGTAATGTCTCCCACCCCACGCGAAGCTGTCCGTTATTTAATTTACAAAAAAAACTATAATCTTTAAGCAAAAACTGTCGATCGTAAAGGTAACAAGGATAATTACACTAAGGATATGTATGCATGACATGCTGGAATCTATAAACAGTAAACAACAGTAATCAAATATCGAAAATTGAAAAAATTAACTTACCGGGCATAAAAACGTGTTTTCACTTGTAACGTCAAAACGAAAGCAACGTCGCCGCGTGAGCTAGGTGGGAGGCGCCTATGAGCTGTGAGAAGTGTGGCAACGTCGCAATATCTAGTTATACAGGGTGTTCGGCAGAACGTTGAACACACGAAAATGGCAGATAGGTGGGGTCGTCTGCTACCTACCCAGCACAAAAAAAAAATATAATATTTTTTTTTTTTTTTTTATTTTTTTTTTTTTTTAATTCGACAAATTACATACCGTTCGAAAGGCCATACACCAAGGATGTTTCGATGAAATCCTAAGTCTTCAATCACTTTTAGTTTTTTTTTTATGCAATGCAAAGTAAAGCTCAAAATCACGTTTTAACCCTTTTTGTAATGTTTGATGGCTTATAACTTTTTGTCTAGTTCACCAAACAACAATTTTAGATGAATCTACCAATAGTCGAGACAAAAACAAAAACAAAGTGTTGCCAGTTTCGTCTATCCTACATAAAGTTATACGCCTTTAAAACTCATGAATTTCGTTAATAAAAAAAAATTAAAAAAAAACTATGGGGCCTGAGTAATTTTTTTTGGGCTGGGTAGGTAGCAGACGACCCCATCTATCTGCCATATTCGTGTGTTCAACGTTCTGCCGAACACCCTGTATAGGGATTCTATGATCAGTGGCTATTGTCTCCCCCCTGCTAAACTCTCCCGGACTCCTCTAATGTTTAGTGTATATCTTTTGTTGGAGATCCTAAAGTAAATAAATAAATAGTGCTTTCTCTTTTTCGGTGAAATCTCTCAATTATATCCCGAACCATATCGACTGTTGTTAATAAATGACTTTTCATAGGAAAATAGTTTCCGAGCCAAAGAGTAAGTAGTTTAAACAAGACCTAAAAATCACATTTTTTTTTAGAACTGATCTTTATATAAGACCCCAAAAATAGTATTATATTTGTTTATCTCAGGACCATAAAATGTCAAATGAAGTTCAGACTATTTGGCTTTAGTGGACCATGAATAGGTATCTGACCATTTTCACGTAAACGAAATTTTGAACTAAGGGAGATACAAATATATCACCCAGGCAGAAAGAAAGAAAAAAAAACTACATAAGTACGATTCAGTTAAAAAGTGATGTTTACAAAAAGTGGACATCGGACCAGATGGCTCTGATGTCGATCTGTACCCGAGGTGGCGGCGCGTAGTGTTCCACGCGCGCCCCTCTTAGACGTCGCGGGGGGCGTCAAATACCTCACTCCCTCCCCTGATCCAAGGAGGCCCGCAGTGCCGGGCCGTCACCAGTCGGGGGTTGCGGAAGGATCGTACGTTCGCGCGACCCCCGGCGTAGGTGTGAGATGGAACACTGGGGTGGTTTTTAGTCAGTAAGAGTCTGACAGACCCCGCCGCCCGCCCCGGGGCGGCGGACATCCATGAGGATTTTCCACCCCGGGAAAAAACAATAAAAAATAAAGGTAGTTGCGCGGTGCGGGAGGGGTGATAGTCACAAGTAGACGAATCACTGAGCTCTCGCATCACGTCACCACACCCCTCCCGCACCGCGCGTCACAGTGACATTAATTGACATTTCGGAGACCTCACGCTAGACTAGCGCCTCTAGCGGTAAATTCATAAGCGATAGCCCCTCTTTGCACTGTGGAAAAGTAAGTACTTCACCTCAGGTATTTTTCCGACATTTACTGGCAATTTTGTCTCTGTCGGCATGGACCTCCTGACTAGCCCTATATCCGCTAGCTTTATTCCTTTTCTCTGCAAACTCAATAGTGCATTGACGGACATCTTGTATTTTTTGGCTTTTTTTTTGGCCTCGGCATAATCCCGAACGTCTTTCTTCAAGTGGTATTCCAAAACTTCATAGTATAGCAGCGTCTCAGTGATCATTTCGCTGTAGTGACCTTCTGCGTAAAAAAAAAAATACGTGTGGCACTCGGGGACTGCCGCGGTAAAGCTATTGCATAGCATTTTTATCAACTTATGCAATTATAATATTTATGCAATATTTTTTTTTCTTTGATATTAATTCAAGTTACACTTTTTTAGCATGGTGACCGATAAGAAAACAAAACACGCATACGTCTAGTCGCACGCACACAAACACCGTGCCGAAGTCTGCCGAACTGATACGACGTTAGACGATGCACGGCTTTCAACGCTGCACCGCTGTGCCGGTCGGAGTGGGGGGTGTTAGGTTTATTTTCGTTACGGAATTTCTTCATTCGGTCGCCGCGGTCAAAGCCCAAGATAAAAGCTATGCAATAGCTTAAAAACTATACAGAGTCAAATTAAATTTGCTATCGAAACTGATCTGCAGACGTGGTGGGTATCGATTTCTAAAAACGGTAAATCATATTTTCTCAATTTATACTTCCAGTATCACTACACTGGCCGTACAGACACCTTTTTTTTTTTTAAGTGAAAACTTCTTTAGCGGCGTTGTACACTTTTTTTGTAATGGGTAAAAAATGTTAAACTCGCGTCAGGACACGTGACCTGATCGAAAATTCGTAAGACGGATGGAGAGTGACAGCCGGCGCGGCGTAGGAGTATCCCCCTCTCTTTCTACGGCGCGGCGAAAATGTATAACCGACACCGCTTCGGATGTGTTCGGCTGTCCTCGAGATGTAGGTACCTACTCGGTTTTAATGTATATCCGATATATCAGTGAATGATGGCAAGGTATTCTGTTTGTGTTTTGTTTTCACTTCTGTCGGCACTCCCGGAGTGCCACTGTTTTTTTTTTTGTTGCGCGTTGGAAATCCTCATGGACTTCCTACATCGTGGGGGGGTCAGAGGGGCATGCCGGACTCTTACCGGCTATAACCACCGCGGTGTTCCACCTCAACCTATGGCCGGGGGTGCGGGATTCGCATAAGCATTCACCGCTCCCCCGACCCGAGGCACCCGTACAGACCACCAAAGAATAAACGCAAAATCTTTTTTATTTGATCGTATTTCGACATAGATACCATCACGTCAACAGAGTTTCCCTAGCTAATTTAATTTGACCCTGTATAATATTACACGTTTAAATATAATCGTGGCAATAGCTGTTTCTTTGCGACAGAAGGTAAGTAAAAAAAAATGGGGGCTCTAGAAAAAAATATAATCTCAAAGAGGATGGTTGGCAAAATAAAGTCGAGAACCTATAGATGTGGATACTTACGCATAGTAGCGTAGCCGTGCATTATGTCTTCTATTGTATGATCGGTATTCCTAAAGCTCTTAGATTTCGAATAGTGCTGATATATTCTTATAATAGTTCTGTACTTTTCCATGAGTCCCGCTGCAATTATTCCCAGCTCAAAGCCCTTTTTTTCTCTGTAAGGCTCCTGGATCTGGCTTGCCATACGCAGTTTCACCGTTGCGTCTAAAAAAAAAGAAAAAAACACGTGTGGGGTCTGGTGACCCCTGCAGGAACAAAGCTCAAAATGAAAATACAAGATGGCGGTTGCGAAAATTTTAAAAATTTCGCAGCCGCTCTCTTGGATAATAAACATTTTGACCTCACTATCGGCCTCAGACCCATTGAAAAACATATAAACGACACCCATGATCAAAAATTTGTAAATTTTCGCAGCCGCCATCTTGGATTTTCATATTGACCTCACTGTTGGCTTCAGCACCCTCGAAAACCGTGAAAATATCTTTCTCTGTTTTTCTCTAACCTATAATATCTTCTATATCTATCTATACATATAATAAATCTGTAGACGAGGCGTTTCTGTACATTGAAAATATTTCCAAAAAAAATGTTGGGGTGTTAAAGGATAACCAACAGATGGCATTTCATCAATTTTTGGAATTTTTGTCTGTTTGTCGGTTTGTCTGTTGATCTGTTTGAATGTGATAGATTCCTTGAATAGGTTCAACGTAAAAAGTACCAAACCAATATGGTTAATTTTTAAACTCAAATAGGGCGTAGAACTCGGAGCAGTTATTAGTTTTTGAATCATCGCAATCGCTTCACTCTATCAAAAGATATAATCAATTTAGAGTATTCTAGAACAACTTTTCATGTTTTTTGAAACACGTAACGACATCTATTGGCGCGATACTTACCTACTAACGAAAACGTATTATTATTGTGATGTCCTATATAAGTTATGTTAGTGCTAGGGTCAGTTTTACGATTGACGATAGGAAGGAAATATAGTTGGTGTAACTGGTCAGTAGTTCAGGTAACAACATTAAGTATGTGAATAATCACGCCCTATTAGGCTTACCTTTATGACGAAATAACACAGATACTTATGTCTGTGTTATTTAAAAAGTAATGGTACTGATGATGATGGTTTATTAGTGGCGCCTGTGGCGCTAAAAGAATTTGAAAAAAAAAGTGAGAATAATGTAAGATATTAATAATTGATGTGGTGTTCTGAGTGATAAAGAATGCAATGTTAGATAATTATTGATTTATGAAAGTTGATTAATGCAATGCGAGTTTCGATTTAACCACTTTGTTCGATAGATGGCTTTGAGCAAATGTCGTTATATTCTGAATCACGGTGAAGTTTTGGAACGAAGTTCTTTTACGGAGCTTGCGGTAGGAGGAAAATGGGAGAAATCGTCACGTAACGAAAAAGCGTTATGCCTCACTTTTCATATTAATAGAAAGAGACAGAGAGAGAGAGAGAGAGAGATAGTGATCAGGGTTTCCGAGAGTGCTGAAGCCGATAGTGAGGTCAAAATGAAAAGCCAAGATGGCGGTTGCAAAAATTAAAAAAAATTTCGTCATGTGTGTCGTTTTCATGGTTTTCGAGGGTGCTGAAGCCGATAGTCAGGTCAAAATGTAATTTCAAGATGGCGGCTGCAATTTTTTGTCATAGATGTCTTTTTCATGGTTTTCTTGGGTGCTGAAGTCGATAGTAAGGTCAAAATGAAAATCCAAGATGGCGGTTGCAGAAATTTTCTAATTTTTCGTCATGGGTGTCGTTTTCATTAAGTTTTTTTTTTTAAATAACATTTTCGTTTTCTGCATCTAATACCTGTATTAACACGTTGACTGTCAGACAAAAGACACAATAAAAATCTATTGTTCGCGGTCACCATTGGCCGCGGTGGCAGTCAATGACTTAAAACTCAATCAATAAAAACATCTGCAATTCAAACTGCTTTTTTTTTTAAGTAGGTAAGCAGTTTGATGACTGTTACAACACGTTTCATGAAACCTTACTTTTTCGTCTATCTGACAGTCGCAGTAGGCACCTCGGGTCCGGTCCACGTGTTCTCTCGCGAAGGACTATTTTTACTTTTTGAGTTATGCTCTAAACCAAAGCGCACGGGGTGGGTCGTTTTTTTTGCACGTGTCGGAATATGTAGAGTTATATAGAATTTAGTCTTGATTTCTTTTCCTAAATTGCATGGAGTTAGTATGTACTATTTTCTTGCCAAAGTTTCAAGAGTATTTTTAGACGAATAATTAACGAATTCCGAACGAACCGGTGATTTGTAAGCAAAGCTTCTTGTTTGTGAGTCGGTCTAAATCATGGACTTATTATACAAATAAATCGGGTTAACTAAACGGCTAATTTAAGCAGTTGGCTGAGACATATACATGCTAGTCGCGCGGTAAACTCTGCTTGCGTGATGCGGGATTTTGCGTGACGTCAGTACGATGCGTAGTTCGCATCTGGCGGTATAGATGTCGCTGCAAGGCTAAAGCTCGGTCTATTCTCTATGTCTATGGTTCAAGATATTTGACACCCCCCAACTAAACCTAACTTTACTGAAAATAAAACAGTAGGTAAATTCAATATATACCATAACATCAAACTGGTTTTTCCCGTAGGGTCAGACAGAGATGTGCCTATCTATAGCACACCCACGTTTCACCAGTTATATTTAAGTTCCATGTAATAGGGGGCGAGCCTATTGCCATCAACCAGGGACAAATCCAGACTCCTGGTTACTAGGTACCGTAAAATGGGGTTACATTGATCAATTTTGATCAATTTTAAAATTCGAGGTTGAATATTTCTGTACTAAGAAGGCTGAAAAATTTACAAAAATAAATGTAACATCGGTTTTATGGGTTGTATATGTTTACATTAAAGTAATATTTTTGGACACTCCTTTATGAGAAAAAAAAAATTATAATCATCGTGATCAACTTCATACTGCATCGGGGATACTTTGATCGCACTAGTTTTTGGTACGTATTTTGATAGTAACCCCAAAAAACAAATTAATATCGGTCCACAAATGTTTGTGCTGCAGTTGTTTTAAGATGATGGTTTCTGGGTGGGATTCTTTGATAAATACAAATAACTGTTTTTTTTGTTCAAATCTATCTATTTGAACAAAAAAAACAGTTATTTGTATTTATCAAAGAATCCCGATGAAGAATCACGATGATTATAATTTTTTTTTTCTCATAAAGGAGTGTCCAAAAATATTACTTTAATGTAAACATATACAACCCATAAAAGCGATGTTACATTTATTTTTGTAAATTTTTCAGCCTTCTTAGTACAGAAATATTCAACCTCGAATTTTAAAATTGATCAAAATTGATCAATGTAACCCCATTTTACGGTACCTAGTAACCAGGAGTCTGGATTTATCCCTGGTTGATGGCAATAGGCTCGCCCCCTATTACATGGAACTTAAATATAACTGGTGAAACGTGGGTGTGCTATAGATAGGCACATCTCTGTCTGACCCTACGGGAAAAACCAGTTTGATGTTATGGTATATATTCAATCAATCAATCAAATCATTTATTAGCTGATCAAGGGTATACAGTGGTGTTAACATAACATGTGATAACGTTCTCCTTGATCTACCTTACTGGCATGCAAATCTTACTTATTATGTTTTATTTAATATTTACAAACAAATTCGTGCTTATTAGATTTAAGTAGGTACATCAACATAAAATTAGTACATATATATTAACATTCATAACAATATTATATAGTAAAAATTAATTAGTTCCAATGATAAAATTCAAATAACAAAGAATAGCACTATTTTATAATACAAACAAAACAATCAAGGAATCATATTGTATTTTAGAATATAAGTCAATAATTAATTACATTTCTTAAGGGCCATGTCAATACAGAAATAAAAAATTACAATATATCCATCATAATTATGTACCTACAACAATAAAAATAAAAACAATAAAATATTACAATCTCGTTGAATTTGTATTTTCTAGTCACATTATTTACCTTCGAGAAAATCACTAATTTTATAATAAGTTTTACTGACTAGAAAGTGATGCAAATGTTTTTTGAAAAGATTACTATTTAAGCTTTTTAATTCATCTGGTAACCTATTATATATTTTTGGAGCCATGCCATATATACTCTTACGTAGTAGTGCCGTATTTGCCTTCTGTAATCGCCATCTAATTTGTGTGTGTTTCCTCCTGCTACGAGTGCTTGTATCTGCCATTGTCTCAAAAAGTTCAGGATTTGATTTTACAAAAGTCGCGGTTTCAAAAATGTACAGGCAAGGTAACGTCAGGATTTTATATTGTCTAAAGTATGGTTCACAGCTTTCTGGAAATTTAAGATTAAACATCGCTCGTATACACCTTTTCTGGGCTTTGAAAACTAGTTCCCTGTTTGTCGAATTGCCCCAAAATATTATCCCATATCTGAGGTATGACGCAGTCGCTCCATGATATGCCGTGAGTAAAGCATCAAGATTTAGCACGGGTGCAAGTTTATATAGCGCATACGCTGTACTACTGATTTTTTTACACAGCTCTTCTGTATGTGTTTTCCAATTTATATTGTTGTCTTCTGTATGTGTTTTCCAATTTATATTGAATTTACTGTTTTATTTTCAGTAAAGTTAAGTTTAGTTGGGGGGTGTCAAATATCTTGAACCATAGACATAGAGAATAGACCGAGCTTTAGCCTTGCAGCGACATCTATACCGCCAGATGCGAACTACGCATCGTACTGACGTCACGCAAAATCCCGCATCACGCAAGCAGAGTTTACCGCGCGACTAGCATGTATATGTCTCAGCCAACTGCTTAAATTAGCCGTTTAGTTAACCCGATTTATTTGTATAATAAGTCCATGATTTAGACCGACTCACAAACAAGAAGCTTTGCTCACAAATCACCGGTTCGTTCGGAATTCGTTAATTATTCGTCTAAAAATACTCTTGAAACTTTGGCAAGAAAATAGTACATACTAACTCCATGCAATTTAGGAAAATAAATCAAGACTAAATTCTATATAACTCTACATATTCCGACACGTGCAAAAAAAACGACCCACCCCGTGCGCTTTGGTTTAGAGCATAACTAAAAAAGTAAAAATAGTCCTTCGCGAGAGAACACGTGGACCGGACCCGAGGTGCCTACTGCGACTGTCAGATAGACGAAAAAGTAAGGTTTCATGAAACGTGTTGTAACAGGTAAAGGAATAGGAAAGGTCTTGAGGCAAAGAACCTATAATCTGATCTAAATGACGTTTCCAGATTAAGTTATCTTCTAAAACTCTACATAAATATGTTCTTTGTCCCAATACCTCATCAATTACACATTTAACAAATTTCTTTTTATTAGGATTCCTATAGTCCCTACAGTAAACATACTCTCCCTCTCTAAATTTTTCATCTCTTTTTCCTACATTACACGGTCTTTTATCCTTTTTAGTAGACAACAAATCCAATCTAGACCTGAGTTTTCTATTAAACATAGCTTCTGATGGTGAAATATTTGTAATGCAATGTACTGAGTTTCTGTAATGAAATAAGTATCTATTCATTAAAGTTTCAAATGAGACATTTCTATTTTTAACATCATTAATGGATTTGTACATAGCATTTTTAAAACTTTTAACAGCATTTTCGGCAAAGCCGTTAGTTGCCGGATGAAATGGTGGAGAAGTTACATGTTGAATTCCATTTTTATAAAGAAATTCAGAAAATTCCTTGGAACAAAATGTTGCAGCATTATCTGTAACCACTACTTTAGGCAAAATCCAAACCTACTAAAACATTCTCTGAATTTTTCTACAGTTGTATTGGCTTCTAAATTCTTTACTATAAATGCTTCTGGCCACTTACTGTAACAATCTATTATAATTAAAATCATTTTTCCACATATTGGTCCTAAAAAATCAGCATGTACCTACTCTTTCATATGTAAAATTAGCTTTCGGCCATGCAATAAGTTTAGATTTCTGAGGTTCTGGTCTAGCAGACATACAGACCTGACAAGACTTGACAAAATTCTCAATGCTACTGTCTAAACTTGGAAACCAAAAATACGATCTAGCATTATTTTTCATTTTAACAATGCCTTCATGTGAAACATGAAGTTCTTGCAATATGTTGTTTTGTAATTTCTTAGGTATTACTACCCGATACCCCCACATAATAATTCCGTTTTCTATGTAAAGTTCACTTTTTCTATTTATAAATGGCTTCAAGACTTCATCTTTCACATGTTTAGGAAATCCATATCTAACCATGTTATAAACATGGTTAATTTTTCTCAAAACTGGATCCTTTCTAGTTTCTGAGCGTACTAAATTTAAATCAATAACATTCTGATCTTCTATAAAATTTATGTAATCACATTTCTTATTATCTAAAGTAGCTGATGGTAACGGCAATCTCGACATACAATCCGCTTTAACATTCTCTATGCCTTTTACATGTTTAAATGTATAATCAAAACTGGATAAATACAATGACCATCTTTGCAAGCGCCCAGCTGCCATTTGTGGTAAGCTTTTATGTTCACCAAATAATGCTAATAATGGTTTGTGATCTGATAACAATTAAAACTTTCTACCTACTAAATATTGATACAATTTTTGTACTGCCCAATAAATTGCTAGGGCTTCTTTATGGATCATAGAATAACCCTTCTCAGCCTTTGAGAAAACTCTAGAAATGAAACTTATTGGTCTCTCTGACCCATCTGGTAAGATGTGACTTAAAACTGCTCCTATTCCATTTTGTGAAGCATCACATGCCAAACGCAAAGGTAGATCTCTACTGTAATGAATCAATACATTGTCTGAAATAATATCCTTCTTAATTCTATCAAAACTTTTTTGACATTCTTTAGTCCAATTAAATTTTAAACTCTTTTGTAATAAATCATACAAGGGCTTAAGTTTCATAGATAAATTATTGATAAATTTACCATAATAGTTCACCATTCCTAACCATGAACGGACTTCTGAAACATTTTTAGGAGCAGGTGCATTAATAACAGAGACCTTTGACATATCTTTTGCTAACCCATTCTTTGAAATAAAATGACCTAAATACTTGATTCTAGGTTGCATAAATTCACATTTGTTTGTATTTAAACGAATACCTGCCTCCCTGAACCTTCTTAAAACTTCTTTTAAATTATTTAAATGTTCTTCATCATTGGCACCGGTGACCAAAACATCATCTATGAAATTGACAACACCACTAGCTCCCAACAAAACTGTTTCTAGTTTATTTTGAAAGATGGCACTGGCTGGTTTTGTGCCATATTGTAATCTTTTTACTCTGTATATCCCTTTTGGTGTTGACCATGCTAAGAGCTCACTACTCTCTTTACTTAGGCATAAATGATTGAATGCATTTCTTAAATCTAACTTTGAAAATGATGTACCACCTTGTAATGCAGTAAAAATATCCTGAATTCTAGGCAATGGATGGTTAACATCTTTAATGTACTTATTAATTGTAATTTTGTAATTTGCACATAACCTAATTTTGTTATTTTCTTTTAATATTGGTACTAGAGGTGTTCCCCACTGGGATGTTTCAGCTCTTTCAATAACACCTTCTTTTTCTAGCCTAATTAATTCTGCCTCAACCTGATCTTTGAAAGCATGGGGTACTTGCCTTGGCTTGTGAAAAATAGGTTTAACATCCTTATTAATTAATTCTAATGAAATTTCTTCACCTTTAATAGTACCTAACTCATTTTTAAATAACATGTCAAATTCCTGTAACAATGACTGTAATTTCTCTTCTGTACTTTGCACATAATTAATAGGTAAATGTTTAGTAATATCTAAATTAAATTTTTGAATTAAATCTCTACCAAACAAAATTTTACACCCATTCTTTACAATAACCATATTACAATGTAATTCTTTGTCTCTTACCTTAATTTTACAGTAAATTTCTCCAACGGGTTTCAAAATGTGACCATTATTGGTTTTTAATTCAATATTTGAATTTTTTAAATTAATGTGAGAAAATTTAGACAAATAAACACTTTCAGGTAAACATGAAATTGCAGCTCCTGTATCTAGTTCCATTTGGACTGGTTTGTTTTCAATATAACCTTCTATAGATATCGGTGCAACATAATTGACATCTTTCTCTTTTATAAATATATCCATGGAACTATTTATAAAAGTATCTTCACTAACCTCAACATTATGAGTTTGAGCCTTGCTCTTACAAACACTTGCTAAGTGACCCATTTTGTTGCATATTTTACATTTATATGACTTAAATTTGCATTTGGAAAAACTATGATTTGGTTTTCCGCAATGAATACATTTTAATACAGGCACTTCACTGGTTTGCTTACTTTCAGTATTCTTAGCTGAATTGGGGAAACTTCTACTGGTATTGGCCTGTCCGTGTTGAGCTACTCGATGTACTCACGCTGCACCTCTTTAAGGGCCATCTCCTTATTCAGCGCAATGTCCACTAAAAATGTTATCGACTTTGAAACGTCTTGCTCACACAATTTCTCCTGAACAGGTCCTGGTCTTAGACCCGTGACAAATTTATCCTTTACTCGCTCCTCCAAAGTCGACGTAAAATTGCAACCAGCAGCAAATTCTCTGACTCGTGCGTACCACTTGGACACACTCTCCCCTTCCAATTGTTGGAGTTTATCAAATTCTATTCTTTTTCTAAAATGTGAAATTCTTTTTTCAAATCGAAGTTTCAGCAACTGCTGTAATTCTTCTTAGGACAACTCCTTCGGCAGTTTCGGATGACTCATATTCTTTATGATTTTGTAAACATCCTCATGCAGACTAATAAGTAAAATTGAGCATTGCTTTTGCTTTTTCGTCTCATTTACCTCAAAATATTGTTCAAGCCTTTCAAGAAAGCACAAGATGTCGCCATTATTCTTGAAGGTTTCAATTTGCATATAAGTAATTGTAGGCCATTTTTCAGCCGTAAAATGCTTCAAAATTGTAATTTTACCTTGTTTTTCCTCGTCGCCATCTGAAGTGTACGCCTTGTACAATGTGTGGAGCAGGTTTCTCCAAATAAAAATACTGAATATCAAATGAACATCTTGTCTTGTGCTTCCTCTTATTCTAGTCGTTGTTGTCTAGGTTGCCACACTTGCTTCCCTTAAAATTACCCTGCCGTGGATGGTGTTCCCAGCACAAAATACACTACAAATCTTATGCACGATTCTACCAAAATTGCAAAACGAAGTAGTAAGAAAATTTAAAGAATCTTATAAGTTTTGCTTACTTTTGTGATCTTACGTAAGAACAATCTGAGCTAAGCCCGAAGGCTTAGCCCAGGTTCGTAGGGCCACGTTGTTCCCGCGGCGATTTTATTTTTGCGAGCTGGATTTTCAACGCACTGGGATGCGGTATGTTACATACTCAATGCTCGGCACCACAAAGAGAGTGCAAAATCCAGTGCCCGATAAAATCCCGCCGCGATATTGTTGAGGTCTGTGTGGACGTGGGCTTAGGGCGAGTAGGCCCTCTGAGGGGTTTGTGCCACGGCCTTGCCTCAGCGGCAGCTTAGCGTGGGGCGGCGAGCGGTAAAAACAAATATACGAAAATGTACCACGACCACAGAAATCTTAATAATACTTATTATTAAGATTTCTGTGACCACGACGCACCGCTCGCAGCGTCAACGCTAGACAAAGGAAACCGCGCCCCTTGCCGCTAAGCCAAAAGTCGTGGCCGGGCGGTAACAGTATGGCTTTCATTTTGAAAGTTCAACAACATTCATTGCGTTATTTACGTTGTTGAGCAGACAATTTTTTCGAACAGAATTATGAAGCAATGGATTAGCAATATGCTTCAAAATTATTTTGATTGAGATATCAATCTCAATCAAAATAATTTTGTGACACTATCAAGACACTATCAAGTGTCTGACGCAATTAGGGGCCGTCTCCACGAGCGAGAGAATCGCGGCGATAGTCTTGCCGTGCCATCAAATTTTCGCCGCGATGATATCGCCGTGTGGAGACACGTTCTAAGAGAGTTTATAGAAATACGTGGCACGACGATAATATCGCCGCGATTCTCTCGCTCGTAGAGACGGACCCTTAGGGCGTTGGTTTATTGTTTTTACCTTTACAAAAAGCTCTTGTCATATTGACAAGGTGTCTATTTAGGAACATGT
This sequence comes from Hydraecia micacea, assembly GCA_914767645.1. Lineage (NCBI taxonomy): Eukaryota > Metazoa > Arthropoda > Insecta > Lepidoptera > Noctuidae > Hydraecia > Hydraecia micacea. The sequence continues at coordinate 5,422,049 of OU611805.1, forward strand.
CAGAATAATATTCGTCTTTGAATGCACTCGGTTGACCGAGCCTATTCTTCACCTCGCGCACCCGCAGTACTAAAACACCAAAATAAAGCGAAATTTTTATCATAATCAGCGGTCAGCCTATGTTAATGTTCCTACTGCTGAGACACAGGCCTCCTCATTGTGAGAGGGAGTGGGCCGTAAATTATTATACAGGGTCAAATTAAATCAGCTAGCGAAACTCCGCAGACATGAAGAGGTATCGTTCGATATCTTAAGATGACAATATAAAAATTAAACCTCCGAAAAAACTGAAAAGCAAAAAATAATAAACCTTCTTTATTTAACCTTAATAAATAGTTCTTAAACTAATGTAAGTATACCTAAGTAATTTTGAGTCGGCGGGCGCCAAACAAGCAAATTAATATCGTTGCGAGTGAGTGGTCGCGCGGAGAGCGCATTTTTTGTTGGGAATGTTAATGTTTATCGCTGGAGACTTCACATTGCATTGTAATTTGATCTAGTTACCTATTTCTTTAAATTTAAGATAATTTAGTGATCTTTGTTCATTGGTTGTTTGGCGCCGACTCAAAATTACTTAGGTATACTTACATTAGTTTAAGAACTATTTATTAAGGTCAAATAAAAAAGGTTTATTAATTTTTGCTTTTCAGTTTTTTCGGAGGTTTAATTTTTTTGTTAAAAAGTTTTTATTTCATAATTTTTTGAGGCTATAATGTACTAATTACTACATGCTTCATTTTTGATTACTTTTAAAATAGCTACCTACCTTACTTTAGCTATTAACTGTTATATAACTAATCCTACTTTAACTATTATTTGTTGTACTCGTATAATAAAATACTTAACAAAAAAACAGGCTTTATATACCAACATGGGTAGGCCTTTTTATTTAACACAACTCAGTATTAATAAATCACCCCTATTTTCCCACTCTTAGAGAAGGATTTTTTTTTCTAATTTATATGGGACCAACTTTGAGGTATGTATCCAATAAAAAAAGAATTATCAAAATCGAACTACTCTGTAAAAAGTTATGCGTGGTCATACATTGCAATCAGTGAGTGAAAAATCAATCATACCCTGTTTTCGTACCCATAGGGTTGGAATATTTTTTCCAAATTTATATGGGACCAACTTGGGGGTATACCCTTTCCAATAAAAAAATAATTATCAAAATCGGACTGCTCTGTAAAAAGTTATGCGTGATCATACATAAAAAAAAAATATACGCGACGAATTGATAACCTCCTCCGTTTTTTCGTCGGTTAAAAAATAAATACGATACGTGTGTTTCTTATTTCACGGCGTGAAATTAGCGCGGCTTTGACGTACGTCACATAATAATAACGAGTACGTAATCGTTATTATTTGACGTACGTATGTTACGTTAACCAACCGTTTGAAACAACCAGCCCTAAGACGTGTCCTTTTGTTTTCGTATTAATGATTTATATATTTAGCCATTTAATTTAGTGCCTACTGTAAATACAAAAAATAAAAAATATTAAAATAGAAAATGAAATCCTTTTGATACTCACAAAAAAATACAGTTAATAATATTTTTAACATGTCGGCAATGTCTTTCCCTTATGGCATAGGTAATGTTATCAAAACTACTTTAGTATTTCTCATTAACAATGTTAATTAAAAATTGTAGACAAGGTAATTATTATTTTATTAATTCTGTGGTTACATAAACACTTGTTAGGCCCCGTTCACGGCCTCGAGTGACGCGACTTGCGTCCAGCGACTTGCGTCCAGCGACTTGCGTCCAGCGACATGCGTCCAGCGACTTGCGTCCAGTGACTTGTTAACACTTTCGACTCCACTCACTTTTCATAGAACTCATACGCCATGCCGCCATACATATTGCAAATGGACCCTCCAGGAGGGTCACCGGCATTGCGTTTGCGCTAAAGTGAACCCTCGAGGAGGGTCGTCGGCATTAGGTTTGAAACCGTATTATAAAACACTGTAAAAAGAAGTAAAATAGTGTTTTCAAAACGTCTTGTTGCTATATTTAGTATCTCTGGGGGTATTTACATGTACTAGTGGGGTGGAAACGTGAAATATTTAAAAATAAAAAAATCAAGAAAAGTATAATCGCTCGCTTTGATCCCGAGACAGGGGTATCCAACCTCTTCTGAAATTTTCAAACATGTAATAATTTTTTATTACAAAAAGTTACATTATGCAATATTAGTAGTTGTTTATGTAATTAAAACGTAATTATTTTGTAACAGCTTATTAACGATTAGGTAGTGGTCTATTATTTACTTGACGGTAATGATCCACTCTGGAATTACCTACTTTCAGTCGTTATTCATATAATGTTAATTGAGAAAGTACGTATAAAATAATTACGAAAAAACTCCGATTGAGATAAGAACTGATTTATGTCATAACTACTTTTACTTGTAGCTTCGCTCCCGTCCTTCCTTTGCCTGACATTACCTTAAGTTATTCCAGCTATAAACTATGCCTACAAACATCACGACACCGCGTCATTTACTCATTCCGTAGGTAGCATCATTACGTGAACGAAGACAAACGGAAATCATACACTACCTATTGGTGTATTACATATACAATACCTATGCCTATTGGTGTGATACATATACACGAACCCCAAAACGCATACTTATCCATGTATATACGAGTACATTGATAAGTATGCGTTTTCGGGTTCGTGAGGTTATGTATTATTACATTAGGCATTTGTTTGTGTGGCTGTTAATTTTCTCTTAGAAATTACAGAACGTTTCTTTCTTATATCTATGAATATCACTATAGAGTAGGTTCGTTTTACGGTTTTATAATTTTTATCAGTAAAACGAACCTAATAACTTATAAGCTATCAGAAGGAGACGAAGTAATATACTGTTTAGAAACTTTTGAAGTAAATAAAATTAAAGAAAATCTAAGTCCTATGTTTACATACAACTTTTATTTAGTTTTCAGTGTGAAAGGAAAAGTTTGTTTAAAAAAACGTATATTTTATTATACGAAACTTTTTAAAGGTTTTTTTTAACTTTCAACATGTGTCATTCGACTTGGGTACTTCATACTGCCAAGTCATAAAAACGTTTCTTTGTGTTTTTAAATAATAAATGACAACTATTTTATCTGATTTTATTAAATTAACGATAGAAAACACGGAAGCGGTATAAATAAAAAAAAATATATTGTTCGTGTGGCTGTTGGGCCATTATCTTAGTCTTAAAAAAAAAATTACTTTATGCACTAGAACATAAAAAGCGATTTTATGTCGCCTAAGCACAACATAAATACGAAATTTTAGAGCATGAGAAGTGAAAATATTATTATGATGTAGAAGATTACTGTCAGAAACCATAGAGGACAAAAATGAATGAATGACAAACGAAGTTGCACTATGGGTATTCTTTTTTACCATTTTGATACGGAACCCTGAAAAGCTTCTATTTTTAAAGTCATCCTCGTAATTTATAATCTCAAAATAAATATTTTTATTTTTAGTGAATATTTGTAACCGTAAAATGGTTTACCACCCCTGAAATAGCTCCCAATTATTTTTAAAAATAAAAATGCTGGTATTTGAAAACCAACGAATATACTAATAAATCTTGTTAAAATATACGACAAATTTTATTTTCATAGTTTATAATGCTGTATTCGCTAAGAAAAACGTACATTTAAAATGAGCCCTCCGCGAGGGCTCCCGGCATCCCATAAGGGATTTGAGTGAACCCTCCAGGAGGGCTCCCGGCACTGAACGTGTTAAAAAAAAAAATTATGCGGTTTTGCCTGATAAACCGTCCTCCCAGAGACGGTGGGACGTGCCGCTCTGCAGTATTATACGGAATACCCTTGTAAACACGTCACGTAATACTGTTGAGCGTGCCCGTGCTGGCTGTGGGAGAATGGGAGTCAGGCTTGTGGCTTCAGGCGCTCCCGTCATCCACCATAGGCACAATGATGGATGACTCATCGTTTCGGCTCGCTACGTGTCTCCGCTTGGGCGCACCTTGTGTTGCTCCGCATCGATGTCACTGCGGTGAAACTGTCGACAGTCTCGGACACCATGGCCTGTCCTGCTGCAGGAGTGCAGGTCGCATAGCACGGCACGCCAGCATCAACGATATTATTCGTCGAGCCCTTGTCACCGCCGGCGTACCAGCGGTATTAGAACCAAACGGCTTGGTACGTGACGATGGGAAGAGACCAGACGGCATGACGTTGTTGCCTTGGAAGGTGGGTAGGCCTCTGGTGTGGGACGCAACATGTGTCGATACCCTTGCGCCATCTCATGTTCCGAGCACGGCGGGCTGTGCTGGCGCCGCTGCTGCGGCTGCTGAGACCCTCAAGCGGCGCAAATACTGTAACCTTGTGGGCAACTACAGCTTTGAGCCGTTTGGGGTCGAAACGCTCGGGTCATGGGGCCCGAGCGCGCGTCTCCTTTTTAAGGAAATTTCTCGCCGGCTGGTCGATACTTCACGTGACCAGAGGGCTGGGTCGTTCTTTGGTCAAAGAATTAGCATTGCCATTCAACGTGGCAATGCTGCCAGTCTTCTGGGCACGTTTCCGGATGACAGCGATGCGGATGAGTACTTCGACGCCAAAGTGTGCTTTGGTTTTTTTTTTTATTTTTTTTTTATTTGTATAGTAGGTTAGTTAGTCTTTTATTTTAGCTTTATTAGTAGTATAAACTATATCAATTAATTGAGTAAAAATAAATAAAAAAATACTTTTATGCGGTCGATAAATCAATACTGCGCCTGTGTAAATATTCAACCCAACTACGACACCCATTACTGTGTGTGACCCATCACGCACGTGGACGGTATTTTTGAAGTGAAACTTCTTTACGCACGCTTGACTTGGGGAGTACCTAAGCTGGCGAACGCGTGACGTAAGCGTTACGAAAAGTGTGATCGGGCGAGACGAACGGGAGTTGAGTGGGGGATATAAGCAAGAGACAGCAGTGCGCGCGCACATTTTCTTTCTCTCTTCCTCTCTTAGCCAAATACGCAATACTGAAGTTTCACTTTAGTCGTGTGGTCATAAGCACACTCGTTTTTTTTACTAGTCTGCGCTGTCAGATAAGAAGCTAGTTTATATAATTCTATTCTCAATAATAATCCATACTAATATTATAACTTCGAAAGTACCTCTGTCTGTCAGTCTGTATGTTATCTTTTCACGCCTAAACCACAGAACGGATTTCGATAAAATTTGGCAGAGAGATAGATTGCATCCCGGGGAAGGACATAGGATAGTTTTTATCCCGATATTCCCACGGGATCGACACATATGTGGGTGAAACCGCGGGGCGCAGCTAGTATAATAATAATAATAATAAGTTGTTATTATATAATATAACACCAGTTGTTATTAATATCAACAATACTAATGCCATAACCCAAATAACAAACACGATAGAAGAACCTATACATAATATACAAACATCAGATGACACTGAATTAAATTGTTTAACAGAAATTCAATGTAACCCACAAATTAACCCAGATAGGGAGCCATTAAAAGATTATCATCTTTCCAACAAGCACTCTAATTTTTTAAAGAAACTAGCCCTATTAATAGAATGTAATATGAAGGATATAAAGCATGCACGTTAAGAAAACAACAAAACACTCAATTCACCCATAATGATTTTTTTTTTATCGCAGTATCAGACAGGCAACTACAAATATTCAACACGACAACCCATGTGACAACGAAAACAGCATCCTTGACCCAGAGACATTACTTCTGGGAGACAACACTTCTGGGCAAAATTATGGGAACAACCTATTTGCCATAATTCCCAAGCTGATTGGATACAATCAGAATTGTTAAATAACAACACAAACATTTAGCCGATGGTGTTCGAGCACATATCCCCAGAAATATTTCATAAAGTTCTGACAAGGTTACGTAATTCCATAGTTACTGGTACAAAAAATTCACAGCTATTCATTGTTACCTATATAATTTCATAAATTCATTCATCCAAGACCCCAAATCAATACCTTCTTATATAATGTCTGGAGCAACGTTTATGATACGCAAAGACCGTAAAGACCTTTCTAACCCAGCGAAATACATGCTTGCAGACCTTGTACAAGATCATAACATCCTGTATATCTGAATTGATATACGAGCACATTGACGCCAATAACATCTTAGCCGAACAACAGAAGGGATGTCGAAAGTATAGCCAAGGCTGCAAGGAACAATTAATCATAGAAAACGTTGTTTTAAAAAAAGTTCAGAAATCCAAATCGGATTTATTTACAATGTACATCGATTACAAAAAAGCTTATGACTCAGTTCCCCATTCATGGTTAGTGCAAGTATTAGAAATTTACAAAATACACCCGTCAGTAGTAACATTCCTCAAAACCGTGATGAAAACTTGGACTACAGTACTAAGACTCACTACACCAACCGAAACAATAGACACGAGCCCAATTAAAATACAGAGAGGAATCTTCCAGGGAAATGCACTCAGCTCACTGTGGTTCTGCCTAGCTCTAAACCCCCTATCTAAAATATTAAACGCAACCTCATTAGGAATCTCTTTAATTTCTACTGCTACCGATGGACAGGATGAAACTCAGGTTGGCATTTTGAACCATTTACTGTACATGGATGATATTAAACTATACGCAAAAACTGAGAGTCAACGAGTTAGCGAACCTGACAGAGAAATTCACAAACGATATAAAAATGGAATTTGGAATAGATAAATGCAAAATAAACTCAGTTAGAGCAGAACCCTAATTGCGTAACACACTATCAATCAGAATCTGAATAATTTTGAAGCAAATTGCTAATCCATTGCTTCATAAGTTCGAAAAATGTATCTGATCAACACGTAAATAACGCAATGAATGTTGCTGAACTCTCAAAATGAAACTGATTCCGATCAATAATGTGTTACGCAATTGCCCCGCTGGTCAGAACTACCAACACCAATACATCTTAGAAACAGGCGAACAAATAGAACCACTGGCTGAACAAGATACTTACAAATATTTAGGGTACATACAATCAAGCCAAATACACTATAAAGAGACCAAACAACAAAAAATTAAAACAGCAATTCCAACATAGATTAAATACTTACTATTCTTAAGACACAACTCTACTCACGAAACACAATAAAGGGAATTAACACCTTTGCTATCCCTGTCCTCATCTATTCATTTGGTATAATCAACTGGACCAAAACATACGTGAAAAACCTGCAACGCAAAATTAATAATAATAATACCCCATCGCCGTATCTCTACGTTGACGTCGTCGTGGTGGGGCTTGCGCGCTCCGAACTCTGGGCCTGTGCCGGAAGAGTTTACTTTCCGGAATGGGTCTAAGGTGAGGAGCCAGACCAAGAGAGATACAGAAACCCGCAGGGCAGCATGTGGCGAGCTGTTGGGCAGTAGCGACCCCACGGACCCTATCTCCCGGGAGAAGTCTTGTTCCTTACCTCTGGCATGCCTTTATTGGCCGGCTGGAGTGAAAAATGACGAGGAACAGAGCTCCCACCTCATTCTTGCCTTTATTGGCCGGCTTGAGTGGAGATTCGCAAGAGCAAACGTGCTCGGAGGAAGGAAGTATTCCAGTAAGATGCTGGTAGGGATCTTGACCGTACTTCCGGGATTGTCCTGATAGCCGTGGAATACCTCTCCACTCCTCATAAGCACCTCACGACATGTTGCCCCCTTGTCGCTACGTCACTATGTGCTAGCGACCGTTTCCGGGGGCCCATAGAGTGTGCAAGTCACCCCCTGCCATTTTATCCGTGTATATATAAAACATTGATCAGGCAGGGGTCATAGTTCTTCCATAGTTCTTGGTAACCAGTCCACTTCAGCCACCCAAACCCATAGTCCAACTTTTTATTTTTCCATATCCTACAATAGTCCTACACCAACCGGGGGTTATCCTTGGGTGCACTTGCATAGTGCATACAGGGATAATCGTCGGATGGTGCCGCATTTCATTAAAATTTCCTAAGGGGCCTCTGCGAGTTGGCTTCGGCCCCTCGTACGCCTTCCAAAGGACCGGGACCCCATGGTCCCGAGATATGTAAAATCATAAAAAAAAAAAAAATAATAATGTTTTATTCATATTAAAATTGGTAAAATTATTACATAAAAGTCTTGGAAACTATTTACAAAGGTATAATAATGTTAGATGCCTGTACTAGGATAAACCTGTATCACAGGCGGCATGAGCATACTTTATGGTGATTGTAGGACAATAACATTTATAACAATATTTAGCATTTAGTCTAGAAATAATGACAAAATTTTATTAATTAATTATTTTATACCTAGTTTACTTAAATACTAATTACCTATCTTAATTAAAGATCAAAATAACAACAAAAAGTCTTATACTAATACGTAATTATTTACTTAGTCAGCGTAGAATACTTTATTGCACTTTAAAATTTTTGTGTCAGCAGAAATTGGTAAGTGTATGTTTGTAAATTAAAACAACAATGACTAAATTCCGTAAACACCACCCAAGATCATGCCTGCAAAGGTTAACACTACCGCGGAAGGAGGGAGGCAGGGGACTTATTGACATTTTAAACCTACACAACCGACAGATCACAACCCTCAGAAAATACTTCTTCGATAAAACTGCTTTTTCAACACTTCACAAACTAATAGCACAAAACGATCAACACTTAACACCTCTTAATCTTAAAGACACAACTGAACAGCAAAACGAGAGAGTGACTGATGACAAAGCCAAATGTCTAGAATGGACCCAGAAGTCTCTACACGGGAGACATCGTCAAGATTTATGCCAATTGAATGTCGACAAAGATGCGTCGAACGCGTGGTTAAATCGAGGCGAACTCTTTCCGGAAACCGAAGGGTTCATGCTTGCAATACAAGACCAAGTCATTGAGACCAAAAACTACAGAAAATACATTATAAAGAATCTAACAAACGACACATGTAGAAAATGCAATAGTTCACCAGAGACAATCCAACATATCACAGGCGCCTGTAAATCAATAGCCCAGACAGACTACAAACATCGACACGATCAGGTAGCCAACGTAATACACCAAAAACTAGCTCATAAATACAAATTTATAGACACCATAGCACCATATCTATCTTTCTATCTATCTATATAAATAAAAACAAAAGGCCTGACTGACTGACTGACTCATCAACGCCCAGCCCAAACCCTTGGACCTAGAAAGCTGAAATTTTACACAATGGTTCCCTTTATAATGTAGACAAGGAATAAGGAAGGATTTTTCAAAATTCAACCCCTAAGGGAGTTAAATATGGGATGAAAGTTTGTATGGAAGTCCGTCAGTTTTAAAGTTAGGATCTTCAAATTTTGTGTTTAGGCTGACGATTGAAAAGTATTTGATACGTGTCTCAGCGTTTTTGATAATTCCACCCCCAACGGGTTAAAAAGGGGGATGAAGTTGTGTATGAAAGTCCGTCAGTTTTAAAGATAGGATCTTCAAATTTTGTGTACAGGCTGACGATTAAAAATAAATTGATACGTGTCTTAGCGTTTTTGATAACTTCAACCCCAAAGGGTTAAAAAGAGGGATGGAGTTGTGTATGAAAGTCCATCAGTTTTGAAGTTAGGACCTTCAAGTTTTGTGTTTAGGCTGACGATTGAAAATTAATTTATACGTGTCTCAGCGTTTTTGATAACTCTACCCCCAAATGGTTAAAAAGGGGGAAGAAATTGTGTATGTGAAAGTCCGTCAGTTTTGAAGTTAGGATCTTCAAATTTTGTGTTTAGGCTGATGATTGAAAATTAATTTATACGTGTCTCAGCGTTTTTGATAACTCTACCCCCAAAGGGTTAAAAAGGGGGAAGAAATTGTGTATGTGAAAGTCCGTCAGTTTTGAAGTTAGGATCTTCAAATTTTGTGTTTAGGCTGACGATTGAAAATTTATTTATACGTGTCTCAGCGTTTTTGATAATTTCACCCCCAAAGGGGGACAAATTTCATAAAATGTATTAAAATGTATTGTAAAATCATAAAATGCATTATCTAGGCGTATGTTTGGAAGCTAACGCAACGGTGTTGTTAGAATTTCAGTCCTTCCTCTGGGGTGAAGAGGGGGATGAAATTTTGTTTTTAATTAAAGTTCTTTATTTTTTAAGTTAAAATCACTACAATTTGCGCTTATGGTTGGAAACTAACACAGCGTAAATTGTTGTTTTTTTTATTTCAACCCACAAGGGGGTGAAAAGGGGGATGAAGTTTTGTATTGAAGTTGTTCATTCGCAAAATTTTGTATTCAAGTAAAACTAATATAAGTATATGTGTACCGTTTCTAACTTTTCATAAAATGAAGCGATTGCGATGAAAATAAAACTAAATGTTCAATAAAGACTTTGGACTTCTTGAAATGTTAAACCTTTTGCCCGTGGCTTTGCCCGCGTGGATGTTGAAAAATATCCGACGGGAACGTACTACGAACGTCAATGTTGCTGAACGGATGTAAATCTGTAAATGGCAAACCCATTAGTTTTGTACTTCAAATCATTAAAAATTTTATTTTGCATTTTGGTTGGGCAGCCTGGTTGTGTTAGTACCTGACGGCAGAACCTCTAATGTTGTAAATAAAGAGGTACTTTAAGTATTCAAAAAAAATATGGTCGTAACCCCCTGTGAAGAACAATGTAACAATGTATTTACCTTAACTTTAACTCATTTTTTTAATAAGATTTAAATTTCCGTACATTCAAGTAGCCAATTTTCCGTTCCGTTATGTATAACGTTACTATTCGATTTTAGGATTTGTCATCCTCCAATCCGTGCGCCGCACCTCGGATAGGTACTATAATAAGCAGTGTGAGAAAACATTGTATACCTGGATTAACACATAGGGTACTTTTAATTCCGGTAGTACGTTCCCGTGGGATATTTTCCGACATACACGCGGGCGAAGCCGCGGGCAAAAGCTAGTAGTAGATAAAACTGGGTTCCTAATAGACATCGCCGTGCCAAATACACATAACTTACAAACTACAATAGCCGAAAAACTATCCAAATACATCGAACTAAAAGACGAAATAACACGACTCTGGCATCTTCAAAAAGTCACAGTAGTCCCCATCCCCATAGTGCTATCTACAACAGGAGTAATACCCAAACAGCTTCATCAATCCCTTAGTTCTCTCAACCTGCCATCTAACACCTACCACCTGCTGCAGAAGGCAGTGATTCTCAACACATGTAGGCTAGTAAGAAAATTCCTCCAGTGCGAGTCCGATAACCTGCACTATTACTCCCACTCAAATATAGTTTCGGCTAACATACAGCCTACTGCGGACAGTGTTGCCAACTCAGTGGATTTTCCACTAGATCTGGTGGTTTAGATTAGCATTTTAGCGGACAAATTTTGGTTTTAGTGGCTAGTGGATTTTTCTAGTGGCTTAGATTGTTTCATTTAGTGGTACTGCTAGACATTTAACCACCAGCACAATTTACATATCTACAGGAAAGAACTTGAACGTTTACATTACATGATGGGTATATTTTTTGATATGTAGGCAACACTCCTAGGCTAGGTGGTGTTTGTCGGGTATTCCCCGAAAAGAGTTTGTCAATTTCTTAAATTATTTTGATTATAGTCTTTATTTGTATGACTACTAGGTCAAATCTGATTTGAAATAAGAAGGTTTGTATTATATGTTTGTTTCGTATGCATGCACAAAAATATAACTTTGTTAGTACAGTTTTGGTTTTGCATCGGCACGACAATGAATGTTTCATTTTATTAATTTTGTAAAACTAATATGCCTAAGCCACAGTATACTCAAAAGTTCCGTGATAGTTGGTTACGTGACTCACAATTAAAGGACTGGTTTAATCTATATTTTGTTTGTCTTCTTGTAACTTTGTACCTAACAGAAATAAACTGATTTTGTGATACAACTTAGGATAATGTTTTTTTTCGCCAAAAAGTATTTTGATAATGTTAGTGGTTTTCTGGTGGTTTGAAGGATAGCAAAACTTAGTGGTTTTCTGGTGGGTTAACACGCTAGAATTTGTGGGTTTGTGAAAAATTTGTTGGCAACACTGACTGCGGATAACCACGCAGTATCTAATATTACTCCAACACTTAACCCCGCGCTCTCGCTTGCACGCTCGGCTCAGGCGGAACGTGACAATGAGTCATGCTTTTTCGTGCGTGCAGCCGGCGTTCATCGATCTATTCGTTCTAGACGTTGTCACGTCAAAAAAGTAGAAGTAGTAGCACGGGCGAGTGAAGTCGCGGGCAGAAGCTAGTTTATAATTAAGTAGTAGGATACACGTGACTACAATTTAAGTATCTAGATAACTACCTCCTAGTACTAAAAAAACAGCAGTAGTTAATAAAAAATATAATTATCCTGTTTATTCAAATTATGATTAGGTACCTATTAAACTGCTCATACTAATTCAAGATGTCCGTCTTAACGCGTTTCATAGAATTAAAAATATATTCTATAATATTTCTTTCACTTCTTTTTGCACGTAAGTGATATTTTTTTTAATTATGTTTTTAGCATTTAAGTTATTTATCGATTCCTAGGTTTTACCGACCGATTTCCTTTTTTTTTTTGTATTTAGGGTTGCATTTAAACATATTTTTACATATTCATGTATTTTACCGACCGATTTGATTGAATTATTGAGTTTTTAATATTAATTTTAAAGAAGCATAGTAGCCCTTTTCAAAGCGTATTTTCAGGGTATGTACACGGGACGCCTGTGGGTCAGCTTTACCAAAAGATCGCTGGAGGTCCTGCGGACTCCTGCGCATCCAATATAATAACGTTTTCAGAATGCTGTTGGGACTGCCCCGTTTTTGTAGCGCATTTGAGATGTTTGCGCTGAATCGCACTGACGACTTTTATGCGGTCATGCGGAAAAAAATCTCGTCCTTAATAGCAAGACTGCGGGACAGTGACAACAGTATTCTGAGGACAGTGGCAGATAGCATCTTCTCTCCTATTCTGAGCCGATTTGTGGGGGTGATGAACGAGTGAAGGACTTTCCCTTCGTTTGTAAGTGCGTCGTCCACTTGAAGCGGTCTCAGATAAACTAGTTTTAAGGAAAAATTCACTAACATTAATTATAAGAAATTTACTAACACAATGGATCTTACGTTGTCCGAAATAAAGAATTTATTTATTTATTTATTTTATAGTTATTACAAAGATTTATACAAGATTATAGAAAAGATATTTCAATTATAAATATTTTTTTTTGCTGGTTGTCTCTGCATCACCCAAAGGTTGACTGGTAGAAAATGTCTATGGCATTAACACGTTCGAGGACAGAACGAGATTATACGTCATCGTTCGAAATTTTGATATGGCACAACGTACAATGACGTCCAAATCATTTTTTTACTTTACGACAGAACGTACATTTCCGATGAACGTTCAAGTTAAAATCCTATTGAATGTATCTTGTGTCACAACATTTAAAATACCCGAAGCTTTACTGTCACGTAGAGTAAGTTTTAAACTATTTCAAATAAGTGCCGTTGACAGTGGGCGGGAACGGTACTCACACACGCACAACGTGTAAATACGTCGCGCGCGCCTACCGCGCTCCTACATTCAATGCGGCTGCGTCACTGCGGGGTGCGCTCGCGTTCGCTAAACATTTCGTGGCGTATCGTAATATTTGCCGCGACAAAACATCGTAAGTATTTAGTTTATTTGATTTATGTATTATTCCTTAGCCAGACAGTATACTATTTTACTATGAATTAATCCCGTTCACGTCTAGTTAACTTACTTTTAATGACATAACGTATTTATACGATAACGTGATAAAACGGTTGTGTCATGATGTCTTTAAAACAATATATTTTCATGGGAGGCTACGTACTCATACGTCGTATAATTTGTATGGACATTTACTGTGTCATTTTGGTACACAGTCTCAAGTGGTAGCGTCCTCGAACGTGTTAAGTCCGCCTCAGTACATTTATGTGCTTGAAGTATTAAATAAATAAATACAGGTTGGTACGGACATCGACGCGCAAACTGTTACGACGGATTCAATACATGATTCTGAATCCATTATGTTGACAATTATCGAGATTTTTTTGACTTCTTTAGCGGCGTTGTACACTTTTTTGTAATGAGTAAAAAATGTTAAACTCGCGTCAGGACACGTGACCCTGATCGAAAATTCGTAAGACGGATGGAGAGTAGACAGCCGGCGCGGCGTAGGAGTATCCCCCTCTCTTTCTACGGCGCGGCGAAAATGTATAACCGACACCGCTTCGGATGTGTTCGGCTGTCCTCGAGATGTACTCGGTTTTAATGTATATCCGATATGTCAGTGAATGATGGCAAAGTATTCTGTTTGTGTTTTGTTTTCACTTTTGTCGGCTCTCCCGGAGTGCCACTGTTTTTTTTTTTTTGATAAGCTGGTATCATCATCATCTGCGTAGCCATTTCGGGTCGGCTACCAGTCTAAGCGGATGCAGCTGAATACCAGTATTTTACATGGAGCGACTGCCTATCTGATATCGACGACCCAGTTACTGGGTAATATGATACCCCTTGCCTTGGTAAGACTGGTTGTCAAACTTTCAAATACTATCAAAGATCGAAGAATGACAGCCGGGACCAACGGTTAAAGTGCTTTCCGGAGAGGCTCGGTATGTAAAGTAGGTCACCCATCCACAGACCAACCGCGGCAAGCGTAGCTTAACCTGATCGATCGACCTGTTGTTCTAGAATCAGGTGCTGAATCCATGCTTACAGTTTGCGCGTCGATGTTATATCATACATAATCAGCCTATAATGTTCTCACTGCTGGGACACAGGCCTCCTCTCAGTGAGAGGGAGTGGGCCGTAATTCAACACGCGGGCCCAGTGCGGGTTGTCAGATGTCACATGTCTTCGAATTTTTGGTTCTAGGACATGCCGGTTTCCTCACGATATTTTCCTTCACCGTTTTGAGAGCAGTGGTGATGAAATAATTTACACAAAAGTAAAGCGCCTGTCTGGATTCGAACCTACGACCTACAACTCGTAAGTCGCGGCCGTTACCACTTGGCCACCACTGCTCGATATTATGATGATGTGATGTTATATCGTCTTTAATTAAATAAAATTAAATTATCATACTCTATCCATACAACAGACAGAACAGCTTCAGATCGGATCTTTTTTTTCGGACCCATCCCGTCGCCTCGCATCCCCTGTCCGCGCAATTGTTTAATTTTCGCTTATCGTTCTTTATGACTTTTTAATTTTGCTCGGTTCCTAACGGCCCTATAGTGTATAGGCCTATAGCCTTCCTCAAGAATTAGGCTATCAAATGCAAAAAGATTTTTTCAAATCCGACTGGTAGTTCCAGAGCTCAGCGTGTTCAAACAAAAAAAAAACAGTGGCACTCTGGGAGTGCCGACAGAAGTGAAAACAAAACACAAACATAATACTTTGCCATCATTCACTGACATATAGGATATACTTACATTAAAACCGAGTACATCTCGAGGACAGCCGAACACAACTGAAGCGGTGTCGGTTATACATTTTCGCCGCGCCGTAGAAAGAGAGGGGGATACTCCTACGCCGCGCCGGCTGTCTACTCTCCATCCGTCTTACAAATTTTCGATCAGGGTCACGTGTCCTGACGCGAGTTTAACATTTTTTACCCTTTACAAAAAAAGTGTACAACGCCGCTAAAGAAGTTTTCACTTCAAAAATAGATATAGATAGACAAAAAATAAAAACTTTTTACAAAAAAAAACAACTGACTTCCAAAAACAAACACTACAAATTGAAAAATAACTTTAATTTCGGAAGTCGGTGTCGTTGGTTCCACATTTTCGTTTTTTTGACACCGACTTCCGAAATTAAAGTTATTTTTCAATTTGTAGTGTTTGTTTTTGGAAGACGGTTGTTTTTTTTTGTAAAAAGTTTTTATTTTTCGCTTTTTAGTTGTACCTACCCCATACAAATTCATATAACACTACTTGCTAGTGACAGGAAGATAAACATCATCAATATAAACTAAGTGGAAAACAAATGTATTGTTGACGCTAATTCCAAAACTACCCAAGCAAAGTTCATAAAATTTATATGGGACCACCTCTGAAGCATACCTTATTCATTAATTAGACTAGATGCTGATAATCCTGGCTGCAGCATCAGGCCAAACTTATGTCAACTTTGCATTGAACTTAAAATTTAGTCCTGTTTAAAATGAGCCCAAACACGACTACGGTGCTGTAATTTCAAGGTTTGTACTTTTTCTGATGCTCCTGGCTTCAGCATCAGGTCTCTATGTACTTCGGTGTTCCTCATTAACATTACTTTTATCCACACATCGAGCCCTTTCCAATGAGCCTAAACACGATATATCTGCTGTTAGTTGTCGAGGAGTTAGGTACTCTGCAGACTATCCTGACTGCAGCATCAGGTCATGACTTGATGATCATGAGACCAAATGTGGCAAATGCCCAATCAAACATCAAAACAATTTACTAAAACAGTCCTTGCCTGTTCGAGTAACTTCTTACTGTTAAGGAGTTGTACCTTCCATCATCAGCCCAGCTACCTGAGATGGTGACAACCATACGCAAATACACAAGATACTTCATAAAATATGCGAAAAACCATAAGTAAGCCTATAAAATTTGAGGGTTGCCCTCGATTTCTCTAAGATCCCATCATCAGATCCTAACTTGGTGACAATGGGACCACCTCAGAACTATCTACTTTCGAACAAAAAAAGAATTTTGAAAATCTGTCGACAATTGGCGGAGTATTCGATGAACAAACATACAAAAAAAAAAAAAAAACATACAAACAGCCGAACATAGTACCTCCTCCTTTTTGTGAAGTCGGTAAAAATAAAGACATTTAAATATCTATCTCAATAGCGGCCCGCCCCAGCTTCGCACGGGTGCAATTTTTTTTTTCAAATTTCCCAAATTTTCTTTCATACAAACCGTGTCCTGGCAATACCGAACAGAAAAAGTTAAATTAAAAATTTAAAAAACCCCCGACTCAAACAAAACCTCTAAAAACTAAAAAATAATATATATTGGCCCTTTAAGTTTAATATAAGTTGCTGGAAATATTTTGATCCAAGCGTCCTCACGTCGGGGGACGGCTAATGATAATTGGAAGTTAACAGTAGCTATGTTTTCTACAATAGCATGCATTCATTATTGCTGGGTTTAAGCCTCATCTGTTTGGTGTTATTTCATTAGCCGTCCCCCGACGTGAGGACGCTTGGATCAAAATATTTCCTGCAACTTATATTAAACTTAAAGGACCAATATATATTATTTTTTAGTTTTTAGAGGTTTTTGTTTGAGTCGGGGGTTTTTTAAATTTTTAATTTAACTTTTATTTCTTGCTTTTTAAACTTTATAATATTATATTACTAGTAAACATGCTATACGATCGAAACGTGACTCGCCGAAATTTGCGAAGCTGTACGTATTTTTACCACAGTGAAGCTAGTTAGGTACTCGTGGTCGTTGGCGTTCATTCCATATTAACGTATTCCTCTGTTTTCTCCCTGGATAATGATACTAGTCTAACTACTTTGGCTTAATTATATGTTTTTAAACGGTTTTATTGAAAAAATAAAGGTAATGATAATGTAGTAAATAAGGTATTAAAAGCTGAATAATTCGTTAAGGCCTTAGGTACCAGTCATCACTCTAGTTTCCTCATCAATCTAGCTAGGGCATTGATTAGACTAAAAAAGTAATTTTCAAGTTTTTAGTTTTCATTTCGTTAGTTAATATTCCTCATTCCCTTTCAATATAGTGTACATTATTCTACTTGTCAGGCCCTTTCATTTGATACCCATATTAAAGGAGTTGTGAAAAAAAAATGTAATTCGCCATTTTGTGGTGACGGCCATCTTGGATTTGAAATTTGTAATATTGTACAGTATTCTACTAGTCAAGCCCTTTCATTTGATATCCATATTGAGGAATTTTTGAAAAAAAAAATGTAATTCGCCATTTTCTGGTGGCGGCCATCTTGGATTTGAAATTTATCATAGTGTATAGTATTCTATAACCCGGTCCATTAAAGAAAGGAATCTAAAATGGCGGTGCTTATCATGTTTTCTCGCTTCCACACTAGTGCCGTCTATACTCACTCTCGCGCGTACCGTAGGCAAAAAAAAAATCAGTCTTGATTTGCTTTCACGCTGTCTTGACGCGCTCAATGATCCTTTTTACGAATTCCTTGTTATATTTTTCTGTTATTTTTCCGTTGTTACCTGTTTGTTATGAAGAATTTGAAGAAATGTTGGGAGTAGAAAACCCTTACCCTTTGATGATCCCGGTGAAGGACCGTCTCATAGACAGTATTAATAAATGAGTTAAAAGTAATATTCGTTCTTTATTTTTACCAACATCATAATAAGGATCCTCCTGAAATTTTGTTTTATACGTTGTCAGGTAGGTATACAGAAACGGACCTTTCATCCCGAAAAAAAGTACCTACTGTTTCTGATGAAAACAACAATAACGATCTTATAATAATACATGGCGCCACGTGTCTTTAAAATTTTCAACTTTAATGCGCGCGAAGCCGCTGGCAGAAGCCAGTTTGAAATAAATACGGCCCGGTCATGTTTTTATTATTTTTAATTTGAAAAAAATCTTCGACTTGAAATTTTATATGCTAACTGTACTATCTGTCAACGCAAGTACAAGCCGCCATTTAAGATTCCTTTCTTTAATGCGTCGGCTTATACTAGTCAAGCCCTTTCATTTGATACCCATATTGAGGAAGTTGTGAAAAATTATGTAATCCGCCATTTTGTGGCAGCGGCCATCTTGGACCGATTTTCATCAAACATAGCTAAGAACATTTAGAAATTAACTGTAATAAAACTAAAATGATGCAATTTAGATCGTATAAAACCCCTCCCCTAAATACAAATGTAATTTTTAATAACACGCCTATAGATTCAGTAACTACATTTAACCTACTCGGTATAAATATAGACACACATCTCAATTGGAAAAAGCACATAGAAACAGTCAAATCTAAATTATCTTACGCCTTGTTTCAACTTAAGTACAGCACAAATACAGAAACAGCACTATCGGCATACTACGCATACGCAAACTCGTGGCTAAGATATGGAGTGATGTTATGGGGAAACAATGTCAACGCAAGTGAAGTATTTATAATTAAAAAAAAAATGTGTTAGAATACTGGCCCAAATTGACAATACCCAAAGTTGTAAACCATATTTTGTTAAATTAAAACTCCTAACTTTACCTTCTATATATATATATGACCTTTGCACATTTGTATTTAAAAATAGCAACATTTTTCCAAAAGCTAAAGATATCCATAACATAAACACACGCCATAAAAATAGATTACATCTTCCACCCTCTCGGATCAAAATGCTTTACCATAGCCCATATTACATGGCAATAAAAATTTTCAATAAATTACCGGAACAAATAAAAGAAGAAACTAAATTCAATCCATTTAACAGGAAATTGAGAGAGTATCTAACACAAAAATGCTTTTACTCGGTCGCAGAATACCTAGAACAAAAATAATTAGTAAATAAATGATAGCTAGACAAATAATTACATACTTTATTATAGTCAAAAAATAATAAAAGAATGCACACATACATATACTCTTATTATTATTATGTTAAAATTATTATTTCCTTTATTTGTATTAAATTATTGTTGTTAAATTATTCCTTTATTTCATTATTTACATATAAATTATTATTATTATTATGTTGCCGTGCCCTAACCGGGTTTCATGTTGGAACTTACTTATATTGTAACAACTAAATGTACACATGAATGCAATAAAGAATTTGAATTTGAATTTGAACACTCCCGACTAATTCACCTTTCAAACAAAAAAAACAAAATCAAAATCGGTTCATCCGTTTGGGAGCTACGATGCCACAGACAGACACACACACACACAACACACACACACACACACACACACAGGCACGTCAAACTTATAACACCCCGTCGTTTTTGCGTCGAGGGTTAACAAAAAAAGAATTATCCAATTTGGTGCAGTCGTTCTGAAGTTATGCGCCTACAAACGGCTACATATCAAGCTATAATTTCCAGTACAAGCGGACTTCTTCTTGTACGGAAAGCCGAACTAATGCGAGGTCAGCTTATACGGGAAATGTATAGCTTGGTATGTAGCCGTATGGACATACATTTCGGCGATTCATTTGGACATTTTTATTTTAGGGCATTTTATTTTTTTGTCATTTTTATTTTTGGTCATTTTTATTTTTGGTCATTTTTATTTTCGGCCATTTTTATTTTTGGACATTTTTAATTTTTGGACATTATTATAGTAATCCTAATTATCGTCTTCGTTAGACACGAATAATGTCATTACAGTGTTTTTTTTTTCAAAATTATCATAACAAATAAGAAAATTAAAGTATCAATTTTAGCGCGCGCCCGTTAAGCTATCCATTCATCGCTGAGTTCAAACCATGTAGCAAGTTGGCAACGTGATGAACTGGCGGTATAAATTACAACCCGTCTTACTTAATGTGCACCTGGCGCTGCTGTGGCGTTACTCTACCGTACAGTTTGAAAAAAAAAGTCAACTTCGTAAAAATATTTTTCACGATTTTTTTTCAACCTTGTGCAGGTATAGTTTTTATCGTAGTGATAAATATAATAAATATAAACATTTCGCGCATAAACGCATTCCACCGAGGTGCACACTTAAGTCGGACGGGCAGTTCCTAATTTCGACCGTTCGGTCTACGAAAAAAAAAAATGAGTGTGCTTATGACCACACGACTGAAGTGAAACTTCAGTATTGCGTATTTGGCTATGAGAGGAAGAGAGAAAGAAAATGTGCGCGCGCACTGCTGTCTCTTGCTTTATCCCCCACTCAACTCCCGTTCGCCTCGCCCGATCACACTTTTCGTAACGCTTACTTTCTTACTTATTCACTTCAAAAACTTTTTTACAAAAAAAACAACCGACTTCCAAAAACCAACACTACAAATTGAAAACTAACTTTAATTTCGGAAGTCGGTGTCGTTGGTTCCACATTTTCGTTTTTTTGACACCGACTTCCGAAATTAAAGTTATTTTTCAATTTGTAGTGTTTGTTTTTGGAAGTCGGTTGTTTTTTTTGTAAAAAAGTTTTTATTTTTCGCTTTTTAGTTGTACCTACCCCATACAAATTCATATAACACTACTTGCTAGTGACAGGAAGATAAACATCATCAATATAAACTAAGTGGAAAACAAACGTATTGTTGACGCTAATTCCAAAACTACCCAAGCAAAGTTCATAAAATTTATATGGGACCACCTCTGAAGCATACCTTATTCATTAATTAGACTAGATGCTGATAATCCTGGCTGCAGCATCAGGCCAAACTTATGTCAACTTTGCATTGAACTTAAAATTTAGTCCTGTTTAAAATGAGCCCAAACACGACTACGGTGCTGTCATTTCAAGGTTTGTACTTTTTCTGATGCTCCTGGCTTCAGCATCAGGTCTCTATGTACTTCGGTGTTCCTCATTAACATTACGTTTATCCACACATCGAGCCCTTTCCAATGAGCCTAAACACGATATATCTGCTGTTAGTTGTCGAGGAGTTAGGTACTCTGCAGACTATCTTGACTGCAGCATCAGGTCATGACTTGATGATCATGAGACCAAATGTGGCAAATGCCCAATCAAACATCAAAACAATTTACTAAAACAGTCCTTGCCTGTTCGAGTAACTTCTTACTGTTAAGGAGTTGTACCTTCTATCATCAGAGATGGTGACAACCATACGCAAATACACAAGATACTTCATAAAATATGCAAAAAACCATAAGTAAGCCTATAAAATTTGAGGGTTGCCCTCGATTTCTCTAAGATCCCATCATCAGATCCTAACTTGGTGACAATGGGACCACCTCAGAACTATCTACTTTCGAACAAAAAAAGAATTTTGAAAATCTGTCGACAATTGGCGGAGTATTCGATGAACAAACATACAAAAAAAAAAAAAAAAAAACAAACAGCCGAACATAGTACCTCCTCCTTTCTGTGAAGTCGGTAAAAACATACAAAAAAAAAAACATACAAACAGACGAACATAGTACCTCCTCCTTTTTGTGAAGTCGGTAAAAAAGAGCGCGCGTTGACGTTGCATATCGCTCGCGCACGCGCACGGATGTGCATCCTTTTTACCGACTTCACAAAAAGGAGGAGGTACTATGTTCGGCTGTTTGTATGTTTTTTTTTTTTTTTGTATGTTTGTTCATCGAATACTCCGCCAATTGTCGACGGATTTTCAAAATTCTTTTTTTGTTCGAAAGTAGATAGTTCTGAGGTGGTCCCATTGTCACCAAGTTAGGATCTGATGATGGGATCTTAGAGAAATCGAGGGCAACCCTCAAATTTTATAGGCTTACTTATGGTTTTTCGCATATTTTATGAAGTATATTGTGTATTTGCGTATGGTTGTCACCATCTCAGGTAGCTGGGCTGATGATGGAAGGTACAACTCCTTAACAGTAAGAAGTTACTCGAACAGGCAAGGACTGTTTTAGTAAATTGTTTTGATGTTTGATTGGGCATTTGCCACATTTTGTCTCATGATCATCAAGTCATGACCTGATGCTGCAGTCAGGATAGTCTGCAGAGTACCTAACTCCTCGACAACTAACAGCAGATATATCGTGTTTAGGCTCATTGGAAAGGGCTCGATGTGTGGATAAACGTAATGTGTAATGAGGAACACCGAAGTACATAAAGACCTGATGCTGAAGCCAGGAGCATCAGAAAAAGTACAAACCTTGAAATTACAGCACCGTAGTCGTGTTTGGGCTCATTTTAAACAGGACTAAATTTTAAGTTCAATGCAATGTTGACATAAGTTTGGTCTGATGCTGCAGCCAGGATTATCAGCATCTAGTCTAATTAATGATTAAGGTATGCTTCAGAGGTGGTCCCATATAAGTTTTATGAACTTTGCTTGGGTAGTTTTGGAATTAGCGTCAACAATACGTTTGTTTTCCACTTAGTTTATATTGATGATGTTTATCTTCCTGTCACTAGCAAGTAGTATTATATGAATTTGTATGGGGTAGGTACAACTAAAAAGCGAAAAATAAAAACTTTTTTACAAAAAAAACAACCGACTTCCAAAAAAAAACACTACAAAGTGAAAAATAACTTTAATTTCGGAAGTCGGTGTCAAAAAAACGAAAATGTGGAACCAACGACACCGACTTCCGAAATTAAAGTTATTTTTCACTTTGTAGTGTTTTTTTTTGGAAGTCGGTTGTTTTTTTTGTAAAAAAGTTTTTCCTTAATAACATGCTCTAAATTTACTTTATAGCACGCTGAATTAGAAATTTTAATTTGTCGCAACTATGCAATAAGAAGAGGTTTTTCCGTCCACGCTAATGTTATTATAATTATACAAGGAACGTTGTCCTTATAATTCCATACATTTTATGGTCGTGGAAGACGTCCTCGACAATAATATATCGTCAATGTCACGTTAGATATTAAAAAAGCTCACCTTCGGCTTGGTTTGCCATCAACCACTTCTTGATTTAAAGGTTACCTACTAGCATAAAATTAGCTGAATCATTTGTGCCCAAATCGCGTTGAGTAAACGTTTACTTCCTTTTTACCGACTTCACAAAAAGGAGGAGGTACTATGTTCGGCTGTTTGTATGTTTTTTTTTTTTTTTTTGTATGTTTGTTCATCGAATACTCCGCCAATTGTCGACGGATTTTCAAAATTCTTTTTTTGTTCGAAAGTAGATAGTTCTGAGGTGGTCCCATTGTCACCAAGTTAGGATCTGATGATGGGATCTTAGAGAAATCGAGGGCAACCCTCAAATTTTATAGGCTTACTTATGGTTTTTCGCATATTTTATGAAGTATCTTGTGTATTTGCGTACGGTTGTCACCATCTCAGGTAGCTAGGCTGATGATGGAAGGTAAAACTCCTTAACAGTAAGAAGTTACTCGAACAGGCAAGGACTGTTTTATTTAGTAAATTGTTTTGATGTTTGATTGGGCATTTGCCACATTTGGTCTCATGATCATCAAGTCATGACCTGATGCTGCAGTCAGGATAGTCTGCAGAGTACCTAACTCCTCGACAACTAACAGCAGATATATCGTGTTTAGGCTCATTGGAAAGGGCTCGATGTGTGGATAAACGTAATGTGTAATGAGGAACACCGAAGTACATAGAGACCTGATGCTGAAGCCAGGAGCATCAGAAAAAGTACAAACCTTGAAATTACAGCACCGTAGTCGTGTTTGGGCTCATTTTAAACAGGACTAAATTTTAAGTTCAATGCAATGTTGACATAAGTTTGGCCTGATGCTGCAGCCAGGATTATCAGCATCTAGTCTAATTAATGATTAAGGTATGCTTCAGAGGTGGTCCCATATAAATTTTATGAACTTTGCTTGGGTAGTTTTGGAATTAGCGTCAACAATACGTTTGTTTTCCACTTAGTTTATTTTGATGATGTTTATCTTCCTGTCACTAGCAAGTAGTATTATATGAATTTGTATGGGGTAAGTACAACTAAAAAGCGAAAAATAAAAACTTTTTTACAAAAAAAACAACCGACTTCCAAAAAAAAAACACTACAAAGTGAAAAATAACTTTAATTTCGGAAGTCGGTGTCGTTGGTTCCACATTTTCGTTTTTTTGACACCGACTTCCGAAATTAAAGTTATTTTTCACTTTGTAGTGTTTTTTTTTGGAAGTCGGTTGTTTTTTTTTTATTCGACATATTACATCTACCTTATTGAACTACGAACTGAAACAGAAACGTGGTCTCGACTATTATAGCACATATTTTTGCCAGTTGGGTGCCGGGGGTCCCCCGACCCCACACGTTTTTTGTTTTAATTATCTATTTATACAAGGTGTTGATTTGCATCCTCGTCAAATTTCAGGAGGTTGTCATAAAAGACATAAATAAAATGAATAGAAGTACGGCAGGGGGCAATAACTAGTAAGCGCTGCTTTTTTTTGTTGTTGAAATTTTACAGTATTTCAGAATTAAACCCTTAATTCAATACAAATAAAACAGAATCACCCGACTACTCACGCAGCGACCATGCAGCTGTGTGCGTGAGTGTCGACGTCTTACCTACGATTCGATTCTACGAAATTACCTACAAGCGCGCGCGTCGCGCGACCGAGCAATGACCGGTAGCAATAATTTTAATTTACCTAATTTTATTTCGAAAATACATTATGGTCATAAATTTCGCTTGATAATTAACTCATTTTTGAGCATCATTGGAATACGGAAATCTTACTAATGACAGTAATACTAGTGTGCCAAAGAAAAGTTCACTGACCTGTTATCAGATGATTAATAAAATGTTAGTTTTGCCTTCAACCTAAAGTTTTCGTAGTGATTTTCTTTTTATTTGTGGATTAAATTGGTTGATTTGTTTGCTTAGGACCGGCAATAATACGTCTACCTTAGTTGGTGTACCTATCTACTAAGTGTAAAAATGTTTTCTACGTTTGATGGAATGGAAAGACGTGCTAGTTAAGTGTAAGTACGTGGTATACTTTCTACTCTTAGGTATTATTGGCGTAATTAACTAATAAAATTGATTAAGCTAACAACGTATTTACAAAATGTACAAATAAATAAATTACCTAAGTACTTAAGTTACCCGGAGGTATTGTTCAAAGTGACCACCATCACACTCTTCGCACAATCGAGAACGACGTAGCTGGTTTTCTTTCAGCTTACGTAACACTAACACATTCGTTTTTAAAGTGTCGAAAGCACTAATGATCCTTGCACGTATTTTCTGTCTCAAAATTCAAAATGTAATCCGCACGGCATTATCACCTGGGTGAATGTCTTGTGCCATGCGGTAGTGGAATGGGTGTTGCAGCTCACGCTTCAGTAGGCGCCAGCGCCACACTGTAGTGTGGTGCAATCCAAAGCGTTGACCAGCCTCCCGCGTGCTTGCCCATGGGTCTCGCTGGAAGTATTCCAGGATGTCTTCCTGCAAGGCGACAGGCCGCGAGCTTGAGCATGCCGGGGAACGTCAAAACTGCCGATGATCCCGCAGTCTGCGTAGCAGCCAGCATGACGCTCTGTGACGGGGGTTCCCGATCGGGAAACATTTCCACGAACATCCGCATGGCTCCACGTAGGCTGTCTCCACTGATGGCATACAGGCGGACCATCTCCACCAACTCGACATTTGAGTAGTTGTCCGTCATCTTGCACTTTGTACGTACGTCTCAATGATGTATCGCGAAGCGGAAATTGCGCGCGAGCGCTTCGGCGACTTCAAACACACTGTTAGTTCCGGGGCGGCGGGGCCGCGGGGGCGTGTCTAGGAGCGGCGCGGGAGAGTACCCGCTCCGTGATTGGGGGATGGGATTGATTACCTACGAATTTATGAATGATCGTTGCGTATGCGTTGTGTATGTATTGTTTGCGTTTGTTTGTGTGTGAAAGCGCGGTTATAGGGCTAGTAACAGACGGACCGCGTTTAAATACGGCTGGTTCACACTTACTGATTTCCGTAAATAAGAAAAAAAAATAAAAAAAATACCTACTCATTTTATTGTTGATTTGGGTCGAGAATCATTAGCATAATTACGTCCTTGAATTTGACTAGGATGCAAATCAACAGCTTGTATAAAAAAAGGAAACTTCTTTTTCCTACCAAGGCTTCCGTGACTCTCGGTGCGTAAGCCCAATTCACTTTTTACTGGTTTTTTTACTGACAATTGTCACTCTAGGGTTGCCGACTTTTTTTATACCAAATATACCTGTTGTCCATATTGCGCTTATTTCCCCATTTTGTATTGAAATAAAATATAATAGTGTCGCCTACTATACGTAGGTATATTTTTATTTGAAATAATTATAAGAGTCTAAAGGCACAAGTATCAAATCGGAAAAGGATCGGCACCGTATCGCCTTTCGCCTCGCCGTCAAATAAGCGTCAACCTATAAAAACGTAGACACGTAACCAAAGCGGATCAGAAGCTCCGATACGTCGACTCGGCTACGGCTAGGCGACGCCGCGCTTACGGCTCGCCGACCGCTGGTTGAGGGTGCAGCAGGCCGCGGGAGGGGTGAGAGGGGCAAGGGTGGAAGAAGAGACGTAAGGTCGGGTACGGAGAGACGTAAGCGCAGGTACGGAAAGAGAGACGTAAGCGCGGGGACAACGAGCCGTAACGCACCGCACCGCGGTTCGTGAGCTTGCCCCGTGGCGAGGCGATTACGTTACGATTCCGATTAGTGTGTGTTGCAGTAGGGAGTTTTATACAAAGAATACTAAACGGCTCGAGTTGATACGGTGCCGATCATAGATATCCGTGGTGTTGATCCCTTTCCTTGATACGTGTGCTATGACCTTACTCGTAAAATAGCAGAATTCAGGATACTATGTTTATTATAACTATAGCATGATTGGCAACCCTAATAATTGTCACTGATCGCTTCCGGGGTGCTTTAGATAGTAATGATGCGTGGGATGGGGAAACGGCCGACTGGTACATTCTGGAGAGTATGAAGAATTTGATGATTACTGGAACGGACATTGTCAAGTCTACCTACGAACTCATCGAAAGCGTAGAGTACATCAAGCAGAGAAATTTGAACAAACCAGCATTTGAGGTGACTGAATGACTTTTAATTTCATTTAATATTTGAATTGTTTTTCAGGGTTCCGTATCTCAAAAGGAAAAACGAAACTCTTATAAGATCACTTCGTTGTCCGTCTGTCTGTCCGTCTGTCAAGACCCTTTTTCTCAGGAACGCGTGGAGTTATCAAGTTGAAATTGATATCAAATACTCAGGGCTGCAATACCTTGTAGCAGTGACAAAATTAAACTTCTAAGTCAACGCAATTAAAAGATACGGGCGTTTATGTTCCATTCTCTCAAGTGAATCAAAACCTATAGGGTACTTCCCGTTGACCTAGAATCGTGAAATGTGGCTCTTGCCACATTTCACGATTGTCACTGATCACACACTGACATGTAAGATATATTTGGTACAGTCGTACCAAATATATCCTTTAATACGAGTAGGTTTCTAAATGGGTCTCCGGAATTGATAGCATTTTCCGGTACAGGGGTGGGTTTTAGTCAGTAAAAGCCTGACACGAAGAGCAGGAAAACTTATTTGATAATTTCCAATACGCCAAGTATCTAACCATCATATACAACATACAACGCGTTTTGTTACTAGTAAGAACTAGTTCTTACTAAGGTAAATGCCGAATGAAAGGATTGCATGGGTTTTTTACTGCACGTTTCGGTTAGAACCCGTTCTTACTAAACGTATAAACGTATTTTCTTTCTTTCTTTCTTTCATATCAGTAATTATCCGAACCTAAACACGAACCCGCTGAACCTACTGAAGAAAACATCAAAAGCTTTCATTTTGACAGTTCAACAATATTCATTGCGTTATTCACGTTGTTGAGCAGACAAATTTTTCTAACATGCAAAGCAATGGATTACCAATATCCTTCAAAATGATTTAGATTGTGATTATTGGTTTGTAATGCAATTACTGTGCTGGGCTCTTTAGAGAGAAACTTTCTCACTGTCCAGCAGTAATACTGCTTTCTGAATTAAACCAGCAAGCATATTCATTTTCCTTGTGGGTGTGCTATGTTTTGTTTGATTATTTAAATATCTTTCTTCGTTTTAAGACTGGGTATTTGATGTTCACTACATTTGAAGTCTACAGAAAGATGATCGACAAGTACAATACCAGCGCTTTTATGATCAATCAGCTGTACCATATGGAAATTCTTTTATATCTAAATGACATAGAGAACCATTACTGGGAACTTGATCATATATGTAAGTTTAGTTAATTATTTAAATAGTTATACATCTAAGTACATCTATTATGTCGCAGCCAACTGGTTAAATTAGCCTAGAATTATTTGGAAGTAGTGCTCGCCTCTCTTCGCTCTCTCGGCTCGCACGCGGTTGATCACAGTTCTAACCTAACCTAACCCATTTGGTCGGGGTGCCCTGGCTTAGTTACTGCGACCAATTCGGCTCGCGCGTGATTGGTTACAGTTCCAACCTAAACTATAGGTAATTGAATATCATTCAAGCCATTGGTTGATCGGCCGCCGTTTAGTGAAAAGGCTAGGCGGTTAACTAAACGGCTAATTAAACCAGTTGGCTGCGACATATACATACTCGTACATCATCATCTGCCTGCCTTTCTCCAACTATGTTCGGGTCGGCTTCCAGTCTAACCGGATGCAGCTGAATACCAGTACTTTACATGGAGTGACTGCCTATCTGACCTCCAAAACTCAGTTACTGGGTAATAAGATACCCTTTGGTAAGACTGGTTGTCAGACTTTCGGGCTTCTGACGACCATGACGACTGTCAAAGATCCATGAATGACAGCCGGGGCCAACGGCTTAACGTGCTTTCTAAGGCATGGAGGGGTGTAGCGGGATTGTCCGAAAGGGTTACCGCTGCCCGGACCATAAAGGGCTAAGGAAGGAACACGGGTGGGTTTTAGTCAGTATGAGTCTGACACTCCCTTCCGCTCCACCCAGAGCGGGAAGGGTCATTAGATGATTTTCCATCCATAAAAAAAGCCATGGAGGGGTCATGGTATGTAATGATAGTCACCCATCCACGGACCAACCGCGGCAAGCGTAGCTTAACCCCCGCGCCCCTCCCGCGCGTCGTATGCATTTCATTCGAAATTTACATTTTAAAGGACTTATTACACCCTGTATTAGTGACAATATGACGTGTAAAAATGATTAAGATATCCTATTTACAGAATAAATAAATACATTTATTTTCAATTCCCGTGACCTAGGACACGTAGGTCGGGCTCGACACCACTGGGCCACCACTAGTGTTGCCAGGTGTCCCGATTTGCGCGGGACGTCCCGATTTTCAGGGGTCTGGGGACGCGTCCCAATTTGTACCTGATCGGGACGCTAAATGGTCCGATTTTAATACAATTTTAATAAAAACAAATAATTTACATTAATACTTAGGTACTTTATTCTTCTGAAGTGCGTCAATTACATTTAAAGTACGATTTTATTTAATAATTTCTACTAGTCTAGCTAGACTGATTACTTGTTATGTAAGATTAAACAGACTTAAAACCCCTTGTTTTTTTTTTGTTTACTGTCCCGATCTGCAACCCTAAATCCCGATTTTTTTGACCTCATGTACCGATTTACAACAAATCGGACCTGGCAACACTAACCACCACTGCCTTCTCAATGACATAAAACAGTTAAAAGCAAGATCATTTGTACTTACAGCTAGCATGCTTCACGAGATCGATAGAAAATACAACGTCTCTTCAGGTGTACACTCTAAGTACCACGAGATCACCTCGGCAGAAATACATGCAAAAGAAGCCGAAGAGAGAGATCGGATGAATCCTTATTCACCGGAAACTAAGAAAAGGTTGAAAATCAGACAGAAAATGAGAGATAAATTGATTCCCACAAAGAGGACGAAGAAACCGGGTCGCTTTCCATTCGATTACGGTTGGGATTATCCATAGGCGCTAAAAGATTAGAAGAGATATTTAGGGCAGCGCAGCGGGGCAATTGCGTTACACATTATCAATCGGAATCGGTTTCATTTTGACAGTTCAACAACATTCATTGCGTTATTTACGTATTGATCAGACAAATTTTTCGAACTTATGAAGCATTAGGATTAAGGATTAACAATTTGCTTCAAAATGATTCAGATTCCGATTGATAGTGTGTTACGCAATTAGGGTGCTGGTTGTTTCACGTCCACTCCACGCACGCGCACGTCCAAAATGGGTCTAAAAAAAAGCGTTCTTTCAAATTACAATTACAAAACTATAGCCTTGACTTACGTAAAACAATTACGATTAAGTACTCGTTCTTATTTGACGTAAGATCCACGAATGACTGCCGGGATCAACGGCTTAACGCAATAATGTACTTCTCGAGGCACGGAAACCCGACCCCAACATAGTTGGGAAATGCTAAATCCTTGTCCAACTATGTTGGGGCCGGCTTTCCGTCTCTCGAAACGTTAAGCCGTTGATCTCAGCTGTCATTCGTGGATCTTTGACAGCCGTTACGAGTCGTCAGAAGATCGAAAGTCTGACAACCAGTCTCACCAAGGGGTATCGTATTACCCAGTGACTGGGTTGTGGTTTTTAAATGGAGCCTATCTGACCTACAAAACCCAGTAAAGCTACTGTTTCCTTGAACAGCGATGGCCGCATTTAACGACCGCAGTGAAGGCTGTCATGAGAATGATGATAGCGGCAAATATTTAATTCGTTAGATTCGCCCTACCGCGTCAAAATATAGAACCGTTTCTGTTTCGTTTTAATGATAATAAAATAAAAATAACCCGCAGGGCAGCATGTGACGAGCTGTTGGGCAGTAGCGACCCCGCAGGCCCTATCTCCCGGGAGAATTCTTGTTCCTCACCTCTGGCTTGCCTTTATTAGCCGGCTGGAGTGAAATATGACGGGGACCAGAGCTCCCACCTCATTCTTGCCTTTATTGGCCGACTTGAGTGGAAATTCGGAAGAGCAAACGTGCTCGGAGGAAGGAAGTATTCCAGTAAGATGCTGGTAGGGATCTTGACCGTACTTCCGGGATTGTCCTGATAGCCGTGGAATCCCTCAGAAAACCTCAGGACATGTTGCCCCCTTGTCCGAAGAAATATCAAAAGACGTATAATAAAATCTTTATTTTCCAGTTTAACAATTTACATTTTTTACCATTTGATTTATCATCACATACCATTATAATTGTCTTTAAACGTAACGTTACGTCACGTTACATTTTCGAAATTGCGCTTCTGGCTGACAGTCGCCATCTAAACAAAGAAAAGGACGAATTGTGGTGTTTTACAAAGAAATACCTACTGCTGTAATATCGTTTTGACATTGAGTAAGCACTGCGAGCGCGTTCACGAGCGTTCCGAATCGTTGACAGCCCTCAGCTGTCATAATCGTATTATCTAAAACGGAACGCATGTCAGATGATGTGAGCGCTGTGACACAGCACAGTGTGTGTTACAGCTAATTCGGAAAGCGGCCAATGACGCAGTGACTTGACAAGGTTGTCATGGAAACGTTATCTATTAATGCGTGAGCTTACTCTTCTCAGTATGTACACTTTTTCGCGTGACTAAGTACGGTGAGAGCAAATATAGCGATCACGTCGGGGTCATCAATATGAGGGTATGAGGAACAGGGTGTAAAGTTCACTCATGCCTTATAGAAAAGGGAGGATCCTCCAACCAGACGAGTGTTGTGTCTGGCGGGCAACTGCCTATGATTCATGTCGGGCCGTTGTATTATGCAAGTTCCACGGTAAACTTGCTTGCGCGATGCAGGATTTTGCGTGATGTCAGTATGACCGCGTAGTTCACATGTGGCGTTGTAGATACCGCTACAAAGTCTTTGAGCATCGGTGTTTGACATATTGTCAAACACTGGTGTAGGTAAATAACAGTTTTTTATGACGGCAGATAAAATATGACGAAACCGCTTTCCTAGAAAACCAAAGCTTTAATGGGTAACACCATACCCGAAAGATAGGTTGTCAGACTTTCGGGCTTCTTACTACCTGTAACGACTGCCAAAAATCTACGAATAAGAGCCGGGACCTATTTACACCGTGCATAATATCAAATATATTATGCAGTGTGTAAAAAGGTCCCGGCTGTGTACTTAGTTTATTTTTCTTGGGATTTATAATAAAACAACTATATTATCTGTAAGCGTGTTTTTATTGAGATAAAATATTTTGACTTAAAGTCCGACCGTGGCAGATTTGCTAAAGATGTAAACAACAATGGCCGCTCGAAATTGAATAAAATCGATAAACAAGAGTTTTTATTTTAAGTAATGTTTGTTTTCGTCTAAATCTCCGAGCTAACTAGACTCTTGTATATAATAAATACTCTTGTTTATCGATTTTATTCAATTTCGAGCGGCCATTGTTGTTTACATCTTTGGCAAATCTGCCGTGGTCGGACCTTACACAGTGCAGTCCGCTCGTCCACAATAGCCAAATTTAAGGTACGTTACGAGCAGGCGTTCTTGAAACCTGTCAGTTTAATACAAACGAATACGTGTTTTGCGAATTTGATCTTTATTGGCTACTGTCTGTGCCCACGACTTCGTTCGCATGCATGTAGGAATACAAATTGATTGCGACGAAAAATTTCAACGAAGGTTCAGAATCATGTAAATAATCCGCGGTAACAGGATGCGCATCAACATCCCTCCCTGTATGTGTCTTATTAACTATCGGTGTAATATAGGAATCGGTTATATGTATAACATTCTGAGTTTATACATAGGATAATGACTTTGACTAATGGCGTCGCTTTTCAAATATTTGAATTTTCTACAGTTTTGCACTTCAAAAATAAATTATAATCAAAAATATTGATTAAGGCATAATTCTGAAGTAATACAGGTTATTAAATAAAAACTATTTGGCCCTTATTTCAGTCACATGCATTTCCCTATTTGCATGTCATCATCATCATCATTTCAGTCGAAAAACGTCCACTGCTGGACATAGGCCACCCCCTAAATCAAATCATCAATCAATCATCAAAATATTTATTTGCTAGAATATGGTAGGTACATAGGGTGTTACAGTGAATTTGTTTCAGCATATCCTGCCATAACATGGCGTGCAAATATATTCACAATCAGCGATGTCAATTAATCTAACTTACAATTTACAGGTTCTATTGAATTGTCTTCTAAATAGTCCTTAATGGTATAATACCTTTTAAATAATAATAATTTGAAAAGTGTTTTTTTAAACATTGTCAGCCGTAAGTCTTGCAAACTATTTGGTAAATGATTGTAAATAATAATCGACATGCAGTATACATTTTTCTTAAATAATTTTAGTTTTATTGGTGGCAGCCGAAGTCTATCTTTATGCCGCGTTCGGCTATTTGGCCTGTCCGTGCTCGTTTCAAATAAATTGTAGCACCTCAACTTCGACCGGTTTTGTGCTTCTCGCATCCAACGAGTTTCTGCGGCCTTCACAAGGGGGACCTTGTGGGAATCCATCCAACGCTACGTCTTCCGGTACGTCTGTCGCCACTCCAGAACCTTTCGGCCCCATACCTTGGTTCTCATGCGGATCTCTTCATTTCTCATTTGATCACGCAGGGAAACTCCAAGCATAGCCCTCTCCATTGCCCTTTGGGTGACTTTCAGCCTTCTAATAAGGCCCAATGTGAGCGCCACGTTTCAGTGCCATATGTCATCACTGGCAACACGCACTGGTCAAAGACTTTCGTCTTGAGACACTGCGGTATGTGGGACGAGAAGATATTGCGTAGCTTCCCGAACGCTGCCCAGCCGAGTCGGATTCGAAGATTGACCTCTTTCTCGAAATTGGACCTACCTAACTGGACAGTTTGTCCTAGGACAAACATACTCGTCCACGACTTTGAGTGTAGCGTCTCCGATCTTCATGAGAGTGGGTGTTACATGGGCATTTGACATGACCTTCGATTTGTCCATGTTCATTTTCCGACCCACTTTTTCAGAGTTTTTTTTTCTCTACTCAGGTCATCCAGCTTTGTACTAAGTTCCTCCATAGTCTCAGCCATGGCTACGATAACATCGGCAAAACGAAGGATATTTATATATATTGCGATTGGATATTTATTTAGATACTAGCTTTTGCCCGCGACTTCGTTCGCGTGGAATAGTGACTTCCGGCAGATTTTTGGTTTTACCCACATAGTTCCCGATCTCGCGGGATCTCTTCAAAAATGAAATGTGGAACCCAACCAAATGCGTGTAACGAAACCATAGCGCGATCTATTTCGATCCCAACGCCATCTATCGAGCATAGTGACAACTCGGATTATTTATCTATACTCTGTTCGGGCATTTTCTTTGTACTAAAAGTTTTATTATATTGATATTATTTTTTTCATACCTTTTTACTATTTATTTACTTTTTTCCGATGAATTAAAACAATAACATGAACCGAACTCGTGTAACGATCGACACCATTGCGCGATCACCAACTCGACATATAAGTAGTACTAATAGAATTATCTATACTCCGTTAGATCATTTTCTTTGTACTAAAAGTTGTATTATATTATATTTTCATACCTTTTTACTATTTATTTACATTTTTCCGATGAATTTTCAGTACTGAATTGATGCCGACTCTTGACCAATAGATGGCGCTGTATGTCCGGAATAAATTTTATTTTTTATTTTATTTTTTGTAATAAAAACTATCCTATGTCCTTTCTCAAGTTCCAAACTATGTCTGTACCAAATTTCACACAAATCGGTTCAGTAGTTTAGGCGTGAAGCAAAGACAGACAGACAGACAGACAGACAGAGTTACTTTCGCATTTATAATATTAGTTAGGATTAGGATTTGCATATATTGCGTTCAAACCTCCGAACACTTGGTATCGAGTTTCAGACTCGCAAGGACAGGTTAGGGAAGTCGCACGATCTCGTTACTTGCGCAGCGTCTTGGCGCACGATACACCCTCACACCCTATGGCAGTTGCATGCGACAGATCAGCGTCTTTTCGTCGAGCTGTCGCATAGCGAGGTGGTTTACTGTTTTGTTAGCATTTTAGGGTTCTTAATCATGGAAACGGGACCCTATGATTAATCGCCCGTCCGACAGGACAGCGCTACTGTCTGGTAGTGCTCTCCTACTGGGTAATTTCGTAACACACTAACAATAGCAAAGGCTTTCATCTTGACAGTTCAACAATATTCATTGCGTTATTTAAGTTGTTGAGCAGAATCTTTTTTTCAGACATATGAAGCAATGGATTAGCAATATCCTTCAAAATGATTCAGATTGTGGCTGAAAGTGTGTCTACGTAATTAGGGTCCAATAGGATATTTTACGGTAAAAATGTGATCACCCGTCACCACCCCCACTCATAATACGGTTAATAAAAACAAATGCAGAATGAAACTGCCATGTCATCTCGTCCGCGTGAAGCACCCTCCCCCCATTCACCCTCTTAGGGGTGGAATTTAGAAAAACCCTTTCTTGGGGATACCTACTCTTCACAAAGAACACACCCTCCAAATTTCATGTCTTTAGGACCAGCGGCTTAGGCTGTGCGTTGATATATCAGTCAGTCAGGACTTTGAATTTAATATTACATAGATAGACAATATGGTAGTGGTCAACGCCGCCACCGTGTGAACCTGGCATAAGCCTGCGCAGTCTGTCCGTCTGTCACAGGGATGTCTATGTCTTAAGTCTGGTGAATAAAGAGTATTTTATTCTATTGTAGTAGACCAGCGAAATAACCTTTAAGGCCACAGCGCTACCGCAGGAGACGCTCTGGGTTTCCGATTCCCGGCTACCGTAGACGCGGGCTTGCGGACGGCGAACAATGGGTAGCTCGCCGTCCGGTAAGGACCAGGCCCGCGTCGACGGCGCGTTGTGTTCCACGCGCGCCTCAAAGAGATGTCAGCACTGATTGATTGGGTCCGCTAGGGCCGATGCCTGCCAGGGTCGCGGGTTGTTCGAAAGAGTTACCATGGCCCTGGCACATGCAACTGAAGGAACACGGGTGGGTTTTAGTCAGTAAAAGTCTGACACGCCCTGCCCAGAGCGGGAGAAGTTATTTGAAAACCCACCCAAAAAAAAAAGGCCACCGTCCTAAGATTGCCCGCGAAATCCAATATTTTTACGTTTTTTTTCAAATTTGCTTATACATTTTCAGGTGTACAGAAACGGACATAGAGTACCTTTCATCCCGAAAAAAGTGCTGTTCCCGAGGAAAACAACAATACACGTGGCGCCATCTATTATCATAATAACGTTATTGTTGTTTTCCTCGGGAACAGCACTTTTTTTCGGGATGTCTGTTTCTGTACACCTGACAACATATAAGCAAATTTTCAGGATGACCGGTTCAGTGGTTTAGGCGTGAAAAGGTAACAAACAAACTAACTTACTTTCGCATTTATAATAAAAAATATTAATAATTAATTTAGGAAGTTAGGATTATAGAATAGAATAGAATATAATAGAATACTCAATAATAATAAAATCCTATCCTATCCTATCTTGTCCTATTGAATGACTATTACATGAAGTCATAAAATTTGAGGCCAAAACAAAAGGTCAAACTAAAATAACCAGCGAAAGTCTGCAGACGATGCACTTTTGTTTGATGTTTTTTGAAATATTTGATGTTTATTTTTTTAGGGTCAACGACCTTTGTTAGAGTATTGTTGCTTGAATTGCTGGGGAGTTGGTTGCGATACTTCTTCTTCCCAGCGAAAGCACTAGGAAATGGCGAAGGACGGGCGTGCCGGGGGACTGTCTTTTGTAATTTTGACGTTCGAAAAGTACTGATATACCTATTTGATTTTTTGATTTTGAAATTTAAGTTGAGAACATAATTTTTCTATTGTTTTATCGTTTTGAGATATCGATTCCCCTCACGCCTGGGAATAAGCTGATGTGTATTTCAAGTTATGCCCAACTTGCGGTCGATGACCCAATTTTTTCCTGTCAAATTGATTTATTTTTTGTTTTATCATGTTAATATATCTCACGTCTGCGGAGTTTCGCTAGCGAATTTATTTTGACCCTGTATATATTTTAAATTTATCAAAATAAAACCTGACACTGAACTGCAAATAGCAAAAAACGTAAATAAAACGAATTTCGCGGGCTACCCCAGTAGCCCAAAAATAACCAAATCGTTTTTTTTCCCAGCGGTACAAAACATGAAAGACTTGAAAAAAGTATTTAACGATTCCATATACAATGAACTATCTTGGTCAGTCAAATTACTCCTGTTAAAGGACTATTTCAATAACAACTCCACGTTTAAACTACCTGTACCTCCAAGTCCAGAACCAGCTCCGGAGCCTGTACGGCGAATACCAAGAATGGAAGCTCTAGTTATAGAACGACGGCAAGAAGCTGGTGCCACTACCAAGGAGCCCAATGAAGATGACAATAGTATGAGACTCAAACTATTTCGACTCATGTACGAAACTATTCGGGACAGCGATTTAAAATGCAAGAGAGCTGAGCTTATAAGGTCTCATTATGAGAATTCGTCCACTTTCGAAATCGGCTACCTCATGGGAGATGTCATGGATAAATATAATATTATGTCTGACATCTCCATGACGTTAAATCGCCTCTTTCACGAATGGAAACCGATTGAGCATATAAATGCGTATGAGCAGATCTCTAACCAAGCCATTGAGATTAATCACTTGATTGATTTGATGAAGAGCATCAGCAAACACAACAAAACTAGTACCATTAAATAATCTGACGAAATAGCCATAAAAATTTGAACTCGAAATCAAACCATATCAAAAGGGCTGAGTATCAGCACATTATAAACGTCAAAATTATATGATACAGATTCGGATTCAGTGCCACAAAACGCACGCTCTTCCTAATGCTTTAGCTAGGAAGATGAAGTGACGCAACATACTCCCCAGGAGCACAGCTGTCTGTGAGAGAAGAACTTCATTCTAAATAACATAAAAAAAATAAAGCAACATATACAAATCAGCTATTCCTGGATACCTCACACAAGTGACCACATGCAATTCGAAAGCGCATCAGAATTCAAGTAAATCGTCGCCGGATGAATTCCAAGTGATGTTTAGAGAAATAGTACCTTTAAGCATTTTTCCTAAATGGCTTCCTATGAAAGTGCTTCCGTCATATTACTCGTACAACGGCTCTCATGAAAATCTGTAATTTTTGCCAGTATTTGACATTTAGTTGTCAAAAAGTGTGGCACTCTCTGCCAGCGTCTGTGACCCCTACCACATTTAACCCGTCTGCGTTCAAAGCAAGAGTGAACAGGCATTTTCTGGGCACGCTCGTTCTATCACAGACCTTATCCATCGCTTTCCATCAGGCGTGATCGAGGTCAAGAGCAGACCCATTCAGCAATAAAAAAAACACTCTGTTTTTTGGACAGCCGTTAAGCGATGCCACACGGGCGTTGCCAATGCGGTTGCGTCGTCGCAGCGCAGTGATTTCGACGCATTGAGTGCCACACGAGCGCTGCGATGTCGCAACGCAACGTAGCTTATCCCGACGTCGCGCCTTCATGACGTCGACGTCCACCTTCGATATCCTAAAAATACTGCGCTGCGCACCGTTGTCGCTCGGCTTACCGCAGCACCCCTTCCTGCTTCGTCTCCCTGGCCCCTTGTCCGTTGCAGCACGTCGTTTAAACGCACCGTGTAGCAGGACACACAAATTTATATAATGTAGAACTACAGAGCGTCACCGCTTAGGTGTCGCAGCTCCGACGCAACGCCCGTGTAGCGTCGCCCTTATTGTGTGACCGTTGCCCGTTTTCTTAAGAAACCAAATCTTAAATTCTGATTTCTTATTACATATTTTGAGTTCAAATATATTTACCTATTTAATCATGTTTTTTATTTTCCCATCCTATAAAGTCTACGAGTAAATCCTTGTGGGAATCAATCAAACAAGATGTCAGTCACGCAAGTCAAATACGGTCCCACACAAACGTGTACTTCCAACCCGACGTAAACTTTATGACGGCTCCAGAACATGAAGGAAGGCCTATTCAAACCTAAGCGGTATTCGCTACCGTCTGCGGTAGAGCAAACCGAGTGGGTATGCGGTAATATTACTGTTCACACCAAAGCGGATCTCGCGCTCTAGCCGCGGAACTTAATACTAAATACCTGAGCGAAACCCGCGCGGTATGCACTTCTAGTCACAGCGGCAGCGATTACCGCTCAGATCGCTCTAGCGACCGCTTAGGTTTGAATAGGCATTGAGGCGAGTGGCTGCGCAGTAACTCATTAACGTGTAAGGAAAGGGGGGGGGGGGGGGGGTAGAGATTCACTCTTCAGAGCCACCATAAAGTTTGACGCGTACTATACTTGCCTGTCATGTCGTCAAAACTTAGGTGAAGTGAGGCTTGAAGTGAACTATGCTTCCACCTGACTAGGGATTGCCAGGTCGCGTCAAACTCACATCATCTCAGTGGTGTAGTTACTTTAAAGGGGCCCTGCATCAATCGTACGGACATCTAAGGAGATAAGTAACCAGGTCGCCGGAATTAGTTGAAGCTTAGTAGGGAACCGATGGATGTTTTCGAATAAAATTTAATTTAGTTACTTAATAGAAAGCAAACAGATAATTTATCAAATTAAATTTAATTCGAAAACATCCATCGATTTCATACTAATCTTCAACTACTCGTATATCCGACGACCCTGGTTACTTATCTCTTTGTTATTCCTGGCTCAAAACAGTACCACGGTTACCTATGCACAAGGAAAATAGGGCGTTGGTGTGTGCCTTGGACTCGCAGCTCAAAAATTTCTTCGAGAGCAGCGAGGATCATGTTGATACACACTCAATCCTGTATTGCGCTGCTGTTGCGGTATGTTGTTTAGCTAACTTCAAGTTTCCAAGTTATGACGGAGCTACTCGACCAAAACCAACCGTACCAGTCTGGCAGCGCAGGATCGAGGGTCGTATCGATGGAGCCAGGGAGGATCGGAAAACTATACCACTTCAGGGAGGGCAATACACGCTTTGTAAGGCGGGCATTCTCGGGAACTGGAATCAGCCCTCGAGAAAACTGTATGTCCCGTGTGAAAGAGCGCATCGACTTCCTGAAGTAGAAAGTTTGTGCATAGGCGAGCCGAATTCGGCGGTTTAAGCGGCGGGTTGATCGATACACGCAGAATCGCATGTTCCAGAGCGATGAAAGGTGGGTGTATTATAGAGCTTGGGAGCGACCTGAATGTGACAGATGTATACCGCCCGGATGATGCCGCCACGAGTGCATTCTGGCGCAGCATTTGGTCAGTGCCCGTCACACTGAGGCTGGCTGGATGCAAGATGTTGAGCAAGTGTGTGTACTATAACAGAAATGGAAGCAGTCCTAATTACGCCATCAGACGTTACAGAATCTGAGTTCCAGGCATCCTTAGAGTCTGGGTCGCTACCCCAGTTTCTAACAACAGGCGTTACCCACCTGCTCCATAAATCAGGTAGTCCCGCGGAACCCAAAAATTATAGACCGATCACGTGTTCCTCGACGGTTTATAAACTTCTTACATCCATTTTGAGAGCGAAAATCAATACGCACATTGACAGTAACTCGATTATGTCTGCCTCTCAAAATGGATGTAGGAATGGGTCCCGCGTTATTAAGGAGCTACTCTCATAGACATGGCCATTAGCCAACAGGTTCTTCGATCCCGCAAGAATCTGTCGACATATATTATAAGAAGGCCTACAACTCGGTGCCACATACATGGCTCATGAGGGTGCTAGAGTTGTACAAGATAGATACAACATTGACTTTACGCACCTTCCTTGAGTCGTGTATGAAGCAATGGAAGACGGTTCTTTGCTATCCAGGGAGTTGACAGATACAGAGGAATGATGAGCCTGTACATGGATTAAACGGGGAATATTTCAGAGCGACAGTTTGAGTCCACTTTGGTTTTGCTTAGCCCTGAATCCTTTAAGCACACTACTGGAGGATTAGGATTCAGGTCTAAGCTATTGATTAAAGAGAGGTGGTCAGGTCATATCTCACCTCCTCTACATGAATGATTTGAAACTCTTTGCCCCAACAAATTTCGTCTGATGGAGCTACTGAAGGTAACTGAAACTTTCAGTAGCACCACCAGGATGGAATTTGGTGTGGACAAATGTGCAGTCATGCATGTAAAGCGAGGGGAGATTGTGGGATCTGAGGGAATTTAACTCTCGGATTCCATAAACCTTAGATCCCCTCTCATCACCCAAAAGCTATAAGTATTTGGGTATGTCGGAAGCGTTAGGCATCAACGATGCTGACATGAAGCAATTGTTGAAGGAGCGCTTCTTTTGTAGCCTAAAGAAGGTATTAATTAGCCTTCTTTCGGGCGGAATAAGGAGCGCGCCTTCAACGGTTGGGTCATGCCGGTTTTGATATACTCTTTCGGCATATTTAAATAGACTCAGACCGAACTCGACGCCCTGGATAGAAGGGTCCGTACACTGCTGACCGCTAACCGGATGCATCACCCACGATCATCGGTGATGAGACTGTATATCCCGCGGAAGTGCGGAGGTCGAGACTTTTTAAATGCGAAGACCCTCCACAACCACGAGGTGTGCAGTCTCAGGGAATATTATTTAAAAGCTGAAGAGGGCATGCACCGTGATGTGGTCGCAGTGGACAAGGGGCTCACCCCGCTCTCCATGGCTAAAGAGAACTGGCGCAAACCTGTAGTATTTACTACCGATGACCGCAAGAAGGTATGGCAAAGCAAGGAGCTTCACGGGCGCTTCTATCGGGCTCTTCATGAGCCCGGTGTAGATTGCGTCCGTATCCAGGCTACGTTTTGGTGACCTTTTCTGTGCAATTATGGACGCAGTCATCTTGACGAATAACTACCGGAGACATATTATGGGGCGGGACGGTTGACGTGTGTTGGGCATGCCACCGTCCGGGTGAGTCCTTCAGACACATATTTCTGGTTGATCTCGTCTGGCTAAGGGCGAGTACTTGCACAGGCATAACCAAGAAGCGAGGATTATTCACCAGCAACTTGCTTTAAAATATAGACTTGTGGATTCTGAGGTACCGTATTAGAAGTATGTGCCCGACCCAGTTGTACTATGTCACGTTGTACTGGGATCGTTCTATCATTACTGATAGGACTATTGTCGCCAAAAAACCTGATTTAGTGGTGATAGATCGATTAGCGCGCCGCACAATGATTGTCGATGTTACCATTCCACATGACGGGAACCTCGTGAAAGCTGAGAAAGAAAAACAAATAAAATATCTTGACTTAGCACACGAGGTTGTTGACATGTGGAATGTGAGCTCGACTGTCATTGTGCCGATTGCCGTATCGGCCAATGGCCTGATGGCCGAAAGTCTCGATCAACATCTATCGAGGCTCTCGTTAGGCGGTTGGATGATGGCCTGATTCAGAAGGCAGTACTCCTCGATACGGCTCGCATTGTGAGGAGGTTCCTGTCTCTGGGGCCCTAACCACCAGTAGCTTGGACCCTACTCTCGACACAGGCGGATCACAATTTTTTATATTTTTAAATGTGTTTTATACTTAATTTTTATATTTTAAGAAATATTTAGTAATGTAATAAAATGAGATAACTAAATCATCATCATTCATTATCATTTGAGTCGAAAGACGTCCTGCTGGACATAGGCCTTCCCCAAGCACCTCCACTTCGGCCGGTTCTGTGCTTCTCGCATCCAACGGGTTCCTGCGGTCTTCACAAGGTCGTCGGTCCACCTTGTGGGAGGCCTTCCAACGCTACGTCTTCCGGTACGCGGTCGCCACTCCAGAACCTTTCGGCCCCATCGGCCATCTGTTCTGCGAGCAATGTGCCCTGCCCACTGCCACTTAAGTTTGGCAATTCTTCGGGCTATGT
The DNA here is from genome assembly GCA_914767645.1 of Hydraecia micacea. Classification (NCBI taxonomy): domain Eukaryota; kingdom Metazoa; phylum Arthropoda; class Insecta; order Lepidoptera; family Noctuidae; genus Hydraecia; species Hydraecia micacea. The sequence continues at coordinate 5,465,536 of OU611805.1, forward strand.
CAGTTACCTTGGTCCTCCTGCGGATCTCCTAATTTCTGATTCGATCACGCAGGGAAACTCCAAGCATAGCCCTCTCCATTGCCTTTGGGTGACTTTTAGCATTGTAAGCGACCACGTTTCAGTGCCATATGTCATCACTGGCAATACACACTGGTCAAAGACTTTCGTCTTGAGACACTACGGTATGTGGGACGAGTAGATATTGCGTAGCTTCCCGAACTCGGCCAGCCGAGTCGGATTCGACGATTGACCTCTTTCTCGAAGTTGGACCTACCTAACTGGACAGTTTGTCCTAGATAAACATACTCGTCCACGACTTCGAGTGTAGCGCCTTCGATCTTTATGAGAGTGGGTGTTACATGGGCATTTGACATGACCTTCGTTTGTCCATGTTCATTTTAAGACCCACTCTTTCGGAGGCTCTACTGAGGTCATTGAGCATTGTACTGAGGACCTCCATAGTCTCAGCTATGACTACATTATCGTCGGCAAACCAAAGGTGAGTTATGTACTCGCCATTGATGTTAATGCCAGTTCCTTTCCAGTCCAGAACCTTGAAGACATCCTCCAGCGCAGCGGTGAACAATTTCGGAGAGATAACGTCTCCCTGTCTCACACCTTTCTGCAGAAGGATAGGTTTCGAGGTCTGATCCTGGAGTCGGACTGACATAGTGGCGTTTTCGTAGAGACACTTCAGCACCTCAATGTACCGATAGTCGATCTGGCACCGTTGAAGAGACTGCAGTACCTACAGCCCCTGTCTCGATCGAATCAAAGGCTTTCTCGTAGTCCACAAGCGCTAAGCAGAGAGGCAGGTTATACTCTTCGGTCTTCTGTATAACCTGTCGCAGCGTATGTATGTGGTCTACGGTGCTAAAGCCTTTACGGAATCTGGCTTGTTCGGGAGGCTGAAAGTCGTCAAACCTTCGCGCGAGACGGTTCGTGATGACTCACGAAAACAGCTTGTAGACATGGCTCAGAAGTGAGATGGGCCTATAATTCTTAAGAAGCTAACTAAATAAATGAACGGAATAATAATAAAAAAAAAAACAATTTCCGGTAGTACTAAAATTAATAATCAAATCAAATAATTTATTTTCCAGATCATAAATTCCAAATTGTGTGTAATTACATACACAACTTTAACACTAGGGTTAGTAAGTACATATATTTGGCAAATTTTGGCAATAATTAATAATAATGTCATAATAATTTCAAAATCGTTCATTATAATATAATTAATTAATTCTTTATCGCTGTACAGTTTTAACTACTACACATTTTTGTTTTTTTATCAAAACTCAAAATGGCGGCCTTTACTATCAGATTATTTTGTTTCTTTTCATTAAGTAAGTAAACACTTCCTTTTTAAAAGCTTTTATTATTTTTTTAACTTGACTTGTATGTATGTGAAGGTGGACTCTTGCAAGTTAAATTTGACCCACTTCCCGGTATCCGATTGCGCTGAAATTTTACATACTGGTCAAGTCCCGATGACAATGCATTTTTATGACAAGCATGACGTGATGCTGCTGCCAGGATTGGCTCCAGACGAGGGAACTCCTCAACAGTTAACAGCAGGGACATGAAATTTTGCACACCCATTGGGATGACAGTTAGCGGGTCTACCATGAAATTGCTGCACCTTCAGGGTTAGCTCCAAACCAGAGAATTCCTCAACGGTCGGCAGTAGGGACTTGAAATTTTGCATACCCGTTCGGATATGATAGACGGTTCGTGGGTCCACCACGAAATTGCTGCCACGTTCAGGGTTGTCTCCAAACCAGAGAATTCCTCAACGGTCGCCAGTAGGGACTTGAACTTTTGCATACCCGTTCGGATATGATAGACGGTTCGTGGGTCCACCACGAAATTGCTGCCACGTTCAGGGTTGTCTCCAAACCAGAGAATTCCTCAACGGTCGCCAGTAGGGACTTGAAATTTTGCATACCCGTTCGGATATGATAGACGGTTGGTGGGTCCACCATGAAATTGCTGCCGCATGCAGGGTTGGCTCCAAACCACGGAACTCCTCAACGGTCAACAGTAGTAACAGGCATAAGAGGTATACCATGACTTGTAATTTGGTGAGATGGGCGTCAATAGCATTGGTTTGCAACCTGTCTAGGAGACGGAAAACTCCAAAATCAAACCCGGAACGGTGTTTCGTCAGGCATGAGTAAACTTTAAGCTGAAACAAATGGCGCATATATTACCAAATTACTACCCAAGTCAAGGTGAGGTCATGCCGAGGACTGAGTGGCATCAGGGTATAAAATGATGTCGTGAACATACCGCCTCAGGGCACCTGGGCGAACCTGGGTGCCATCCAAACTAATATTATAAATGCGAAAGTATGTCTGTCTTTCTGTCTGTCTGTCTGTCTGTCTGTCTTTGCTTCACGCCTAAACTACTGAACCGATTTGTGTGAAATTTGGTACAGACATAGTTTGGAACTTGAGAAAGGACATAGGATAGTTTTTATTACAAAAATTATTACAAAAAATAAAATTTATTCCGGACATATAGCGCCATCTATTGGTCAAGAGTCGGCATCAATTCAGTACCGAAAATTCATCGGAAAAATGTAAATAAATAGTAAAAAGGTATGAAAATATAATATAATACAACTTTTAGTACAAAGAAAATGCTCTAACGGAGTATAGATAATTCTATTAGTACTATAATTATGTCGAGTTGGTGATCGCGCAATGGTGTCGATCGTTACACGAGTTCGGTTCATGTTATTGTTTTAATTCATCGGAAAAAAGTAAATAAATAGTAAAAAGGTATGAAAACAATAATATCAATATAATAAAACTTTTAGTACAAAGAAAATGCCCGAACGGAGTATAGATAAATACTTAATCCGAGTTGTCACTATGCTCGATAGATGGCGTTGGGATCGAAATAGATCGCGCTATGGTTTCGTTACACGCATTTGGTTGGGTATCGGCCGAGCGCTTCGGTACTGTCGTGGAATTGTGGATTGATCGTTTCGTAAATTTAAAATTGGCTCCGTTGTATTAGTAGATTAAAAAGTATGTTTGTTGGGATGTCTGGTGGTTGTTTTCAAAATTGGTTCCGTTGTATTTGTCGATTAAAAGGTTTATGAATATCTTCCACATTTCATTTTTGAAGAGATCCCGCGAGATCGGGAACTATGTATGTGGGTAAAACCAAAAATCTGCCGGAAGTCACTATTCCACGCGAACGAAGTCGCGGGCAAAAGCTAGTCGGTCATATTACAGAAATTATATGGCCCTGTTTCCGGAGAGCACAAATGTACGATACGGACATTTCATCCGTCTGTATCGACTTCGGCAAAGACGGGATTCACCTGATTCAACCGAAATCTGTGCAATTTCCAGCGAAATACAGCCATGGCACCGCTGAACGCAGAATGTTGCCAATAGTATTATGCTGGGCTTGCACAGTGCATAAAATGCAGGGTAGTACGGTTGACCACGCCGTTGTGTGTTTGGGCCCAAAGTTGTTCGCTGCTGGCCAAGCGTACGTGGCTTTAAGTTGGGTCACATCGATAGAAGGCCTCCTCATAGAAGAATTAGACTGCTAGAAATTAACTGGCACCCGCCAATGTAACAATGACGCACTTAATTAAATGAATAGACTAAGAAATATATCTAGCGAAAACTAAAAAATATGAAATAAATTAATATAAAAAAAAAACTTTTAAAAAAAGCTTTTATTTACGCCCTAAAAAGATAAAAATAAGATTTAAATTACATTAAACCTATTCATTTTCCAATTACTTTACAAAATTTAATTGTAAATAATAAGATTAAACACAATTTATATTATACTAGCTTTTGCCCGCGACTTCGTTCGCGTGGAATAGTGACTTCCGGCAGATTTTTGGTTTTACCCACATAGTGCACATAGTTCCCGATCTCGCGGGATCTCTTCAAAAATGAAATGTGGAAGATATTCTAGGGAATTCTTCAAAAATCAACATAATGAGCCAATTTTAAATTTACGAAACGATCAATCCACAATTCCACGACAGTACCGAAGCGCTCGGCCGATACCCAACCAAATGCGTGTAACGAAACCATAGCGCGATCTATTTCGATCCCAACGCCATCTATCGAGCATAGTGACAACTCGGATTATTTATCTATACTCCGTTTGGGCATTTTCTTTGTACTAAAAGTTTTATTATATTGATATTATTTTTTTCATACCTTTTTACTATTTATTTACTTTTTTCCGATGAATTAAAACAATAACATGAACCGAACTCGTGTAACGATCGACACCATTGCGCGATCACCAACTCGACATATAGTACTAATAGAATTATCTATACTCCGTTAGAGCATTTTCTTTGTACTAAAAGTTGTATTATATTATATTTTCATACCTTTTTACTATTTATTTAAATTTTTCCGATGAATTTTCAGTACTGAATTGATGCCGACTCTTGACCAATAGATGGCGCTATATGTCCGGAATAAATTTTATTTTTTGTAATAATTTTTGTAATAAAAACTATCCTATGTCCTTTCTCAAGTTCCAAACTATGTCTGTACCAAATTTCACACAAATCGGTTCAGTAGTTTAGGCGTGAAGCAAAGACAGACAGACAGACAGACAGACAGAAAGACAGACAGACAGAGTTACTTTCGCATTTATAATATTAGTTAGGATAGTTAGGATAAAAGCTTGTCGCGAGATTTAAGATTACTTAGTATGAACTTAGCTTTTTTTAATTAAAATCATACAGAATAGATCAAGTTATTTAATTTACTAGTCTACACAGGTAAATCTCGCGACAAGCTTTTATATAATACTAGCTTTTGCCTGCGACTTCGTCCGCATGGAATAATGACTTCCGAAAAAAAACAATTTATCCCCTTTTTCTCCCCGATGGGAGGGAATTTCCAAAAATCCTCTCTTAGTGGTAGCCTACTCCTCCCAACAAACACACATGCCAAATTTCAGCTCTCTACTGCCAGTAGTTTCGGCTGTGCGTTGTTTGTCAGTCACTCAGTAACGGAAGAGTTTTATATACAGGGTGATTGGAAGCTGGGTGCAAAGCTTTAAGGCGAAGATAGTACAGACAATTTAGAACCATTTAAGCCATGGTTGTCTTCAACGAAGTCTTACCAATTTTTTTTTACCTACTTTTTATGTTTTTTATGTCTTATGACACAGAGGCCTAAAACATGTTTTGCTAGATTGTTTACACCTTACTTTAATTAAATAAATTATAAATTAGTTCAGTTATCATTCAATTTGTCCATAAATAAGCAGTTTACTTAAAATTTTGGAAAAATACAAAAATTTGGTAAAAAAAATTGGTAAGACTTCGTCTAAGACAACAGTGGCTAAAATGGTTCTAAATTGTCTGTACTATCTTCACTTTAAAGCTTTGCACTCATCTTCCAATCACCTTGTATATAGATATAGATCAGTGGCGAAGGTACCATACAACTCGATTCCCGCCGGCTTCCCTTCGAAAATTCAGAACATAACCACTCTATAGTCAATTCATCATTGTAATTTTCTTTTGGTAAGTATTTTTTTTTTGCTCCGGCCTACCTCTGTCATAAATTCACCCTACGCCACTGATATAGATAGCTGTGCCCGCAACTCCGTCAGTGTGTAATTCCTTGTGTGTTATTAAGTTAATGTATTGGTAATATTGTTTAGATCACGTTCACATGAGGCTTAAGTACCTATACAACGAAATTACTACTTCACCTAAAAATAAATAAAATGTAAACTATTAATAATTTGTAATTTGAACGAATATAATACACTACCAAAATAACTAATACCTATTTTATAAAATAACAACAAAAGAAAACTAAATAAACTAAATTAATTTAAAGACTAAAAGTCGCGCTGATAAACAATATTGTCTGTCAATAAGGTCGAATGCTCGGAACGTCTACTCGCATCAACAGCCAAATATTGTATGAAGTTCGCGTTTTTTTTTTTTTGGGGAATGGCATCTCGCAGTTCAACCTATGAGGTTGTCGTCTGCTTAACCGGGCTTGCCTGTGGATGACTCAAAATTAAGGCCTCCAGCCAGGGCTTAAAAAAAACTTAAAAACTAAGCGACTACACGCTAAGGGCACCCCCTGTGGGGTACGGACCTCGGCTTAGGGCGTCGCTGGGGGGGGGGGGGGGGGGCAGCAAGGGACAGGCTGGATCGGAATTATTTAGGGGCGAATTTAATTTTTTTTGCAATTGCAAAAATTTATTAAAATTGTAATACCTAATTGTTTTTGTAAATTATCTGGTGGACCACTATTTACAAAAACCTGTAGATGTTATGTATGATCTCATATTATGTTATAGTTTTCCTTTTAGTAATTTCTCCAGTGCTAACCTGGGATCATGATAGCTATCATGTTCAAGACCATATGGGGTGGGATGAAAAGGAAATAATACTCAATTTGGCGGCGGAGCTGGTGAGGGAATCGATGCTCAAGATGCGACAAATTATAGAAATAAGAGAGGAACACGATAGGTTAATTTCATATAATGTTGGAATGCTGATGGGTATGTTGTTTCTTTTTCTTTTTATTAAAAGTGTTCATCCCGCGCGGGATGGAAACGTCGCATTTGTAGTGGATTTTTGTGGTTATTTTAATTAATATTATAAACCAAAGTACAGACGCCAACACATCAAGCTACACGAAACTGTCCAATCTCCCCAATCAACTTTGAACCTTATGCTTTGGCGATAAAGTTGAAAATCTATTAAAGAAATTTGACAGATTGTAGTAGCTTGATGTGCTGGCGTCTGTACTAGATATATGTATATTTTTTACCCGACTGCGCGACGCAAAGTGTTTATCCGCCTATGTATTGTTGGCAACACCGAGTGAAGCTTTGAGTGCTGGCTGGCGGTGAAGTCTTTGGATGGAAGGAACTTCCATAGAGTATAGAAAACTTCCCGCCATTATTATTTTGTCATGCCGCGAAACGTTTGATTTTGTGGATTGTTATTTTCTGATTAATATCTAAATACTTAGGTATATAAAAGAAGAAATGACTGACTGACATATCAACGCACAGCCCAAACCGCTGGGTCTAGAGATTCCAAATTTGGCACGTACGTTCCTTATGAGGTCTAGAGGTGCACTAAGAAAGGATTTTTCAAAATTCACCCCCTAAGTGGGTGAATGGGGGGGGTGAAATTTCACGCGGACGAAGTCGCGGGAAGAAGCTAGTCTATATATAAAAGGAGAACTGACTGACTGACATATCAACGCACAGCCCAAACCGCTGGGTCTAGAGATTCCAAATTTGGCACGTACGTTCCTTATGAGGTCTAGGGGTGCACTAAGAAAGGATTTTTCAAAATTCATCCCCTAAGGGGGTGAATGGGGGGGGGTGAAATTTCACGCGGATGAAGTCGCGGGAAGAAGCTAGTGTTTGCATAAATAGCTAATACGTGTTTTAAACACCTTCCGTATAAAAATAGTTAATACATAGTATGTATGTTTGTATGTTCCTTTGAAGCACTATACAGACCAAACGCCTGGGCCGATTTTTATGATTCACACGTCAATCGATTCCCCTTAGTCCGGCGAGTGCCACTAAAGACATGACGTTAGTGAAAATTCAATATGGCGACTACTGGACGCCATATTGTGAAATTGAAAAAAATAAAGTCAACAAACTATATCAATTGGGGTATCGTTCTTGAATAGTTACCTGACTGCGGCAAGGCCCAAAAGGAGGGTTATGTGTTTGTATGTATGTCAGTTTCTTTGTTCCCTCGTAACTCCTGAACGAAAGAACGGATTTGGATAAATTATACGTCTTTAGATTTGTCTTGGTGGCGCGAGTGAAACTGGCTACATGAAAATCAAAAACAAAGTAAAATGGCGGGTTTGGGGTGCCATATTCTGGACTTCGAATTTTTTTTTTCTTCTAATACCATCGAGTGGAATATCAAAATGAAGGGTTTTAAAAGGTGATTTCAAAAATATACAACTTATTGTAAACTAAAAAGCTGGAAATAAAAAAAAGTAATTAAAAAAACTAAAAATCCCGACTGCGGTAATAAATTTAAGTTTAAATTAAAAGAAAAACTAAAAAGCTAAAAACAAGCCCATTTTAAATTAAATAAAAGTTGGATGCAGGCGGGACCGCGGGACCCATTCCATTTTTTAAATTTTCAAATTCAAATGGGTCCCGCCTGCTTCCAACTTTTATTTAATTTAAAATGGGCTTGTTTTTAGCTTTTTAGGTATTTTTAACTTAAGTTTTTTACCGCAGTCGGGTTTTTTTAATTACTTTTTTTGCAACACACTTGCTCGTAAAGTGGCTCTTAATGAACCGCTTTTAGGTGCATGCAGTATATTAAAAACGCGTGCTGTTTACTTTACGTTACGGCACGAGTGCTATAACGCCACAGATAGGTAACTATTTAATTTCCTAGTCGGAGGTCGGAGATGTGCGTTTTTTTTTTAAATCTCATCAAAGAGACTTCATGCCAAAAGGAGTCCGCGAGCCATATTTCACTTTTTTTTTAAACTCTGAATTGTCCTTGGTCCCAAAATGAACTAAAATTTATTTACCTTAAGGTGAATGAGCAGTTGTAACCCGCGAATTTCAATTTTTCTTACGTTTTTTGCAATTTTGAGGTCAGTGTCAGGTTGTGTTGTGTCTTATATTATTCGCGACTATAACACGTACGTATTTACAGAATTATAATCATTAGAATCGTTGATACATCTTTCTAAGTTAGATTTGTTCCATAAGAACAAATCTCTTATGGAAAAGTTCTTAGGGAACAAATTTAACTTAAAGATATATAGTAATGATCCTAATGAGTATAATTCTGTAAATACATATTATCTATTATAGTCGCGAATCATATTTTGATCAAGATACAACCTGATACTGACCTGAAAATTGCAAAAAACGTAAGAAAATTTGAATTTCGCGGTCTACCACTGCGCATTCACCACGATTATTGCCGATTCTCACTGAACTAATGAATATTTCTCTATGCCAATAGTACTTTCTAATTCCATACTAACTAAACTACAGTTTGACATACGACAACACTAAGATCAATCTAAACATTATTTTGTGTTTATTATATTTTTTCTATAGGCTGTATAGCGTTTTGTCAGTACTTTTAAGGCGACTACATGACCTAAAGCGCGGTCACTGTCGCACTGCATAGAAAAGAAAGAGAAGCGCGATGACACAACGGTGGTAATTTATTGCAAATATGAAGAAATTATCTATTTACGAAAACTATTTAATAATAAATAATCCATCACTGAATGCAGTTTGGCATTAGACATTTAATGGTATATTTTTAATTGTAATTAAAATTGTTAATGAAGGGATAAACTGCTTTTAAAGAAAATTAAGAGGTGTATTTGAACATTATTTTGATGCATTAATGTATATTTATTTATGATTTCAGTTCCATCACTGTATTAAAGTAAGACTTGAAAATATCATAATTTTTTCTTTGGTCAAAAGTATTTACGGTTTAAGAGATACACTGCTTTAAAAAACCAACTTTTTGACCGTTTTCGGAAACCTCCGCCTTAAGTAAATAAACGCGCGCCGCGCTAGCGTGCGCGCGCAGGTCCACCTACACCTGCGCGCGCATCGCTAGCGTGGCGCGCGGAAAAACAAAACCAGCGCGCTATTTCCATACAAGTTAATATTTAACCATACAACAGACTTTTTTCCTCGCAAGTGTGTTGAAAAAAGTCGTATGAAAGGCGTGTGCATTAATCATTATACTCTTGGCTTCGATTAATATCGCCTCGAGTTTAATGATCAACATAGCACACATGTATCATAATGTACTATTACAAACAAGCATTAAATCGTTGTTGTTTTTTTTTTACAGTTTTGCTGTACACATTATGATTAAATATGTTTTTTTTAAGAGAAAAAATTGAAAAGAAAAAAAATACCAACGATTTAGTGCTTGGCTGAAAAAAATAGTACTTACTTTGGTTTAATGGATGATGACTTTTGTATGAGACCCCCCCTCCCCTTTCTTCAACCGGTATGTGTTAATACGTTCAAAAAGATTTATAAAAAGACTAGCAACCAGGCAACAGATATTTTGTATGTGTTAGCAGCTTGCAACATTCCTATAGCTCTCATCATCTCTTCTTGTGTCAAATTATGACGTCGCTCCATATCGATGCAATTTTTTCAATTCCAGTGCGGAAATTGTAATGGTTTTGTAAAAACGCTATATTACACACTTTTATGGGAATCCTGCCTGATTGACAGTTGATTTTCGATTATTAATCAAAATTAAAAGAAAATTATTTATTCAAATAGTGAAATTAACTAAAAAGAATCAATAAAGATCCAAAAAAGTTAAAATAATGATCTTAATTACTTGATCCCTAGACACTTTTGATGTGTGTAGCCCGCAGCACGAGCGAGCGATGGGATGAGCCGCGATGGGTCGGGGACCGAAACTTCACGCACGCGGACAAAGTCGCGGGTAGCAGCTAGTTTAATTTAATTTAATTATAATAACGCCTTGTATTTCTGCAGGAAGAATCCGCGAGAAATATCGCTTCATGGAAGAGATCTACCGACAAATTTGCGACACTTACCACAGTAATACATGGTACCGTCCACCATCAATCGGGGTCTACCGCCCTATACATTTCATCATAACACTAGAGAGGTTGCATTACCTGGAACTTGAAATAGATAAGTTGGTTGACGTCATGCTCGACGAGGCGTCGCGTGATTTGATGTCGAACCGGGCTATCGTGGGTCAAAAGGACTCTAAGATTCACGTAATCGATAAAAAGGACTCTGATCCTAGACCTACAACTACTCCATTCCCGACTAAAAGTTCTAGATCAAGTCTTAGATTGCGATGTGAGATAATATTAATGTATAGGATGACAGGGACATCGACACACGATCTGTTTCCATGGATTCAGTAAATTTCAGTGATTCTGGACCCTGAAATATTTTGTGGGTTATCAAAAAGAAAATCAGCTGTTTCCTAAATAAGTGTTTTGGAACGAAGTTCTTTAACGGAGCTCGTGATAGGAGTGATCCAATAGAAATGGTCACGTAACAAAAAAGCGTTATGCAGGCTTGTGACTTTTTAAGCTATTGCATAGCTTTTATCTTGGGCTTTGAGCGCGGCGACCGAATGAAGAAATTCCGTAACGAAAATAAACCTAACACCCCCTACTCCGACCGGCACAGCGGTGCAGCGTTGAAAGCCGTGCATCGTCTAACGTCGTATCAGTTCGGCAGACTTCGGCACGGTGTTTGTGTACGTGCGACTAGACGTATGCTATGCAATAGCTTTACCGCGGCAGTCCCCGAGTGCCACACGTATTTTTTATTATACAGTATGTTAACTAACAGAGGGCGTTCCCGTTAACCCGCAATAGTATAGCATCCATACATGCTAAAAAAAATATTACCATTCGAAAATAAAATGTTTTTATATTTTTTTATATTAAAATATTCACTAAAAATGTTAAATTGATACGTAAAAGAAACACTCTGTACACGCGTACTTGAAGGACGGCAACGTCGCAATTTATTTATGAATGACGGGCCGCGTGTGCGGCGATCTTTTACGTATCAATTGCTAACATGCTATTTTACGTAGCATGTATCGATGTTATACTATTGCGGGTTAACGGGAAGGCCCTCTGTTAGTTAACATACTGTATACATATAATAGAAACCGACAGAGAGAGATAATTTTCATGGTTTTCGGGTTGCTGCTGCTGAAGCCGGTAGTGAGTTCAAAATGAAAATCCAAGAAGCGGCTGCGATTCGTCATTTGGAAATTTTCACAGCCGCCATCTTTGAATTTAATTTTGAATTTCGTTGCTGCCGGGGGAAGTCCCCTGACCCCACACGTTTTAGATAACCAACGAAAAATTTCAACGCAGGGGAATTTCAACTGAATCCAAGGTAGCAGGTTGACTATCAATGTTCCTCCCATCCTGTATACTTCTATACTAATATAATAATGCCGAAGAGTTTGTTTGAACGCGCTAATCGCTGTAGTCGGATTTTAAACATTTTCTTGCATTTGATAGCCCAATTTCTGGCCTAGCGTAGTACGGAGTTTAGCTAACGAAACTCACGTGATGGCTGCATGAAACAAAAACAATTGATTTAATGATAATTTATTTTGAGGTGAATGACCTTATGTTTGCTTGAAATATCAGTTAAAAATTTATCTGTTTTTTTTTTATTGCTGAATGGGCCCGCTTTTGGCCTCGATCACGCCTGATGGAAAGCGATGGATGAGGTCTACGATGGAACGAGCGTGCCCAGAATATGCCTAAGGCACTGGAATTCCAACGCATCGACGAAACACTGCAGGCTGCTTGACGCCGGACTCCGGTGGGAGGGTGGTCGCAAACCAGGCGGGCGTTAGCCATACCACCTCAAGGGAAGAATTGGCCAGGCAAATAAGGTGTTGGGTGTGACTGTCCAGGATGCGCCGAGCGCTCGGTTCATTGAATAACTGCTATGAAATGTTCCCCGTTGATCTCGTGGTCGCAAGCACGACTGCTGGGCGTGCGGTCCTGGGTTCGATTCCTAGGTCGGGCAAAGTTTTTTGGGTTTTTGCAGTGAAACTTCTTTACGCACGCTTGACTTGGGGAGTAAGCCGGCGAACGCGTGACGTAAGCGTTACGAAAAGTGTGATCGGGCGAGGCGAACGGGAGTTGAGTGGGGGATATAAGCAAGAGACAGCTGTGCGCGCGCACATTTTCTTTCTCTCTTCCTCTCATAGCCAAATACGCAATACTGAAGTTTCACTTCAGTCGTGTGGTCATAAGCACACTCGTTTTTTTTTCATTAGGAATTTCTCAGTGGCAGCCCGGAGTTTTCTAGTTGGTGGCGTACCCCCGTGTTTCGGAAAGCACGTAAAGCCGTTGGTCCTGCGCTGCATCTCTCTCCGGTTGTGTCACATTGCAGAGTAAAGGAACATGAATTTGTGATGCATGAAGAAGCCTCCTCGTGCAGCGCACTTTGTTCCGCCAGTTACTCAACTGAACCGAGCGCTCGGCGCATCCTGGACAGTCACACCCAACACCTTATTTGACTGGCCACTTCTTCCCATGCGGTGGTAGGGCTAACGCCTCCCGTTGGAGGCCGGCGTCAAGCAGCCTGCTGTGTTTCTTCGATTCGTGGGAGTCTCAGTGCCTTAGGCATCTTCTGGGCATGCTCGTTCCATCATAAACCTCATCCATCGTTTTCTATCAGGCGTGATCGAGGTCAAGGTCGAGCCCATTCAGCAATAAAAAAATTAAAAAACAGAGAGTGCACCTGTGTCGGCGCACACACTTGTGTAAATCCTATTTGGCTAATCTCCGTTGAAATTCATCATGCCATCATCATCCACAGGCTGAATTCAGCCACAGCTGGGCATAATAATCTCTTTGCTTGTGTCAATCTCCAAGCACCTGTGCCAGCTCATCCAGGTTTTGGCAACGATGGCAACAAAGTGTCGTCTGTCCATCTCGCCGCCGGATGACCGACATCTCGTCTTCCAGTCCTTGGACGGAGATTGGCCACCATGACCTAAATTGGTCGGATGGATGTTATAATGACATGTTACAAATCACAATTTCTTTACAGCCCAAAAAGAAATAAGACAGGAGCAATCGGTGAAGAGCGTTATTAGGGAAAGGTTCTTGATGCGAAGGCTCGGGAACCCGATCAATATGACCACTGCGAAGAAACGGTTCCTACGCAAGTGGCCGGTGGAAGACAGTTGGTCGCTGGATAAATATAATCAAGATTATAAGTAAAAGCACCAGACCAGACCACTACCACCAACAGCCACCACACCACCAGCACTACCACCACCAGGCCATCACTAGCAGCCACCAGATCACCGCCACCAGACACCAAACCATCAGACTACCACCACCACCAGACCTAAGATTTTTTTTTTTTTAAGTTCGCTGGGCGCCGCGCCGCGTAATTTGATTATATACCATAAGAAACAATTTCAGTAATTTTTTTTATGTTTTAAATTACATTTAGGGGTCGCTACCAAGGTTTGAATTTACAGACTTACCAACTGATAAAAACTCAAAATCTGTATTTGTTGGATTATTTTATTCATAAAACCCAGTGTTCACGATATAATGTGAACTTTTTAGGAATATTTATCTTTGGTTTTATTTTGCTTTTTGTTGTCTATTTTTTGTTAAGCAGCTGTTTTTTCACTGTCTGTCATTATAATATTTCTATACCGAATGGCTGTGTTTTTCTGTTATAATATAAGAAATCCAACCTGCAGCCTAAGCAGTCGGTAATAGTGGTGCTTCTACCGTTCTATCAAAGTGAACTAGCTTATACCAGCTTTCCTTTTTTACAGCAATTTTTTACTTTCATACAAAATGGTTATCACGAGATCGAATACGAAACTTGCAAAAAGTACGCCAAACATATCTTCCGAACCGAGCCACAACATGGTTTCAACGCCTCATACGTCGACTACCAGGCGGGAAGTATTACAGGTACCTTTATCCAACACGCGCAAATTTTCTGCTGCTACGCACACTAGCCGCTCATCTGCGACCGTCATTGCGCAAAAACTAGCAGCAGAAGCGCAACATGCTCGTCACCTCGCACAACTTGAAATCGAGGAGATGAAGGCGACAATGCGAGCACAGATTCGGGGTAAGCAGGCTGAGTTAGAGCGTAAAGCTGCCGAACTTGCTTACCAGGCTGAGCTTGCCGCAATAGACGCGGAAAGTAAACATGGTTCTCGTAGTGGCAGGAGTCGCGCCAGCGTGGAGCGATGGTTGCACAGCACTCCTCGCCCTACCAAGATACCAATGCAACAGCGGGAAGAACCAGGTGATTATTATTCGCCATTCAACAACGGATATGAGGCCAAGTCTACTAATATCGTTACATGTTCTCAGACACTTCCACTTCATAATGACGTCGTCGTTTCAACGAATGTCGCAGTACCGAACCCTACACAGTTGCCTCAGCACAAAATAAGCGGGGGTGACGGGGTCACTGCCACCGACTTTTGTAGAGAGGACGGCTCCGTTGGCGTTACACAACTGGTGCAAGCCCTGCAGTTATTGAAAGATAATAGTAGCTCTAATAAAAAGAACATAATAAAACTCCCATATTTTGACGGAAAAAAACCCGATAGATTGGCTTATGTTCAAGCGCGCCTTTCAGGATACGGAAGGAACTTTTACAGAGGCAGAAAACCTCGCGTGCTTGAGCCAGGCACTGAAAGGTGCCCCGCGTGAGGCTGCAAGTATGCTACTGGTGATGGCTCCTCGTGCATTTGACGTCATTGACGCTCTCGATCGGCGTTTTGGCAGGCCTGAGCAGATTGTATTGCAGGAGATCAACGCAGTCAGAGCCCTGCCTAAGCTGGGTCAGGAGGTAAAAGATCTGAATTTGTTTGCTTCTCGTGTACGCAATTAAGTCGAAGTTGCTAAGCTACTGCAACACAGCGATTATTTACGTTCGCCAGAATTGTTCGGGGCGCTGCTTAGCAAACTATCTCCATTGTTGCGCACACGGTGGCTAGATTTTGCTGCCAATCACGAAAATTTAGGTCAGGCCAGGGTGTAGTTTCTATCCAATTTCTTGAACCGCGAGGTCGATTTAGTCATGAGGTTCGGCGCAGTTTCTGAGATGACAGCGGTTCCATCACAGCAACATCGAGCCCATACCGTTTCAGAGTCAGTCTCGGGAGGAACCCCACATGACATTTCAAGGCCAAATCCTGAAAAATTAGCTGATCATCAACATCATCATAAAAATATTTGCTTATTTTGTGCACTGACACACCAACTGTCAACCTGTCAAAAATTTATTTCTGCTTCAATTGAGGAAAAATGGCATTTTATCAAGGGCAATAAAATCTGTTTTCGGTGCCTCCAAAAAGTTCCGCATAATTTTAGATTTTGTAATAAAAATAAAACCAATTGCGCACATTGTAACCGAAAGCATCACACATTGTTGCACAATGACAACTTTTCTGCGCATGTGAACGATCAGACCGAAGAACCTGTGAATGCAACTGCAATAAAAAGTGATCAGGTACTTGTAGCTACTAATAACTCTCCAGTTGATTCTACGCTTCGTCCTTTAAAGTAGTAGCAGTTACGGATTCTGGGCCATCTGGGAGCCTTAACACGTTCGCTCTACTGGATGATGGATCCACAGCAACCTTTATAGACGCGGACATTGCCTCACAAATAGGAGCCGAAGGGCCAGAGGGCCGCCTACATTTAGATTGTATTGGAGGGTTGTCGAGGGAAAGCACGGTTCAGTATGTAGATTTTGAAATAAAAGGTCGATCAGCCTTACAGAACTTTATTATTAAAGGAGCAAGGTCTATCAAAAACTTAGGATTACTAACACAATCAGCTACTCGCGAAAGCTTATGTACTTACTCGCACTTGTCAGATTTGGTTGAGGAGTTGTCTTACGATATAGCTAAACCTACGCTCATTATAGGAATAGATAATTGGCACCTGATCACTGCGTCTGAAGTTAGGAAAGGTACAAAGTCACAGCCTGTTGCTATTCGAACCCCTCTAGGATGGGTATTATTTGGTTTTTCGAGTAGCAAAACTAGACCTGTGGAGAGTACCTACCAGGTGACCCTACGCGAGCGTAACGAACTGGAAGCCCTTATAAAGGAACAATATAGGTTAGACGCGATTGGTATCACCAAGCATGAGCCTCGGAGCTCGGATGATCAGCGAGCTCTCCATATCTTGGAGCATTCAGCACGGCGCCTTCCCAATGGGCGCTTCCAGGTCGGCTTGCTATGGAAGACTGATGACCTCGAGGTACCCAAACGTTATCCTTTGGCATTTTCCAGGTTTAAAAACCTTGAATTGAAAATGACAAGGGATCCTGGGTATGCCGAGCGTTACCGGCTCAATATTCAAAACATGATTACTAAGGGTTACGCTGAGGACTGCACAGGCGAATTACCTACATCAGTGTGTTGGTATTTGCCGCATTTTGGTGTGGTAAATACTAACAAACCCGATAAGCTTCGTATTGTCCACGACGCGGCCGCTAAGGTACAGGGCGTCTCATTGAATTCTATGCTTCTGACAGGTCCTGATTTTTTACAACCTTTGCTTGATATTTTGATGCGTTTTAGGGAGGGGAAAATTGCCTTGACTGCCGATATCAAGGAAATGTTCCCGCAGGTAAAAATACAAAAATGTGACCGGGATGCACAACGTTTTCTTTGGCGCAACAAACCTGCGGAACCAATAAAAACCTATCGCATGTCTTCGATGATTTTTGGGGCTTGCTCCAAGTCCATCGACTGCCATATACATCATTAACCGAAACGCATCCGAGTTTCAAGCTGAGTTTCCAATGGCCGTACACTCGATCAGAACCGATACGTATATGGACGATTTTATTGGTAGTGTTGACGTTTCGGTTGAGCAGGCCGCGCGCTTGGCTTCTGAAATCGTTGAGGTCCATAAGCGTGGAGGTTTTGAAATGCGTGGTTGGATCTCAAATAAGCCTGAAGCTTTATGTCAGTTACCTACGGATATGTTGTCTGACCTCTCAGTAGTCGATCGTAGTGTAAATTTGGGTAGTTTACAGTCATCCACTTTCACTCGAACCCTGGGTTTAATCTGGCAACCTTCCCAGGACGTTATTGGTTTCAACCCAGGACTCAAAGATCATTCACCAGCTCATCTCACGAAGCGCGAAGTTTTGGCTCAGGTTATGCGGATATACGATCCATTAGGCTTGTTAGCCCCCATTGTAGTGAGAGGTCGGATTTTATTTCAGAATTTGTGGCGTAAAAAGCTTGACTGGGACGAAAGGCTGTCTGAGTCAGACCAAATAATTTGGCTTGAATGGTTTGCATGCCTCAAATCTATTTCGGAATTACGAATACCGAGGTGCTATAATCTAAGCGACTATTTCGACCTAGAGCTACACGTGTTTTGCGATGCTAGCGAGCTGGCTCATGTCAGTGAGATTTGCGCTACATAACGGTGAGGTGAAACTTGCGCTCATAGCTAGCAAAGCACGTGTATCTCCCCTGAAGCCAGTTTCAATTCCACGTTTGGAGCTACAAGGCGCTCTAATGTCCTCTCGCCTCGCCAATAAGATTTGCGACGCTCATCGCCTCAAACCCAGTCGACGCTATTTTTGGTGCGACTCCATGACGGTTTTGGGGTGGTTGCGAAGCGACGCGCGAAATTATAAGCCCTTTGTTGCGCACCGTATCGGAGAAATCCTGGAAAACACCATCTTAGCTGAATGGCATTGGGTTCCAACTGAACATAACGTGGCTGACGATGCGACACGAGGAAAGTGCAGTATTGAGCAGCGCTGGTTATCAGGCCCAATCTTTCTCCTGTCGCCGGCCTCCGAGTGGCCGTCAGAACCCAAAGTCTCAACGGCAACAACTCATGGACAGGAGGAACTCAAGCCATCTCTTGACAATCCAAAATTATCGAAACATACATCATGCACTGTAGATATCATGAATTTTACCAACTCACATCAGTTACCTTTACCAGTAGTAGCTGATATCATTCATTTTAGTTCTTGGACTAGACTGGTAAGGGCAACAGCTAGGACTCATAAATTCATAGCCTTCATTTTCAAAAACTGGGGTCATATTTTTCAAAATTTTTGGGTTGGGGACATTTGTTTATCCATAAACACGCCTGGGCGCAATTTACGGCCTAATACCGCCTCCGCCACTGCTCCTGCGCCATTGGATGTGGAAGACATCATCCGCGCAGAACGGCACATTTTGGGGCGAAGCCAGCTCAGTGCTTTCGAAGAAGAACTTCACTGCCTAACAACCCTTGGAAAGCACATCCCTAAGAAAAGTCGATTGGCATTTTTATCACCAGTATTAAAAAACGGACTAATAAATCTAGCTGGTAGAACCTCTGCTGTCTCTGATAAACAGCCCATTTTACTGGATGGAAAAGAACCAGCAGTGCGTCTTCTAATCCGTCACTACCACAACAAATTCGCTCATGCTAACACAGAAACAGTCCTAAATGAGCTTCGACAGGAGTATTGGATCCTCAGGATACGGAACGCTGTGCGATCGGTGGTGCGTGGATGCCAGCTGTGCAAACTATTAAAAGCGCCAAGACTGCAACCACCCATGGCCGACCTTCCCGATTCAAGACTCGCTCATCATCGAAGAGCTTTTACTTACACTGGCTTGGACTATTTTGGACCTATAGAAGTAGCCATTGGACGAAGACGAGAGAAGCGGTGGGTGGCGCTGTTTACGTGCATGGTGACTAGAGCTATCCACCTTGAAATTGTAGCCAGCTTATCTGCAGATTCTGCTCTTATGTGCCTGCGTCGCTTCATTGCTCGTCGTGGTACTCCCAGCGAAATATTCTCGGACAATGGGACGTCGTTTGTGGGAGCAAACCGACAACTGAGAGCCCTATATGACGCTACAATTCCACAATTTGCAGCAGAAAACAAAATTGCTTGGCGCTTTGTGCCACCTCTGGCACCTTTTATGGGTGGTGCCTGGGAAAGGCTCATCCGTTCCGTGAAGACGGCCCTCAAGGTTACACTGAAAGAACGGGCCCCGCGTGAGGAGGTTCTCGCCACCCTGTTGACAGAAACAGAGGCGATTGTCAACGCGCGTCCATTGACACACATTTCTCCCGATGCAGACTATCCGGAAGCACTGACACCCAATCATTTTTTGCTCGGCGATTCATCTGGACACTCGTTTCCTAGCGAAGCCCTAACCGATGCGGCGTTGGTTGGTAGGAGCGGTGTGCGAAAGGCACTGCGTCTTGCGGACTATTTTTGGCGTCGCTGGGTCCGTGAATACTTGCCCACCTTAGCTCCGCGGCGCGTACCGGGTACAGACGTTGCAGTCAGGGTTGGGGACCCTGTGCTCATTGGAGACGGAGACTTACCAAGGGGCACCTGGCCACGTGGCGTGATTACGGCTCTGTACCCGGGTCGTGACGGCGTGGTGCGGGTGGTCGATGTTCGAACCGCAGGGGGCATGTTCAAGCGACCGTTGAAAAATATTGTTCCTCAGTAAAAAGGGGAGGATGTTCACGATATAATGTGAACTTTTTAGGAATATTTATCGTTGGTTTTATTTTGCTTTTTATTGTCTATTTTTTTGTTACGCAGCTGTTTTTTCACTGTCTGTCATTATAATATTTCTATACCGAATGGCTGTGTTTTTCTGTTATAATATAAGAAATCCAACCTGCAGCCTAAGCAGTCGGTAATACCCAGGAAATAAAAAATATTACAAAATTGTTGTTGTTGTTATGAATTAAGATATTGCAAGTTGAAACACGTTACTATGACTTTTATTGGAACTGAAGTGCGGGGCGGGATAATCTCGACGCGTCGGTACAAAAGGAGGAGAGGATAAGGAGCGATTTCACTTCAACGTAAAATTTGATTTAAACACTTAAATGAAACATTAGTGAAACCATCATTTAAGCTGTCCTTCAACGCTTTTTGTAAAAACTTTGACAGCTGGTAGCGACCTCTAAATCTTAACAAAAAAAAAAAAGAAAAAAAACATATTTCATATATGTAGATACACAGGGTGAATTTTTCAAGTGGGCGTGGATGGCCAAATCCGAAACTATGAGGAATAGCGAAAAGTACTCGAAGGAGTCACGGGCTCGATTATGATGAAAATTAAAAATTTTAAAAACCCTCGACTCAAACAAAAACCCCTAAAAACTAAAAAATAATATATTATATTGGCCCTTTAAGTTTAATATAAGTTGCAGGAAATATTTTGATCCAAGCTTCCTCACGTCGGGGGACGGCTAAGGAAAATTGGAAGTTAACAGCAGAGCTATGTTTTCTACAATAGCATGCATTCATTATTGCTGGGTTTAAGCTCATCTGTTTGGCGTTTTCATTAGCCGTCCCCCGACGTGAGGACGCTTGGATCAAAATATTTCCTGCAACTTATATTAAACTTATAGGGCCAATATATATTATTTTTTAGTTTTTAGAGGTTTTTGTTTGAGTCGGGGGTTTTTAAAATTTGTAATTTAACTTTTATTTCTTGCTTTTTAAACTTTATAATATTATATAACTAGTAAACATGCTATACGATCGACACGTGACTCGCCGAAATCTGCGAAGCTGTACGTATTTTTACCACAATGAAGCTAGTTAGGTACTCGTGGTCGTTGTCGTTCATTCCATATTAACGTATTCCTCTGTTTTCTCCCTGGATAATGATACTAGTCCAAATACTTTGGCTTAATTATATTTTTTTAAACGGTTTTATTGAAAAAATAAAGGTAATGATAATTTAGTAAATAATGTATTAAAAGCTAAATAAATCGTTAGGCCCTACGTACCAGTCATCACTCCACTTTCCTCATCAATCTAGCTAGGGCATCATTTGATACCCATATTAAAGGAGTTATGAAAAAAAAAAATTATTCGCCATTTTGTGGTGGCGGCCATCTTGGATTTGAAATTTGTAATATTGTATAGTATTCTACTAGTCAAGCCCTTTCAGTTGATACCCATATTGAGAAAGTTGTAAAAAAATTCGCCATTTTCTGGCGGCGGCCATCTTGGATTTGAAATTTATCATAGTGTATAGTATTCTACTAGTCAAGCCCTTTCATTTGATACCCATATTGAGGGATTTGTGAAAAATTATGTAATCCGCCATTTTGTGGCAGCGGCCATCTTGGACCGATTTTCATCAAACATAGCTAAGAACACTCCTGACTAATTCACCTTTCAAACAAAAAAAACAAAATCAAAATCGGTTCATCCGTTTGGGAGCTACGATGCCACAGACAGACAGACACACACACACACACACACACACACCCTGACATGTCAAACTTATAACACGCCCCGTCGTTTTTGCGTCGGGGGTTAATAAAAAATAAAACTGCATCATTGGATTTTTGAAAAATCAATATTTCTAGCCAATCGAACCCATTGATTTTGAAAAAAGAAACACTGTATTGTTACACCATTCGATAGTGTCGCTAATAAGGATCTAACTAAGTCTGGGAAGTAATGACATGTTGATTTGAGCACTATGCGAAGTGATTGAAAAAAAAAAACAAATATTGGTCATAACTTTTGAACCGTAAAAAAATTCACCGACATTCTCAGGATTAAAAAGTTTGGAAATGACCTTACCCACGCCCCTATTCGATTTGGTCCATACTTCCAGGGACACCCTTAGGATAAATATAGAAAATAGAAGATAAACAAATGAAAAAAAAATGCTACATTTTTACTATGTATTTGTATTTCCTGTGTCCCAAATAAAATATTTTTGTAATTTTCTTTCTTTCTTTAAATAAATGAATGACAATAACATATCACCAATGAGTGTTAATCTCCCAGCCATAATCAATAGGCCATTTTGAATTATAAGGCTTCTTCTCGCCCTTAAAACCGGTTGCTTCACCCTTCAAGAAGGCCTGTCTCATTTTCTCAAACTTCTTCCTCTGCCTTTTCTTCTCCTTCGCCCGGATTCTCTCCATCTCCATCAGCGACTTCTGAGCCGCGTACATTTCTGATAATTCTTTGTGACTTAACACAGCGGGCTTTTCCGTTCTCACTTTGCCCGTACCCAGCAGTTCCGGCCCGGCGATCCTCTCAATATCCTTAAATTCAGTAACGTTTCGCCATTTTCTTGGCGTCTCGTGTATCATGCGCGTTAGATGATACAATTCAAAGTACAGTTTTTGAACTAATTCGACGTTCTTTAAAAGGTCTATTAGTCTGATGAATTTGAAATAGGAGGATTTTTGTGTATACTCAAGAACTTTTCTGTATCTGAGGAATAACATGGTATTATATTAGTATTTTTATCTCTTTTTTTTTTTTTATTTGAAATGGACTTGCTCTTGACTCTAGTCTAGGTCAAAGGTGACAGAGACAAAGTCGACGATGGAGCGAGCTTATCCAGAAGAAGCCTGGTTAAGCTACGCTTGCCGCGGTGGGTCCGTGGGTGGGTGACCATCTTTACATACCAAGACCCCTCCGTGCCTCGGAAAGCATGTTAAGCCGTTGGTCCCAACTGTCATTCGTAGATCTTTGACAGTCGTAACGGGTCATCATAAGTCCGAAAGCCTGACAACTGGTCTTATCAAGGGGTATCGTATTACCCAATAACTGGGTTGGGTCAGATAGGCAGTCGCTCCATGTAAAATACTGGTATTCAGCTGCATCCGGTTAGACTGGATTTTACACTTTCATTTGACTTATTATTTACCTTAGTTACATTTTTGCAAGAGGTTGCCTCTATTGTCCTAATTTCTAATTTAAATGATGATTAATGTCATTAATTTTGACCAAATTATTGACAGAATCGTTTAAAAAGTCATTGCATTGCTCAAAAGGAGCAATTTGTTTAGCCAAATGTTTGGCTGAAATAGAAAAAAGTATGATAGCGACACAGCTATCTGTCTTTTGAGATAGTTAGAAAGATAGTACATAACAATGTTATATAGATCTATCTTCTGTCAAATATAAATAATTACCAACATAATAGTTAGTATCAATTAACTGAAATAGGTTATTATTACATGTGAAAATGTGCAATGTCATGTTTATATCAGATTCTTCCTCTGGTAAACTTTTACTATAAGGGAATGTTAACAACACAATTTTTCTTAAACTAAGGTTGCACAATATTGCCGCGATAAGGTCACGGCGCAGCCCTGCCCAAGCTGGGCCCTCCTCTAACGTGTGCTGCAATGTTTCCTCCGGGCAAGCCGCATAGCGGTGACACACCGGTGTTTGCTCCCGACCTATACGACACAGGTACTTACCAAAGCAGTCGTGGCCAGAGAGTGCCTGCGTCAGCCGGAAGCTGAGGGTGCCATGCCGCCTCTCGACCACGCCTCCATGACGGGTCTTACCGCCGCTATTACTGCGTGCCCCGCAATGGATTGCGCAAGTCACGTTTCCCATTCCGCCCTCAGAGCCCGGTGGAGATCATACCGCCGTGCATTAATAACCCGCGGCAGGGTGTCTCTCGCCAAGCTCCAGTGCCTCCCCGCGCCACTGATATACTGACGCGAGTGCTCTCGCCTCCAGGTCCCAAGTCGGGAATCCAGCCAAGAGGGTCGCCGCCTCGAATGAGATCGTGACCCGTGAACAATCCTGGCGGCCATCGCCCTCTACGGCCTACGCCTAGATTGCGATGTTGTGAGCCGTCAGGTGCTTCGCCCACACGGGCGCCATCGACCGCATGACCCCCATGTTCAGTTTCCGGCAGGACGTGTCGGGTAGTAGCAGCTCAGATCGGGTAGCAGCAGCGACAAGCTTGCATAGAAGCTGAGGACACCATTGCGAATGTGCTCTCTGAATACTCAAGCGTCACCCAGATTAGTAGATCAGAAACCCTCGGGACGCCCAGATCTTGCACAGATATTCTCAACAGGCCAGGAGATATAACCAACTTCTAGAGGGAGGTCGGCCCCCATGGCCCACGCAGAATAGAAAAGAATAGAATACTCTTTATTATGTACACCATATAAATGAATGAATGATGACGATGATGAGAATGGTCCACTTGAAGGAGTAAAGTGCGGAAACCAAACATTTTGTCATAGAAGGATTGCAATTACTATATTACTGTACTGACCATGACAGGATCCCAACCAAAAATATACATAATATGACTTACTGCCGGACACACGGATTTGGAAAAAAGAATACAACGTTGCGAATTTTACACGACGCAAAGAAATTGGTCAGACCATTGGTTGTTTTGTTTTTCCCGCTACCACCACTTCTTTTTTGGCCGTTTTGGGTGTAGGTATTGTGACGCATATTTTCCCCCAACTTCACAACTTGTTCTTTTTTTGCGTCATGTTTGCCGCAAATAAACGTATTTTCTTTCTTACTTTTCAGACCGCTTATTTTACCTTTCAATAATCTCTCCCGTGATGTATCCCATTTCATAATATGGACTCTCCTCGAACATAAACCTTATAGGATTCAGATGCGTGATCCGCGAAGTCGCCTCTTCGTAGTAGGAGCGCATCAAAGCAATCATCCGATTTTGGGACTGCTTATGTTCGTATATTTTGTATATATACTTATTGAACTTTTGCCACTGATACGTTTGCCACCACTGATACTTACTATCATTCTCATTACCTAATAAGTGTCACCAAACATAATTTAATTATATTTACATAATTTAAAAGGCTCACAGTCTTAAAATTATAATAATATAATATGTAAAATGTACAGAACGAATGCCCTGAGACGGTGAGGCGGGGTCGCGGCAGACCACGTAGGAGATGGCGGGACGAGCTGGATAGGTTCCGGCAAAACTGGAAGGAGGACACGCGGACTCGCGAAAGATGGAAGGAGTGGAGAGAGCGAGGCCTTTGCCCAGGAGGGGGACAGTGTAGGCTAGTAAAAAACAAAATGTATATATGTCGCAGCCAACTGGTTAAATTAGCCATTTAGTTAACCGCCTTACCTTGCCTTGGTTTTAGTAGTTTTTTATATTTTACTAGCTTATGCCCGCGACTTCGTCCGCGTGAAATTTCACCCTCCCCCTTTTCACCCCCTTAAAGGTTAATTTTCCAAAAACCCCTTCTTAGTGCTCCCCTACATTATAATAGGAAGCCGTGTACAAAATTTCACATTCCTAGCCCCAGTAGTTTCGGCTGTACGTTGATATGTCAGTCAGTCAGTTCTCCTTTTATATATATAGACTAGCTTCTTCCCGCGACTTCGTCCGCGTGAAATTTCACCCCCACCTTTCACCCCCTTAGGGGATGAATTTTGAAAAATCCTTTCTTAGTGCACCCCTAGACCTCATAAGGAACGTACGTGCCAAATTTGGAATCTCTAGACCCAGCGGTTTGGGCTGTGCGTTGATATGTCAGTCAGTCAGTTCTCCTTTTATATATATATAGATTTATCCTTTTGATACATTCTTATTTTGTAAATGTGAGGACTTTGTAAGCCTTGTAGACTTTAGATCTGTAGACCATTTTATATTGTATCAAGTACCTGGTACTTGTTGACAGGCCTACGTTGTCCTCCCATACCTACTGTAACTTGAAAACATTGTAAAAGCCAATTATTTTTTTAAAGAGTAAAGTTTCTTGCCGGTTCTTCTCCATAGGAAACGACCAATTGGAACCGTGCACCTAGCTTCTGACGTTTCATAAGTGCCCATGTTGGTTTATGTGAAATAAAAATATTTTGATTTTGATTTTTTTGATTTTTTACCTTTGGAAGTAGTGCTCGCCTCGCTTCGCTCTCTCGGCTTGTACGCCGTTGATCAGTTCTAAACTTTTTTTTTTTTTGCTGAGAAATGCATTACGCATCCCCGCTCGCGGGGGACGAGACAGGGTATGTGGGACTCCTGTCGGAATGACACCGACAGTATACCCACTAAAACTCAGCGGTGTTCCCACATCACCGTGATGGGAGGGCCATGGGAAACCGGCTCAGCCTTTACTTCCACAGCCCTCCCGGCGCATGCCCGCCTAGCTGGCGGGCCCCGCATGCCCCCCAAGGTGGGGGGCAACGGGAATGGCCGGGAACACCTGGCCATTCCCGTCCGACACTGGTGGAGGCCTGTGCAATACAGGTAAAGGTGCCCCAACCTAACCCATTTGGTCGGTGTGCCCTGGCTTTGTTACCTACTGCGACCAATTCGGCACGTGCGTGATTGGTTACAATTCCAACATAAACTAGAATTGTTCATATCATTCAGGCCGTTAGCTGAACCGCAGCCATTTAGTTAAAAGGCTAGGCGGTTAACTAAACGGCTAATTAAACCAGTTGGCTGCGACATATACACCGTTACAGTTTGAACGTTTTAATCCTTAAAAGGAAAAAAAACAGCTGATCCATATATTTATGTTCGCATAACTCTACATAATTTTATGGATTAACTGACTTTTTTTCACGATTTCAGGGTTAGTCCCATAGTAAAAGTTGTCCATAATGATGAGTATAATGATTAAAACAATCAAAATTTAAAGGTGTATAAAAAGGAGGGGAGATGAGCAAAGGGCATCAAAGAATTCGTCCGCGTCGCTGTCAATAGGAAAAGTGCCCAAAAGGCTGGCAGCATTGCCACGTCGTATGCCAATGCTGATTCTTTTGGCAAAAAATTGGCCAGCCTGTGGCCAGCCCTCTGGTCACGTGAGGAGTCGACGAACCGCTTGGCGATGTCTCGAAAAACTAAATGGGCACTCGGACCCAAGGCCCTAGTGGTTCAACCCCAAACGGCTCGAACATTAGTACATTACTGCAGCGGCCAGCAAAAGAGGCATTGATGGACGAACGTGAACGTGTGATTTTCGAAATGTCTTATTTAAAAAAAGATGAGATTTCCAGTTATCTTTTTTGAAAAATAGTGCTACAGTCAAATTAGACCGATTTTCCATAGAGCTGTCTCTGTGGAAAATCGGTCTAATTTGACTATAGCACTATTTTTCGAAAATGTTCTTAACTAACTTTTTAGACCTTTGTATTCTGCTTATGCGTACGAATTTTCATTACAATCGGTTCATTCATTTCGAAAAACAAGGGCTTGAAAGTTTGTATGAAACGCCGTACGTCGTAAACGCTCTTAAAGGATTGACCCATAATCGCAAAAGTCCGGGAAAAGTGGAAAGACAAAGAAAGGGACATCACGGGCTTATAACGTATATAACAATAATTTGTAAAAAAAATATGTCAGAATTACTTACACAATGCCAACAAAATTAACAAATTTAATAAAAACATTTTATGTATTTTATAAATCCATGTATCTTTCTTTACATATCTCTATTGCATATGTAAGTAATTAACAAAAATTCAGAATCTTAAAATATAATTAGCATTAGGTATAACTGATCATATTAAGTGTTAATACAAATCCGTTTGTAATTAATATTTTTAGTACCGTAAAATTGCATAAGCTACTAGCTGTGCCCTGCAGTTTCACTCGCCGTTTCATTTTAAATTGGCCCCCGACCTACCGCGTCGCATCGCATCGCCCGACTGCGTTATTAATTCGGTTTCGCTTAAGCTTTCGGATTCTTTTAGCGTGACTTTTTTTTTTTTAACCGACGAAAAAACGGAGGAGGTTATCAATTCGACGCGTATTTTTTTTTTATGTATGATCACGCATAACTTCTTACAGAGCAATCCGATTTTGATACTTCTTTTTTTAATGGAAAGGGTATACCCCGAGGGTGGTCCCATATAAATTTGGAAAAAATATTCCAACCCTAAGGGTAGGAAAACAGGGGATGATTGATTTTTCACTCACTGATTGTAATGTATGACGACGCATAACTTTTTACAGAGTAGTTCGATTTTGATAATTCTTTTTTTATTGGATAGGGCATATCAAGAGCCTGATTCAGAAGGCAGTACTCCTCGATACGGCTCGCATTGTGAGGAGGTTCCTGTCTCTGGAGCCCTAACCACCGGTAGCTTGGACCCTGTTCCCGACACCGCACCGGTGGACTACTATTTTTTTATATTTTTAAATGTTTTTTATACTTACTTATTTTTTATATTTTAAGAAATATTTAAAAATGTAACTAAAATATGTATATAGATAAATAAACGAAATAATAATAATAAATTTATTTCAGAAAAACACATTTAGGTTCACAATAGTTATTTGTGCAACAAGAGAGCAAAGTCGTTTTTTGCTGTGAGTGCTGATTTTGAATCCTGAGTGTGACGTGGGATTCAAATTCACGAGATGCAAAAAACTTTGCTCTCGTGTAACACACATAACTTTTCACTTCAGCAGCGAGAACACTTTAGGAGATAGATAATAATAAACAGGAATAGATTGAAATAACTATTTATTGTGAATCAAAATAATTAACATTGTAGGTAGAGGTACATACCAATTCAATCAAATGGAACATTTTAAAAGTTAGCCTTATGCCCAACTAACATTCTTTTTAGAAAAGATAAGAGTTTTGCGTGTTTCAATATGCACGTTAGGTTTTGTTTTTAAAGTAGCTTTCAACATTGAGTAAATACTCCACATTGTAGATGATCGCCTCGTCTGTGATAAATCTAAAAAATAAGATAGCAACACCGTCTCCGAAAAACTGCTTGCGCCCTTTGTAAGTCTCCATTTATTGAAGACATGGTATGCTTTCAGATATTTCTCGCGAAACTTCTCAGGTAGGAAACTTAATTCTGCATTCATAACTTGTTGTTTTAACTCTTCCAGTGTTAAAATATTGGTCTCGTCGCTAGTTTCACTCATATTTTACGATTATTTTATTATTTTTTAACTTATTCAACTCTTTACGCCAGCCACGAAATTTTATTCCCGCTCTTTTATATAAATTAAGGCGTGTTCGGAAATAGCACCCATGATATTTTATTATTCAAAATATATTACGTAACATTATTGAAACTACTTAGCAATAAATATTTACAGGTTAAATATCAGTTTTATTTGCAGTAAATACTTATTTTCGTTTAAATACAACAATAAGTTAAAAATTCAATAAATTACATTAAAAGACATAATTATCTTTTTCCATCTTTAGTTAGTACGAAATCCCGAACGTGTTTGTCTTTGAGGTCGAATTCAAAATCGGAACTTCGAAAGGGCTGGTCTTTGTCTCTGTCTCTTTCTAATGGCGGGAAAGATATAGAGTGTGAATGTTTCGAATTGTATGATTAACCCAAGGCTGAATAAGATTTTCGCGGCTTTCTGAAAACATAATTAAAAAGTTACTTTGTCTCACTCAGTGAGCAAAATCGCATTTTGCTCACTGATTTCAGGCAGCAAAACCTACATGTTTGAGCTAGTGAAGTGAAAAAACAATTTTCCAATTAAAAATTAGCATTACAGAAAAAAGTGTATCGTTGGTGCCTGTACTAATGAAAGAAAATCGTTGTATCACAGACACCAGCGCCTTCCAGGATAGGTTACATCATAAAAAATAAGAATTCGAACGTGCTATATAGTGAACTCGTAAAAGAGAGAAGAGTTCCTTAGATTTATCCAGGATCCCGTCATCAGAACCTGACCTGATGACAATGGGACGATCTGGAGAGTATACCCTTTAAGCTAAAGACAATCACAACTTGGTGGCTATAGTAGCCGACAGGATGGACAGTCCAATTATGTGGCAATGGATGACCACTCATCGTGCGTCATTCCATTATTTAAAATAAGTTGTTTTATTGTATTTTTTGTGTAGTTATGTGTTTTCATGTATGTATGTATGTTTTGTGTATAAAATTGTATCGTGTGTGTTGTTTCTTATGGACTCATGGTCTGAAATAAATTTATTATTATTATTATTTTTTGTAGTGTTTTTTCTTCTCAGCTCTTTGGCTGGTTTTTACTACATTTACGGGCCGAAACCAAGTAAATGCAGCATGTGTTGTGTTATGTTAGAGAAGTGTTGTGATGAGAACCTATTTCGTTTTCATCTATTTGCATGAACTTTCTGACAATGCGACATGTATTTAAAATTGCAGCTTTTTGGAGGGTGATATAGAGGGTTTCTTTTAGGTTTATTAATTTAAGGCTATGGAGAAGGTGATATGGAATGACACCTGTTGTGGAGAGGACTATAGGGACCACGTAAACTTTTTGTTGACGCCATATTCTAGTTACTTCATCTTTGAGTTCTGCGTATTTACTAATCTTTTCAGATATTGTCTTCTGAATGTTATGTGTGTTGGGAACGGCAATATCTATTAGGTAAGTGACTTTATTTATTTTGTCCTGTAAGGTTATATCCGGTCTATTGTAGTGAATTGTTCTGTCGGTGAGAATGGCGCGGTCGTAGTAAAGTTTATGTGTGTCATTTTCTAAGATAGTTTGTGGTGTGTAATTGTAGTAAGGAGTGTTTGTGTCTTGTATGAGTGCGTATTTGAGTGCTAATTTTTGATGAATTACATTTGTTACCTGATTGTGTCTATGCGTGTAGTCTGTCTGCGTGAGAGTTGTGCACGCTCCTGTTATGTGCTGAATTGTTTCTGGTTGAATGTGACACTTGCGACATTTATCGTTTGTTACTGATGGATCTTTGATAATAAATTTTCTATAATTTTTTGTGTTAATAACCTGGTCTTGTATCGCAATTATAAATCCTTCAGTTTCTGGGAATAAATTGCCTATTTTAAGAAACTTATTTGAGGCTAGTTGGTTTACATGGGATTGTTCTAGGTCATGAGGATGTCGGCCATGAAGAACCTTTTTCTTCCAGTCCTCAGTTTTTTGTTTCTGCGAGTCATCGCTAGTATTTTGTGGAGTATCTAGCTGTTCATTTAAGTTATGTGGGGTGTAGTTAAAATCATTTTGAACTATGGCTTTGTGGATGTTACTAGTGCGAGCTTTTGACTGAAAGAATGTTTTGTTTCCGCCAAAGGTGCTGGATGTCTATTAGGCCTCTCCCTCCGTTTTGCCTTTTGATAGTAAGCCTTTCTATTGCAGATTTAGGGTGTAAATTGTTATGTTTTGTAAGAGTGGTGCGTGTGGTTCGTTCTAATTGTTCTGCGTCTGTTTTTGTCCGTTTAATAACTCCGAATGAGTATGTTAGTATGAGGATGGCAAATGTATTAAAGGCCTTGATGAGATTTTTACTAGAAAGTTGTGTTTTACATAATTATGGCGTTAAGTCTCCTTTTGTACTCTGTAGTAAGTGTTTCTTTAATCCTAACATGATCTAATCCCTTTAGTTGCGTGTACCCTAAATATTTATATAAGTCGGTCGGCTCCATTGCTGTTATGGTGTCTGTGTTGTTTACGACATAGTTGCCGGGTCGTATCTTGCCACGCATGATATGAAGTGTTTTGCATTTAACCAGACCAAATTGCATGTTTATATCTAAGCTAAACTCTGCTGTAGCTTCTACTAGTTTCTTCATATCTTTTTCAGTTTGTGCATATAATTTAATATCGTCCATATAAATGAGATGTGAGACTAGTGTTTGTTCTGTAGTGTGTTTGAGACAATATCCGGCCCGACAGCGCTGCAGCAGATGAGATAGAGGGTTTAGTGCAAGACAAAACCATAGGGGACTCAGTGAGTCACCTTGGTAGATACCCTTCTTAATGGATATTTGTCGCGTTGTAATATTATTGTGATTGCAGTTTATTTGAAGTGTGGTTTTCCAAAGTGGCATTATGTTTCGTAGGAAATCTATTATTTTTGAGTTTATCCTATAAATTTCTAGTATTTGTATTAACCAAGAGTGTGGAACACTGTCGAAAGCTTTTTTATAATCTATGTATGTACAATGAAGATTTCTATTCTTTGTGGTGGCATGTTTATGGATAGTAGAATCAATGATTAACTGCTCTTTGCATCCCATATGGCCTCGCCTGCATCCCTTCTGTTCCTCTGCCATTATGTTGTGGTGTTCAATGTGTGAGTTAATTTTCATTGTTATAGCTGATGTTAGTATTTTATATATCGTGGGTAGGCATGTGATTGGTCTATATTGGGAAGGTTGTGGTGAGTTTTTAGTTTTAGGCAACATGTATGTTATACCTGTTGCAATAAAATCGGGTATATTTTGTTGTCCTAATATCATATTTGTCAAGTTTTTTGCTATGGGTTTGTATAAAGATAGTTAACTTTTTTTACCAGAAATTGTGTATTTTGTCTATGCCAGGCGATTTCCAGTTATGTAATCTGCCTGTTAAGTGTGTGATATCGGCCTCTGTAATCTCTACAAATTCCATTTCCTCTATTGCCCTCCATTTTGTTTCTTCTTCTGTTATCCACGTTGCTTTGTCGTTATGTTGTTCTTGTTCTTCCCAAATGCTAGACCAATATGTTTCAAGTTGTTCTTTTGTAGGATGGTTAGGTGCGACTATGTTATTTTCATCATTTGTGTCGGTGTCTGGTTTGTGTAGGTTTCTATAAAATATTTTTTCATTAGTGGCGAATATGGCATTATCGTTTTTGCGCTGTTGTGCTTTTTTGTATCTTCTGAGTTTATGAACTTTAAGAGCTAGTTTTTGTTTTAGGGTATCTAAGAACTCTTCAGGGTTTCTGTTGTTATTTTCGTGTCTGGTGTGCGTGACACTGCTCCTAAATATAGCCTCAACTCTCTTTACTACTTTACTTGACCTGATGTTGTTAATATATTGTGTAAGTCTACCACAATCTGCTCTTAATTTTTCTATGTCTTTTTCTAACCTCTGTTGCCATGCTGGTTTGATGTTTTGTTTTGGTCTTGTGTTTCCTGTGTGTTGCGTGATTTTAAAGTTAAGTTCTTCGGACACGACTACCGCTGTGCAATATATAAGTGTGTGTATATCTAGGAGTTGTGTGTCATCAGAAATAAATTGATGAAGTATTTTTTCATTAAATAAATTAACTAATCGGAAAAGATTAGGACTATATCGAAGTTTGGGTAGTTTTGGTCGAACTGTTGGGTCCATCCCAGAATATTGGGCTAGGGTTGTTCTGAATTTGTCAAGTATTTCTTGGATACATATATCTGCTGTTAGATTTTGATCCGCAATGGTTAAGGTCTCAATATCATTTTCTAGAGTTAGGATTATCGATTCGGTTTGTGTGGATGTATGTGATGTTTGCGTAACAACTTGCGATTGGTTGTATGTTTGAGATTGTGTATAAGGTGTTACTTGGACGTGCGGTTGTGAGTGTGATTGTTCAGCAGTTTCGGTTGTGTTTTGTGATAGTGGGATAGCGTCAGCGCTTGTATTATATTCTGCTTCTTGTAGTTGTATTCGTGTTTCTTCTTTTAATTGTTCTATTATTTCTTGGGATAAAAGTTTATTTCTAACTATAGTTCTTCTCTGATCTGAGATTCTTTGTTCTGAAACGGTTATTTCAGGATATTGTCGTGTAAATAGTTCATGCAATTGTTGTCTGTAGGTGGTCATGTCGGTCTCTAATTTAGTGATATAAAAGTAAGTTCGCATGATACACAGGTTAACTTCTTTGCTCCATCTCATGCGAACTCTTGCTTTTCCAGCCTTGGTGGACGCGGGTAAAAAGGAACTAACCTCCCGCGCAACATTCAAGGCCGGAGTGGGTGGAATTGAATTTAAACTAGTAATGGGAGGTGATGATAGTATAGGTGACGATGGTATAGATGGTGATGATGCTCTAGATGGTGTGTAAGATACTGTGCTTGGACTATACGGTTCTACAGGGGTGTTTGTCCTGTCCGTTAGTCTGTCACCATCGTCAATAATTTCGGCTGTAGTATCTTTGACGGTGGGAGCCCGCCTGTTCAACTCCTCACCGCTGACGGTTTGCATGCTGAGACACCCAGCGTCAGCTCCAGGTGCGCCCCGGCGATCGCCCCCGGGCAGCGGCCCTATACGTTTACTTTTCGATCGTGTCTCCATTTTGAATGGGTTTCCAGAGCCACGTTAGCCACGCCAGTAATTTTTCATTCGTGTGTACGCCCCCCACGTGATTAGATGGTCAATCAGGACGTGTGGTTGTTTAGGGGGCTTATTATTATTATTAAGCTATTGCATAGCTTTTATCTTGGGCTTTGAGCGCGGCGACCGAATGAAGAAATTCCGTAACGAAAATAAACCTAAGTATCTCTTTGTTTAAGACGCTGACAAGAGCCAAATAGGCTTGTCTCAAACAATTTTTTAGCCGAATCTATACAGTTTGTCACGGCGGAAAAAATAAATGTTAATCTTGAACATATTTCTGAGAACCCTGTTGTATTCAAAACACGTTTGTGAAAAGTTTTCTCGATACAAAAAAATGGTAAACTAACCTCTTAAAATGATCTTCCAACAAAAATATCTGTATTACTTATCAACGTATGTTGGTAAAAGTTATAACAATAACGTATCATATTTAAATACAAAACTTGGCTGTTTCTTATTTTTGACTACTCAACTAATTTTTAAGTAATTAAATATTTTATGGTTTGTAAAAAGTTACAGTAACCGGCATGAGTCGTGAGCACAAACTGACACCTGCGCAGTAGTGAATTTTTCGGTCTCTTTGGCGGAATGAAGAAGGCAGGGGGCGCCGAGGTTGCACGCGATTGGTTCGTCAGTCGATGCTCGTCGTCTATTGGACTCTCGCGTGTCATTCGGCTACAGTACACTTTCGTGCAATTTTAGTGACTAACTTTTGAGATTTTAAAATAGTTTATTTTTGTTATTTCGTATCTGTTATGAGTTTTTGTTTTAATATAGTTTATTTTTGTTATCTCGATTTATAAAATTGTTGTTTTTAATTTTTTGGTTTTAAAATCGTAGTCACACGAACTCTTAAAATATGCCGAGGAGAAAAAATA
This sequence comes from Hydraecia micacea, assembly GCA_914767645.1. Taxonomy (NCBI): domain Eukaryota; kingdom Metazoa; phylum Arthropoda; class Insecta; order Lepidoptera; family Noctuidae; genus Hydraecia; species Hydraecia micacea. Next base: position 5,500,789 of record OU611805.1, read on the forward strand.
CAGTTTTAAATAGACAGGCAAGGCAAATGGTGTATTCAGTGTATTGTTTCATAAAGAGCAACGCTGAGTTAGGTATTAACAAAAGTATGCTGGAAATCTATAAACACACAGCGGATGCGACCAACACCTCAGTGGCAACTGTACGGCGGATCGTTAAAGAAGCCAATGATTCAGAATTTCTAACCGTATTCAGAACGCCAGGAAAGAAAAGACCAAGAGAACACCCTGTCACAGATGTGGATAGTTTTGACCAGGGGGTTATTAAAAGGTGTATTCACAACTACCACCTCACCAACAAAGAAATGCCTACCGTTGAAAAACTACGACAAAAGTTGCGGGAAGATATAAATTTTCAAAGATCGGAGCGCAGTCTTCGCCGTATTATCAAAATTTTGGGTTTCAAGTGGAGGAAAACCGAGAATAATCGGAAAATCTTGATTGAACAATCCAATATTCGCTTCCAGGTATACTATAATGTGCCTCTTAAATTTTCAAGTCACGTAGTGTTGCTGTTAAAGCTTTAATAGTCATAAATCTTATTTCTTACTTGTAAATCTTAACATTAATCTACATGCATTGGTAAAAGTAGGGATTATGAACAAAAAAAACTATACATTATCACATGTACACATATACTCGTACATAATCACACTTCAATTGGATTCCCAGAATACTTATGTAGAAACTTACTCATTTTGTTCCAGCGAATAACATATTTGCAAAAGATGCAAAAATTCCGGGAAGAGGGAAGAACAATTATTTATACGGACGAATCATATGTAGATTCGTCCCATTCATCGTCTCAGGCATGGTCAGATGGCACAACAAAAGGCCTAAAAAAGGACTATATCAAAAGGGCAGCGAATTGTGATAGTCCACGCAGGAACTGAGACAGGTTTTGTGCCAAATGCCCTGCTCACATTTAAAGCAGGCACTAAGTCGGGGGACTACCACGATAATATGAACTTTGAAAATTATGAAAAATGGCTTCGCACGCAGCTAATTCCTAACATTCCTCCTAAATCTGTTTTGGTAGTAGATAATGCATCCTACCACAACAAACAGTATGACCCTGCACCAAGCTCAAATGCCAGGAAGTCGGAGATGCTGGGATGGTTAAGAGAAAAAGGGATTCAACACGAGGAAAGAATGCTGAAGCCCCAACTACATCATTTAATTAAAATTAATAAAGATCAATTCAAAAAATTTAATATAGACAAGATTATGGCTGAACACGGCCACGATGTAGTAAGATTACCTCCACCCAGACCTCAATCCCATTGAGATGGCATGGGCTGCAATAAAAGGATATGTCGGCAGTAAGAATGTGACGTGGAACGTAAGTCACGTAACGAATCTTGTTAAGGAAAAAGTAAACGTAATGGGAGCTAATGAATGGACAAAATTATGTCAAAAAGTGAAGGAAATTGAGAAGGAATATATAAAAAACGATCACATAGTGGATGCATTGTCGAAACAATTTATAATTCATGTTGGTGAGGATGACTCCGAGACCAATTCGGAGGTTGAGGACAGTGACGATGATGAGGAGATGAGTGATCAAGTGGCCTCTACCAGCACCAACGCAGCGTCTAGTTTTATAGAAGGCGTATTACCCATTCCTCCAGATTGAGACGATTTTTTGTAAAAACAAAAATAAACAAAATAAAAAAACGCTTCTAAACAGATTATAATTGTTTTATTGAGATAATCATGTTTTAGTCACGTAGGCCTACAACATTACTGTATCAAAGTAAAATTTCAAATGAATATTTTAATTATAGTTTGCGTAAGTACCTATCAATAATTTGAGAAAAAGCGGTAAGTACTAAATAAATTTGGCCGAAAGTGTACATGCGCGAGCTTGCCCCCACTACTGCCCATCTGTGCTCACGACTCGTGCCGGTCATTTTTTTTTTTTTTATACGAGCGTCGCGAAATGCATAAGTTGATAAAAATGCTATGCAATAGCTTAACCGCGGCAGTCCCCGAGTGCCACACGTATTTTTATTATTATTTTTGAATTTATATATCTCGGGACCATGGGGTCCCGGTCCTTTGGAAGGCGTACGAGGGGCCGAAGCCAACTCGCAGAGGCCCCTTAGGAAATTTTAATGAAATGCGGCACCGTCCGACGACTATCCCTGTATGCACTATGCAAGTGCACCCAAGGATAACCCCCGGTTGGTGTAGGACTATTGTAGGAAAGGAAAAATAAAAAGTTGGACTATGGGTTTGGGTGGCTGAAGTGGACTGGTTACCAAGAACTATGGAAGAACTATGACCCCTGCCTGATCAATGTTTTATATATACACGGATAAAATAGCAGAGGGTGACTTGCACACTCAATAATGGGCCCCCGGAAACGGTCGCTAGCACATAGTGACGTAGCGACAAGGGGGCAACATGTCCTGAGGTGCTTATGAGGAGTGGAGAGGTATTCCACGGCTATCAGGACAATCCCGGAAGTACGGTCAAGATCCCTACCAGCATCTTACTAGAATACTTCCTTCCTCCGAGCACGTTTGCTCTTGCGAATCTCCACTCAAGCCGGCCAATAAAGGCAAGAATGAGGTGGGAGCTCTGTTCCTCGTCATTTTTCACTCCAGCCGGCCAATAAAGGCAAGCCAGAGGTGAGGAACAAGACTTCTCCCGGGAGATAGGGTCCGTGGGGTCGCTACTGCCCAACAGCTCGCCACATGCTGCCCTGCGGGTTTCTGTATCTCTCTTGGTCTGGCTCCTCACCTTAGACCCATTCCGGAGAGTAAACTCTTCCGGCACAGGCCCAGAGTACGGAGCGCGCAAGCCCCACCACGACGTCAACGTAGAGATACGGCGATGGGGTTATTATTATTATTATTAAAGAAAATACACTAATGTGCCGCAAATTTTTTATTTTAGGTAAAAAAAAAATCACTTTAATCAGTGTTTTTTTTTTGCTTGGATATCTTTGGTTAGACGTACTGAGCGATGTGTTAAAATTTTATTTTAATGGGGGACCCTGTAGTTTGCTTAAAGTTAAGGTAAGACACGTTTTAATTAACGTAAAAAACTATAAATAAAGAGCAGTGGTGGTCCAGTGGCAACGATTTATGGGTCGTAGGTTCGAACCCCTTGAATCCAGACTTTGTGTAAATATTATTTAACACCTGCTCTGAAAAAGGTGAAGGAAAATATCGTGAGGAACGAGGAGGATTTTTGCTCTGGTTGGGGACAACGGGACAGACAGCCTGAAAGCGGGACTGTCCCGCCCAAAGAGGTACGAATGATCACGATACTCATTACAATCATTACCTCTATACTTATCTACAAAATTGAATTCATAATATTGTTTCTGTCGCGATTTGCGGCCTCTATGCTAACTAATAAAGCAAAAACACGTTTACTGGATCATTAATGTATGTACAGACGCCAGCACATCAACCTACTACAATCTGTCAGATTTCTGTAATAGATTTTCAACTTTATCGCTAAAGCATAAGGTTCAATGTTGATTGGGAAAATTTGACAGTTAGGTGTAGGTTGATGTGCTGGCGTCTGTACCTCCTGTCATATCGCACTGCTAACACAAGACTGTATCAACTCAAAATGAAGCTTTTTTCTGAAATGATGAAAAACTGATTACTCGTTTCCGGTTAACGATTGCAAAAAGTGAACACTGTTTTAAAATTAGTGATAATATTAAGGGGTTTCTTTAATTATGAGTAATTTCAGAGATTGCAGGTTATCAAGTTATTTTCAAATTTGGAGTTAATATAGCATTGTGTGAGAAATTAATTTTTGAGTTGATACAGTCTTGTGTTAGCAGTGCGATATATAAACTAAAAATAAACCACAGTTTTCCTCAATGAGCCACGAGCAATGAACACGTAACGCCATCTGTTGGCCACGATTATAACCAAAGTTTCGTGATGAAATGTGCAAATAGTTAGCGCACACTATAAAAAACATTCCGGAATATCTTTTGCCAACCAATAAACATCTACATGTGATAGAAGCGTTATCAATTATTATCATGCTAATAAATAAGTATAGCTATATTTTGATATGGCGTCATCGCTGTACGTTATAGTAGTTATAAATTTATAATCTACCAGTCATTCTATGTTCGCCTTGGCGCTCGAATGTCACCCAGTGTGTTACCCGACCGATTGTAATATCCGTTGGTTGTACCGTATTTAGTCGTTCTGCCGTGCCTTCTAAACTTACCCGTGTTATACTTGAAGTTTGTTTACTTTTTTCGAATTTGGGAAAAGTTCCTTTTTTAATTTTCGTGCTACTTTTGGTGTTGTGCAGTGATTGTTCTTGGATTTAAAAACTCCTTTTTTCGCTGTGAGTATATTTTTAATATTTTTTTTACTGTGTTTCAAGATTGCGTTTTGTCAAAAAAGTGAAAGTGTGCTTCCATTTTTTATTAGTGAAAACTACACAGAAAACTAATCAGTGTCGACCTGTAGAATGTGTGAATTAGATGTTTTGTCTCTTTCTTTCTTGTTTATTAATAAATATGCCTTAGCAATTTGCGCATTCCTTATCTGTCACAAGACTGTTTGGCATTTCATTGACAGATCCGTGGTATGCGAAACAGAAACGTCCGAATTGTTTTTTTTTTTTTATTTACTTTTAAAGTAAGCCAAATACTTCACCCGCTGATAGTTATTTTGGAAATATATTTCATGTACAGAATTGACCTCTCTACAGATTTATTATAAGTATTACCTACCTACTTCTTCTAAGAAACGCTGGCGTGACGATTTAGACTCGTTCCTAACCGACTGGTGGACGTGGAAGAAAATGTAGGAGGCCTTTGCCCAACACTAGAGTATTATATTATCTGTGCCCAGCAGTCACAGAGGCTAAAGGAAAAAAATAAAAAATGTATTTCTTCGTCTGCAGGTACTTACTATTATTAGATAAGAATATTAATGGGTGACCAAATTGGTACTTTCTGAATGTCTTACTTTTGATATATCCGGGTTCTATATTTTTATTGAGATAAGTATTTCAATTGTGATTAAAGGTGTTGTGAACCGAATAATATAGGCATTAGGTATTACGTTTAAATAATTGACATGAAATTAGGTAGGTATATATTATTTTTTTTCAAAAAAAAATTATACTTAAATATTAACCTGCGCCATCTCTTACGCAAATATTAATGCCTACTGATAATAAAATTTTATCAGTGAACTCAAATATTTAACTAACTCATAATATTTAACTAACTCATAATATTTTTTTCGTCGTTATCTCCCTCGAAGAATGACACAATTCTTTAAAATGTAAGTATTTTATAAGTTGCCTTGTATAAGAAAGCTTATTGATCGTTTATCATAATAGTATAAGGCAAAATAATAACAGCTGCGCGGCAGCGCGGGTCGATCTCTAAGGTTAAGCAACACTTTCCGAGGTCGGTCCGTGGATGGGTGACCGTCCATTATATATACAGGCTGGCCCAAAAGTCGTGGATCAAACGAAACAGGGCGATAGTTGGGGTTATTTGTAGTAAAAAAAAAATTGTGCGAGAGCCCTAACTTGATCTCCTTAAAAGTTATGACAATTTGATTGTTTACAGTAAGGTTCTAATGTTAGAAGTAATTTTTTTTTGAGCCTTAAAAGATATTGAAAAATGTGCCAATACTGATAAATCATGGTACCCACTGTCATAAAAGCACTGTTGTAGTGATGATACTTTTTTTTATTATTTTTTTAATGTTTTTTTTTTTAATTTTTTTTTTCTATTTTTTTTATTGTAAATAACCTCAACTATCGCCCTGTTTCGTTTGATCCACGAATTTTGGGCCAGCCTGTATATCGAGACCCCTCCGGGCTTCGGAAAGCACGAACGAATGAGACCTACGAATGACAGCGAGCGGATTAATTGAACTATCATGATCAGTAGGTCAGTAGCAATGGGTTTCATTTTGACAGGTCAACAACATATATTACACTGCGTTGTTACACCATGACAATTAAATATGGCAAACATGTTAACACAACTCCATGTACATACTTATAACACCTTGCAAGCATTGTAATGTATGTACAGACGCCAGCACATCATCCTACCCGAAACTGTCAAATTTTCCCAATCCACTTTGAACCTTATGCTCTAGCGATAAAGTTGAAAATCCCTTAAGGAAATTTGACAGATTGTAGTAGGTTGATGTGCTGGCGTCTGTACACACAAGTTTGAGCAAATAAAATTATCTGAATCTAAATCGGTAAAAATCATAACCCTCCTTTTTGCTTCGCCGTAGTCGGGTAAAAATACTGTAGACCCAGCGGGGCAATTGCGTAACACATTATCAATCGGAATTGGTTTAATTTTGACAGTTCAACAACATTCATTGCGTTATTTACGTTGTTGAACAGACAAATGTTTCGAACTTATTAAGCAATGGATTAGCAATTTGCTTCAAAATTATTCAGATTCCGATTGATAGTGTATTACACAATTAGGGTGCACGTAAAAAATATACGCGAGCACGCTCACGCCACAGAGATTCATCTCTTGCACGCTATTTGGAACTCTCTTCAAGTTGTGATGTACTTTTCTTAGTTGATTATTATCAATTAAAAACTGCTCGAGCATTTTACTGTCTGCGCTGGCGCTGGCATGACCCTGGCATTATGTTATCTCTTATCTTCTATATCTTCTATCTATACCTAAGTACTTATAATAAATCTGTAGAGAGGTCAATTCTGTACATGAAATATATTTCTAAAATAACTATCAGCGGGTGATTAGTGATCGATACTGACGCCAAAAATGCAATCAGTAAAATTTTTGTCTGTCTGTCTGTCTGTCTGTATGTTCTTTATAGAAACAAAAACCACTCGACGGATTTCAACGAAACTTGGTACAATTGTTCTTCATACTCCTGGGCAGGTTATAGTATACTTTTCATCACGCTACGATCAATAGGAGCAGAGCAGTGAAGGGAAATGTTGGGAAAACAGGAGAATTTACTCCATTTTTTAAGCTTCCGTCGCGTGTGCAGCCTTAATGGTTAAAGCTACACAGAAATCATGTATAATGGAAATGTTCTCCTTAAAATTATATAAAAAATATTCCACGACAGCAAATGTCTATCTTTTATGGTTGACTCACAATAACACGTGTAACCCCCGATAGCTTAGAAGTTCGGAGCATTCTGATTATATTTGTCTACTCTTACGTTTATAACACTCTCGCTCATCGCTAATTAAAAAATGTTAACATTATTACCTATTTAATAAAAAAAGAATCATAGAAATCGGTACAGAAACACCAAAGTTATACATGAAATACGCTAATAAGCCATCGCGCGTGAATACTGAATCATGCTATAAGGATTATTTTTGTGTAACGGTCGCCGCGCTCGACGCGGCTCGCGGCGGGAGGTATAAAAGCCCTCTGGTTGTCGAGGCCGCCAGGTATACCCCCTCCAAAATCAGCAAATGCCGCCGTCCAAGGCATGTCCTCTCCGACCCTGACGACCCCATAACCCTCCTCCAGGAGAGCAATAAGTCAACCAGTACAGTGCACAAATACAGAACACCGACATTCCGACCTCGCCGCCGAGGTCCCTCGCGACGTCCCCAACTAAATGCCTCCCCCCGACCCTTGCTCGAAGAAGTGCCAGCCCGCGCCGCAGCTGAGCCAGTAGATCTAAATTCCCGACCGTGACCTCTGAGTTTGTTTCGGCGTTTCTTCTCAGAGTAGTCAGCTAGGAAACGCTGGCCTCATCAAGCTTAAATAATAAGAACCAGATCCAGCCTGTCCCATCTTGCTGCCCTCCCCCAGCGACGCCCTAAGCCGAGGTTCGTACCCCACAGGGGGTGCCCTTAGCGTGTAGTCGCTTAGTATATAAGATATTTGCCCCTGGCTGGAGGCTTTGAGTTTACTTAAGGCAACCACAGGATAGTCCGGTTAAGTAGTCACGACCTCTCAAGGTCAACTACGAGATGCCATATTAAAAAAAAAAAACGCGAACTTCATACAATATTTGGCTGTTGATGCGAGTAGACGTTCCGAGCATTCGACCTTATTGACAGACAATATTGTTTATCAGCGCGACTTTTAGTCTTTAAATTAATTTAGTTTATTTAGTTTTCTTTTGTTGTTATTTTATAAAAATAGGTATTAGTTATTTTGGTAGTGTATTATATTGGTTCAAATTACAAATTATTAATAGTTTACATTTTATTTCTTTTTAGATGAAGTAATAATAGGTTAGTAGTAGTTAGTTAGTAGTAGGTAAGTTTTGGTTAATTTATGTTCAGTTTTTTTTAATATTAAATAGGTAAAAGCGTAGGTACTTTTATTAACCGACTTCAAAAAAGGAGGTTCTGTATTCGACCCGTATGTATGTATGTATGTATGTATGTATGTTTGTTTGTCCGCGATTTTCTCAAAAACTAATGAACCGATTTTGATAATTCTTTCACTAATGTGATCTACATACTTTCAGGAAGGTTTTAGTATATAATACATTATATAATTATTCTTATGTACGATGTTATATGCATAAATGTACTGCATCTCCGGCATTTCTATGCGAATTTTGATGATTCTTCTAGTCGGTGTCTTCAATTCCTCAATGCACTAGTGTTATTTGAATTTGTGTGGAGAGGTACAACTAAAAAGTGAAAAATAAAAACTTTTTTACAAAAAAAACAACCGACTTCAAAAAAAACTACAAAGTGATAAATAACTTTAATTTCGGAACTCGGTGTCGTTGGTTCCGCATTTTCGTTTTTAACCGACTTCAAAAAAGGAGGTTCTGTATTCGACCCGTATGTATGTATGTATGTATGTATGTATGTATGTATGTATGTATGTATGTATGTATGTATGTATGTTTGTTTGTCCGCGATTTTCTCAAAAACTAATGAACCGATTTTGATAATTCTTTCACTAATGTGATCTACATACTTTCAGGAAGGTTTTAGTATATAATACATTATATAATTATTCTTATGTACGATGTTATATGCATAAATGTACTGCATCTCCGGCATTTCTATGCGAATTTTGATGATTCTTCTAGTCGGTGTCTTCAATTCCTCAATGCACTAGTGTTATTTGAATTTGTGTGGAGAGGTACAACTAAAAAGTGAAAAATAAAAACTTTTTTACAAAAAAAACAACCGACTTCAAAAAAAACTACAAAGTGATAAATAACTTCAATTTCGGAAGTCGGTGTCAAAAAACGAAAATGCGGAACCAACGACACCGACTTCTGAAATTAAAGTTATTTATCACTTTGTAGTTTTTTTTGAAGTCGGTTGTTTTTTTTGTAAAAAAGTTTTTATTTTTCACTTTTTTAATTATAGGTATAGGTATTATTAATTATAGTAGTTATAGGCATTTAGTTTTAAGTGAAGTAGGTTTTATTATATATTATTTTATATATTAGACGTAGTGTGTGTTTGTTGGGAGGAGTAGGCTACCACTAAGAGAGGATTTTTGGAAATTCCCTCCCAACGGGGAGAAAAGGTGGATAAATTGTTTTTTCCGGAAGTCATTATTCCACGCGGACGAAGTCGCGGGCAAAAGCTAGTATAAATAATATAATATAACAATGATATACTTAAAATTCAAGTCGCACACGTCAAAACTTTCAAATGATAAATTACTTGTCGATAATTATAACAATATAGTCCTGGGGCCCGATTCTGTAAAATACTAACTTGTCAATCGTGTGTCGGTAGTGTGTCAGTAGTGTCTCAATAGAATAGTCATTGACATTTGGCATTCTACAAGTTATTTATTGGTCATTAACTTGCCACTGTGGTGCCATTGAAACGCCACAGTAAGACTATTAATACTATTGGTAGTCTGTAATATTTTTAAGTGTATTTGACACTTGTGTCTATCGTGTTTGAATAGTATTTTGGCCATCGAACCGCCATTATGAAGCCATCGAACAACGACACCTCTTTCCGCTATTGTTGATTTGGTTCAATTTGTTTATTTTTTTTAATTTAAAATAAAGTGTGCATGTAAAAAGGTGTGGAATAAAATTAGTCGTCATGAATAGAAATTCACACCAACACCTCGACTTCAAGTGCAAAAACTACTGTATCTTTTTTTTTTCAATTGCTTAAATCTCGAAAATGGTGTGTCCTATCGCAAAAATAATGAAAATTTCGACCCCCTTTAGGAAACCCATAAACCCCTAAAACTCAACATGTAGGTAATAATTTTTTATATTTTCCATACAAAAAGTGAAAAATTCCTTAAAAAACACTGCAAATCCACAACATGCGCGCCTGCGGCTCTAAAAAAAAATTCACGGGATAGGGCAAACAAGTACTTACCACGTGTCGACGAGTCGCGATTGTAAAATTCCATTTTAGTTGTGTCAAAATTATTTTTAAATGTAGAGAATTTTTATGCAGATGGTTTATTTTTGTTAGCAACACTGAAAACTATTGTACTGCCACACTATCGACATACAATCGACACACTACTGAGACACCACTGAAGCTTGTAGAATACCAAATGTCAATGACTATTCTATTGAGACACTACTGACACACTACCGACACACGATTGACAAGTTAGTTATTTTACAGAATCGGGCCCCTGAGAGGTTGTTAATGTTTTACCAATAACTCTGTATATGCCTGTCTAAGTACATCAAGCTACTATAATCTGTCAACAACTTTATCACTAAAGCATAAGGTTCAAAGTTGGACTGGGAAAAATGGGACTGGGCTGGTCATGTCTGCCGCATCAGCCTGTGGGCCCAAATAGCATAGAATTGGTGCCCTGAGAAAGTTATGCGGGTTCGCGGCAGACCACGTAGGTCTGCCGCGAACCCGCATAACTTTCTCGCGACAAGCTTTTATATAATATAAATTGTGTTTAATCTTATTATTTATAATTAAATGTTGTAAAGTAATTGGAAAATGAATAGGTTTAATGTAATTTAAATCTTATTTTTATCTTTTTAGGGCGTAAATAAAAGCTTTTTTTAAAAGTTATTTTTTATATTAATTTTTCTTTTTTCTTCTAATATAATATAATTCATCAAGATAAACGCAGCACACGCAACTTGTAGGTCCGACATTTCAAAAAAGAATTAACGCAAGGTACCGAAATGTTGGTAAATGCACACTCGCTGTGAGCATTTACCCGTGACATAACGCCGAGCATTCGCAGGAACGTTACATTACATGGAAATGCTTTGGAAACTGAGCTTTTGCCTGTATTGTACCATTCGTCAGAACGTTACATTACACAGAAATGCTCCAGAAAAAACTTTTTTACAAAAAAAACAACCGACTTCAAAAAAAACTACAAAGTGATAAATAACTTTAATTTCGGAAGTCGGTGTCGTTGGTTCCGCATTTTCGTTTTTTGACACCGACTTCCGAAATTAAAGTTATTTATCACTTTGTAGTTTTTTTTGAAGTCGGTTGTTTTTTTTGTAAAAAAGTTTTTATTTTTCACTTTTTAGTTGTACCTACTCCACACAAATTTAAATATCACTAGTGCATTGAGGAATGGAAGACCGACTAGAAGAATCATCAAAATTCGCATAGAAATGCCGGAGATGCAGTACATTTATGCATATAACATCGTACATAAGAATAATTATATAATGTATTATATACTAAAACCTTCCTGAAAGTATGTAGATCACATTAGTGAAAGAATTATCAAAATCGGTTCATTAGTTTTTGAGAAAATCGCGGACAAACAAACATACATACATACATACATACATACATACATACATACATACGGGTCGAATACAGAACCTCCTTTTTTGAAGTCGGTTAAGAAGTCGGTTAAAAATGTTGTAGTCTACACTCACCTAAAGCTGTAAACAACAATGGCCGCTCGAAATTGAATAAAATCGATATCAAGAGTTGCTTGTTTATCGATTTTATTCAATTTCGAGCGGTCATTGATGCTTAAGTCGTTAATGACTTAAAACATTTGCACCACAAAATCCATACTAACAATATTATAAATGCGAAATTGTGTCTGTCTGTTACCTCTTCACGCTAAACCGTTGAACCGATTTGGATGATATTTGGTATAGAGATACTTAGTTTGAGCCCCGGCAAAAGATATGGGATAGTTTTTATCCCGATATTCCCACGGGATCAAAACTTATGCGGGTGAAACCGCGGGGCGTTGCTACCTAGATTGTGGCTAGGTAATAAAATAACAGCCGCACGGGTCGATCGATCAGGTTAAGCAACGCTTGCCGCGGTTGGTCCATGGATTGATGACCATCTTTACATACAAAGACCTCTCCGTGCCTCGAAAAGCACGTTAAGCCGTTGGTCCGGGATGTCATTTAACAGTCGTTACTGGTCGTCAGAAGCTTGAAACTGACAACCAGTCTTACCAAGGGGTATCGTATTACGCAGTAACTGGGTTGTGGAGGTCAGATAGGCAGTCGCTCCATGTAAAAAATACTGAAATTAAGCTGCATCCAGTTAGACTGGAAGCCGACCCCAACAGAGTTGGCAAAAGGCTAGGCAGATGATAATGTATTTAGTAAAAGCTGTTATTTTGATATTACAAATAGACACTTAAATTTTATTAATTTCTATAGATTTTTATAGATGTCATCAAGCTAGAGCTACCCCAATCTGTCAAAATTTCCCAATTGAATATGAACTTTATTCCTTTGTGGTAAAGTTGAAAATCTATCAAAGAAATTTGACAGATTGGGGTAGCTTGATGTGCTGGCGTCTGTACTATATAGACTTTAATGATTATAATTCTGTAAATACGAACTTGTTACGGTCGTGAATCATGTTTTATTCAACACCTGACACTGACCTGCAAATTGCAAAAAAACGTAAGTAAATTTTAATTTTGCAACTGCCACCAACTGCCATCAACTGCCACCAACTGCCACCAACTGCAACAGACTGCTTGAAAAATGATATTGCCATGAACTTTTTAGTAAATTGTAGTCGGTTTTTTTTTTTTTTGAAATTGTTACCACAGGCGTGTTGAATTCAATAGATTCGAAAAATGACACTTCCTTAATCATTCATTTAAATGTTTATGTTCACAGCCACACACAATTTATTGATAATGATATTATTATTTACCTATTATCCTTAATTGTACTGTAAACAGTTCCCACCACGCTCCATGCCGCGTATTGAATGCGTCATAATTAAATGCAACGAATATGACGTCAATCCTCGTTGAAGTCGCCACAATATTCAAGGATTGTGGGATTTTGTGGTTTAGCCATGTGATCATCATCATCTATCGCCTGACTTTTTTACCGTTTGGACAAAAACAGGGTAAAAAATTGTGAACGGAGTAAGAAGCCTATGGCACAGATATTTTTTTTTCACAAAAAATAAAAACGACAAATAATATCAAAATTCAACTCAAAGGCACCCCACCCCTTCTGTAAGCACGTAAACCTGTCTGTAAACCTGGTCCTGCGCCTGATCTCTCTCCGGTCGTGTCGGATTGCCGTCCCACCGGACTATGAGAGTAGAGGAACAGAGAGTGCACCTGTGTTTGCGCACACACTTGTCACTTGTGTACTATAATGTTAAGAGGAAAATAATGCGGTAGGAGCGACTTTTGAAAAAGCCTAAGTAAAAAGTCATAATTCGAGGATTGGCGATTGGATTGGCTTTGGGATAGCCAATCCTCGAATTTTACTTAGGCTTTTTAAATAGGCGAGAGCCTATTTCCTCCTACAATATTGGACCAATTTAAAAGATATTTCATAAACTGAATAAGAAGGATATCTATACTCTGTGTGAACTGTGTCCCTATGTTTTTCTAAAATTTTTACACTAGGCCTCTGTTGACAGCGGTTTAAAACGGCAATTTTGAGCATTTTCTTAGGGTTCTATGTGCTTATAAAAACAATGTATCATCAGAGAGGAAAACATAGGGATATACAAGTAGTTAATATTTATTATTCTGTATAAAACCATTGCTTTATATTCATTAACCAGAAAGAAAAAAGGCGAGAGCGTTTCTATGGAGAAAAGACCACCCGCATTTCCTCTTACGTGAGTTAAGTTGTGGACTGCGATAAGCTGTGTTAATTGATTGACCTTCTTATATGCTCATTCTTCTCCATAAGGGGGACTACATCATGATCTAAAGCGCGGTCACTGTCGGACTGCATAGAAAAGAAAGAGAAGCGCGATGACACAACGCTGGTAATTTATTGCAAATTTTTAAGCAATTATTATCAATTTAAAAAAAAATCTATTGTTTGTGCAAAAAAATTAAAACACTAGTGCTTTAGTAAGTTGCTTGTAGAATAATCTGACAAAAAATCATAATGATTGTGTGTATTTATTTATTTATTTAAAGACGGACTTAATGCCATAGGCATTTTCTACCAGTCAACCTTTGGGTGATGCAGAGTCATTCCATTCCATTCCATTTTGCCATTCGTCCATTTGTTCAAGAAATTAGCAGCTACATGCAAACCAGCATATTTTGACGCACATCCATATAGCGCACTATGTAATTGCAAAATCTCAATTGTCAAATGTTAGCCGAACCAAGGAAAACCTGTTCAGGTGGAGATTTTAGACGACTCCGCCTTGAAGTGTAAATGTGGTGATGTTCCACAAACGATGGGACGCTTAATATCGTGTCCTGCGTGTCCTGTCAGCTGCACGATACAGGAACTGATGGACGCTGGTGATGACGCCAAACAAGTAGCCGAATTCTGGATGGAGTTCAATTAGATTGCCATCAACACGCTGAGAAAAAGAATAACATCAGAGGAGCATTATTCTCGTAATTTTAAGAACGTTCACAGTTTGATGTCAGTCTCGATCTGTCAAAAATTCCTCTAATTACCCGATTGCTCAGTTTTTTTTATTAACTTAAGTTTTTTACCGCAGTTTTTCTACCTACATTTTTGGAAAGCTTTTGAAATTGATTGTCACCGTGTCACAAACCGTGCTCGGTGCGTATGTATGAACCCTACTTATTTGTTTTTACTATGCTTCTGGTGATTTAAAATTAGAATTTCGGGTTTAATCGAGTCAAAGCACCCAATTTGTAAATATCACTACAAATTGGCATCCACAGGTACATTTCACATAGGTATATATGGGTACACACGACGACATAATTATCAGATCGATGTCTTCGGTTTTATATTTTCATTTTTTTTTTGTCACCGACTCTTCCGAAACTTCAAAAGGAGAATTCTTCAATGAACATGGATAAAAAAAAACTTTTTTACAAAAAAAACAACCGACTTCAAAAAAAACTACAAAGTGATAAATAACTTTAATTTCGGAAGTCGGTGTCGTTGGTTCCGCATTTTCGTTTTTTGTTTGACACCGACTTCCGAAATTAAAGTTATTTATCACTTTGTAGTTTTTTTTGAAGTCGGTTGTTTTTTTTTGTAAAAAAGTTTTTATTTTTCACTTTTTAGTTGTACCTACTCCACACAAATTCAAATAACACTAGTGCATTGAGGAATTGAAGACACCGACTAGAAGAATCATCAAAATTCGCATAGAAATGCCGGAGATGCAGTACATTTATGCATATAACATCGTACATAAGAATAATTATATAATGTATTATATACTAAAACCTTTCTGAAAGTATGTAGATCACATTAGTGAAAGAATTATCAAAATCGGTTCATTAGTTTTTGAGAAAATCGCGGACAAACAAATATACATACATACATACATACATACATACATACGGGTCGAATACAGAACCTCCTTTTTTGAAGTCGGTTAAAAATACACACAGACAAATATGGAACCTCCTCCTTTTTTAATTCAGTTAAATACGTATAATTCTACACGTATTACGGATTTCAATAGATTATAGAAATGTTCATATTTATCTATGGGCCAATCTGTGATTCAGCTAACCAAAATCGTAAATTACCATTTCAATATTCCGAAACAGATGTTATACCTATTTAACTATGTAACAAATATTGACTCTTGAAAAACGAAGGCTGTAATTAAGTACTACATCCATATTTATTTTATTTTTATTAAATTACTGTGTAGCATTTTGTGTTTCAAAATTTACATTATCTTCCATTCTTGTACGGAAGTTTTAATATTAAATAACAAATTATTATTGTTTTTTTTTTTATATTTAAAATAAAAGTGACTTTTGATATGCAGTTGTCCGTGGCTTCGCTTGAATACATTAAAAAAACAGTGGCACTCCGGGAGTGCCGACAGAAGTGAAAACAAAACACAAACAGAATACTTTGCCATCATTCACTGACATATCGAATATACATTAAAACCGAGTACATCTCGAGGACAGCCGAACACATCCGAAGCGGTGTCGGTTATACATTTTCGCCGCGCCGTAGAAAGAGAGGGGGATACTCCTACGCCGCGCCGGCTGTCTACTCTCCATCCGTCTAAGGGTGCTCCCACACAGCAGTTATATAACGTTATACAACATTGTGTAACACGATAACATTTATAATAGCGTACCTATACAAATCGTATTTTGCTATCGTGTTACACAATGTTGTATAACGTTATATAACTGCTGTGTGGGAGCACCCTTACGAATTTTCGATCAGGGTCACGTGTCCTGACGCGAGTTTAACATTTTTTACCCATTACAAAAAAAGTGTACAACGCCGCTAAAGAAGTTTTCACTTCAAAAAACATGCCGTGAGCAGGCGTGGTGAATGTGGTGATCAATGTTCGTTCCTTCTCTGGGCCGTAATTCTCTATGACACAATGAACGAAACCGCGCGAAATCAACGCGAGCTTGGCGGGATTAGCTAAGGAAGGGTACGTATCAAAATCCCGAATTTTAAAAGACCGAATTTTAAAATACCGATGGACGAAATCCCGAAAATTGAAACGCCGAATGGTTGTTTGGTCGAAAGTTTAAAATCCCGAAAGTTCATTTGCCCGAAAGTTTAAAATCCCGAAGTTTAAAATCCCGAAGTTCAAAATCCCGAAATTGTCACCGTTTCCGAGAAAAACTATTTTTTGTAAACCTAACCTCAAAACACTTAAAAGTTGCCTATTTTTTTTTTTAATAATTAACCTATTCTAACTAGTTCGGTTCCAGGTAGCCTACTAATTTTTTTTTTTCTATTAGCGCCCATATTTTGTGTAAAAGTAATTTTTTTCTATATAATCCTGTCGTTTCTGGCACTCGCCGGCCGCTGCCGCGGCACCGCTCGCTTCGCTCGCTCGGCTCGTGCGTATGGGTCACAGTTTTAACCTAACCTAACCTAACAATTTTTAAAAAAATAATTAGCCTAATCTTTCGTCCATTCGGGATTTCGTCCTTTCGAGCATTTGAACATCGGTATTTTGTGTTTCGATATAACGACTATCGGCATTTAAAACTTTCGGTATTTTGAATTTCGGTGTTTTGGACGTCGGTATTTCAATCATAGGTATTATGAACTTTCGGGATTTTGATACGTACCCCTAAGGAATTGACGTGGTTTTGAACTAAGGAATCGTTAAGTGGTCATTGTGAATTAGGGCCCTGTACGAGATGAGATTTCCACAGACAGACTGTCAGGTATTTTTGAATGTAGATATCTACGTGCATATGTGTCCCAATAAAGTTTTCACTTTTAAAAACAACAGCTGTGTAAACCGTCCAAAGTTTCCATTACTTATGTATGTACACAGCATTATTTGTATAAATTTCCCCCGCATAAATTTCGATCCCGTGTGCATATTGGTATAAAAACTATCCTATGTCCTTTCCCGGGACTTAAACTATCTCTGTACCAAATTTCATCTAAATCGGTTCAACGGTTTAGCGTGAAGAGGTAACAGACAGACAGACACACTTTCGCATTTATAATATTAGTATAGATAATGAGTAATACAAGAACAGCTATGTAATCGTAGGTATGGATATGGAGGTTATTGTCTTACTTACTCAAAAGGGGACGAGCCCCTTTTTAACCGACTTCAAAAAGGAGGAGGTTTCTCATTCGTCTGTATGTTTGTTACGCGATATCTCCGGCAATTGTAAATCGATTTCAAAAATTCTTTTTTTAATGGATGGGGATTAACTTTGCTTGGATAGTTCTTCGATAATACGTATTTTTGCCGCTTAGTTTATAATTTTATATTCATAATGTTATAATGACTTCCTGTCACTGATATTTACGTATGTACCTGTCCTTTCCCGAGACTGAAACTATCTCTATACCAAATTTCATCTAAATCGGTTCAGCGGTTTAAGCGTGAAGAGGTAACAGACAGACACACTTTCGCATTTATAATATTAGTATGGATTGAGTAATATACGCTATAATAAATTTCGCTAGTCGTGTCGATAATTCTTTCTTATATAATAGAGATTGGCGAAATGGCCGCCGGCTTAATGTGAAGAGAATTTTACCACAACCAAGTATGATTATATATCTTTTGTAGGCGGTTTGGCCTTAATTCATCATCAACAACATCTGCCTAGCCTTTTCCACTGTACTTGGATGTTTTACCTAATGACGACAGGATCATCATCACCTACCGGCTAACCGGATGCAGCTGAATACCAGTATTTTACATGGAGCGACTGCCTATCTGACCTCCACACCACAGTTACTGGGTAATACGATACCCCTTGGTAAGACTGGTGTCAGACTTTCGGGCTACTGACGACCCGTAAGACTGTCAAAGATCCACGAATGACAGCCGGGACCAACGACTTGTCGTGCTTTCCGAGGCACGGAGGGGTCTTGATATGTGAAGATGAAGAAGAAGAAGCGTAGCTTAACCTCCTCGATCGACGCGTGCTGCTGTTATTACTTAGCGACAAGCCCCTCAGTTTAATAAGTTTTTTTTATTACATAATAAGTCACTGTATAAATATTTATTTATTTATTTATAACAATCTTACCTACACTATCATTACAGATCTGTGATCCAATGCGACAGATTGGCCTTACTAACTAAATCGTAAATCTACACCTTATACCTAGTTAAAAAATATCTTAAACTAAATAACTTATTACATATAGTGTAACTTTTGCGAATTCACTCAAGTTGCACCACAATACATCAACCCTCCCGTGAACCTCATTCACCACGCGTATGGCTCTAGTGAGAGGAGTTCTCGCCAGTAGATTGGTCCTGGCTGCAGGCACAGCGAGCAGGGGCGGGCGGTGCCGCCTCCACACGTACCGGTCGGGCACATACAGCTGTAGGTGTCGCAGCACTCCCGGGTTATGCGCCACGCCACGTAGTAGTTTCACTACATACGCTACGAGCGAAAACTCCCGTCGTACTCTTAGAGTGTTATACCCTACCATACCCAGAACAAATAGTGTAGGGTACATCAATGGGTATAATGGATATACCCCATACAGCTTGTAATACAAGTGTCTCGTGAACTTATTTTGGATACGTTCCAACATAACAATATATTTCGCCTCATGAGGAGCCCAAATGAATGCGCTATGTTCGAGGTGACTTCTGACTAATGCGTCATATAGTACCCTTAGAGTCGTGATGTTGGTGAATCCTTGGGACTGCCTGAGTACGAAACCTAGGTTTCTGTATGCCTTCTTACATATCTTATTGATATGCTCACGGAAGGTTAGTTCCTGAGAGAAGACTACCCCTAAGTCTCGTACCTCAGAGACTCGTTGCATCGGCACATCCTCAACCTTGTACTGATAACTTAAGGGAGTTCGCGCGCGAGTGAACGACATCACCGAACATTTAGCAACATTAAAATGCAGGTTGTTGTCATTGCTCCATTCGACCACTCTGTCAATGTCTTCCTGTAGGCGTTCACAATCCGAGTGATCCCGAACCTCGAGCAGCAATTTCAGGTCATCCGCAAACAATAAACAAGTCCCATGTCTGACGACTTCCGGCAAGTCATTTATCATTACAATAAACTCGAGAGGCCCTACATATATATTAAACATAATACCTATCCATAATTATGTACAGTCAGTTATAGCAATTAGCTGACCCACCTTTGCATAAATGGATGTGATTTTTTTGAATACGAATCGATAGAATTTTGTGATTCTTTTATATTTTATTTACTTTGCTCAAGTAAACATAATACTGGGTGAAATTTTAATGGTTGTTTTCCTCTTAAGGGGTCATTGTACTCATCATTATGAACAACTTTTACTATGGGACCAAACCTGAAATCGCGAAAAAAAAATCAGTTGTTCCCTACATTTATGTTCGTATAACTCGTAAAAATGTAGGGAACAGCTGATATTTTTTTCGCGATTTCAGGTTTGGTCCCATAGTAAAAGTTGTTCATAATGATGAGTACAATGACCCCTTAAGAGGAAAACAACCATTAAAATTTCACCCAGTATAAAAAAAATTATAAAATTCTGTCGATTCGTATTCTAAAAAACCTCAACCATTTATGCAAAGGTGGGTCAGCTAATTGCTATAACTGATTGTACAGAGGCCAGCACATCAAGCTACCCGAAACTGTCATCGTCGCGTTGGTACGCTCAGGTACGCTCCTTCTGGACGCAACGGTCGCGCGTACGGCGTAATACGCACGAGAGAATCGCGGCGGATTCGCCCATTCTGGACAAGCTCTTCATTTCAGTACTTCATCAGAAGTGTCGTCAATTGTCTTTCTGACGTCCTAGGTGCTCAGGTTTCGAGCTATTATTAGCGAGTAAGTAGGTGTACCTAATCTAATCTACTAGGTACTTTATCGTTGGCCACTATAATTACCACGATGATAATTACGTACTAGTAAAATTGTAAACAAAGATTGTACAGACGCCAGCACATCAACCTACTACAATCTGTCAAATTTCTTTAATAAATTTTCAACTTTATTGCTAAAGCATAAGGTTCAAAGTTGATTGGGATAATTTTACAGTTTCGGGTAGGTTGATGTGCTGGCGTCTGTACATGTATGTGGACCTTTGGGGTCGCGGGTGCACAGAGTGGGGACTGTCCGCCCACCAAGTGACCCCAGGGAAGACGGTGGTACAGTGGTCACGTGTTGCCGTGCATAGCGAGGCTCAGGGGAGTCTCAAAACGGTGAAGGAAAACATCGTGAGGAAACCGGCATGTCCTAGAACCAAAAATTCGAAGACATGTGACATCTACCAACCCGCACTGGGCCCGCGTGGTGGATTACAGCCCACTCCCTCTCACAGAGAGCAGGCCTGTGTCCCAGCAGTGGGAACATTATAGGCTGATTACGCAGTTATACATTTGTCGACCCTTTTTCAAAGACAAAGACAAAGACATTTATTCGTCGGATATGGTAGGTACAAAGTTGGTTGGTATAATGGGTAAGTTCCACACATCCGCCGCTAATAGCGGCATCCGAATATTTACAATGTGAACCTAATGTACACGTGGGTAGGTATAAAACCTAACTTAACTCTAATAAACAATACAAAACACTTATACTACGGACATTAATTTTATACTCTCATCATCTGCCTAGCCTTTTCCCAACTATGTTGGGGTCGGCTTCCAGTCTAACCGGATGCAGCTGAATACCAGTATTTTACATGGAGCGACTGCCTATCTGACCTCCACAACCCAGTTACTGGGTAATACGATACCCCTTGGTAAGACTAGTTGTCAGACTTTCGGGCTTCTGGCGACCCGTAACGACTGTCAAAGATCCACGAATGACAGCCGGGACCAACGGCTTAACGTGCTTTCCGAGGCACGGAGGGGTCTCAGTATGTAAAGATGGTCACCCATCCACAGACCAACCGCGGCAAGCGTAGCTTAACCTGATCGATCGACCTGTGCGGCTGTTATTATTTAGCCACGGACCCCATTAATTTTATACTCTATTATACAATATCAAATAAAAAACAACAATAACAATATTTCTTTTATACAACTAAATAAATCTACATTAAATAAAAAATAAAAAAATTACTTATTTACCCTTATACTCAAAAAATTATTTTAAGTTGTAAAAATTATTTTGGAGAAGCCAATTTTTCAGATTTCTTTTGTAAACATTAAATGGTAGCTCTCTTATTATTTTTGGAATATGATTATATATTTTAATGGACATAAGGTAGCTGTTTCTGTAGTGGAGAGTGCTATTACAAAATTGGTTTTTTAACTTGGTGGGGTCCCTTTTTGCAAATCTATTGTTTTCGGCTACTGTGGAGAAGAAGTGAGAGTTTTTCTTGACACTTTCAACGAACAGAAGGGTGAAGTTGACATTAAAATAGAAAAACGTTTGCTATTGATTTTTTATAACGACTCCACAAACGCCAAGGTCTTATATAATATTTATAACCAAAATCGATTGTCAGTGGTCGCAACTTCGCAAGCAATTTAAAATTATAACCAGTATTCGTATTCAGTTGGCACGCGGCAGAAAAAGGAACTAAAACAAGTGCGAGTTGAACTCGCGTGGAGTGGGTTCCGTACGGGTAGCGGGATCGTCCGAAAGGGTTACCGCTGCCCCGGAACATAAAGGGCTAAGGAAGGAACACGGGTGGGTTTTAGTCAGTAAGAGTCTGACACTCCCTTCCGCTCCACCCAGAGCGGGAGGAGTCATTAGATAATTTCCCATCCAAAAAAAAAAAAAAAAAAGTGGGTTCCGTACTTACGATGAATATGTTAATACCTACCATGTTTTTTTTCCATCGATTTATTGAATTTCTATAATTTAAGATAACATATAAACTATAATAATATGTACATTTATATCCTAATATCCTAACTATCCTAACTAATATTATAAATGCGAAAGTAACTCTGTCTGTCTGTCTTTCTGTCTGTCTGTCTGTCTGTCTGTCTGTCTTTGCTTCACGCCTAAACTACTGAACCGATTTGTGTGAAATTTGGTACAGACATAGTTTGGAACTTGAGAAAGGACATAGGATAGTTTTTATTACAAAAAATAAAATAAAAAATAAAATAAAATTTATTCCGGACATACAGCGCCATCTATTGGTCAAGAGTCTGCATCAATTCAGTACTGAAAATTCATCGGAAAAATGTAAATAAATAGTAAAAAGGTATGAAAATATAATATAATACAACTTTTAGTACAAAGAAAATGCTCTAACGGAGTATAGATAATTCTATTAGTACTATATGTCGAGTTGGTGATCGCGCAATGGTGTCGATCGTTACACGAGTTCGGTTCATGTTATTGTTTTAATTCATCGGAAAAAAGTAAACAAATAGTAAAAAGGTATGAAAAAAATAATATCAATATAATAAAACTTTTAGTACAAAGAAAATGCCCGAACGGAGTATAGATAAATAATCCGAGTTGTCACTATGCTCGATAGATGGCGTTGGGATCGAAATAGATCGCGCTATGGTTTCGTTACACGCATTTGGTTGGGTTCCACATTTCATTTTTGAAGAGATCCCGCGAGATCGGGAACTATGTGGGTAAAACCAAAAATCTGCCGGAAGTCACTATTCC
Source organism: Hydraecia micacea (assembly GCA_914767645.1). NCBI lineage: Eukaryota > Metazoa > Arthropoda > Insecta > Lepidoptera > Noctuidae > Hydraecia > Hydraecia micacea. The sequence goes on from OU611805.1 coordinate 5,524,151, forward strand.
ACGCGAACGAAGTCGCGGGCAAAAGCTAGTAAAAAAATAAGTAAAATAATCATAGGGCATCAAAGAATTCGTCCGCATCGCTGTCAACAGGAACAGTGCCCAAAAGGCTGGCAGCATTGCCACGTTGTATGGCAATGCTAATTCTTTGGCCAAGAAATAGGCCAGCCCTCTGGTCACGTGAAGAGTCGACTAACCGCTTGGCGATATCTCGAAAAACCAAGTGGGCACTCGGACCCCATGGCCCTAGTGTTTCAACCCCAAACGGCTCGAACATATAACTGTTTTTTTTTAAATCTGACCCAAATTTGTTTGTGGTAACTAAAAAAAAACTTGTCATTGTAATTGAAAAACATGTTCTCCCATACATTCCAACTGAAAATTTAAGTTTGTACGCACAATATTGAGAGATTTACGACGTTGTTTTAAGACCACAGACTTCTTATTTGTTTTCCATTTAGATTGCTATCGACACGCTAAGAAGAAGAAGAATGTGAAAGGTCCTTGTGACCGGTTCAAGAGTTTCCTGTAAACAGGGTCAAATTAAATAAGCTAGCCAAACTCCGCAGACGTGAAGGGTCCAAAAAACGAAAAACATAACAATAAATAATTTCACTATGTTTTTTGTGGGGTCAACGATCGCTTGTAGTGTTGTTATTTGCAGTATGAGTTGATAAAATCTTTCGTTTTAACTTTTATCGTGTTCAAATGCTAATACCCCAAAAACTGATATTCTATTTAGACTACACTATCTGCGATCGACGACCCCACAAAAAAGCATCGTCAAACTAATTTCTATTTTGTTTTATCGTGTTTAGAAATTGATATCCATCACGTCTGCAGACTTTCGCTAGCTTATTTAATTTGACCTTAATTTACGTAGCGAGCGTTTCCTAAGCTATCGAAATATTATTGAATTCTTCTGCTGAATGATTTAATACATACATAGCTAAGTGCTTGTTAAACAGGCAAAGTATATGTAAGTAAGTAAACACAAAAAATGGCCTTTGAACTTATTGGCAAAAAACAGCACTGCGTAGAGCAGATATGATTTTTTGCATAATTTATTATTTAAAACCTTTGCTACATAAAACGCGATGCGCAGGCGACGCAAATAAAAAAAAACTGTTTTTTTTTGTGTAAACTGCAGACGTAATGTCTAACACGATAAAATGAAACACCAAAAAAAAAAACCAATTTTCTCAACGAGCGCAGCGGCCGTTGACTACAAAAAAAAATATCAAATATTTTTTTTGTTTGTTTTATCTTCTATATTATGTATATCTATATAAATAAAAACAAAAGGCCTGACTGACTGACTGACTCATCAACGCCCAGCCCAAACCCTTGGACCTAGAAAGCTGAAATTTTACACAATGGTTCCCTTTATAATGTAGACAAGGAATAAGGAAGGATTTTTCGAAATTCAACCCCTAAGGGAGTTAAATAGGGGATGAAAGTTTGTATGAAAGTCCGTCAGTTTTAAAGTTAAGATCTTCAAATTTTGTGTTTAGGCTGACGATTGAAAATTAATTTACACGTGTCTCAGCGTTTTTGATAACTCCACCCCCAAAGGGGGATGAATTTTATGATTTTCACTTCGAAAATGTATTATCTAGGCGTATGTTTGGAAGCTAACGCAACGGTGTTGTTAGAATTTCAGTCCTTCCTCTGGGGTGAAGAGGGGGATGAAATTTTGTTTTTAATTAAAGTAATTTATTTTTTAAGTTAAAATCACTACAATTTCCGCTTATGGTTGGAAACTAACACAGCGTAAATTGTTGTTTTTTTTATTTCAACCCACAAGGGGGTGAAAAGGGGGATGAAGTTTTGTATTGAATTTGTTCATTCGCTAAATTTTGTATTCAAGTAAAACTAATATAAGTACACGTGTACCGTTTCTAACTTTTGATAAAATGAAGCGATTGCGATGAAACTAAAACTAAATGTTCAATAAAGACCTTGGACTTCTTGAAATGGTAAGCCTTTTGCTCGTGGCTTTGCCCGCGTGGATGTTAAAAAATATCCGACGGAAACGTACTACGAACGTCAATGTTGCTGAACGGATGTAAATGTGTAAATGGCAAACCCATTAGTTTTGTACTTCAAATCATTAAAATTTGTATTTAGCTTTTTGATTGGGCAGCCTGGTTGTGTTAGCACCTGACGGCAGAACCTCTAATGTTGTAAATAAATAGGTACTTTAAGTATTAAAAAAAAATATGGTCGTAACCCCCTGTGAAGAACAATGTAGGTAACAATGTATTTATCTTAACATTAACTCATTTTTTTAATAAGATTTAAATTTCCGTGCATTCAAGTAGCCAATATATAACGTTACTATTCGATTTTAGGATTTGTTATCCTCCAATCCGTGCGCCGCACCGCGGATACTATAATAAGCAGAGTGAGAAAACATTGTATACCTGGATTAACACATAGGGTAGGTATTTTTAATTCCGGTAGTACGTTCCCGTGGGATATTTTCCGACATACACGCGGGCGAAGCCGCGGGCAAAAGCTAGTCATGTAACTATAATTATGTCGCAGATCGCTTATAGAATCTGCTGTTTTACAAAGGTCCGTTATGTAACAACTGAACAACGTTCAGCTAGATTGTCTTTGCCCTACGTTTTGCAAAACTGCTACCGACGCAATGCAGAATAGCTTATCTGCAGTCACAATGAGCATCTTTCATAAAACCCTTATAACTTTTAATTAATATTGTCCTTAAAATCACTCTTTTCACTTGAGTTCAGGTAATTTTTACTAGTATTATTTAATTCTGTTTCGGGCGCTATTACTGTTGCTACGACTCACAGAGCCACGAGCGAAAATTTAGAACTAAAATCTGACGTTTCAGTCAGATTTCAGTCTGTTTTACAAAACCACTAATCGTTGACCCGCTGCATTGATAAATGCAAAACGTTTATGCAATCCTGCGTGTTCAAGTTCAGTAATTATGGAAAAACGCTGAAGTTGTTTAAGTAGTTGTTTTACATAACGGTGCTGTTTTGTAAAACCACTAGCGGTTTTGTAAAACATCGGATTCTACAATCCATCTGCGATAATATTAGTTGGTGCTAATCACGTCTGCGTAGTTTCGCTTACCAATTTAATTTGACCCTGTATTTTAAGCATCAGAGAGAGCAGTGGTGGCCCAGACCCCAAGCAAGTGCTTTACTTTGTGTAAATAATTTCATCACCTCTGCTCTCAAAACGGTGAAGGAAAACATCGTGAGGAAACCGGCATTCGTAGAAGCAAAAATTCGAAGACATGTGACGACTACCGACCCGCACTGGGCCCGCGTGGTGGATTACAGCCCACTCCCTCTCACGGAGAGGCCTGTGTCCCAGCAGTGGGAACATTATAGCAATGCTAAGCTTTACACAAAACGCGGTAAAACCATAGCCTATTTATATATCTTGTCGCTGCGCTCGCGCCGCTCTCCGTACAGCATGATCTTAGGTACGGAAGACGGCTGCCATGTGCATGAGTGCATGAGACGTAGGTATACTTAATTCACAAAAACATTACCTCACCATATTATTAGACGGTAACAAACACGACTACTGCAGATTATAAGGAAAAATATGCATAAATATGACGTTAGTTAGGATTTTGTTGTTTTAGGGGCTTGTGGCTAAGAAATAACAGCCGCACGGCCTGTTATCATTTACGTATGTCGGTGTTTGCATTTAAGAATCGTGGTGGCCTATGCTCTATGTTATCGGTTTGGTTAGTCCTTCAAGTGGACCATTCTGCGTGAATCGTGGTGGCTATTTTAATTCAAAAAGTCTAGACTACTGCCATACAATTATATGTAGGTATAATTTAATTACTATCAAAATAGGAAGATATAAAGCCAGATAAAGGCAAGGTTGCTGATATGATAACAAAGATTTGGCACGAGCCGAGCGATAGGTGTGCGTCTAGATAGGTATGAAAAAAACAGTGGCACTCCGGGAGTGCCGACAGAAGTGAAAACAAAACACAAACAGAATACTTTGCCATCATTCACTGACATATTATCGGATATACAGTAAAACCGAGTACATCTCGAGGACAGCCGAACACATCCGAAGCGGTGTCGGTTATACATTTTCGCCGCGCCGTAGAAAGAGAGGGGGATACTCCTACGCCGCGCCGGCTGTCTACTCTCCATCCGTCTTACGAATTTTCGATCAGGTCACGTGTCCTGACGCGAGTTTAACATTTTTTACCCATTACAAAAAAAGTGTACAACGCCGCGCCGCTAAAGAAGTTTTCACTTCAATAATCTAAGTAGGTACGTAGTTCCGTGATCTCATCTAAGCAGCCTTTTCTTCTTTTCAAACCTAAGCGTTATTCGCTACCGCTGTGGGTAGAGTACATACCGCGCTTTTTTCGCTCAGGTATTTAGTATCAAGTTCCGCGGCTAGAGCGAAATAGTTGGTGTCATAGTACCGCATAGCTATAGTTTCGCTTGTTGGGAGACACCTCGAACTCGGTATTCTACCCACAAGGTTAACGAAATCCGTTTTGGTGTGAACATTAATATTACCACACACCCACTCGGTTTTCTCTACCGCAGACGTTAGCAAATACCGCTTAGGTTTTAATAGGCCTTTAGTTGGGGTCGGCTTTCAGCCTAGTCTAATCGGATGCAGCTGAATACTAGTATTTCACATGGAGCGAATGCCTAGGTATTAGCAGAAAGGTTGTGATCCAGTGAGCAGTGGTAGCCCAGTGGAACCGGCCACGACTTACGAGTTGTAGGTCGCGGGTTCGAACTCAGACAGGCGCTTTTCTTTGTGTAAATTATTCAAACACCACTGCTCTCTAAAAGGTAAAGGGAAACATCGTGAGGAAACTGGAATGTCCTAGAGAACCAAAAATTTGAAGACATCTGCACTGAAAAAAATATTTTTTTACTTGCTGATTTTATACCTACAGTAAAAAGAAATATTCGTAAAACAGTAAAAGACAAAACAGTAACTTTTAATGATTGAACATACTACATATTTACAGAAAAAAAAAATAATAAAAAAAAAAACAAAACAAACATTACTGTATTGTAAGTCAATGGTTTGAACGATATCACCAAATGAATAAAACAGTTAATTTTGTGACCTTTTAACTACTTAAAACGTTAAAGTTTACTGTCAATGACGGTAACATTTTGCCTCAAGCTAGGTATACTGTTTTCGGATCAGTAAAAAATACTGTTTTGAACTGAACGTTAGGCTCATAAACTGTTTAAAGTAGTTCAGATCAATGTTTTTTCATTTTTATTTACTGCTTATTGCTTTCAGTGTATCAACCCCCACTGGGCGTACGTGATGGATTATGGCCCAGTCCCTCTCACAGAGAGGAGGCCTGTGCACGAGCAGTGAGATCATTATAGGCTGATTATGACTGCCTATCTGACCTTGATAAGGCTAGTTGTAAGACTTGTTTCTTCTTATCGACAATACATAACCTCCCAAGAGATTTCGCGTGTTTACTATATGAACTATGAATATCCATAAGTATAAAATAATGATAAATGAACATAATTATATATAAATGAAAACTCCATTCATCGTGGAATTTCCCGAAATTACATAGTTCTTATTATATAAAAACACAGTCTGTACATATACTTAGCTAGTCATTCACATGCAAAAAAAAACGTGGTTTTCACAGTAGGTTACTGGATTTGATGACGTTTAAATTATACGATGTCAGAGATACATAATAAGCAATTATTGAGGAGCAGTGACGTCAGAGGTTAATTTGTTTCATTCACTTGCTTTAGAGCCTGTGCACACCACGTTTTTTAAACGCGCCGCCGACGTGCATTTTAGAAACGCGCGTCGATGGCGCGCTTTTATCCTACAGAGCAGTTTGTTGTCGTTTTTACCGACTTCACAAAAAGGAGGAGGTACTATGTTCGGCTGTTTGTATGTTTTTTTTTTTTTTTTTTTTTTTTTGTATGTTTGTTCATCGAATAAGTACTCCGCCAATTGTCGACAGATTTTCAAAATTCTTTTTTTGTTCGAAAGTAGATAGTTCTGAGGTGGTCCCATTGTCACCAAGTTTGGATCTGATGATGGGATCTTAGAGAAATCGAGGGCAACCCTCAAATTTTATAGGCTTACTTATGGTTTTTCGCATATTTTATGAAGTATCTTGTGTATTTGCGTATGGTTGTCACCATCTCAGGTAGCTGGGCTGATGATGGAAGGTACAACTCCTTAACAGTAAGAAGTTACTCGAACAGGCAAGGACTGTTTTTACCGACTTCACAAAAAGGAGGAGGTACTATGTTCGGCTGTTTGTATGTTTTTTTTTTTTTTTTTTTTTTTTTTTTTTTTTGTATGTTTGTTCATCGAATACTCCGCCAATTGTCGACGGATTTTCAAAATTCTTTTTTTGTTCAAAAGTAGATAGTTCTGAGGTGGTCCCATTGTCACCAAGTTAGGATCTGATGATGGAATCTTAGAGAAATCGAGGGCAACCCTCAAATTTTATAGGCTCACTTATTGTTTTTCGCGTATTTTGTGAAGTATCTTGTGTATTTGCGTATGGTTGTCACCATCTCAGGTAGCTGGGCTGATGATGGAAGGTACAACTCCTTAACAGTAAGAAGTTACTCGAACAGGCAAGGACTGTTTTAGTAAATTGTTTTGATGTTTGATAGGGCATTTGCCACATTTGGTCTCATGATCATCAAGTCATGACCTGATGCTGCAGTCAGGATAGTCTGCAGAGTACCTAACTCCTCGACAACTAACAGCAGATATATCGTGTTTAGGCTCATTGAAAAGGGCTCGATGTGTGGATAAACGTACTGTTAATGAGGAACACCGAAGTACATAGAGACCTGATGCTGAAGCCAGGAGCATCAGAAAAAGTACAAACCTTGAAATTACAGCACCGTAGTCGTGTTTGGGCTCATTTTAAACAGGACTAAATTTTAAGTTCAATGCAATGTTGACATAAGTTTGGCCTGATGCTGCAGCCAGGATTATCAGCATCTAGTCTAATTAATGAATAAGGTATGCTTCAGAGGTGGTCCCATATAAATTTTATGAGCTTTGCTTGGGTAGTTTTGGAATTAGCTTCAACAATACGTTTGTTTTCCACTTAGTTTATATTGATGATGTATATCTTCCTGTCACTAATATTCACATAGCAAGTAGTGTTATATGAATTTGTATTATGGGGTAGGTACAACTAAAAAGCGAAAAATAAAAACTTTTTTACAAAAAAAACAACCGACTTCCAAAAAAAAAACACTACAAAGTGAAAAATAACTTTAATTTCGGAAGTCGGTGTCAAAAAAACGAAAATGTGGAACCAACGACACCGACTTCCGAAATTAAAGTTATTTTTCACTTTGTAGTGTTTTTTTTTTGGAAGTCGGTTGTTTTTTTTGTAAAAAAGTTTTTAGTAAATTGTTTTGATGTTTGATTGGGCATTTGCCACATTTGGTCTCATGATCATCAAGTCATGACCTGATGCTGCAGTCAGGATAGTCTGCAGAGTACCTAACTCCTCGACAACTAACAGCAGATATATCGTGTTTAGGCTCATTGGAAAGGGCTCGATGTGTGGATAAACGTAATGTTAATGAGGAACACCGAAGTACATAGAGACCTGATGCTGAAGCCAGGAGCATCAGAAAAAGTACAAACCTTGAAATTACAGCACCGTAGTCGTGTTTGGGCTCATTTTAAACAGGACTGAATTTTAAGTTCAATGCAAAGTTGACATAAGTTTGGCCTGATGCTGCAGCCAGGATTATCAGCATCTAGTCTAATTAATGAATAAGGTATGCTTCAAAGGTGGTCCCATATAAATTTTATGAACTTTGCTTGGGTAGTTTTGGAATTAGCGTCAACAATACGTTTGTTTTCCACTTAGTTTATATTGATGATGTTTATCTTCCTGTCACTAGCAAGTAGTGTTATATGAATTTGTATGGGGTAGGTACAACTAAAAAGCGAAAAATAAAAACTTTTTACAAAAAAAACAACCGACTTCCAAAAACAAACACTACAAATTGAAAAATAACTTTAATTTCGGAAGTCGGTGTCAAAAAAACGAAAATGTGGAACCAACGACACCGACTTCCGAAATTAAAGTTATTTTTCAATTTGTAGTGTTTGTTTTTGGAAGTCGGTTGTTTTTTTTGTAAAAAGTTTTTTTATCGCAAAATGCCAGCGCGTTTGTATCGATACACACGCGCGTTTGCATCGCGTCTGTATCGCTACACACGCGCGTCTGTATCGATTCAAACGCGTATTTGAATTATACAGGTGTGCAAAGGTCTACAGGCTGCGTCTGACTTGAGTGTGTATTGCGTCTGTATCGCTACAAACGCGCATCAACGGCGCGTTTAAAAAACGTGGTGTGCATAGGCCCTTAGACTCCGGTTTCTATTTAAAACTTGCAAAAATTGAAGTGAGCTTAAAGTGAACGTAAAAGTAGGTATTGACAGCTCACTTCATCTAAGTTTTCACGGTGAGATTTTTAGGGTTCCGTACCTCAAAAGGAAAAACGGAGCCCTTATAAGATCACTTCGTTGTGCGTCTGTCTGTCCGTCAGTCAAGACCCTTTTTCTCAGGAATGCGTGGAGTTATCAAAGTTGAAATTAATATCAAATACTCAGGGCTGCAGTCACTTGAAGCAGTGAAAAAATCAAACTTCTATGTCAACGCCATCAAAAGATACGGGCGTTTATGTTCCGTTTATGCCGCATATTTTGACACTAACAAGGAAATCAAAACCTATAAGATACTTCCCGTTGACCTAGAATCATGAAGTTTGGCAAGAAGCAATGTCATATAGCACAAGTAAAGAAAAAATCCGAAAACCGTAAATTTGTAGTTACGTACCTACAGAACCCTCGATGCGCGAGTCCGACTCGCACTGGACCGGTTTTTTTGTGGAAGTTAAAGATCGATATATAACTCGTATGACCAGATTATTTAGATAGCATGAATGGAAGATCGCATTGATTTTGCGCGCCAAGGTTGATCCACGCGTCACACTAATATTATAAAGGCGAAAGTTTGTGGGTGTGGTTGTGTGTTTATATGTTTGTTACTTCTTCACGCTCAAACGGCTGGACCCATTTTTATAAAATTTTGTATGGAGGTAGCTGACACCCTGGATTAACATATAGGCTACTTTTTATCCCGATGTTCCCACGGGATCGACATTTACGCAGGTGAAACCGCGGGGCGCAGCTAGTCTATTCATATATTCCTTTAGAAGTATATTAGAAGTGTTTTTTTGTAAATAATGTTATGGTAATGAGTAAGTAACTATGTACAGACGAAACTGATTTTTTTTTTCCAATCAACTTTGAACCTTATGCTTTAGCGATAAAGTTGAAAATCTATTAAAGAAATTTTACAGTTTGTAGTAGCTTGATGTGCTGGCGTCTGTACAATGCGGCCGTCGAGAGAATGCGTTCTTGAGACCTGTCAGTTTCATACAAACAAATACGTGTTTTGCGAATTTGATCTTTATAAGCTCTACCTTTGCTTGACTCCTAACGTAAGGACTGACTCGCAAAAATCAGAATTTTATGTGGAAAAGGGAGAGGGAGGCCTTTGCCCTGTCGTGGGCAGGGTTGGCATGATTAAAACAAGTTGTTTTAAAACACATGTTTAAAACAGTGTTTAAAACAGTTTGAATCGAAACCGTGTTTTTTATCACACATTTAAAAACACAGATTAAAACAGGTTTTAACAATTGTATAAAACAATAAGAAAAAAGGGTTCCGTTTTTTGCCATTGGCTACGGAACCCTAAAAACAAACTACTTTTCATGGCGAATGAATGGATATAAAATTAAAATAAATTTATATTTAGGAGTCTACGTAAATAGCTTGACATAAAACCAGTTGAGGCTTAGCCAGATAAATAGGTAAGTATACCTGTTAAAATTTTGTACGCACCTATAAAAACGTATGTAAAATCCTGGTCGACAAGAATGAATCATTCTCAGTGGAATAAATCAAGTAATTTACATTAAAATGTGAACTATTGTCCACTTGCGTCATCATACATAGCAAACTGGTCGCAATCACAATAATAAAACCGGCTTAAGAATTAACTGTTTAAATAAACAAGATTGAAAATAGTGCCATCTAACGTCGAACAGGAAGGACGATTTTAATGTCAAAGTTTGCTAGATGTCAATGGAATTCTCCCGCCTTTTTTGCTGTCAATTCGATCTTCGCTTTTGGATTCTTCTCCGTTCGAAACAAATCGTAAATTACACATAAAGTTATGATAAATACCTACCTAAATGTAATTTAGTTTTTGCGCTGAAGTGGAACATAATAGTTATAGATGTTATAAATTAAAAATTGCACAACTTGCTTTAATATACAAGATCTTACATAGAACCTACCTATAGACGTATAAAAAAAATAAAACCCAATACTTTACAAGTTCTTGTAACTCGCAAATTATTTGTTCTTACAGCCACCATTACCTACTAACATACGAGTTACATAAGTACACTAGAAGTATCTATAAAAAACAGTTACTTTAAGTATCTACACTACATATATTTATAGGTACCCGTATCTATGGGGAAGCAGTCCCGAACGGTATATATAGAATTACATACATACGAACATATGAAGCAATGGACTACCAATGTCCTTCAAAATGATTCAGATAGAGATTGATAGTAAGTATGTTACGCAATTAGGCATCGTTCACACCAAACGTATTGTCCGCCGCCGACTGTGAGTATAGTATAGTGACAAGTGTGACAACGCACTAAAAGTAATAGCGTATAGTTGGTTCGTCGGTGTGAACAAGAAGTTAAATATATAATAATATGGAAAAGTAATAAACTGAGTAACGCGCGCTCACAGTTAGCGGCCGACAATACGTTTGGCCTGAATAATGCCTTAGGCATCGTTCAAACCAAACGTATTGTCCGCTGCCGACTGTGAGTATGCTCACTGTCTGCCCCAGTGTGAACGTGGACTCAGTCTGCAGTACGCGTTCTCACCAAGCCGACAATACGCTACAGCGCGCTTCAATCTAATACGCTGTTACGTTCGGCAACGTAGCCAATCCGCGTCCGCCGTGCATAGCTTGACGCGTAGTAGGTACTATAATGATTTATTGGGGGCGCTAAGGTCGGGGAAGCTTAAGCTATGTAATTTAAAGAGCGTGAAGCTTTATTCAGGATTTATTTAGAATATTTAATAGAAGTACATTGTATCAAGGTAAAACTAGCACTGCTTCTATATAGGAAAAAACACCATCATAATCTATTTGACACACGCTTGAATGCCCGACTGGAACACGTCATCAAATTATTACCAGCCAGCCTCATGAAGGAGGTCTCAGCCTCTACATCAGCTACGCCCATCCTCGAATAAAAGGATTGGCATAGCCCAACTACCAAACAAGACTTTTATTCGCCATGTTCGGACATCCAAGCTCTCCCTACCTATCCTAACCATAATCTTACCTTACGTAGGAAATTAAATTTACATGGTAAGGTCCGTCTCTTGCAAGAGCAGGCTTAAGTCAGGACGAACGAATCCAACACTATGTTAAGTGTCAAGTAAGTTAACTCTTACAAGTGCCAATGTACACTCATACAAACTAACTTCGTCATGCTTAAACCTCGTCACGCCAAAACCTACGTAAAGGACGCGACGCGGCCTCCTAATGAAAACAATTGATGTGAGAGTTCACATCAGCCTGAAAGAGGCTTAAAAAAATTAAAGGATCTTAACATCAAACTCTTTTAACCCCATCGGACAGTATCGAGCCAGAGGGAGGGAAAAGTTTAAGAGGCCAGGGTTCATCGAAGAAATCTTATCATACGGCCCGTACTCCAGAGTAAAACTTCAAACTCCTACTCCGTTCTCAAAAAATTCTAACTTTATAAAAATCTCAGTCCTCACTGACAAAACTGTGTGTCCTCAAACATAAGCTGAACCAAATGTGTCAACCAAACACACTTTGCGAAGGCTATGCCCCGTTAGCAAAGTTGGTTTCAACTTAAGCTGAGTGTCTGTCACCCAGGAGTGACCACAGTTTTCAAAAATTATTTCCTCCCATAACTCGCGACAAACTATACTGGAGTACGTCCATGCTATCCCAGCCTATTCGAAATAAAACATTGAAGACGACGATATGTTCCTCCTCCCTTGGGCCCCTTAGAGCTGTGAGGTCACACCTCACATGCCTCTGAGATCAGAGGTGAGGTACCTCACATACTCCCGGCCGCGTCCGATGTTTTTTTCTCAGCATATGCGAAAGATACACATAAAACATATTAATAAATTATAACATATTATCCAAACTAAAATAATGCACTAATATTTATGATGTTAAACATCAGTTGTAACAACTAACTGTTATATTTACATTTATATAAATATAGTATTCATACTCTAACATGAAAAGGTTTTAATCTATTCACATGTACTATATCTCTGAACCTCCTATTATTTAATTTTCTGATAACATAATTTACATTGGATATTCGTCTTACTATTTGATATGGGCCTTTATATAATCTACACAATTTTATGCTTTTATCAGTTATCCGCCTAGGCATATAAACTAAAACCAATTGATTTGGTATTAAAACTTCTAATCTTAGCCTTTTTATCATAAGCAGCTTTCTGCTTTATTTGTGCCTTTTTTATATTATTTAATGCGCAATTAATTAGAGTATTATGACGATTATGTCGCGTCGTATAATTATTTATGCGGTCCCGTTCATCGTTGTTAACAACCATGTCGGTGCGAAACATAGGTTCCCTGGCATATATCAACATGTAAGGCGAAACTCTAGTACTTGATTGTTTACTGGAATTATATGCATAGCATACTAATGGAATATAATTACACCAGTTCCTTTGATCGACTGAAACATACATAGAAAGCATTTGTGTTAATGTTCTATTAAATCTTTCAACTAGCCCGTTTGTTGCGGGGTGAAATGCTGTGGTGAACCGTGGTTTTGCCCCAAAGTATTGTATTGTTTCTTTAACTAAACGTGATGTGAAAACTGACCCTCTATCTGAAATTACTTCCTTAACACCTCCAAATCGACAGAAGACATCTTCAATCAAAAATTCACTGATTCTCTCTGCTGTCGCCCTAGGAATCGCTTTGCATACTGCATACTTTGTAGCATACTCCACACATACTATCACATATCTATTTCCCTTAAGTGACCTCCTAAAAGGGCCTAACAAATCGATTCCCACTTTCTCCATCATATGGGTTACTGCTACTGGTTGCAGCTGAGCTACTTGCAAAGACTGTTTCCGCTCCTGACACAACGTACAGCTTCTTATATACCTATCTACCTCCTTTTCAGCATCTTTTATAAAGTATGCTGCTCTGAACTTTGCTAAACTTTTCGCCAATCCTAAATGTCCACCAGACCATGGATCATCATGCAATTCTTTCAAAATCTCATGCAGTAAACCTTTCGGGATCACCACCAACTCTCGAACCTTGTTGCAAGATGGACTCAGTCGAGATAACATTGGTTACGTTGTGTTTGGTGCTGCTTTTACGTAAACGTAATCAGCCGAAGCGTGCGCGACGTAAGCAGCGTAGAATATATTGGATGCACCCATTTACCAAAGATATGCATCGATACAACCGCGCGTTTGCATCGTTTCTGTCGCACGTTGCAAACGCGACTAACGCTCGATAGTAGCGATGCAGAAGCGCGTTTACAAATCGCGTGACAGTAGTGCTATTCTGTAAAAATCTCACCGTGAAAACTTAGGTGAAGTGAGCTTAAAGTGAGCTGTCAACAGTGTCAATCGCTAGCATCAGGTGGAATGACAGCTCACTCCACCTAAGTTATCACGGTGATATTTTTACAGAATAGCACCGCAGCATCGCTACAAAAAGTCGCCGTGGGCGAGGGAACCTCATCTCAGCGACAATCAATGTCAAAAACTTGTCAAAAATGTAGGTAAATTAGAGGTAAGTATTGGTCCAGCCGTTTGAGTGTGAAGAAGTAACAAACATATGAACACTCACAAACTTTCGCCTTTATAATATTAGTGTGATTGAGACTGAGATCAGACTGTGAACGTTCTTAAAATCACGAGAATTTATTGTCCCTCTGCGCACTGCCCTTGAACTTGGTGTCTCTTGTGTTATCACTTCAGGCAACCATATCTTTTGCTGTTGGTTTTGCCGCAAAAGACACGCGCGAATAACGTTACTATTTGTGTACCTACGAAACTTTGATAAGAAACGGTAATTTAGAGGTTTCGTATACGGAAATTGCCTTGTTATGTTACATGTCTTAATTGTTATTACGATTTTGAGAACAGAAAGTGGAATCATAGCATGATTTTAGGTTACCATTGTAGATTAATCAGTTCACATGTACGCCTAGATGATGTAGAAAATATCGTATTACGGCTATTAAAAAATAACGGATCCATTAATTATATTCCACAGGGGGTGGCAGGGACGTCAACGTGCTACATGTATACCTACTATGGATGGATTTAGTACATGATTCTTTTTAAATTTTACGTCGGTTAACAAAAAAAAAATGGTTGTCTGTAAAGTCGGTTTACGGACGATAATTTTACGTGATAACGTCATACAAACGCTTAGGCCGATCGTGCCTCTCTATCGCTTGTTCCGCGCTCTCGCTTGCACGCTCGGCTTAGGTGCAACGTGAAAATGATTCATGCTTTTTCGTGCGTGCAGCCGGCGTTCATCGATTTATAAGACGTTATCGCGTCAAAAATAATAATTGCTCTTCCATACATTTTGACCGCGTAGTTATTGCACTTTTCATTGAAACACCTGATTTTTTAAATTAAATACCGGGGTAATTGCGTAACACCACTAACAGTAGAAATGAATTTCATTTTAACAGTTCAACAACATTCATTGCGTTGTTGAGGAAACAAATTTTTCGAACATATAAAGCAATGGATTAGCAATATCCTTCAAAATTATTCAACTTGACATTGAAAGTGTCGAGGTTCCTGTGTCGGTCGGTCGGTCGTAGTGAGTGTAAACGGTGACACTTGACACTTGTTTGTAAAGAAAGTAATAGCTTCGCCTTTGTGACTGACTGACCCCTTGACAATTCAAAGTGCCTGTAATTGAAATAAATGCTTTCAGTTTGATTTTGCTTTAAGTTTCAGTTTGATTTTTGAGTTTGAAGTGTTAAAAATGCCGCTTCAAGCAGCGGGCCCTGAGGAGGCTCCACTCTCTGTGCGCGTTGCTTCCCCAGTTTTATTGCATTCCATATTGTGAAATAGATGTTACAGAGGGTTTCAAGCTAGGTACAAAAATATGGAGCCTGTAACTGTAAGGGCACAGCAAAAGGATAACTAAAACTATACTAATGTAAAAAACAAAATCAAAATCGGTTCATCCGTTTGGGAGCTACGATGCCACAGACTGACACACACACATACACACACACACACACACACACACACACACACACACACACACACACAGACACGTCAAACTTATAACACCCCGTCGTTTTTGCGTCGGGGGTTAAAAATAAAAAACCTAGAAAAACAATCAAATATGGAAATAAATAGTTGCTATAGGTACATACAATTAGACATTACTTAAACAAAAAAAACAACCGACTTCAAAAAAAACTACAAAGTGATAAATAACTTTAATTTCGGAAGTCGGTGTCGTTGGTTCCGCATTTTCGTTTTTTGTTTGACACCGACTTCCGAAATTAAAGTTATTTATCACTTTGTAGTTTTTTTTGAAGTCGGTTGTTTTTTTTGTAAAAAAGTTTTTATTTTTCACTTTTTAGTTGTACCTACTCCACACAAATTCAAATAACACTAGTGCATTGAGGAATTGAAGACACCGACTAGAAGAATCATCAAAATTCGCATAGAAATGCCGGAGATGCAGTACATTTATGCATATAACATCGTACATAAGAATAGTTATATAATGTATTATATACTAAAACCTTTCTGAAAGTATGTAGATCACATTAGAGAAAGAATTATCAAAATCAGTTCATTAGTTTTTGAGAAAATCGCGGACAAACAAATATACATACATACATACATACATACATACATACCTACATACGGGTCGAATACAGAACCTCCTTTTTTGAAGTCGGTTAAAAAAAAATATATATAGTCATTTAGATATGATTCGTTCATTGATATTATAATAGCATTTTTTTATGAATTAATTAATTTTTTGTTAATTTTTAATTATATCCGGTAGTTTATTATATCTTTCATTGGTATGTGTAAACAGGGGCAGGAATTGAGAAGCACAGTTAGTCTGTTTTAGCAGGGTTTATTAGCAAAGCTTACGTAGTAACACAAACATGGCGTCTACACTTGTGGTTTTATATAGAGTGCGTTTCACGAAAGAAGTCCCGCGGCAATATGTTGAACTAATTATTATTATATAGTTAGCAACATTCCAACAACAACCCTCCTACCTCACACACCTTTCTTTAAGATTGTGCATTTAATTAAACAATGCCTGTAATATTATGATGATGAGATAAATAATTAAATAAAGATTTATGACTCCTTCGCATACCTGTGGCGCCGCATCTGCGGGACTTCTTTCGTGAAACGCACTTTACAGAGAGTGCACATAGACAAGAAACCAATGATAAACACTGGCTTAATAATAAAGGGCATTACACACCTATTCAGGGAGTGTTGCTAAGCTAGGAAACTTTAACATTGTATCTCAACAATATCACTAGGGTACTTTCTTGTTGCTATCTTCAAACAATAGATGCCAGAAACCCCCACCTTCACAAACTTGCTCTAGCAGCTAAAATAAAATCTCTTTCTTCTGCAGGTCCAACCTAACCGCCGAAGATTGAGGACATGATGCTGTCAGACGAGGTGATGCCTACGATGAGGAGCCTCAGTCCTGACCCTGAGGACATGGCTGCCATCACCAGGAAGTGTAACACCACTCTGGTAAGTTTAAAGACATAATATTACATTATAACACAGCAGTTAGGATTTGGAATGATGGGCGACATACCTTTAAAGAAAAGGACGAAAAGAAAATAATTAGATGGTAGCGGCATCTACAACGCCACATACGAACTACGCATCACACTGACGTCACGTAAATCCTGAATCGCGCAAGTGAAGTTTACCGCGGGACTAGCATAAATACAGGATGAAATTGAAAGCTTGCGACAAATCGAAATAGTAATATTGTAGTAACTGTTACATATTCATTATAAATTGGCATTTCCCAAATCTAAATTCTTGAAAAAAATCGTGTAGTTATCGCCTCAGATAGTGCAAACTAAGTTATCGCTTCCAAGTAGACACGAATTATCGTCGTCCCAGATTTTTTTTTTCAAAGTAATGAATATTAATAAGATAAAATTATGTGTAGTATCAATTCTAGCGCGCGCCCGATAAGCAGTCCCGTTCATCGCTGAGTTCACAACATGGAGCAAGTTGGCAACGCGTTGAACTAGCGGTATTTACTTAATTTTGAACGTTCCTACGAAAACAGGACACGAGACGACGTTAGATACCTATTTTAATTTGTCGCACCTGTTCAATTTCATCCTTTATACAACGTCCGACATAATCGTGGTGTATTAATCCGATCCAGCCTGTCCCTTGCTGCCCTCTCCCAGCGACGCCCTAAGCCGAGGTCCGTACCCCACAGAGGATGTCCTTAGCATGTAGTCGCTTAGTTTTTAATTTTTTAAGCCCTGGCTGGAGGCGTTAATTTATTGAGGCAACCACATTCAAGCCCGGTTAATCAGCCGACAGCCTCCTTTTTTTTTTTTTGTTTCCGGGGTGGAAAATCCTCATGGATGTCCGCCGCCCTGGGGCGGGCGGCGGGGTCTGTCAGTCTCTTACTGACTAAAAACCACCCCGGTGTTCCATCTCACACCTACGCCGGGGGTCGCGGGAACGTAGCCGACAGCCTCCTAGGTTAACCTGCGAGGCTGCGAGATGCAATTTATAAAACAAAAAACAATCGTGGTGCAGTTGCCCACCATGACCACAGTCCACACACGACACCCGTCTGGTCGGAAAATATTCCCTTTTCCATGACAGAGGAAGAACTTTCCACCCTGTTCCTCATACCTCTCTATGGTGTATCCTTTTACAAACGACAAGGAGTGACGCAGGAATCCATAAAAAAAGCCAACATTTTGCGAAATGTGTGTAAGTAAATTACGCGCAAATCGGCCATTGCAGCACTAAGCATAAAATTACTGGCCTGTGGTACAGACGCCAGCACATCAACCTACTACAATCTGTCAGATTTCTGTAATAGATTTTCAACTTTATCGCTAAAGCATAAGGTTCAATGTTGATTGGGAAAATTTGACAGTTAGGTGTAGGTTGATGTGCTGGCGTCTGTACATGCACCAAGTGCGGGTGCTTATAGAATATACAGATAACGTTTATTACGAATTACTAATATCGTATAAAGTGTAATCTAATCGCGTGTGCCTAGGCGCACAATCTAATCCGAAGGCGCACCACGAAATTTAATCGTTGCGGAAAATAATCGCCAATCAGTGAACAATAGGACCAATATGCTGGAGTCCGCGCCATCGCCACCGCGCAATGCCGTAAATAATCGCTTGAAATTTTTTTTCGCGATTTTATTTGACATGAACATACGATTTAAAAAATCGCAACTGCCTCCTACTTTTAAATCAGTGTATAAAAAAAACAACTATAATCCGGTAGAATTTTTTTAATAAAAATATTATCTAAACTAAAAATTAACCTTCCAACTCAGAAAGAAATACACGAATCAAATTAGATCATATCTACTATTTTTTTTTCTAAATTAAATCTATTATTTTGTTTACATCTCAAAACAAATTGCGCGCCAATATAAGTATCTCTCAATGAATTGGCGCGTTTTTTATCTACTGTTTGGTCTTAACGTAAGGACTACTCTACTTACGGACGTTCAGAATTATACAGATTATGTTACTAATAAAAAACAGTTGCAGACCATTTTCAAAAGTAATTAAAAAGAACTGTTAATTATTAAAATAGCGTGTTTTCAAAATAATCAGAAGGTCTCGTACTTACTTAAAAAACGTTCAAATTCAAGTCCCGATCTCATCTCAGCGACCACATCAATGTCATAAACTTGTAAAAAATTTAAGTATATTGATTGTATTTTTGACAAATTGAGATTGAGATTAGAATGTTCTTAAAAATACGGGTATTGCCTCTCTGAAGTTTACTTTCAAAATGTCAATTAACAGTAAAATAATAAAACGGTCTACTTACTAAGCTTTGTGCTATGGTTGTTCTGAGACTACATGTGACATTTGTATTTGAGCGTCAAACATACAATTTAACATAATTGGATAGACAACAGTATCCGACCGTGACATTGAACCTTGATGGCTTCAAATAACCTGTGATTATATCCACTCTGTTTTCTAATGACCCAGTATTTCTCCCACTGTCGCCGGACAGAAGCTTATATTCAGGAAAGATCGAGCATCGATCATTACGTTCATTACGCAACCAAAGTGACATTCCGCTATTGAAATAAAATAAGTAAGAAATTACGTTTATTTGAGGTAAACAAGACGCAAAGAAACAACAAAAACTCAAAAAAGAACAAGTGGGGGGAAATATGCGTCACAACATAACCACGCAAAACAGCCGTCACTCAGCATAATGCTGCGATCCTATGCGAGACAGCGCATCTTGCATCTTTATCTATCCATCTATACCCCTACATAGGTCAGTGGGTCGTCTTAGGGGCGGTTCATTTATTAGATACGTAAGACAACTGACCCCCCTCCCCCCTACGTAAGAAAAATTACATTGACATGAATGAACATGAATGAACCCCTCCCCCTTTGGATCTTAAGAAAGATCAGTATCTACGAAACTTGAAAAAGAAAAAATAGTACTTACTTAATCATTTTAAAACTTAAAATTTTTGCTTACTTTTGTGATCTTACGTAAGAATAATCTAGACCCCTCCCACCCCTATATGAGAAAAAATAAGACTTGTTCCGACCCCCTCAATTTTTTTTTTTTTTTTTTTTTTATGGGAAATCATCTAATGACTCCTCCCGCTCTGGGTGGAGCGGAAGGGAGTGTCAGACTCTTACTGACTAAAACCCACCCGTGTTCCTTCCTTAGCCCTTTATGTTCCGCGGCAGCGGTAACCCTTTCGGACGATCCCGCTACCCCGGCAGGCTTCGGCCCTGGCGGGCCCCTTCCTTAATGCTGACATCTCTTTGAGGCGCGCGTGGAACACATACGCGCCGTCCGGCACGGGCCTGGTCCTGATCGGACGGAGAGCTACCCATTACTCTCCGTCCGCAGGCCCGCGCCTACGGTGGCCGGGAGTCGTCACGCGGCTCCCGACCATAGACTAGGTACTATTATAAATGCTCCCGACGCCCGTAGCGTCTCCCGCGGCGGCTGAGGCGTGAGGCTCTCTCCCTGAGCCGTCCCGCCACCTCCTTCGCTAGCATGACTGCTTCGCAGAAGGAGGTGACCGCCTTCCACTCCCTCTCGCCCCGGA
This sequence comes from Hydraecia micacea, assembly GCA_914767645.1. NCBI lineage: Eukaryota > Metazoa > Arthropoda > Insecta > Lepidoptera > Noctuidae > Hydraecia > Hydraecia micacea. Next base: position 5,544,683 of record OU611805.1, read on the forward strand.
CCATGGCTTGAACCAGGGCCGGACGCGAGAGGTCGCCGACCCCCTCCCCTCACCGCGATATTTGTCAATTGCGATGCGATTTAAGTACACAATAATTTTTTGTAAGTATATAATATATTCATATTAAAGTTAAATATAATAAAGAAATCTCGATGTATAAACAAATCAGATACTGCACCTCCTTCGTTCAAAGTTTGTAAATAATGATAAGAAATTCACGTGCACTCCTTGTTAGCGACACCCCATAAAAGCTTAAAACGTCTTCTAGTCATTGAGTAGAGTAATTTTATCATTATTTTCACAGCCACTTAGTTCGTCACGTAATTAAATATCTGTAGTAAGATTAGAAGTGTTCATGACACAATGGCGTGCAGTGGTCAATGATCGGAATATTTATTTAATTGAACTTGATTCCGCGGTTCAGTGAGTTTTATTCGCGGGCGTTTTCGCGTGCCATTGCGTTTGACACGATGTTAGAGTGCGTTTCAACAAATAGTTCCTATGCCGTTATGTTGGCCCCCCTGTCCTCCGCTAGGAATATTTGTGTTTTGTGCCCGTCTGTCAAGATAGTAGATATGGGAATGTGATATTGCGGATTTTTTAAAGATTTATAAGGTTTCCGTGTTAGAATCATGCACAAAACATTAAGGAGTGGTGAAAAATGAGAAGTGGTATACATTGCTGCCAACATAACGGCATAGGAACTATTTGTTGAAACGCACTCTACCGGAAACATTCAAAAAGCGCGGACTGTCAGACCTGTCAGTGTTGATTGATTGTCGCTGATCTACAGTTTTTAAGCTATTGCATAGCTTTTATCTTGGGCTTTGAGCGCGGCGACCGAATGAAGAAATTCCGTAACGAAAATAAACCTAAGCATCGTCTAACGTCGTATCAGTTCGGCAGACTTCGGCACGGTGTTTGTGTGCGTTGCTATGCAATAGCTTTACCGCGGCAGTCCCCGAGTGCCACACGTATTTTTTTTTTTTTTTTTGTTTAAATGCATCTAGTAATTATTTCGTCAGTCAGTGTAGCGTCTCACATAATTATAATACTAATTTAATAGTTAAAGTGTATACAGCATAACAGGAATATGTCAATATTATTCAAAATACGATGAAAATAGACGTCAAAATCCTAAAATTTGAAAAGTCTGCCCCATAAATTATTCTGAAAGTGACACGGCTTTGAGTCCTGTCGCCGAGAGAATGCATTATGCATTCCTGATACTAGCCAATTCGACAATTCTAGTAACTAAAGATCAAATTCACAAAACACGTATTCGTTTGTATGAAACTGACAGGAACGCATTCTCTAGTCGGCCGCGCTGTTTAGAGTAAATATATAAAAGGATCGACTCATTCAGCAGCAGACTTCAGAAATGCAAGCTGCCTACAGAAAGATACCGATATTATCTTGATATCTTAAAAAAAAACAAGCTCGCAAGCAAACATTACCAATAGATCCCAAAAATAAAACCTATTATCAATTATTACCGCAGTTTCCCAACATTATGCAATATTGCGCAATTCTTTCGTAAGTTTAAAAATATTTTAATAGATGGCGCTGTAAATCGCTATAACAGCGATCGCCTAAAATCACAAACAAATAGATTACACTTGAATTATCTGTAAATTAATATTAATTAGTACCTAATCAAATTGTTTTAGAAATTCATCTAAAAACTGCCTGCATATTTAAGGAGATACTTGTAAAACTGCTAAACTCTTGTCTCAAAAATATTTTTTGGCCAACAAACCAAACCAAAATAGATTATTTTTAATTAATAAAAAATTATGATTGTTGACCCTAGTTGTGCCATCTAGTGCCAACAAGTTGCTTTGTTCTCCTACCTGTTTGACTAGTGTAGCTACTCCATACTAGATGGCGCTGTCATAAAACAAAATATTTGCTAAATGTTTTACTATAAATAGAATTTAAAATTCGTAGTAAAAATAAGGTATTTAACTTAAATATTTTCTACGATAACAATAGAATATAGATTATGTTAAAGGTAACCTTTCGTAATCGGACGGATGTTATCTATAGAGCAATAACACCTCTCTATCATTTGTATAGCTCTGTTCCTTTCCAACTGTCTGCATGACGTGTGCTTTTCACGCTGAGACTGTTTCGATCGTGGCGAAGTCAGTCACAAACCGATTCCGATGTCGTATGATCTTGTTATTTGATGTTATTTCCTCAAATATTAATACAAATAACCTTTATAACGAGTTCTAAGTGTTTTTCGCGTAACTAACTTTGAGTTAAGCGTGAACTTAAGCCGGATATCTGTGTATTACGTGTGTGTATCAAGTGATAAGTGGAACGTTGTAAAAAACAGTAATTCTTGCTGTTTTCCAAGTGCTTTTACCTGTTTTCGTGGATTATCTTCCGTTATAGGAGTTAACGGAGCGTATCAGTCCTTTGATGCAGCAGTCTTTGTGTAAAAATACTTTCATTATATTTTTAACCTATTCGTAACTTTTAACTTTGGAGGTTACGATAATTTTCGCTAAAGTTATGTTACTTACTAAAATCCATCAATCCATGTCCTTTCCTTTGCGTCACTCGAAGTACCTACATACGTTTGCCTTTTTCTAGACACAAAATATATTTTTTTTTCGTGACTGGTAGGCAGTGCAAACAACCGCTGCTTTTATCTATTCTTATCTTATTCCTATTGACTTAACTTTATATTAGTCAACAACGTATGAATTACGCACTTAAACACACATGGAAACCTATAATCAGCGACACAATTAATACTATATTTGCCTATTGTAGATCTTCAAACTACCTTGCTGTAATTGGCATAATAAAAAATATACCTTGGCTTAATAAACAAGATTCTAACAAGAAAACAAACTCAGTTTATAGAACAACTTTGATTGACGTTTTTAATCATTATCAGCAAGACTTGTAATTAAATGAAATATCAGGTTCTCAGCTGGTTTTTCCTGGTTATTGTATTGGTAGGACTATCTTGAAAATTTAATTCTGCGTTTGCAATAAAGTTGCTACACATATAAAGTTGTTCAGAAACAAAACTTAATTATAATTTCAATACCTACCCACAACCTTTTAAATAATAAGTTACCAATTGGCTGAATATTAATATGCCTTTGACATGACTTATAATAATGAATGAATTATAACTTTACTACTTATACTTTATGAATCAATAGACCAAGATATTACCTACTCCAGATGCTTTTTTACTTCATATGGCCAGAAATTTGTAATACTAATTTTAAATACTGATGGCCAGATATCTCTAAAGTAAAATAAATTGTGTAATTGGCATCTTGGAGGATTGGAAATAGGAATTTTAAGATTATCTGAGCTCAGCTCAGTTTTTCTGAGCTTCTTAGTAAACTGGTTTTTAATTTGCTAGACCAAAATGACAACTGCATTCAACCTTTTTTAGTTCTTAGTTTATTTCATCCTTTACAATGGTTTATTTTTAAAACTGCTGTGCATATTTGAGTAAAGAATGAAGAATTTTTTATTCTGCACAAACAAAACGCACATTACAAATAAATAAAAGACATAAAATATAAACATACATATAATCAAACACTTCGAAATCAAGCATATAAAATGTTGTCAGTTTTGTCCATTGCTTGATGTCAGGGCAAGGGACCAAAGACAACACACATTAATTGACAATACAAACTAATCTGTGATGCGCCTGCGACATTGGCATAATAATGACAACAAAACAACAACAATCAAAACAAAAACATAATGCCAAATGCAGAGTGCAAAAATAACTTTTGTAGTTGCCAAAAAGAAAAAAAAAAACTACTTTTGTAACATACAAACTACAATAATAAGAACAATTAAGCCGTGCATCGCATCTGTGCAAGAAGAGGTTGTTGCTCAGCAAAATGCTGAGTATCCAAAAGAGATGTTTTTTTTTTTTGTTAATTCAAGTGTTTATTTGACCCCACCTGAGGGTAAGCGATGCAGGCTTGCCTAGAACTCGTAATTCTCCAGCCGTTATCCCAATTTTTTTCGGTCGGCACAATATGTCTTTTTCTTCCATACTTCTCTATTAGCGGTCATCTCAGTAGGCACCCCCTTTCATGCCATATCATCTTCCACACAGTCCGTCCATCGTTTCCTTGGTCTTCATCTACTCTTTTAGCCATCCACATTCATACTCAACACTTTTCTAGAAGCCTCGAAGTAACCAATTCATTTATGCCTTGAATACTCCAAAGTAAGTCAGGAAACACAAACTCTACCAAGGAGTTCCACACCTTAGCAGTACCTATGCATAATTGATGAATAGAAATCATTAGCTATGCATAGTACGCTTTACCTTTACCCAAGGACATAACATGAACGCACCTACAGTATTGGAATCAATATTTCTAATAGACAAACTAACTTTTTCTTTTTAGTTCTTAAGTTAAAAGCTATTTGGGGCAGTAGGCGAATTAGTAATCCATTTTATTTTTCTGGCAACATTTTGATAGAGATTTTAATGTTTATTAGTCAGTTGTTTTGGGTACCATAGTCAGAAGCCCAAAAGTTTGACAACCACTCTTACCAAAGGGTATTGTGTTACCAAGTTACTGGATTTTGGAGGTCAGATAGGCAGTTGCCATGTAAAATATTGTTATTCAGCTGCTTCCGGTTAAGACTGGAACCCAACCCCAACATAGTTGGGAAAAGGCTCGGCAGATTGATTGATGGGTTATGATATTACCTACTATTTTTTTGTCCCACTCTGGGGTATGTGGTCTTTATTTTAAAAATAAATACTTACATTGAAGTTTTAAGTTAGCAAAACCTGAATTATTTTGTTAGCCAAGCAAAAAACTTTAAAGCAGGTCAAGGCTGAATACTTACTGTTTCTCTGCCTATAAGAAATATATTTTTTTGTCTATGCGTAAAATGAAATAAAAAAAAATAAACTTACAGCCAAAAATGCAGATAGTCTTAAGAGCCAGGCCACAAGATGCGTTAACGGTGCGGCGCCGCACCGCACCGCACCGATAACGCATCGTGTGGCCTCACTCCAACTTATAACAAAAATATTAATTAACTAGCTGCGCCCCCCGGGACTCAAACTATCTCTATACCAAATTTCATCTAAATCGATTCAGCGGTTTAAGCGTGAAGAGGTAACACAGACAGACAGACACACTTTCGCATTTATAATACTAGCAGCGCCCCGGGGTTTCACCCGCATAAGTTTCGATCCTGTGAGAATATCGGGATAGAAACTATCCTATGTCCTTGCCCGGGACTCAAAATATCTCTTATACCAAATTTCATCTAAATCGGTTTAAAGAGGTAACAGACAGACAGACAAACTTTCGCATTTATAATATTAGTATGTATTTGAGGTATTTGTGTTTGATGATAAGATCGAAATAGACATCGACACATACTTACTAATGAAGATTACAATTGAATGACAACAACTATTACATGCAAGATAAATTATCAAATGTAGATAATTACTTACGTATGCACGTATTCACGTAACTGCAGGGATTAGTAAAGGCGACCATGAACCAGTGGCGTGCATTGCATATAGGCATATAAGCAGTGCCTACCTCGATATATCAACATAAGCCTGTCAATTACATTTTAGTGTGTGTGCCCCACAATTAAGAAACTAACTAAATTATCACACCTAACAAAAAACAAAATCTTCATACAAACACGCGCGGCAGTAGGCAGTCACCGGACGGCCTACTCGGCTCCCGTACTATTCGCACATTGTCATTGGTCTGTACTCGTTCAAGTTAATACGACAAAATTAAAAATACGCACGTCTCACGCGTAATACCATGGCGTTCGACCTTCGCAATATATCACCCTTACATGCCTAATCATTTAATCAAATAACCACACTTTGTGACCTCAGTTTTTTTTTTTATTAGTGACCGCGTTTGCCTAGACTAGACCCGGCCTAGTGCCTACCTATTCTGAAAACCAATGCACGCCACTGCCATGAACATGACCTCCACCTTTTTCGTAGTCGGCTAAAAAAAGGCTTCCTGACCACTTTGTCTTTCGCTGATTGGGGGGAGAGAAAACTATTTTGCGGTGACCCCAAACAAAATTACTTAGATTTTTTTTTCAAAGGCCTCTCCCAAATTCTTCCAGGTATCCTTTTCCAGAACCAATTAGAACCAGCCGATGCCCTTCTTTTAATTATTATAGAGTGTGCTAATATAAGAAAGCGGCCAAATGCGAGTCGGACTCGCACACGAAGGGTACCATAAGAAAAAAACGCGTTTCTTATATGGAAACCTCCTTTAATTTTTAACCTTATTTTATTTTTATTATTTGTTGTTATAGCGGCATAGAAATACAGACTGGGAAATTTCAACTATCTAACTATTACGGTTCATGAGATACAGCCCGCTGACAAACAGACAGACGGACGGACAGCGCAGGTTTAGTAATAGGGTTCCGTTCGCACCCTTGGAACGGAACTACGGAACCCTAAAAATGGTTACAGTGTAAAAACCTTCTAAGGTTGTCTTTAAAAGATCGCTCTTAGCGATAAGACCGCCCATTGTGTCACCCTTTGTAAAATTTCTATATTTATGTCTGTAATTTGTATGGTGTACATAATAAAGAGTATTCTATTCTGATTTCCGCACATAGATGAGGGGTCCGTGGCTAAGTAATAACAACCGCACGGGTCGAAATATCAGGTTAAGTTACGCTTGCCGTGGTTGGTCCGTGGATGTATGACCATCTTTACATACCGAGGCCCTTGCGTGCCTCGGAACGTCCCGGCTGACATTCGTGGATCTTTGACAGTCGTTACGGGTAGTCAGAAGCCCGAAAGTCTGACAACCAGTCTTACCAAGGGGTATCGTTTACTCAGTAACTGGGTTATGGAGCTCAGAATAGGCAGTCGCTCCGTGTAAAATACTGGTATTCAGCTGCATCCGGTTAGACTGGAAGCCGACCCCAACACAGTTGGGAAAAGGCTCTGCAGATGATGATTTGCGCACATGACGAAATAAAAATGTCTAATTTCCCAACATGTAACTAACAATGATAGAATGCAAGCGCCCGCAGTTAATTCATTCGCGAATCTGGGTTAATTAGGTTGGTGTTTTACTTATTATAAATTTAGACTTTCTAGCGACACAATCTCACTGCAGACATTTGTGGAACTAACTCCAGTAGGTACGTTATAAATGTAATAGGAGAAACAGGCTTATGAGTAAAAAAATAATTTCAAAACTAAAACCCGACTACTGAAAAGGATGAAAAAAGAAAGTACCTTCCCGTGGTCGCGTGTATGTTAGCACAGCTTTAGACCTTTGTATCCTGCTTATGCGTACGAAGTTTCATTAAAATCGGTTCATTCATTTCGAAAAACAAGGGCTTGAAAGTTTGTATGAATTGCCGTCGTAAACGCTCTTAAGCGTATTGTGCGCTTTTATATGGTCCATAAAATGTATGGCAATACGTGCACGTAATATAATAAAGTTGTCGTGGTTTATTAAGAAACCGATGGAAATGAAATTTAATGTGATTAATGAACTGTGAACTGTGTGTGAACCGAAAACGAAGTAATGTCGCGGGCCGGCGATGCGATGCAGCGGGGTGGCCGGTAGCGACCTTTCTTATTTTTTTCTTTTTGCTCAAAATCAAAATATTTTATTTCACATAAACCAACATGGGCACTTATGAAACGTCAGAAGCTAGGTGCACGGTTCCAAATTGGTCGTCTCCTGAGAGTCGTAGGCCGCGTGATGGTAAATAGCTTATCTCAAGAATTGGGCTATCAAATACAAAAAGTTTTTTTTTTATCCGACAGTTCCAGAGATTAACACGTTGTTCAAACAAACAAACTTCAGCCTTATTATAAGTTAGTATAGAATAGATATGCAGGGGGCCTTAGTCTAGATAAATATTTGAAATTCGTATTATTTACGTACAGACCTACGTACTTAAAAAGTCGCTAGCACGCCTCTAAAACACACACGTTTTCCAAACACGTTACCATCTGAAGGAGAAAAGATCAAATTATGCATTCTACTCGCTAAAACAACATAATTTTCACACATTTAGAAACTTCACATTTTCCATTTCGCGCCATTAGGCATCACCATAGATGTGGCGCGGCGGTAAACATTTTGAGTGAATACTTTTTTTCGCATCTGTTTTTTTTTTTTAATATAGAACGTCCTTGCGAAAAGCGTACGGTCAGCGCAGTTCGTTGTACTCGCGTTTTTAGTTTGTTTGATGTAACATCTAAATATAATGACGGGCTGCGAAAACATGGCGATCATTATCTATTGCGCGTTTTTGGAAATGGCGTTTTATTGTGTGATTTAGTGCGGTTATGCTGTAAATAAATTTGGGGTTCGTGGCTAAATAATAATAGCCACTCGAGTCACACTTGAAGGTATAAGCAACGCTTGCCGCGGTTGGTTCGTGGATGGGTGTCCATCCATTACATATCGAGACCCCTTCGTGCCTCGGAAAGCACGTTAAGCCGTTGGTCCCGGCCATAATATAATATGAAAGAATATCTATGGCCGGCCTGTTTTTTACATGTCTATGGTCCCGGCTGTCATTCGTAGATCTTTGACAGTGGTTACGGGTAGTTAGAAGCCCAAAAGTGTGACAACCAGTCTTACCAAGGGGCATCGTGTTATCCAGTAACTGAGCTGTGGAGGTCAGATAGGCAGTCGCTCCATGTAAAATACTGGTATTCAGCTGCATCTGGCTAGACTGGAACCGACCCCAAAATGGTTGGGAAAAGGCTAGGCAGATTGGTGCTGTAAAATAAATTAATATTCGCTCGTATAAAAGTCAATATAAGTCGACCATACTTAATGTTTTCTTTGTTTAAGTATTTTTGCATTTATTACAATGCAAAGGTTTCATAAAAATGATCTTTGAATCCTATGTTAATAAAACCTACTTTCAAAACGTACGCGAAAACGTTATTATTCTTGTCTGTATAACATTCTAGGTTTATTTTTAGTCTATTTCCGCGAAGCATGGTAGGGATATGAATTTCCTTGTACAGTCGGTAGTATAACTAGTTTCTATATTTAACAAAATTTACAAACAAAAACCTTTTGCTCTTAGTAGGAACTTACCCAAAATCGGGTTAGGGGGCAACTCGTCCCGCTTCGAAACTGGGACCAGGGACCAATTCCACCTTTTCTAATTACGTTAGGGGCCAACTCGTCCCACTTCGAAACTGGGACCAGGGACCAATTCCACCTTTTCTAATTTCGTTAGGGGTCAACTCGTCCCACTTCGAAACTGGGACCGGGGACCAATTCCACCTTTTCTAATTTCGTTAGGGGTCAACTCGTCCCACTTCGAAACTGGGACCAAGTACCAATTCCACCTAGGGGGCAACTGGGCCCACGTTAGTTTAGGTATTAAGACGATTGCACAGTATTTTTTTGTAAGAATTGCTCTTGTATTTCTTAGATTTACTAGGCCGATGTGAGTGGAAACGCCGGATCCCTCCCGGCGTTTCCTACCTACCTACAAATTTGTACGGAACCCTTGGTACGCGAGTCCGACTCGCACTTGACCGGTTTTTTTTAATATTCGGGCATAAAAAGTCCAAACAGCTCTTTGTAAGATGAATAGTTCCATTAATTTCAGAAACTCTCAACCGTGAATTAAAAAAAAAACAAACCTGTTCCTGACATCTTGGAAGATTTTAAATTCTGTTGTGCTTATGGGCGCCATAAAAATCATCATCATCTGCTTGCCTTTCCCCAACTATATTGGGGTCGGCTTCCAGTCTAAACGGATGCAGCTGATTACCAGTATTTTACATGGAGCGACTGCCTATCTGACCTCCACAACCCAGTTACTGGATAATACGATAACCCTTGGTAAGACTGGTTGTCAGACTTTCGCCCTTCTGACTACCCGTAACGATTGTCAAAGATCCACGAATGACAGCCGGAACCAACGGCTTAACGTGCTTTCCGAGGCACGGAGGGGTCGCGGAATGTAAAGATGGTCACCCATCCACAGACCAACCGCGGCAAGTGTAGCTTGACCTGATCGATCGACCTGTGCGGCTGTTATTATTTAGCCACGGGCCCCTTGCTCTAAGACAACATGAAAGAAACGAAAAATGATCCCTATTCATTTTCCCTTGAAGGTTCTTCCATACCGGATATGCATCATTGCAAATTAGTTACAAGCAGAACATACATTTATGTTCATTAGTCTAACGTAACTAAGCTGCGCCAAGGTCATCGACCTTCCGCCATCTTGCGCATGATTCACTTCTTTGTTTTGTAGTTTACCTCACTCATACGCAGGTATTATTACATGGTAAAGTGTTTTCTTGCCGGCTGAAATTCTATGCCTATTTTTACACATTATAGCACTTTTTTAACGTCAAAATTACATAAGACAGTCCCCTGGCACGCCCTCATTTGCGAATGCTTTAGCTAGGAATAAGTGGCCCAACAAACTCCCCAGCAGTAGTACCAAAGTTTGAAATTTTTACACATTATAGCACTTTTTTAATGTCAAAATTACATAAGACAGTCCCCTGGCACGCCCTCACTTGCTTGCTAATGCTGTAGCTGTGAAGAAGTGGCCCAAAAAACTCCCCAGCAGTCCATAACCAAATATAGGCTTCAAATGGCGCATCACCACCCTGTTCTCTGCCTTCTGCATTCAGTTAATCCAAATCACCTGTTTAAGTAGTATTCATTTCATCACCACTACTCTAAAAACGGTGAAGAAAAAATCGTGAGGAAACCGGCATGTCCTAGAACCAAAAATGCAAAGACATGTGACATCTACCAACCCGCACTGGGCCCGCCTGGTGGACTACAGCCCACTTCCTCTGGAAGAGAGTACCCCTGTGACCCAGCAAGGGGGATATTATACCTAGGCTGATTGATTGTGTACCTGTCTAAGGTCGTTGAATTGAAACATTAAGTGGCTTAGACGCTGCTCTAAGACTAATCATCATTTTGTGTTTGTTGCGACTGAGGCTCTGCGTACTCGGTTTTCTACTATCTTCGTAATTTACTAGTTTAAATAAAGGAAGATCTATGGTTTGATTTTTTTTGTCGTCTAAAAATGGAACTTTATTTTGGCGACAAAAACAAATCATGTAACACCTCGTTTGCTAAAAGCATCATGACCTAAATGCTCGTTTTCAAAAAGATATTTATGTTGTTTTTCTTGCTTTGGTAATTAAGCTTGAATGTTTATAAAGGGCTAGCAGGGCCCCGCGGTTTCACCCGCATAATTGTTGATTCCGTGGGAATATCGAGATAAAAATTATCCTATGTGTTATTCTGATGTATAAGCTATATTACTGCAAAGTTTTATCAAAATCTGTTCAGTAGTTTTTGCGTGAAAGAGTAACAAACATCATTGCGTTATTTTTTTTATTACTTTGTTTTTGTTATATAACTTGGATTTTTTATGTATATTTTTAACTGTGTTTAGTTTAGTTTGTGATCATCCTATGCGAGTCGCAATAAATACTTTTTCTTTCTTTCTTTCTTTTCTTTATTTACGTTGTGGATAAGACGAATTCTCAAACATATTATGTAGCAATGGATTAGGAATTTCTATCAACAATGTATTACACAACTGGGGTGCTGGTTTAGAAGTAAAGTGTTACCCTACCTTGTGGAAGTCAAATAGGCAGTCGCTCTATGTAAAGGATTGGTATTCAGCTGCATCCGGTTAGACTGGAAGCTGACAAGACAGTTGGAAAATGGCTAGGCAGATGATGATGAATCCACCAGGGTCCTGATGGATGACGTCGAAAAGTATTTTGAGAAAAATAATCGTACGTCCTGCGATATGTTTTTTCGAAGGAAGATTTCGCCAACCCGTCTTGAGCAAGCTTGGTGATCAATGCTCGTGGGTTGTGCCTTTTCTGTATGAGAAGAGCCTTTGCCCCGCAGTGCGACAACAAAAGTGGCACTCCGGGAGTGCCAACAGAAGTGAAAACTTAACAATTACGTGTGTATTTTTTGAATCGTCACATAAACAAAACACAAACAGAATACTTTGCCATCACTCACTGACATATCGGATATACATTAAAACCGAGTACATCCCGAGGACAGCCGAACACATCCGAATGTAGCGCGATGTCGGTAACAGTGTCGCGAGTTCAATGGTTTTTTCCCATCTCAAAAAATGCTCAACGCGCCTAAAGTTTTCACTTCAATAATAGGCTGGTATAATAATCGATCTTCCTTCGTGATAAGTCATTAACTTGTTTATTTCTTGAAATCTTTGAACCCACACTGTCTTGAATCATTATTTCAATGTCAGTGTCTTAAGACTTAAGATTGTTGTGGGCGTTGAGTGGTTGAACTGTAACAAAGAAGTATTATTGATGATATACTATCATATAATACGGCCATGGTTGTATGCAGACGATGGGCCATAATTATCATGTTTGGGAAGCAATCAAGAGTCAGTTGAAATTGTTTTCTCGAGTTTTTCTGGAGCTTTTATTAAATACTAGCTGTGCCCGCAACTTTTTATAACATCAGCTATCTGCCAGTCAAAATCGGTCCAGCCGTTTCGGAGATTACCGGGAACAAACAGACATATGTCGATGCGTGGGAGCTCCAGTGCCTTAGGCATCTTCTGGGCACGCTCGTTCCATCATAGACCTCATCCATCGCTTTCCATCAGGCGTGATCGAGGTCAAGAGCGGGCGCATTCAGCAATAAAAATAAAAGTCTGCTTTCCTAACGTAAATACGCTTTCAAAGTGCTTTGTCATATCATTTTTGGGAAAAAATACATTGACGTCGATGTTTCTCCAAATGAGCGATATATGTATGTAAAATCCAGAATGTTCTGTTACTGAAGATTCAGCGTCAGTCGCTATTTTTATTACGCCTTTTAAGAGCTCCATTCCCGGACGATGGAAATATCCTTCCAAAGAGTCTTGGAGCTAAAATTAGCGTCTCCAGGAAGATGTAGGGATATCTGCTAATTATATGGCAACCTTAATATTATTGCCGGGAGTGTGGTGCTCGTTGAAATCATTTTATACTGCAGTTTTACTGTTGACGATTAAATCTTAATAATCTTGGCATGGTATTTCGCTCACAGTTTCTTTTCTCGATGATTTGCTTGCGTGGATACCATTTTATAGCTCGTTATGCTGTGGGGGGGGGGGGGGGTAAATAATAACAACCGCTCGGGTCGATTGAAGGTTAAGCTACGCTTGCCGAGGTCGGTTCGTGGATGGTGATCAACCATTACATATCGATATATCCCGGTGCTTCAGAAAGCACATTCCCACAGTCATTTATAGATCTTTGAATGTCGATATAGGTAGTAAGTAACCCGAAAGTCGGACAGTCTTGGCTGCGTTTCCACCAGAGATGAGCGAGGATGCGTAGCGAGGGATGTGTGTAAAACTAACCAATAACAACGTTGACTTAGTTCAAGCTCTGAAGATGAAGCGATGTTATTGGTTTGTTTCACACACATCCCTCGCTACGCATCCTCGCTCATCTCTGGTGGAAAGGCAGCCTTAGCTGGTATCGTATTATGGGTTGTCCACAAGTCGCTCCATGTATGTAAAATACTGGTATTCAGCTGCATCTGCTTAAACTGGAAGCCGACCCCAACATAGTTGGGAAAAGGCTAGGCAGATGATGACTTCTTTATGCTATGAACATTGATTGATAATTCGGTCATCATCCACAAAAACCTAAGCGGCCATTTTTTTTAGCTTGACTCATGCAAGAATGACGAACAGCGCAAATGTTTTATTTCATTTCCGAAACAATATGACGACTCGTGGTTCAATAAACACGTGCTCAAACATTGCAGTTTATTTAAAATGCGTGACTATCTTGACTGTTATTTTTTATTTTTATTTCATCAATATAAATTCCTTGCTAGGGCGTTTTAAAGTAAATAAACTTGCTTACAAAGTTGGAGATTCTTCGCGCCAATTTTTGACAGATGTGCTCCTGCATCTGTCAATAGTTGTCTGACAGATGACAGCTGTCACTGTTTCTTTTTTTTCATTGCGCTTTGTTTAAAGGCATTTGATTGACAGTGGCCACTTTAAGCCCTTCCAAAAATAATGCAAACATAAAATTACAAATAATTGATCGTCACAACGAAATTCTGTGCTAACTCCCGAAAAATCGCAAAAACTTGCCAAAACCTCGTTTACTTATGAAAACAATTACATTATTACGTATAAATAAACTGCATTGTAAGATTAATTGTAATGTCGGGAAAATGGAACGTCTCCTTGTGTGTGACCTCAAATAAATATAAAGAAAGGACATGATGTGAAATGTACAGGAATGTTTTGATTCAAAAGCTTCTATAAAGTAGACAAAGGGAGTGCTGCCAACTGCCGAGACTGCAGTCTTCCTGGTACTGGGCAATCAAACCTATTTAGAGAAAGTTATTGAGGTCAAAAGCGGTGGAAAATTCTGGTTCCTTCATTCTTATGTGCTAGGGACGGCCAAAATGTACTTTTAACGCGTGTTTTGAAATACTTCATCGTGATGAAATTGACATAGCATAATCAGCCTATAATGTTCCCACTGCTGGGACATAAGCCTCCTCTCTATGAGAGGGAGTGGGCTTGAATCCACGCGGGCCCAGTGCGGGTTGGTGGATGTCACATGTCTTCGGATTTTTGGTTCTAAGAACTAATATTATTGAGAACTGCAGTGAACATTAGCGTCATAAACGAATACGTTTACATGGTACTTGCAGGTCTGATAATCTCTTCAACCCGGTATTTCGCAGCCCTCTGCTCATAATGAAAATTGATGCTTATCATATAAACTTTCATTTGATGTATATGTGGTTTTTATTGGACATTACCGGCCAAAACGCCCATCATTCTTTTCTTACGTTTTCTGCAATTTGCAGGTCAATGTCAGGTTATTTGTTGAACTAAATACGATTTGCGGCCGTAACAACTATGTTTACAGAATTATAATAATTAAAATCACCAACACCTATTGAATGACTATTTCAATAAATCAATCAATAGGATTACATGTACTTAGAGGGTTTGGTCCACAGAACAGTAAAAGATTTTATCTGTTCTGTGGTTTGGTCCGTCCATTTTATTTTTAACTAGCGGCCCGCCCCAGCTGTAAGGATGTAAGGATGAGGATTCAAAATGGCGGCCACGCATGAAACCATAAAATCGATAGCTGACATTAATCATCATCTGCCTAGCCTTTTCCCAATTATGTTGGGGTCGGCTTCCGGTCTAACCGGATGCAGCTGAATACCAGTATTTTACATGGAGCGACTGCTTATCTGACCTCCACAACCCAGTTACTGGGTAATGCGATACCCCTTGGCAAGACTGGTTGTCAGACTTTCGGACTTCTCACTACCCGTAACGATTGGCAAAGATCCACGAATGACAGCCGGGACCAACGGCTTAACGTGCTTTCCGAGGCACGGAGGGGTCTCGGTATGTAAAGATGGTCACCCATCCACAGTGCAACCGCGGCAAGCGTAGCTTAACCTGATCGATCGACCTGTGCGGCTGTTATTATTTAGCCACGGTGCCCTCTCTCGATAGCTGACATCAATGCAAACGGAAAATATAATAGTACCAAACCTCGCAAAGCATCACGTTTCCAAGATATTAATAACCAAAATCAAACTCAAAATATTTTTTTTCACATAAACCTACATGGGCACTTATGAAACGTCAGAAGCTAGGTGCTAGGTTCCAATTGGTCGTTTCCTATGGAGAAGAACCGGCAAGAAACTCCACGGTTACTCTTTTAAAAAAATAATTGGATTTTAAAATGTTTTTAAGTTACAGTAGGTATGGGAGGACAGCGTAGGCCTGTCAACAAGTACCAGATACTTGATAAAATATACAATGGTCTACATATCTAAAGTCTACAAGGCCTACAAAGTCCAAAGGCCTACAAATAACATAAATATGGATGTCACGTGATCAACTTTGAACGTCAATGGTGCGGATTCCCTTGTTCACAAACTAAATTAAATTTAAATTCAGTGCATAGCTTTTTCTTTCTATTTCATTAAGAAAAGGACAGAAGATAAATTTTAGTTTAGTCCTGTCAAATTAATCAGCGCCTGACACTGCTCCATACAAGTGTAGACGTGATTAAAAACTTGCCTACTAAAATTACGTCAGGCGCTGATTAATTTGACAGGACTAAACTAAAATTTATCTTCTGTCCTTTTCTTAATGAAATAGAAAGAAAAAGATGCACTGAACTTAAATTTAGTTTAGTTTGTGGACAACAGAATTGGCACCATTATCGCGGAAACATGACACTTAAGGGGTGCAAAATGGCGCGTCAGTTAATATGCCAGCAGGGCAATTGCGTAACACATTATCAGTCGGAATCGGTTTCATTTTGACGGTTCAACAACATTCATTGCGTTATTTACGTTGTTGAACAGACAAATTTTTCGAACTTAAGAAGCAATGGATTAGCAATTTGCTTTTTATAAAATGATTCAGATTCCGAATGATAGTGTGTTACGCAATTCGGGCGCAGGTTCCATAAGTCTTCAATCCTCTTTCACGCGGACGAAGTCGCGGGCAGAAGTTATTAATAAAACGTGGACTGTACTGTGGTATAAGAACCTTGTGCTAAATGCCGCTGTTGAGGACATCGGGTGCCATACCCTTGTACGGTGTATCAATGTTATGCAGTAACAGTCGCCATACTGTTTTCTATGGCGCTAGTCTGTTTTAGTTTCTATATAAAGACATTAAATAATGTTATAGTTGATGTAAAGGGTCGGTAGGTTGTTGTTTCGAGATGTTGTATGGCAGCCATCTTGAAAAAAATTGCCGCCAATTTTCTTGTCAAAGTCGGAACCTTTGTGATGATTAAATATTTACTAATAATGAAGTCGATGTAAAGGGTCTGTAGATTGTCGTTTTTGTAATTGAAGGCGGCGTATGCTCCTGGAAACTGTATGGACAGCTGTTGTTTGGCAGACATCTTGAAAAAAATTTGGCGCCAATTTTTCTGTCAAAGGCGGAACTTTTTTTTATATATATTAAAAGAAATTATTTATTAAGTTTTGATTTTTGATGATTAGATGTTTCTTACCATACCATTGGCCGATATTATTCGAGTTCTTTTAAGGGTTCCGTGTCCAAAGGGTGCCAACGGGTCTCTATTACTAAGCCCCCGCTGTCCGTCCGTCTGTCTGTCTGTCAGCGGGCTGTATCTCATGATCTGTAATAGGTAGACAGTTGAAATTTTTGCTGAGTGTATATTTCTATAGCCGCTATAGTAACAAATAATAAAAATAAAATAAAGTAAAAATTTAAGGGGGTCTGTACCGAGAGACGAGCTTTTTTCGGCGCAAAATACTAGTTCCTAACTTACTTGTCAGTACGACTTATTTTGACGAGTACTTCGGCGGAGACGAGAACATTATTTTACTTACTAACCTTGATTGCGATTGTTGTCAGTTTTCATTTCGACCTGTGCTAAAAATACTTTAAATTCATAGTACTCATAAGTCTTAACTGTCTCGGCATATTTGGTCAAGGCTTTCGTATATAATGTTGTTGTATGATGGTTTATTTATTTTTGAGAACCTAGGGCTCAAATCACACCGAGATGGCAGCGAAGCGGCGAGCAGTTTCAGTGTCATATAATTTTAAACTTTATCTTCATTACTATAATACATAGTATCGCTTGAGAAACTTGAAAGGTCGCGCGGCCGCCCGCGGCGCCGCGAGCACTCCGACGACTCAAGTTTTCAAGCGATACTATGTATTATAGTAATGAAGATAAAGTTTAAAATTATATGACACTGAAACTGCTCGCCGCTTCGCTGCCATCTCGGTGTGATTTGAGCCTAACTGCACTCCTGTCGAGTTCAAGTTGATATTGAATGTGATGTTCCATTTAAAGCTACACATTTTATAACATTCAGGGGACTCGGGGCTAAATAATTGCAGCCACAGCGGTCGATCTACAAGGTTAAGCAACGCTTGCCGAGGTCTGTCCGTGGATGGATTCATTAAATATACAGAGACTTCTCCGTGCCTCGGAAAGCACGTTACGCAGTTGATCCCGGCTGTCATTCGTAGATCCTTGACAGTCGTTGCGGGTAGTCAGACTCCCAAAAGTCTGACAACCAGTAAATTGCCAAGAGGTATCGTGTTATCCAGTAACTGGACTGTTGAGATCAAACAGGCAGTCGCTCCATGTAAAATACAGGTGTTTAGCTGCATTCGGTTAGACTGAAAGCTGACCCACATAGTTGATAAAACGCTACGCAAATTGATATTTGTCGGCAGGAGTGTTTTGCTATCATATAAGTAGTGGACTTTGGTTTGCCAGGACGCTAGTGATAGCGCCAAACACGTAACTGAACTCTGGGCCAAATCCAGTCAGATTGCCATCGACACGCTAAGAAGATAATAAGTAGTTTATGGGCCACCCAGGCCCACCATCCACCACCCGACTTCGTTAAGAGGACTACATGACCTAAAGCGCGGTCTTTGTCGGACTGCATAGAAAAGAAAGAGAAGCGCGATGCCACAACGCTGGTAATTTATTGCAAAATATGAAGCAATTATCGATTTACGAAAAATCTAGTGTTTGGACAAAAAAACTAAAACACTATAGTTTTAGTATGTTGCTTGTAGAATAATCTTGACAAAAAATCATAATGATTGTATGTATATTAGTATGAATTTTGTTGTAAAAAAAAAGTTTTTAGAGGTATCTTCATGATTTTTTTCTATCGTACCAAATAAGTTGTATTATGTTTTCAACACACTATCTTCCTAGCATTTATCCTGAAGAATATCATATATTTTTTTGATTTTTTTTACTGTAGTCGATCATAAACTTTTATTGTTTCTAAAACTTGCGTTTTTTGCGTTTAGGTCCTGTAAGCCCCATTTGCCTTCTGGGCGTGAATTGCCGTGGCGTATATGGAAAGCTGAAGCTCTCAATCGATTGCGTACCGAAGTAGTCCGCTGCAGACACAATTTGTCGAAGAGGGAGATTACAGACCCATCCAACACCCAGTGCGAGTGCGGTGCCTCTGATCAGACCATGCCGAGTGTCCGAAGTGCCCGTTTACCTGCACCTTGGATGACCTAAAAAACCGGCCAAGTGCGAGTCGGATTCGCACACGAAGGGTTCCGTACCACCGTACGATATTTAACACCACTTATTGATATCGAGCAAAAATAGGCAAAAAATGGCGTTTTTTGTATGGGAGCTCCCCTTAAATATTTATTTTATTTTAATTTTATTATTAAAGTAAAAATACAACTGAGTACAACTTTGTTTTTAGTATTTGTTGTTATAGCGGCAACAGAAATACATAATTTGTGAAAATTTCAACTGTCTAGCTATCTCGGTTCTTGAGGTACAGACAGACGGACGAACAGACAGCGAAGTCTTAGTAATAGGGTCCCGTTATTAACCTTTGGGTACGGAACCCTAAAAATGCCACTGATGCCGCATTAACATGGAAGAGTACGAACGAAAAAAGAAGTTAAACCATTCAAAGTAACAAATTCAAATAGCACGTGCCGTGTTTTCCAAACATTCGAATGTTTTCCGAGTCTAAGCGGTCTACGTCCGGACAACTTCACCTTTGGAGGACCTCGGAGAATGTTCAACGTTCCCGAACGACTTTCAAATAAAAATAGATTTCTGAACGCGTCTGTTTCCTTTTATCTACCCACAGTAGTAATTTGATGTTTGATGATGGGTAAGTGAACTAATTGGGACAGTTCTGAGGGTGTAAAGAAAGACAGCTGCGTTAGTTGGCCGCATAAGATGGATTGGTCACCTGGCGAAGGTCGCGGGATCCGATAGATGTGGGAAGCACAGCTCGCGTAACGTTTCAAACGCGGTTCAGCGACAAATTGCGATCTTTCATTCACTATTAACGATCCAAATGCCGCTGAGAGTATTGGACGTCATGGTACGAGTTTGAGCGATGCAGTTTAGGAACCTAAACTGAAATGTCTTGCTTTTGAATCGTTTTTAATTAGATCATGGTAGGCCACCAGCTCGCGTAGCATGACCAATTCTATCAAGACAAGGCAGTTATTTCTATCCATCTCGAAATCTATTCTGCCCGAGCGCGGGGCGACTCGTAGACTCACGTTTCTATGAAGAGACAGACATTTTTATTCTTTCCATAGCAAAGGGGAGCAAATTTTAAAATCAATAAAGATTCTTGTCTAAGTCCAATGTGTCGTATGGTCCGGCGTTTCTAAATTTGCCAAAGATGTAAACAACAATGGCCGCTCGAAATTGAATAAAATCTATGTATAATACGCGCCACGAAAGATGAGACTTGACAAGCTCAGTAGTAGGGAGTTTGCGCAGGTAAGCCGTGTAGGAAATAGTTACCCATTATGGGTAACTATATCCTACACGACTTCCTTCAAAGAGACTTCCTTCAAAGTTCGTTGGTCTAACTGCGTCAAGTCCAATCTGAGTTGCTTTTTTAGGTATTTCGTCTATTTTCTGTACTTTACATTCAATATCTAGAATTCGGATCTTGTATTTTTCCATTCCATGTTTTTTAAAAAGATGCTAGGTACTGTACCTATTGTATAAAAATTTTGACAAGCTGACTTCATGATTTTGACCACGGAAAAAGTTGGAATTTCTAATTTTTTATACCTACGCCTGTTAAAAAAAATACTTTTTTAAGAATAGTCTTTGACTTTTCCATCGAGTTTCTTTACATTTGCAATTGTCGTTTAGTTAATAATATAATCTATAGTTACACACAATTGGTTTTTAAAACCCGATTTCAAACATTCATAGTGAACTCAAGACTGTCAGTCGTAAAATCATAACGATATCATCATTCTCTATAATTATTAAATTGTCAAATTAATACATAACTTGACGTTTTATAGTAGTTTCATAAACTAAATTAGCGTAAAAAACATCCCACAAAAAAGGTTCAAACTCTCCTCTCAAGTCTGTCCATCCATGCGAAGAAAATCTACGCCGAAGAAAAACGCACGCTTCCCGCCAAAATTTACGTCAGCGCAGTGTTTTTTTTTCGCGTTCGACCGGCAAAGAGTTCAAGGTTATTCTGCCAATGTTGGATGAGAGACGAATAAATATTTTCCTATGAACTGGTTCTCTTTTAGAACACGTGATAGTTTTTTTTTAAGTTTATCATGAAGGTTTTTACTTGAAAGTTTAATTGTCTTTTTCGGTTTTTTATAATTTATGTAGTCGATTTTTGAAAGTTACGTCACTAATCATGTAGTTGCGTAGTGAAATGGGTTCAGCGCCATTTAAATTATTATTTTGTTAATTTGCATTGAAACAATACAAATTCGAATGCACCAGAGGTTATTGTAAGTTTTCCTACATTCACTCTAAAATAATAGAAATTAGAATTGCTAAACTATTTTTAGTTAGCGACTCTCGAGTTCTAAGCAGGCTGTGGTTTGTGTTACTTAAATATATATTATTTTTAAATAATAACTTTTTATGGAAGGAAACAAAATAACATGCAGGCTGTTTTCGTCGCGAGTTCATGTAGTAATAAAAAAAAAACAAGGCTGTACGAAGTTCAGTCAGTGCTACAGAAAAACAAACATGACCGTCACTATGTGTAAAGTAGGCACTTAAAGTGACGTGTCTTTGGTAATTTGGTGGCATTGCGTTGCGTATTATGACGTCAGGTACCAGCTCTATACTTTTTAAAATACCTTCTTACATATCCATATACTAAGTTTGGTTTTAACGCGCTAATCTCTGGAAGTACTAGACGGATTTAGAAAAATCTTTTTGCATTTTATATCCCAATTCTTGAGGAAGGTTATAATAGTCAGAAAAAACGCGAAGGTCGCGAATACGAAGTAAGTAATAGCACGGGCGACCAATAAAAAGGGAGTTTTATAAAAACGTGGCTGTTTTTGAAGTGAAGACTTCTTTAGGCGCGTTGGGCATTTTTTGAGATGGGAAAAAACTATTGAACTCGCGCCACTGTTGCCGTAATCGACACCGCTTCGGATGTGTTCGGCTGTCCTCGGGATGTAATCGGTTTTAATGTATATCCGATATGTCAGTGAGTGATAGCAAAGTATTCTGTTCGTGTTTTGTTTTCACTTCTGTCGGCACTCCCAGAGTGCTACTGATAAAATAGGGTGTCTTACGACTTCCAGGCGAACGAATTCGAGGGTAGAAGCTAGTAAAAAACGTGGTAATTACTGTCCGGATAGCAACAAAGCAAAAAACTATTTCTAACGGCTAACTCGTGTGGCTGAATTTTACTCCTTTATGTAATTCTAAAATGGAAACCGTTAGGCGTGCGCACATTATGGCATATTGCCAGGTAACCAACGTAATAACACATAACTGTACTTAGGCTATCAGATAAGCCAGATAAAAGCCGAAAAACATAACAACTCATTTATCGAAAAGCCTTTGAAAATAACCTTGACGACATATCATAACTATACCTTGTTCCCCGAATCTATAGTCCACATTTCGCCAGTTATGTTTAAGTCTCATGTAATAGGAGGCAAGCCTATTGCCACCACGAGAGGCGATATTATGGACGAAGTACACCATCATCTGCCTAGCCTTTTCCCAACTATGTCGGGGTCGGCTTCCAGTCTAACCGGATGCAGCTGAATACCAGTATTTTACATGGAGCGACTGCCTATCTGACCTCCACAACCCAGTTACTGAGAGATAACTTATGCCACTCGTGTTTAATAATATGTGTTTTCTTGTTCCATTTAATACCTAAGTTGGCTTTGATTTATGACTCGACTTTGTCAAAGTCATGTTGATCAGACCTACCGGTGACCTGATTTTGAAGCATGCTTTGTTTTGTCCTTACTGTTTAAGGGGCCGACTCTACGGGCGAGAGATTCGCGGCGATATTATCGTCGTGCCACGTATTTCTTTCTATACACTCTCTTAGAACGTGTCTCCACACGGCGATATCATCGCGGCGAAAATTTGATGGCACGGCGAGACTATCGCCGCGATTCTCTCGCTCGTGGAGACGGCCCCTAAGTCAAGAGCAGTAGTGGCCCAGTGGTAACGGCCCCGACTTACGAGCTATAGGCCGTGAGTTCGTACCCAGGCAGGCACTTTGAATAATATCATCACCACTGCTCCCAAAACGGTGAAGGAAAACATTGTGAGGAAACCCCGGGTTCTAGAACCAAAATTCGAAGACGTGACATCTACCAACCCGCACTGGGCACGCGTGGTAGATTATAGCCCACTCCCTCTCGAAGACAGGAAGCCTGTGTCCCAGCAGTGGGAACATTATGGGCTGATTATGCTTATTCAAGTCTAGTATGAAATGAAACCATTTTAATTAAAAAAAAAAAAAAACGTTTTAGGCAGGTTCTCCGATTAATCACTCGCCATAACTCTAGCCAGTAATGTACCACTGCAGGACAAAGGCCTCGCTCTCCCTTTTCCACACAATTCTGTATTGCCTGCCGCGATGGCGTCGTGCGTTTAGTGGGGCTTAATCTGTGGTTCTTTTAGCCCATTTCTCGTATGACACATGCGCCAGACATGTCCGGTCTCCTTTAAGCCTAGCGGCTGTCTGTGTAACGTCCGCGCGTGATTTTGGTTTCGACTAAAACTACAAACAAATTATGTGCTACTTGTGCAAAACATTAGCCTAGTTTTAGATGCACCAAAAACAGCAGTAAAGCATAAGTAACTATAGCGCCCTTGCAAATATTAGAAAGTTCGCCAATTAGCCAGTAGAAAGCGTTACGCATAAAACCGTAGATCCATAGAGAATTGTGAAAGTACATTACGCACACGCCAATTTTTTGGCGCCATTTTTACTGTCACTGTCAAACAAACTGGTCGTCATTGTCTATGGTTCTATGTTATGGTTATAAAAAGTACCGTACGTGATGCAGTTCACATAATGACCAGTATGTTTTTGCAAGATGGGAAGTAGAAAAAGATTATTTGAAATTTTGACTAACCAATACTTTCTTACAACTGCAGTTAATTAATTTCCATTTGTAACCAATTCGAGCACAATGTAGGATATTACGCAATTCTATTGTTTATATTAATATAATTGCCTTTGTTTCTTTGTTACGACACCTAAACTGAATGTAACAGTTACAATTTGCAAAAGTTGATGGAAAGATAGATCCCTCCCACATTTAACCCGTTTGCCTTCAAATAAAGAGTGAACAGGCATCTTCTGGGCACGCTCGTTCCATCATAGACCTCATCTATCACTTTCCATCAGGCGTGGTCGGGGTCAAGAGCGGGCCCATTTAGCAATAAAAAAAGATAGTTTCATATTACCCAGTAACTGAGTTCAGGGGTTGTTAGAGGTAAGATAGGCAGTCGCTCAGTGTATACTGGTTTTAAGCGCAAGTGATGGCCGTTTTGCGTTGATGTGACGTATATTTTCCCCCTAATAGTTATTTTTATTTATTGTTTTTATTTTTTTTTGGAGTTTGTGTTCATTGCGTCATGTTTACCGTAAATAAACATATTTTTAACCGACTTCCAAAAAAGGAGGAGGTTCTCAATTCTGTTCTGATGTTTATAATAATATATTTTTTTTAATGTTTGTTCGGGCATAACTCCGTTATATACAGGGTTAGTTTTCAAAGACCAGCCACAACTTTCTCCATGGGACCAATATCATAATCATAATCAGCCTATAATGTGCCCTCTGCTGGGACACAGGCCTCCTTTCTGTAAGAGGGAGTGGGCCGTACCTAATCCACCACGCGGGCCCAGTGCGGGTTGGTAGATGTCACATGTCTTCGAATTTTTTGGTTCTAGGAGATGCCGGTTTCCTCACGATGTTTTCCTTCACCGTTTTGAGAGCACAATATAGTATACTATATATACATATAGTAGTTAGAGGTGCACTTCTGCCTAACCTTTCAGAGAATTCAGGCGCGATGGTATATTTGGTTGCCTTTACAACCGTCGCAGAATCTAATTTCAATGTTTTGCTCATTTGCGGTTTCAATCTGGTTTTGAACGTGTCCTTTGTTTGTTATGAGTTTATAACGATGACTAAGACCTCGTTATTAATTTTATTACGACTGGTTCACCGGTGTTGAGACCCGAGACTCCGAGAGTTCAATATTTATCAGTCATCAGTGACTCCCAGACCGTGCTAGAAGGTAGACGTACTGGTGGAGCGATGTCAATTTTGTTACGATGTTAATAATAACTTGTTTAATTTAGTGGTTGCATGCGGTACTGTTAAGCAGGACGCAGGAGGTCCTAGGTTCGATGACCAGCTATTCACAACCATCCGACAAGCTATCGTATCGAAAATGACACATTTTGATAACCTGATGTGTCTGGCCCCGGACAGCAAACAACTGTCGGAAGATCAGCAGTCACCTATTTAATTTAAACGGACATAATTTTCGGGTTTTGGACTTGAGAACAGCGTTTAGAGGACTACGATAACATTGATTGATGTTCGATACGGTACGGAAGCGTATCGAGTGCTTGTATTGTGAATAGTTATGCTGGTCCGGCAAAATGATAATGGGTTTTTCCATCTGGAATTTCTCAGTAGCATCCCGAAGCCTGGAAATGGGGTGTTCCTCGAAACCGAAACACACCAGTTTCGAAAAGCACCAAAAGAATTCCTCGAAAAAAAAAACGAAATAAAAATAATATAATTTTATTCCTCGAAATGCATCAACGATGAAACAGAAGTGAGTAGAGCTTGAAGGATTCATAATAAAATGATATCGATAGACGTTTCATTTGGTGCGTTTCGAGGAATACCCCTGGAAATGTGCCTGGTTAACGGCAGTATGCTCTCCCGGTCTCCCCCATTACATGGGACTTGTGTAAATGTGTACTATAGTTTCACCTCTGCCTAACCTTTTGAAGATTCGAGGCACGATGTTATGTATGTTCTAAAGTAGCCCACGAAATACAACCGCGTTTGTTTGTTGGACTACTTCATAGAAATCAAAATAATTATTATAATTAGATTTCTGTAGGCTACCCTCCACCTTAAAGTCATTGTAGAACGTCAAAATCAAGAAAAAGATAACAGTAGCTTTAGCAGATGGTCTGAAATCCGTTGCATTGCAGTTGCGCATTCGTGGTCCTTGACCTAGAGTGCGCACGTGTTTCAAACAGCTGGTGACAAGACGCATTTAGAAGTGAATAAAGCTTATGATACTGTTTCAGAGCACAGTTTTACTGAGGAAAATGTCGTTAGGAAAGTTTTGAGTGTGAATGTTTATGGCGATGAGTAGGGAAAGACCAAAGAAACGATGGATGGACTGTGTGAATGATGATATGGTTAGAAAGGGGGTGACTACCGAGATGGCGACTAATAGAGAAGCATGGAAGAAGAAGACATGTTGCGTCGACCCCAAATAAATTTGGATAAGGGCAGGAGACTGATGATCACACTATCAGACGATTTTACTGATGACTCCAACCTACATCATCCCACTGCTGGCTTGGCAATGGCCTCTCCTTATGACTTGTAACTAGTCATCATCTGCCTAGCCTTTTCCCAACTATTTTGGGGTCGGCTTCCAGTCTAACCGGATGCAGCTGAATACCAGTATTTTACATGGAGCGACTGCCTATCTGACCTCCAAAACCCAGTTACTGGGTAATACGATATTCCCCTGGGAAGACTGGTTGTCAGACTTTCGGGCTTCTGACTACCCGTAACGACTGTAAAAGATCCACGAATGACAGTCGGGACCAACGGCTTAACGTGCTTTCCGCATGGTGGGGTCTCGGTATGTAAAGATGGTCACCCATCCACAGATCAAGCGCGGCAAGCTTAGCTTAACCTGATCGATCGATCTGTGCAGCTGTTATTATTTAGCCACGGGCCCCCTCGGACTTTAACAAAATAAATAAATTTTCAAATAGGACGTTTTTTTACTACAGAACTTTGTCGAAAATGGCAAAATAAAATTGACACCTGAAGCTGTAATATACACAGTACACCCTCTTTATGATCAGAGGGGCAATTCCCGTATTTTAAGAACGTTCGCATTCAAATCTCAGTCGCAATCTCATCTCAGCGACAATCAATGTCAAAAACTTGACAAAAAATGTAGGGACATAAGAGGTATTCTGAGAATACCCCTATGATTCGTATTTATATTTAAAAAAAATGTAGTGTACCTATCGAGGATAAAATAGTACGGAAAATATAAAGAAGAAAAATACTAATTGACACAGTTGTTATGAGTTATGCATTGTCCTGTCACCTGTCCTCAGTAATGATCTGTTTACTATTAGTTTTATTATTCCATTAATTCCTTTGTTTATAAAATAATAACAAAATATGTGCTACAATTTTGCTATGATCGCAAACATTGTTTACGGCATAGGCAGTACTTCCATTTACCTTGACCTCGCTTTCCTTTGTGGCTGCACCCGTCAGTAGGTCTTAATTTACTGGCTGGCAACATTTGGATGGCAGCCATGACAGGGAAACGGCCTTTATGTCATCCCAATGACGTTCTGAACAAAAGCAGGTTGAAAGAGTTCGATGCATACGGCTTTCCTATTTTTGGCTGTATGCGTTACGATCTTTGCGCATTTTAATAATCTGTGCATAAAAGATTTTATGATATTTTTTTTCTTATGGTTTTGCGTGGGTCAAGTTCATTCGTTTGTGATTGAATCTATTTTTGTCATTTTTATTTGATTCTCTCGTAAATATCTTGTTTTCTTTTGAATAAACAAAAACGTTCTTTAACGTTATTATATTTTATTTATATCTAAAGAAGTTGCTGCTTTCGACTTTTTTACACCTGCTTATTTCAATTTCAGTTCTGAGATTTGCAAAATCCTTTCTAATTGTACCTTTACACCCTCTTAAGAACATGAGGGGCTCGTGGCTAAATAATAAATCCACACGGGTCGATCGAGGGTTAATGTACGCTTGCCGCGGACGGTTTGCGGATGGGCGACCATCCATTATATATCGACCCTCCGTGCCTCAGAAAGCACGTTAAGGTCCCGGCTGACACTTGTAGATCTTTGACAGTCCAGGAATTCTAGGATTTTACATGGAGCGACTGCCTATCTAACCTCCACAGCCCAGTTACTGGGTAACACGATATAACTTGGTAAGACTAGGTAGCTGTGAGACCTTCTGCTGACTACCCGTAACAACAGCCAACGAAATCTTTCGTCTAACTATTTCAATTGTTACATACCTAATATTGTAAATAAGCAAGTTCTTCTAACTGAACAGACAGCTGTGCTGCTGGGGAGTTTGTTGCGCCACTTCGTCTTCCCAGCTAAAGCACTAGGAAGTGGTGACGAGTGGTTGTTTTGGGGGACTGTCTTATGTAATTTTAACGTTCAAAAAGTGCGTAGTTACGGGTAGTCAGAAGGCCAGAGGGGCAATTCTCGTAATGTTAAGAACGTTCACAGTCTGATCTCAGTCTCAATCTGTCAGAAACACATCTAATTTCCCTACATTTTGAAGTTTTTGACATATGTTTGTCGCCGAGATGAGACTGCGACTAGATTTTGAACGTTTTAAATTACGAGAATTTGCCTTCAGAAGTTTGAATACCAGTCTTACCAAGTCACGCCAACATATTTGTGAAAAGGCTAGGCAGATTTCGACCCTTATAAGAACATAATCATCTTCCATATTTCTATCTTCAATGGTTTAGGCCATACGTTGTCTCTCTGTGTCACATATCACTGTTTTCATCTATAAAGTGACTACAGTATTGAGCACATGCAAGTCATGCAACATTCGTGTCATTAGGTAATACTACGTTCTAATATAATAATATTTCTTCAACGTTTGCACGTGTACCTTCATAGTTACGACGCATAACGATATTGATAATATGATTACTGTAATATCGTCCGATCACAAATCACAATGTATTGGTCTACCTTTGGCGTAGTTTCAACTTCTGAGCTGTGTTATCACTTATCATATTATTCGAGGGGCTCGTGGCTAATTGATAACAGCCGCACCGGTCGATTGAAAGTTAAGCTGCACTTGCCTTGTCGGTTCGTGTATGGGTGACCATTCACTATCTATATCGAGACCTTTCTGTGCCTCGGAAAGCACGTTAAACCGTTGTTCGTCATTCGGAGATCTTTAATAGTCGTTACGGGTAGTCAGAAGCCCGAAAGTCTGACAACCGGTCTTACTAAGCGGTATCGTGTTACCCAGTAACTGGGTTCATGGGTTGTGGGGGTTAGATTGGAAGACGCTCCAGGTACCTAACATAGAGACTGGTATTCAGCTGTATCCGGTTAGAATGTGCGACTCCAACATAGTTGAGAAAAAGGCCAGGCAGATGGAGAGAAATGCCAAATAAATACTAAACTTGTCTTCGACTAAAAGTTACTTAACGACTAGTGACAGCGTCGCCGTATGCCCTATTTTGTTTAGTCACATAGTCGCCAAATTAGTCACTTAATTGATTCACCCCTGCAACGGACGTTAAAAATAAATCTAAGAGCGATACTCTTAGCCCATCTCTAATACAAGAACAGTAAATAAAAACACAAAGCTGCCATGATGGTGGAGATAAAACTGGATATCTGTATATGGCGACACCGCTCTGAGTCAGACGGCCTAAGGCCTCGCCATTTTGGGATACGATCAACTGCAATCGATGTTACAGTACTTTATCAATCGTGTGGCGCTTAAAAAGAAGGCAAATATTGTAAACTTGATTTTAGCAAGTTTTCTTATATTCAAATCTGACATTTTTTTTTTGTCAGGAATTTAAGGTACACCATGGAGGTTTGATAAGACGAAAAAGTAAGTAAAGTAGGCATAAAAGTCAAAGATAGCGATTTCAACATAAAGGAGCACTAGAAGAGCCCTATAAAATACGTCGTACCATCATAAATTACGTCAGAAAGTAGACATTAATAATGAATAGATTAGATAAACAATACTGAAGAACAGATTATTCTCTTATCGAACAATAACAAAGCATTGACTTTGAATTTCAGATAATTAATTCTGTGATTTCAAAGGTTAGATTAAATTTAATTAGACATTATGTCCGTAACCAAACGTGACCATCATCATTCGCTTGCCCTTATAATAATTTATTTGGGGTTTTCTTCTTCCATACTTCTCCATTAGTCGTTATATTAGTACACACCCCTTTCTAACCATAACATCTTTCAGACAGTACATCCATCGTTTATTTGGTCTTCCGCTATCGCAGGCATGACTATAACCCCAAAAAAAGCAACTACAATGGAACACGTTCAGCACATCTCAACCGCGTTCGAGAGCTGTCAGTGTCAAAATTATTATGGAGTTTGGACACTGACAGCTCTTGAACGTCTCGAAGTTTCTTTGGTGAAATTCACCCTAAGAGCTAGGGCTTTCTTCTTCATAGATTTCCTTGCGGTTAGATTCCAACCTAACGAGATGCTGATGTATGTAGCTAGCGAAAATAGTTACGAGATTCCGATTTACGCAAATCTATTGTTCTCCAACGCGATGTATTCTGTTTGAAAACGATTGGACTATAAATCCAGTACAAAAATAAGATAATAGTTCTTACACGTGCTGCGTAAACGTGTAACGACTACAAGTGCAAACAATACACAACGTAGTCAATCCATCCACCTAACCTTTTCCCAACTATGTTGGGGTCGGCTTCCAATCTATCCGGATGCAGCTGAATACCAGTAATTTACATGGAGCGACTGCCTATCTGACCTCCACAACCCACTACTGTTACTGGGTAACACGATACGCCTTGTAAGACTGGTTTTCAGACTTTCGGGCTTCTGACTACCCGTAACGACTGTCAAAGATCCACGAATGACAGCCGGGCCGAACGGCTTAACGTGCTTTCCGAGGCATGGTGGGGTCTTCTGACGACCCATAGCATACAGTACGTTGTGGTGGTCCTAATATGTCTATCAGTTCAGCTGGTCTCTTCTGTAAAAATCTCACTGAAAACTTCGGTGACGTGATGCTTGGGAGTGACACTATTTACAGCTCACTTCACCTAAGTTAAAGGAATTGGTTTTTTTTTTGTGAATAGATCGGCACAGCTCGAAGTGCCCTAAGTGCCCCTAACTCCGGTACATTTGAGAGGACTTAAAGAACACCACTCTAGCCGTGCAGACTTTGACCCTTGAGTTTGTTTCGGCATTTCTTATTATAGGAAATGTCGACACCATCTAGTTTATTTTCTTCTTAGGGATGATTTATATTAGAGCGGGCCGTGCCCAGGGCGTGCCGTGTCCCGTGGCCCGGACGAGGCACGGATCATGCACTGTGTAATATAAACTGCTTCATACAAAATGTATGTAACGTTTCAAATCCGTGCCCCGTCCGGGCCACGTACACGGCTCGCCCAGGGCATGGGTCCGGTCTAATATAAATCATCCCTTATTCGTGTAAATGTGATTTCGATATCATATTTACAGAATAACGAATTTCACTTTTGTGTTATTTTAATTCACCCCAACAGCATTGACAAGACTATATCTATCTTCTATCTAAATATAATTATAAAAGAAGAAACTGTCTGACTGACATATCAACGCACAGCCCAAACCGCTGTGTTTAGAGATTCAAAATTTGGCACGTAGGTTCCTTATGAGTCTAGGGGTGCACTAAGAAAGGATTTTTCAAAATTCACCCCCTAAGGGGGTGAATGGGGAAGGGTGAAATTTCACGCGGACGAAGTCGCGGTAAGAAGCTAGATATAGTATATTCGAGATCCTGCGTAGTACGTCTTTGTTGTAATCAATTGGTCGTAGCTATTATTGTACGAGTCAATCTAGCAGGTCTAGGTGTAGGCGTTAGTCTCGCAATCTGTCTACTTCGTCTTCAAACTATGTTCTTACAAGCATTTACTATTCTTTTAAATCTTATGTAAAACGGTAGTTTTTGACTTCAACATAACTTGGCTAGTTTAATATGTGGTTTAATTTTAGTCCAGGGGCCTAAGTCACACTCGGATTTTATTTGCTAGACTATAATGACAACTGCGATCGACCTTTTTTTGTCATGTTCATAAGTTCAGAATCATCGCAGCTGTCATTTTGGTTTAGCTAGCAAATTAAAAATCAGAGTTTAATTTACAGACGTTGCAATGTTCTTGTCATTGAGTGAGTTTTTGACAGCTATAATGTATGGAAAATTGTCAAAAACTCACAATGAAGAGACCATTGCAACGTTTGTAAATTAGTAGACTTGGCCCCCAGAACAGTACCTAACTTACAAAAACTTAACTAACTTAAAAAAAAATATGTTAGCAACACTATTATCAGTTAAAAACTTTCAAATCTCTTATTGCCATTTTTTGGTACAAGCTGTTTCGTTTTAGCCACTAAAACACCTAAAATTTACGTCTTATCTTGAAAGACGGAAAAAAATCGTTAAAATGACGACCCTTTGTTTCCTAAAATCTGTGCCGTTGCCAAATACATATTATTGCTATAACAAAGTGAAAAAGACTTGGTTAACAAAAATGTAGCAATTATTATCTATGCCGATTTATAATGTATCAGCCTATTATTGTCCCACTGCAGGGCAGAGGCCTCTTCTCACACAGAGAAGGCATTGCATTGATTACCACGCTTGCTCAAGCCGGGTTATAAAAAAAATACATTATTAATATTCATGGCGATAAAACGTCTAAAAATTTAATATCAACGACATTGCAGTGCAGTTGCCATGATGGCTCATTGTCCAAGGGTAAAATTAACGATTCGCAAACGAAAATTCAGGGAAAATAAAGAGATGTCGTATGATTCATTGGTCAACGTTCCCTGCACTGTAGCTTCGCAGTTTACCTTCGAGCGCGGTCGTGAGCGCGCGCTCGAAACGGAACTTCTAGTAAACAAAGAACATTGTTTTATCTCTGACGTTAGTTCAGGCGGGAATTTTTTTTTCATTATTCAATCCTTCCATATTTTTTTTAAATCTATGGTTTTTATTTGTGTTATGTTGGCAGTGTGTGTAATTTGTTTGGGGTTGGTTTTGAAGGTTGATTACGATTTTGGAAAAATTGCTGTGTTTTCGAGAATGTGTGTATTTTTGATTCGCGTTTTATTGTTGTGGAAATTAAGTTATTTTTAAATGGTGGCGTATTTTACGTTTGATTCGAAAATAATGCGTAGATGTTTGGTTTTTTTTTTCGAATTGTCAGAAAACATCTATTCTGAGTAGTAACAAACAACGCGATCTAAGTTTGACATTTGAATTCGAGTGTATTTTAATTTTACTCTCCTTTTTAGTTTTAATTTAAATTCCGCGTCTACACTGTTCATAAAAAAAAAACTTTTTTTTTATAATTTAATTAAATTGAAACTACAGCTATGTCATTGTATGTCATACGCTTTCTAGATGTCAAAAACGTTTTTAAATTAAATAAAATTCGCCTAAAGAGGTCAATTAACTCTAAATCATTACACAAACAGTTTTTACTTACTTTCGTAATCTGTATTATTTTACATGCTAATACGCGCGATTATACGACTTATGTGTGAAGGAGTAAAGTAAATAATCGCTTGTTTCGAAATAAGTCGTAAGGTTAATTTAAGTCAATAGAAGTTCGTAATATGTAATTATTGTTCTTTTGAGGGTACAAAAATGTTAGTGATATATTATGTATTCACGCTAAGCCTTTAACAAGGTAAGCAGAAAGCAGCCTTTTAAGAAAAATACGTTTCGACATAAGTAATATCTTCTACTTATCAGTAAAATGTACAGACGCCAGCACATAAACCTACTACAATCTGTCAGATTTCTGTAATAGATTTTCAACTTTATCGCTAAAGCATAAGGTTCAATGTTGATTGGGAAAATTTGACAGTTAGGTGTAGGTTGATGTGCTGGCGTCTGTACGTTTAACATTATTGTTAAAACTTGTTCTATGTCTTTAGCATTAACTTTTCTCTTTTATTGTTAACAAACTGACCCGACAGAATTTCAATAGTTCGTACAAAATCCCATAGATAAAAGGACGTTCAGGTTTTCCACAATTAAAAATATTCCAAGAAACATTTTGGACAGTTTAAAACAAAAAAATAACCAACTTGCTCCAGCCGTTTTCAAGTGCTTTACAGCGAACAGCATTTCATTTATAATATTGACTAGCTGTGCTCGCGACTTCGTTCGCGTACATGACGGAAAACTTTATAATTTTTTTGCGCGGAACCCTTATTCTTTTTCTAAAATAAAAGTAGCCTAAGTTACTCCTTATTACATCAGCTATCTGCCAGTGAAAGTCCCGTCAAATTCGGTCCAGCCGTTTCGGAGATTATCCGGAACAAACAGACACACAAAAGTTAAAAAAATCTATTTTTACTTTTTTAATTCATAATAATTATGCATTTAGTAAAAAGCTGTTATTTTGACAATGCAAACAGACAGTTCAATTTAAAATTATACAAATATATATAACATTGAAGTGTCTGTTTGTAATGTTAGATTATTAGAAATTATATTAGATAAAACTAAATCTATATAATCTATCGATTCAGTGTGGAACATATGTACCTAAATAATCCTTTTAAAGGTAAGTAACCTAACAATACTTTGCTAACTTCTAACGTCATATATCACGAAAGCAGACGCTCTAAATTTAAATTTTAAATCTAGTTTGGAATTCTAGAATTTATAATTGGAATGAAAAATTTTGACAGTTGTTAAGTAATGTCAAAAGTCGAAATGCAAATGAGGTTGGATAACTTTTTGAGTAGCGACGCCTATTTCGGTGTTGAGGACCTACATGTCACGGTAGGGTTCAAGGCCTCACAGATAATTGCTATTGTTAAAAAATAAGAGGTCAATCACCCATACCTTTATATCGCAAGTGTTCGCGAACAAATTAAGGGGTTTATTTATAAACGTTACTTAAAGTTAATAATGATTAACGTATTTAACCACACATTTTTGATGTTTAAACGTTTATAAATGAAGGGGTAATTCCACAGTTCTATGTCTAGCTAAACTATATTAGAAAAAGATTTTTTTTGTTTGTTTGTTACGCTTTCACGCAAAAACGGCTGAACGGATTTGAATGAAATTTGACACATGGGTAGACCATGACCTGAGTTAGGACATATGTTACTTTTATCCCGATATTCCTACGGGATCGAGACTTATGCGGGTTAAAGCGCAGCTAGTAAATACTAAAATTAGGATTTTTGTGCCATCTGTTAAAATACTTTTTTTATTTTTTATTATTAGCCATTAATGTCCCACTGTTGGGCAAAGGCCTCGCTACTGTCTTTCCA
The DNA here is from genome assembly GCA_914767645.1 of Hydraecia micacea. Lineage (NCBI taxonomy): Eukaryota > Metazoa > Arthropoda > Insecta > Lepidoptera > Noctuidae > Hydraecia > Hydraecia micacea. Next base: position 5,579,901 of record OU611805.1, read on the forward strand.
CCTCTCTCAATCCATAGCTGCCAAGGACCAATATTTATTTAAAAAAAAATGATAATGTAAAAAATACCACCTACTACATAAATAAAATGATAAACGTTTTTTAACATGCAAAATAAGCGTTTTAGAAACCATAATATGTTTACGACTTCGCCAAACGAAAATACACACTACCAACAAAACAACTTTTCCGCGTAACAAATAAATAGGTACTGCCAACATAACTAACTTATTTAATTTGAATATGGAAATTAGGAGTACAATGGTTGTTTGCACTGATAGCTAATTACCTGACTATTTCACTGAATCTTGTGACAACGAATTGAAGTAAAAACTACCCCCTAATCAAATTTCCAGTACCCGAAAGTATTTAACAAAGACTCCTGCATCAAACTGTAACTCTGATTACAGAAAAAAAAGTAAAAGTGAACAAGTGAAGTGTTCTGGCGTAAAGCCAGCGACAGACTAAATACGTTTCTCTCTAACCCAGTGATGATGTGCTTAACAAACATGTATACCACACTAACGAACAGTGCAAGAAAGTGACATCTGTCAACATGTCGGAGAAAAGAAGAAAGAGGCCCAGAAATTTTATTAATAACATAAGGACTATATAGCATTATAAATAAACTTTTAATAAATAACTGATCTCACAAGTGCTCAATTTAAGTTAAAACCATGATTTCATTAAAGAAACTGTACGGAGACGAGTTGTTACGACTCGCTCTGGTCCTAAGCCTGCTAAAGGTGGACCCCAATGATTATCTGGAGAGGGAGACCCAGCAGATGATCGCTGGACTCCACATCTCGAACGGATCAGACTGGTCCTTGGAACAAGAAGCCAGGACGCTGATCAGACCAAGATTCGTCCACCCAAAATCGCTAGACAACATACTCATTAACTATGAACGCCAATTATTCGAGGAGCTAAACTCCCTCGGACGATATGGTAATCCTGATTTAGAATATAATGAGCGGATATGGAATAACAGAGCCCCGATACTTCATACATATTTAGTAAATAATGTAGCGACTGACACAGTAGCGCCGACGCTCGCTTCGGCGACGGTCCCCGAAAATGCTGACCAAGACTCCGTGTCAGCAGACGACAACGTAGCTCAGGAAGTCAAAGTTTCTGATGAAGAAGAAGAAGCGTCGAGCAATGAAGAACGCCCGGACGCTATTGTCACTCTTTCTGCTGATTTTCTCCATAACCGAACTTCAGAAGATATATTTGCTGAAATAGCATCGAGATCTTTCGACGTCAACGAGCTGCTTGTACAACCTTCCGAGATGCAGATCAAAAAGGAGAACGAGGACTTCGAAGTTCGTGTTAAGAAAGAAGAGGAAGATGATGATGATCTATATAGCGACAACGCTATAGACTTCATGCCTTATTTCAACCCGAAAACTGAGATGGATTTGGGAGGAACCAACTCAGTATTTCAACAGAATATGGCAGACTTGCAAGAGTTTGGGGAAGTAGATGAGGCTAAAGAGCTGAAGCATGATTTGGAATTCTTGGACGTGAAACAGCAGCAGGAGAATTTGGAGCAATACTTAATGGAAAATACTCCTTTGGATTCCGAAGTGTACGAATTAGCGCCAATGTTTGAGGAGGAGTTGGTGTTGAATGTGAAGAGGGAACGTGCTAGTACTAGCTTTACGGCCAGTTCAAGTGGTGTTAGTGATATGGAGGCTTCCAGCGATGATATTGATGTGAAGATCGAGCCTGATGAGGGTCACCATACTGGTGATGAGCTGACTCAGGAGGTGAGTGTTCAATTCATTGATTTTTTACTATAGTTGAGGCTTATACGTGGTCTATTTTAGTTAGTGGCTAGAATGTTTGACGTTGACGACGCAAAACCACGTGGCGTTTTGTTGTTTCGACTTGGATGGGAAATCGATTTTTATCAAACTAGTCTATAAAGTCGGGTTTTATGACTGCCAGGCTTATTGAAACCGTTGGTGGGAGTACCATAGACAGCTAAATATCATTTTAATTGAAGTTACATCAAAACGACAGACGTAATAGGTGTCGAAATCTACGCAATAAACTTGTAAGCACCATTGCTGCATTTGTAAGAAAATACCCTTTGACAATATTAAGTAAACTGTCAATGAACGTCAAAATGACATCACAACGTGACATTGGGCTCAAAGTACGGTTATAATGATTAAGGTTACTGTATTTAAAGTTATAAGGTAAATGCGTTGATTGACGGGCTGTCATCGATTTAATTTATTTTTTTGACAATGCACATATAAATTTTCTTACATCGTAGGTGTCTAAAGTTTATATTTTGCTTTTTTACATATTTAGGAAAAAAAAAATGCAATTTGTGTTTTTGAAGGTGCTCAGGTGTTCGTGTTGTTGTATTTTTATTTTTTACTATACTGTTTTGTTGTGCATGCAGTTAATATGCGGTCTCGATAGATTTGGTTAATTTATTGAAGAGACAACTCTTGGCTAAAAAGTTTAGAAACGGACCATTTTGTTTTTCTGTCCTGGCAACATGCTGTTAGCTGTCAACTGTCAGTCACTATTTTGACGTTTGTAAGTCACTTTTTCTACTACCCACATTGTGGTAGATTTGGAAAATCCCCTATTCATATCAATTATTTTCGGCCATGCAACATTTCCGTAATTTACAAGCAAGTAAAGCCGCGAAAAGTATCGAGTCGTAAAATAAAGTTGAAAATATTTATACCGCAGTGTGGTCTGAGTTAATTATAATTGTAAATACGACATTTACATGTAACACGTAGTGTTTGTGCGGTCATTTTTATGAATGTTTATGTGGAAGCCGTATTTATTTCGTTTTCAACACTATCGTGGCCCTAATTCACTATGGGCAGTTCATGATTCCTTACTTCGAAACCACCTCAATTCCTTAGAGCTAACGATATATGCTATTAACGTATTCCCTATGACGTAATGAACGCAATCGCGCGAAAAAACGCGAAGTTGGCGTGGTTTGAACTGTCAAAATACCACGCTTGACAGCCGTACGTGGTTTGCACTTGGTAAGATTACGCGGGGAATAATAATTACCATACAGACCAGCCCTTGACGTAAAACGAAAAATAAGACTCGCTGACACTAAGCCTTCGTAACCCCAGGCGATTTGTTTTTGAATATCTTGCGCCGAGAGCTGAGCGCCGAAATATGATTCGCGACCGGGCGACCGTAACAAATATGGCTTTACAGAATTATAATCATTAGAATCAGCAGCAGAAGAAAGCATCATGGAAGAGGTAGATACCGCACCAGCACTTTCGCCAAATAGAGTCACTTCGGTCAGGTTACCCTGATGCTTTCGCTTTAATGGAGTTTTCTCTTTGACTGATCATGATATATTTAGCAGTGTGACGTCTACCGGCTGATGAAATAAATCCTTTTTGTAAATGCGTCATTAATTCGCTTCTCACCTCTAGCCTAAAAAAACTGTTTGACTTTAGCTCAAAGAATAAATATTGGACTTAAAAGGTCATTCAACTTGGCAAATTATGATAATTTGCACTGGCAACATCTTATCTCGTGGCCGTTTGAGTGTAATCTTTTATTTATTATCGAGACCTTGACAATGATGTCTAAAGAGGTCGACAGCCTTTTTGGTAGCAGAAATCAATCTGTCATTATTTTTAATCTATGGTTTCGACTGTTCTGTGGGTTTCGATCCTTATGGACTTATGGACGAATAACTAAACTAGGTAATATATTAGAAGCAGTGAAAATACTGCAAATATAGATACTGTTCTCGTATCTGCAGTGCTGACGGAGAACAAAAAAACACCGTACCGACGCCGACGCCAGCACATAAAGCTACCCCAATATGTCAAATTTTTCCAATCAACTTTGAACCTTATACTTCAGCGATAAAGTTGAAAATCTATTAAAGAAATTTGACAGATTGTAGTAACTTGATGTGCTGGCGTCTGTACAATATTTCACACTACATTAAAAAAAAAAAACTTTAGTTAGAAAAACACTTTTCTTTTATGGGGACACCCTTACTTTATTTTATCTTGTTATTTGTTGTTATAGCGGCCATAATAGTCCTTCTTTCATATATCTATGTAGTCCACACTGCAAAAATTTCAAGTGTCTACCTATTACTGTTCAAAAGATACAGTCCTGTGACAGACGCACGGACAGCGGAGATTTAGTAATAGGGTCCCGTAAAGTCCCGTTGGCAGCCCTAAAAATGACAGACCTTGTCACTTGTCATAGTGATTCCGTTAGTTCCAATTTCAATCATATATAAGTATTAGAGAACGAATACGAATCGATGGTATGGCAACGAAAAGTACTGATTTAGAAGGCCTGCGGGGCAATTGCGTAACACATTATCAATCGGAATCGGTTTCATTTTGACAGTTCAACAACATTCATTGCGTTATTTACGTGTTGAGCAGACAAATGTTTCGAAGTTATGAAGCAATGGATTAGCAACTTGCTTCAAAATGATTCAGATTCCGATTGATAATGAGTTACGCAATTAGGGTGCTGGTTGGTTACAGAACTTACAGATAAGCATAGATAAAATATTATCGTTTGTCGAGTAACCGCAAATGTTATACAAGCATTGGCTTTTATTCCCACGCATTGGTATTTGGTAGTAGATATTATTTAAAACCAAAGACTATAAATATAATCTGCAGGGTAATTGCGTAACGCACTAACAGCAGGAATGGCTTTCATTATGACAGTTCAGCAACATTCATTGCGTTGTTTACATTGTCGAGCAGACAAATTATTCGAACATATGAAGCAATGGATTAGCAATATACTTCAAAATGATTCAGATTGAGATTGAAAGTGTGTTACGCATTTAGGGTGCCGGTTTCTGTATTTTAAGTGTTCTGTATTTGAAGTTGAAAATTCAATATTTTTTAACGTTTTTTGCATAGATTCTTTTTTAATTTCGCGGGTTTTTTACCTTCAGGAAAGTTGAAGTACTTTGACTAGTTCTCATCTTAAAATTCTCAATTCACAAACTGGATGTTAGTCATCTCATTTATTTTAAGAACCACAATATTACTAAAGTCCGACCGCGGCAAATTTTCCAAAAATGTAAACAACAATGGCCGCTCGAAATTGAATAAAATCGATAAACAAGAGTATTTATTTTAAGTAATGTTTGTTTTCGTCTAGTTATGTTTGTTTTCGTCTAAATCTCTGAGCTAACTAGACGAAAACAAACATTACTTAAAACAAATACTCTTGTTTATCGAATTTATTCAATTTCGAGCGGCCATTGTTGTTTACATCTTTGGCAAATCTTCCGCGGTCGGACTTTACACTCCGGCCGTTGAGAAAATGCGTTCCTGATACCTGTCAGTGCGACATTTCTAATAGCTAATAAAGATCAAATTCGCAAAACACGTATTCGTTCGTATGAAACTGACGTGTCAAGAACGCATTCTCTCGACGAACGCACTGTAACTCCAAAATTCTTCAAGATCAGTCATATTTTAACTACGCCACTCCTACTACACGCAAATCTTTAGTTCGAATAAAGAAAAAAGAAAGAAAGAATAGAATAGTTAAATCGTCACGCAGGGGTTACCAACCTGCGGTGTCATCGAACTTTTCGGCCAAAAGGCAGTTTTGCGTCTTAATTTGAAATTACACGGTTAAAGCCTTTGTTGATTTCGTAGATGATAAATATGGTGTCACGTGGGATTTAAAATAGGCAGAATACTGCAACGTGAGATATTTTTTTTTTTTAATAAAAAAAATATATCTGCCCCGTTGGTCTAGTGGTCGCAAGCGCTACTCTGCTGAGCATGAGGTCCTGGCTTCGATTCCCAAGTCGGGCAATGTGTTATTGGGTTTTTCAATCTGGAATTTTTCAATAGCAGCCCTGAGTCTGTTTTTGTGCCTGTTGGATGGCAATAGGCTCGTCCCCTATTACATGGGACTTAAACATAACTGGCGAAATGTGAGTGTACTATAGGTACAGACGCCAGCACATCAACCTACCCCAAACTGTCAAATTTTCCCAATCAATCTTGAACCTTAAACGTTTGCGATAAAGTTGAAAATCCATTAAAGAAATCTGACAGATTGTAGTAGGTTGATGTGCTGGCGTCTGTACATCTCTGCCTTACCCTTCGAGTAATATAAGCGTGATGTGTTGTATTAGGTTATGTAATAATGATGTCTGCAATGGCGCGTGTATTGGTTTTCAGAATAGGTAGGCACTAGGCCGGGTCTAGTCTAGGCAGATGCGGTCACTAATCAGAAAACAAAAACCTGTGGACGGGGGACCCCCGGCAGGAACGAAGTTCAAAATTAAAATCCAAGATGGCGGCTGTAAAACTTATTCTACATATACATTCTGATACAAAACTGTCAGACATGATGTCTGACAGTTTTGTATCAGAATAACATCAAAATTAAAAAAAAAAACTAATAAAGATATATTAGCGTTATAAAAATCAGCTCCTAAGAAATTGGTGACGTAGGGTAATAAAAAAAAAAAACTGCAAAATTATGACCGTCACAATGATGACCATGGAGGTCAACTGACTTTTTAGTATCGGAAATGAACCGGAGCCGGACCTCGGGGCAACATCGTCATCATTTCAGCCGAAAGACGTCCACTGCTGGACATGGGCCTCCCACAAGCATCGCCACAACGACCGGTGCTCTGCTTCTTTCATTCCTGCGGCCTCACAAGTTCATCGGTCTACCTTGTCAAAAATGCCTTTGAATAAAAGTGGTTCACTGTTGAAATCGATACTAACATGAAGCTTATTGATTGTGCTAGACTGCACTGTCAGTGTTTACAAGGTCACCCATCGAAACTGGGTCGATGTCACTGCAGTGAACAGATGTGCAAACTATAGACATGAACCTTCCATTTTATATTACCCTGGTAGCATTTACTGAATTATGGTGAAAGAAAACAGAAAACATCGTGAGGAAACCACCCCCAAATTGCGTAACACACTTTTATCCACAATCTGAATGAATTAAGGAAATTCCTAATCATCATAATCAGCCTATAACTTACCCACTGCTGGGACACAGGCCGCCTCTCTGTGAGTAGGCCATAATCCACCACGCGCGGGCTCAGTGCAGATTGGTGGATGTATAATATCTTCGCCGGTTTCCTCACGATATTTTCCTTCAGCGTTTTGAGAGCTAATCGATTGCTTTATTTGTTCCAAAAATTTGTCTGCTTGACAGTGTAGATAACGCAATGAATGTTTTTGAACTGTCAAAATGAAAGGCATTTCAATTGTTAGTGTGTTCTGCAATTAACCCGCTGGCTTACTGAATGGTGAAAGATAATATTATGAGGAATCCGGCGACAACGATGATGAAGAAGGCAAAAATGTGTTGGATTGGCATAAGTTACCAAAAAGCATAAGGCGACTACATGACCTAAAGCGCGGTCTTTGTCGGACTGCATTGAAAAGAAAGAGAAGCGCGATGACACAACGCTGATAAATTATTGCAAAATATGAAGCAACTATCTATTGTTTGAACTAAAAAATTAAAACACTAGTGCTTTAGTATGTTGCTTGTAGAATAATCTGCCAAAAAAATCAGAAGAGAGAGTATATTAGTATGGTTTTTATTGTAAAAAGAATGTTTTATCTTCATGTTTTTTTCTATCATATCAAATTAGTTTTATTATGTTTGCAACACACTATCTACCTAACATATATCCTGAAGAATATCATATATTTTCTGATTTTGTTTACTGTAGTCGATCAAATACTTTTATTGTTTCTAAAACTTGCGTTTTTTGCGTTTTGGTCCTGTTGAAAGTCGTTGTAGAATTACGAAATGCTTTGAAAGCAATTGCCTCTTGTCTAGGCCCTCTGGATCTTCAAGTCTGGAATAAATAGTCGGAAAGCCCCCAAGGTCCTACCATGCAGTGCAAGCGTGGTGATCAATACTCGTTCCTTCTCGGAATGAGAAGAGGCCTTTGGACCTGGGCTTGGGAACAGTTATAGGCTATCCTCCTGACTAACCTTTGAAAGGAATCGTTGAAAATGCTATTTGAAATATCTAATTTCTCTCCCGATATGTGAATTCGAAACGAAGCTAACAATACCTTTCCATTTCAAATGTTTGATATTAGAATTTCTAAACGCAACATGGCGTATAAAAACCGTTAGCTGACCGTTTTGAAATTCGAATGTGCTTCATTCCTTTTTTGTAATGTTTTATTTAAAACATGGAAATTGATCGTTTTCTTACTTTTATGATATCATAGTAGATTTTATCTATCTTTTATCAAGGTTGAATTTAAAAATACTAAGCCAAGTCCAGAGTCGAAACTTCTAAATATTGCATAATAATTACAACGAAAATTTTTGACTTATGAAGTCACAATGATTAAAACAATTACACACCAAACTAGCAATGGAAAAAACATTATAGTTGAACAACAACAACATTCATTGCGTTATTTACGTTGTTGAGCAGAATTTTTTTTCGAACATAATAAAGCAATGGATTAGCAATACACTTCAAAATTCTTCACAGTGATCGATCGAAAGTGTTATACGCGTTCAAAACGGTTGCTCCGGCTAAGGTCTCGGCTGCCATTCGTAGGCCTTTGACAGTCGATACGGTTTGTCACAAGCCCGAAAGTCTGACAACCAGACTTACCAAAGGGTATCGTGTTACCAAGTAACTGGGTTCTGCAGGTCAGATCAGCAGTCAATCCACGTAAACTACTGGTATTCAGCTGCATCCTGTTACCGTAACACACTATCAAGCTCAATTTGAATCATTTTGAAAGATATTGCTAATCCATTGCTTCATATGTTCGAAAACTGTGTTTGCTCAACAACGTAAATAACGCAATGAATGTTGTTGAACTGTCAAAATGAAACCCATTCCTACTGATAGTGTGTTACGCAATTACCTCTCTGTTAGGTTGAAACCAGCCGTCCCGATTGCTAGGCAGATGATGCTGATGATGTTGGCGTTTATTATAAACTTTTATCACAAGACTTTGTACCTACACGTGTATCTACAATCGTCTAGGTACAGACGCCAGCACATCAAGCTATCCGAAACTGTCAAATTTTCCCAATCAACTCTGAACCTTATGCTTTAGCGATAAAGTTGAAAATCTATTAAAGAAATTTGACAGATTGTAGTAGCTTGATGTGCTGGCGTCTGTACACCCACATTTCGCCAGTTATATTTAAGTCCTATGTAATAGGGAGCGAGCGTAATGTCATTAATTGGGCTTAAATCTAGACTCCCGGCTGCTACTGGGAAATTTTAGTTGGAAAAATCCAATAACATACTGCCCGACCCGGGAATCAAACCCAGGATCTCATGCTCAGCACTAGCACTTGCGACCACCGAACCAATGAGACATTCCGCCGTAGTGAATGTAGAAATAAACCATATAATGCATTGTCTGAGGCCAAAAATACGTCAAGAAAACTAGTCGACATTATCAAAACATTGACACATGTTTTCTTTCATAACTTCGAAACTACTGAACCGATTTCGATGAAACTTTCAAAGAAAAAAAAGTATTTTTTTCCTTTATATTCCATTTTTTTTTTGGTGATGTTGAACCATAAGACGGTAAGCAGAGGCTGCTATTTATGAATGTACTTATTATACTTAATGAGAGTAAACAAATTTTGAACGGTTGCCAATTTCGGAGTCGTGTGTGTATGAAATCGAAAGTGATATAGTATCCACGTGTTGTTTTAATAATACTACTGCTATGCGCTTTATAGACTCAAGATATCAGTACTTTGTAAATAAGTGTTTTAGAAACTAGACATGTGTTCAGTTGTGGCGTACTTAATTTATTTTAAAATACTGTTATGCTTGAAATTAAAAGTGAAGGATAATTATATTTAATTCTTGCACTGACGTCATTTTTACTCGCTAAAGTGTAGATTGTTTTTTTTTTCTGGGATAAACAGTAAGTACATTTTTTACCTCTCTGACTTATTTTTATGGATACTGGTTCAGTAGTTTAGATATAAAACCCCGTCGTTTGAAACTTCGGTAAATTTTTTCGATCAGTAGGTAAGTCTGTTGTCAAATGACGTAGATATAGTTTTGGTTGACCGAAAAAACAATAAAGAAATACGTGAGTTGTTCGTACAGTAAATAAAATTAAGCATTTACTTATCTTTATGTATCGTTTTAAATCATTTATTGAATACATACATATCGTGTGCATTCGGCGAAAATAATTAATTTAGTCTCAGACGTTCATATTTTTATTACGTAGAAAATTCAAATAAATTTTCAACTTCGAAGCGATCACCTTAAATATTAAAACTAAAAGCGTTCACATTTCACCTTAAGTGTGTCCCTCGAAATCGGTTATCGAACTCAGACTGGATTTCAACCTTTAGGTTTTCGACCCCTGGAGCTGAGACTAGGAATTTAGGAAACAAAGACCTGGGGGCATTGGCTGGGTTCACCAGACGTCTGCCTGTCTAGGTCGAAGCGTGCGATAGTGCATACACACGTATTTTGGGTTGAAAAGGGGTGAGAGTAAGGTTTGGGGTTAAAAAGGATCGCTACTGAAAAGTTCGTTTGTTTTGTTTTTGTTAATGTCAAAATGATGACAGCTGTCAGATGGAGATTATGGCGGGAAAAAGTTAACTACGTGCTCGTGATTTTGATTGATAAAACTGTCAAAATGAAACCCATTGCTACTGATAGTGTGTTACGCAATTACCTCGCAGGGTAGCAGAGACATGGATGCGCAAACTGTCACCATGGATTCATCACATGATTCTATAGGCCCCTAGCATAGAAAAAGTTCGACAGTTATCAAAAAAAAAATCTGCTGTTTCATAAAAAAGTGCATTACTTACGCGATCAAAATGTATGGAACGCAGGGGGTTCAAAATCATGTACAGACGCCAGCACATCAAGCTACCCGAAACTGTAAAATTTTCCCAATCAATTTTGAACCTTATGCTTTAGCGATAAAGTTGAAAATCTATTAAAGACATTTGATAGATTGTAGTAGCTTGATGTGCTGGCGTCTGTATTTACTGAATCCATGGTAACAGGTAGCGCGACGGCGTCCCTGCCACGCTGTATTTTTTTAAATTAAGAGGACTACATGACCTAAAGCGCGGTCTTTGTCGGACTGCATAGAAAAGAAAGAGAAGCGCGATGCCACAACGCTGGTAATTTCTTGCAAAATATGAAGCAATTATCGATTTACGAAAAATCTAGTGTTTGGACAAAAAAACTAAAACACTATAGTTTTAGTATATTGCTTGTAGAATAATCTGACAAAAAATCATAATGATTGTATGTATATTAGTATGAATTTTGTTGTAAATAAAAAGTTTTTAGAGGTATCTTCATGATTTTTTTCTATCGTACCAAATAAGTTGTATTATGTTTTCAACACACTATCATCCTAGCATTTATCCTGAAGAATATCATATATTTTTTTGGTTTTTTTTACTGTAGTCTATCATATACTTTTATTGTTTCTAAAACTTGCGTTTTTTGCGTTTAGGTCTTGTAAGCCCCTTAAGTAATCATTTTAACCGTATAGTTCGGTAGCGCCCCCGAAAGGACCCGAACATATGAACCTCCGCCGGCTCGGTACTGGGTCCTATCGGACCCAAGAATTACGACATACGACACGCTAAATTGATTATGTAAATATTTAATATGCTACCCATCAATTAAATATTTAATATTTAGAGCGCAAGCTTATTAATGTACCTTTATTAAATTCAAGTCTGTAAATGCGATAATCGCCATTTTGTTGACAGTGGCGGTTGAGGCTAAAAAACATAAAATTTGGGGATTTCGAACATCCAAACTCCACTACAGGGGCAGTGAATAATACATCATTTAATTATTTGACGAATTCATCCATTGTTCAAGTTAATTAACAAATTATGAAAATTTTTGATACAGTACCTATTACCAAAAACTCAAAATTAAAAAAAAAACTGTTCTGAATAGTTTTAAGTTTTCACTTCTGTCGGCAGCATGATTTTTTAAACGATCGATATAAACACTGAATCAGCTGTGCTAAATGTTACACTGTTACCTATGAAAGTATGAATCATAGTTTTCCGAACTGGTGTCGCAAAATGTAAAGAGGTTGAGTAATAGCCATGTTGATAGTGTTGCCATAGCAAAAAATAAATGTCCCGAAGGTCAACTTGAATGCACAACCCGGGCGTTGCAGTTTTCCGTCCGTTCTTAAAAAAAAACCTACGTTTTGACCGCGTTGGTATTGCATTTTTCTATGAAACAGCAGTTTTTTTTTATAAACGACGATAAATGTCTACGCTATACGCTGTTTCTACGATAAATTTCTAAGGGGTCTAGAATTTTATTGTGCTGAATTCATAGTTTCAGATTGCGCATCGATGCACGATCTCCGTTCCACCCGTATATTGACAGATTGTTAGTAGGACATGGTGACGCAAAATTTTGGCCACCGTTTTGTAAGGCATGACGAATTTGATAAAAAAAAACTTTTCTTTGTAAAATAGGTGTGTTTGTCTAATGTGTTTTCACTACGATCACGCCACTGTCATGAAACATGTTTGCGAAAGAGACAGCACGCTTTTACTACAAAAATAACTATGGTACGCGTAACGCTAGAAAGAGATAGACGATTTTTACTACGATTTACGTCATCGTATTTCCATTGCGTTCTTTTTACGGTGGCATTTATTTTGATGTCGGACTAATGCAGCAACGGATGGATTTGTAATAAATGAATCAGAATGGTCAATTTGTTTCTCTAATGGACACTGACGGAAATTACGTAATTATTTTCATGGATGAACTCACAGCCAGATGTTATTTTCCTACTAGATAAATAACAGTAGACAATTCCAACAACTTTTATTTATTGACTTTGTATTTCGAATTGTTATTCCATAATCTGTCTAAAATAGACTAAATAGCAGTAATTCAGTAAACTTATAAAAAAAAAAACCCGCCAAAATTGACGCCAGGTCTGAAAAATAATTAAATGTCACGTTGACAGGTCCTGTCAAAAATACACATGACATTTCCCTTTTACTTTTTTGGCACGTGTGATGCTGATGTTCAAATTAATTAATCAATTTGACCGGCCAGAAAGTGGGCAACATTTTCTTTATTTTAACGTGTTACTAGGAAAAATGATGTTACTAGGAATTGCCGAAGTGCAAGAATCATAAAATAATTAAATAAATAATGTATTAATTAGACATAAGGGAACCACTGTACCTCCACACCCGGCGCATTTTGATACTAGGTATTTTTTTTTGGATAGAATAGACCATTTTTAGTGTAATTTGAAAACCGCAAATTCTGAAAAACCATAGGGGCCGAGAAAAAAATTCCCAGTTTTTTTTTTTTTTGAAAACCTGCGATTTTTATAGTAGCTATTTTTTTTTTGATAGAATAGACCCTTTTTAGTGTAAATTTGAAAACCGCAAATTTTGAAAAACCATAGGGGCTGAGAAAAAAATTCCCAAAGTTTAATTTTTTCGTTTGCGGAGCCCCTATTTCTGTGTAACCTAACCTCAAAAAACATAAAAGTTGCTTAAAAGGCGTAGTAGGAGCCCCGCTTCGCGGGGCTCTAGGGTCTAAAAAAAAATAACCACGAAGGGGATGGCGGCGTCTGTTCGCTCGCTTCGCTCGCTCACTAGACCCCGCCATCCCCTTCTAACCTAACCTGTCCGATTCGGGGTGCCCCAAGTCCTGAGCTCGCTTCGCTCGCTCTTGCATCCTAAGTTGTCATTACTAATGTGTTATTTTGTATATTATGTTGGTTTAGTATGTAGTGGGTGTGGAGGTTTTCAAAAAAAAAAAAAAACTGAATTTTTTTCTCGGCCCCTATGGTTTTTCAGAATTTGCAGTTTTCAAATTACACTAAAAAGGGTCTATTCTATCCAAAAAAAAATACCTACTATCAAAATGCGTCGGGTGTGGAGGTACAGTGGAGCCGACATAAGAGTAACCGACACAATTGCATATTTTTTATTTAGTAAAAATAAATTTTTCACAAAATTATTTATTTATGCTTATTATTTAATTTGTCATCAATATTTGTCTTGTTAACATTCTTTAATAAGTTCTTATACGTAGAAAATAATGTTGATTCATTCAAAATTATTCTAAAACACATGCTTTTGTTTCTCAAATAATGCTGCAGAAATCTGAAGTTACGTATAAGTAATGATAAATTATTATATTATTGACTTTTATGTAAATACTTTTCTTTTTCCTAGCGTGTCGATGGCAAAAATATAGATTTTTTTCTTAAAATTTATGAGTACTATTTAAATATCATTAAGTAACAAAAATTACAACCAAGTGCTTTATATAAGGCGGCCAACTTTCCGAAAACTGAATGCGGGACTTAACCTTTCGTGAATGGGGGGGGGGGGGGGGTTAGGGATTAGTAGATGTAATTACCAAAAAGTTTTTGGTTTTTGTCACGGCGTGCACTAATGTCTAATTTTCAAAATCAAAACAATTCCATTACTCGTGTGCCCCTTTCCCGCTCTTACGCCTCATGAGTTCAGTAGAGAGAAAGAGAACGAGATTAGCGCGTGCGCGATACGCTTGTCGCTATTATATAGGTAATCTGTGTTCCTACGCTGTTGACCGTGCGCGCGTGTGGGTGTTGTGTAGAAGTGTGGTAGAAAAATAGGGATGCGGGACATGCGGGACGCATACAACGTTTTACGGGACTATTTTACTAATAATTTCAAAGCGGGATTTCGTCTAGCATTACGGGACGGTCCCGCAAAATGCGGGACGGTTGGCCGCCTTAGCTTTATAATAAGTCAAACGTTTCTGCCTATTCCCAATTCCCTATGCGAGAGTTCGTAAATCTGACGTCTATCCATCTGGAACACGTCTCTACATTACGCAGTGCGGGGGGATCGGTCTATTTCGGCAATGTCCTGACCTTGGCTTACCTTGACCGCCCGTAACCTTGTTTCACTAAATTACGAGTTTTTTACTCCAAATCATATGTTCTAGAAGTTATTTTGAGTAATTTATTACAGCGCCATCTGTTGAGATTTTCATGTAGGTTTTTTGTTGTTTTTTCTTTGGAAAGTGCTTGTGATGTCTACTTCGTTTACTTGGAAATAAAATTGTTAGCTTCTCGAACATAAAGGTATATGTTCCGACCCGTATTATTATTCTGGCTTCTAATGTTTTATGAAAACTAACAAAGTACCTACTTTATTGTTATCAATACCCTTTCTTTCCACTGCGGTTATCTTTGTTTTATTTTTATTGAGCGAATTTATGTACTTAACGTGTGCAATAATTGTTTATTATTTTTCATTCTTGCTTTTTTTTAGAAGCATTTAAATATAATTATGATAACGTAACTGTCACATTAACGCGATCTGAAATGCATAAAACTATTATTTTATCAATCTTATTTCTTCTAAAACATTATGAACGTAACGCCACCTGCCGTCGAGTAGTGAGCACAAGTTTTGCCAACAATGATAGCGCTGCCTGCTAACAACTAAAGTTCAACGCTATCACAACAGATGGCGCCAGTACTAATAGTTCAACTACCAAAGAATGGATGTCGCTAGTATCGACAGTTCCACATAGAGCGAACAGATGGCGTTATCTGCAATTGTTTCAATCTAATAACATCTGGTAGATGGCGATGTTGTGCATGTTATACAATAGAACGATAGATTTCGTATTTGCCTAGATTGATGTTCTTCAGAATAATAAAAAAAATAATTGACGATAATAACATGTAATGAATCTGTTTCTAGTCTAATATTGTTTCTAACTAAAGTGTCTTTAGTTTGACCAAAAATTATTGGGAATTGTACTTAGTTATTAAAAGTCCATCATTATTAGGTCATCATCTGCCTGCCTTTTCCCAACTATGTTGGGATCGGCTTCCAGTCTAACCGGATGCACCTGAATACCAGTATTTTACATGGAGCGACTGCCTATCTGACCTCAACAACCCAGTTACTGGGTACCAGGGTACCACGATACCTTGACTGGTTCTGGACTTCTGGTTGTCAGACTTTCGGGCTTCTGACGACCCGTAACGACGATTAAAGTGCTTTCCGTTCAGAGGCACGGAGGGGTCTCGGTATGTAAAGGTGGTCATCCATCCACAGGCCAACCGCGGCAAGCGTAGCTTAACATAATCTATCGGCCTGTGCGCCTGTTATTATTTAGCCCGACCCATCATTATTAGGTACCAATCAAACTATGTTTGGCCTAACAATTTCGTCACTCTCTTTTGTTATTTTCGAATGAAACATCGTCGAATAGAAGCTGTTATATAAAATTCTATATTATGTAAAACATTTCAACTGCATACATACCTACTTAAATATAAAAAATATACGTAATTAAAAATCCGTTGCACGCTTTGATCAATTTTATCCCGCTGTGCGCGACCCCTACCGACTTTTTTGATTGGGCGGGAAAACTAACAACAGACGAAATTGGAACCTTATGTATGGGGAACAAAGTTGAATTTTATATTCAAAAAGTTTGGATATATGATGTTTTAAAACTATCTCGAATAGTAGCTGTTCACTATTTGAGTTTATAACATACAGAATAGGCGTAACTCATTTGTAATATCAATAGATTTCAATACTTATGCAGTTATTTTAAAGTTTATTTTTGTTTGTACGTTTTCACTTTCTTTTTGTTACACCAAGTTCTTGATAGCCGTCGGTTATTAATTCAGTATTTAAGGTAATTAAAGATGGCGGAGTCAAAGGCTACGTTGATTTTTGTAATAATTATTGTGAATTTTACGCGTTAAATGCTGTGACTGTTTTCATAACTCAAATTAATTTAGGTACTTACCCTACTTCAAGAAATTCAAAAATTCTCGATAGAAAACACCGAAATATCCTACGACAATCAGAGGGGCAATTTTCGTAATTTTAAGAACGTTCACAGTCTGATCTCAGTCTCAATCCGTCAATTTACCTACTTACATTTCTGACATGATTTTGACATTGATTGTCGCTAAGATTGAGATTGACTAGATTTTGAACATTTTTAATGACGGGAATTGGTCTTCTGATATTTGACGAATCAACAATGATTCCTAACATCAAAACAATTAAGTACCCATTGAAATCATTTTTAATAGCGGTCTACCGCAAAAGCATTCCAAGAAATTCAAAAATCTTTAAATATCGAACAAAAAAAGGGTGTCCTTTTTATCTATGCCTGTCATCTTTGGCAAGATGGCGCCGCGTTGTAATAACTCCTTTATCGATTCAATCTATGATTTTAACATTTAATAGTGTTACAATATAAATTAGCCGGGCGGGATAGCACGTCCTAGCTAGAAGGACATAATTATAGTGACTTTATTGGTGCAGTTCTTCAGAAAGTTCAGATGCGTGGTACAGAGACGCCAGCACATCAACCTACACCTAACTGTCAAATTTTCCCAATCAACATTGAACCTTATGCTTTAGCGATAAAGTTGAAAATCTATTACAGAAATCTGACAGATTGTAGTAGGTTGATGTGCTGGCGTCTGTACATAGGTACTCGCAAGCACAACGGGCGTGCGTATATGACCAGAAGGCCAATTCTCGTAATTTAAAACGTTCAAAACCTAGTCGCAATCTCATCTCGGCGACAAACAAATGTCAAAAACTTGTCAAAACGTAGGGAAATTAGAGGTATTTTTGACAGATTGAGACTGAGATCAGACTGTGAACGTTCTTAAAATTACGAGAATCGCCCCTCAGATGTGTGAACGTAAACGAAGCAAAAGTCGTATTTAAGGATCGTAGAAAGTGGGGTTCTGTAGTTTCAGCTTATTTTACATGGAGCGACTACGTATCTGACCTTCACAACCCAGTAACTGGGAAATACAAATACCCTTTGGTAAAACTGGTTGTCAGACTTTCGGGCTTCTGACTACCCGTAACGACTGTCAAAGTTCAACGAATGACAGCCGGGACCAACGGCTTAACGTGCTTACCGTTCCTAGACACGGTGGGGTCTTGGTATGTAGGTAAAGATGGTCACCCATCCACGGACCAACCGCAGCAAGCGTAGCTTAACCTGATCAATCGTCCCGTGCGGCTTTTATTACATAGCCACAAGCCCTTTCCTATGAATCCGCGATTATTCACCTAAATTCCTGTTAAAACTAATGATTGTTCTCTTTGTCTCCAGGACATGGACCTCATCGAGGTGCTATGGAAGCAGGATGTGGACATGGGTTTCTCCTTGGAAGACCCGATGCAACCGGTAAGAAGTTTTTTTTTAAATATTTTTTGCAATAACCCATCGTTTTTGAAAGCCACATCAGTAATTCTGCGGAGTAACTGCGTAACACCTGATGACCAATTCTCGTAATTTAAAACGTTAAAAATCTATTCGCAGTCTCATCTCGGCGACAAACAAATGTCAAAAACTTGACAAACATGTAGGGAAATCAGAGGTATTTTTGACAGATGACAGACTGAGATCAGACTGTGAACGATCTTAAAATTACGAGAATACCCTCCTGAGCAGTGGCTTTCATTTTGACAGTTCAACAACATTCATTGCGTCATTTACGTTGTTGAGCAGACACATTTTTCGAACTTATGAAGCAATGGATTACCAACATCCTTCAAAATGATTCAGATTGAGATTGGTGTGCTACGCAATTTAGGGTGCTGTTGTAATTGGTTGCCGCACATAAAAAACCAATCGTATAAAGTCAGGGTTTATCACATTGTCTACCATCTTAAATTGTCCGTTATATTCAAATCGCAACTGTCATTCCTTGACATTGTATCAAATGGCTATAGCGCAGCAAATTGATGTAGTATCTCAATTTCTTGATTTCCCTGACCGTACATTGATTAGGCTTTTAATGCTTTGAGAAACAATTCCTTGGAAAATATTTCCGTATTTGGTTTCTAAAAATAATCACGTACTTAAATGACAATACCCTCTTCAAAATCAATATTTTAATTAAATTTTCCAGTTTACACTAGCCCATAGAAAATTAATTAACTGATTTCAAGACAAATTGCAACCATGCACCTTTTCTGACTTTTCATAACTGTCTTTTGACCTCGATCACGCCTGATGGAAAGCGATGGATGAGGTCTATGATGGAACGAGCATGCCCAGAAGATGCCTGTTCACTCTTGATTTGTCTTGAAGTGCCTTTCTAAGATCTATATAGAAATAACCCTTTGAATCCTTAAACCTACAATATGTGACATCCAATTCTTTCCCTACCAGGAGGGTCCCACGGCTACCAAGGTGCTAGGAGACGAGATTGACAAGGAGCTGAAACTGGCAGAAGAGAAGATCGTGAAGAACAATGAGGAGAAAGCGGAGATCGAGAAAGTTAAGGCGAAGCTGCTGGATTCCGAGATTAAGGAGGTAAGAGTAATTGAAAATTAAATACAACTATAAGAAGTAAAGAAACTTGAAAATATGCAAGGCGTTGAATTAACTGAAGTCCTGAAAAGTAATTATTGTACATATGAACAATTTTTACTATGGAATCAACCAAGAAATCGCGAAAAAAAAAAACAGTTTGTCTATATTTTTCTGTTCTTATTCTTCATTGCTTTGAGACCAATATGATACTCGTAGTTTTAATCTTAGTGTCGTTTTTTGAAAGAATGATGGGCGTTTTGGCCGATATGTTCAATAGAAACCACATATACATCAAATGTAAGTTAAGGACGCTATCACATTTTTCCACGAATAACAGTACTTTTCAGGTACCATTTTAGTGAACTTGGAGTCGCAACTGCAAGGATATCTTGGTTTCAAATTAAAGATAATATATTCATCTCCAGAATGGCTCCATAATAATTAAATAGCCCCATACAAAATTTTCACACAAATACGTTTTTACCATCACAGTAATCGCAAAAAATTTAATAAAAAGGGGTTTGAATAAGGACCTATATAGCTAAATCCACTGCATATTTTAACTTAAAAATAAGAAGATATTGTTGCTTATATAGTCCTCTACACGACAAGCTAAATATTTTGTAGATAAATAAATAACTTTTTCATTTATGAGACAAATAAGAAACGCTCTCAAATTTCTCCATACATTTTCTACCCGCGGACACTTGCGGTTCGTCATTCCGCGCTCAGAAGCGCTCGTGGAAGCACGTCTGTGTCGCTTTCTCGCAAAAAATAATTACGTAAAAAAGTGAGTTCCGAGTTGTGTACTGAGGTCGGACGAAGTTGATACTTTTTCGGACCGAAATAAAATTAAGTACGATTATTGGTATTTGTTTCAGAAACAAATACTTAGTTGTAATTTTTACAAGCTTTTATTTAACTTGCAATATATGTATGTATGTATGTAACTATGTTTGTTCGGATGGACTCTTGCAACTAAATTTTGAAGCAGATATCTTCAACCGATTGAGCTGAAATTTTGTATGCACGTTTAGTTTGGATGACAATGCATGGTTAGCTGTGTGACGTTATTCTAAATCCAAAATGGCGGAACGCCCAAGATGGCGGACTACTTATTTTTAAGGCACTCCTACAATATGGATATCAAATGAAAGGGATTGCTGAGAATAACTCGAAAAATAAAATGACGTCACTCTAAATCCAATATGGCGGTCATCTAAAGATGGTGGACTAGTTACTTTTAATGCACTGCAACAATATGGGTATCAAATAAAAGGGCTTGCTGAGAATAACTCAAAAAACAATGTGACGTTACTCTAAATGCAATATGGCGGACTTCTAAACATAGCGGACTAAGTTTTTTATGCTTTCCTACAACATGGGTATCAAATGAAAGGTCTTGCTCAGAATACGTATGCGAGTTAAACTCCACAAAAAAACCTGTCAAGCGATAACTAAAAAGTAAAAAACAAATTAAAAGTAAAAACTTTTTTTTAAAACAAGCTTTTAGTTAAATGCGCTAAAAAGAATAAAATAAAATTTTCCTTTAAAACTTTTACTATCAACTTATAACGTCATTAAGTACACAAGTTATATGATATAAAAGCTTGTTGCGAGATTTACCTGTGTAGATAAACAAGTAAATAAGATGATCTGATTGATTTTAATTTTTTTAATTTTCAAACTAAGTAAATACGAGTTCTTAAATCTGAAAAAAACTTTTTTACTTTTAATTTATTTATTTAGTGGATGTAGATGACGGATAAAGATTGTATAAATATTTATTTTATAATCAAATTAAAATGATGGAAATATTTTTTTTTAGACATTCGATATTAATAGTCGATTTTGGGGTTTTTCGGGGTGATGATTACGAATATAACATCCATTTTTTATTCAAGGTGGCGGATTTTTGTTTGTGACAAATCGACTTACGGCCAATTTCTTCATAATACCAGTATATCCAGTTGTCATGCTACGTCACAGTTTTACTCTTCAATTCAGTCATTTTTTTAGTGAATTATAATGTTGCTATATTGAAGAATACAATTGTGACGTAGCATGACAACTGAATAGACTGGTATTACGTTTAGTCGGTTAAGAAAGTCGCGTGGTTTTTTTGTTTACCTTTATTTAGCTACCTAAACCTATGGAGTATAGTAGTAGTACAATGAAATATTTTCTATGTGAAAAAACAGCTGTGCTGCTGGGGAGTTTGTTGCGCCACTTCTTCCCAGCGAAAGCACTAAGAAGTGAAGGGCGGGCGTTTTGAGGGACTGTCTTTTGTAATTTTGACATTCGAAAAGTGCTGATTCTCAGCCTAATTTGAATAAATTACTTTTGATTTACTTTGTTTTAATTTTTAAGTAAATAAAATACTTACTGTTTTCATAAGGGAATGATTATTTTTAAATATCACAACGAAACTCTACGATAAACTCCCAGGCTAGTATTTGATTATGTAATACTCCAACAATTGACATCAAAAATAATATTTAAAAGTACTTAGGTACATATTTTCAAACTAACAGCAGACTGTGGTATAAATGTGGATGTTCCGTGTAATACTAAAATGTTAAGGTCGATTTTGGGTACCTAGTAATGAACGTATTGACTGATGAACTTCAACAATACTAAAAACATGATTATCACGCAGATAGTAAGTACTAATAACACTTACCAACTTCGATTGCGAACTTACAACTAACTTTACTAAATAAATACCAGCAAAATTAAAAAAAAATATCTTCAAGTACCAAGATTAGTTAAGTTACGTATAAAAATCGAGCGAACAATGGTTTCAATGTGTGCGTGCGCGTAATGTTGCTGTGTTGCGATTCAGATACCTAAACTTGAGCGAGTTCAAAATGTGATAGCGTCCTTAATATCTTACGCATCAATTTTCATTATGAGCAGAAGGCTGTGAAATACCGGATTAAAGAGATGTCAGACCTGCAAGTACCATGTAAACGTATTAGTTTATGACGCTAATGTTCACTGCAGTTCTCAATAATATTAGTTATTGACTCATAACATTGCGGGGGCTTGTCTAAGTAATAACAGCCGCACGGGTCGATCGATCAGGTTAAGCTACGCTTGCCGCGGTTGGTCTGTGGATGTGTGACCATCTTTACATACCGAGACCCCTCCGTGCCTCGGAAAGCACGTTAAGCCGTTGGTCCCGGCTGTCATTCGTTTAACTCATTAGAACTCTATTGGTCATCAGGCCACGCTCCATACAAAAATGGGCATCATTCTTTAGTGAGAGTTTTTGTCAAAATTGGTACTTGAAGCAATGACTTAAACACGAGCGACACGCGTCAACGGTAGAGGTAACAGCAGCCGTCGACGAGCGTCGGCGATAAAGTCTGTCTTTGATTCCAAAATGATTAATTTTGCCTTTTGATGAGGGGAATTAAGTTATATTTTCCCTTGCCAGGACGATCCCTGGGCCGGACTCTCTTACACCGTGGATACTGAGACAGGTAAGACTTTTTATAATATTTACTATACTACCTATTTCATTGGCTTAGCAAACTCAGCGATGAGCCACAGTTCGACGTGTGCAGCCACATCGCAAACGATACCTCGCGTCTTTGTCGTGCCCTGGCCTCTGTGTAAAAACACCTACACTATAAAAAGCCTTTGCGAGGTCAACGATAAGGCTGCGTTTCCACTAGAGATGAGCGAGGATCCGTAGCGAGGGATGTGTGTGAAATCAAACAGTAACATCGCTTCATTTTCATAGCTTGAACTAAGTCAACGTTGTTATTGGTTAGTTTTACACACATCCCTCGCTACGTATCCTCGCTCATCTCTGGTGGAAAGGCAGCCTAACGCTGTCAAAGTGACAGAGTTCCGTGGGTTCATTGTGTAACACACTACCAGTAGCAATGGCTGTCATTTTGACAGTTCAACAACATTCATTGCGTTATTTACGTTGTTGAGCAGACACATTTTTCGAACATATGAAACGATGGATTAGCAATATCCTACAAAATTATTCAGATTGTGATTGACAGTGTGTCACGCATTTCGGGTGCTTGTCTATGCTTATCTTATTGAAAACAGATAAATGGTATCATCGACGACGACGAAGAATTTAGATAGGCAGACAGGATAGAGTGAAGCCGAAACAAAAATTACAAGTACCTTGAAATACCTAGAAGCTAATTCATGTAAAAATGGCATAGAATATGACAAAACAATTGCGTGTCCAGCACCGTGCAGGTGATAGAGTAAAACTTCTTAAAAAATAAAGAATAACAGAGATTTAGTAGGAGAGTCAGAGAGTTATATCTTTCTTCTCTCTCATGTAACGAAATGTGCCTAAACGTGACGCGTTCATGAAATTTTAATGTCAATTTTTGTCCAATTATCGAATCGCCGCCTCAGAAGTTTCACTTCAAAAACGGGTACTGTTTTTTGGTTCCGCCTTACATCAACAACTGTCAATATTTTCCGAAATACTTGTTCATTAAATGGCGACGGAGAAATATTTTGAAGATGGTCACGCAAGAAAATAAAAGGTAAGTGAATAGTCCTAAGAATGAAAAAAAATACTGCACCAATTATAAACAAAAATAATAATTAAATTCAGTTATCAAGAATCCTGTCGCTCCATGCAAACTATTGGTATTCAGCTGCATCCGCTTAGACTGGAAGCCGACACCGGCATAGTTACAACATATGGAAAAGGCTAGGCAGATTGATTTATCAAGAAAAACCATTATGAGTCTAAAAAATAAAATATTATACCTAATATCAATTGCCACATATTAGCCGTAGAACCGATGACCGTTGGGGTAGACGTGTTCTTGAGTGGAGACCGCGAATCGGTAAACGTAAGGTGGGATGCCCTCAGCAGGATGGCTGGTAGCAGCTGGATGAGAGTTGCCGAAAATCGAGTTGAATGACAAGCAATAGGAGAGGCCTATGTCGAGCAGTGGACTGCTATAGGCTGATGATGTTGAATATCAATTGATACTGTAGTAGTTGCAAATAAGACCAGAATTAAATCAATGCTTTCGCAGTGTTTCAAACTAGCTCCGCTATTTGACAAGTAATACTTCTGTTTTGTAAATTGGTGCCGTACTTCTTTTTGATAATATTTGGATTTCTACTTTTCTAGATTAAACACTAGGAATCCGTGATTGATGGTCGTTTGTCGACACATTTTTTACTAGGTTGAAGACTAGTTTTTTATTATTATTCAGGTATGACGTTCAAAGCACTTTTTTGTCCAAGTGGACTTGTCTGAATTTTCGATTCAGAAATGCCTTATGAAATTACGCTATTAAAGAAAAAAAAAAACTACAACCCTTTTGTTTCCACTAGCGATGAGCGAGGATGCGTAGCGAGGGATGTATGTGAAACCAACCAATAACATCGCTTCATTTTTATAGCTTGAACTGAGTTAGCGTTGGTATTGGTTAGTTTTACACGCATCCCTCGCTACGCATCCTCGCTCATCTCTGGTGGAAACGCAGCCTTACGCTATTGTCCGTTTGCTAAGTTTTCACTACTTTATAATAATCGATATATTTCGATGACGCAGATCAACATTGAGTTTTTAATTAGGTATTACATTTTGCTGTGCCATATTTTTACTTATCTTTATGGCATTATTTTAGGATCTTATAAACATTGTGGAATTCAAATTAATGATATCAGTATAATGTACTCATATCGTATTATGATAGGTGTAAAAAACAGTGGTGGTCCAGACTTACGAGTTGTAAGATCATGGGTTTGAACCCAGACAGGCGCTTTACTTTGAGTAAATAATTTCATCACCACTGCACTCAAAACGGTGAAGGAAAACATCGTCAGGAAACCGACATGTCCTATAACTAACAATTCGAAGACACGTGACATCTACCAACCCGCACTGGGCCCGCGTGGTAGATACAGCCCACTCCCTCTCGAAGAGAGGAGGCCTGTGTCCCAGCAGTGGGAACATTATTAGCTGATTATGCTATGAGATAAGTGGCTCGTGGCTAAGTAATAACAGCCGCACGGGTCGATCGATCAGGTTAATCTACGCTTGCCGCGGTTGGTCCGTGGATGGGTGACCATCTTTACATACCAAGACCCCTCCGTGCCTCGGAAAGCACGTTAAGCCGTTGGTCCGGCTGTCATTCGTGGATCTTTGACAGTCGTTACGGGTCGGCAGAAGCCCGAAAGTCTGACAACCAGTCTTACCAAGGGGTATCGTATTACCTAGTAACTGGGTTGTGGAGGTCAGATAGGCAGTCGCTCCATGAATACTGGTACTCAGCTGCATCCGGTTAGACTGGAAGCCGACCCCAACATAGTTGGTAAAAGGCTAGGCAGATGATGATGCTATAGGTAGGTAAGTGTATATGGCTTACTGCCTATAATAGGGCTTAAAACTAAAAGTATAAATTATACCTTTCAGTTGAAACCAGACCAGCTGTTACACATAATACCTTAAAAACGTGATCGAAAAATTTTACCAATTTTTTTTTTTTTCGTAAAATGTTTCTTTTTTGTTCCCGACCCTATTTATTCGTCTTTGTTTCTGTCCCCTGGGGTTACCAGTTGCCACCCTGCGGCATAACGCATTGGATCATTACTCTTATGAATCAGCGATTTCTAGCCGTTTGTCGCACCGAAACAAGGCTAGTTTTTTTTTTTTTTTCGAAAACGAAATTGTATTGTTGTATAAGTTTATGTAGATTTTTAGTGATTGTTCGGCATTTTAAAACGTATTTCAGTAAAATGTTTTTACAAGGCAGATGTGAGAGGAAACGCTGGGAGTGGACGTCCTGGCATAATCAGCCTATAATGTTCCCACTGCTGAGACACAGGCCTCCTCTCTGTGAGAGGGACGTGGCCTCAGTGCGGGTTGGTAGATTTCACATGATAGGTAGGTAATAGGTAATACGGGCTGGTGTCCGCAACTCCACGGCAATGCGCGTATTTTGCGTACGGGTGGGACAATCGATTATTCGATCCACCCCAGCTCCTCAAGGAAGCCCAGCAACGCGTTGATGTTACTGACCGTCTCACGTAGGGTACCTGGGTTACCGAAGTTCTTTGCCCTGAACGTGGCGACCACCGGGCATTTTAGAAGCAAATGTGCCGCTGTCTCGTCGTCCTCCATGCAAGCCAAGCCCTGCACAGCGGACTGTCTGTTACTCCTATGAAAATTTCACATGATTACGAATGTTTGATTCTAGGACATGCCGGTTTCCTCACGATGTTTTTCTTCACCGTTTTGAGAGCAGTGGTGTTGAAATAATTTACACAAAGTAAAGCGGCTTCCAGTTTTACCGAAACATCTGAATATCAGTATTTTTATGCTGTGAATTGTTTAAGGTGAATGCGCAGTGGTAGACCGCGATATTCAAATGTTCATACGTTTTTTGCAATTTGCAGGTCAGTTTCAGGTTGTATCTTGATCAAAATTTGATTCGCGACTATAACAGGTACGTATTTACAGAATTATAATCATTAGAATCATTAATACATCTTTCTAAGTTAGATTTGTACCATTAAGCACTTTTCCATAAGAGATTTGTTGTTATGGTACAAATCTAACTTAGAAAGATGTATTAATGATTATAATTCTGTAAATACGTACCTGTTATAGCCGCGAATCAAATTGTGATCAAGATGAGACCTGACACTGACCTGAAAATTGCAAAAAACGTAAGAAAAATTGAATTTCGCGGGCTACCACTGCGCATTCACCTTAAATAAAACAAATATATTTATATCTAAATGCCGTTTCCATTGCTAGTATCACGTATCCGAAAGGGCGTCACCCCTCGAGGTTAATGTTCTCGACCCCTATGTAACAGGAACACATAGGGGGGAAGCGATATATTTAATTTTGTTAGAAAGGAGGGTAGATGTGCCTTCATGCGTTTTGTGGAGAAAATGCTAGGTTGTAATGTTTGTTGGTTATTTGGGTGGAGAAATATGTTTGATATCACTCTTGTAACAGGCTACGTGTGGCAGCACTTCTGTTAAACCCCATCGGGAAGTACGAGGGAGATGTTATGAAGTAACCGTCTTTTCTAGTGTTGGCAGGCGCTATTAATGAATAGATCGAAAGAAAAAAAAGCGAAAAAAAAAAAAACATAAGCCAATATTATGAAAGTTAAGGGAAAATGAAAAAGCATTTAAAAAAAATCAACGCAATGTTGGAGTAGGTATTCAAACTACTTTTAACTTACATTTCATCATCATCTGCCTAGCCTTTTCTTAACTATGTTGGGGTCGGCTTCCAGTCTAACCGGGTGCAGCTGAATACTTTATTTTACATGGGGCGATGGCCTATATGACTCGGGGTAGGCTCTATACAGGTTGAGATTGAAAACATGCGACAAACCGAAATTGGAGATTGTTTTTAACCGACTTCAAAAAAGGAGGTTCTGTATTCGACCCGTATGTATGTATGTATGTATGTATGTATGTATGTATGTATGTTTGTTTGTCCGCGATTTTCTCAAAAACTAATGAACCGATTTTGATAATTCTTTCACTAATGTGATCTACATACTTTCAGGAAGGTTTTAGTATATAATACATTATATAATTATTCTTATGTACGATGTTATATGCATAAATGTACTGCATCTCCGGCATTTCTATGCGAATTTTGATTATTCTTCTAGTCGGTGTCTTCAATTCCTCAATGCACTAGTGTTATTTGAATTAGTGTGGAGTAGGTACAACTAAAAAGTAAAAAATAAAAACTTTTTTACAAAAAAAAACAACCGACTTCAAAAAAAACTACAAAGTGATAAATAACTTTAATTTCGGAAGTCGGTGTCAAAAAACGAAAATGCGGAACCAAGGACATCGACTTCCGAAATTAAAGTTATTTATCACTTTGTAGTTTTTTTTGAAGTCGGTTGTTTTTTTTGTAAAAAAGTTTTTTCATCATTATGAACAACTTTTACTATAGGACCAAACCTGAAATCGCGAAAAAAAAATCAGCTGTTCCCTACATTTCGACGAGTTATGCGAACATTAATGGTAGGGTACAGCTGATTTTTTTCGCGATTTCAGGTTAACGGTCCCATAGTAAGAATTGTTCATAATGATGAGTACAATCTCCCATTTCGATTTGTCGCATGTTTTCAATATCACCCTCTATAGGAATTATAGGTAAGCCAGCCACCTGTCACACTGCCAAAGATCCACGAATGACAGCCGGGACCAACGGCTTAACGTGCTTTCCGAGGCACGGAGGGGTCTTTCAAGACTTATCTAAACATATTAGGGAAATCCTAACTTATTATCTATGTCATCATCGACCTATAATAATCCAATAAAACTTTCAATAATATATTCATTGAAAATCTGTAGTTCTGGAGTCGCGATGAAAAAACTTTCGAACATAAATTGACTTTTAAAAAAAAAGTCGATTATCTTCGGAGTTCCGAAAAGGACTTCGTTTTCAAGTTTTTCGGTTAGGGCTGGCACAAAACATAAACGATTAACTAGTAAATTTTATATAAGTAGGTCGAAGCTTCAGCCCTGGACTTCGTCTGCATTTCTTGCTCCTCCGACCCTCCGCGTCGCATCGCATCGCCTGTCCGCACTATTACTTCGTTTTCGCTTAGCGTTCCTTCTTACTTTTTGTCTTCTCGCTCGGCGCCTAAGAGTCTTAGCGTGATGTTAAATAGCCTAGGTACCTACATACAGGGAACTCAATTCAAAACATTACCGCTCTACCATTCCTACTCATACCCTAAAATATACCAAGCTTGCATATACCTTGAAGCAACACAACCCTACAGATCAAAATAATAATGAGAATTATACCCAACCAATTTTAGCAGACCTCCCCTGCTTTCTTCGTTACATCAAAATCAGGAATATATAAGAACAATGCTGAGTATATAGGAAGGTTTATGTATATTGGTACAGCCGAGTGACAGACCCAAGTTTGGATATCAAAGAATCGGCCGTTTTTAGGGTTCCGTAGAGAGGTCTGTGTAATAACCCGCACTGTGAACGCTTGGCGGATTACGGTCCACGCCTTCTCACAGAGAGGAGGCCTGTGTACCAGCAGTGGGGACATTATAGGCTGATTATGTGTGGAGAGGGAACTGAGGGGCAATTCTCGTAATTTTAAGAACGTTCACAGTCTGATCTCAGTCTCAATCTGTCAAAAATACCTCTAATTTCCCTAAATTTTGACAAGTTTTTGACGTTTGTTTGTCGCCGAGATGAGACTGCGACTAGATTTTGAACGGTTTTAAATTACGAGAATTGGCCTTTTGTTTTAAATGCTGAATTTCATGCTGTTGTCATAGCTTACTGTTTTATGATATTGTTGTTGCTGTTTTTTAATAATATTATTCTAAAAGAGTGTCCGTGGAGTTTCTTGCCCGTTCGTCTCCTACGCTCTGGAATGGGCAACTAGCTTCATCTTTCTGACTAACCGACCCCTTGACAATTCAAAAGTGCCTGTAATTGGTTTATTTGAAATAAATGCTTTGGTTTTGAGTTAGAGTCTAACAGTATATTTGGCCAAGCGTGATAAATACGAAATCATCCTTTATTACAGTTTTAAATTATTTTTAGGGGAGGGCAAATCACTGTCCATTCCGAGGTTGCCTGGAAGAGATCGCAGAAAGCGATGAGGCCGCCCATTGTATATTTTGTGGCATTCGATCAATTTTTTGTTAGCTATTTTTGTGGTGTACAATAAAGTATATCCCCCTTACTAATAAACGTTGTATAGCGTCTGTATAGTTACACAACGCTTTGTCTTATTCTTTCGAAAGTCAAATTACTGACGACTGAAAGAGAGAAATGGGGGTGCAACTATTCATCTGATATAATACGTTTATTAGCAGGGGGGTCTATCTATAATTCTATATAAATAAAACAAAGCCGGGTTAGTTACACCGTTTATAATTCAAGTAGGTACGGCTGGACCGATATTTATGATCTTTGATTTGTTGGATTTGTCTCCGCCCCGAATAGCAGAATAACTATGAAAACATGGGAGAAATCCACAAAAAAAAAATGAAGATTGATTCGATTCTGAGGCGATACGAAGTTCGCCGGGTCAGCTAATATATAAATAAAGACTTGCTTAAGGCTGGTATTAGCCCTGGCTGGAGGCCTTAATTTTGAGGCATCCACAGGCAAGCCCGGTTAAGCAGACGACAACCTCATAGGTTGAACTGCGAGATGCCATTCCCCCTCCCCAAAAAAAAAAGGCTGGTATTAAAACCTTTCGATCTTGTTTTGGACAAAGCCTTCGCCATCTATATTGCTATGGTGTAAATGTTCTTATTTTAATGACGTCCTATCCACGAACATGACAAAAGACTGTCAAAATCTAACCTGTAAAAGTTTCACCTGCAGAACCATCTCCACTTGCAATCGCTCGCCCTTAGCACTAAATAATTTCCACAAGTCATCTCGCCGGCCAGTGTTCTCTGATTAATGTACTTTTTTCTCTTTCTTTTATATTTTTTTTCTCTATCCAACGATCGCCGGTATTATTGGAATATTTTCTTGAATGCTCTATGAGGCAGATATTCTTGCTTTGTGTCCCTTTGTAAGGGGAAAGATGTTTTAATCAAACGTTTCTGTGGTGACGTATTTCATGTTCAAAATTGTAGTAAGTTTTATAAAACACCAGTAGCGCTCCGCGGTTTCACCCGCATAAGTTTCGATTCCGTGGGAATATCGGGTTAAAAACTATTCTTATTCTATGTCCTTTCCCCGACTCAAACTATCTCTATAACAAATTTCATCTAAATCGGTGCAGCGGTTTAAGCGTGAAGGGGTAACAGACAGACACACTTTCGCATTTATAATATTAGTAGCTATGGATATTATGGATTCACGTTGGTGAATATTTTGGCTTGCAGTAGGTTATTTCATCATCTGCCTAGCCTTTCGTCTTACCGGATGCAGTTGAATACAAGTATTTTACATGGAGCGACTGCCTGTCTGTCCTCCACAACCCAGTTACTGGTTCATCATAATCAGCCTCTAATGTTCCCACTGCTGCGACACAGGCCTCCTCTCTGTGAGAGGGAGTAAGCCGTAATCCACCACGCGGGCCCAGTGCGGGTTGGTAGATGTCACAGGTCGAAGTTTTGGTTCTAGCACATGCCGGTTTCCTCGCGATGTTTTCCGTCACCGTTTTGAGAGCAGTTTTAATGAAATAATTTACACAAAGTAAAGCGCCTGTCTGGGTTCGAACCTACGACCTACAACTCGTAAGTCGCGGCCGTTACCACTGGGTCACCACATGGTCTTGACTTGCACTAGGTTATTCTATCATCTGCCTAGCCGTTTCTCACCTAAGTTTGTTGTGATCGGGTTCCAGTGGTTAACTGTGGGATATCAACAGACTGGATATTATTTTTGAAGTGAAAACTTCTTTAGGCGCGTCGAGCATTTTTTTATATGGGAAAAAACTATTGAACACTGTTACCGTAATCGACATCGCGTCGGATGTGTTCGGGTGTCCTCGGGATGTCAAAGCTTACATTGACTGGACCGGTCCACTCAAATCAGTGCGGTACTTTCCTCAAATGACCATTTCAGACATGGTCTTCACATGTTCTGACCAAGATTATGTCTAGACTTTAAAAGAGACTGTGACCTCTGAGTTTGTTTCGGCCTTTCTTCTCAGAGTAGGTAGTCAGATAGGAAACGCCGACCTCATCAAGCTTATTTTTATTTTATTTTATACTATGACGTGTAAAAGTGAATCTGATATCCTACAGAATAAACAATTTCATTTCATCAAAACTTTGACATGCATCCCCCTCGCCTCTTTGACAATCGCTTGCATCTAATCCTGTATGAATTCAACTATACTATGATATTATTAATGATCAGTACTCAAGGGAATTGAGATGTCTGCCTACCCTATAACATTAATCATGGAACTACAATAGCGACGCGCATGCGTTACTATTATGTACTTATAAAAGGGAACTTGTTATGTATAGGAGCAACGTACAGTTGGTACCCCTAGCATGAATTTTTTTGAATAAATAGTCAATTGTATAGTGGTGTGGTGGCAACGGCCATACTTACAAGTTCGAACCCAGACAGGCGCTTTACTTTGTGTAAATTATTTCATCACCACTGCTCTCAAAAAGGTGGAGGAAAACAGGCATGCCGTAGTACCAAAAAATCGAAGATATGTTACATCTACCAACTCGCACTGGGCCCGCGTGGTGGATTACGGTCCACTCTCTCTCACAGAGAGGAGGCCTGTGTCCCAGCAGTGGGAACATTATAGGCTGATTATGTTTTCGTTTTTCCCATATTTTTTCAGGGCATGTAATTAATCGAACTTCAAAAAAATTTCAAAAATGGGAATTTTAGACTCTATAATGATTGCGCCTCATTTTGTGAATCTCAAATCATTCCTTGTTTGGGATCGTAAATAGCCACTGCGAACAGTTGGTCGGGATGCTCCAGCTTAGTTAATACTGCGACCAATTCGGCTCGCGTGGGTTTGGTCACAGTTCTAACCTAACCTGCTTGGTCGGGGTACCATAGCTTACTTACTACAATCAACTATGAGAAAAAGTCAGAAAGTAATAAAGAGGCTCAATTAAGTAGGTATATAAAAAAAGATTGCATCATTAGAAGCGCAAAAACTTTTTAAGAGGTTCAAGAATTTAAAAAAGTGTCCACTATTGGAAGGTCGATAAGTTTTTAGGATCAGTTAAATATTTCCCGTTTTTCAGTGTCAGGCATTAGCTACACTTTCATTTTCACTAGTTTTTTTTTTTTCTTATAGTTTTCAATGAATTTGCTTAAACATCGTGATAGGACAAAATGCGAGTACGTACTATTATTTTTTATGTCAAGTCATCTAAATAGTAGGTCAGTGAACTTAGGAACTGTATGTTGATTGTCATCCTGAACTATATTTCACATAACATCACGCCAATAATTCCCAATGGGTTAGGCAAATGTGTCATGCGGCCTACCCAAATGTCCTTTCTTTGGTATTGTTCGTCGAGTCGTTGAGCTCCTTAAGTTCTGAGTTGAGCTGAACGATTTCTGACAAATACGTGCACTTACTGGACAGATCTACTCAATCTGTGTGGTTCTTTCCTCAAAAGATCATTTCTGACATTCATCTACATGGACTTCATCACGTGATCTGACCAAGAAAATGTCTGGACTTTAAAAGAGACTGTGACCTCTGAGTTTGTTTCGGCCTTTCTTCTTAGAGTATTCAGGATAGGAAACGCCGCCCTCATCTAGTTTTAAAAATATTATTGACGTGTAAAAGTACCTATTTGTACAAACCTTCTTAGGGCTGGCTTTCAATCGATAGATAAGTCATATTTGTGGAATAAAATTTACGTCTGACAGTCTCTGTATGGAAGAACTGTCAAAAATTCAAAATTATTCCTTCGGTAAAATTATCTGGGGTTGGAAAAATCAACCCTTATAGAAAAAAAAATCATTTAGGTACTTACAGTGGCTTTCAAAGTTAGATGACATTTTTCCACTTCAGCTTGGACACAAGACATTATGATTTAAAATTCTAGTGATCCAAATGTTTCAACTGCTATAACGTTTTTATTGACTAACTAGCTGCGCCCCGCGGTTTCACCCGCAAAAGTTTCTATCCCGTGCTGAATATTGGTATAAAGAGTATCCTATGTGTTAATCCTGATAAATAAATAAAAAATACATAGGAATTGCCGCTCAAACATTGCCGAGTTTGAAAGAGGTTTTAAGGGTGCCAGAAATAGTACTCGCACACCAAGATATACCTCTACCTATATTCACATTAATTTATTGTTTAGGTACTACAGCATTTTAACAGAAATGTGTGTTTGACTGCCTCTCTAACCTCCACAACCCAGTTACTGGGTAATGCGGTGACCAGTAACGACTATCAAAGATCTGCAAACGACAGCCGGGACTTCACTTCACGTGCTTTCCGAGGCATGGAGCTGGGTCTCGATATTTAATGGATGGTCACCCATCCACGGACAGACCTCGGCAAGCGTAGCTTAACTTTCGATCGATCTGTGCGGCTGTTATTCGAGCCCCTTTACAAAGTCAAACACGATTTGACGTAAAGTCAGGCATCCTAACATTCGATTTCTTCTACCCACACCTTAGCTACAAAAATCAATACCACTAAACCGAACGAACACAAAATGGCGGCTGCGGGAAACCGTTTTCATTAAAATAAAAACATCAAAACCATTAATATAACCAAGAAAAGATTAATGTCGGCCGAACAAAGAGTAATAAATTAGTTGTGTAATATTCAGCAAGGGTAGGCTCCCTTCGGCCATCTTGTGGAATCCTCGCTCCTGATTGGTCGGTTCAGTTACTAATCAATAATTTTTCGTTCGCGCCAAAATGGCTTAGGTTGCGCTGTTCAGCCGTTGGATTTTGAACTTATGGGGCGAGGAATAAGGTAAATTTTCCAATATGTAGGGGTTTATAAAACAATAGGGGTTTTGTAATGTGGTATAGATCTATGTAAAAATAGTAGGTATGGAATAAGTTATTTCGATTCAGAAATAAAATAATTTATTTTTTTGTTGTATAGTTGTAGGGTAGGTAAGGTACCAAAAACCGTTTTTTTAATAGGTTAGTCTACCTGCGCATTATCAAAAATAAAAGCACATGCATTTTAAGAAAATCTTATGAACACCAACACTGAAGAGCGGGCGTTTTTGGGGACTGTCTTTTGTAATTTTGACGTTCGAAAAGTGCTGATTCTCAGCGTAGTTTGAATAAATAACTTTTGATTCTGATTTTTTTAAGCAAGTTATCTGGATTTTGTCTGAAATATATGTTTATTAAGTACCTAAATCCAGCACTTTTATACGACCGCTAAGAAATAGGGGCAATTCTATTTCTTGCCGGAGTCTTTTTTTCCTATGGCTTTCTACAACCAAGGAAACTTCGAATTTCTAATGAATAGAATAGGTACCTACTTCTAGACTATTCTGCTCTCAAAACGGTGAAGGAAAACATCGTGAGGAAACCGGTATGTCCTAGAACAAAATATTCGACTATGTTACATAAGTACATCTACCATGTAGGTACGCATCGCGTGGTCAATCAGCCTATAATGTTCCCACTGCTGGGACACAGGCCTCCTCTCTGTAAGAGGGAGTGGACTGTAAACTACCACGCAGGCCCAGTGCAGGTTGGTAGATGTCACATGTCTTAGAATTTTTGGTTCTAAGACATGCCGGTTTCCTAATATCTCTATTAAAGACAAATAACAATGCTGAAAGGCGAAGTCCACAATAAATTAAAATATTAGCAAACGCTTTGAAAATCACAACCATGCATAATCAACTGCTCCTTTCATAACCCCTTTTAGTTCAATTTAAACAACAAAAAAAAAACTGTTAACACCTCAAAACTAGACAATTGTCAGAAAAAAAGGGTTGACCACATGACCACAGTTTTTTTTTTTAAACTGTCTGCGACAATTTCAGTAGTCTGTCA
This sequence comes from Hydraecia micacea, assembly GCA_914767645.1. Taxonomy (NCBI): domain Eukaryota; kingdom Metazoa; phylum Arthropoda; class Insecta; order Lepidoptera; family Noctuidae; genus Hydraecia; species Hydraecia micacea. Next base: position 5,615,743 of record OU611805.1, read on the forward strand.
CAAAAAAAAAACATGTCTTCCAAAGCTTTTAAGACAGGTACTTAACGAGATTTGTCAAAGTTTTCGAGGTTAAACAAAAAAGGATCAATAATTTGTAGTCGAAAAAAAAATACCAATTTTATTTTGGAGAATAAAATGAATGTTTTTGGGATTTTGTCTATGAGTCGTTTAAGATTTTGATGTGATAGGAAATAATTGAAGTGTCTTGTAGTTGAGATAAGGATACCATACATAATGGTGGTATTCTTCAAGATGGTAGGCATTTCATCAGTTATGTTTGTGTCTCATGAAGCAGATTTCCGAGCTGGAAATGTCGTGGAGAATGTTTCGATTATGAATATGGATGGCTATAAGAGTAGGGAAAGACTAAAGAAGAGAAGGATTGACTAATGAAATGACCGAGTAATAGAGAAGTATGGAAGAAAAAATTGCAAATCCTAGAACAAAAAAAATCGAAAACATGTGACATCCATCAACCCACTGTTGTTGTTAGACTGGAAGCCGACCCCATAATAGTTGGGAAAAGGCTAGGCAGATGATGGTGAGACACAGAAGGTATAGCCTAAAACCACTGAACATATAAATATGAATGTCGCTGGCACCAGCATCTCGATGACAACATAAATTTTTCTAAACGAATATCGAATCATCATCTGCCTAGCCTTTTCCCAACTATGTTGGTGTCGGCTTCCAGTCTAGCCGGATGCAGCTGAATACCAGTATTTTACATGGAGCGACTGCCTATCTGACCTCCACAACCCAGTTACTGGGTAATACGATACCCCATGGTAAGACTGGTTGTCAGATTTTCGGGCTTCTGACGACCCGTAACAACTGTCAAAGATCCACGAATGACAGCCAGGACCAACGGCTTAACGTGCTTTCCGAGGCACGGAGGGGTCTTGGTATGTAAAGATGGTCACCCATCCACGGACCGACCGCGGCAAGCGTAGCTTAACCTGATCGATCGACCCGTGCGGCTGATATTACTTAGCCACAAGCTCCTCCTAAACGAATATCGAATGTCGAAAACTTTCATTTCTCTGTAAAATTTGTTAATAAATAAACATGAATTAGTGAAAACTGTATCTGCAAAGCTGCTGATACGTAGTGACGCTGCGGACGTGACGTCATGATGACTGGCCACTCGTCTTCCGGTCGGTTGCTTTTTAATTTTTGAGCTTTCTATGTGCTTGTGATAAGGAAGTATGAAGTGTGAGCTTAGAGTATTTGGACTTCAAAGAGTCGCCCAGATTCGAAAGTCTTAAGAACTTAGTCCTAAAATGAACTAAGTTATAGTCTGACCCACCAACCCGCACTGGGTCCGCGTGGTGGATTCCGGCGCACTCCCTCTCACAAAGAGGAGGCCTGTGTCCCAGCAGTGGGAACATTATAGGCTGTTTATGCATAATCTGAACCTCCTTTCATTGACATGTTTTGTCTGGCTCAGGAACTCTGGAGTTTTTTTAATCAAAACTGAAAGATTTCACACTGATCAATCACACTATAATAGGTATTATAAAGGCGAAAGTTTGTGACTGTGTGTGTGTTTATATGTTCTTTACTTCTTCACGCTCAAACGGCCGGACCAATTGTGATAAAATTTTGTATGGAGGTAGCTGACACCCTGGATTAATATATAGACTACTTTTTATCCCGATATTCCCACGGGATCGAAACTTATGCGGGTGAAACCGCGGGGCGCAGTTAGTTTTCATATAAATCTAAATGAAATCTACGTTTTAAAACAAATCTAAGCTTTATTATAGACTGTAGGGTCGAGTTAGATTCATACAATAAATGATTAGCCTAGCAGAAGATAACGAAAACTTTACGTAAACTCTTGAAATCGCTAACACGTACCTAGTGAGCAGGTCTGGTGATCATGTTCGTTCGTTCACTGTATGCGTAAAGGTCCTACAATAAGGCACGCGCCTTACTTTCTATACCTAAATAAATTCATCACCATCTGCTCTCAAAACGGCGAAGGAAAACATCGTGAGGAAACAGACATGTCCTAGAACTGAAAATTCGAAGACATGTGACATCTGCCAACCCGGACTGGGCCCGCGTGGTGGACTATAGCCCTCTCATGGAGAGGAGGCCTGTGTCCCAGCAGTGGGAACATTAGGATAGGCTGATTATGCCTGTGTTAGGACAGTAACAGCTCGATAACAGCCTCTTAAACGAGATGAGGCTTAAAATATAAGAAGAAAAAAACTCCATTTAAAATACTCTTTCTTTTTTTTCTCAAAATATTTCTCTTTGTTTTGAATAAATGAAGGTATGCCATCATTTATTTATTATCCAGATCATAAAATCCAATTTGTTAGTAATTACAGACACAACTGAAACACCTGTGTTAGTACAGACGCCAGCACATCAAGCTACTACAATCTGTCAAATTTCTTTAATAGATTTTCAACTTTATCGCTGAAGCATAAGGTTCAAAGTTGATTGGGAAAATTTGACAGTTTCGGGTAGCTTGATGTGCTGGCGTCTGTACATTGCGTGGATGAGGTTTCATAAAATGGCTAGCTTAGCCTTACTGCACCCTGACTACGTAACACACTATCAATCAGAATCTGAATCATTTTGAAGGATATTGCCAATCCATTGCTTCATATGTTCGAAAAATTTGTCTGCTCAACAACGTAAATAACGCAATGAATGTTGTTGAACTGTCAAAATGAAAGCCATTCCTACTGTTACTGTGTTGCGCATTATGGCGCTGGTTAAGTAGCGGTTGGCAGGTCTTTCAGTATTCCCTGGAATCGGAGACTCGATAAACTGGGAGTGAAATTATCCAAAACCTGACTTGGTGTTCTTGTTGCGGAAGCAAAATTGCTAGTGGACATCTGTCCTCTGACACACTTTTAAACCTATCCTCCTTGCTCCACTATCCAAGGGAATGATAGCCAACACTAAACTTGAACACTTTCACTACAGCAGACTTGATCGTCACGGTGACGTCACAAATACAGTATGGCCGCCAGTCATCGCCCATCAGCGGTTTCGAGTAACTGTACGCTTTTGAGTGTTTATTTTGGTTCAATGTGGTAACTATATCAGTTTTTGAGGTGCTGGGAATGCAATTTACTATAATCCATGCCTCAGAAAGCACGTTATAAACCGTTGGTCCCTGTTGCCATTCGTAGATCTTTGACAGTCGTTACGGGTAGCCAGAAGCCCGAAAGTCTGACAACCAGTCTTACCGAGGGCTATCGAGTTATCTTGTAACTGGATTGTGGAGGTCAGATAGGCAGTCGCTCCATGTAATATACTGGTATTCAGCTGCAATCGATTAAACTGGAAGCCAACCCCAACATACTTGGGAAAAGGCTAGGCAGATTTTTCAAGTAATACAACATATATCCCTGTTTCCCTCAAAGTTCTTCATATAAGGGCCGTTTTAAGTTCCAAATATAGGAGGCGAGTCTATCGCCATTTACAGGTTATGGAAACCCATCAAGGCTTCCTAGATTGAAACCCAGGACCCCTCGTTTATCAGTCGGACTTTTACGATCACTAGATCATTCTAGACTTTCGCCATTTACATAACATATAACATACATAAAAAAGAGCAGTGGTGGCTCAGTGGTAACGGCCGCGACTTACGAGGTTCGAACCCAAACAGGCGCTTTACTTTGTGTATCAAATCAAATCAAAATATTTTTATTTCACATAAACCAACATGGGCACTTATGAAACGTCAGAAGCTAGTTGCACGGTTCCAATTGGTCGTTTCCTATGGAGAAGAACCGGCAAGAAACTCCATGGTTACTCTTTTAAAAATAATTGGCTTTTACAATGTTTTCAAGTTACAGTAGGTATGGGAGGACAGCGTAGGCCTGTCAACAAGTACCAGGTACTTGATAAAAATAAAAAATGGTCTACCGATCTAAAGTCTACAAGGCTTACAAAGTCCTCACATTTACAAAATAAAAATGTATCAAAAGGATAAACAAAATATAAAAATCTACTTGTTGTGTAAATTATTTTATCCCGACTACTCTCAAAAGGTGAAGGAAAACATCGTGTGGAAACGTCCTAGAGCCAAAAAATTCGAAGACATGTAACATCTTTCAAACCCCACTGGGCCCGCGTGTTATATAACGGCCCGCTCCCTCTCACTGAGAGGAGGCCTGTGTCCCAGCAGTGGGAACATTATAGGTAATTTCTCAGTAGCAGCCCGGAGTCTGGATTTATGCCCCTATTCTCGTCTCCTATTACATGGGACTTAAATATGACTGCCGAAGTATAGGTGTACACCTCTGTCTGACCTTTCGGGGGTTACAGCCGTGATGTTATGTTATTACCACATGGTTGCAGGCACTGGGAGGTACATAAAATAAATTGGTAATCTACATCGGTCTGTGGATCGATTTTAATTAACTTTTTTGTTAGGGTGTATTGTTAAAGTGGACGCGGTAAGGACAGGTGATTCGATACCGTTCCAAAAGTTTTTGTTTAATTCAAGTCTGTAAAGGAGTTTTACACTTTGTTGTTTTTTTTTTTCTGTATTTTATATTACCTGGTAGTATAGTCTATATAGGTAGAGTACCTACCTGTACATGTAGACGTATATATACTACGCAATAGTGGCGAAGGCACCATACAACTCGATTCCCACCGGCTTCCCTTCGAAAATTCAGAACATAACCACTCTATAGTCAATCATCATTGAAATTTTCTTTTGTCATTTTTTTTTGCTCCGGCCTACATCTGTCATAAATTCACCCTACGCCACTGCTACGCAATAGGCCAGAATGTGACTACGGTAGAAACAACGGATGATTATGTGTTACAGATCCGCCATTTTGAATTAAACACACACTTGTATAAATTAATATGACGTACATTATAATTGCTTTATGTAAATAAGAAAATACCTACATATATCTCAATAAAAACTAATCCGTTTTAGAAAAAACTTTGCAGCCATATGGGGCAAGCCGTTTAGAAACGACTTAGAACGATACGCTTGCACGGAAAAAAAATCCTCGCCTTGACTCTCCCTTTAGTCTTCGCCTATCCGTGAAGCAGAAGGCCAATTCTCGTAATTAAAAACGTTCAAAATCTAGTCACAATCTCATCTCAGCGACAATCAATGCCAAAAACGTGTCAAAAATGTAGGGAAATTAGAGGTATTTTTGAAAAATTAGAATGCGAACGTTCTTAAAAAAGGAGAATTGTCCCTCTGTCTGATCCTGCTGTAGGTACCTACCTAACTGTTTCTCCCTGTAGCCTTTCTCTTATCCGTGAAACTGATATCGGTAGAGTTACTCTTTTGCAGATTTATAAGTTTTATTGTAGAAGATAATAATAGTCCTCCAGACCGTATTTCGGCCGCGGCGGCCATTCTCAACGGAGACTAGCCTTCGGCGTGGGAGATATTATAGCGCACAAGTCAAAATCAAATCAAAAGTCACTAATTCAAATTACCCTCAGAATCAGCACTTTTCGAACGTCAAAATTACATAAGACAGTCCCCCGGCACGCCCGTCCTTCACCACTTCCTAGTGCTTTCGCTGGGAAGAAGAAGTGGCGCAACAAACTCCCCAGCAGTGTGAACTTTTCACAGAGGTGAACTCTCTCTTCCTTCACTCTCATAGTCCGCCTGATCTCTAGATCGTGTTGGATTGCGTGCCGCCCCATAATGGGACAACATTATTGTTCTGGCTGCTAGGACACAGGCTTCCTCTCTGTGAGAGGGAGTGGGCCATAATCCACCACGCGGCCCCAGTGCGGGTTGGTGTAGGTATGTCACATATCTTCGAAGTTTCTGGTTCTAGGACATGCCGGATACCTCACGATGTCTACCTTCACCGTTTTGAGAGTAGTGGTGGTGAAATTAAAATACAAAAAGTACTGCCTGGGTTGTGGGTTCGAACACACGACCTAAAACTCTTCAGTTGGGGGCCGATACCACTGCGCCACCTGCGGGGTAATTGCGTAACACACTATCAGTAGCAATGGGTTTCATTTTGACAGTTCATCAACATTCATTGCGTAATTTAATTTGTTGAGCAGACGCATTTTTCGTACATATGAAGCAATGGATTAGCAATATCCTTCAAAATGATTCAGATTGAGAGTGATAGTGCGCTACGCAATTAGGGTGCTGCTCTCTGTAGAAGATAAATAAGAAAATATCACACAAGCGTCTAATCCAATGACCTTAACGAGAACAGCTCAACCAAGCGATTAGTTTCAGTATCTTCGTAAGAGTCGTTGGAAATAAATTAACTATTGTACCGAGAGCATTGAACTCTTGTGTTTTAGTACCTACAGACGCCAGCACATCAAGTTACTACAATCTGTCAAATTTCTTTAATAGATTTTCAACTTTATCGCTAAAGCGTAAGGTTCAAAGTTGATTGGGAAATTTTGACAGTTTCGGGTAGCTTGATGTGCTGGCGTCTGTACCTGCAACACATGCACGTAATATCAGCCTGTAGTCTCCAAAGGCGTAGGCAGGAGTATAGGTATAGCATGTGTATACCTGTCGGTCTGTTTTGTAAAAATCTCATCGTGAAAACTTAGGTGAAGTGGGGTAGTGTAGAGGGGCTTGTGGCTAAGTAGGTAATAACAGCCGCGCGGGTCGACCGATCAAGTTAAGCTACGCTTGCCGCGGTTGGTCCGTGGATGGGTCCTTTACACACCAAGACCCCTCCGTGCCTCGGAAAACACGTTAAGCCGTTGGTCCCGGCTGTTATTCGTCGATCTTTGACAATCAGTCAGTAGTCCGGAAGTCTGACAACCAGTCAATTACCAAGGGGTATCGTATTACCCAGTAGTCAGATAGGCAGTCGCTCCATGTAAAATACTAGTGTTCAGCTGCATCCAGTTAGACTGGAAGCCAACCCCAATATAGTTGGGAAAAAAGGGATTCGAGGATCTATAAATAAAAAGAGTCGCAAAGATCAAAGCCCGATATTAATCAAACTAAAACTCAAACCTCTCAACTTCCAAGGAACTCCAATTTAAAATATACTGTAGCGACCATACCTAAAGTAGCCCAACATATAAAGTATATCCAACATCCTGGCACAGAAAAAAAGTAATCGAACAAACGCAACAACAAACATACAACCATCTCTTTCTTACACGCAACATTAACATACGTTAAAAAGAGATAGGTATGTTTCTCGCAGCCACCGCCTCAAGCTCCGCCTACAGGCCTTATAGGCAGACTGGTTGGTCGAGACAATGTGAAAAAAAAAACGCTAGTTCGAGCAAGGGACAAAAAGGTATACTGCCCCATTATTCGGTCGAGGCTGCAAGGAGAAGTATCCTTTGCGAGATTAAAAAGTGAAAATCATAGTGCATATTGCTATGTCATGGATGGTTGCAATTTTTTTTTAATTCAGTGACATTTGTATTGGTGTGGAAACTCTATAGTGTTTGTGGATTTTTGACAGTTTTTTTTTTTTACTGTGTTTTAAAGGATTCGTTTTTATTACGGTACGTAGGTGTTTTAATTATTTTCTTATAGTAATTAGAATGTTAGTTTTATTAATTCAGAGTTGTGTATGATTAATTCAAAATGGCGGATCTGTTATGCGTGTTCATACGTTGTTTCTACCGTGGTCGCATTCTGGCTTAGGTATAGCTTAGATGTTTTAAAAGAAATAGGGTCCTACCTTGAAGGTTTTATCCAATTTAATTTTTTTGTCAATACAGTTCTGGAAACGCCAAAACAAAATTTCAGGAATGCGCTATAAATAATTGTCTAATTAGAGCTTAAAGTAAGACCTAATGTAGCCATAAGCATATATAATCAGTCTATTATATCCCCAATGCTGGGACAGGCCTCCTCGCTGTGAGAGCGAGTGGGCCGTAATCCACCACGCGGAACCAGTGCGGTTTGGTAGAGGTCACATGTCTTCGAATTGTCGGTTCTAGGACATGCCGGTTTCCTCACGATGTTTTCCTTCATCGTCTTGAGAGTCATATAAGCTGTCTGGCAATGATCAGAAAGAGAATTCCTAGATTTTTATTAGACTGATTAAATTAATAATAATAATTTATCCCCTTTTTCTAAGGGATGTCTATTCTATGCGCGAGATGGACCCTTACTATTCTGGCGAACTCTCTGGCCTCGAAAAGTCCTGTAGTGGTACATTTTCGACCTGTATGTTGTTTTGATAAGGCTGGAATGGGCAGTATTTTTACTGAAATTTCTAGAAACGACGAATAGTTTGTAGAAACTATTCATCCTATTATATTATGGGAAATATGGCTCTGTGAGTAGAGGCCGCCGTCCTGTAGAGAAACTATGTTTCAAACATAAACTTAACGATATGAGGGATTTTATAGCCGAACTAGCAGCGCCCCGCGGTTTCACCCGCATAAGTCTCGATCCCGTGGGATTATCGGGATAAAAAGTATCCCCTGTGTTATTCTGATGTATAAGCTATATTACTGTAAAGTTTCAATAAAATCCGCTCAGTAGTTTTTGCGTGAAAGAGTAACAAACATCCATCCATCCTCACAAACTTTCACGCTTATAATATTACTAGCAGCGCCCCGCGGTTTAACCCGCATATGTTTCCCGTGGGAATATCGGGATAAAATCTATTCTATGTCCTTTCCCGGGACTCAAACTATCTCTATACCAAATTTCATCTAAATCGGTTCAGCGGTTTAAACGTGAAGAGGTAAAAGATAGACAGACAGACACACTTTCGCATTTATAATATTAGTTTAGTATGGATTAGTAGAAAGTATGATATCAGAATTATACAAAAATCTTCTGCTATATCCACGATAGATCCACGATAGGTACCTACCTATTAGGTATGTCATTAGTTAACTATTAATGCACACAAATAGACAAGAACAAAAATACTTAGGTACATACCTACATATTTCTAAAGAAACATCTTCCATACCTGCGATAGGAAAGAGGATAAAAAAGTAAAAATAAGAAAGGAGTAACAATTTCATCCTTTACGTTGACTAATTAATGTCGAAATACCTACGTCTAAAAGGCTTTCCCGTGTCCCGCCGGGCGGTGCATTTTAGGAATTTTTAAATGATTTACAATTAGGAGGTTTTCCTACACCCTAGGTGGCTCAGAATTCTTACTAATGTATTTATTTCTTTTGTTTATACGTTCTAGCAATCAAACTTGTATAGTGATTTGAACTTGAGTCGTGGAAAGGAACATAAAATGCATTGCATCACAGAAAATGTCAAACTGTAAGGGATTACAGGACCTAAACGCAAAAAACGCAAGTTTTAGAAGCAATAAAAGTAGATGATCAACTACAGGAAACAAAATCAGAAAATTATATGATATTCTTCAGGATATATGCTAGGTAGATAGTGTGGGAAAAACATAATACAACTAATTTGATACGATAGAAAAAAATCATCTTTCTTTTTACAATAAGAAACATACTAATATACCTACCTACATACAATCATTCTGATTTTTTATCAGATTATTCTACAAGTAACATACTAAAGCACTAGTGTTTTAATTTTTTAGTCCAAACAATAGATTATTGTAAATAGATAATTGCTTCATATTTTGCAATAAATTACCTACCAGCGCGTTGTGTCATCGCGCTTCTCTTTCTTTTCTATGCAATCCGACAGTGACCGCGCTCTAGGTCATGTAGTCCTCGTAAAGCTTTTGGATATGTGTCTTCGTCTTATTCAAACCAAAAATATCCCAAGAGCAAAAACGGAAAAATCAACCGCGAAATCGTCCAATTTTATCGGTTATCATTACATTGTTATTTTTTCTTCTTATTTACGGTTTTAGTCAATATCTGTGTGCCATCAGTGCCCAGTAGCTAACTACAATGGTTGTGATCCATCAAAGAGACACGTTGAATGTCATAATATTTTTATAGGCATGGAATCCATACTAATATCATAAATGCGAAAGTGTGTCTGTCTGTTACCTCTTCACGCTTAAACCGCGGACCGATTTAGATGAAATTTGGTATAGAGATAGCTTGAGTCCCGGGAAAAGACATAGGGTAGTTTTTATCCCGATATTCCCACGGGATCGAAACTCATGCGGGTGAAACCGCGGGGCGCTGCTAGTTTTGAAATAAGTTTCTTGAAATTGATCTGATCCCGTGGGAGTTAAGTGTTCAGAGTAAAGATATGTGTTGTAGAGATTAGATGCAGGTTTGAACATATGGAGCTTTTGGGAGGGATGAAAAAAGATCTGGCTGTATAAAGGTTTTTGAAGTGAAAACTTCTCTAGGCGCGTTGGGCATTTTTTGAGATGGGAAAAAACTATTGAACTCGCGCCACTGTTGCCGTAACTGACACTGCTTCGGCTGTGTTCGGCTGTCCTCGGGATGTAGGTACTCAGTTTTAATGTATTTCCTATATGTCAGTGAGTGATGGCAAAGTATTCTGTTTGTGTTTTGTTTTCACTTCTGTCGGCACTCCCGGAGTGCCATTGTTTTTTTGATGGTGAAGCTATATGATGGTAACAGAAACAAAATCGTTACATCTTGGCTTGTTATCTTGGAGCCAAGCAATATCCTGCGTAATATATAGGTAGGTACTTACACATATTGCTTAAACCCTCTGGTCTTAATTTTGTAAAAGAAATTCTCACCCGAAGAAATTTAATAGGCACCTAGTTATGATTTCGGACTATTAACTTCTTCATCAACTTTAGGGCTGGAAAAACATTCTTCCAGCAACAACCCTTTTTTGTTTACAACTCACTCTTTAGGTACCTATACCTATTTATTAATGTGTTGTTTATAAACCATCCACCTCTTTGTACTACCCCAGAATTCTTCCAAAAAATATCTTCCACCACAAAGAACTCAACTCCCAAAGGACACAGCCAAAAAGCTAAAAGCCAACACCAAAAAGTAACCGACCACAATTCTTATTCGAAATACGAAATACAAAAAAAAAGAAACCATCGACACGACCATCGACTTTTGAAATGAGAACATCCCACACGCTCCGAAATTGAAAAGGTACGAGGGACAGAGGTTTTAGAAAAAAAATAAATAAAAAAAAGACCGGTTTCAAATTGAAAATAAGTGGAGGCGTGTTTTGAGGGGAGTTGGTTTTTTTGTGGTTTTCCGTAAAGTATAATTTTGTGCATTTAATGCCTGGATCTTGAGTGTATTTACTTTATTCTTTTGGCGGCCGCTTTTTCGGTTCGAGGATCCTTTGAGTTCTTAGTAATCGCTATTGTCATAAAGAAACTCATTTTAAAAGACAATGTATCTTCCTTTCCTTTTCCCATGTTACTTAGCATCTGCGCAACACGTTGTCTTCTTTCATTCTCCCCTGTCAACCGTCACTCTATCATTCACTCCCTTCTCTTTCATATCATTCCTCACACAATCCGTCCATATTTTCTTTGGTCCTCCTCTCCCTCTTCATTCATTAACATATCTTTCAATGCACCAAATCTTTCAGAGACAATCATTTTAACGGTCCTAATTTGGAAATGGTTTAGTCTCAATTTTGTTTTCACCATGTTGTTGTTGCTGGCCGCACATCTGCTGGACTAAATTGGAACTGGGCTGGCCATATCTGCCGTATGTCGGAGCAGCAAAACGCAAAAGCTGCCACTCAGTGGATACCAAATGGCAGAAAACGACGCGGCAGGCCCAGAAAGAGATGGCGGGATGAGCTGGATTCGTTCTTAAATGATTGGCCCACAATGGTAGTAGACCGGGACCGAGGACCGGGGGTTGGTCCGTGGATGGGTGACCATCTTTACATACCAAGACGCCTCCGTGCCTCGGAAAGCACGTTAAGCCGTTGGTCCAGGCTGTCATTCGTAGATCTTTGACAGTCGTTACGGGTCGTCAGAAGACCGAAAGTCTGACAACCAGTCTTACCAAGCGGTTTCGTATTACCCAGTAACTGGGTTGTGGAGGTCAGATAGGCAGTCGCTCCATGTAAAATACTGGTACTCAGCTGCATCCGGTTAGACTGTAAGCCGACCCCAACATAGTTGGGAAAAGGCTAGGCAGATGATGATGAATCGCAGTAGACCGGGAAAAGTGGAAAGAAGGAAGGGAGGCCTTAGCCCTGCAGTGGGACAACACAGGCTTATATTAGACAGAAACTATAGGATACCACGCGCTACGAACCTTACATACCTACTCCTTTTGCTTCGTTCACATTCAAGCCTACATCAGCCGGCCTATTCCGCAAAAAATCACCTTGAAAACTCGAGTGAAGTGAACTGTCAATAGTGCCAATCCCTATAGCATCAGGTGGAATGACAGACCCTTCAAGCTCATTTCACCTGTTTTCAAGGTGAGATTTTTAGAATAAGTTTTCTTCAAGGCTTAGGGCGTCGTTTCATGGACCTCTCACATTCGCCTTATAGATTCTAATTGTTAACCGTCTTTGCAATCAAACTCGCACTGGACCTGAGTGCCAGCAATGGGAACACAGCACAGATGATGTGGGGCCGATTTTTCAATCGACATATAACTTTTATTCGTGGAATATAATTGACGTCTGACAGATATTGTATGGAAGCACTGTCAAAAATTCAAAATTATTCCTCTGATAAAATTATCTAGCGTTGGAAAAATCAGCCTTTTGTTAATAATTTTTTACTATGGCAGTCTGCACATAAGTCTGACAACCATGGGGTGTCGTGTTACCCAAGGACTGCGTTGTGGAGTTCAGATAGGTAGGTAGTCATACATAACATACATAATCAGCCTGTAATGTTCCCACTGCTGGGACACAGGCCTCCTCTCAGTGAGAGGGAGTAGGCCGTAATCCACCACGCGGGCCCAGTGCGGGTTGGCAGATGTCACATGTCTTCGAATTTTTAGTTCTAGGACATGCCGGTTTCCTCACGATGTTTTCCTTCACCGTTTTGAGAGCAGTGGTGATGAAATAATTTACACAAAGTAAAGCGCCTGTCTGGATTCGAACCTACGACATACAACTCGTAAGTCGCGGCCGTTAGGCAGTCGCTCCATGTAAAATACTGGTATTCAATTGCATGCGGTTAGACTGCGACGCAGATGATGATGTGTTTGTCGAATTTCATTCTTTTAAGTATTTACTAGGTAAGCCAAAATTATGTGGCCTGTTATACATGCTGGCATAAATACTCATTACTTTAAAAAACAATAAAAAAAAAAACAGCTAAAGCAACCGGTACTGTCGGAGCTCAGTATGTTGATACCTTCGCGCAGTGGGGTACTGATTTGAATGGGTATCGAAAAAACGATGACCCCTGCCGAGAGGCCATGTTCACACCCTTTTACATTTTTGTAGGTAGGGTCGCCTTTATGTATGAGTGTTTTGAGTTAGACAGGCATTTTTTGTATGTATTTAAATGTACCTATTTTCTGCTCTGGTATCGGCACGACTGTGGATAAAATTTTAGCCAGTTAGAATGATGCTGGAGGTGCTAGAGTGATCTTAAAAAATCTGGCTTATTTTACGTATTATTTATCGCATACCTACCAGAGGGGCAATTCTCGGAATTTTAAGAACGTTCACAGTCTGATCTCAGTCTCAATCTGTCAAAAAAAAAATGCCTCTAATTTCCCTGCATTTTTGACATTTGTTTGTCGCCGAAATGAGACTGCGACTAGATTTTGAACGTTTTAAATTACCAGAATTATTGGCCTTCTGCTGATCCGGCGACCTTCGTAACGCCTCAGAATCAATAAGAAGGAATCTTGAGAAAATAAATTGCTTATCTTAATTTTTTTTTCTTGAAATTTTTGCATGTGTTTATAGTTGTCCTGCAATTGGGGGCGGAGACAAATTTAAATTCAATTTAAATTCGTTTTTCATTTGAAGGGATCAGGAGAAGAACCACTTTTGTCGCCTAATGAACAAACTGAGATATTACTTTAAAAGATAAGATCTTAATAAAATAGTGTCATTTATACCCAAGGCACTTTAACTGTGTAGCGGGATCGTCCGAAAGGGTTACCGCTGCCCCGGAACATAAAGGGCTAAGGAAGGAACACGGGTGGGTTTTAGTCAGTAAGAGTCTGACACTCCCTTCCGCTCCACCCAGAGCGGGAGGAGTCATTAGATGATTTCCCATCCATAAAAAAAAAAAAAGGCACTTTAACTGTAATAGGTATCCTAATGGTATAGGGGGGAGGGCTGAACGGTCCGGACATTGTATGTTTTTCCCCTGTATCGATATTTTAAAAGCATGAAAGCTCGGAGACTATGGATGTTATTGCCCTGTTGTTTTTGACAGAGCATAGCGACAGGTATAAATAGCCATTCAGACTGCATTGCTAGTTGAAAAAAACGAGTGTGCTTATGACCACACGACTGAAGTGAAACTTCAGTATTGTGTATTTGGCTATGAGAGGAAGAGAGAAAGAAAATGTGCGCGCGCACTGCTGTCTCTTGCTTATATTATATCCCCCACTCAACTCCCGTTCGCCTCGCCCGATCACACTTTTCGTAACGCTCACGTCACGCGTTCGCCGGCTTACTCCCTAAGTCAAGCGTGCCTAAAGAAGTTTCACTTCAAAAATTAAAAATGTGACAAAAGTTGTTCGTCCCCTGATCCCTTCATTTGTTAGCCCAATTCTTAAGGAAGGTTATAGGCTATTTAACATAACGCGAAGACCCTTAGGAACCGAGTAAAAGCAAACAAAGTCGGAAACAACGCAGAGCGAAATCGAAGTAATATCGCGGTAGGCGATGCGATGCGATGAGGTGGGTCGGGGGAACAAGAAATTACACACGGACGAAGTCACAGCAAAAGCTGGTGTGTAATATTGTAGGTATAAAGATCTAAACAAAGATAATTTTGCATAATCTTCCCCGCCCGTGACTCCGCCTTTTAGTCATTAGGTAAATTTCTCTTATCTAGATGAAACTCACAATAGGTGGGTACACATTTTCTCAGGCCCCCAAAGACAATAGAGGGAACCCCCGTGGTAATTCTGCGGTTTATAAAGCAATTAAGTGTGTTATACAAAATTAAATGAACTTATTTATTTATTTATATATACTTTACTAGCAGCGCCCCGCGGTTTCATCCGCATAAGTTTCGATCCCGTGGGATTATCGGGATAAAAACTATCCTATGTCCTTTCCCGGGACTCAAAATATCTCTATACCAAATTTCATATAAATCGGTTCAGCGGTTTAAGCGTGAGTAAGTAAGACAAACAATCTGTCAAATTTCTTCAATAGATTTTCAACTTTATTGCTGCAGCATAAGGTTCAAAGTTTATTGGGAACATTTTACAGTTTCGGGTACCTTGATGTGATGGCGTCTGTAGGTACCTATAGTACACTTACATTTCGCCAGTTATGTTTAAGTCCCATGTAATAGGGGGCGAGCCTATTGCCATCAACCTGGCACAAATCCAGCCTCCGAGCTGCTACTGAGAAAGTTTTAACATATTACAAAAATACTATTGCAAAATAGCACTGTAAACATCTAAAATCCATTCAAAAGATATACCAAAATAGATAAAGATATTAACACAAGAAATCCAAAGGCATTTCCACACTTTTTTGTCTCTAACTCATTACAACTATAATGACAGCTCTTTGGCTCTCAAAATGAATCATAAAGTTACGTTCATATCTTATACCTAGTAATTTAATACTAAATACCTACAAGAAATAAGGAAAACATTAAATAAAATACCTACATACATACTAAGGAGCGTCGAATCAGGCGACCGCAATGAGAAACCGCATCAAAGATCACAAAGACATATCGCTGTCTCTCTCCAACACGCTCGGAATGATTTTAAATTAATTCGAAAATTGAAACAAAAAGTTGCGCAAGAAAGGGACGAGTGTATGTCAGTTGTTTCGGTTTGGATTTGGAATGTGGAACCGGTTGTAGGACTACATGATTCGATTTTTTAAATTTAAGTTTTTTGGTGACTGTGAAAGGAGATTGGTCAGCTTTGGATAAATAAAATTAAAGTTTTATGAATCTATACTAATATAATAAGGCTAAATAGTTAGTTTTTTTTTTTTGTTTGAACGTGCTTATTTCGGGAAAGAAAAGTCTTGAAAGAACTACATAGCAAAATGTGGGTGTACCTACTAAAGGTACTGTACAATTTTCCTAATCAATTTTGAACCTTATGCTTTAGCGATAAAGTTGAAATACTATTAAAGAAATTTGACAGATTGTAGTAGCTTGATGCTCTGCCAAACCCTTCAGTGATTTCAGGCGTGATGGTATGATATGTTTTCAAATTTAATATTTCTAAGTAATCTGTGTAGTAAAAAACTTTCTAAGATTGGCATATTGATAAAAGCAGTTTTATTGTTTTAAATAATTTAATAATGAGATATTTTTTAAGAGATTTCCTATCGCTATGAGAAATTGGAAAGCTGGTCACTTGAGAATGTTCTTTGGTAGCCCTTTCCGCATTCATTCATTCATTTCAGCCGGAAGACGCTGGACGTATGCTGGACATAGTCCTGTCCCAAGCACCGCACAGCGTATTCCTGCGGCCTTCACCAGGTCATCGGTCCACCTTTTCACATGATTATTTAACACTAGCTGCACCCCGCGGTTTCACCCGCATACATTTCGATCCCGTAGGAATATCGGGATAAACTGTAGCCTATGTGTTAATCCAAGGTCTCAGCTACCTCCATACCAAATTTTGTCAAAATTGGGCCAGCCGTTTGTGCGTGAAGAAGTAACAAATATACAAACACACTCACAAACTTTCGCCTTTATAATATTAGTGTGATTAAAGAATAGGTAAGTACAATAACCTAAATACGAGTAGGTACGTATAAATATTGCTTATTTGCTTTCAAACACTGTCATCATCATGTGCCAGCCTTTTCCCAACTATATTGGGGTCGGTTTCCAGTCTAACCGGTTACATCTGAATACCAGTACCTATTTTACATGGAGCGACTGCATATCTGACCTCCACAACCCAGTTGCTGGGTAGATAACATGATACCTCTTGGAAAAACAGCGTCAGAATTTTGGGGTTCTTTTTAAGAACATTGCTTTTCTATACTAGCATAAAAAATTAAAAAATTTAAGCCTATGTAAAACTTCAGCGTCATTTTAGGTGCCCTATTCTTGTCATCTGTTCCACCTGTCAATCTCCATTCCAGTCACAAGCTTGAGAAAATCAACCAAATCATTAGAATTGACATCAATTTGTTCATCATCAGTGTTCAACCAATAACAAGACTCCTCATCTATTTCAATTTGAAACAATTGGAGGCAATAGACTTCTATTGAAGGAGCGGCCATCTTGAATTTGTGGTTATGTCAATAGGGAAGCGATAAAATGTTGCATTTTGTGTTGAATTTATTGAAATAGGTGATAAAGTGCTGCAGGTTGTTTTAATTTTGGTTTTTATGTTGATCGAGGGAGCACAATTTTGATGCGAACTAGTACTATTAATAACTATCCTTTAAATGAATGAAACTACAACAAAGAATATTTGTTTGTTTGCGGTTAAATCAAAATTAGTCAATTGCGTTCCAATCACATCACTAGTAGAGATAGTTTGGCAACATAATATTATATTTTAATGAAATGACAGTGAGAAGTGTCATTTTACTAAGTCAGAGTGTAAATAAAAGCCTCCAGGCATAAAGTAGGTATGTGCCCGGTTACATATGCAATGCTGCATTAAGTTCATAGGTATACCTGTAACTTGAAGCCAGAAATGATCAGAGGGGCAATTCTCGTAATTTTAAGAACGTTCACAGTCTGGTCTCAGTCTCAATCTGTCAAAAATACCTCTAATTTCCCTACATTTTGACAAGTTTTTGACATTTTGTTTGTCGCCGAGATGAGACTGCGACTAGATTTTGAACGTTTAAAATTACGAGAATTGGCCTTCTGATGCTTGAGATTGACATTATTAACAGCTTACCTCACCTGAGTTTTCTCGCTGAGATTTTAACAGAATAGACCGTCGGTCCTGGGGGGCTTGTCGCTGAGCGATAACAGCCGCACGGGTCGATCGTTCAGGTTAAGCTACGCTTGCCGCGGTTTGTCCGTCGATGGGTGATCATTTTTACATACCGAGAACCCTCCGTGCCTCGGGAAGCACGTTAAACCGTTGGACCCGACTGTCATTCGTGGATATTTGACAGTCGTTACGGCGTCGGAAGCCCGAAAATTTGACAAGCAGTCTTAACAGAGGGTATCGTGTTATATACCCAGTTATTCGGTGGTGGTCAGATAGGCAGTCGCTCCATGTAAAATATTGGTATACTTACCTACTATTCAGCTGCATCCGGTTAGACTAGAAACTGAACCCAACATAGTTGGGAAATAGCTAAGCAGACGATGAGATCGGCTGTCCTGCTTGAAGACTAGTTTTTTCAGTTTTATAAATAAAATTGAAATGAAACCTAAACTACAAAAACTTCGATATTGCTTCCGCAAATAAAGTCACCTAAAGCATTTCAATAACAAATTCGCGATCAAAGCATTCGATGTCGAAATAATCAACAATGCGCCCGACACGCCAATGATCCATGGATCATAGATCTATAGATCAATTCACTTTCGGCGCAAGCGGCGCGACAAGTCATTGCCAAGGTTACAATACGCTTTTTTGTAACAAAACGTTATGCAATCGTTTATTTTTGAAGTTCAGTTGTTACGTACGGCTATTTAAAGATTTAAAAGCACTGTTCTTTAAATGAATGTATTTGGGACAGGTTTATTTTAAAGCAGCTTTCGTCCCCGTGAAATTTCTTGTTCCCCCGACCGACCCCGTCGCATCGCATTGCCTGCTCGTTCGCAACTGCAGCTTCGTTTTCGCTAAACGTTCTTTTTTTCATTTTGCTCGGCTCCTAAGTGTCCTAGCGTGATGTTGAATAGCCTATAGCCTTCCTCAAGAATTGGGCTATCAAATACAAAAAGATTTTTTTTAATCCGACTGGTAGTTCCAGAGATTAGCACGTTCAAACAAACAAAAAAGACAAGCATACTCTTCAGCTTTAATATTACTATAGATTAGTATCTATTTTGTAGCCTTTTTCTCAACTGTTATTTGTTAGAAGTACCTATTGGTAAGACGGGCTGGTGAGAAAATCGATCATACGATCCAGCCCAGCTCCTCAAGGAAGGCCAGCAACGCCTTGATGTTACAGACCATGTCACGGAGGGTACGCAAGTTCCCTAGTAGTTTGCCCTGTATCTGGAGTTTCATCAACTATGTTAGGGTCGGCTTCCAGCCTAAGCTGATGCAGCTGAATACCAGTACCTATTTTACATGGAGTGACTGCCTATCTGACCTCCACAACCCAGAAACTGGGTACTACGATGCCCCTTAGTAAGACTGGTTGTCAGACTTTCGACTGTCAAATATCTACAAATGACAGCCAGGACCAACGGCTTAACGTGCTTTCCGGGGCACGGAGGGGTCTCGATATGTAATGGATGGTCACCCATCCACGACCCGACCGCGGCAAACATAGCTTAAAATTCGATCGACCCGAGCAGCTGTTATTATTTTTCCACGAATCCCTCTTCCCTCTCTATTTCTAAAGTATGATAAAAAATATATAAATAGGTAGTGCGAAAATAGCTTCTATTAATGAATACCTAAACAAAAAGCTTTAACTCTTGCACACCCATCCAATTACTAGCCAAACCATAGCCTAATAACATTCTAAAACCCTCCGTGATTGGTGGAGCATGAAGGCCACAAGATGGCGGCTCAATATGGCGTCCGCGAAACAATTAAAACATGTGTTTTTTTTACGACCGGACGAAATTCGGTATGGTTCAACCGATTAAACATAGGAACTTTTTTTTTATTGTGTTTTCGAAGCGTATTTTTCTATGGGATTTACCTGTTTATGTAGTTAGTTTAGTTAAATCATAGAAGAGTTGGTTTTTCTCTAGTGGCCATACGAAAATAGCTCATATTCTGGAGAAAAGATTGCACTGTGAGGAAGTTTGGTATTGATGCTGGCTGCACAGCGTTTACCGGAGAGTCTACTCAAGTATTTTTCATCGGAGAGACTATTAATATATAATTTGTTAGTGAGAGAGGAAAATTGAAAGACGGAAAGGTCGCCTTTGTCATGCAATGAGACACAACAGCCTCATAAACAATAATTAGCTGGCGGCGCTAATTTAGTTCAAAACTAAACACGAAACTACTCCTAAAGC
Organism: Hydraecia micacea; assembly: GCA_914767645.1. Classification (NCBI taxonomy): domain Eukaryota; kingdom Metazoa; phylum Arthropoda; class Insecta; order Lepidoptera; family Noctuidae; genus Hydraecia; species Hydraecia micacea. The sequence continues at coordinate 5,635,851 of OU611805.1, forward strand.
GCGAAATCTGTAGTTTCGTCCGTACGTACGGGCGTTTAGGTGCCGGTGACAATATCTAATTATAGCATTAATTTTCAATCATCTGATAACTTTATTTGAGGAATAATTTTGAAATTTTGACAGTTATTTCATAAAAAAAAAACTGTCAAACGTCAATTTTATTCTTAGAATAAAAGTTATCCGGCGATGGAAATATCAGCCCTAAATCAAATAATTGGGCGGATTTCGATTCAACTAATCTCCTTAAAAAACTCCAGTAGCACACAAACTACGAATTAATCAAATTATACGTTAACGCTTCCGAAAATTAATCCCTCTTAATCTTGTACTGAGGTAACCTGTTCAATGCGACAGTGAAAAAAAAAACATGTCGCCACTGACTTGGGGTCTTCTTGACCAGACAATATAAGGATTATGATAAGTCTTATTGTGGGTGACAAACTGACAATAGCTACTGTGGTGCATCGTTACTTAAAGGGTTTTGACTAAATGTGTCAAAACTGATTTTGGGTTAATTTGTGGCTTGAAAGTTATTTTTGGTTGACAAGGAAGTGGCAGGTTTTTGATAACGAAGACACAGAATTTTAGCTCAGTTTTAGTATGACAGGAATGGTTTTTTTTGGCGAATTTGTAGCCTTGTTTTGTGCATTTTCTTAAAGATTATTGTCTTGCCAAGTTATTTACCTAATATGTACTCCGGTTAACTTGTAAAAATATGAAAGTCAGAGTTAAAGGTGTCAGAGCTTATCTTCCTTGCTTAAAATTTTATATATACCTAAGGTGTTTCAAAATTAACCCAACAAACTTTAAGAGGTGCTTTAGACCATCGAACTGAACAACTTTCACTATGGGACCAACTCTGAAATCACGAAAAAAAAAAAAACAGCTGTTTAATACAAAAGTTCAGTACCTACCTACTTACTTGACCAAAATGTATGAAACGGCTGATTTATTTTTCGTGATTTCAGAGTTGGTCCCATAGTGAAAGTTGTTCAGTTCGATGGTCAAAGCACCTCTTAAAGTTTGTTGGCTTAATTTTGAAACACCTTATACATATATCAATATTTCTTTCTTATGTACTACATACATAGGTGTAAACTCATACCTTTTTTCCATGGGGATAGGTAGAAACTAAAGGAAGCCACCTGCTATGAACCTTAGATACAGTCGCCGGCACGTAACTTGGCAAGGTTTTGGCGTAGTGGGAGTAAGTTACCGCATGTACAGACGCCAGCACATCAAGCTACCCCAATCTGTCACATTTTCCCAATTGAATATAAACCTTATTCCTTTGTAGTAAAGTTGAAAATTTATCAAAGAAATTTGACAGATTGGGGTAGCTTGATGTGCTGGCCTCTGTACATTTAGTGCAACAAGAAAATGGTCACTTTTATTGTTTGTCATTATACTATGGTTATTGCCATAGATTATTTTTAAACATGTCTGTTTACATGAAAGCTAAAGAAAGGAAAAACACATCCAACGACTCTTGCCAAGTTACGTGCCGGGGACTATACTTCATTTACGTTCTTGCTTCTTTCTTAAGCTCAAAGAAAACTATATTTTTTTACGTCTTAAAAATTATAACAAATAGCACAGCAGTAGTTCGAACACTTAAAATTTTTCTTAGAACAAAAATCTTAAAGCTGGCATCCGTCAATTATGATTTATTCCCCTAACCCCTTGGCTACTGTCCATGCATAATTACCGGCGGTCTTTTAGACCCATTCATAGCCAAACAAGATTATCGGTCAGCATTCAAAGGGTTATTTTTTTGTGGTCAACCGCTATAGAAGCATAGAATAATGATTTATAGTTTTTAAAAGTTGTAAATTATGTGAAAAAAAGATGGCGGTGCGCTACTTGCAATTTTTTTTTGTCTATGGTCTCCTGGGAGTGCAGAATTCTTTTTTTGATGTTGCTTTTGGTTAGTACCGGTGTGCAGAAGGCGATTTCTTTTCGTGTTAAATTATTTTTGAAGTAACCGTTATTGGAATACTGTTTCGTGGAGTTGTCTGTAGTGGTGTGGAAATAAATAAAAAAATATAATTATTATGCGGCTTTTGTTACTAAAGGGAGCTGAGAAAAACAGATATTAATGAATAAGTATTGTATTATCGTCTTTTCAAAACGCATCTTTTCTGCTCAAAGGTACCAACGACAGAGCTCCAATGCAAATATTCAAACTGCTAATCTTTATAGATTTGTAGTTATATGGGACGGAGTCAAAATAGGTGTTACGGCTTGCAGACTTTTAATGCGCTGCAAACTCGATTAACATTAATAAAATAAACACACAAAAACTCAGTATTAGTGCTATTTGAATGTCATACCAAAGACAACCACCAAAAATCAACCTTTCACAGCCTCCGGGTCAGTCAGACTCTTGACTGACTAGAATCAGACGGTATTCTTTAACTGCCTCCGGCCGGGGTGCTGGAGTAATTGCGTAGATACTATTAAACCTACATAATATCTAACCCACTGTTTTTTCTTCCAGGGGAGTACGTGATCCAAGGTGATCTTCCTCCGCAGCTGGTGAGCAGTGAGGAGTCTCGGTTCGATCTCTTGGAGGAGGCGCTTGGACTGGTCGAGCTCGGAGACGAGGCCGAGACCAAGAATGAACCGCCTGAGGTGAGGAGTTGAGGGTTTTTAAGATCTGTTTAAACGGCTGTATTTAACTTAAAAGTGTATCGTTTCATAAAAGACGAAGAATGATTAAAATGAGCTTCTTGCTCTTTTTAAATCATGTTAAATACATTGACTTATCTTGCGTTATCTGAGTCTTTCCTGAAAATTTTAAGAGCGCCTGCTGAAACGAGCTGACTCTTCTCAGTGCAAACACGTTTTCGTGCGATCTAAGTACGGTGAGGGCACATCTAACCATTAAAATCTTTGCTAAAAACTACCATTGCAGTAAGTAATTTCTCCCAACAGCTATGTGGGGGGAAATTACTTCCCTTTTATGGATCAATTCAGTTGTTCTGAGCAACTCCTTGGCTTGCAGGCGATAGAGGGCAGCAGCAGCGGCAGTTCGAGCGGCTCCGAGATGCTGCACCCGGCGATGCGGCACGTGCCGCATCACCATCTGGCGCACTACCACAACCAGGTCAGTCAACTTGTTGATAAGGATTGGACAGAGGTTATAGAACATGGAGACGACAATACTACAATAAATCAAACTAAGTAGGTATCTAATGACGTTCCCAGTCTGCATACAAAAATACAACCACATATATCCAACTAGCAGCGCCCCGCGGTTTCACCCGCATAAGTTACGAACCCGTGGGAATATCGGGATAAAAACTATCCTATGTCCTTTCCCGGGACTCAAACTATCTCTATACCAAATTTCATCTAAATCGGTTCGGCCGTTTTTACGTAATTGAGTTACAAACATGCAAACTTTCATGTTAGTGCGATTGGATTATGGTCTAATTTATACCAAATTATTTAACTAAGATCAGTCTTTTGGCAACCAGGAAAAAATCTGGCTAAAGTATTAAGTAAATTCTACTTTAGTTCTCCCATACTTTCTCTTACCTCAAATTGAAAAAAAAAAACCCACAAAATAAGTCGGTACGCACCGAATCAAAGGAGACGTACACCTGTAAGTTTTTACTCTTAAATAGTGATGATAAATGATCCAGTGTCACCGGATCATTTGTACCACACACGGTGTGGGAGGGTTATGAGGTGGTCCAAGTTATAAACTGATTTGAGTGTGTCGACAATTTTACAACAATTATTATTGGTCATATTCAATAATACATACTAATAATATGTCATGAGGAGGGAGGAGACCACAGATAAAGATAAAGATAAAGATATATTTATTGCATAACTGTGTACATTAAGTTCATATTCATTACATTTTTTGTTTCAACAGTCTACCCAAGTCGGATATGCAATAGTATTTTAAGAAAATAATTAGAAAAAAAAAAAAAATTACAAACAATAAAATTATAAGTACAAATTACTTACAAATATTATTTTAGATATTTATTTGTTTAGTTTATTATATTTTTTTTTTAGTTTGTTATATTTATTTATTATTTTAGATATTTATAGATTTAGATATACCTAGTTAACGCAAGAGCAACTACTTCGCGTTCCAAAAATCGCACCACCTTACGTACAAAAATCGTAAGCCGCCACTTTCGCGCTCAGTCCTGTGTACTGCTGGCTGGGTGAGTGTGACTGTGTGAGCGCTGGCGCTAGGCCCCGGGGGTGGGGCGAGACGGGTGCCGCACGCAGCGGCGTCTTTGAATTGATTTACTTAGCTATAAACGGGCAGCGATGCTGTCACCAGGGGCCGTATTCTCTATGACACAATGAACGAAACCGCGCGAAATGAACGCGAGATTGGCTAGATTAGCTAAGGAATTGACGTGGTTTTGAGTGAGGAATCATTGAGTGGTCATTGTAAATATGGGCCCAGGCCGGATAGGCTAGTGGGACCTTAGCAACGGTTTCCTAGAAGAACGGTAACCGCCACATAGCGTCTGCAATTTACCGGCGGATGACGTCATCTTCATCTGCCTAGCCTTTTCCCAACTATGTTAGGGTCGGCTTCCAGTCTAACTGGATGCAGCTGAATACCAGTATTTTAAATGGAGCTACTGCCTATCTGACCTCCACAACCCAGTTACTGGGTAATACGATACCCCTTGGTAAGACTGGTTGTCAGACTTTCGGGCTTCTGACGACCCGTAACGACTGTCAAAGTCAAATCATTTATTTCAATTAGGCACACCAAAGGCACTTTTGAACGTCAAAAATTATAATAAAAAGAATTGATACTAGTCGCCCATTCCAAAAGGTAGTTTTGAAAGATCCATGAATGACAGCCGGGACTAACGGGTTAACGTGCTTTCCGAGGCACGGAGGGGTCTTGGTATGTAAATATGGTCACCCATCCAGGGACCAACCGCGGCAAGCGTAGCTTAACCTGATCGATCGACTCGTGCGGCTGTTATTTCTTAGATGACGTCACTAAAACGTTATTTATGATAGTAAGTTGGTGTGTTTTCCTAAAGTGCGTTTTTTGTCACCATAATGTCAAACACCTCTGCCGTCATATTCATGACAGCTGTCACTGTGGTTGTTATGTAGCGGCCATCGCTCTTCTAGGAAACCGTAGTTTAGTCTCTTGTAACTTAGACCATCAATTGTTAGTCGTTTTAACCCAAACAGTTTTGACTCAAATACACATTAATCATTGAATGACAAAAAAACATTAACGTTCCGACAAATTGTTTAGTAGTTTTGAGAGATTTCGTTTAATTGTTTTTGACTACTGTTTAATATGTTTTATATTCATTTGAAAGGTTACACTGAGCTTCATGTCAGTGTCAGGTGAAAGACATAAAATTATTATCTATGTGTAGAAAGTTGTTGAGACTTATTCGCGCCACTGTTACCGTAACCGACACCGCTTCGGATGTGTTCGGCTGTGTCCTCGGGATGTACTAGGTTTTAATGATATCCGAAGGCATATCATCATCTGCCTAGCCTTTTCCCAACTATGTTGCGGTCGGTTCCCAGTCCAATCAGATGCAGCTGAATACCAGTATTTTACATGGAGCGACTGCCTATCTGACCTCCACAACCCAGTTACAGAGTATCATGATACCCCTTGTTAAGGCTGCCTTTCCACCAGAGAGTAGCGCGAATGCGCAGCGAGGGATGTGTGTAAAACTAACAACGTTAACTTAGTTCAAGCTATAAAAATGAAGCGATGTTATTGGTTGGTTTCACACACATCCCTCGCTACGCATCCCCCGCTCATCTCTGGTGGAAAGGCAGCCTTAGACTGGTATTTAGACTTTCAAGCTAGACAAACTACTATTACCATAGCATACCTACATATATCCGCCGCCAAGCATTGCTGTCGAATGCTCTCATCATCCTTCGCCGGCCCATTTTATTTGTGGTTGGCGCAACGTGTCTTTTTCTTCCATACTTCTCTATTAGTCGTCATCTCGGTAGTCACTTTCTTTCTAGCTGATACTCACAGTCCATTCATCGTTTCTTTGGTCCTCTCCTACTCGTATAACCATCCAAATTCATACTCGAACTTTCCTCACGACATTTTCCTCATTTCTCCGCATCATATGTCCGTATCATGACAATCAGTTTCCACATAACTTTTCACTTGCTATCGAAAGCTCTAACTTAATTGAAGTGAAAACTTCTTTAGCGGCGTTGTACACATTTTTTTGTAATGGGTAAAAAATGTTAAACTCGCGTCAGGACACGTGACCTGATCGAAAATTCGTAAGACGGATGGAGAGTAGACAGCCGGCGCGGCGTAGGAGTATCCCCGTCGTTTTTTTTTTAAGTTATTCCGGAATCCATACCTAATTTTGAATAAAAATCAAAAAAAAAATACGAAAAAGCATACACGAAAAAAATAAGCGAACATTATAATTTCGACTTAAAAACTATTCAAAAATTAACTTTAAACCAATCCTACATCAGACAACAATATCAAATACACACGACACGAAAACTATTCCAAATCGAAGTCACGATCGGAAATCATGCGTACAAAACGAACGAAGATACTATCGATTGTAATCTACATCGATTTACGTGGAGTATCGATATCTGACGAACGATTAATCGAATGACGTGCACGGGTATTTTTGGGATAAATATTTTAGATAGTTTTTTTTTTTGTTTTTATTATTAGGGATGGCGGCTGTCGATACCGATACCGGAATTGAATGTCCGTTTTACAGTTTCGGCTGATACTGATGCCGAATTTTTCGTCAAACAGAAAAATATTCTATACCTATCTATACAAATAAATAAAATTTAAGTGTCTGTTTGTAATGTCAAAATTACAGCTTTTTATTAAATGCACATGACAGTATATACGATACTAAAAACAAAAAAAAAAATATTAACTGCCATAGTGAAATGGTTTCTAGTCTAAGTTCAATGACTTTCTGCAGTTTTTTTCTTTATGTAATTAGAGAGCTTTCTAATTTAAATATAATTACATAATTTGGATCTCAAGATGATGTATCTTGAGATCCAAATGATTCACTTGAAATATTGTTACTTTTTGTCCATACCTGCACCTGTTTGAATGCTTACTCATCATCATCTGCCTAGCCTTTTCCCAACTATGCTGGGGTCGGCTTCCAGTCTAACCGGATGCAGCTGAATACCAGTATTTTACATGGAGCGACTGCCTATCTGACCTCCACAACCCAGCTACCGGGTAATACGATACCCCTTGTTAAGACTGGTTGTTAGATTTTCGGGCTTCTGACGACCCGTAACGACTGTCAAAGATCCACGAATGACAGCCGGGACCAACGGCTTAACGTGCTTTCCGAGGCACGGAGGGGTCTTGGTATGTAAAGATGGTCACCCATCCGCGGACCAACCGCGGCAAGCGTAGCTTAACCTGAGCGATCGACATGTTTTTGCAAATAAATGAATCTTATCTTATCTTATCTTATCTTATCTGTGCGGCTGTTATTACTTAGCCACAAGCCCCTATTACTAAACTACTAAGCTACTATTCGTCTACGAATTTTTGGTCCTAGGACATGCCGGTTTCCTAAAGATGTTTTCCTTCACCGTTTTAAAAGCAGCGGTGATGAAATAATTTACACAAAGTAAAGCGCCTGACTGGGTTCGAACCTCCGACCTACAAGTCGTAAGTCGGGGCCGTTACCAATGGGCCACCACTGCTCATAAAAAACTGTACTAAATTATTTTAAACTCATAGGACGTTTTGTGAGGAAATAAGGGTCATAATTTAAAGCATTTTTATCACTCCCTCCATGACAGTTATATCTCATAGGCCCCAACACAAAAGTGATGTCCAATACCCATTTAAATGTCCTCCAATATAATTTCTCGACGGGGGCCTAGAATTAAATTGCAATACACTGACTTTAACACAATCAATAATGACTTGGCACAGTCGGCTACATTAAAGGGCTATACCAACTCTTTCATGTGTCTGTCCGTCTGTCCCTTACTCAGCAGATTTGTGATACCATATTATTTTGCAAGGGAATTTAAAATGATATGGGTAATCTTAATTGCAAAGTTTCTAAAGGATATTATCTTAGATCGTATTGATGTATTTTTAAGCTTTTTCCTGGTGCAATAATAAGATTCGTGAATACCTTCTATCAAATCAACCCATAAAATATTTTACTTCTTTATTCTTGGAGGAAAAAGAATTCATAAACTTAGTGTAAATCCGGTTAGACTGGAAGCTGACCCCAACATAGTTGGGAAAAGGCTAGGCAGATGATGATTCTTGGAAGAAAAAGAGAAAACAAAATGGTTTATTGCCTCAGAGACACGTGCGCAGAATAAGACATTTTTGCTCGAATAAATGATGCTTATGGCGAATTCCACCAAGCTTTTATACCTAGCATAAGTCTCATCTTGAGATTTTTGGCAGTTTTTCCATACTAGAACTGTCAGACGTCAATTTTATTCCACAGATAAAAGATATCTGACTTTGTTAAAATCAGGCCTTTGTACATAAAACATAAAAAAAAAACTATAATCACCAGCACAGAACAGAAATTGTCGGCAGCTGCACGTTGTGAATGTGACAAGAGGCTTTCACTCAGCATGATCCGCAAGCTCAGTATGAGGTTCTGGGTTCGATTCTTAGATCAGGCAACGGGTATTTCCATCAGAAATTTCTCTGTAATAGCCTGGAGTCTGGCCGTAGTATAGGTAGAGCCGATACAAGAGTAGAAAAGCAGTCACGAACCCCCAATGAGGACCTCAATACAAAAACTTTGTAATACCAATTTCCAACATTATTTTTTTCCGAATACCGATTATCTGACGTCACTTGTTCGAATATCTTTGCTGGCTGGTATAAAAAAGGTACCAAGACTATACAATGCATGTCTCAAGTGCTGCGCCTAAATAAACAGGGATGGGCAATACCGATACCACAAGTGGAGTTTTTGTGTTACATATTTTTGAAGTAGTGATAGGACATTCTCGATATTTTATTGTGGTATCTATAAAAAGTCTTTATACAAAATCGTTCAAACAGTTTGCCTAATCGATTATTAAAACATTCCTACATTTTATAATTCTTAATTCACAGATTGATTTAAAAATTCTTCGAAATAAAAACCTTAATTTATCTGTAAAGCGACTTCAATACTTATTAAATGTAACATATATAGAAATTCACGATTGAAAAAGTTTTATGCGCTATTATTAGTGTCAAAAAACTATCGACAACATTATTTAGGAAGCCACCAAATCCATTATCTACATTTTACCGATTCCAACCCCAAGTAAAGCCTAAACAAATATCGATAAACTTGGCACATCACTACTACAACAAAAAAAAAACCCGAAATGCCTCAAATCCAGCTACTGTATTCCATGTCACACAATTTAATATTTACATATAGTTAACATTCTTCTCTTAAACCAACAACGATGACAGTTATCAAATACTTTAAATCTTTGAAGCAAAAGAAAAAAAAAATTGGACGAATATTTGAATTTGCAAATATGAAAATTTCGGCCTCTCTCAAATAAATGTCTACTTTTAATCAACTCAGTCTATCGCTGTCCATTGCTGGACCCTGATTCTCCCAGTCAGCGCCACACACCCTAATACACACCAATTTCTGCGTGCCTGCATACTCAGCCTATAATGTTCCCACTGCTGGGACACAGGCCTCCACTCTATAAGGGAATGGACCGTAATCCACTATGCGGGGCCAGTGCGGGTTGGTAGATGTCACATATCTTCGAATTTTCGGTTCTAAGACATGCCGGTTTCCTCACGATGTTTTCCTTCACCGTTTTGAGAGCAGCGGTGATGAAATAATTTACACAAAGTAAAGTGCCTGCTTAGCTTCGAACCCACGACCACGTTAGTCGCGGCCGTTAGCACTGGACCACCACTGCTCTTTAGTACCTGCACAAACAGGATATTAATAAATCTTCACACAGCCGATGTTCAAAAGTTTTAGTAAAACTCAAATGAATCATCTTGAGATATAAATTATATTTGAGTTAGAAAGTTCTCTAATTACATATAGCCACAAACCTATAGTAAATCAGTGCACTTACACTAGAAACGATCGCAGATAATCTGTTATTAAAGATTATTTGTCTATGTTCAACAGGAAAATTGGTATCGGTATCAGTATCAGCCGAACTGTAAAACTTTTTAACTGAATAATCTATTTTAGGTCAATATTTTATTGTATTTCGTAAAAGAAAACAAACAGTAGCAAGTATATTAATTAATAATTTTGAAAAAAAACAATATGGCGAGCACTAACTTACCTGACGATAAAAATGATCGTCACTACTAAAAAATAATGACGAGCAGAAAATCCAGACTAAATTTTAACCACAAATCTATTGGAAATAAAAATCTGTAGAATACAATGTTAATGTTTGTACTTTCTAGCGCATGATTTTCAAGTAAGGTCATCGGTGCATGCATTGGGCTATCAGAATGACATTATAATCGATTTTATCTGAAACTAGAAACTCTAAAGAAAGCGGTAGATTTTTACCTACTGGTACATCACTAATTTGGTTAGGGTTAGCAAAAAATGTATAACTCTAAAAATCATATCTTCTACTTAGTAAAATTCTTAAATGCTCTTATAAAGTGTAAAATCCTTGGCATTTTTTTTTTTTGAAGTGAAACTTCTTTACGCACGCTTGATTTGGGGAGTAAGCTAGCGAACGCGTGACGTTACGAAAAGTGTGACCGGGCGAGGCGAACGGAAGTTGAGTGGGGGATATAAGCAAGAGACAGCAGTGCGCGCGCACATTTTCTTTCTCTCTTCCTCTCATAGCCAAATAAGCAATACTGAAGTTTCACTTCAGGTCAATAAGCACACTCGTTTTTTTTTTGGAAATTCATTCCCTAAAGAGATTAAAAATGGGCCTTAAGAGCATTTACGACGTACGGCATTTTATACAAACTTTCGAGCCCTTGTTTTTCGAAATGATTGAACCGATTTTAATGAAACTTCGTACGCATAAGCATGTCATATTATGGAAGTTATATTCGCCATAAGACACTTCCTATAGCAAATTGTGTGTTTCTGTATTTCCCAAGTTTTTGTCACCACTTTTTGTGTAATGTCAGTAGCTTCTTTACGTACTTTGACCGACCAATTATCTTGGTATCAGTCAGTACTCAGTTTGAGAATTTGATTCAGTGATTTTTTAATGTTGCGAAATACTTTACGGATTGTCTCTTGAAAATTAGATGTGTTTCTTCTGGATTGCATAAGCCTCTTCGTTTGTAGATCCTTACCCCTTTTTATCGAACGTGGATCCTCGCGAGACACAATGGCTTTTTAATTGTTTCTGTAATTACGGCATTCAATCGTTTATCAGTCGATCCCGGTAACTTTTGTCAGCTACGTTGGGGTCGGCATCCAGTCTAATAGGATGCAGCTGATTACCAGTATTTTACATGGAGCGACTGCCTATCTGACCTCCACAACCCAGTTACTAGGTAACATACCTACAATCCGTAATTTGGTAATTAAAACTTAGTGTTAATTCATAATAATGTAGCGTAGCTCCATAGAAGAAACTCAACATCAAAATTAAAAGTCATTTATTCAAATTAGGCTGAGAATCAGCACTTTTCGAACGTCAAAATAAAAATAAATAAATGCGCGCATTGACCAGCTGTCTGTTCAGTTAGAAAAACTTGCTTCTATACAATGTTTTAGTTTCGCGTTAAAAACCTTGCTCTTCTTTGGTCAGCAGTCATCACAATCAACCTATAACGTTCCCACTGCCGGGACACAGACCTCCTCCATATGAGCGGGAATGGGCCGTAACCCACCACGCGGGCCCGGACGCCCGGTGTGGGTTGGTATATGTCACATGTCTCCGATTTTTTTGTTCTAGGACATGTCGGTTTCCTCACGATGTTTTCCTTCACCGTTTTGAGCGCAGTGGTGGTGAAGTAATTTACACAAAGTAAAGCACCTGTCTGGGTTCGAACCTACGACCTAAAACACATAAGTCGCGGTCGTTACCACTGGGCCACCACTGCAGTGCAAGACTCATTTATAGAACAGGAATCGGGCATTAGGTACTCTTTATGGAAATCACGTAAAAAAGGCGTGGTTTTCAAAGGAAATGGTCACACAAAAAAGCCCCTCCTGCTCTGTATCAAAATACATAAGAAAAAAAGTGACCATGACTTCTGAGGTTGTTTCGGCATTTCTTCTCAGTGATATATTATGTTTTCAATTAAGTATGTTAAACTTAAACTGTATGTACACTATTTGCATGCCCATTGGAGGGTAAAATGTGGAGGACTTGGTTATAAATATGAAACCTATGTGTGTTTTACCTATGTTTGCAAAGGAATAAAATGATTTGATTTGTGATCAGTCAGCTAGGAATAGCTGGCGCCATCTAGTTTTAAAATATTGACGTGTTAAAGTGTCTTAAAAGGTCTACTTATAGAAATAAACATGAAATTTAATTTCGTTTAAAAAATGGCAAAAAACATAACATGAAATCAGTTCATATTTTTTTTTTATAGTTTTTCGTAACTGCCAACCCTAGCATCTCATAGTTCATTAGTGTGGTCCTATCTCTTTCATCTTACCGCCTGATCTCTATAGAGATGGGACGACAGATCAACTCTATGGCTCTATGGTCATACTAGGTCATGTTCGTGGGTCAGAGGAGACACGGTTTAATTATTGTTGTAACTATAAAGGCACTTGTATATTTCTTGTGTTCGTTTTGTTTCATCTAGAAGCGTTATTTGACAGCCACGTTGGTGTAATACTGGCGAAATTACTCGAAAATTTAAGGGCAATCTCCTAAGAACGATTTTGCTATAGCTACAATGCCTACAATGGTTAAAGTATCTGCTCTTACTATCCCATCTCATTTCACCCACTCTTCTGCCCAGCATTTCGGGGAATAACTATGGGCTATTTAATAATAATATTTCATTTCAATTTAATAGGTATCTAATAATAATTACTTAATTTTAATTTGACAGATAGGTAATAATAATTACCTAATATCAACCAGTCCACTTCAGCCACCCAAACCCATAGTCCAACTTTTTCTACACCAACCGGGGGTTATCCTTGGGTGCACTTGCATAGTGCATACAGGGATATTCGTCGGTTGGTGCCGCATTTCATTAAAATTTCCTAAGGGGTCTCTGCGAGTTGGCTTCGGCCGTTCGTACGCCTTCCAAAGGACCATCATAAAACTTACCGTCATAAAAATGACTGAAGACGAACATTTTGGTATATTAAACTCATTTTAGACTTTTTATGAGACACGGCTTTTATGTGCCGTCAGCGGCGAATTGTATAATAATATTTTAATTTGACTGCAAAAAATGCACATCTCTTATGGCTGAATTACAGTGTAACTAATTCAACCTTTTGTAACATTCCATAAAGCTGTGTTATGCAAATAATTGAATTTGAATTTAATGTAGACTAGCTGTGCCCGCGACTTCGTTCGCGTGCATGACGGAAAACGTTTTAACTTTTTAGCGCAGAACCCTAATTCTTTTTCTAAAATAAAAGTAGTCTAAGTTACTCCTTATTATATCAGCTATCTGCCAGTGACAGTCCCGTCAAAATCGGTCCAGCCATTTCAGAGATTAGCCGGAACAAACAGACAGACAAAAATGGTAAAAAAAAATATTTTGGTATATGTACCGTGTATACATCCATATGCATTTAGTAAAAAGCGGTTATTTTAATATTACAAACAGACACTCCAATTTTATTTATTTGTATAGATCAGTGGCGAAGGGTGAATTTATGACAGAGGTAGGCCGGAGCAAAAAAGAAAATACCAAAAGAAAATTTCAATGATGAATTGACTATAGAGTGGTTATGTTCTGAATTTTCGAAGTGAAGCCGGCGGGAATCGAGTTGTATGGTACCTTCGCCACTGGTATAGATAATGATAAGTCGCAGATTATACAACTTATATGAAACAGATTAAATGACACATTCTTCTGTCATGTACCAAATATTCAGGGTTATACATTAAATGGAAAAAAAAAACATCGCAATGTCACATTCAGTGACGTCAAACACCGAGATTATAGGGTAAATGTAACCGAGTTAAAAGTAGTTAATAAGTCTTAATAGTTTATAATAACGTGCTATTATTATGTGGACATGTAATTGTTGTTCTAGTAATTTGAACTACTGCGTTGTTTTGTAGTTTAACTAGTTGAATTCTTTGTGAAGGAGCTCGTCCGAAAATGGACTTGTAAAGGACACCCAACGCCAATTCTGTTATACAGGTTCCCATTAAAATAGATGGACAATTTTTAACACAGCGGTTAGTACGTCTAATAACCAAAGATATCCAAGTATAATAATAAGAATTGCCGGCACATTAGTGTATTTTCGTTAGCTGATTACTTTTCTTGTAAGTATCTAATGCGTTTTTCTTATGTACCGTCTGCTTTTGTACCCGGTTGGTGGCAAGCTCGCCCCCTTTTTTACATGGGACTTTAAACATAGCTGGCGATATTTGGGTGCACTATAGGTACACCTACAAATATCGATACACCTAGATAACGCAAGAGCAACTAACTATCACGTGCCAAAAATCGCACCAGCTTACGTACAAAAATCGTAAGCCGCCACTTTCGCGTTCAGTCCTGTGTACTGCTGGCTGGGTGAGCGTGAGCGCTCGCTGGCGCTAGGCCCCGGGGGTGGGGCGAGACGGGTGCCTTAAGCGGCCGCGTCTTTTAATCGATTTGATTTTCCCATCACTAAATAGTGCTTGTGACGTCATAGTAGGTAAGTGGCGAAGGGTGAATTTATGACAGAAGTAGGCCGGAGCAAAAAAAAGCCAAAAGAAACTTTCAACCTTACCGTACCGTACCTTCGCCACTGGTAGGTATTAAAAAAATGGCACGCTTGGTTTTCATACAGATCGTGATACTTGCGTTATCTAGGTCTATCTATATCTGTGGGTACACCTCTGCCAAACCCTTCAAGGAAAACTGGCTTGATGTTATGTGTTCTGTGACTTTCCCGGTCTAGCTCCTTCACAAAGAGTTCCACTACTTACTTTTATAACAAAACCATCTTAAAAGCTGTCGGTACACCCAAAGGGGCAATGATTAATAATGCTGGGACGTAAACAGACAAGTGACACCGGGCCACCTGCATTGACTGACGGACATATTGACAAATTGATTTTATATTAGTAGATGCATATCGAAGGACCTTTTGGGCAACACTTGGTAGTACACAGAACAAAAATGAATTATTTAAAAAAACGGGTTTTAATTATGTAACACATTATCGATCTCAATTTGAATCATTTTGCTAATCCATCGCTTCATATGTTCTAAAAATTTGTCGACTAAACAACGTGAATAACGCAATGAATGTCGTTGAACTGTCAAAATTAAAGCCGTTGCTACTACTTCTAAAGTTATTTAAATTAGTGCTGAAGAATGAATCTCTTCAAAGTGAGAGTGAACAGGCTTCTTCTGGATAAGTTCGCTCCATCGTCGACTTTGGCTCTGTCACCTTTGACCTAGACTAGAGTCAAGAGCAAGTCCATTTCAAATAAAACAAAATTTTTCCACTCAGATTTATAGTTTCTGAGAAACGTGTGGACAAACACATTTTCGCGTTTAATACTTCTGTTTTGAACCACCATTTTTCATTATTTCTAGTCATTAACACCGTCGGTGTCCATGATTAAAATAAGCTAAACACACATGCATCAACATTTTAAAATTGCTGTTTTTTTTTTATTTGAAATGGGTTTGCTCTTGACTCTAGTCTACTTAGGTCAGAGGTGACAGAGACAATGTTGTTTTTCCGAACATTGGTCCAGAATGTTTCATAATATTTTCCTTCATTCATTTTCCTTCCTTTTTGCTGAACTGGAGGCCTACCACAAGCTCTTAACGCGATCCGTTTTAGGACCTAAACTGAACTATTCTTCTAATTCGTACCATGACGTCAGTTTAACGATTCAGTTTAGGCCGTGCCATCTGCTAACAGCGATTGTCCCAAACTGAGTCGCAAGTTTTGGTTTCATTCATACTTGTTTGGTACCATGAGGTCCATAGAGCAGCTCAAGCGATGCAGTGTAGGAACCTAAACTGAAATGTCTTGTTTTTGAATCGTTTTTAATTACATCATGGTAGGCCACCTGGTCGTACACACACACCGGTTGCTAATACTACGCACCTGATCTTTCTCAAAAACATCACTATTATAATCCAGATTCAATCAATCAACTCAGCCAATCGCACTCCATTGGCTGGACCATAGGCTTCTCCCAGGCTGACTGATCCAGATTTCTTCATAATAATTTCCTTCAAACCCAGTTTTTGAATCTATAAATTACTAGCTGACCCGGCGAACTTCGTACCGCCTCAGAATTGAATAATGTGACAAAGTTCAATAGACATGTGGCGCCATCTATTATCATAATAACGTTATCGTTGTTTTCCTCGGGAACAGCACTTTTTTTCGGGATGAATGGTACCCTATGTCCGTTTCTGTACACCTGACAACGTATATAAATAATTTCAGGATGACCGGTTCAGTGATTTAGGCGTGAAAAGGTAACAAACAAACTTACTTTCGCATTTATAATATTAAGTTAGGATAAAAAGCAGCTGAAACTCTTACTCCGATAATTAATTACTTAATCCCCATTTACTACACAATAACCCACATGTTTTAATAGGCGTTGCTACCTACCCTTAATTTTATAACCACAAAAATGGGTACGACATACGTCCACCAATATATCTTGGTACGCGGCAAAAAAGGAACTAAATAAAATGTACGGAATTTTTGGCGCTTATCTAGTTTTTCCTCTACAAGTGGCGCCACTGTGGGGTGTCCAATTATATTGGTTACATTTGACAAATGATGCGTTGACAGGAGTACAGGTACCTACCCATTTTTTCTGCCTACCCCCTTTTGTTAAGAAGGGTGTTTATATGGCAGGTTGGGGTGTTTTTTTTTTTGTTATTTTCTTTATTTTAGAAACCGCTAATGGTCTTATTGTGGTCTAAAGATGTAGGTGTTTTTATAAGTTAGATGGTTTTGTAATAGTTCGGTAGATGGGAAATGTGCTTAGAATAATCAATAAGTTGTTAAATGGTTTCCTAATTAGGTTCCATATGTATACTTAATATTTTAATAAAGTTTTTGTTTAAGTCCCATATCTATATACATATAATAAAATTGTAGAAAAGTCGTGTCTGTACAATGGAAATATATAAAAAAAAGTAGCAGGGGTTGTTATTATATCGATGCCGAACCCGAAATTGTAATTACATTTTTTTTGTCTGTTTGTCTGTTTGTCTGTTTGTCGGTTTATCTGTTTGTCTGTGTGTTTGTGCACGCTAATATCAGAAACGGCTTATTCGATTTAGATGCGGTTTTCACTAATATATTATAGTAAGCTTCACTTAACAGTTAGTGTTTATTTCATGTCAATCGGTCCATAAATAAAAAAGTTATGTCAATTTAAATAATCACGGCGAACATTTGTTAAGGTATTCTATCAGAGTACGTACACGCCTCGCGCCTGCGCGTCCGTGGCTATATAAAGCGCGCTGAGAGCCGCGCCGCTGCCATCAACTCCGATCCAACCTGTCCCTTGCTGCCCTCCCCCAGCGACGCCCTAAGCCGAGGTCCGTACCCCACAGGGGGTGCCCTTAGCGTGTAGTTGCTTAGCTTTTAAGTTTTCAAGCCCTGGCTGGAGGCCTTAATTTTGAGGAATCCACAGGCAAGTCCGGTTAAGCAGACGACAACCTCATAGGTTGAACTGCGAGATGCCATTCACAAACAAAAAAACCGTGCCGCTGCCATAAGGATTCAGTTATTCGTAGCGAACGCACGTATCCTGGAGAGTATAGGCGAATAGTTGCATTCGATTATTGCGATTCACTTGAATACTGACTGTTTGCATATTTAATTTATTTATATTTTAGGGTTTGGTTCTTTTTTTTAATTTTCTTTAAGTATAAAATTAAAAATAGGCGTACCCATAATGCTTCTCAGAAATTTAAGCCCCCCAAAACTTTGCAATGGCACCAGGTTAAAAGTGACAAATTTACAACGAAATCTGATAGAAGCAGAGATTTTAACAGGGTGTGGAAAAGGTGAAAGTGTTTTCATTCCTCGGATTCCTCTCATTCCAAACAATTTTCCATTTAGTTTTAAACGAGTCCAGTTTCCAGTCAGCCTATGTTTTGCGATGACAATTAATAAACCCCAAGGTCAGACGCTGAAAGTTGTGGGTGTAGATCTAAGTATCAGCTGTTTCTCGCACGGTCAGTTGTATGTGGCTCTGTCACGGGTTAGCAATCCTAGGAGCCTGTACCTATGCTTTCATCCCCGATGGCCATACGTCAAATATCGTATACAGAGAAGCAATACTGTAAAGTAAATTTTTAGCTACCCAAACGACGGTATATGTAATTCAAAATATGCTGCCCGAAAAGTCACTATTCCATGCGGACGAAGTCGCGGGCACAGCTAGTACTTAATAAGAGCGGTTTCGCACTACATCCGATCCGAATCCGAATTAAAGATCCGACTTCAATCCGAATTGGAAATGTTCTAAATTCGAACGGATAGAGTGCGCAACCCCTTATACAAATAGGTTTTATAGTCACTTCGGACCGGCATTTCTCGGATTCGGATCGGATTCGGGTCGGGCCTATTGCCATCAACCGGGCACAAATCCAGACTCCGGGCTGCTACTGAGAAATTCCTTATGAAAAACCCTATAACACCCTTGCCCGACCTGGGAATCGAACCAGGACCTCATTCTCACCAGTAGCGCTACCGACCGCTAGACCAACAAAGAAAAAGCTAAATAAATATAGAATGCCATGTTATAACGTTGTTAATTCGATTTGTGAACTATGTACACATCTTTCTTGAACATAGACACCGTTATTGTGCTATAAGTGTATTATAAAAGTGATATTCAATCAAAAATAATTATTAACAAATGTGGACTTACATAGACAAGATGAAAGTTTTCCAATTGTAGTGTAGCGTACCGTTTCTATGTTGTAGGCGAGGTTGGAGTTAGGAGGTTTTTGAAATGTCTGTTTTTTTTTTTTCTTTCCGTATAAAATGTGATTTTGATTTGATTTTTTACGTCTCATTATATCATCACTAAATGGTCATTAGATTTTGTTTATTTTCAAGTCACTAAAACAGTAGAAATTGGTACTTAACCTATGGTGCTATTGGCAATGGCATAATTATATTTTGTTTGTGCATACCTATGCAAATCTTTCTCTAAGTTATGTACGACAAACTTACAAATTTTATCTTTATTTATGCAGAGTAAAGCAACTACTTACCAGATTATTATTAAACTAGCTTCCACCCGCGACTTCGTCCGCGTGAAATTTCACCCTCCCCTCATTCACCCTCTTAGGGGTGGAATTTCGAAAAACCCTTTCTTAGTGGATACCTACTCTTCACAAAGAACACTACCTCCAAATTTTATGTCTCTAGGACCAGTGGTTTAGGCTGTGCGTTGATATATCATTCACTCAGGACAAGGTCACGAGCAGGCCCATTTTGCAATCCATACTCATATTATAAATGCGAAAGTGTGTCGGTCTGTCTGTCTGTCTGTTACCTCTTCACGCTTAAACCGCTGAATCGATTTAGATGAAATTTGATATAGGGATAGTTTGAATCCCGGGAAAGGACATAGGATAGTTTTTATCCCGATGTTCCCACGGGATCGAAACTTATGCGGGTGAAACCGTGGGGCGCTGCTAGTTAAAAAATAATTCTTTACCTACATTAAATACAGCAGCTAAAGTGAGATATGACCGCAGATTTATTAATTTGAGACAGAGAAAGCCTGATCAAAGGCTTGCAGAATCAATGTAATATACTTAGAAGACCAAATACAAAAAAATAAATTCTAGACATTATAAAAATCACCCAGCATTACTGTACAGACTGCGACATAATGATATATAATGCGCTTGCGTCCGTCTTTCTGAATAGGACCGTAATTGCTGCGTCTGACCCCAAGATCTATGGATCCGTTGCGATCTATAGATCATTGATCGATAATAAGGATAGTATGCGCGCGCGCCGTATGAAAGTAGAAAGGTCTAAAGTTTTATGGATTGCGCGAAAATTATTGAAGTCTTAAGTCAGATTATGTTCAAAGACTTTATTATCACAATGACTTTTACGATTAATTTATAGTTTAATAATTTCAATGAAAGTTTAAACTGCGTTTGAAGTCTAGCTTGTTATTAACGGTAAAATTAACTATCGCAGATGGTTCCAACTAAGTTGCGGTCGGTTTTTTAGTGTAACCAGATTACTAGAACATCACGCCTGTTTAGTTTGAAAGGATGGGCAGAGACCTATTGTGCCTACACCCGATCCCCAGTTAAAGTCTCATGTCATCATCTGCCTAGCCAACTATCTATGTTGCTGTTGTTGTTGTTTAACTATGTTGGGGTCAGCTTCCAGTCTAACCGGATGCATCTGAATACCAATATTTTACATGGAGCGACTGCCTATCTGACTTCCAAAACCCAGTTACTGGGTAATACGATACCCCTTGGTAAGACTTCTTGTTAGACTTTCGGTCAGAAGCCCGAAAGTCATTCGAATGACAGCCGGGACCAACAGCTTAACGTGCTTACCGTTCCTACTAGGAACTTCCTAGTCACGGTGGGGTCTTGGTATGTAAATATGGTCACCCATCCACAGACCAACCGTGGCAAGCGTAGCTTAACCTGATCGATCGACCTGTGCGGCTGTTATTATTTAGCCACGGGCCCCCAAGTGGGTAATTAGTGTGTATCGAAAAATCTAAAACACTAGAAGAAATAACAAGCGATAACCGCTAGCGATTAGGGGGAAGAGTGGGGCGCGTCTTTGTGGATGGCCCTATCTGTAGCAGCTGGATTGGAGTTGCCGAGAATCGAGGTGAAAAACCAATATCAGTTCCAAATACGATCGATCACGGATCTATGAGATCATAGTTATTGCAAACGATCCATGGATCATTAAATGCGTGCGCGCCGTTTTTGTTCCGTATTTTACAGTTTAGCTATAATGATATTGTCTTGTTTGAAATATTACTGGACTTAATATGTGCTGAGTTTCTTTTGAAATTGGGATGAGCAGTAGTCGACGATGATGGCACGAGCTGTTCAGCTTCAATGGAAATGGGCTGGACACAAGTACCGCATGTCAGATGATCAATGGGCCAAACTTACGACACAGTGGCAAATGACATCGCGGCAGGCCCAGACGGATATCGCGGGATGAACTGAACTCTTTTCGTTCGATCGTCGGATATACGTAGACTGATGGATGTTGTCGACTGAAATTTAATTTAATAAATGAGCTGTTTGTTTTCTATTAATAAAATTAAATTTTATTCGAGAAAATCCATCGGTTTCTTACTAAACTTCAACTATATCCGACGTTCCTGCATACCTATCTCTTTTGTTGACTGTACAGACGCCAGCACATCAACCTACTACAATCTGTCAAATTTCTTTAATAGATTTTCAACTTTGTCACTAAAGCATAAGGTTCAAAGTTGATTGGGAAAATTTTACACATTTCGGGTAGGTTGATGTGCTGGCGTCTGTACATCTCTTCCTGCCCGGGTTTATAGGCGGACATAATGCCATAAATCTCATTCGTTTATTTTTACACAAATTAAGGATTAATGAAGATGAATACTTTTTAAGCGTTGCAAAACCTTTTATGTCTATTCATATGCAAATATCTCAAGGCATTTAATTCAACTAAATATCTAACATTTGCTTTATAAGCGAGCGCATGCGCATGCGCATACTAATTACTTTTTATAATAAACCAAGTAATTATGTTTGCTTTTGAATAATATTTGAATAAATTACAAAAAGGTGTTTCTTTTGTTTTTATTTTTTTTTGCTCACTTTCTTTAATTTGTTGTTTAATCGTAGGTTTTATTGGGAGATCTGTGTTGGGAAGAAAGTGGTGTGTGACTGTTTATAACATTACGCCGGTGATCCCTGGAGGGTTCGGCAGAACCCATAGTACGGGCACCAAATAAGATAAGTAACTAGGCTCGTCGGTGTAGTTGAAGTTTAGTAAGAAACCGATGGATATTTTTGAATTTTAATTTAATTAATAGAAAACAAACAGTTCATTAATTATCAAATTAAATTTCATTCGAAATATCCATCGGTTTCTTACTAAACTTCAACTATATCCGACGATCCTGGTTACTTATCTCTTTTGGTGACTTCACTCACATTTCGCCAGTTATGTTTAAGTCCCATGTAATAGGGGGCGAGCCTATTGCCATCAATCAGGCAAAAATCCAGCCTCCGGGCTGCTACTGACAAATCACAGATCTCCGGAAAAGTCCCGGTTGACTTGTCTTTGCAAATTAGGTCGTACGAATTCTATTCCATTTTTTTAATTTGTCTATTGGATAACGCCTATCCAGAGACTGCGAAAGAGGACTTTGTAGTCGATGGCTATGAACGAAAATGCGGAACCAACGACACCGACTTCAGATATTAAAGTTTTTTTAATACTTTGTAGTGTCCTTTGTATAAAAATAACAGTGGCACTCCGGGAGTGCCGACAGAAGTGAAAACAAAACACAAACAGAATACTTTGCCATCATTCACTGACATATCGGATATACATTAAAACCGAGTACATCTCGAGGACAGCCGAACACATCCGAAGCGGTGTCGGTTATACATTTTCGCCGCGCCGTAGAAAGAGAGGGGGATACTCCTACGCCGCACCGGCTGTCTACTCTCCATCCGTCTTACGAATTTTCGATCAGGGTCACGTGTCCTGACGCGAGTTTAACATTTTTTACCCATTACAAAAAAAGTGTACAACGCCGCTAAAGAAGTTTTCACTTCAAAAAAATGTCTTGTTTTCCGTCGACATAACCCGTTTCTATGATGATCATGCTACGCGTGATGCAGGGCCCAAATTAACTATGACCACTTTATGATTCCTTACTTTGAAACCACGTCAATTCCTTAGCCAATCACGACATCTGCTAATAAAGTATTCTCTATGACACAATGAACGAAACCGCGCGAAAAAACGCGAAGTTGGCGCGGTTTGAACTGTCAAAATACGCTTGACAGCCGTACGTGGTCTGCACATGGGGAGACTATACGAGGCATAATCATCGAGCACGCACGCGACATTTAAAAAAAAAATCGTTATTTAATGTTGTAAAACTTGAAACGTTTTATTTTCTCTTGACTGTACTTACCTGTTAAAAACTTTTTTACAAAAAAAACAACCGACTTCAAAAAAAACTACAAAGTGATAAATAACTTTAATTTCGGAACTCGGTGTCGTTGGTTCCGCATTTTCGTTTTTTGACACCGACTTCCGAAATTAAAGTTATTTATCACTTTGTAGTTTTTTTTGAAGTCGGTTGTTTTTTTTGTAAAAAAGTTTTTATTTTTCACTTTTTAGTTGTATCTACTCCACACAAATTCAAATAACACTAGTGCATTGAGGAATTGAAGACACCGACTAGAAGAATCATCAAAATTCGCATAGAAATGCCGGAGATGCAGTACATTTATGCATATAACATCGTACATAAGAATAATTATATAATGTATTATATACTAAAACCTTTCTGAAAGTATGTAGATCACATTAGTGAAATAATTATCAAAATCGGTTCATTAGTTTTTGAGAAAATCGCGGACAAACAAACATACATACATACATACATACATACATACATACATACATACATACATACATACATACGGGTCGAATACAGAACCTCCTTTTTTGAAGTCGGTTAAAAAGAGTAACCTAGATAAAGTGGATAAGACACGAGATTAAAACAAACGAAGAACTAGCATGGGATCGAGGGGGGGGGGGTTTCCGGAGATGGTTAAAACAAGTCATTAACTTAAAGTTTAATTTAAATCTCTAGTTTTCAAACGTAATTATTTGTTTTGCACGCCGAGTACACACAATAGGATTCCGAATTAAGATCGCTAATCGATTGTTTTTTTGTATCGATTCGCAACTCGAGAGGAACTACGGTATTGACCTTGTATTGTGTGGCAGTTGAAGTCACTGTCAAGGACAGCATACGATTCGATGTTGGCTCTTTCATTCCTCAACCTGTCGGCAAATCAAGTTTGAAATTTTGCAATCATGTTTTGTGCTGCTGGGGAGTTTGTTGCGCCACTTCTCCCCAGCGAAAGCACTAGGAAGTGGTGAAGGGCGGGCGTTTTGGGGGACTGTCTTATGTAATTTTGACGTTCGAAAAGTGCTAATTTTCAGCCTAATTTGAGTAAAAGACTTTTGATTTTGATTTATTAAAAAAAGTCTGGCAAGTAAATACGTCTAACCAAATATATCCAAGCAAAAAAAAAACACTGATTAAAAAGTGATTTTATTTTGACCTAAAATAATAAATTGCCGGCACATTAGTGTATTTTCGTTAGCTGATTATTTTTCTTGTAGGTAAGTATCTAAAGCGTTTTTCTTATATATTTCTTTACCATCGTCCTTATTTTGGTGGTCTGAATGATTTCTAAAAGTTTGTCCATCTATTTTAATGGGACCTTTTATAATATAAACATCCGAATTGAGAACCTTCTCCTTTTTAGAAGTCGGTTAAAGATAGCTTTTAGCGATAAGACCGCTCGTCGTACAATTTCTATATTTATCTATACAAAGTGTTAAAAAATTAACCTTACAAACTTTAAGAGGTGCTTTAGACCATCGAACTGAACAACTTTCACTATGGGACCAACGTTAAAATCACGAAAAAAAAATCTGCTGTTTCATACAAAAGTTCAATACCTACTTGACCAAAATGTATGAAACAGCAGATTTTTTTTTCGTGATTTCAGAGTTGGTCCCATAGTGAAAGTTGTTCAGTTCGATGGTCTAAAGCACCTCTTAAAGTTTGTAAGGTTAATTGTTTAACACCTTATATACTAAAATAATAAAGCTGAAGAGTTTGTCTGTTTGAGCGCGCTAATATCTGGTACTATCAGTCGAATTTGAAAAACTCTGATTGCATTTGATAGCCCAATCCTTGAGGAAGGCTATAGGCGAGCAAAGAGAAAAAAAGTCAGACAGAACACTAAGCGAAAACTAAGTAACAGCGCAGGCGGGCGATGGGATACGACGCGGTGCGCGGTGGGCCGAAATTTCATGCAGACCAAGTCGCGGGCAGCGGCTAGTTAAATATAAACTTAAGTATAATAGAAAAGTGAGTGAGGAAAGTGAAAGTTTTTAACTGTATAAACGTACAGGAGTTACACAGACTCCTAGTTAAAATGTAGGTACAACAGTTACAATTACTATATTAACTGTTAGACTTGTACATACTGCTGTTAATCCAACTAACGGTCTGAGTGGACGTAGTTTAATAGATCTACTAAAAACTGTGGGCAGGGCAGCTGTCGCCCGGGGTAGCGGGATCGTCCGAAAGGGTTACCGCTGCCCCGGAACATAAAGGGCTAAGGAAGGAACACGGGTGGGTTTTAGTCAGTAAGAGTCTGACACTCCTTTCCGCTCCACCCAGAGCGGGAGGAGTCATTAGATGAATTCCCATAAAAAAAGGGCAGCTGTCGCAGAAGCGAAGACCAATTCCCGTAACTATAAACGTACAAAATCTAGTCGAAATCTCATCTCAGCGACAATCAATGTCACACAAAACCTTGTCAAAAATGTAGGGAAATTACAGGTATTTTTGACGAGACTGGGATCAAAATCAAAATATTTTATTTCACATAAACCTACATGGGCACTTATGAAACATCAGAAGCTAGGTGCACGGTTCCAATTGGTCGTTTCCTATGGAGAAGAGTCGGCAAGAAACTCCACGTTTACTCTTTTAAAAATAATTGGCTTTACAATTATTTCAAATTACATTAGGTATGGGAGGACAGCTTAGGCCTGTCAACAAGTACCAGTTATATATTTCAACAAGGATCAGACTGTGAACGTTTTTAAAATTACGAGAATTGCCCCTCTGATAATTGATGGGGCCGAAAGGTGCAGTAGGCCTCTCCCTAAGCAGTAAATCCGTAGTTTTAGTGGAATTTACGTGAGATTCCTACTCAGTATCACCCTACGGACATAAGTTGAGTTTGAGGCTCGAACTAAGAGTGAATGACACACGAGTTGTCCCTCTCCCTATATACGCCTGCTTAGCTATTCACTTAAGTTTAGCAGTCTTTTCCAAAGTATCAATGTCCAGCATCGACCATTCATCATCAGCTGCCTAGCCCTTCTCAACTATGTTGGGGTCGGCTTCAAGTCTAACCGGATGCAGCCGAGTACCAGTATTTTACATGGAGCGACTGCCTCACTGACCTCCACAACCCAGTTACTGGGTAACACGATACCCCTCGGTTAGACTGGTTGTCAGACTATCAGGCTTCTGACGATCCGTAACGACTATCAAAGATCCACGAATGACAGTCGGGACCAATGGCTTAACGTGCTTTCCGAGGCTCGGAGGGGTCTTGGTATGTAAAGATGGGCACCCATCCACGGACCAACCGCGACAAGCGTAGCTTAACCTGATCCATCGACCCGTGGAGCTGTTATTACTTAGCTACAAGCTCCTCCACCATTTTGAAAAAAAATAATTAAATTCCAAAAATAACTTTTATTATAGTCAATTACTACCTACTAGTTTTATACCGTATGAATTTTTTTCCCTCAAATTACTACTGTCAATAAAAATTATAAGATAGTTAAAAAGATAATTACGGAATAACTGTTTATGTGCGCGGGAGTAGCTATCAATCATTGCGTTTGAAAAAAGAATGGTTCGTTCGTGTCACTTCGGCTGATTTCGGTTACAGTCGGATTGGCTTTCGTTTTTTGAAAAGCGTTCGTTATGAGAAAAGAATGTGGTTTTATTTAAATCTAATTATTGAATTGGGAGCTTCCGTTAGTATTTTCTTTTATCAACTTATAACTGTACCATTGCAAACCCAAAAGCCTGACAACTTGTCTTACCAAGGGGTATCGTGTTACCCAGTACTTAACTGGGTTGTGGAAGTCAGACAAGCAATCATAATTAGCCTATAATGTTCCGTCTTTTGAATAAATTATATGTAAGTATGGATTTTGAGATAGGAAAAGATTCGATTTTTTGTATAGGGTTTGAGAATGCTCATATCAATTCTCCCGATCGCAGTCTGCTACGGTTATTAGGCTTTTCCTAAGGTGCACTACACCCGGTTTTCGGGTCGTACATATCTAGCTAGCATTTAAATAGTTCATGCTGTGGTATAATACCAGTGCCCCAGTGCCAGGGTCCACAGTCCCAACATACGAGCTGTAGGTCGTAAGTTCCAAACCAGACAGGCGCTTTAGTTTGTGTAAACGATTTCATCACCACTGCTGTCAAAACGGTGAAGGAAAACATCTTCAGGAAATCGACATGTCCTAGAACCAAAAATTCGAAGACATGTGACATCTTCCAACCCGCACTGGGTCCGCGTCGTAGATTACGGCTCACTGAGCTTGAAGAGAGGAGGCCTGTGTCCCAGCAGTGGGGACATTATAGGCTGTTTATGCACCCATTCCAAAAATAATGTTTGTATGCCTAATATAAAGTAAATTGTACAACGATCACCCATTTTACTGTTATTCAACCATCTTATTTCAACTATACAAAAAGAAATACTTTAGTTACACACTACAAGTTAACAGACGTTACACAGAAAGCCGCTAAACTAAAGTGGGACTGGGCCGGAAATGTTTGCCGCATGTCAGATGACAATTGGGCTAAGAGAACCACAGATTGGGTCCCACTAAACGCACGACGCCATCGCGGCAGGTCAAGACGAAGATGGCGGGACGAGCTTGACTCCTACCGTAGGGACTGGCCGGCACTCGCAAAAGACAGACTTGTGTGGAAAAGGGAGAGGGAGGCCTTTGGCCCTGCAATGGGACATTACAGACTAGTTAGATTAGATTAGTTACACACATGGGTTAAGGCAGTATTGTTTTGATCCCTGTTTCCGACCTCCACGCGACCGATGCCGCGGGTAAAAGCTAGTCGTTTCTAAATGCAAGTACTTGTAGCACCGAATGTAAGTCTTATCGAAAGTATGTCTAAAGCTTGGTGGGCGGTGCCCGTTAGAAAATGATGACTGCTCGCGACTCGCCGATTTCACACCACCGTATTAGATGCTTAGCTTTTTAGGGGTTCGTAGGTGTGGTGGGAAAACGGATTTGCGATTAGGCTAGTTAACGGATTACAGAATTGAGCTGGTGTATTTTTGTAGTTTTACATTTCTGGAAGGAAATTCATTTTGGGCAGTTGATAATGATTTAAATTAACAGTAAATCATTATTTACTATCAACAAGTTAAACAAGAAATCAAAATGAAATGTTTGTTTGTGTAAGTAAATCTTATAAGACACTTTACACGTCAATATTTTAAAAACTAGATGGCGCCGGTATTTGCTAGCTGGCTGATCCCTGAGAAAAATGCCGAAACAATGGTCTCTTTTAATGATAGTAAAGTGTTTCCACGATTATCAATCAATCAGCTATAAGTCCAAGGAAAATTTCTGAAACCCAAAGTAGAAGTAGCTATAAAAATACGATTTCTGGTCCAATGGTTCCTGGCATTATGTCATATAATTTAGAATGTATTTTGAAAAAACTACTGTGAAACACATAAGTACTAAAATAATATTTCATCTTGAGGAATCTACTCATAAAAGTTCTCAATCATTCTGATTGAACACGTTGAGAACTGACTACTAATACTGTTACTATGATGTGTAGGTATACCTGTAACATAATTTTTCCAAAAAAAACCTCTAATAAAAAACATACAGAACCCAACAAAATCTAAGCCAAACGCTTTACATTTTAGCAAGCGCACGATCAGTATTGTACACGCAGTTACACTCGCGCTCTGCCGCGCAACGCGCGTACCATGCGGCGCCATCTTGAATCTAATGTCAAATTGACATGACACCTCTCGGCAAAGGAAACAACGATGTGATTCCTATACGTACCTGATTTTTTAAATTTAATGTTTGTGCAATACACCACGTTAAGTGGACAGTCTGATTTTAAGTGCAATATATTTTAATTTTAGATTTTTAATTTAGTGTTGAGTTTTTTCTTTTAGTTTTAGTTTTTATTTTAATGCTGTTATAATGGATGTTTACGAATATCAGGTGAGTTTTTTAGTTTTAGTTTTTTGCGAATGTAGTTCCGGGATGATTAAAAATATAATTTTGTAGTAACGAGGCTTAGTGGTTTACAACTTTACAGTTGTTCAAAGATGTTAGAGCAGTTGTGGCCCAGTGGTAACGGCCGCGACATTGCGTAGGCCGTTGGTTCGAACCCAAGCAAGCACTTTACTTTGTGTAAATTATTTCATCACCACTGCTCTCAAGACGGTGAAGGAAAACATCGTGAGGAAACCGGCATGTCCTAGAACCAAAAGTTCGAAGACATGTGACATCTACCAACCCGCACTGGGCCCGCGTTGTGGATTACAGTCCACTCCCTCTCACAGAGAGGAGGCCTGTGTCCCAGCAATGCAAAGATGTCAGTTTAAAAGAAGTTGGTAGTACTTTACATACATATTAATATTACCGTTATCTTTAAATAACAGGTAATTCCTCTAAGATTCTATCAAGTTTCTGCAGGAAAAAGTCTCCATCATCTCATTCTGCCTTCATCATAATTTATTTGGAGTGAGCGCAGTGCGTGTCCTACCCGTTCTTCTCCATAGGTACCTACCTACTACACTTTGGAATGGGCAACTAGCTTCATCTTTCTGACTGACTGACCCCTTGACAATTCAAAAGTGCCTGTATAAATTGGTTTATTTGAAATATTTGCTATGACTTTTTTAGTTTGAGTTTGAGTCGACTGCCCATCCTATACACTAAGATTAAGTACTTCTATAAATATTTACTTAGCCAGAATCAAAGTAATCTTAACAGCGCCACGTGTCCGTATTTGGAACTAACCTGCCACTTTGCCATTTTTCTTTTGTTTTTTTTTTTTGACATTCGAAAACTCAAAGATCTACGAATGACAGCCGGGACGTGCTTTCCGAGGCACGGAAGGGTCTCGAAATGTAATGGATGGTCACCCATCCACAAACCCACCACGGCAAGTGAAGCTTAACCTACAATCGACCCGTGCGGCTGTTATTATTTATTTATTATGACAAAAGATTCTTCCAACAAAAACATAATTTGTCAGTTTTTGTGACAAATTAAAATTAGCTATGTGCCATAGCGTGTCATTTGTAAAATTACAGTGTACTCGCTCGGGACTCGAACCTGATACCTTGACATGACCGTGACTAAATTGCTAGTCTTATTGTTTTGGGGTCTTTAGTAAAATGATGGGAACTTATACTTCCGGCTACATTTTCATCCTAAGGCTGCCTTTCCACCAGAGATGAGCGAGGATGTGTGTAAAACTAACCAATAACAACACTATCGCTATCGCTATCGCTTAATTTTTATAGCTTGAACTAAGTTAGCGTTGTTATTGGTTGGTTTCACACACATCCCTCACTACGCATCCGCGCTCATCTCTGGTGGAAAGGCAGTCTTATAGGCACTCTAGTTTCTGCTCGCGACTTCGTCCGCGTGATGTTTCGGCCCCCGACCCACCGCGTCGCATCGCATCACCCACCCGCGCTTTTCCTTCGTTTTGGAGCTAGTTTAGACCAATCTACTATGATTGTTTCTTATGGGAATCGAACCCGTACCGAAGATGCATAATTATCGCTCATACTTTGCGTCCAATATCACCACTGGTGCTGTCAAAATAAGTTTTATTATTTTGTCGTGATGGCCCAGTGGTTAAGGCATCGCCTTGATGTACGAGGTTGTGGGTTCCTTTTCCCAACTATGTTAGGGTCGGCTTCCAGTCTAACCTGATGCAGCTGAATACCAGTATTTTACATGAAGTGACTGCCTATCTGACCTCCACAATCCAGTCCCTGGGTAATACAATACCTTTTGGTAAAACTGGTTGTCAGACTTTCGGGCTTCTGACTACCTACCCCGTAACGACTGTCAAAGATTCACGAATGACAGCCGGGACCAACGGCTTAACGTGCTTTCCGAGGCACGGAGGGGTCTCGGTATGTAAAGATGGTCACCCATCCACAGACCAACCGCGGCAGGTGTTGCTTAACCTGATCGATCGACCTGTGCGGCTGTTATTATTTAGCCACGGGCCCCTCAAGTACCAATGTGGCTTTTTCAATTCATATGTACTTTCTGAGTTTACCTTTGATATTACTAACATCAGTGACGGAAAAAAATCGTGAGGAAAGCTAGACTTACCTACAGTTAATATAAGTCTAAAATCGCCAACTAGTCTTGAACAAGCGCGTGGTGATCATGGCTCGCGTCTTCTCTGAATGAGAAGAGGTCTTTGCCCAGCACTGGGATGGGACAATAATAAGCCGCTATTATTAGTCTAAACCACAGATTAAAAAGCTGCCAGTGAATTAAAAAAAAACGCAGAAATAAAATTTAAAACATAATTAGAAATTGAATAGACGCTTAAATCGTAATTAATTTGATTGACACTATGTAAGTACTTTATGGAGTTGAAAGCATTATTACATTTCGTTTTTATAATTACTTTTCTAATAACTTTCTTAGGCTAACAAGCGATTAATAAGATGCATCCATAGTTTTCTCTATTGACAGTTCGATTTTATTTAAAAAAAAAAACGGTTGATGGTAACAAGCCCATACAGCCTATGCTATAGGTTTTTGAAAAATTTAAAGTCTGTTCAAAACTGTGCTGTCAAATGTCAAACTTTTTTTTTTGAAGTGAAAACTCTTTAGCGGCGTTGTACACTTTTTTTGTAATGGGTAAAAAATGTTAAACTCGCGTCAGGACACGTGACTCTGATCGAAAATTCGTAAGACGGATGGAGAGTAGACAGCCGGCGCGGCGTAGGAGTATCCCCCTCTTTTTCTACGGCGCGGCGAAAATGTATAACCGACACCGCTTCGGATCCTCCCCTGGCCTCGAGATGTACTCGGTTTTAATGTATATCCGATATGTCAGTGAATGATGGCAAAGTATTCTGTTTGTGTTTTGTTTTCACTTCTGTCGGCACTCCCGGAGTGCCACTGTTTTTTTTTTATTAGCCTATAAGCTTGAGAGTAGGGAGGCATTTGCCATAGCTGGGCAACTGCCTTCGTACTCTCTTTCCACGTCTCTCTGTCCAGAGCTGCCAAGGACTAATCTTTATTAAAGGAGTCCAGCTCAACCCGCCATCTCCGTCTGGGCCTGCCGCGATGTCGTTTGCCATTAAGCAGGACCCACTGGGTCGTAAGTTTGGCCCATTGATCGTCTGACATGCGGCAGATGTGACAAAAACGTGTTTTTGTTGTTGACCTAAGTAGCCTAAGTAGGTAACAACACCAACACTATTAAAAACCGTACTTTGACCAACTGATCAAATTGATCAGGCTTTCGATAATAATCGATTCTAAGCCAGAGAACACACTGTCATATTTCACATAGCTATGTGTACCGTATAGCTATACGGTATAACATAAAAACACGCCCTGTTCTCTGAAGTGGTAGGCAGAGGTGTTTACCTAGTAGGTACAGACGCCAGCACATCAAGCTACCCGAAACTGTCAAATTTTCCCAATCAACTTTGAACCTTATGTTTTAGGGATAAAGTTGAAATTCTATTAAAGAAATTTGACAGATTGTAGGTAGTAGCTTGATGTGCTGGCGTCTGTACATCCACATTTCGCCAGTTTCCAGGCACTTGTACTTTTGTGTAGATTTTCATCACCGCTGTTCTCAAAAACGGTGAAGGAAAACATTGTGAGAAAACCGGCATGAAAAAAACCCGCACTGGGCCCGCGTGGTGGATTACAGCAGTGGGAACATTATAGGCTGATTATTCTATACAGGCAGCTAAGAATTTCCACCACCGATTCAAATGATAAAACTTCTTATTCCAAACGGCCTTGTCTCAAGGTGTCACAAAATTACATACGGCCAGTATCATAGCTGTGTAATTTGCGGCACGCGAGTCTGTACGCCGCCTAATTGTAGACACGTGGCTCTATCGCTCGTTGACGTCATGGTCAGTAGTCTATGGTCTTGTACTTGTGCCTTTTTGAAGGACGCAACGTGATTCGAAATTGGTTAGGTTTTTCAAGGGCTTTAAAAGCTTAAGATATTTTCGGACGCTTCTTATCCTTAAGGGGGATGCGCTAATAATCCGCGAAATTCAAATTTTCTTACGTTTTATACAATTTGCATGTCAGTGTCAGGTTGTATGTTGATTTATATATGACTAGCAGCGCCCCGCGGTGTCACCCGCATAAGTGTCGATCCCGTGGGAATGTCGGGATAAAAACCATCCTATGTCCTTTCCCGGGATTCAAACTACCTATCTCTATACAAAATTTCATCTCAATCGGTTCAGCGGAGGTAACAGACAGACACACTTTCGCATTTATAATATTAGTATGGATTCTTAATCATTAAATAAATCAATACAACACTCTAAGTTCATATATCTTTACCAATAATCAGGCAAAGACCTCATAGCTTTGCATAGTAGACCCTCCCGTATGGAAGTAACTAGCATTGGGTAAAATTAGCTTACGAATCTATTTATTATATGCCAAGTCTGGCGATAAAAAATGCTACCATGTAAGCTAAACGATTCGTTTTTGTTTATAGGAACCGCGCATTAGAAAATATGCTTCAATGAAAGTACTAACAGATCTAGAAATTAAACTGCTAGTTCTATAAAACCATTTAAACTTAACTCTAACAAACAGTTAAGTCAGCAGACAACAGTTAAAGACATTTTCTACGACTTTACTCATAAACTCATAATACTAGAAAGTATAAATAACAGTTTGAAACTTGTCTATGTCAAGTGTTTATGGTTTTCTTAAAACGAGAGCACGTATTTTTTTAAGCTAATGTTCGAAATCCGAATTTTGACAGTTCTTTTTTTTTCGGAATATGTAATGCAGTGATCTTGGTGTTCTATTTTGAATTTAAAATTCTTCATTATTACCGCTTGCGTTTGTTTTCCTACAACGCGACGTAATAACTTTTAGCGTAATTATTATGCTGAGCTGAGGTTTTATTTATGAGTAAACCGTACCAAACACAGAATTTCATGTCTTCCACATAGGATAGGTACTTTCCTATGTGAGAGATATGAAACTCTATGTTAGGTTAGTTCTTACTAATGAAATTGATAAGTTTTGATACAAGAGAATAACCATTAATAATGAAATATCAAAATGGCCGACCCTGCATTCAGTCTTTAAAAGTAGATTTGTATAAAATGCAAACTAAGTACCAATTTCATACAATTTCGACCATTTCACACCTCCCAAAAACTCACATCCAGCGTAAACAAAAAAAAAAAAAAGACTAGAAACTATAACGTTTTCGAATTCAAATTTGAATTCAAATAAAGACTGTTTAATTAAGCTACCGGTTTCATTCGGCTCGCGTGCCGTCAAGCAAACATGACAAGCAAAACTGTTCGTTTGCACTGCTTTACAAGTGCTCCGTAAATATTGACGCTGCTTTTCACCAAGAATCTTACGGGAAACCGTTTTTTTATTTCCGTTTTTTTAAGCCCTGGTACGCAAAAGCGCGTCTTTCTCGCGGCGAATTTTAAAATTAATTTTATGATATGACTTTAAATCGATATTGACGTCCGGAGGGCCCCAATTCTGTATGGTAATTATTATTTCCCACGTAACTAACGTAACTTCAATATCGTGTCTTGTAGAAACCCCTGTAACGGCAAGGAATCGAAATGTCAATCGCACGAACAACAGTCATGTATTTTGACAGTTCAAACCACGCCAACTTCGCGTTCATTTCGCGCGGTTTTTCGTTCATTGTGTCATAGAGAATACGTTAATAGCAGATGTCGTGATTGGCTAAGGAATTGACGTGGTTTCAAAGTAAGGAATCATTAGGTGGTCATGGTGAATGGCCCAGCTCGTCTTATGACGTGCCAAAATGTAAGAATACAAATGTCTTTACTTGTCTTCAATTCATAATCTCCTTTGCTCAGGTTCGTACGGGCACGTTTTTCTCGCGGCGATTTTTTTTCGCGCACTGCTTAGCGCCAAAAGTTGAAAATCCTACAGGCCAAAAGTGCGTTTTTTTGACGCGCTGGGATGCGGTCTGTTGGATTCTCAACTTTCATCTCAACACCGTGAGTTGAAAATCCAACAGTGTGTTTCTTTGAGGCGCTGGAATGCGCTGTTGCATTCTCAACGCTAGGCTCAACACGGACAGTTGAAAATCCAGTGCGCGATAAAATCCTGCCGCGATTTTTTGACGTTCGTGCGTGCGTACGTGGGCTACTAAGTCGTGTTACCGTTTTAGGTTTAGAGACTTAGAAGTAGGTGCTTTATTTAAGTTTCTTAAAAGATATGCTGATTTTTTATTTAAATTGAAATAAAATGTGGAGTTTTGATAATGGTTTCGCAAACAATGACCATTCGCTCGTCTTTCATTTACTAAATATAAAACAGCTTTGCTCTGTCTAGATAAAACAAACATTCTAAGCACTTTTCCAGTGTTTTTCGCAAATAAAAAAAAAAATATATTTTTTTTTATATATATATATATATATATTATCGGACGCTGGTCGCACATGTGCTGGACTAAAATGGAACTGGGCTGGCCATATCTGTTGCAAGTCGGAGTAGCAATACGTAAAAACCACCACTCGGTGGATCCCAAATGGCAGGAAACGACGCGGCAGGCCCAGAAAGAGATGGCAGGATGAGCTGGACTCCTTCTTAAAGGATTGGCCGGGAAAAGTGGAAAGAAGGAAGGGAGGCCTGTGCCCTGCAGTGGGACAACACAGGCTCACAATAAATAATTATTTATTTATAATAAGCACACCAACAAAATTAGCATTTCAGTAACCATGCAAATAAAAGATATGCATGACATCTAACTTAAAAATATTAGAGACAAAGGAGAACAATAAAAAGTGTGTCTAGTAGATCTTCTAGAACACTACAAAAACATACTAATTTTGAGCTACATAGACGTGCACTCTTCACACTGTCTAAATAGGGAACGTCTGTATGAAGCAAAACTCATGGAGAAAATATCAATGGGAAAATCTGTCAAGTTGGACCTTTCATTATATTGCCTTGCCATTCGTGTTAGTGGGCTATTAAATGTGGTGTTTAAGGTGGATGTAGGCAATTCAAAATACGATACGCTGCGTGCGTTATAGGTGTTTATAAGCGACTACGACTTTGCTTTTGGTGGACCGTAGCTTTGGGACCTTTAAAATGTTTTTTGAATGTCAATGGACACAAAGACAACCCCCAAAATTGGCCCTGAAGTAGAAAGAGACTACTAAAGACAAAAGCCCAAAATAGGAAAAAAAATTGAAACAGATTTGAAATTAAAAAGTTTACGTAATAGTATAGTCGTGAAGATTTATTCTGGTCTGATCCCCTCCACCCCCTCTCGATCCCCTGCTAGTTCGTCTTCTGTGTAAACTGACGAAAGTCCAAAACGTGACACGAAGTTTACGCATAACATCCTCATATTGTGCTAGCCTTAATTCGTTCAACGCATCACTCATTTCGACCGGCTTGTTCATAGTCGCGTATTTTTTATAATCGCATCTTTTTTATGAATTGAGGAAAATGTTTACGTCTATGCTATTTTCGGTATAAAGTACTTTAGAGGCTGATCGGTGACCGGACTGTGTATTAAAAGTTCATGGCAATATTTGGATATTGAATGAATGTAGTGCTTAGGAAGTAATTAAGAAAATCGCCATAAAACGGGGCAATGTTGCCAACCTTTTGGGCACTTTTCCTGTTGACAGCGATGCGGTCGAATTTTTTGATGCCCTGTAATTCTTTCCCTCTTTTATTTTTTTAATGTTTTTATGTTGAAGCACATATTATTATTTCTAATTTTAAGTCTGTTAGCTTATGAAATTATCATCTCGTTTGAAAATAAAAAGGAAGATTTAAAAAAATGAAGAAAAACATCACACTTACTTACAATGGCAATGTTTTTCATTTCGACAATTTAATAGTAAGTATTCATTGCGTTGCCGCGTTGTTCAGCAGACGAATTTATCAAACTTGGAGCTATGGATCTTCTTCAAAATATTTCGGATTGTAAATGAAATTAAGAGTGCTGATTGGTTCATAATAGGGTTCTTTAAAAGGATTTTCATTGCACCTGAAACTTTTTTTCTGTTTGGTAAAATTGATACGTACTTATAAAAAAATCATAGGGCGATGGGATTGCAACTAGGTACTTACCACTCAAAGAAGACTTTCTTTATGTTTTAGAGTTAGTGGTATTACTATCATTGTTTCTTTAAATACTTATTACGGTCGAACTTATAAATAGCAATGGAAACAAAGAAACGGAGCATGTTTTAGCTCAATTATTAACAAAAAAGTTAAATAAAGATGATTTGCGATAGTAAGCAGGCCGTATAATTTCAAAACCTATGCCTGCTTAAAAATAACTTTCACAAAAAATACACCATCATAATCAGACCACCAAAGATAGGCTTAAGCTAACAAAATCACCAGAAATCACGAGATTCCGTTAAAAATCAAGCTGTTCATCGTTAAAACACACAAGCACACATCTATCCGTTAGTTTTCATGTTGACAGTGACAATATTGTCATCGAAAGTCCGCCATGTTTGTTTTGAGATTTCGCGCCAACTGAACGAGTTTACCTTGTCTATGGTCTTTTTTTATTTGTTTGAACATCTGTCTTTGTGTTTTGAATTGCTAGATTTGTGGTTTTATCAAATTTGAGATTATTTTTCGTATTAACGTACGATTATGGAGAGAAATAGCCTTGGTGATCTAGTGGTCGCAAGCGCTACAGCGGAGGGCAAAATGTTATTGAGTTTTTTTTCTCAGTAGCAGCCCGGAGTCTGGATTTGTGCCCGGTTGATGGAAATAGGCTCGCCTGTTATTACATGGGACTTAAACATAACTGGCGAAATGTGCGTTCTCTGCCTAACCATTCGGGGATTAGACGCGTGATGTTATGTTAATAATTGTTTTTTTTTTTAATGTTTCTGAATATTCATAAACAAGTCGAAGAAAGAATAATTTATTAAGTAACATTGAGAAATTCATTTTAACTTTGAGTCGCGTAACTTAAGCATCCGCTTACATACATACATACATAATATTATTTCTTATAAGCCTTTTTTGTCTCATAATATTTCTTAAATCTGCTTTCTATCCAGTCCCATGATTATTAACCTTTTAACCACCCGACTTTATATGAGTTGTCGTGCCCCCAGCGCCCGAACAAAAAAAAAAAAAACGAAAAAAAAAATACCGATGAAACGAGCTGTGATGATGTAATAATAATTCAGATTAAACGAGCTGTGTTATTTGGTCGTATATATACGACCCTGGCGGAATGGACACGAAAATATTTGTCGGATTAATCCGACGTAAGCGGTTAAAAGGTTAAATACCGTTACTTTGAAAAAAAATTGTGAAGTGTGTCAGATTGCCATGTTTGTGTTTATGTAATAATATCTTACCTTTGTATGTATTTTTAATTTATCTAAAGTTACGACCATCTTGTCCACAGTCGTTAATGCGGTCCATGTCGGTGGAGCAACGCTGGCAGGACCTGGCCTCTCTGCTGACCATCCCGCCCCCGCCGCCCCCGGACCAGTACCAGCACTACCACCATCATCATCACCACCAGCATCCGCACCCGCATCCACATAACATCACGTGAGTATTTCTTTAAACTGCCTCTTTGATCTTGTGCCTGTAGGTGCTACTGCTAAGCATGAGGACCTGGATTCGATTCTCAGGTCTGGTAATGTGCTTTTGGGTTTTTCCTTCAGGACTTTCTCATTATCAGCCTGGAGTCAGGATTTGTTCCGAATACAGACGTGATGTTAATGTTCTCTTTATAACAAACTAGCAGCGCCCCGCGGTTTCATCCGCGTAAATGTCGATCCCGTGGGAATATCGGGATAAAAAGTAGACTAATGTTAATCCAGGGTGTAAGCTACCTCCATACAAAATTTTATCAAAATTGGTCCAGCCGTTTGAGCGTAAAGAAGTTACAAGCATATAACCACACCGTAAGGGCTATTCTTGCTTGCAGCGCTCGGCCGCTTTAGTATAGCTTGCTAACAAATGTGGTCATTGTGTACACGGGATTTTGTTTTCAAATTGGGCAGATGAAAGTTTCCTCGATTGTACCTATACTTATTTTGTTATCTTCCCTATTTCCAGCGCACACGGCGCCTCGGGCGGCTACGGCCCGAACTACCATGCTCCTATACCAACAGTCCCCGAGAAGCACCCTGAAGCTTATGGTGAGTGACATGATCAATTAAAACTGCAACACTGTTTGGCTAGAAAGAGAAAAATGGTGGCGCCACTGTCGTTTAAATTAAGAGGGATGCGCTAAGGTAGCCCGCGAAATTAAAAAAATCAAAACTTATTTATTCAAATTAGACTGAGAATCAGCACTTTTCTAACGTCAAAATTACATAAGAATAAGACACAAAACGCCCGCCCTTCACCACTTCCTAGTGCTTTCGCTGAGAAGAAGTGGCGCAACAAACTCCCCAACAGCAACAGCACAGCTGCAACAAAGGGGTTTGAAGATCCGTGGCATACCTACCTGTCCGCCATTTTGTTTTTTGTTTTCAAAATGGCGGCCACGCATTGAAACAATCACTGAATGTTTAAAATTAATCGAACATCTATGCAACAAGATCTAAGCAAGTTCAAATAATTTAAATGTCACGTGATCAACTTCGAACGTTAATATCTTGGAAACATGACGCTTTACGGAGTTTGGTCCTGTTATATTCTTCGTTTGCATTGATGTCAGCTATCGATTTGTATAGGTTACATGCGTGGCCGCCATTTTGAGAAAAGGGCGCGACAGTAGACTCCAAAAAATCTTCAATCACATTACTTATGTTTCTTGCAATTCGCAGGTCAGTGTCAGGTCGTATGTTGATCTAAATATGATTGGCTTTACAGAATTATAATCATTAGAATCGGCAATACAACTTCTTAGACTAGAATCGCCCTCCAATGTCATGATTTCATGAAATACATCCAATAGAATAATATGAACTTAGAAAGTACGTATTGATGATTTTTGTTGCAACTTATCGGCCCTTCACAAGCTAACACGATGACTACACATAGCTGGCATAATTAACCAACGAATAATATTAATCATGGTATTTTCCCACCAGGCGGCGCGGCGGCTCCGCTCGATGGCGCGTACAAGGTGGAAGCCGCGCAGCATCCTCAACAGCATGATCCACTCTACTATCAGGTACACCATTTTTCTCATTTGAAAATACATTCGCACTTGTGGCGCCATCTACATCGCCACATGTGAACTACGCATCACATCCTGCATCGCGCAAGCAGAGTTTACCGCGCAACTAGCATATATACAACGTCCCGACATCAATCGTAGGGCAGTAGCTAACTAGACACAACGCCCGTCTGGTCGGAGGATACTCCCTTTTCTATGGAGGTTTAGTGAACTTTACACCCTGTTCCTCATACCTCTATACATCCTGGACACAAGCTCGCTACAGTACTGTTCCTGAATGGTGACCAGAAAATGCCCAGATTGTGAAGTTCAATAAAACGACCAGTCGCTTTGTAGCTTTAAGGTAACAAAAAAGTAAATTCTATGTCATGTTCTTATTATTCTAAATTGGGGTTGTCTTCAAGTCTGCCAACTAGAACCGACATTATTTTCATCATCTTCATTTCTTACCATCCCAATTACTATATGATACTAGCTTCTGGCCGCGACTTCGTCCGCGTGAAATTTCACCCTTCCCCCATTCACCCTCTTAGGGGTGGAATTTCGAAAAACCTTTACTTAGTGGCCATCGGCCTTATTTTGGTGGCCTGAATGATTTCTAAAAGTTTGTCCGTTTATTTGAATGGGACCATTATATATAGATGATAGTCAAGTGAGACCTGAGGGGCAATTTTCATAATTTTAAGAACGTTCAGTCTGATCTCAGTCTCAATCTGTCAAAAATGCCTCTAAAATCCCTACATTTTTGAATTTTTTTTGACGCTGAGATAAGATTGCGACTAGATTTTGAACGTTATTAATTACGAAAATTGGCCTTCTGTTTTCTTCTGACTTTACCAACAATACGTATCCTCTGTTTCGGAGGCATGGAGTGTTCACAATGTCTTAAGAATCGCTGTCGTCATCCAGCGAAGTTTTAACCGCTGTAAATAAAAATGCAGCTTAAAATAACAGATAGAACGATTCCCGTCACTGCTACTTATCCGAAAATCCATCGTCTGCCTAGCCTTTTCCTAACTATATTGGGGTCGGGTTCCAGTCTAACCGGAGGCAGCTGAGTACCAATATTTTACATGGAGCGACTGCCTATCTGACCTCCACAACCCAGTTACTGGGTAATACGAAACCCGCTAAGACTGGTTTGCAGACTTTCGGGCTTCTGACGAGTAACGACTGTCAAAGATCCACAAATGACAGCCGGGACCAACGGCTTAACGTGCTTTCCGAGGCACGGAGGGGTCTTGGTATGTAAAGATGGTCACCCATCCACGGACCAACCGCGGCAAGCGTAGCTTAACCTGATCCATCGACCCGTGCGGCTGTTATTACTTAGCCACAAGCCGCTCTTTATCCAAGAATCAATATAATAATAAAACTAACGCCACAAATGTTTTCTTTTACACCAGAATGCTTCAGCGGAGATGGCGGCCGGTCCGACCAACCAGGACGGGTTTCTGCAATCGATCCTGAACGACGAGGATCTGCAGCTCATGGACATGGCTATGAATGAAGGTACGTCACAGATAAACTACAGCCTTTATCAGCATGAGCCTTTATGGCTTTCACTACTAAAACATAGGGACCAGTGGCGAAGGTACCATACAACTCGATTCCCACCGGCTTCCCTGCGAAAATTCAGAACATAACCACTCTATAGTCAATTCATCATTGAAATTTTCTTTTGGATTTTTTTTTTCGCTCCGGCTTATCTCTGTCATAAATTCACCCTTCGCCACTGATAGGGACACAGTATATATCCTTCTTATTCTGTTTACGAAATATCTTTTAAATTGGTCCAATATTGGAGGAGAAAACAGGCAAGAGCCAAACCTAGAATTATTAATTTTTACTTTGGCTTTTTCAAAAAGTCTCTCCGACCACATTTCCTCTTTAGCGCGGGCAGAAGCTGGTGATTGAAAAAACAAACTCGCCTTCTAGGGCCATGGACGTATCACGAATCACATTAAACCAACGACCGTGTGACGCTCGATTTTTCTCGAGTTCGAAGTCTAAAAGCCTATTCAAACCTTAGCGGCATTCACTGCCGCTCTGGAGAGAAGGTACAGACGCCAGCACATCAAGCTACCCGAAACTGTCAAATTTTCCCAATAAACTTTGAACCTTATACTTTAGCGATAAAGTTGAAAATCTGTTAAAGAAATTTGACAGATTGTAGTAGCTTGATGTGCTGGCGTCTGTACATACCGCGCGGGTTTCGCTCAAGTATTTAGTATCAAGTTCCGCAGCTAGAGCGGAATAATTGATGCCATAGTACCGCAAAGATCTGGTATTGTTTACCTTCTTCTACAAAAATTTCTTCCTCACCTTCCTGAGCGAAATTCGAACTCGGTATTCTACCCACAAGGATAGCGAAATCCGCTTTGGTGTGAACAGTAATATTACCGCATACATACTCGGTTGTCTCTACCGCAGACGGCTTAGGTTTGATTAGGCCTTAACACATTGAATGCCGAAGTTAACCGTTAAGTTACTACTTTTTTATGTCGTGTTTTATTTGAGATGCCAAAGAGTATAAAAACGTCCATACAAGGAGCCGAATAACACAGATTACCAAATAATCTATGTATAGGGAAGACCTACGTAATAATACCTAGTCGGAATCTGCCATTATTACCAGCTACGTAATATTGCGTAGTTGGCATTCAATGTGATAAAGGTGACATTAATATCGGTCAAATAATTGTTTTCACCTGATAACTGGTAGTTTCCAGTTCTTACTAGAATTTTATCTCGTTAAATGTTAAATTATATGATTTGTGATATGCTGGCGAACTCACTCATATCACGTATGTCGAAGTTAAAGTGTAGTAACGGTGTT
Source organism: Hydraecia micacea (assembly GCA_914767645.1). NCBI lineage: Eukaryota > Metazoa > Arthropoda > Insecta > Lepidoptera > Noctuidae > Hydraecia > Hydraecia micacea. The sequence continues at coordinate 5,679,109 of OU611805.1, forward strand.
TTTTTTTAAAAGCAGTCGCTTCATGTAAAATACTTACTGTTCAGCTGCATCCGGTTAGACTGGACGCTGACCCCAACATAGTTGGGAAAAGGCAGGCAGATTGATTGTTTATTGATTTAATTTACATAGGTAGTTTTTTAATATTTCCACATAAATATTTCCTTTTACTATAAAACCATAATCATCTGCCTAGCCATTTCCCTACTATTTTGAGGTTGGCTTCCAGTCTTACCGGATGCAGCTGAATACCAGTATTTTACATGGAGCGACTGCCTATCTGACCTCCACAACCCAGTTAAAGGCAGCAGTTTTTTTTTTGGCAACCAAAGACATTTTTCTACGCTAGGGGGGGGTCTAGAGTCATGTTCTGAATTCATGTCTTGTCAGTTTGCGCGGCAATGTCCCAGCCATCCTATATTCTCTTATCTATTTACTATCTTAGTTATATAATGTATCACCCTAAAATGCATCACCCTAAGGTAGACTGATAGAAAATGCCCAAGGCATTAAGTCCGCCTTTGTACAGTTTTTACTTGTGCGTAAAGTTTTAATAAATAATGAATAAATAAAATAAATGTTGCATCCGGTCATTCGTTTGACTATTCGGAACGCGAGCGCCATCTGGTGGCGTTGACAGAGTCTAGCCTGAGTTCGTAGGGGGTCGACGACAGCGCGACAGAATGACGCGGAGCTCTCTTGGACATTGGACATCTTACGGACAACATGTGCTCAGAAACTGTCCCGTGTTGCGTATCTGTTTGTGTCGTGTACCTACAGTGTGTGATTCGCTGGTATGATTCATTTGTTCGTGAAATTATAATCTGATTTGAACTGCAAACGGTTTTTCTATTGCGCAACCAACACTACACACAGTACAGTCACGAGCACTAATATGTAAACACTTGGCAACGTTCAATTGAGATTTTTTTGTGAAATAACGAATGCAACGTTGAAATACGACACTTTACATAAACATATGGGTTCGAAAATACTATGTTCGTAATAACATAAAATTTCATTCAAAAATAAAGGAGAAAATCGCCTTTGAATAAAGCTGAGTGAATACATACTTATGCTCGTGCCTGTACGCCCACAGTAGTTAAAATATGGTTGATAATAACGAGACACAAATACTTTCTCCGTCATAAACAATCTAAATAAAAAGAATGAAATTCAAAATGGACGACGACTATCTATCTACCTACTCTTTGTCATATAATATTTACTTTGAAATTTATCTTTATTTAATCTCTGAGATACTGGTGGTCTGACTTTATTTTTTTTTGCTACATATCTTTATTATGTGCACTAGATACTAATTTAAATGACTAACTAACTATACAAATAAATACAAAAACAAAGGACACTTAGGCGTCGAAGTACTCGTCCGCATCGCTACAAATTAATTAATTAATAATTTATTAATTATTGTTAGTTAGGGAAAAATTTATGTCCATCATTATGAAGATTTTCTTTAAATCAAAACAACTGTTGAAACGGAAATAAAAGATGACACTATAATAAATGAAACATAATCGTTCCTTATCAATAGCCTGACCTAGATGACGTAACTAATTAAAAAAAAAAAAACGGTTAGTCACATCCATAGCGCCGGCGGTAGTACACGATAATGGCCGAAGATATACGAATTGTCATTCTAAATTTAAACATTATATACTTTGTAAATAAGATAGCAGTGTTGATTTTCCGAGAGTTTATTAGGACTTACATTTGAAAGATGTATCATTTATCATTAGTAGTGGCTGTGCAGTGCTTTCCTTTGCTTTGTGCGTAAAATTTAAAAAGTTTAAACGTCAGTGGAATATTTTTTTAAACTGCGTTCCAAAGAGGTTCGATTAAATCGTGCTGAAGATAATAAAGTGGACTTATCAGGGTTTTTCTTTAACCTTTGGATTTGATAAGAAATTATTATAAGGAAGATTAATTAAAGAGGATTAATTCGGCAGAGAATTTTATGAAAGGCTGTTGAAACAGAATGTTTGTATTTGAAAAGCATTGACGCAAATTATAAAACAAACATGGGAATCTATTCGTATGTGTACAGACTATTTGTAATGAAGTTCAACATTGTCAAGTGAGCCAGTGATAAATTAAACCCAAAATAAACATTCGCGTGTCGAGAAAGAACTTCTTTTTAAAACTCCTTGAAAAAAGGAACTGTGTTTTGAAAACTTAAAAAAAAGAACTGTGTCGTGATTTGACAGTTGTTTGCGCGCCATATATTGACTTTGACAGTTCGTGTTTTTTAGACTTTTTTGTTTGTAAAGGAGTACTCATGCCATTCTTCCGCAAAAGTGCAGTCAAGAGTAGAAAGGTGCATAGCGAATGTAGTTTATGCATGTGTCGATACTGCATGGCCTTACGGAGACAGAGAACCACCTGCGATTCTTTGATAAAAGTGTCAACGTCAGTTCTTAAAAGATATAACTTTTGTTTATACTCATTCAAATACAGACTGTTTTTCGATCCTTGAAAGTTATCTAATATTAGCTTTAGATAAAACACAATGGTGGCTTGTTTGTATTAAGATCAAGAGAGCTTAGTATTTACATATTTCTTACGCGCACGCGTCACGGGAAATTCCGTCAGCCTTATGGAAATGGCGACTAAAGTAATCAACGAAATTATTTAACGATTACGCCGAAATATTAACGAAGATATACGAAGAAATATACAAGGATATATATTTTATATATAACGAGATATAAATAATAAAGATTGGAAAGATTTTTGACGATTCAACATGGATTTGACAGTTGTGAACTTCGCATATGCGCAGCCATTTTTTGCGATGGCGCCATATTTGCGGAGCCCTCTGTACTATCCCGATCCGGTGGAATATCTAAATAGATATTACAAATACTATGATGGTAAGGATTCCTCTAGCTACTATTTATAAGATGTCTAAAATTAATTACTAGGTATTGGTCGGACATGAATATTAGCACTGCATTAGCAAACGGTCTGAAGGATTTCATCATTCACCGTCGCCTTCTTCCTGCGTAGGTTTTGGCCGTCCAATATACATGAGTAGTTGCTGCTGAATATCAATATTTTACATGGAAAGACAGCCAACTAACTTCAACAACACAATTACTGGGCAATACCAGAAAGCCAATTCTCGTAATTAAACGTTCGATATCTTGTAGTGTGGCGGCATCTACACCGCCACCAAAACGAAAGAAAAAAAAACGAGTGTGCTTATGACCACACGACTGAAGTGAAACTTCAGTATTGCGTATTTGGCTATGAGAGGAAGAGAGAAAGAAAATGTGCGCGCGCACTGCTGTCTCTTGCTTATATCCCCCACTCAACTCCCGTTCGCCTCGCCCGATCACACTTTTCGTAACGCTTACGTCACGCGTTCGCCAGCTTACTCCCCAAGTCAAGCGTGCGTAAAGAAGTTTCACTTCAAAAACCAAATTATATTTAAACAAAAACAGCGGCACTCCGGTAGTGCCGACAGAAGTGAAAGCAAAACACAAACAGAATACTTTGCCATCACTCACAGAGATATACATTAAAATTGAGTACATCCCGAGGACAGCCGAACATATCCGAAGCGGTGTCGTTACGGTAACAGTGGCGCGAATTCAATGTTTTTTTCCCATCTCAAAAAATGCCCAACGCGCCTAAAGAAGTTTTCACTTCAAAAAAAGTAACAAAAAGAAAAATTAAATAGAAAGTCCTATACGAGACCTAAAGGCTCCTATCTTAGCATGAAACGACCGCCTGCCGTACTAAGGTTCAACGTCATCTGCTCAGATAATACAAAAATATACAAAACAAACAATATAATTTACTAAAGATAACACAAAAATTACATGTCACCGTGACGGGCATAGATTCTTTAGCTCATAGATAAGATGTTACCGTTGAACTTTGCAACACCGACTTTTTCGATTGTTACTAGTTTTTTTTTTTCGTATACGCAAAATTACTGATCCTGTTTATGGTATTTTTTTACTATAAAGAGTGTGAATCAGAAATAATGAAAAGTTCAAAAAACCTTTTTATAAGTACACACAGCTACACATCAAGCTATACATTACCAGTTTTAGCTGACCTTGCATTGTATAGGTTTTCTTAGAATCAGAAGTCAGCTTATAGTGGTTATGTAAAGCTTGATGTGTAGCACTTAGCAGTGCGTACCTGATTTTGGAGATGGTCATCATCATCAGCCCACAGCAGTCCACTGGTGGAAATAGGTCTCTCCAATTGCTCCTCTCAATTATTTGCGATTCTCGGCGACTTTCATCCAGCTTTTACCAGCCACCCTGCGAAGATCGTCGCTCTACCTATCCTGAGGGCGTCCTACCTTACGTTTGCCGATTCACGATCTCCACTCAAGAACACGTCTACCCCTACGATCATCGGTTCTACGGCTAATATGGCCGGCCCATTGCAACTTCAGCTTGCTTATTCTGTGAGCTATGTCGACCACTTTGGTTCTCTGCCGGATCACCTCATTCCGGATTCTATCCCTCAGAGAGGCTCCAAGCATAGCTAGTTCTATGGAACGAGCTGAGTGACCTTGAATTTATGGACCAGCCGTACCGTGAGAGTACGTTTCGGCTCCGTAATTCATAAGAGGCAGGATGCACTGATTGATTGAAGACTTTAGTCTTTAGGCTCTGCGGAAAATGGAGATGGTAATCGTGAAAAAAAAAATAAAAAAAAAGTAATTTCTAAATATTATCAATATTCATTTAATTTCAATTGTTGGACAATTTACTTATTGCCCTTGAATTTGCTGATTGTAGATCGAATTATTTATCGAACACCCCCACGACTACGTAAATAAAGAAAAATTGAACAATCATCATTGGTCGACAATTTTTTTTATTTAACTTTCGATACGAGATAAATATTTTCTGATAAGATTGTAGCACTTCCATAACTTAGGTCTTTCTAATATCGTGTTTTTTGGCGCATCAGCGTGAGTTGGAAATATTTTTAAATATTTTCGTTACATATATTTTTGTTTGTGAATTGCATTAAATAGTTATACTAGTGACGTTCATTATTAAGTTTGTGTTGTAATTTCTCCCACCATGGTGGATATTTTTAAGGACTTAAGGGTGGGTGCGTAAATTGAAATGTCATAAACACATTAATTTAAGAATCGTCTTTTTTTCTTTAAGTTCGTTTTTAGGGCACATGAATCGAAGTTAAATATCATAAACGCGTTTATTTTCTTCGAATCAATATTTTGACCCGACTGCGCGACAACAAAGTCAGGTTTATGTATTTTTTTAAAGTTTGTTTTGACTTAGTTCACAGGTGTCACCAACGTGTGTTTTTCTTTGTCAATTTCATATTGTGTGGTCCTGTTGAGCAAGCCTGGTGTTATAATAATACGTACTATGCAATTTTATTCTCTTTATTTCGTGGTCATTGAGCTTTTTGCTCTAAGGTTCAAATTCCAAGCAATTTTTTTCTCATAGTCTTCTTCCGTGCCTCGGAAAGGACGTTGGTCCAGGCTGTCATTCGTTCGCGGTGGTTTCCTTCTGCAAAACAGTCGTCTCGCAGATGGAGGCTGCGGAAGGGGAGAGGGAGATCTCGTCCACTCACCCGGCCCGCAGGAAAACACCCTCTTCCAGCCCCCCTAAATGGGTCCAGGGGCGATGGACACGGGGACGTCAGTCGCCCCCCATACACTAGGACCCGAGGTGGCGGCGCGTAGTGTTCCACGCGCGTCCCTCTTACACGTCGCAGGGGGAGTCAAACACCTCACTCCCCCCCCCTGACCCGAGGAGGCCCGTAGTGCCGGGCCGTCACCAGTCGGGGGTTGCAGAAGGATCGTACGTTCCCGCGACCCCTGGCGTAGGTGTGAGATGGAACACCGGGGTGGTTTTTAGTCAGTAAGAGTCTGACAGACCCCGCCGCCCGCCCCAGGGCGGCGGACATCCATGAGGATTTTCCACGCCGGAAACAAAAAAAAAAGGTTGTCATTCGTGGATCTTTGACAGTCGTTACAGGTAGTCATAATCCTGAAAGTCTGACAGCCAGTCTTACCAAGGGGTATCGTATTACCCAGTAAGTGGGTTGTGGAGGTCAGATAGGCGGTCGCCCATGTAAAGTACTGGTATTCAGCTGCATCCGGTTAGACTGGAAGCCGACCCCAACAGACCCCAACATAGTTGGGAAAAGGCTAGGCAGATTGATTGATCGTCAGCTTCCTGCCCGTATCCAAATTTATTTCTTGTTGATGCAACATGGCTTCTTCTCTTCTTCCATACTTCTCTATTAGTCGTCACCTCGGTAGTCACCCCCTTTCTAGTCATATCGTCATTCACACATTCCATCCATCGTTTCTTTGGTCTTCCCCTACTCTTATAAACTCACATTCATACTCAAAACTTTATTCACGAGTCCAATATTTTTATCTCAAGTCGGTGCTAATCTCAATGTCTGTATGCAAAAAAATAGTTTAATCAGAATCATCTTGATGTCAAATCTGACGTTTGTTGCTGTGATTAGCTCTTTCCCATCACGTCTGTGGAGTTTCGTTAGCTAATTTAATTTGACCCTGTGTATAAACTAATTTTATGTCATCATCTTCTATAATATTAGTGTAGATAATCTATTTTCATGATAAGGCCGTATATTATATGTATGTAAAAAAATGAATGACTAGAAAGTTATATAATAAAGCGAGTCATATGTTTCATTCATTCATAAGCTGATACCACTATCATTCGGGCATTTATCTCGACATACAATCAAGGAAAAAAAAACTAAGTAAAATATTAAGTATGTCACGAAATCGTGTCTCGGTAAGCACGTTAAGCCGTTGGTCCCGGCTGTCATTCGTAGATCTTTGCCAGTCGTTACGGATCGTCAGAAGCCCTAGTCTGACAACCAGTCTTACCAAGGGGTATCGTGTTACCCAGTAACTGGGATGTGGAGGTCAGGTAGGCAGTCGCTCCATGTAAAATACTGGTATTCAGCTGCATTCCCAATCGATACAACTTCATATTTTTTTTAAGACTTCTACTAATATCAACTTAATTGACACTAGAATAAAGTTGACATTTGCTTTTGTGAAAATAACATCTAATGGAAACAGATTTTAATAAGGAATAGCTTTGAAACTGAACTATACCGGTGGGCTCATTGTCCAACTGCTAGTGTTATACGTTGCAATAGCTTTGATTTTAACAATTCAACAACATTCATTGCGGTATTTACGTTGTTAAGCAGGCAAATTTTTCGAACATATGAAGCAATGGATTAGCAATATCCTTCAAAATGATTCAAATTGTGATTGATAGTGCGTTACTCAATTAGGGTTGGACAAAGTTGTCCCATTTCTGTTTCAAAAACCTATCCATCTTGTTCAATTATAGATCGTTTATATAAAGATTTATATTTCCTTGAACTGTTTATGCTATATATTTTTATTTTATTTTATTTGGGAAACAAACAGATGCAATAACAAACATAAGTATAAAAATTAGTTTAACACAATCCAGAAACAGTTTCCACAGATTACTATGACAAGTACAGTATATGTAACTAAGTGTAACAACTACCAGAAGTTCACACCTGCAAAGTTTACAGAAATTACAATTTAATATTATATAACACTATTATTCTTATTTAAATTTATCTAAATGTGTTTATTGTAATTATTGTATTTGTTCAATAAATAACCTTTTTCTGTTGTTTGTTCCAGGCATGTACACAATGCGAATGCTGGACGGCGCCAGCGCACATCATGCACCTCATCACAACCATTCTCATATGATGATCACAGGTATGTTGACTACATAAGCATACCAAGGCTACACGAGTAGGCTATTCAAGATATCCCTGGAATTTGTTTGATAGTATTATATTTAATGATGAATTTGTTTGATACTGACTCTTAACGTTAAAATAAAAAGAATTGCAATTTTTTTTTTGACATGCTGAAAGTTGAAACGTCAAAAGATTTGATCATTTTTTAAAGAAACATGACGCAACTTTTCGTAAAATTTCAAACCTTTCAAATGTTTTAACTTTTTATTTCGTCTTGTTTTAGAGCGGGACTCAGCATCTGACAGTGCTGTCTCCTCGATGGGCTCTGAGCGCGTCCCCTCGCTGTCTGATGGAGAATGGTGCGATGGCAGTGATTCTGCTCAGGAGTTCCACAGGTAAGCAGCTTTTGAAAAGTGATAGAAGAGTTTTTTTAAGTCGAAAATGTATACACAAGAAAAACATTGGTTGTCTGTAAAGTCGGTTTACGGACGATAATTTTATGTGATAACGTCATAAGAAAACATCCGATAGTGCCTCTCTATCGCTTGTTCCGCGCTCTCGCTTGCACACTCGGCTCAGACGGAACGTGACAATGAGTCATGCTTTTTCGTGCGTGCAGCCGGCGTTAATCGATTTATAAGACGTTATCACGTCAAAAAAATTTAAATAAAAAAAAATAGAAAGAAATTTCTGTGACATAGGCTTCTACCCCTTTCACCTTTTTTACCCTGTCTTTGTACAGACGGTAAAAAAAAAACAGTCGGTATACGCCCAGATACTATAAAATGACTGTTACATTTCTGATTTTGACGTCATAATTAACGTACATACAGCCTTGTCCATGACACAGCAGCTTGGCCACTATCAGTAAGACTAAACACACAATAATAACGTTTATTTTGCTTGTCATACAGCTCAAAGTTCCGGCCTTATGACAATTCATTTGGACGCGAGCGCGCTGCGCCTCACCAGGCGCAGAAGAAACACCATATGTTCGGAAAACGATGCTTTCAGGTAATTTATATTATTATTTTTATACCTAGCTTGTTTACTGAGCTACCTTTTGCGAAAAATTTCGTAGAAATCGGGCCGGTAGTTTTGGTGTAAAGATTTACCAAACATAGAGACAGTGCAGCCGCAGCGAGAAGTGGTGGCCCAGTGGAAATGGCCGCGCCTTACTAGTAGGCCGTAGATTCGAACCTTGACAGGCACTTTACTTTGTGTTTCTTTCATCACTACTGCTCTCAGAACGGTGAAGGAAAACATCGAGAGGAAACCGACATGTCCTAGAATCAAAAATTCGGAGACAGGTGACATCTACCAACCTGCACTGGGCCCACGTGGTGGATTACGAGCCAATCTATCTCACAGAGAGGAGGCCTGTGTCCCAGCAGTGGGAACATTAATAGGCTGGTATTATTATTGCACATCTCTGCCAACCTCTTTGAGAAAATACAGGCGTAATTTTATATAAATGTATGTATTATATTTACAGGAGCAACCGGCCCCTGCCCTGGACCCGGTCGGCAGACCAAGTGTCGTGAAGTACGAGTGCCCAGAACAGACCTACCATCATGAAAACATGCATATGCATAACGGTAAGCAATGGTGATCCAAATAATGACATCAATAAAAAAAATGTGGCACTCCGGGAGTGCCGACAGAAGTGAAAATTTGAACAATTATGTGTGTATATTTTGAATCTTCATATAAACAAAACACAAACAGAATACTTTGCCATCACTCACTGACATATCGGATATACCTTAAAACCGAGTCCATTCCGAGGACAGCCGAACACATCCGAAGCAGTGTTGGTTACGGTAACAGTGGCGCGAATTCAATGGTTTTTCCCATCTCAAAAAATGCCCAACGCGCCTAAAGAAGTTTTCACTTCAAAAATTTAGATTTCTGATACCTAGGGGTATCCGAAAATACCCCATGTATGTTCCGCGATCTTTGATAGTTTAGGAGATATGATTTTTTTTGTAATTTTTGGTGAATTCTTCTTAAAAAATTGATAGCTGTTTTTCGACAAGCTCTTTTCATGCTTTTTTTTGCGATGGGACTATCATGAAATACCCTAAAAAAATTATGTCCCTAACATTTAGTGCAAGATACAATTTTTTTTTATCGAAAGTGAGAAATTTACGATAAATTTTTTTTTGTATCTTGCAACAGTTTACTAACTAATATGTTTTCCGTTTCTCCAGTATCAGACTTCGCCCCCCGGCCGCAGTTGCCCCCGCCACACGTCACCAACATCCACGGCCCCGCTCTAGACCTCAACACAGCGCATTCCAGCCATGCCTTACTACAGGTAATACTAACAAACAGTATAAAATGTTCTAGAAAAACTTTAAGTGTGCTTTTTGACATGAAAAGGCAACAGAGAGAGAAACAAATAGGTGTAAAAGTCGATGAGACCTTTAAACAGAAGGCCAATTTTCGTACTTACTTAAAAAACATCCAAATTCAAGTCGCAATCCCTGTCAATGTCAAATAATTGTCGAAAATTATTTGACATTGACAGTATTTTTGACAGATTGAAACTGAGATCAGACTGTGAACGCTCTTAAAATCACGGGAATTGCTCCTCTAATTTGAGACAGTAAAGGAGTCTGCCCACTATACCGTATCATACCATGACCGTGCTGTGAACGTATCAGACGCGGAAATAAACATGACATGGACTACTATGCCCCCTAGAACGTATCAACAGCGTATCATACCCGTGCATAACGGTTTTAGTGATCGTTGCATCCGCGTCCTTGTGGCGGCATCTACACCGCCACTTGCGAACTACGCATCACACTGACGTCACGTAAAATCCTGCATCGCGCAAGCAAAGTTTACCGTGCAACTAGCACATATATACAACTTCCCGACATCAATCGTCGGGCCCACCAGACACGACACCACCATCTGGTCGCTAGATACTCCCTTTTCTATAGAGGATGAGTGACTCTACTCCCTGTTCCTCATGCCTGTCATGAGGAACAGGGAGCATGCATGCATGTCATGGTAACCGCCACATAGCGTCTGCAATTTACTGGCGGATGACGTCATCATCATCTGCCTAGTCTTTTCCCAACTATGTATGTTGGGGCCGGCTTCTAGTCTAACAGGATGCAATAGAATACCAGTATTTATATGGAGCGACTGCCTATCTGACCTCCACAACCCAGTTGTTGGGTACGATACCCCTTTTGACCGACTGTCAACGGTCTACGAATGACAGTCGGGACTAATGGCTTAACATGCTTCCCGAGGCGCGGGGAGGGGTTTCGATATGTACCTAATGGATTGTCACCCATCCACACGCCCACCTCGGCAACCGTTGCTTAACCTTGGAGATCGACCCGTGTGGCTGTTATTTTTTAGCCACGAGCCCCCTTTTATGAACTCGGCTAAATGCATAATTGTCTGTCCACAGAGCAACATCCCAAGCCCGGCCCCCCCTAGGTTCGCGTACGCTACTCCGGAGCGCGTGCGACACAACCACACGTACAGCGCGCCGCTAGCTGCCGCCGACCAGAGACCGGCGGCTGTCAGGGACAAGAGAGGTGAGGACCCATAAGCAAAATTTACTATTTCGTGAAAATTTATGAAAAATAATCACAATTAAAAAAAGAAACTTGGTTTTCACCATGCTGCCGAAATAAATCATGTAAAGCAAAAGCAGAAAGGGGATTAAAGATTTTTATATGGTGCCTGACAGACCTGTGTCCGCGCCATTTTGTTTTTTTTTTCAAAATGGCGGCCACGCATAAAACATATACATCGATAGCTGACATCAATGCAAACAGACAACATAATAAGTAACATAATAACTCTTTAATTTAAAGACTTAAAACACAGCAAAAGAGTCTACAATCGAGTGTTTTCTCCTACAGTCCGGCGATTGACAGACGGCAGCATGTCAGACGGCGGTTCGTCTGCCACCAGCAGCGGACAACATCTGTCTAGAGACGAGAAGCGGGCCAAGGCATTAGGTAAGGACGAAAACTAGTTGTTTATTATCTAGACCCAAACTATTGACTGAAGCACTGTCTAAGAAATTTGATTCTGTGCTACAGTATTTTTATCTAACGAATTGTGGCGCAACAGTTCGCCGACTATTACTCAACAGTTGCGCCACAAAAAGTATCTTATACTTAAAATATGTACCACATTATCAGCATTTTGTTGCGCAACTGTTGCCCGATTATTGCGCAACTGTTGGGCAACTGTTGCTATACAATGTCCCGCACACATTAACCTGTACAAGTGGCCGCAGGCATACCCCTGGAGGTGCAGGACATCATCAACCTACCCATGGATGAGTTCAACGAGCGCCTCTCGAAGCACGACCTGAGTGAGGCGCAGCTCTCGCTCATCAGGGACATTAGGAGGCGCGGAAAGAATAAGGTATGTTTGTTTTAATTATGAACCTTATTTTTAGCGAGATAAGGTGTAAAGTTGTATGGAGATATTAAACGTGCCAGCAGATGTCTTTGTGCGGTGTAATTTGCACTTTAATCGGCTGAAGATAAGGATTATTTATCAATGTAATTCGAGCATTGTCAGCAAAAATTTAAATCCATACTAATATATCCATACTATAATAATAACTTTCGAGTTTATAATATTATTATAAACTCGAAAGTAACTCTGTCTGTCTGTATGTTACCTTTTCACGCCTAAACCGCTGAACCGATTTAGATGAAATTTGGTATAGATAGTTTGAGTCCCGGGAAAGGACATAGGATAGTTTTTGTCCCGATATTCCCACGGGATCGACACTTATGCGGGTGAAACCGCGGGGCGCTGCTTGTAATGAAAATAATACAATTCTTGACTTTAAAAAAATCATCGCAAAGATTAAATGTGATGATAAATGCTCCTTCCGTTTTTGTACTTTTACTAACTGGCGAAATATGGATGTACTATGGTACACCTCTGCGTAACCTTTTAAGAAATACAAGCGTGACGTTCAACGCGTTTTTTAATATACTACTAGCTGCGCCCCGCGATTTCACCCGCATAAGTGTCGATCCCGTGGGAATATCGTGATAAAAAGCATCCTTTGTGTTAATCCAGGGTGTCAGCTACCTCCATACAAAATTTTATCAAAATTGGTCCAGCCGTTTGAGCGTGAAGAAGTAACAAACATATAAACACACACACACTCACAAACTTTCGCCTTTATAATATTAGTGTGACTACCATTTATCCTAATATCCATATGTCCTCCACAGGTCGCAGCCCAGAACTGCCGCAAACGTAAGCTAGACCAGATCACGTCGCTGGCCGACGAGGTCCGCACGGTGCGCGACCGGAAGATCCGCACCCAGCGCGACCACAGCTCTCTGATCGCGGAGAGGCAGCGCGTTAAAGAGCGCTTTGCAGCGCTTTACCGCCATGTTTTCCAGGTAAATATCTTAAGCGTTACAGGCCGAAAACTGAGACGTTGCCTGAGGTAGCTAAAAGATCGCCGCACACGCGGCCCGTCATTCATAAATAAATTGCGACGTTGCCGTCCTTCCAGTACGCGTGTACAGAGTGTTTATTTTACGTATCAATTTAACATGTTTAGTGAATATTTGAATATAAAAAAATATAAAAACATTTTATTTTCGAATGGTAATATTTTTTTTAGCATCTATGGATGCTATACTATTGCGAGTTAACGGGAACGCCCTCTGTTAGTTAACATACTGTATAAACACACACACATTCACAAACTTTCGCCTTTATAATATTAGAGTGATTAACTGTCCCCTCTCTTCCACAGAACCTGCGCGACCCTGAAGGTAGACCGCTGTCTTCTCAACAGTACTCACTGCAGCAGGCGGCTGATGGCAACGTGGTGCTTGTGCCCAAGATGCCACAGCACCAAGGTTGGTATTTATTTTGAAGAGCAAATGTTATCTTATTTTAAAGCAAACTATTTATCTAGATTTATAGTCATGTATCTCCCACTAGGGGTTATTAATACTAATATACAGGGTCAAATTAAATTTACTAGCGAAACTCTGCTGACGTGTTAAGTTAACACGAAAAAATTAAAATATAAATTACTAGCAGCGCCCCGCGGTTTCATCCGCATAAGTTTCGATGCCGTGGGAATATTGGGATAAAAACTATCCTATGTCCTTTCCCGGGACTCCAAACTATCTCTATAGCAAATTTCATCTAAATCGGTTCAGCGGCTTAAGCGTGAAGAGGTAACAGACAGACAGACACACTTTCGCATTTATAATATTATTAGTATGCATCAAAATTGATATTTTGGGTATCAACGTCCGTTGGGAGTCAAGAACCTCTGTATTATCATGTTTAGATATCGAAACTTCTGTGAAGTACTTGTATACACAAAAACAACCATAGTAAAACAAACTAAAACAATGAAAAGAATATTTAAGTATTTATTTACTTTCTGATTGATACCAATACGGCGAAATTATATGTGTCCCAGCCACCTTCTTTAGGTCATCGGTCCATCTAGCTGTGTCCAGGAGCTATAATAATTGTAAAAAAACGAGTGTGCTTATGACCACACGACTGAAGTGAAACTTCAGTATTGCGTATTTGGCTATGAGAGGAAGAGAGAAAGAAAATGTGCGCGCGCACTGCTGTCTCTTGCTTATATCCCCCACTCAACTCCCGTTCGCCTCGCCCGATCACACTTTTCGTAACGCTTACGTCACGCGTTCGCCAGCTTACTCCCCAAGTCAAGCGTGCGTAAAGAAGTTTCACTTCAATAAATACACAACATAACTAACTTTAACACCTCTTCCACAGATCACCCAATGAACCGCACAAACGATGATGAAATGGACCGGAAAGCTAAAAGTTACGACCAGTGACCCTCCGCCTACTACACACTTTTCCCGAGATGGTAACGCACACACAAACACACGTTAAGACTCGACCATGCAATAATTGTTAACATATACAAAGGGATTATGGAATATCAAAAAAATTAAATTGAAAGATTCATTGTTGTATTGATTTTTGTGAAAAAGGTAGTTTGATATTTGTCAAATGTCAGAACTTTTGATTTCTTTAATATTACGGTTTAAAAAAAAGATGTGTCCAACAAAATGGTCGGCCGGTGGTTCTTATTTTCGGTCGAAAATGTCTTATGTTAGCTATTAATTTGCACCCTTACTTTTTTTTTTCTAAAATCACACTTGTGAAATTAAATTTTGACGTTTGACAAATGTCAAAATGCTTGTTAACGGTTTTCTTATAATGTTCTTGGCAGTTTTAATTTTGTTCATACATATGCCACTTACATACATATTCAACAAAATACTATGAAAGCTTACTTACTACCTATATAGTGCAATGGCATGGAGTCCGCCTTTTAAAGTAATGGTCACAAATTGTAATCGAACATGTCTCGGACTTCATTTCTTTTTTAACGTATATTATGTGTGTGTTCATCGATTTCTTCTCAAAAATGTTCTATTTCGGGATAAAATTGTGAACTAATGGTAATTTTTCTAGCTATTAAAAAAAGGCCAGTCCTTAAGATTTTTTGCAGCTTGAATGTCCGCTGCAGTTTATAGCTTAGCATAGCTTCTCATTCTTGTAAAAAGAGGGTAGGCTACACGCTAAGGGTTTCTAAAAGTAACGAAAAAAAAATATTGTTTGTGATACAAAAAAAGAATTCCATTTTGATTTAGTTCTCGATTAGCGATTTTAAATTTGAGTGATGATACGTGTTCTTTCTACAAAAAAAAAAAAAATTGTATGTATTTCCTTAAAAAAAACATGTATATTTGATTTGTAGTTAAAATTTTCGTTAATGTATTTTTTTTTTTTTTGTAAAAAGACACGTAAACTTTTGAACAAAAAACCTATGCCTAGTTTTTTTTGGGTTTACCAACAAAATTGTTCCATGCGAAAGTAAGAAAAAAAAACAAAAATATTTACCACAAACGACTGATATCATATAAACCATAGATTTTAATAAAACGATTTAAAAAAAATCACTGATGTCTATGACATCGTTATGTTGCAATAAGTAAATTTAGAAGTTTTTGTAAAATATATTTTTTTCTCTTACACCTAAGTTTGTTTATTTTATGTTATGTTTTTATAATATTAGTTTTTAAGATATCTTGTAGGTAAAATAACAGCTAAAATGATTGACCAGCAACAATAAGTAAAAATATAAATAATATAGGTTTAAGTTTTTTTATCAAATAACTTTTTTTTAGCAGGGTAGTTAAGTAAAAAAAATACCAGTCAGAAATCGGAAAAATTCTGACAAAATGTCTGAACTTAAAAAAATCTGAATCCGTTCTAATTTGTGAAGGTTTCCATTTAAAATATTGATATTCAGCTGCATCTGGTTAGACTGGAAGCCGACCACAACATAGTTGGAAATAAACTCATATCCCTTCCTTTTCCGCAGCCGGGTAAAAAAAATGCAGCTTTTTTGACTACCCTGTTAAAAAATGAAGTTTTTATGTCTACCTGAACAATCTTTTAAGCTGAATAAAAATCTAACTGTATGTATATATTTCTTATTTGTCATTTCGGTACGAAAAACAAAATAAAAATATGATATTTGTCAAAATTGATTTGTTTCGTTTTTTTTTGTTCCATTTTTTATGAACAATTTTTTACAGAAAACCAGTAAAAGTCATTGGTTAGTTAATTTTTTTAATCTATTTTCGTGAAAAAAAACAATGTTTTCATTTTTTTTTGCCCTTTTACTTCTTTCTTATTGAAATATTTAAAAAGTTATCGTTACCAGAAGAGGGTATATAATTTTAATTACTTAGATATTTATCTATGACATAACAAAAATAAGAAAATAATAAGTATTAAATTAAAAAAAATTAAAACCTTTTCTAATCAACTAACTAATGTGAAAAGCTATGTATTTATTTTTATTTCGTATTTTTTACAAAAAAAAAACTTTCTGGTTGTTTTGAATTTTGACAGATATCGTAATTATTTTCCGCGTGCAAAGTTTTCAATCGTAGATTCGCCCTACCGCGTCAAAAGGTAGTCTCGTTTCTGTATCGTTTTGACACCAATACACAATGACGCAAAGACTTGACTTGGTTGTCATGGAAACGCTACTATGGTTGTATGAGCTCACTCTTCTTAGTATGGACACTTTTTTGTTCGTGTCACTTTAGCTACAGTTCTCTAGAAGCGCGGTTGCATCATAATTATAGCGGTCGTCAGGAAAAACTGTCTCACCAGTATTTGACATTAAGGGCCAAAGCACACACGCTACTTTTAGCATCGGCGATCGGCGATTTTGCGGCTGTATCGATGCTGCATCGCGTTTTGAAGACTCTGCGTCCGGACGCGGTATCGGAATCGCGCGTTTTAGCGACTGCTCCGATGCCAAATCGCTGCGACCGGCATCCGAATGTGTGCGGAGTGTAGCGTTCAGCCGCTGTGTCGAGCTTCCGAAAAGCGACTGAATCGCCGCGTATGGCGTTTTTAAGTGTGCGGTGTGGAATGCTTGGTCGCTGCATTTAGCTTCTAAACAGCGGCTAAATCGCCGATGCTAAAAGTAACGTGTGTGTTTTGGCGCTAAGGTGTCAAAAACCGGTCTGTATTTGGACAATCGTTACTATGTGACAGTTCACCGATTTCTTAGGTAACCAAATCTATATTACGGTGAGGGCAAATGTAACGATTAAAATCTTTGCTAATTTCAATATGAGTACAAAATATGAACTTGAACTTTATAATACAGATCCAGTTCTTTAAACCCTTGTGATTATACATGAAATGTTGGTACAATAACAAAAACACTTGAAACAAGTACAGACGCCAGCACATCAAGCTACTACAATCTGTCAAATTTCTTTAATATATTTTCAACTTTATCGCTAAACCGTAAGGTTCAAAGTTGATTGGGAAAATTTGACAGTTTCTGGTAGCTTGATGTGCTGGCGTCTGTACATTAACGGGTCACCAATCCATACCTGTTGACAAGACGCTTGACGTTTTATGTATAATCATAATGTTTATACTTTAATATGACAATGTAATTTTTTTTTAAAGATATTCGAGTGAAATTCCTGTCTCTTACTCTTGTCATTATTGTTTTAATACTGAAAATAAATAAATAATTTAGTTACGGGTCAGAAGCCCAAAAGTCTGACAAGCTGTCTTATCAAGGGGTATCGTATTACCCAGTAACTGGGTTGTGGAGGTCAGATAGGCAGTCGCTCCATGTAAAATACTGGTATTCAGCTGCATCCGGTTAGACTGGAAGCCGACCCCAACATAGTTGGGAAAAGGCTGATTTTAAAAATTTTTGTTTTGTCTTTGTTAGTCAATAGCAGTATTTGTATATGGTTTTGCAAAATCAATATAATATACTAAAAACTAACACAAACAAACGTACCTATTTTATTTCATGCAGTGAATTATTAAAATAAAAATGACATGAATAAACTTTAAAACAAAAAAATCTTTTTTTTTGTTATGATCTGTAAATTTAATCGTATTAATTGTAATATTTTTTTAAAGACAACAATTTTATTGCTCGGGAATCGAACTTTAGACCTTACAAAAATGTAACATAAAAAATCCATTGTTGTCTTTGAAAAGAAAAAAAAAACTAAAATAACTATGGTGCATATTTTTTTATTTATCAAAAAAGTAGCGCATAGACTATCGCTTTTAAAAAAAACAATGAATTAAAACATAAAAAAAATATTTATTCGGATAGGGTGGTGTTGCCAGTTGATGGCATTGT
The DNA here is from genome assembly GCA_914767645.1 of Hydraecia micacea. Taxonomy (NCBI): domain Eukaryota; kingdom Metazoa; phylum Arthropoda; class Insecta; order Lepidoptera; family Noctuidae; genus Hydraecia; species Hydraecia micacea. The sequence goes on from OU611805.1 coordinate 5,697,605, forward strand.
ATTTATTAAAATATTTAATTTAAAATAACGTACGCCTTTACAAAGTCTTTGAGTATTATGTTATAGTTTTATTTGTTGAGGAGTACTTTTTAAATTAAGTATTTCACTGTCGTGGGTCATAGTGGCTGTAACCTTGCACACAGTGGTCTTTATTGGTATAGCTTTGTTCTCTACTAGCTTCCCGCGGCTTCGCCCGCGTTCGATGTTGATAAAAAGTATACCCATACCAAATTTCATCAAAATCGTTCCAGCCGTTTTGGAGAGTAGCCGGAACAAACAGACAGACAGGCAGATAAAAAAATTAACTACCTAACATCACGCTGAGACTTGGGGGCCGATCAAAAATAAAAAAGTCAGAAAAAACGCTTAGCAAAAACGAAATAATAGAGAGGGCAGGAACCCACCCCGTCGCATCGCATCGCTATTTCTTGCTCCCCGGAGCATGACATTTCAATGTCGCGGGCAGAAGCTAAATAAATAAATGTATATCGATAAGACCACTGTGTTTAGGATTTTAAAAATAAAAAAAAAACGTTATTTTAAGCAACTTCAGTTCTTAGGCAACGGGTAGAGCATTTTAAAATTAAGTTTAAAAAAGAAAACTCTTTTATAATACGCGCCACGAAAGATGAGACTTGACAAGCTCAGCAGTAGGGAGTTTGCGCAGGTAAGTCGTGTACGAAATAGTTACCCATAATGTGTATATCTATTCAGGGATTTATCGGTGACATTTAGATTTAAAATTCTTAACAATATTATATATAATATTTATTACGAAATAATAAAATTTTAAGATGAAAGTCAAGTCTCGTCTTTCGTGGCGCGTACTAATTACCAAGCTGTACGCGACATGGCTGTGGGTTGTTTTATAAAATTGCTGGTGAAAACAAATAATTGTTAGTCATGTTTATTGTAAACTTCTTCGTTGGTCTAGTGGTTCCCAGGTCGAGCAAAGTGTTATCGGGAATTTCTCAGTAGGAGCCCGGAGTCTGGATTTGTTTGTTGATGACAATAGACTCGCCTCCCCTATTACATGGGACTTAAACATAAAATGTGAGTGTACTATAGGTACAGACGCCAGCACATCAAGCTACTACAATCTGTCAAATGTCTTTAATAGATTTTCAACTTTATCTCAAAAGTATAAGGTTCAAAGTTGACTAGGAAAATTTTACAGTTTCGGGTGGCTTGATGTGCTGGCGTCAGTACAACTCCACCTAACCCTTCTGGGATTGTAGAGGTGATTTTTTAATGTTATGGTTTCTTTTGGTATTTTTCCCGTTTTCAACCGGTTGAGTGCAGTAATTACAGTAAAAAATTAAAAAGCCATTGTGTCTCGCGTGGATCCACGTTCGGCATACGAAGGGTCAAAATCAAAATAAACATGACTGAACATTAGGTTCTTCACCCTGTATAATGATAGCTTTTTTATGATTTATCTAAGATATTCATTATGAAGCTTGTTTTGCCCTAAGTGTATAGAATATTAAATATGGGAAGACCTTGTGTCATTTGAAAGAATGTGGCAATAGCATTACGAGAGAAAGGGTGTGAGTTCGATGCCTACTCGTTTCAGTTCAGTCAGTGTTAAAAAAAGACCAGTAAAGCTATGATTTCACGACAGCGGCGGCCGCCATATACCGGCCGCAGTGACGGCTATCATGAAAATAATGGTAGCGGGGTTTGGCTTTATGGTGTAAATAAAAATCTTCAAGATGTCATTGAAATCCCATATTTAATTTTCTAAAACAGAATCTAATAACTTTTTACAATTAAAAATAGTTGCAAGAATTTTGTATTGATTTCACTATTAAGATTTTGCAAAACAATGCAAGAATATGTAAGTAAATGTTCGATAAAGCAAGACAATCTTGCGTTAAAAATGTTACCATCTTGCATTATGAAATGTGCACGTTTTCTTACATATTCTTGCGCTATGCAAGAGCCTGTATATAGCAACTGGTTTATTTCTTAACGCCAGATAATCTGTTGTATAAAACTAGATGTAATTATTTTTGATTTTAACTTTATATTAAGATAACATTAGATGCTAAGAAATAATATAAAAAACATGAAATTTTACGTTTGGTTTTATTTTATTTAAGTACACTCGTTAAAATTACCCCGTCCGTTCTGTAGGACTTTTACACTAAATATCGACGCTATATATCGAGACACGCTATTTGGACGCAATGCCGCTAAAAGCCGCTTCGTATCGTCAAGGTAACAAACAAACAAAGTTACTTTCGCATTTATAATATTAGTTAGGATATTGGAAACACAAACCAAACCTTTACACGGATCAAGAAAATATAAAAATCTTATAAAAAGTTTACCACAGCCAAAGACTTTAGCTCACCGTTCGATCAGGACCAGGCCCGTGCCGGACGGCGCGTATGTGTTCCACGCGCGCCTCAAACAGATGTCAGCATAAGGAAAGGGGCCCGTTAGGGCCGAAGCCTGCCGGGGTAGCGGGATTGTCCGAAAGGGTTACCGCTGCTCGGAACATAAAGGGCTAAGGAAGGAACACGGGTGGGTTTTTGTCAGTAAGAGTCTGACACTCCCTTCCGCTCCACCCAGAGCGGAGCGGGAGGAGTCATTAGATGATTTCCCATCAATAAAAAAAAAAGACCAGGACTGCAATAAAGACAAGGCCTTAGTCTTTATTTGTTAGTGGCCAATAGGCTCTCCCCCTTACATAGTTCCTAAATATAACTGGCGAAACGTGGCCAGCTATGTTTAAGTAAAATAACTGGCGAAATGTGGGTGTAGCATTAGGTGTACATACCATCGAGGAAACACATTTATACACCGTAAGGGCTACTCTTGCTTGCAGCGCTCGGCCGCTATAGCAATACTTGCTAACACATCATCATACATTGTCATCATTTTACTGTTCAAACTTGATAAAATAGTAATGTTTTGCATAACCTAAAACATGTCTGTAAAAGTAGACTAGGTTAAAATATTAAGGAATAATGTAGCAAAACATAGAAAACATTCCAAACGGATATCCACCTTTTGTCGTTGATATTTTGGATGACGGTAGATAGAAACGTCAAAGTTGTTTGTTCACGACTATAAAAGGGGGAGCTCCGTGTGGCGGGGATCATTGCCCGGTTAAGCAGACGACAACCTCATAGGTTGAACTGCGAGATGCCATTCACAAAAAAAAAAATGGCGGGGATCATTCTTGTTCGAGACAGAACGGAGCTCCGGCCTACAGTCAGTTGATTAGTACCAGTGACGTTATTATGTGGAATCGATCGACCAGATATCATGTAAGTTAATTGATATTATTATCTTAATTATTGTTAATAACTATGGTGTTCTATATAATGTTATAACATTGCCGATGTTTAAAAGTGTATAATGGAATATTCGTCCTCCACCTTTCGCTGATATTATTGGTCATTACAATTAATGTTGTGTATTAATTAATAATGTCCGTGACCACCGCCACCCCACCAACGCCAATCGCTTCCATGTTTGGTAAATAATTAGTACTCAATTGGTACTAATTAGTACTCTAACAAAAAAATTGGTGCCTTAGTTTTCGAGAAAATCGACTTTGAAATTGGTCCTGCGGTAGTCACGCTCCCTTCAGCAGGACCACCATGAACGCCGAAAAAGGGGGCATGCTACAGCTATTCTAACTATGCCTACAAATAATTTGTACTCATAAATGTGATTCATTTCGTAAAAAAAACGGAACTGAAACATTTGTATTTAAGATGTTATGTGTAATATCTAGTTTTAATTCCGTGTAATAAAAACCCAGGCTTGGATGCTGGAAGCAATCTCACCTTCTTCTGCAATCTTTCCTTCTTCTTTACGACTAGCGGTCGACGAGTCAACATCTCCTGAGGATGCCCCGTGGAGGGGTGAAACAAGTGTCGAGTATAGGTTCGGTTGCGTGGCATGCTGTCCTCATTTTCCTGCATGTTTGCATATGCATGATTACCTATCTTGCATCAGCATATGCATGAGCGTGGGAAGGTGAGATTGCTTCCAGCATCCAAGCCTGGGTTTTTATTACACGGAATTAAAACTAGATATTACACATAACATCTTAATGTCATGGATTTCCGTAAAGTAACGCCTGATTCCATAATATACATTTGTATTTACCGAGAAATCAACGATGATAACTTTCGCGCAATCGTTCAGCAGGACCACGATTTTGAATGTTGATTCCAAGTTTGAGAAGCTTGTCGCTTTCCTCAAACCTACATAGAAAATTAGTAATAAAATTAGCAAGATAAAATTAGTACCCAAAATTCAACATAAGTAGGTACTCCAGTAGTTTACGAGAAAATCGACTTTGAAGGTGGTCCTGGGGTGGTCACGGTGCTAAATTTTCATTTCAAGATTTCCCTATTAAAAACTCTGATTTCTTCCCAAATTTATACAAAAATTTGTACCCATAAAGAAGTTATATCGACCAAAAATTCAGATTCCTAAAGTGTTGTATTGTAAAAGAAATTAGCTTTCATTACTTTTCCATACTAAAACTCCGCGTATAACCCGACCAAATTAAGTTGTCAATCTAACTTAATTAAAACTTTAAAGAAACTATAAAAATATAGATAGCGTCGAAAAATTCATCCGCATCGCTGTAATTTTTTTTATTAGGTATTAGCCAAGGGAATTAAACGGTATTAGTTATTAATTGCTTATTTTACTATTTGAATAAAAGTTGTCAATGGCATTGAGCTGTTTATGAAATATAAACTCGTGCACATAAATTTATGGATGTCGGAATAGTAATAACAATTCAATATCTAAATTGTTATACAAACTGTGTACCTAGGTACATATTAGGTACTGAAAAAATACATACCTATTACTTATGTAATTCTTTTATACTTTTTTTTTTTATTTGTCAATTATTTTTGACAGTATCAGCTATTTGATACAGCTGATAATCCTTTTACCTATACTTGCAATTATTAGCAACATATTGTTACTGCAGTAAACTAGGTTTTTAATACTTGGGTACTGCTTGCATCAACGGTGAATTAGTAGGAAAGAAAGAAATAAATAAGACATACATATCGTTCTTATTCATGTAACAACACTGAAGGTAGGTAGGTACTTACAATACAGAAAAATAATTTTATTATTCGAGTACCTACCTACTCACGTTATTCAAAGGCGGCTATAGGTTATTTTTTTTCATAAACGGCTCAATACCATTGACAACTTTTATTCAAAAAGTAAAATAAGCAAATAATAATTAATACCTAATACCGTTTAATTATCTTTGCTAATACCTAATAATAAAAAAATTACTGCGATGCGGATGAATTTTTCGACGCTATCGTGCTATCTATATTTTTAGTTTCTTTAAATTTTTAGTTGAGTTAGATTTAAAACTTAATTTGGTCGGGTTATACGCGGAGTTTTAGTATGGAAAAGTAATGAAAGCTAATTTCTCTTAAAATACAACACTTGGGATTCTGAATTTTTGGTCGCTATAACTTCGTTATGGGTACTAATTTTTGTATAAATTTGGGAAGAAATCTATTTTTAATAGGGAAATCTTGAAATGAAAATTTAGCACCGTGACCACCGCAGGACCATCTTCAAAGTCGATTTTCTCGTAAACTACTAGAGTACTAATGTTGAATTTTGGGTACTAATTTTGTCTTGCAGGGTACTAATTTTCTATGTAGGTATGAGGAAAGCAACAAGCTTCTCAAACTTGGAATCAACATTCAAAATCGTGGTCCTGCTGAACGATACAAATACAAATGTTTCAGTTCTGTTTTTTTACCAAATGAATCACATTTATGGGTACTAATTATTTGTATACTTAGAATAGCTGTAACATGCCCCCTTTTCGGCGTTCATGGTGGTCCTGCTGAAGGGAGCGTGACTACCGCAGGACCACCTTCAAAGTCGATTTTCTCGAAAACTACTAAGGTACCAATTTTTTTTTTAATTGAGTACTAATTATTTACCAAACATGGAAGCGATTGGCGTTGTTAGGGTGGCGGTGGTCACGGACATGATTTTGTTTTCAAATTGTAAGTTTCGTCGATGGTACATCTCTGCCTAACCCTTCAGGGATTACAAAGCGTGATGTTATGTAAAACGAAAAGGTCTATTCGTCTGTGACAGGTGGACATTTTTGGCCTTGTTGAAGTTTCTATCTACTAGGAATTGTTGTCAAGTGGTAAATCAATTACGAGGTCAACCATACATACACAAAAATCTGTATGGAGTTTCTACCTTCTTCTGAGGAAACAACATTTGGAATGGGTACTAATAAAAACTGACCTTCATCAACGCTTGTTAAATATGGTCTAATTGAAACAAATGATTCAACTTACAAATAAATGTTTATTTTTATAAAATGCGATTAGCGTAAAGTTATCCATACTTACAAGTAGATCATAAAAAAGGTACAATATAATAATAATAACATAGCCCCATACAGGCATTTAAATATCACTTAGGTACTAACTTAATGTACTATCAAGAATATGCCCGGTTCTTATATTCGACCGACTTTAATTACTTCAGATCCATAAGCATAATCAGCCTATAATGTTCCCACTGCTGCCTCCCCTCCGTGAGAGCGAGTGGGCCGTAACCCACCACGCGAGCCCAGTACGGTTTGGTGGGTGACACGTCTTCGAATTTTTGGTTCTAGGACATGCCGGTTTCCTCACGATGTTTTCCTTCGCCGTTTTGAGAGTAGTGGTGATGAAATAATTTACACAAAGTAAAGTCGCGGTCGTTACCACTGGGCCACCATTGCTCGCGTCCCCTACTCGCCTCAGTTAAACCAGAACTTTAAGCAAAGGAACCGGGATTCTTTTAAAATGGAATAATTGTCTTTTTCATAAACTTTAAAATTATTATTAAAAAATACACGTAAAACGAATGTGTTGGATCGAAGCCTCAGCCAAAATGCCTTAGAAATCTAGATTTTTACATTATTTAATACTTCTAGTTGATATAAAATAAATCTACACGATAATATATTATAACTATATTTTGATACACTGTACTAAATATAATAAATCAGCACTGAGACACAGTATAATAAAGTAAGCAGTATTACGTCTCGGCAGTGTCCTTGAAATATTACCTACGACCGCTCGGTAGATAAACATGCACTAGGGTTGCCCACTGACTGCGTCTCTTGTGTTGTAACTGTACTTTGTAAGTCCGCCAAATTAATTGATGGGAGAGCATTCTTTTTTCAAACCTCGCGATTTGTTTTAGGTAGTATATCTTGTACATTGAAATTTTTTTCACAAATCCGGTAGCTTCAAGTGTGAGATGTTTGCTAAATCGTCGCGGCACATCAGCCGAAGCCATTCGGATAGTCTGACATAAAAATAGATATTATTATCCATTTGTTCGGAAACAAAATTAAAATACTTTCTGTACAAAGTTTACAATCTAAATGCTCAGGTCAAATTCACAAATTGATAAAACATGACACGAAGCTTTATCTAAATAAATTTGTTTTTCGATTTCACGAACGACGCACGATAAAAACTGTGACAGACCGAAATCCAGGCAGGCGAAGCCGCGAGCAGATGTTTTTCTGATGTAAACCGATATTTTGAAGCGCGTCGTTTCGGCCGTTTTGTATAAGGACGTAATACTGCTTACTTTATTATACTGTGACAGATGTTACGCTGCAAATTTACAGCTTCTTGTTTGATTCGACATCTTTCGGACTCGCACGGAGCCAATATTCCATTATTTCCGGGGCTCTTGCCGCGCACGCCTTGCGCCTACTAGGTCACGGCACTCCTCACTAGTTGATGGCATGTTGCGGCGCGGCGGGCGGCGGGAAGCACCGCACGTGCTCGACGCCGGCTCTCTCCTCGTCGGCCGCCAGGTGGCGCGCGAGGACGCCGAAGATCTGCGAGTTCAACACCTGGAAGCGGCGGATGCGGTCTACCATGCGCTTGAGGGGCTGTGGGGAGAACAAAAGGAATATATTATTAACAAAATATTGATTTGAATTGGTTTCGGAGTACACCGGGCAGTTTTGGAGTCAAACGGAGCCACCATCCATACTAATATAATAAATGCGAAAGTCTGTCTGTCTGTTACCTCTTCACGCTTAAGGTGAATGCGCAGTGGTAGACCGCGAAATTCATTGTTTTACGTTTTTTGCAATTTGCAGGTCAGTGTCAGGTTTTATTTTGATCAAAATTTGATTCACGACTATAACAGGTACGTATTTACAGAATTATAACCATTAGAATCATTAATACATCTTTATAAGTTAGATTTATACCATTAAGCACTTTTCCATAAGAGATTTGTTGTAAAGATGTGTAACTGAACATTTTTTTATGTAAAGAAACAATCGGTGCATGTTGGAATTTTGACCATCATTATCACTGTAACCAGAGGCTTCGCAGGTATGGTCCAGTTGATAGTCAAGGAGGTCGCTGAGCGGGATCGGGAGAGGGCTGATCCTGCTCGGAAGAGGAGTCTGGGAGGTAACCGCCGTGGCGCCTAATACACCGAAACCCGCTTGCCAATCAATCAAGGTAGGTGGACCTTTGGGGTCGCAGGCGCACAGAGTGGGGACTGTCCGTTCACCAAGTGACCCCGGGGGAGACGGTGGCACAGTGGTCACATGCTGCCGTGCATAGCGAGGCTCAGGGGAGGCCCCTTTACAGTCTCCCCAGGGATGTGCCTTACAGACATTCCACGGCGGGGGATTCAGGAATTGGTCTTTTAAGAGGAACCGGGACCACCCCTATGTGCTGATGGTGATCACCGGGGTGGTTTTAGTGAAAGAAAAAGAAAGAAAAAGTATTTATTGCGACTCGTATAGGAAGATCACAAACGAATCTAAACAGTAAAAAAACAAAAATCCAAGTTTTATAAAAAAAAAGTAATAAAAAGAAAAATTAAACAAAGTCCTATACGAGGCCAAAAGGCTCTTATCTCAGCATGATGCTGCTGATAGTGAGGTAAAAATCCCACACACCCCGACCTCCCTCCCCGTAGGTCGGGTGCCTTTTGAAGGACCCGACAAAAAGGTATGGTCCAGTACAAAAATATCACACAATGACTGGGAGTACAAGTGACTCTGCTTCGTTAAGTGTCCTTTTACACCCGTTATGTATGTAAATGAAGGATTATACTCACGATGCCCTTCACCAGTTCATCTTTCCCGTCGACTCGCTGCACTCTCAGGATGTGATAGCAGAAGTCGAGGGCCTCAAACCTTCTCTGTTGGCCCAGCAGAGCTATGATGGTGCAGCCGGCCCAGTGCAGGCCTTCGCCGAACAGCTCCCTGGAAAAATATTCATATACAATCATTCATTCTGCCTAGCCTTTTCCGTGTTGGGGTCGGCTTCCAGTCTAACCGGATGCAGCTGAATACCAGTATTTTACATGGAGCTACTGCCTATCTGACTTCCACAACCAGTTACTGGGTAACACGATACCACTTAGTAAGACTGGTTGTCAGACTTTTGGGCTTCTGACGACCCGTAACGACTGTCAAAGAAAAATAAAAATATTCATATATAATATGTGACATAATTAACGCAAGACCTCATACACCCTAATTAGAGTATTGAGTTAAAAGCATAATACAATGAGCAAAACAATTTTTTGAAAGCTATTATTATTATTTGCCCAGCAGTGGGACACTATAGGCTAACAAAAAAAAAAAAATTATTTTTAAGAAAATCGTGTTGAACAACAACCTCGTCTAGCTTATTATTATTTTTTATAATATGACGTCATCATCATCTGCCTAGCCTTTTCCCAACAATGTTGGGGTCGGCTTCCAGTCTAACCGGATGCAGCTGAATACCAGTATTTTACATGGAGCGACTGCCTATCTGACCTCCACAACCCAGTTACTGGGTAATACGATACCCCTTGGTAAGACTGGTTCTCAGACTAATAATAATTTTTATAATATGACGTGTAAGATGAAAAAAAGGAGAGGCCTTTGCCCAGCAGTGGGACACAAAATAGGCTAACAAAAAAAAATTAGTGTAAAAGTGATTCCGATATCTGACTTTACCACTTATGAAAAAATCCTAGTATATTGAATCTTCACTAAGGTTTAAATGATCTATCAAAACGCACAAAGTAGTGTGGTCCTAGTGTTTTATCCACAGGTCGAGCATAGCTGGTTTTTCCATCTGGAATTTCTAATCATCGCATATATGGAGCAGAAAAAGGAGAATATAAAATAATTTAACTTACTCAACAGTAAACTGTGTATCCCCAACAGGGATGCAATATAGGAATTGCAGAGCAGACCATAATCTGAAACAAATATATAAGTAATCATTATTGCCTATAGGCTTGCAGAAAAAATATCGATATATCGATATTTTTTGTTCGATAATTATATTAAAATCGATGTTGATATTTTTTTTTAATATCGATATTTTTGGCACTTCTTTTCCTATATGCAAAAGCACTATGGGTAAAAGGGAAACTGCAGCGTAGACGCTCGCGGGCATTCTGTGTATTTTTGCCGATGTAAGTTTACCCTTGCGATTTGTTACGTTACCCTCCCCGATATGCAATCACCTTCGCTGTTATGTAACTCTCAAAAGTACAAGAGAACCGTTCATACGGATAAAAACAAATGCAGTTTGAATCCGATATTATACAGTAAAATTCGTACTGGTCAACGGCGCGGCGTGTGAACTTGGGTTCACGGATACCTAACCCTCACCAGGCGCACGAAATAATTTTACCCTTGCGATGTTATATTACCCTCACGATATGTTGTTACGTTACCCTCGCGCATCAAAATACCTATAAATTTCATATACAGGCTGGTCAAAAAGTCGTGGATCAAACGAAATAGGGAGATAAAGGGAGGTAATTTCCGACAAAAAATCTTTCTACAGCATGGCCATAATACAATTGCTCTAAAAGTTATGAATATCCGAGTTCTCTTACAATTAGGCTAATTAAAAAAAAGTGATATAAAACAATAAAAAAAAGGTGTTGTATTATTACTAGATAATGTATCAGCACTACAAAAGTTCTATTGCGGCTCTGGGTACCAAATTGCAAGAGCAATTAATTTTTTCCAAAAATAAATTCTCACTTTAAAAGCTTTGGAAATGACCTCCTTTATCTCCCATATTTCGTTTGATACACGACTTTTTGACCAGCCTGTATATAGGGTGACTGGTAATTAGTGACCGATACCTAGACACGTGATTGTACTCATGATAACAAACGACTTTTACTATGGGACCAAACCTGAAATCGCGAAAAAAAAAAATCTGCTGTTCTGTACATTTTGACCAGTTAGGCGAACATAAACGACTAAACAGCAGATGTTTTTTGGCAATTTCAGGTTTGGTCCCATAGTAAAAGTTGTTTGTTATCATGAGTACAATCACGTGTTTAGGTATCGGTCACTAATTACCAGTCACCCTATATAGATTTAGAGAAACTTATTTAGATTTATCAACCCCTAGCTTCTGCCCGCGACTTCGTCCGCGTGAAATTTCTACCCCGTCGCATCACATCGCCGCCTGCCCGCGCTATTACTTCGTTTTCGCTTAACGTTTTATCTGTCAATCTCCCTCACTGCTCGGCTCCTAAGGGTCCTCGCGTAATTTTAAAGTTTCCTCATGGATTGGGCTACCAAAAACAAAGAATTTTTCAATTCCGATCGGTAGTTCTAGAAATTTGCGCGTTCAAACAAACAAAAAAAAGAACAAACGAACTCTTCAGCTTTATTATTATTACAGATTCAAAGAGCATACCTATGGAACTCGTTGGTGTCGTCGGTGTGCGCGGGCGCGTGGTGGTGCGGCGCGGGCGGCGCGGGCCACTGCGGCGCGGCCAGGCAGGCGCGCAGGCGCCGCAGCACCACGGAGAACAGCGACAGGCCGCAGCACAGCCGCTCGCGTGTCAGCAGGTCGCCCTCGCGGGACAGCTGGCCTTGCTGCGCAAGGGCAAACAGAGATATTGACACGTCATCACGTGACTCTATCATCAACTTTGAACGTTAATATCTCGATAACGTGACACTACGGGGTTTGGTCTTATTATGTTTTCTGTTTGCATTGATGTCAGCTAACGATTTATATAAGTCTCATGCGTGGCCGCCATTTTTAAAAATGGCGCGACTGTAGTTATCGGCCGGGCTCCATATAAAAATCTTCAAACCCCTTTGTATCTTGTACGTCAAACACTCGCAAAAAAAGAGAAATTAATGCTGTTTAAAGGAAATATGTATAAAGTATATCTTACCTTAGCAGTACCATATTTGTCAACATTTTGCACAATCTGTAGCGCTGAGTATTTAGCTTCTAGACGCTTCTGTTTAGTTTCTGGTTTTTCTCCCTCTGTAGAAAACAATATAAACAGAATACAGCTTACAAATATAGGAATAAAAGAGATTTAATAAACGCAACGATAAAATGTAGTCGAGATGTTCATGATGTTGTGCTGGGCTGCGCGGCGTAGCTCGACGTAGTAGACACCACCTCACTGAATTGTGTACCTTTTTGTGTAGTAGATAAGGTCTATAATTGTATTGCTATCTTGAAAACTGCGCGCCGCGTCGCGTCGCGGTGTGAACTGACCCTTAATTTCAATGTCAGGATTTATTTGATAGTTCCTAAATACTCCTATACATTAGTATTAGCAGTGTTTTCAACCATTGTCGTATTATCATCTCCACGTTGTGTGGTCTTACCTGCAGCGAATGGTCGTGGTAGAATATTCTGGAATGGTGCCGCGTGTAGTAAATCTGTCACTTCTTCTTGACTCAGCGCCTAAACAACACATGTACCTTAGATTAGATGATATTTAAAGGTAACAGAGCGATGCAAAAACAGAATGTTGTCGTTTTTCCGTCATCATAAATTCAATATACCTAGTTAAAAAAAAGTCCTTGATTAATTCAAATTCAAAAATCATTTATTTTAATCTATTTTAGATCATATAGACAGTCGAACCATGTAAAATACTGGTATTCAGCTGCATCCGGTTAGACTGGAAGCCGAACCTAACATAGTTGGGAAAAGGCTAGGCAGATAATGACTAAATGTATCTTCTCTTAACTATTCGATAAGCATACAGAAGAGTGATGCTGCCTCGCTCTCTGAACGCATGGAATTGAACAGCTCGGAGCATGCACCAGGGTACTGCGCGATGTCCGTGAGTTTAGTGTGGAGTAGATAGTAAGTACCCGGGGAAATATGACGCACTCGATGTTTTGTTACCCTTGTTGTGTGTTGTTATTCTCGAGATCTTTTGTTACCCTAGAGATATCATGTTACCCTTGAGATGTCTTTTTACCCCCTAGATGTTTCGATACCCTTAAAAGTTATTTGTTACCCCTCAAGATATGTTTGTTAACTTCGAAGTGTTTTTTAAAACTAACATAATATCCTATCTTACCTGTTCAATGAGCATACAGAAGAGGATGATGTTGCCCAGCTCTCTGAAGGCATGGAACAGCTCAGTGCGCGCGTCAGGGTACTGGACGATGTCGGTAAGCTGAGCGTGGTAGTAGCCCAGGACTCCTGTGTGGAGAGGACATGGTGATTAGTTATAACATCTCTACTATATTAAGCCGACGATAAACTCAGAGTGGGTTGTTATCCTCAGATTGTTTGGTTACCCTTGGAGCGTGTTGTTACCCTAGACATGAGTTGTTACCCTAGCGATGTTTTGTTACCCTAAGTGTTTTTTTATTATCCTAGCAGTATTCAGAGACTTACCGTTAGATCCATAATCATATCGTGGCAGTTTGCAGTGCCTAGGCATGGCAGCCGCTAGTGCCCTCGTGAACTGCGCGATAGTGCCGTGCAAGAGGCCTCGCGCTACGTCGAGCAGTTCTGAGACTACTACGGCTACTCCCTGGTAGCCTAGGAGGCGGACTAGAGCGTGAAGGTGTTGAGCGCCTACGAAGCCTGGGAAATAAGATAATACAATTTGAAAACAGTTATTTAAAAATTATGTCCATTAATGTTTTCCCATAACGATTTGTATGGACTTTTATTTCATGATTATTATTCCGGGATTTCAGAAGGTGGTCTTATCTATTCTATGTTACTCACTTTTTTGAAGTTTAGGGAAATATGCTCTACCAGCAGCGCCACGCGGTTTCACCCGCATAAGTCTCGATCCCTTGGGAATATCGGGATGAAAAACATCCTATGTCCTTTCCCGGGGCTCAAAGTATCTCTATACCAAATTTCATATAAATCGGTTCAGCGGTTTAAGCGTGAAGAGGTAACAGACAGACACACTTTCGCATTTATAATATTAGTATGGAGTATGGATTCCGATATCTGGTAATAACTTTAAAAGCATTTATATTCCGAGATACAGACTAGTATTCTACTGTTGTTTTCTTTCAGTTTCTTACCAACGTATTGCGCATACTGTGCTGAATAAGCAAGGCTGAGTTGCTTGGAGCCCCACAACAATGCATGTCCGTACTGTTGGGGCTTCTCTCGGGACACACCCGCCGCGAACTGTATGCCGCGACATTTCACAAATCTGGAAATATTTTTACAACGAGAGCCTTTTATCACTTCTGGACAGACAGAAGTTTATATTTTTCATGTTAAATGAAAAGTATAAACTTCAAGTCTCTATATTTTTCATTTAACTGCCCCAAAGCACAGCCCGAAAAGACCTTTTAGGACGAATTTCACCGATGAAATATAACGCGAACAGCACGTCTAAACCGCGTTCAAGAACTGTCCGTGTTAATATTCCACAACAGAGATAACGCTGATAGGTCTTGAAAGCGGTTTACATGTGGTGATCGCTTCCAGTTTATTGACGAAATTAAAACACTCAAATAAACCCGAAATAAATCGCGAAAAACGTTACAATATTTCTTACCTATCTGCAGCTACGTTCATCATCTGCCTAGCCTTTTCCCAACTATGTTGGGGTCGGCTTCCAGTCTAACCGGATGCAGCTGAATACCAGTATTTTACATGGAGCGACTGCCTATCTGACCTCCACAACCCAGTTACTGGGTAATACGATACCCCTTGGTAAGACTGGTTGTCAGACTTTCGGGCTTCTGACTACCCGTAACGACTGTCAAAGATCCACGAATGACAGCCGGGACCAACGGCTTAACGTGCTTTCCGAGGCACGGAGGGGTCTCAGTATGTAAAGATGGTCACCCACCCACAGACCAACCGCGGCAAGCGTAGCTTAACCTGGTCGATCGACCTGTGCTGCTGTTATTATTTAGCCACGGACCCCAGCTGCGTTATAACAATAAATCGACAGCAAATTTAAGTTCAGTTCCCAGAACACGTCATGTAGAGTGTCAAGTTTGTCCATGGTTACATTAGTCACTCTCTCTCAAAATGGCGTCATAATTTAAGTCTACTTGTGTCCGGTTAATGGCAATAGGTACTTATAACTTTTGGGATACGTTGACACCTTTCAATTGTGTTACCCGTCAAGTGTGCATTTACCTTTGGAGCGGGTTGTTACCCATGGTGGGGATTGTTACCCTTGGTGTGTTTTACTAACTTATCGTTAGATCCATAATCATAATTATCGTGTAACTACGTCGCGGGATGAGATCATGTTTAAGAGCTCCATTTGAGCTGGAAGCTACTATGGTAACCCCGAAATAAATTGTGAAAAAACTTTATAATATTACTTACCTATCCGTAGCAGCGTTGTAACAATAATTCGGCAAGAAATCAAAGTTCAGTTCCCAGAAGACATGTAGGGTGATTCTCCCGTATGGAGCGAGTACTCCATGGTCACTCTCTCTCAAAATGGCGTCGAAATCGTCCAGTGTGAGGTAGCGGCTTAGCAGTTTGTGGCAGAGGCGGTTCACGGATATCAGGCCTTCGAGTTCCTATGAAGAAAGATGTTTTGTTAAAGCTGCGTTTGGAAAACATGAAAATATAAGTCGGATGTCCCATACATTTGGGTCCCATACATTATGTATAAACTATATTTTTACATAATAGTAAAAAATCAGCGTATATTTATGATTATACCATAATATTTTAATTGGGGTGTTTGTTGGTGTGCGTTAATTACGGGACATGTTGCATATGAGTAAAATAAGACTTTACATTTTATTTTATAAACGCTTGTTGTAATTGGTTGACCAAGTTGATAACACGCGTCAAGTAAGTTTAGAAAGCGTTTTGTGAATGTGCATGATCACATATGGAAATATTGCAAATACCTAAAGTGTGACACTGTTTCAACATAAATAATTAGGTATCCCATACGACTAGGGTTCACATCCGTCCGGATTTGTCCGGACATGTCCGGGCTTCTAGACTTTTGTCCGGACTTTGTCCGGCTCTTTAATTTGTTCTGATTTTCTTCTCGTAACTAAAGGGGTTATGTTTGGATTTTGTAGTGGGTAATGTTTGAACATAATGTCCGGACTTTTATTGAAATGTCGGGCTTTTTGTCAGGACTTTTCAAATTTCTAAATGGTAACCCTACATACGACCGATTTTGTGTAGTTTAAGGCGTCAAACAGACGAGCAGCACCTTGCTGTCGACAGAGCCAACTTCAGCTGTCGACAGAGGTAACTGCTAATGTCGACAAAAGCAACTGCTGCAGTATTCGACACGCCGACTGCTGCCCACCGTGTCGCCAGCATTGTTGTAGCGAGCCGCGAACGTTATTATAGTCTATTTGACGTCGACTGACGCTCATACTGTAGCTGTCGCCATTGGTCGGCGTTTGCTGTCGCCGTGTCGACGGCAAACGCCGACCAATGGCGGCAGCTGCCTCTGTCGACAGCTGAAGTTGGCCCTGTCGACAGCATAGTACTGCCCGTCTGTACTCTGCCTAAAATGACAAAGTACCGAACCAAAAATCTATTTATCGTTAATTAGCTCCACCATTTCTTATCCGCCCAAACACTAGGAAGCAGTAAATGGCTGCTTCCAACATTCAAAAGAATCTGTATCTCACGACTAATTTGATCTTTGTAATAAGTGTTTTTTTTTTTATATCCCAAAGTCTAGGGGATTATTGTACTCATCATTATGAACAACTTTTACTATGGGACCAAACCAGAAATCGCGAAAAAAAATCTGCTGTTCCCAACATTTATGTTCGCATAACTCGTCGAAATGTAGGGAACCGCTGATTTTTTTTCGCGATTTCAGGTTTGGTCCTATAATAAAAGTTGTTCATAATGATGAGTACAATAACCCCCTAGAGTTATGGGATATAAAAAAAATAGGAGATAAAAGAAGCTATAATTTAATTACAAATGTTCAGGTATACATACAACAACTCCCGTTATATCTCCGGCTTCAAACTTAGCGACGGCCGCGTCTAACGCTCTGTGCATGTCCGCGTTGATTCGCTGGGCCACCTATCAAATAAAAACAATTGAAAATTAACACGTCATCTGCCCAGCCTTTTCCCAACAACGTTAGGGTCGGCTTCCAGTCAAACCGCATGCAGCTGAATACCAGTTTTTTACAAGGAGCGACTGCCTATCTGACCTTACTGGGTAACACGATACCCTTAGGTAAGACTGGTTGTCAGAATTTCGGGCTTCTGTGTGCCCTTCAATTTCAAATACCCTTTTATCAAATATCTACAAATGACAGCCAGGACCAACTGCTAAACGTGCTTTCCGAGGCACGGAGGGTCTTGGTAAGTGAAGATGATCACCCATCCACGGACCAACCGCGGCAAGCGTAGTTTAACCTGATCGATCGACCCGTGCGGCTGTTATTATTTAGCCATGAGCCCCTCCGGAGGCGGAGACAAATCTAACAAAAAATATCATAAAAATCGGTCCAGCCGTTCTTGAGTTATAAATGGTGTAACTAACCCGACTTTGTTTTATTTGTTTATAATAGACTAGCTGCGCCCCGCGGTTTCACCCGCATATGTGTCGATCCCGTGGGAATATCGGGATAAAAACTATCCTATGTACTTCCCCGGGATGCAAGCTATCTCTGCCAAATTTTATCGAAATCCATTCAGTGGTTTAGGCGTGAAAAGGTAACATATGGACAGACAGACAGACAGTGAGACAGTGTCACTTTCGAATTTATAATATTAGTATGGATATACTAACCAGCGCACACAGGTCGACATGTCTGCCTAACAGCGCGACATGTCTCTGCCTCAGTAGCGACGCGTAGCGGCCGGCCGCCGAACCTGTAGAAGCCCCGCGCGCCGCGCACTCAGCGCGGTATCGTTTATCTAGTAGCATGCTAAAGGAAAGGGAAGGAAAATTAGGTTTTTCATTCAATGAAATACATTGAAAGTCTTTCTTTTCAGATAACTTTTAAAGAGGGTGTATTCTGAAACTTGGCAAAATCGCTAATGGTGCCGATTCTATTATTCACAAACTAAACTAAATTTAAGTTCAGTGCATCTTTTTCTTTCTATTTCATTAAGAAAATGACAGAAGATAAATTTTAGTTTAGTCCTGTCAAATTAATCAGCGCCTGACACTAATGTGTCAAAATAAAATCACTTTAATCAGTGTTTTTTTTTTGTTGGATATCTTTGGTTAGACGTACTGAGCGCTGTGTTAAAATTTGTCCATCTATTTTAATGGAACCCTGTATAGGTAAATGCTCATGTATGCTCACCTGCTCGCCAGCTGCTTGTAATGAGCATAGACCTGCTCCGACAACTTGTACACGAACTGATCGAAACACAAATTAACTTCTGCCTCCACTTCATCATAAAGAAACTGTTTGCGGAATACTGTGAGCGCGTACTGTGCGGAGTCGTTGTAGAGGTCCAGTGGGTATAGCACGTATCTGTTAAGGGAAAATGTAGCTTATTAGTGTGCATTTAAATATGGCTTTTGAATAACAATGTTTTTTTTTTTTTTGTAAAAATAAGGGTGTTTTTGGTAAGTTCAAAGGACAGAGGGCGTGTCTGTCGAGGAAAAATGAAGCTTATGAGTGTATCTTTAAAGAAGGTTTTTTTTAATCACACCGTTTCTGTAAAAGTAAGTGTCACGTTTTAAAGATAGAGCGAGAAGAGGACTGTTGAGGTAAATTGGGGCTTATTATAAATACACTGAGACTGATTTTTTGTTTATAGAGAACACTCGTTCTTATGTAACGTTCGGAATTACACCGCCTTAAATATGGCGAATAATTTTTCTACCGGTGTCATCTTTTGTTAAGAGCGTTTACGACGTTCGACATTTCATACAAACTTTCAAGCCCTTGTTTTTCGAAATGAATGAACCGATTTTAATGAAACTTCGTACGCATAAGCAGGCTACAAAGGTCTAATAAGTTAGTTAAGAACATTTTCGAAAAATAGTGTTACTGCCAAATTAGACCGATTTTAAATCTGCCATAGAAACAGAGATTTCGTTATCTTTTTTTAAATAAGACATTTCGAAAATGTTCTTAACTAACTTATCATAATAATATGTCCTAATCCAGGTCATGTACTACCCATATGCCAAATTTCATTAAAATCTATTCAGCCGTTTTTAGCGTGAAAGCGTAACAAACAAAAAGTTTAGATGATAATTAAATGACTAGGTCATAATACCCCATAACATAACAATATTACCCCATCATCATTTTTGTTGCCATATTGCCAATATAACGACCGGGTATTTAAAAAAATATATAAATAATATTACTTACTCCATCATAGCCGGCTCCTTAGTCCTCAGTATATGGTCGGTCAATATCCACGGCATTGACATTTCAATGGGGAACTGTATGCGTTTCTCCATAGTGATTAAATCATTGCATTCTTCGTTATGTTGATGGCGTACCATGCATTTCTGTAAAATGAAAAATTATGATTAATTTTCATACTTCAGTAAATCCATACTAATATTATAAATTCGAAAGTAACTCTGTCTGTCTGTATGTTACCTTTTCACGCCTAAACCACTCAACGGATTTCTATAAAATTTGGCAGAGAGATAGATTGCATCCCGGGGTAGGACATAGGATAGTTTTTATCCCGATATTCCCACGGTATCGACACTTATGCGGGTGAAACCGCGGGGCGCAGCTAGTCCTACTACATATAAAGGGCTATTATTTATTAATTGGCGAAACTTCACAGACGTGAAAGGAATCGGCTTCCAAACTTTTATATGGTTATCATTTTTGTTTTCTTTTTATCGAGTTTTATCCGGGGACATGTAGTAGATTGCCTATTATGTGAATGAAACTGCGGGCAACAGCTAGTTGTTGTCAGTCAATGACCAGACAATAATGAGAAATTAACAACCCTAAATACTTGTAACCAATCTGACGCTTAGCAGTCGAGCTTGCGACACCTTTTTTATTTTTTTTTGTGCCGTCGTTGAAAATCCTCATGGATGTCTTCCACCCTAGGGATCTGTCAGACTCTTACTGACTAAAGACCACCCCGGTGTTCCCTTCCCACACTTGGACCGGACCGGGTATCATGGGAACTTCTACGCCTTCCACGACCCGGCTGGTGCAGCTCAGGTCCGCGGGGGGAGGTGTGCGACTCCCCCGCTAGTCCTGTAGGCGCGCGTGGAACAGTAAGCGTCTTGCCTCGGGTCCTTCTGTGGGGACAAGGACATCCCCGAGTCCGCCGTCCTTCTGGACCTGTTTAGCTTGCGATACCTAGACCAACATGTTTTATGTAATAAATCTTTGTTACTTACGTTAACTTTGCGGCCCATAGTCATCTCGAGATAGAACTCTCTGTACCACAACTGTGAAAGATCACAGCATTTCTGTAGAGAATCTGTGAACAAAGGAATAATCATTATTGGAATGAAGACATTTTCTTAGTTTAGCACGTCTAGCATCTTTCTGATGACGCTACACCGTGTATTAAGAATGCCATTTTCTGAGATGGCATTTTTATTTAAAAAAAAACCTGATATATTAATATAGATATTTAAATGCAAGATTTTGTATCCCTATTAGTCCCATTGTTTAGCTAGTATGTTTAGTTTTTCAATCAATATTCTCTGTCAATATTCGCCTGGCAATACTACAATATTTGCAGTTTAATCAGCCTAGCAATATTTTCCCTTCGCAAAATTACCCACTGGCAATATTAGCCACTTAACAATAATTACCCTGACCTTCCCTAGATAATATTACCTGCTTGGTCAGATAATAATATCCCTATGAATATTGCTTTCTGGCAATATTACCCCCTAGAAATATTGCACACATGGCAATATTACCCACTTGTCAGTAATCTCCTCCCCTCATAATATTACCCCCTGGCAATATTACCCACTAAGCAATAATCCCCCTCTTCTGGTAATATTACCCACCTGGCAATATTACCTACTTCGCCATAATACCCCATAGGCCATAGGCATTATTCTCACCTGACAAGTTGAGCAGGTACATCCAGTAGAAGCTCTGTCGGTGGAAGGTCTCGATCTGCGTCAGAGTGCCGGCGTCCAGGTCCTTGCGCAGAACACGTCTGCCGCCGGACTTGTCGGAGATCAGCGCTTCTAGCTGTGTGCGGACCATGTAGAGTTGGGTTGATGATGGGCCTGTGGAAATAGTGAACATATTTAAGACGTTTTAATATTATTAGCTGGCATACAAGCATACGTCGTCACTGGCAAATATACGTATGCCGTGCCGCAGTGTCTCAAGACGAAAGTCTTTGACCAGTGCGTATTGCCAGTGATGACATATGGCACTGTAACGTGGTTGCTCACAAAGGGCCCTATTAGAAGACTGAAAATCACCCAAAGGGCAATGAAGAGGGCTATGCTTGGAGTTTCCCCTGCGTGATCGAATCAGAAATGAAGAGATCCGCTGGAGAACCAAGGTAACCGTCATAGCCCGAAGAATTGCCAAACTTATGTGGCAGTGGGTAGAGCACATTGCTCGCAGAACAGATGGCCGATGGTGCCGAAAGGTTCTGAAGTGGCGACCGCGTACAGGAAGACGTAGCGTTGGAAGGCTTCCCACAAGGTGGACTGACGACCTTGTGAAGGCCGCAGGAACACGTTGGATGCGAGCAGCACAAAAACGGTCGATGTGGAGGTGCTTGGGGGAGGCCTATGTCCAGCAGTGGACATCTTTCGGCTGAAATGATGATAATGATACAAGCATACTGCCCATCTGATGGTTAGTGGCCTTATATGTCTATAATAACATGGGCACCAGCACCCAAAGCCTTTAAAAAACCACTCTCGGAAACCAATGCTGAATTGAATTTGAATTTTGTAACATTTTATGTCATACTAGCTGTTACCCGCGACTTCATCCGCGTGGATTTTTTTTCGTGGAACCCTATTTTTTTTATCTAAAATAAAAGTAGCCTAAGTTACTCGTTATTACATCAGCTATTAGCCAATGAAAGTCCCGTCAAAATCGGTCCAGCCGTTTCAGAGATTAGCCGGAACACACAAACAGACAAAGACAAAAATTGTAAAAAAAAAATATTTTGGTAAATGTACCGTGTATCCATATGCATTTAGTCAAAAGCGGTTATTTTAATGTTACAAACAGACACTCCAATTTTATTTATTTGTATAGATTATCCACCTATCCTGCCCTCAAAGCGACCTCTGCGCTGCCACTGACGATGGACCAAGAACAGTCAGTGCGAAGAAATTCTCAAGATCTTGTTATACCATCTTTCAAGATATGTGTTAATGCCTCCTGTTCAAACACTCACCAACATTCCTTCGTGGCACTTTGATGGTAAAACTGGCCTCTCCATCCTTCTTCCCGCGTAACGCCGGATCCTGTTGAGGTTCACAGCCGCGCGCCCAGTCACCGCACGTTTCGCGGACTGACACTATTATACTGTGGGACAACGAAAAAAGAAGTGTCAAAAAAAAACTTTCTAAGAGTTAATATTTCCACACGACCACATTGCTAGATCTCGTAAAGGCTCCAAAGAAATGGGCTTTTTTAAAACTTGGTAATATTGCCTGATGGTACTACAGACGTATGAGGAACAGGGTGTAATTTTCACTCATCCTCCATAGAAAAGGGAGGATCCTCCGACCAGACGGGTGTTGTGTCTGGTGGGCAACTGCCCGACGATTGATGTCGGGACGTTGTATACAGGGTTATTGGAAAAACACCAACAACCTCTTAAGAGGTCATTATACTCATCATCATGAATAACTTCTACTATGGGACCAAATCAGAAATCGCGAAAAAAAAATCAGCTGTTCGCTACATTTTGTCGTTATACGAACATAAATCTGTCTACATCTCTTTATTTCTTGTCCTATCGCAGGTATGCTGGAAGAGATTTCTTATGAAATAAGCATCACCTTTGTACCTATTTTTCTGTTCTGTTTTTTCTTGTCTGTTTATATATGTGTGTACATGAATGGTAAAATAAATAAATAAAAATAAATGTAGGAAACAGCTGATCTTAGCAATCGTATCTGCTTGGCCATGTTATCCCTATGTGGCAGTATTATCCGTTCGGCAATATTAGCCGCTTAGCAATAGTACCCACATAGCAATATTACCTGTTGGGCCAAATTATCCGTATGTGGTGGCAATATTACCTGCTTGACCAATGAAAATTGAAATTTATCCATAGGTATGTGGCAATATTACCCGTTCGACAACATTACCCTTTTAGCAATATTAACCGGCTGGCAGCATTACTCGCATGGCAATATAACCCCTTCTTAGCAATATGGTCCCAACTTAGCTATAATTCCCTTCACCTGCGTATTAAATCCTTCTTGTTCTTGATAGCCTTGCGCAGCGGCTCGCGCAGTAGCAGCTGCACAAAGTCCTGCAGCTCGGCGTAGATGGAGCGCCGCGCCGCGTCTGCGAACACGGTCTCCATGCGTGCCATCAGCACTTGCAGCCCTTTGATCATGGCTATTACTTCGATCATAGCGAACTTTTCCTCTGAAGTGTAGTTGTAACGGGTTGCCTGGAACAAAATGGGTGATTAGTTTTTTTTTTGATACGATATAGACCGCACAACAGGGTCCCATTAAAATAGATGGACAAATTTTAACACAGCGCTCAGTACGTCTAACCAAATATATCCAAGCATAAAAAAACACTGATTAAAGTGATTTTATTTTGACCTAAAATAATAAATTGCCGGCACATTAGTGTATTTTCGTTAGCTGATTATTTTTCTTGTAAATATCTAATGCGTTTTTCTTATATATTTTTTAACCATCGTCGTCCTTATTTTGGTGGTCTGAATGATTTCTAAAACTTTGTCCATCTATTTTAATGGGACCTTATATACAACGGCCCGAATGAAACATCGGGCAGTTGCCCGTCTGACATGACAGTCGCCTGGTCGGAGGATCCTCCCTTCCCTATAGAGGATGAGTGAACTTTGCCCCCTGTTCCTCGTACCTCTATCCTCTCATCTCTCGTCACATGTCTATACAGGAAGATGTTTTTATCACCATCCAAATTTTTACAGGGTGTTCTCCCCATGAATATGAACAACTTTCACTATGGGACCTACTCTGAAATCACAAAAAAAAAAACAGCTGTTTCATACATTTTGGCCAGGTAGGTATTGAACTTTTGTATGAAACAGCTGATGTTTTTTTCGTGACTTCAGAGTTGGTCCCATAGTGAGAGTTGTTCATATTCATGGGTAGAACATCCTGTAAAAATTTAGATGATGATAAAAAAATCTTCCTGTATAATATTGCCACCATTGTCTAATATAGCCACGTGCGTGTAATATGGCCTCCTTAACCTATCGCTCACCCGCTCGTACTCCTCGGCGTCGGGCGGACAGCGCGGGTTGCTGGCGTGGTCGGTCGGGTGCAGCAGCTTCCACGAGCAGAGCTCGGTCAGCACCGAGCACCAGGACGACAGCAGCTGCAGGCCGCGCAGGCACAGCTCCGTCACCGCCTTGTTCTCGGAGTCCGAGCCTGCTTCCTTGAACGTTGTTGTTACCTGAGAGAAAGAGAGGAAAAAAAGTTTACAAACAATAGGGATGACGGCTAACTTTTTTTTTTCGTCTATCAGGTAGATTATTTATTTATTTAAACTTTTCGCACAAAAAAGGTACAAAGGCGGACTTAATGCCTTAGGCATTCTCTACCAGTCAACCAAGGGTGGTGAAGAGAGTAGATGGCAGGTGCTTTGGTTGAGAGGAACAATGATAAAAAAAAAAAACTATTAAAACTAGGTACACAAATACATAAATAGTTTAAATACACATACATACTATTTAATATAATATATACTTATAGTATATATATATTAAAAAAAAAAAGTATTGGGCACGTACTTTTTCTTTTTTCACATAATCAAAACATTACAGAGATATATTGATTTGAAATGTCGCATGACGTCACTTGTTGGTACAATTTTTACCTACAAGTGACGTCACGAGCCCCCACTCTCAAACTTTGACACGCTTTATCTTTGTAATTTTTTTGGTTGATCGACACAAGAAAAAATATGTGTCCATTATTTTTTGATAATCTAACTGACGGACTAAATAGAATTTCGTTTACTTTACCCCGTCGTCATCCCTATTGTATCAGACGTATATTATAGCAAGTTTAACTGAACATTACACTCGGACTTGAACCCTAAACCACATTGAAATTAGTCCATTCGTTTAGGAGATATGCTCAATCAACAATCAACTCGGCCTATTGCAGTCCATTGCTGGACATAGGCCTCTCCCAGACTGCGCCACAACACCCTGTCCTCCGCCTTCCGCATCCAGTCTACCCCAGCCACCTTAGGTCGTCCGTCCATCTAGCTGTGGGGCGTCCCATACTGCGCTTGCCGATGCTCCACCGGCCATCGGTGATTCCATGGCCATTTATGGGAGCCCCCCTTAATTTATTTTAATTTAATTATTAATTTTTAAAGTGAATGTACAACTAAGTACCTATTCTGTAAATATTTCAAGCGTCTACCTGTTGCCGTTATTAATATCGAGCAAATAACGGCAAAAAAAATCACGTTTGTTGTATGGGAGCCCCCTTAAATATTGATTTTATTCTGTTTTTAGTATTTGTTGTTATAGCGGCAACAGAAATACGTTATCTGTGAAAATTTCAACTGTCTAGCTATCACGGTTCATGAGATACATCCTGGTCACAGACAGACAGACGGTGGAGTCTTAGTAATAGGGTCCTGTTTTTACCCTTTGGGTAACTTACCTCATTGCTATATCTAGCAAGTTCAGAGATATAGTTCTGATGTTCCTCCCTTATCTGAGGAAGGTGGACCATCAGGTCGGCCTGAGGAGAAGGCGGGTTTGGGCTCGATGACAACGGCCACCTGTGGGATAAAACATTCTGTTAATATCACGCGTGTATTTTATGCAGAGTAAGAACATCGTATAAATTAAATAATTTTTAATAAATTACATAATATTGAATGAATTAATACTACTGTGATTTCAAACAAACGTCTTCAGTACAATACTTGAAATATATAAATTGTTAAGGGGGCGTGACCTGACTTACAGGTTTTGTAAAAAGTCTTCCACAAAGATAAGATAATATTTATTTTGTCAAACATGAGTACAGTATGAAGGTCTTATAATTAATATGACTAAATTAAGTACAAAATTGTATCTGTAGACTAATTTAACTTTAAGCTGTAATTTGTGATAAGAAAATAAAATCTATTCTATCGTATGAATACCATGTCCTAGAACCATAAATTCGAACACATATGGCATCCACCAACCCGCACTGGGCCCGCATGGTGGATTACGGCCCACACCTTCCACTCCTTCTCACAGAGAGGAGGTCTGTGTCCCAGCAGTGGGAACATTATAGGCTGATTATGCTAGGCAGAGTAGGTACACCCACATTTGCAGTCCAAGCAACAACGTGGAAAAAACATATATCTGGCCAACTGGCTATATCATTTTACTAGCAGCGCCCCGCGGTTTCACCCGCATAAGTATCGATTCCGTGGGAATACCGGAATAAAAAGTATTCTATGTTTTAATCCTGGTTATAAACTATCTGTGTGCCAAATTTCATCCAAATCCGTTCAGATGAAGAAGTAACAAACATACAAACACACTCACAAACTTTCGCCTTTATAATATTAGTGATTATAATTTTTTGTGCGCAAGAATAGCTTGATTTAAAAGAGTGTTCATGGAGTTTCTTACCCGTTCTTCTCCATAGATATCTACATTTTGGAATGGGCAACTAGCCTCAACTTTCTGACTGACTGACCGACTATTTTGTATAATTTTGACAATTCAAAAGTGCCTGTACATGGCTTAATTGAAATTTAAATGCTTTGAGTTTGAATATTGAAAATCAGTGCTGTGCAGATTTGTGCACCAAATACTGGATTGTTCTACCCTGGAGGCCTACCAAAAGCTCTTAACGCGATCCATTTTAGGACCTAAACTGAACTGTTCTTCTAATTCGTACCATGACGTCAGTTTAACAATTCAGTTTAGGCCGTGCCATCTGCTGACAGCGATTGTCCCAAACTGAGTCGCAAGTTTTGGTTTCATTCATACTTGTTTGGTACCATGACGTCCATAGAGCAGCTCAAGCGATGCAGTTTAGGAACCTAAACTGAAATGG
Source organism: Hydraecia micacea (assembly GCA_914767645.1). Classification (NCBI taxonomy): domain Eukaryota; kingdom Metazoa; phylum Arthropoda; class Insecta; order Lepidoptera; family Noctuidae; genus Hydraecia; species Hydraecia micacea. Next base: position 5,725,066 of record OU611805.1, read on the forward strand.
CTCGTTTTTGAATCGTTTTTAATTAGATCATGGTAGGCTACCTGAACTCTGCAGCATATAATTTAGCTGTATGGAGGTAAAGAAGAATTTCCTAATGGAAAATCCCAAGAATACTACCCGAACCAGGAAAGTACTATTTAAAAACTTTAAATAAAAACACACTTACTTGCTGGTATCATAATGTTTCGACCTCTTGATGTAGTTAAAAGGCGCGATCTGCATGTCTCCGAATAATGGGACCACTTCCAAATTCTGTAACAAAAGATTGATTGATTACCTGAATAATTGATTAATTGACTGACTGGCTGTAGCTACTACGGCTTCCTATTCTACGTTCGCGATGTATTTGATACGAATTAACTAGCTGCGCCTCGCGGTTTCACCCGCCGTTTCATTTGGGTGAAATAAAAAAAAATCCTCGGAATCCCTCGAATAAAAAATTACAATAAAATAAAAACATCGTTATGTATCTTGTTTTTTTCTTATCTACTTATGGAATATCAACTTAAACCTCAACAATACAAAAAAGAAACGCTTATTTTACTAATCAATTATACACTCTTCTCGAGAGGTATTCTGGTAACAAAAATAGAAAGAAAAGAAGAAAGAAAGAAAAAAAGTTTATTTGGTCACAGTTCGTGAAACACAAAATAAAAAATAAAAAAAGGTTTCAGACAACAATAGTGTGTGCCTCACAGCTGCGCCAAAACAGGCTCATTTCAGCATTAATGCCAGACAGATGCTGTCTGACGCTGGTTTTAAAATGAACCTTTAGGGAAAAGTGACGGGGAGTACACACAGCTTCAACATACCTTATACATACTTATAAATTTATAAAATAATTAGGCTCTTCTTTTTGGAATCAAAGAAAATGTAAATCAAAAGCAAATTATGAATTTGTCACGAGCGTATATTTGCCGCGCGACTAATTTTTAACTATGATTTATGCTTTAATTTATTAATTGCAAATCATTCAAAGTCTGATTTCCCATAACACAGAAAGTGTTTGACCCAGACACTATTTAAGAACCCCGCCCCGGACTCCCACCAAACTAGGACAAATGACATACGGAAACCAAAGTCAGATATAAAGAAGCAGATAGTTTTACATACCTTGAAAATCCTGTCAATTCTGTCCAGGCGAATCTTTTTCTTCTGATCGAGACGGTTGATGTTGCAGACTTCAGAATCCATGAGGAATAGACCGAATCCCATTACCTACGACAAAGTAATAATAAATTAAAAAAAAAAAAGCATCCGACTTCCGAAAAAAAAACTCTATAAAAGTGAAAAATTACTTCAATTTTGACTTCCGAAATTAAAGTTATTTTTCACTTTTTAGTTGTACCTACTTCACATAAATTCATATAACACTACTTGCTGTGTAAATATCTGCGACAGGAAGTTATTAAAACATCATCAATATAAACTAAGTGGAAAAAAATCGTATTATTGAAGCTAACTCAAAAACTATCCAAGCAAAATTTACATGGGCCCTGACTCCCTGAGGCATACCTTATCCATTAAAAATATAATTTTGCAAATCCGTCTATAAATAAATGACGGAGTTATGTCCGAACATACATAAAAAAATATAAACATACAAATTGAAAACCTCCTTTTTTGAAGTTGGTTTAAAATGCATGAAAATGTGAAGCAGTTCCCCTTCAAAAACTAACTTACATATAATATACAAAGTGTTAAAAAATTAACCTTTAAACTTTAAGAGGTGCTTTAGGCCATCGAACTTAACAACTTTCACTATGGCACCAACTCTGAAATCACGAAAAAAAATCAGTTGTTTCATACAAAAGTTCAATACCTACTTGACCAAAATGTATGAAACAGCAGATATTTTTCTCGTGATTTCAGAGTTGGTCCCATTGTGAAAGTTGTTCAGTTCGATGGTGTAAAGCACCTCTTAAAGTTTGTATGGTTATTTTTTTAACACCTTATTAAGGTGTTAAGGTGAATGCGCAATGGTAGACCGCGAAATTCAAATTTTCTTACGTTTTTTGCAATTTGCAGGCCAGTGTCAGGTTGTATCTTGATCAAAATTTGATTCGCGACAATAACAGGTACGTATTTATAGAATTATAATCATTAGAATCATTAATACGTCTTTCTAAGTTAGATTTGTACCACGACAACAAATCTCTTATGGAAAACTGCTTAGTGGTACAAATCTAACTAAATACAACCTGACACTGATCTGAAAATTGCGAAAAACGTAAGTAAATTTGAATTTCGCGGGCTACCCTGGCACTTCCCCCTTAAGGTGGTAAGGTGTAATAAGTCCTTACCTTCACTAGCATATGTTTCTCAGAGGGCGTGAGGTACATCTTAGTTTCAAACATATGCACGCATATGTTGACTACGTCGGCTAGAAGTTCTTCATAACCTGCAAAAGAAATAGACCTACTTTTAATATTATGTAGATTTTATTATACCATTGAAGAAATCAGTTGAAACGAAATAATATGTATTTACTACTAGCAGCGCCCCGCGGTTTCACCCGCATAAGTGTCGATCCCGTGGGAATATCGGAATAAAAACTATCCTATGTCCGTTCCCGGGCCTCCAACTATCTCTATACCAAATTTCATCTAAATCGGTTCAGCGGTTTATGCGTGAAGAGTAGTGTTGCCAGGTCCGATTTGTTGTAAATCGGTACATGAGGTCAAAAAAATCGGGATTTAGGGTTGCAGATCGGGACAGCAAACAAAAAAAAAACAAGGGGTTTTAAGTCTATTTAATCTTACAAGTAATCAGTCTTGCTACTAGTAGAAATTATAAAATAAAATCGTACTTTTAATGTAATTGACGCACTTCAAAAGAATAAAGTACCTAAGTATTAATGTAAATTATTTGTTTTAATAAAAAAAATTATTAAAATCGGGACATTTAGCGTCCCGATCAGATACAAATCGGGACGCGTCCCCAGACCCCTGAAAATCGGGACGTCCCGCGCAAATCGGGACACCTGGCAACACTAGTGAAGAGGTAAAACACAGACAGACAGACACACTTTCGCATTTATAATATTATTATAGTATATAGTATGGAAGCATGGTAACAGTTGTAAGTTTTGTTAAGACACTAACCGTTAATCTTCTCCAGTGCATCCTTCACAGTATCTCTGATCTTGTTCTGTGTTGCCAGGAACATGGATAGGTTCTGCGACTCCTGCAGGCTTTGACTGTCCGACATTACCTTTAGGAATTGAGCGGCCCTGTAATCAAGGATAACATGAAAACTTAATGTGGAACTAGTCGCGACCTCGAACTCGCTGGTGGACAATGACAAAATATCTATTATATTGGTTCATCTGAGTTTTCGTGTTATTTGATGTTCATAATCAATAAAAACCTCCTATAAGTAGAACAATCATTATGACGGAGCTCTTTATGATCTAGAGTTCGTCGAATACTGCGAACATGCCGAGGGTCAGTAAGTACGCCTCAGGAACGAAGTCGCGACGGCTGTAATATATTTTTTTTTAATTTGAAATGGACTTGCTCTTGACTCTAGTCTAGGTCAAAGGTGACAGAGACAAAGTCGACGATGGAGCCAGCTTATCCAGAAGAAGCCTGTTCACTCTCACTTTGAAGAGATTTGGGTTGTATGCGCTCGGAAAAACAGACGCAGGTAGAGAGTTCCACTCTTTTGCTGTGCGCATTATAAAGGACGATTGCAAACGCTTAGTGCGAATTGGTGGAATAGCAACCAGGTAGGGATGGTAACATGCTGTGCGTCTGGATGTCCGAAGGTAGAAGGGGGCCGGTGGAATGAGGTCGTGGAGTTCTTACTTAGCCACGAGCCCCTCTTACTTTTTTCTTACTTTTCTCTTACATTATAAGATACTAACCGCCTATAAGTAGAATAATCATTCTTGACGGAGCTCTTCATGTTCTTAAGTTCGTCGAGAACAGCGAACATGTTGACGAACTTGCCGAGGGTCAGCAGGTACGCTTCAGAGACGAAGTCGCGACGCTTCTCTGCGTGACAGAGGCGACGGACTTCGCCGCAGAATCTCTCGATTGCTTTGCGCTGTGAATAAAATAAAATAGATAACGTTACCCATCACGTCTGTGAAGTTTCTCTAGTTAATTTAATTTGACCTTGTAAACAGTGTTAGTTTTCTTGTTGGCAGCTCCATAATTCCAGTACAGTATTTTTATCTCCCAAAGCGACGAGCGCTTTACTTGAGGTAACCAAGTGTACAAACGCCCTGTGAATGTGTGTGTGAAACTGTGAAGACAAGACTAGTAGCGTCAACACATAACACACACACCCACACTTCCGACTTCGCCCGTGTTTCGGTATACGGTACGAGACCTCCTGCGCTGACACACACATTCACAGCGTTTTTCTACACTTGGTAACCACAAGTAAAGCGCGCGTCACTTCGTGAGATAAAAATACTATAAAACAATGCGGATATTTAAGTCGAGGGGTAAAAGGGCTTGTTTATGCCCGAGTTATACACTCTGCTTTTCACTTCGATTGCGAGAAAATGAAACAGGCATAAAGTATATAACAGTAATTTCACTGTTCAAAAATGTTGCAAAATTGACGAAGAGAATAGCTAATTCCCGCCACAAAACTTACTAAGTTTTTTTTTTAATTTTCAACATGATTGTGTCATTCGACTTGGGTTGCGTTTTTATATAATAAATGACAACTATTTTATCTGGTTTTATTAAATTAACGATAGAAAACACGGAAGTGATATAAATTAAAGCAAATGAAATAAAATGACGACTTTAATCTGCGACGTTTTATTGTGCGTGTGTGGTCGTTGGGCCTGATTATCTGTGTATTAGAAAAAAAATTACTTTATGCACTTGAACATAAAAAACGATTTTATGTCGCCTACGCACAACATAAACACGAACTTTTAGAGCATGAGAAGTGAAAATAAAAATAATCCACTACTACATAAGTCTGAAATGTTTAGAGTCAATCTTCTGTGAATTTACTACAAATAGTTTTCTGTTTGCATTGATGTCAGCTATTGATTTATATAGACTTCATGCGTGGCCGCCATTTTGAAAAAAATAACAAAATGGCGTGACAGTAGGTATGCCACAGACCTTCAAACCCCTTTTGATATTAAAAATTGCTTTTTATGTGCCTATTTCAAATAAATGATTTGATTTTGACATTGAATGTTTACCTGAAAATACATAAACTGCAGCAGCTTGTCAACCTCTGGAGCTAACACCTGGACAGTTCTCTCATAGATATGGACTCTGTCTGGCTGCTCATTGGACCTGGGTTGAGGGATGGCACGGCTGCAGCATCTCCAGGTGTACAGCATCACAGCGTGGGCGTTGCCTTCTTCTAGGAGCTCGTTCTGGAATGAGTTTGCGAGGTGAGAGGTGGAAAGGACCAGCTGTCTTTTCAAAACCTCATATATTATGACTGTTGCCAAAAAAAAAAAATTATGGCATGGTTAGTTGGCCTAGTAAGTTGTGACGGAGGAACTTGTGACTAAGTAACAGCCGCACGGGTCGATCTATCAGGTTAAGCTATGTTAGGCGCGATTGGTCTGTGGAAGGGTGATCATCTTCACATACCAAGACCCCTCCGTGCCTCAGAAAGCATGTTAAGCCGTTGGTCCCGGCTGTCATTTCATTTCAGGATCTTTGACAGTCGTTACGGGTCATCCGAAGCCCGAAAGTCTGACAACCAGTCTTACCAGGGGGTATTGTAAGCAATAAATAATAATAAGAGTTTAAATTAACACTGCATTCTGTAGAGAGTGAGAATGAGTGTGACTAGGGTCAGTGGGTTGTGAATGTGTGTGTCTGGTGAATGTGACTGGGTAATGAAATAAAATGTAAACTTTCCAATTGCCTTACCAAGTTTGCATGAACCGTAGCTTCTTCAATATACTTGGCGATACCAGTGACAAAGCCATTGCGGTCTTCGAAGTTGGTGTCAAAGTTGGCCTGGTACAGAATGGAGCATGGTGCCGCCTCGATGCATGGTTGTTCATCTGTAAAGTAGGAAATAGTTGATCAGTATAGTTATATTAAGAAGGAATAATATGATTGATTTTAGTAGATTTGTTGGAAAGGATCTGAGCAGAACTCAAACTCAAATTTATTTGTCCTTCAAAAACAAGCCGTTTAAGCAATTTACCAGCTAAGCGCCAGAGCTTCTCTAAGAGATTTTGTTAAAGATAATGATATTCTCACAGTTGCATCACAATTCATCTTAGCCAACACCACACTAATATCATAAAGGCGAATGTGTGCGTGTTTATATGTTTGTAACTTCATCACGCTCAAACAGCTGGGCCAATTTTGATAAAATGTTGTATGGAGGTATCTGACACCCTGGATTAACATATAGGCTACTTTTTATTCCGATATTCCCATGGGATCGACATTTACGCAGGTGAAACTGCGGGACAAAGCTACTTATACATATCCAAAGAAACAATTGTTGTACATATCGTCCTTCACACAGTACATCCATGAACTGTGTGGATGGCGATATGGTTATAAAGGGGGTGACTGTCGAGATGGCGACTAATAGAGAAGTATGGGTCAGTGGGTCGTCTTAGGGGCGGTATGGAAGAAAAAAGACATGTTGCGCCGACCCCAAATAAATTGGGATAAGCAGCAGGAGAATATTAATATTCTTGTATCTCATACAGTAGGAACACTGTGTACTTTCATTAATCTTGTAAGATCACTTTTACTTCAACTTTCTTATTGTTTACTTTTAAAAACTGAATAAACAATTCATTGTATAAATAATATTCAAAACTTTCAGATTCACATTATATTTAAACGAAACAGACTAGCAAAAGATGTTAGAGAAACACTTGTTTTATCCTAAATACCTATAATTAATTACTTAGGAAGTCCCATGGCAATCTATACGGCCCCACCTAACTTTTACGTGTTATTATGATTCAATAATTAGATACACAAAAACTACTTACCGGGCAATGTAAGCTCATCCAATACATCGACATTGCTCAAGGCATCGGATAACGATACTTTTTCACTCACAGACATGTTTCTAATAATTTTAAAACACGTAAAATACGAACGGATATGTCTAACACAGGATATGAGTAATTACGGTTTACTACCGCATAAGTTTGGTTTTATTGTCACGATAATTATAATACGAAACTTAGGTATCGTTTTGGAAAGGCGGAATTCAATATTTTCTGTAAAATTAGCGAAATATTTAAGTATTTTTAACTCTTCACAAGTTCACAATAATGGAGGAAGGCGTTTGACAACTAAACACTGAGTGAGTAGTGTTTGCCCCGTTTTGCGCTTATACCACAGATAACTAATAAACCATATTACCGGTTTTCGATATTCGGTTTATGATTTATGGGCGTGTCAGAAAGGTGGATGAAATCTATATGATTATGTATAATACCAGCTTAATTAGTAAGCTTTGAGTGTGGTTGGTTGGTGTCATTTACTGTGTATGGAGGTTATTAGTTATTTAGGTACTCTATGAAGTACCTATGAATAGTGTGTAAGGAAAGGGTTTTATGAAGAAAAGCACAGAAAGACAAGACTAGGCATTTATTTCAATTAGGCTTGTCAGTTAAATACTTTAATCAGAAAACTAGTTGTCCGTTCCCAAAACTAGGTCATCATGAAGAAGGAAGGACAAGCAAACTTCATGGTAGCTTGTTTTATAAAGTATTGTATCAACACATTGTACATTTGTATAAACAATTATTGTTAGGTACCCATCACGTTAATCTCTTGGACCATTTCTCCAACTAGCTATAGCAACTTATCAGTGCAAAGAAACAGAACATGATTATTCCGTAATTCGATTTACCACAAAATGACAAAAGCAATATTAGACTTAAGTATTATATTACCTATACCACATAGGTATAGAACAACATAGTTAACAGCAATAATATCAATTCACTTACATACATGAACGGTGATGAACGGTAGTCCATCTTTCACCACAGTTGAATTCCAAGAGAGCCATAAATTGGCGGGCCCACCCTTATAAAGTTTCGCAATATTATTCAAGTACATCTAACATTCCCGCCATTTTTAACAATCATACAATTTGACCAAATAACTTTTAATATGGACAGTCTTATGTAAATCTATTTTGACAGAACTGTTTTAAAACGTTATAGGATATTGAATGTATTTTTATAACAATTTATCCGACTACAATTAGATAAAGTCTCTTAAACATAGCATTCACTGAGTTTACTAGATTTATTATTTATAACTACTTATACATCAAAAGTTGCACATAAAATTAAGAAAATATTTTAAAGATAATGTTAATTCTGTTACCCTTACATTTTTGGTGAAAAGTAAAATAAGTTATTCTATTTATTTGGACCGACTCACAGATCTCCGGTTTCGCTCGGAATTCGTTGATTATTTAGTCTAGAAACACTCTCGACGGTCTAGCAAAAATATAGTAAATACTATTCCATGCAATTTAGGAAAGTACATACTAATTCCATGTAATCTAGGAAGATTGTATTCTTTACAACTCTACATATTCCGACACGGCCATTCTGATCTGTGCTTCGTCCCGAAGAACATAGGCAAGGCAATAGTAGTCAAGAGTAACATAACATAAGACATTGTTCGGTTACATATTACAAAATTGGTTTAAGACAGACTGAAAGTTTTATTCATATTTCAACCAATATTAATACAACCATTGATATGAAATCTGCGTCCATACATTCTATACATAGATATGTATCACATTGATCCTAACCACATTGATGTTCTCTTTGTTATAACATCACTGTTTTCACCGATATCCTCTTTGATGTCACATCCCTATCCACGCTGATATCCTCTTTGATATCACATCCTTATCCACACTGATATCCTCTTTGATATCGTCTCCCTATCCACACAGATATCCTCTTTGATATCGCCTCCCTATCCACACTGATATCCTCTTTGATATCACATCCATATCCACACTGATATCCTCTTTGATATCACCTCCCTATCCACACTGATATCCTCTTTGATATCACATCTTATCCACATTGATATCCTCTTTGATATCACATATTTTTCCACATTGATATCCTCTTTGATATCACATCTTTTTCCACATTGATATCCTCTTTGATATCACATCTTTTTCTACATTGATATCCTCTTTGATATCACATGCCAATCCACATTGATATCCTCCGATATCACATCCATAAGCAATAAAATAATACCAACAAATTGATAATTAACATTACCTAACGATAATGATAACAAAACGTACACACAGCGTCAGTATGTGCCAATCCCTCAAGTTTTAATTCATTACGAATATCTAAAGAATACTTCGAAAAAGAGTTCATTGTTTTGACTTGGATTCGAACCATCGCATCACCGAACATCGTCGTCGTCATACTCATACCCGGCAGTTTTATGAACTAGCCAGCGAGCCCAAATGAATTACAATGAAATTGTTATCTAATATGATCCGAGTCACTTTATCTTTAGGTCTCTGTCTAATCGATAGCACAGATAAGTATCTCTTTATAAAATTAATCCACACCCTCTAGCTACAACTACCACGTTTGATGTATACGTTCAATTAAAATGACGAAGAGTAAACAACTATGATTTATTTTATCTACCCATTATTATTATTATTTTTTTATATGATTTCTGTTTGTGTCAGTTGGTAATTTATGTCTAGTATGATAACTAAATTATCAAATCAAATTGTAAAATATAAATCTTTTTGTAGTAAGTACTTAAATTAAGATCGGTTTTGTTAAATAGCAATAATAAATATTACTTAAATGAAAAAAATATAATAAATGATTATTGAAGTAGGTATTTTATTTTTCTTGAGGTTTAAATTATTTATGATTATTACTAAAACAAAATAGAAAAATATAATGCATGACAAAAGCACATTTCGTGGCTAGGATTCCCTTCAATCTTTGTTTAGGTTAATTGTTAAAAATGTCGATATTTTTATTGGTTGAAAATATTTCAAGTATCTGCATATCTATTTTGCTTACTTTTTCATATAAATGTACATATTATTATGGTTTATATGTTAGCTTATATTATGTAAATATTTACAGAAGTAGGTAAGTAGTAGAATTAGTTAGTTAAAACATCATCAATATAATTTAAGTATCTGAAACATGTTGAATATTCTATCAACTTAAATCAACCATTAACCGACCGAAATATTTGTTAAATGTGTTTTATCGTACGAGAGACAGAGCATACAATTGAATGCACGTAACGGAATGAATATTTTTAATGATTAGTTCATATCTCTAAGTAGTCTGTGGATTAGTTCGACGTTGCCGATTTTGCGCCGAAGAAGTTGATGATATTTTTATTCGATAATTAATGTTAATTTTGTTTATTGAATATTATAGTTAATTTTAATTATTACCTCGTTAAATTTAATGGTTGATGGTCCTATTAATTTATCATCTCTAATTTGAACGCACGTCTTTTGGAGGGTAACCACTTAATGGAGCTGTGTGTAGCATAATAAAAATAATGTTCCAATCAGTAACGGTTCAAACACTAACCAGTATTCATCGTATAAATTATCAAAATAGCACATTGCTCGGTCAATCTGACAATATTCATAATTTCAGATTTTATCATGGTCACTGAACAGTTGACACCAATTTTACTCTCCAAGTAAACGGTTAAAAGCCAACACAAAATTATCAAGTCCCGCTGCAGCGGTCAGACAAAACTAGAAGTTTTAACCACTTTGTTATCAAAAGTACTCTGTGCACTTTGTAGTCTAAAATGACAAAATAACCTTTGACCTTGTCACATTCACATAGTGTTAAGTTGTCTAAGTTGTTTTGATTATGTAAAACTATAAATAATGACTTGTTAAACAACTCTGGAATCGTTGTTTGTGAAGCAACCTTATAAGTCACAATAAATTTGTCTAAGATATCAATTAAAGAAATGGAATAATATAAATATTAAATAATAATATTAATACTGGTATTCAGCTGCATCCGGTTAGACTGGAAGCCGACCCCAACATAGTTGGGAAAAGGCTAGGCAGATGATGATTAAATTGCAACCTTTCTATTCACAAAATAATAATTTACGTTTGATAAAATATTCTTGAAATGGAACGTTACCATACGTCAGTGTCATTATCATCTGACAACTGACGTTCATCTTCATCGTCAAAAAGTACTCTCCTGCGGGGCAATTGCGTAACACATTATCAATCAGAGTCGGTTTCATTTTGACAGTTCGACAACATTCATTGCGTTATTTACGTGTTGAGCAGACAAATTTTTCAAACTTATGAAGCAATGGATTAGCAATTTGCTTCAAAATGATTCAGATTCCGATTGATAGTGTGTTACGCAATTAGGGTGCTGTTCATAGTGATTTATTGTTTTACAAAATCAATATGTTATAGCTGATCAATTTGATATTCAATGAGATATTCTCCTATAAATTTGAGTAATCTCACACGGCTATACTAACCATTACTTCGTTCTCCAAGTATGTACTTAGCAAGACCAAAAATAGCAATATGTGATAGTGACCGATTCAAAAGTTTCAACTTGTATGTTAAGTTTCTAGTTTATATGATCAGATTACTTACACAAAGTCAATAACAATTACTGTGTAATTAAACAACTGGTCCTCTTCTGGTGACAAAAATAGCATCAAGTAGATAGTCAACCAGTAGAGTAATTTCTTACACAACTGCCCAAAAAGGAGTGTTAAGTATTATCAAATAAATAATAATTTCAGGGCAGTACTTAATAGTCAGTTTTCAAAATAGGTAACTGTAAAGCAATAATTCATCAATTTACCCAGTTTATCAAACAACCAGCATTGATTTTAGGAATAATCAAAACCATACATCGCTTCGGCAACCTGGCAATAACATTGCAAATTATATTGATACATTTTCTGTTAAAATAATTTCAGACTTAGACATGATCACACTGAACATTTGACATCTACTTTAATCTTAAAGTAAAAGGTTATAACACCAAACTAAATTTTCAATAATTTAAATGATATTCACTATTTCTTTTTACATTTCAGATCAAAGAGAAATATATGTTTCATTTACTCTATGATACATTACCAACTTTAAATTGTGGCTTTTTACTATGTACTACATTATGAAATACTTATAACTGGCTGCGCCCCGCAGTTTCACCCGCATAAGTGTTGACCCCGTGGAAATATCGGAATAAAGTATCCTATTTGTTAATCCAGGTTATAATTACCCACTGTCTGTGTGCCAGATTTTATCCAAATCCATTCAGCCGTTAAGAAGTAACACTCACAAAGTTTCGCCTTTATTATATTAACTGTCTAGTGTGAAGTGTGATCAGATCATATTAATAAGTTTTGCAATTTTACCCAAAATGTATCTTTGAAAATAATTTATGAACACCAGAATCTAACATCAGTATTTCAGTAACACAGTTTCATTTCTGAAAACTTGTAACTTATGCTCAACCTTATCTTTTTAATACTTGAATCTTTGTTATCTAAACAGTTTCATTTTATGTGAAAACTTCTGTCTGAGCAATAATTAATAATAATCTAGTAACTAACCATAGTAACAATAATTCTCTACTTTTAATTACAAACATGTGTTCAAAATTCAAGTTTTTATGTTACCAAACTTCCTCTATGATGCACCATCAGCTGGATTTATTTTGTGGTCTCAGATTTCAAAGTAATATCAAAGCAGAGCCTCTAAAGGTCTTACCGACTTTAACTACTTCTTATTGCTGGAAAGGTTCCCGATATTCGTACAGCAGCTAGAGTCTCAGCATTCTCGACCCTAAGACGACCCACTGACCCTCGATACTCGTACAGCAGCTCGCAGCTCCGCAGTATCTATGCCCGTACAGTTACTTGCAACTCCGCAGTCCTGAAGTCAGAGGCGGCAGCGCGATGTCATAGTCTTATTGGCCCACTGATTAACAACAGCTTCCAGCAGACCATCGATAGCTCCAACATTGATCATGAAAATAGATAAATAAAATTCATTAGAAATCTGTTTTGTAAGCTGGAGCACTATCCCACTTCTGATGTCAGAAAGGTGGATGAAATCTATATGATTATGTATAATACCAGCTTAATTAGTAAGCTTTGAGTGTGGTTGGTTGGTGTCATTTACTGTGTATGGAGGTTATTAGTTATTTAGGTACTCTATGAAGTACCTATGAATAGTGTGTAAGGAAAGGGTTTTATGAAGAAAAGCACAGAAAGACAAGACTAGGCATTTATTTCAATTAGGCTTGTCAGTTAAATACTTTAATCAGAAAACTAGTTGTCCGTTCCCAAAACTAGGTCATCATGAAGAAGGAAGGACAAGCAAACTTCATGGTAGCTTGTTTTATAAAGTATTGTATCAACACATTGTACATTTGTATAAACAATTATTGTTAGGTACCCATCACGTTAATCTCTTGGACCATTTCTCCAACTAGCTATAGCAACTTATCAGTGCAAAGAAACAGAACATGATTATTCCGTAATTCGATTTACCACAAAATGACAAAAGCAATATTAGACTTAAGTATTATATTACCTATACCACATAGGTATAGAACAACATAGTTAACAGCAATAATATCAATTCACTTACATACATGAACGGTGATGAACGGTAGTCCATCTTTCACCACAGTTGAATTCCAAGAGAGCCATAAATTGGCGGGCCCACCCTTATAAAGTTTCGCAATATTATTCAAGTACATCTAACATTCCCGCCATTTTTAACAATCATACAATTTGACCAAATAACTTTTAATATGGACAGTCTTATGTAAATCTATTTTGACAGAACTGTTTTAAAACGTTATAGGATATTGAATGTATTTTTATAACAATTTATCCGACTACAATTAGATAAAGTCTCTTAAACATAGCATTCACTGAGTTTACTAGATTTATTATTTATAACTACTTATACATCAAAAGTTGCACATAAAATTAAGAAAATATTTTAAAGATAATGTTAATTCTGTTACCCTTACATTTTTGGTGAAAAGTAAAATAAGTTATTCTATTTATTTGGACCGACTCACAGATCTCCGGTTTCGCTCGGAATTCGTTGATTATTTAGTCTAGAAACACTCTCGACGGTCTAGCAAAAATATAGTAAATACTATTCCATGCAATTTAGGAAAGTACATACTAATTCCATGTAATCTAGGAAGATTGTATTCTTTACAACTCTACATATTCCGACAGGCGCGTCGCCATGCGCTGCTCCACCTACTCGTTGGAGGAAGTAGGCGGGCATTTATTATATAACGTCATACTCAATTTCCTGAAAGGATTAGGTAGAGGGCCACACTATCCGCTAAACAAATACATTGATAGATTGATAGCCATAATTTTAGCAAAAACAAAGACGTTACAGTTGGTTTTATTGCTTAGATAGTTATGAGTAGGCGCTAAGCAAGACTGGTACTTGTAGTGATGCTTGGGAGGAAAGAAAGGATCGTTTCAAACCTGTTTTAAGATGTACTTTTATTCACTAAATTTGTATAAGGTGTCCTAATGATCATCAATAAATTTTCTTACCTAAATCATGGATCACCACAACAGAGATATGGACGCCATAAATATCCACCTATTTCTGGGAGGGTAGGAGCCAACGTTTGTAGTACATTTTTCAAATTCCTTATTTTAATCGGTATCAGGCCGTAAGTAAAAGGAAAGGGGCATATCAGACGACTGCGGAAAAATGAGCATTACTAGATACGCCTTTTTTATTAGTAAGGCTTATTTTTTCCACATTTTTTCTGCAGGTGCACCCCTTTTGCTTACGGCGACAGTGCCTATCTCTATAGCAAAGGAAAAACATTATTCATCTAAACTAAAATTTAACTATTACGGAAACCAGGAAGTCGAACTGAAATGACTGCAAATGGATTTGATTCATCAGCAAAATGACAATTATTAATCTCTTGCAATGTGCCATTGGTTTGCTACCCCTGCAAATTATGATCTCAAGGCAATGACTCAAAACTTTTGTCATAGCCAGCTTTTGAGTCAAACTTAACGGGCATAGATTGTTTTTTTTTTCTAAGTTGTTAGTTTGAATCACAGAATACTCAAATGTCCTTTCTCTGGTATTGTTCGTCGAATCGTTGAGCTCCTTAAGTTCTGAGTTGAACTGCACGATTACTGATAAATGCGTGCACTGACTGGACAGGTCCACTCAATCTGTTCTTTTCTCAAATGACCATTTCAGACACCAATCTAAATGGTCTTCACATGATTTGACCCAGATTATGTCCGGAGTTTAAGAGTCTATGACCTCTGAATTGGTTTGGACATTTCTTCTCAGAGTAGTCAGATAGGATCATAGGAAACGCCCACCTTATCTAGTTTTAAAAATATAATTCACGTGTAAAAGTGTTGGTATGTACAGACGCCAGCACATCAACCTACACCTAACTGTCAAATTTTCCCAATCAACATTGAACCTTATGCTTTAGCAATAAAGTTGAAAATCTATTACAGAAATCTGACAGATTGTAGTAGGTTGATGTGCTGGCGTCTGTACAAACAAAAAACAAAATCATTTATAATATACCAATGACGAGTGACAAACGTAAGAGAATGACCTTCCTTGTTTGTGTCGCTATCACGTAAAAGTGTTTTACGTTTAGAGTAGCAGATTTAAAGTAGGTAGGTACCTCCCATAGATATATGAAAGAAGGTACCTCCTCAAGAGTTAAGACCTCCTTTTTTTTTGCTGAATGGGCCCGCTCTTGACCTCAATCACGCCTGATGGAAAGCGATGGATGTCTATGATGGAACGAGCGTGCCAAGAAGAGGTCTGTTCACTTCTCAAATAAAAGTGTTAAAAATAAAATAAAAAACCAATTATGTACATTATTTTATTATGTACTTCCATTGAAAGCTTGCTATTTCAACTGTGTGTTTTGTCAGACGAAATAATATTAAGATTAAATCTAAAATATAACAGACTTTATTACTTTAAAAGTACAAAACACTATAGGGCCATTACAAACGCTAAGAGTCACAAATGACTGTCAATAACAACAATACAGTGCACAACGCTTGCACTGCTCCATAAGGATGCCTTTCCACCAGCGATGAGCGAGGATGCGTAGGGAGGGATGAGTGTGAAACAAACCAATAACATCGCTTCATTTTTATAGCTTGAACTAAGGTAGCGTTGGTATTGGTTAGTTTTACACACATCCCTCGCTACGCATCCTCGCTCATCTCTAGTGGAAAGGCAGCCTAAGCCCTTAGGCTGAAATCATTTATCGGATAAATGATTTATCTAACTTCGCGTTTGTCATGGCCCCAGTATAGCAGGTTTACAAAATTAAAACACCTCTAATAGGTACTTCGTTATTAATACAACAGTAATTTAAACAACAACAGAATAAATCTATAGCTAAATGAAAACCACGCACAGTATTATACAATGCGTGCCGCGAAAGATGAGACTTGACACACCACGTGGTTTGACTAGCGCAGTACACGATTTTAGGTCTCTTTAGCGGTATGAGGTCTGAGCGCGGAACGGGAACGGACGTCATAGGGGCGGCGGAAAGAGCGCGGGAGGCGAGGTCAAGTCTCATCTTTCGTGGCGCACATTGTACATTTGATTTTAGGTACAATACGGCCAATGAATCATGTTCGGTCTGAACATAGGCTCTTCGAACTTTCGCGCATGTTCTCTCTCACTCCTCGCCTCAAGTCACTATTTGGATCCTAAAAAAATCTATTGCGCAGTTTGGACCGGCTATGATGCATCGACCGCACTGCATAGTTGACCTCTAAAGAAAGCCAGAGGTAAAATAACTGTCAACGGACTACATTTTCTAGGAGCAGTAAGAACAGATTAAAAAAATATTTTTACGTCAAAACCGCCATATTTTTTATAATTTTCCCTGCTTGACCGACCGTAATTTTATGTAACATCGACACAGTTGAAACAGACGACCTATGTTACAGCATATAAAACAGTGATATTTACATCAATGCCTTGGTACAAAAAAAAAAACAGAGGCACTCCGGGAGTGCCGACAGAAGTGAAAACAAAACACAAACAGAATAATTTGCCATCATTCACTGACATATCGGATATACATTAAAACCGAGTACATCTCGAGGACTGCCGAACACATCCGAAGCGGCCTCGGTTATATATTTTCACCGCGCCGTAGAAAGAGAGGGGGATACTCCTACGCCGCGCCGGCTGTCTACTCTCCATCCGTCTTACGAATTTTCGATCAGGTCACGTGTCCTGACGCGAGTTTAACATTTTTTACCCATTACAAAAAAAGTGTACAACGCCGCTCAAGAAGTTTTCACTTCAAAAAAAACATGCTCGAGTATTTTGTTGTCTGCGCTGACCCTAACACGTCACAAATTTTGCCGATTAATCATGATCATTTGAAAAATGGAACAGATAAATGTAATCATCGACACGACGAAAACTAAGTAGGAATCATGGTGTGTTTTGAGGTCAATTTCTGAGTGGCGGTAAAATAGATAATAGTAAATAAGGTAAATATAATTTTTAATATGTGTAGGAGACGCGTACATCAATTGGGTACCCCTGAGTCCCTGACCGTCAAATACTTTAAGGTAACCGCAAAGGGTTTATTTATAAACAATGAATAAAGTTAAGTGACGTCAAAATGTACGGTTAAACAGTCGCTAATCACTACATAACTTTAAGTAACGTTTATGAATAATGGGGTAAATGCAGGCGTCCCCAATAGAGTAGGAAATATAATATATTGTATATTTAATGCAGATTGTAGTCTGCATAACTTAAAAATAAAATAAAAAGTAATCAGTTTTTTTAAAACATTAGGTACTTAGCTTCAGGCCAAAATAAGTCTTCTTAAATATTTATAGTAAATATAAACTTATATAATTATAGTCATTATGTACTTAGTTAAAAAATAACACCTATTATATTTTATATACTTAATGTATAAGAAAAATCTACATTCCTTTAATATGTAACACTCACATTTTAATATGTAATATTATGTGTGAAATATAACTAAATAATCCACTTTCATTATTTCTCGGCCTTACATTCTTTTTACAGCCAAAATATTCACAATTTTAGGAAGATACTATAACTCGCACTCAAAAAAAAAGTCCTGCGGGGCACCTGCGTAACACATTATCACTAGCAATGGCTGTCATTTTGACATTTCAACAACATTCATTGCGTTATTCACGTTGTTGAGCAGACAATTTTTTCGAATATTCAAAATGTTAAAAAATTAACCTTACAAACTTTAAGAGGTGCTTTAGACCATCGAACTGAACAACTTTCACTATGGGACCAACTCTGAAATCACGAAAAAAAAATCTGCTGTTTCATAAAAAAGTTCAATACCTACTTGACCAAAATGTATGAAACAGCTGATTGAAGACTTGCGAGGGATAAGAAACAATGAAATTTGTTAAAGGATGCCTTTGCGAAGAAGCACACTGAACTAAGAGACATACTGTAAACTACTACCTACAATACCACAACTAAAATGCTCGGAATGAAAGGGCTTATTAGTAAAACGCTAAACAAATTTAGTGATTTGAGGACTTTGTGATGCAAGCAGCACCCTAGCTGCGTAACATACAATCACAATCTGAACATTTTGAAGGATATTGTTAATCCATTGCTCCATATGCACAAAAAATGTGTCTGCTCAACAACGTAAATAACGCAATGAATGTTGTTGAACTGTCAAACTTAAAGCCATTGCTACTGGTAGTGTGTTAAACAATTACCCCGTAGGTCTTCAAATTAACATTGTTAAACAAAGCAGTTTAATAACAACTCAAATGTCAGGCGCACAAGTCTTTTAAAAAGGAGCCATTTAAATGTAAATATTTACATTGAACATTATTCTAATTACATATAATGTAGTTTTAACATATATCTCAGCCAATGAAGTTTTACTCAAGCATGTAATAACGAGATTTAAACTAGATATTTATGTACCTTGATAACCTTACATATAATCTGTGACTACCCCACTTTTAAGAGGAAATTCGGTCGGAGAGACTTTTGAAAAATCCTAAGTAAAAAGTCGTAATTCCAGGTTTGGCTCTCGCCTATTTCCTAATCCGATATTGGACCAATTTGAAAGATATTTCATAAACTGAATAAGAAGGATATATACTGTGTCCTTATGTTTTTCTTTTTTCATTAATAGTTGTCAAATTTGTACACTGGACCTCTGTTGACAGCGGTTTAAATCGGCATTTTTTAGGGTTCTAGTGCTTATAAAAATGAGTCCGCGTATCACTGGTCAGTTTCCCTCAGTCGTCAGTTTATTTAATTCGCCAGTTTCGTTGATTAGCCAGTTTCACTGATTCGTCAGTTTTCCCGATTAGACAGTTGTGTTTACTCGACAGTTTCCAGTGTTTGCCAGTTTTCGTCGATTCGTCAATTTTATTCAATTCGTCAGCCAAAGTACAGACGGTAAAAAACTGTACACACGACTGCTAATTTATATATAACAAGCAGTGCCCCGCGGTTTCACCCGCATCAGTGTCGATCCCGTGGGAATATCGGGATAAAAAGTATCATATGTGTTATTCAAGCTATATTACTGTAAAGATTCATCAAAATCCGTTTGGTAGTTTTTGCGTGAAAGAGTAACAAACATCCATCCATCCTCACAAACTTTCACCTTTATAATATTAGTGTGATAGTAGGATTAAGATCTATTTGATAACTTTTAGCCATATTTATGGAATATTATACAAACTCATCATTTATTATTACTTATTACATTTAAAAACCTTTTCCCTTGAGTGTACCAAACTGACGAATCGACGAAAACTGGCAAACACTGGAAACTGTCGAGTAAACACAACTGTCTAATCGGGAAAACTGACGAATCAGTGAAACTGGCTAATCAACGAAACTGACGAATTAAATAAACTGACGACTGAGGGAAACTGACCAGTGATACGCGGACTCATAAAAATAATGTATGATCAAAAAGGAAAACATAGGGACATACAAGTAGTTAATATTTATTATTCCTTTCGCTTTATATTATGTATTATATAACAGGCAAAATTAATTAAATTAGTAACGCTTAAGAGTAAATAAAAAAAAATACCTATGCATAGAAATACGCTTGTGAACACACATGAAAAATAAAGTCCTCCAGACCGAACTTCAGCCATGACGACCAATCTTAGCGGACCAGCCTTTAACACGCATATTATAGTGCCCAAGTGTGTGCGCAGACACAGGTGCACTCTCTTCCCTCACTCTTATAGCCCGATGGGACGGCAATCCGACACGACCGGTACCTTAATTGCGTAATCTCAATCTGAATTATTTTGAAGGATATTGGTAATCCACTGCTTCATATGTTCGAAAAGTGTGTCTGCTCAACAACGTAAATAACGCAATGAATGTTGTTTAACTTTCAAAATGAAAGCCATTGCATAACACTATCTACGCTGTCCCCCATACCTACTGTAATTTTATAACATTGTAAAAGCCAATTATTTTTAAAAGAGTAACCGTGGAATTTCTTACCGGCTCTTCTCCATACGAAACGACCAATTGGAACCGTGCACCTAGCTCCTGACGTTTCATAAGTGCCCATGTAGGTTTAAAATATTTTGATTTTATCAAGTGTTTCTCAAGTGGCTCGGGAGATATTATAGTGGAGACGTGTGTGCGCAAACACAGGTGCACTCTTCCTTCCCTCACTCTCATAGCCCGCTGGGACGGCAATCCGACACGACTGGAGAAAGATTGGGCGCAGAACACTGTTTTCGGCCAAGCGCTCATTCGCCAAGTGTGCAGAATATACAATCCAGAAGAGTTAACTTGAGACTTCGCTCGGGTGACGTAAGCGTGCGGTACTGAGGCGTTGATGATGACGAAAGCGGAAACGGCGCGGGGGTCGGGGAGAGCCACTTGGGTCTCTCTCTAGTTAACTTTTTGAGTTTTAACGTGCGATAACGAGCTTCGTTCAAACAGCGAAAAATCAACCAAAAAAATTATATGCCTCCATTTTTATTCTAAAACTAATCATAATTGTTTTAACGTGTCAACTATTACCACTATACGACTCTTATAGAACCTAGTAAATAATGTACTAGCCTTTAATTTAAGGGCTAGGTATAATATACATTGATATATTACAGTTACCTACCTATATTTAAGGGTATACATACATTCATTAAATGAAGTCTAATACAGTACACGTGTTCATTGGCGTATCTAGGGGCTTTATCTAAGGGGGCAGCCGTCCTGCTAATCTAACCACAGTCAATGATACTCCGCGCGGAACTAGGTGACCGAGCCTTAGGTATGTGAGCGGTGGAACGAAGGCGCAGGGGCGCATTACTCAGTACGTGCGTAGCGAACCGCCGCCTCACCCCTGTCCTCACCTCAGCGGCCAACTAGTTCCGCGCGGACTATAATGAGAGCCCAATTCTACAAACCTTACATCTTGGTCAAAATGTACGAGCTATAAGGGTTCCGTCTTTCCCTTTGAGGTACGGAACCCTAATAAAAAGCAATTAAACAGTAAGTACTTCAATACCGTCGATGTTTCTAGGGTGGGCAAAGTTTCCCCCCCTAGCTACGCCCATGCACGTGCTTTAAAAATATGAGTCAAAGAAAATTGGAATACATGACTTGTCGCTTGGTACAGTACAGCTAGAAAAGTGCTTAAGTGCACACACGAACGACACGCATCGACGACAGAGGCAACTGGCGACAACATGCCGCTCGGGAATTTGAGTACGGTGTCGGCAGTTGTAGTTGCCTCTACAACCGCCAACACCGACTTAGAGGATACGCGGTCACGTGGTCGTGGTTGTAGTCATTTGCTTAAACACCTTAGCGTTCAGGCAAATTCCACTTACAGGGCTTCCAATTCAGAGTGTTACACTATCTAGCTGTTTTAGTAGCAGTAGTGCAGTTGTGCTTTTCGTTGAAATTCTACTTCTTTACACGCTTTACAGAGGGTGTTCGTGTTTCGCGTCATAACCACTTGCTGAGCCGACCAAAATGTGCGATACGGCATCTGATATCCATGAACTATTGCGAGTCATATTTCCGAATACTGTGACTAACATTGACTTGCATACTATCTGTAAAGTCGATGTAGGGAATGATTTTGAATGGGTAATTGTCATTCCTATGGTGAAAGGAATAGACATACTCCTAGAAGAACTCACCAGAATAAAGACGCATTATGAGATGATGCACCTAAATGCAACTATTTCAGGCACAACACTCAAAGATTTTAGATTACGAACTGTTATAAATGCCACTAACGAAGAGAACGGAGTATATGGAATACGTTATTACGAGTATGTATTATTCAATGTGAAACCCTCGACTGAAAATAACGTCAATGTATGGAATTCGAATTGGTTGCGCACTTCCACGTTCAGTGGTTCCAAGGTTACGAAACGGTTACCACACACCAAATGGTGCATATCACTGATGAAGATTGACTACCTATTTCGTACAGATGAGGAAAGCTAGCTCATGTATAGTGAAGTATTGATGGTATACGATGGCCCTCGTACGCTCGCCAGGGTGCGTGTAAGTGGTTCATTAGCTGAATAAAAAAAAATATAATATAGCCTAAAATTTGAAAAAAAAAAAAATAAGGAAGACCTTTAAAGATGCTGAATTAAGGACGCTATCACATTTTGAACTCGCTCAAGTTTAGGTATCTGAATCGCAACACAGCAACATTACGCGCACGCACACATTGAAACCATTGTTCGCTCGATTTTTATACGTAACTTAACTAATCTTGGTACTTGAAGATATTTTTTTTTAATTTTGCTGGTATTTATTGAGTAAAGTTAGTTGTAAGTTCGCAATCGAATTTGGTAATTGTTATTAGTACTTACTATCTGCGTGATAATCATGTTTTTAGTATTGTTGAAGTTCATCAGTCAATACGTTCATTACTAGGTACCCAAAAACGACCTTAACATTTTAGTATTACAAGGAACATCCACATTTATACCACAGTCGGCTGTTAGTTTGAAAAGATGTACCTAAGTACTTTTAAATATTATTTTTGATGTCAATTGTTGGAGTATTTACTTAGTTTGAAAGTTCGTATTTACTTAGTTTGAAAATTAAAAAAATGAAAATCAATCAGATCATGTTATTTACTTGTTTATCTACACAGGTAAATCTCGCAACAAGCTTTTATATCATATAACTTGTGTACTTAATGACGTTATAAGTTGATAGTAAAAGTTTTAAAGGAAAATTTTATTTTTTTCTTAGCGCATTTAACTAAAAGCTTGTTTTTAAAAAAAGTTTTTACTTTTAATTTGTTTTTTACTTTTTAGTTATCGCTGGACAGGTTTTTTTGTGGAGTTTAACTCGCATACGTATTCTGAGCAAGACCTTTCATTTGATACCCATGTTGTAGGAAAGCATAAAAAACTTAGTCCGCTATCGTTAGAAGTCCGCCATATTGCATTTAGAGTAACGTCACATTGTTTTTTGAGTTATTCTCAGCAAGCCCTTTCATTTGATACCCATATTGTAGAAGTGCATTAAAAATAACTAGTCCGCCATTTTTGGTGTTCCGCCATATTGGATTTAGAATGCCGTCACTTTATTTTTCAAGTCATCCTCAGCAAGTAATTTAATTTGATACCCATATTGTTGCAGTGCATTAAAAATAACTAGTCCACCATCTTTAGATGACCGCCATATTAGATTTATAGTGACGTCACTTTATTTTTCGAGTTATTCTCAGCAATCCCTTTTATTTGATATCCATATTGTAGGAGTGCCTTAAAAATAAGTAGTCCGCCATCTTGGGCGTTCCGCCATTTTGGATTTAGAATAATGTCACTCAGCTAACCATGCATTGTCATCCAAACTAAACGTGCATACAAAATTTCAGCTCAATCGGTTGAAGATGTCTGCTTCAAAATTTAGTTGCAAGAGTACACCCGAACAAATATAGTTACATACATACATACATTGCAAGTTAAATAAAAGCTTGTAAAAATTACAACTAAGTATTTGTTTCTGAAACAAATACCAATAATCGTACTTAATTTTATTTCGGTCCGAAAAAGTATCAACTTCGTCCGACCTCAGTACACAACTCGGAACTCGCTTTTTTACGTAATTATTTTTTGCGAGAAAGCGACACAGACGTGCTTCCACGAGCGCCTCTGAGCGCGGAATGACGAACCGCAAGTGTCCGCGGGTAGAAAATGTATGGAGAAATTTGAGTGTTTCTTATTTGTCTCATAAATGAAAAAGTTATTTATTTATCTAAAAAATATTTAGCTTGTCGTATAGAGGACTATATAAGCAACAATATCTTCTTATTTTTAAGTTAAAATATGCAGTGGATTTAGCTATATAGGTTCTTATTCAAACCCCTTTTTATTAATTTTTTTGCGATTACTGTGATTGTAAAAACGTATTTGTGTGAAAATTTTGTATGGGGCTATTTAATTGTTATGGAGCCATTCTGGAGATGAATATATTATCTTTAATTTGAAACCAAGATATCCTTGCAGTTGCGACTCCAAGTTCATTAAAATGGTACCTGAAAAGTACTGTTATTCGTGGAAAAATGTGATAGCGTCCTTAAGGAAAGCAAAAGAAAATAAAAATTTATAACTACCCACATTCGGAAAAATACCTGTACATTGTTTCAAACACACGAAAAAAAAAACGATAGAGATTAAAAAAAAAGCAGTTTGTTTTTTCTTTTGCTTTCTCTAACAAGAAACGTCAGTAGTCGCTGTAAATATAACTAAGAAGACTTACTTCAAAAAAAGTTTCCATTTTAAGTCCCGATAGCACTATAAACACTTAATCATCCACAAGAACCACGACAAACCACTTTAAAATTCAATGGGAACCTCCTGCATCACCAATTTATACCCCAAATTCTGCAACGGCGCAAATTTATCCTGGGGTTGGTTATAACCATTATACTCCGTCAACTCAACTATAGGGGCTGGTATTTCAAAGTCCAACGTATTCAAATAGTCATCATTCTCCACAATGTTTAGATCATCAAAACTGTTTTGACTGATCTCATGTAGATTGTCGAAGTGTATCTCTGGTCTGGCATCTTCAAATGGCATTTCAGGGTGTTTCAAACGAATGCATTTGTGGGAACGTAGTAGAGATGGCCAGACGAAGGTTTCTTCGCATACCTTGCACCGGAGGCTGTCATAGTCCGAGTGTTGCGTCTCAATGTGCCGGTTTAGACTAAAGTTGGAGGAGTAGTATTTGCCGCATGTCTGTAAAGGACAAGTGTGTTGATTATTAATGGTGGTAGAATAGAATACTCTTTATTATGTACACCGTACACCTGCAATGGGCCCGCGTGGTAGAATATAGCCCACTCCCTCTCGAAGTACACCATATAAATTACAAATGTAAATGTAGCAATTTTACAAAGGGTGACACAAGGGGCGGTCTTATCGCTAAGAGTTTTCAACATATCACCTTAACGTGCTTTTCGAGGCGAGGGCTTTTGGTATGTAATGGATTGTCGTCAACCATCCACGTACCTTCGAACGACCTGGGTGGCTAATATCATTTAGCTACGACTCCCTCTGAGGGTCAGCGCAGACAGAGAGGAGCGCAGCGGAGAGGATTTTATTAACGCACTTGAAAATAAAATTTAAAATTATTACCATAAAGTGCATAAATGCTGCGAGGACGCGTCTTCGAGGACGCGCGAGCATTTTTTGTCAGGTCCAAGCATTTATACACTTCATGGTAATAATTTTAAATTTTATTTTCAAGTGCGTTAATAAAACCCTCTCCGCTGCGCTCCTCTCTGTCTGCGCTGACCCTGAGGGTCCACTGAATTCATGGTTACAGTTTTCGCTTCGATGTCCCGTACACCATGCATATCAGGGGGTGTTTTTTGCCCGGTAGTCGTATAATAACGGCTCGGTTAAGAATAGTATAAAAAAAAACTCTACATTTGAATGTTATCGCAATTCGTGAATACCTTAACATGCGTGCCGATAACAGTTGGTGATGCCAATAAAATACGATTATGATTTAAAATGCAATGCAATTATACTCTTTTTTTTCTTCAGGAAACAATGATATAATTTTAGAAAAAGTATTTTAAGAATAATTATTACAACGACGGTAAAAAGGAAGTAGGGCGGGCATAAGCGACAAAAAATGAAATGTTCAGGAGAGCCGTTCAAAGTTTTAAATTTTAGAAAAACTGACGTATTTTTGTCATTTATTAAGATATCGTACTAAAACAGTCATAAAATCAACGTAGAGCCATGGGAGTAAGCGCATTCGAAAGAGCGGAAAATTTTACGTAGGATAGCATATTTAACAAATTTTTGACCAAAATGTCGCTTATACCTTACTTCCTTTTTACCGTCGATAAATATTTTTATTTTTCTATATCCTACAATAGTCCTACACCAACCGGGGGTTATCCTTGGATGCATTTGCATAGTGCATACAGGGATAATCGTCGGTTGGTGCCGCATTTTATTAAAATTTCCTAAGGGGCCTCTGCGAGTTGGCTTCGGCCTCTCGTACGCCTTCCAAAGGACCGGGACCCTATGGTTCCGAGATATATAAATTATTAAAATTTACTTTATTAATAATATCAAATCAAAGAATAGTTTAATTAAAATAATAATTTTAAATATTTGTATTCCAGTAACATTATACAAAGTGTTAAAAAATTAACCTTACAAACTTTAAGAGGTGCTTTAGACCCTCGAACTGAACAACTTTCACTATGGGACCAACTCTGAAATCACGGAAAAAAAAAATCTGCTGTTTCATACAAAAGTTCAATACCTACTTGACCAAAATGTATGAAACAGCAGATTTTTTTTTTCGTGGCAGTGGAAATGGCAGTAGTTTCAATACTCCGCAATTACATTAATCTGAGATATTTGAATTTGTTTAGGTGTATATTTCCTCTATCAGAAATTTTATTAGTAGTTAAGAGTGTTATCGTTAAAAAATTACAATAAACATAAAATTGGGGGTTTTTAAGGTTAAATTACTACTAAATGGCATGAATTTATTAAAAACTAACTTGAGTACCGCATTAAGCATATCTTTATATTGTATTTGTATAGAATAAAAATTGAAAAATATTATTAAATATCAAAATAAAAGCTTTTTTTGAACTCATATTTTTGAGATTATACGAGAAGACTGAATTTCGGAATGAAATTATGAGTCAACAATGAGTCGTGGAAGTCTGAAAAAAATACGTGGAAAACGAAAAGATACCGTTATTGTTATTGTATAAAATAAAAAACTAATTTTAATTCATTAAGTACCTCAAATAAAATATTTTCTTAACCTAAATTTGACAAAATAAACGTCATTTTTATTTGATATTAAGGCTGAAATAACTTAAAAAAAAAAATACACTGCTTGTAAGTGGAGTTCATGCAAACCAAAATCAGTAAAAAAAAAATTACATAAAGTTATTTTATCGACAATATAAAATTTCAAAGTTACTAATAAATTACGCAACGCCAAGCGACGTCGGCCAGTCGCGCTGTGGCGCTCTCCGAGGTAGGACCTATGTCGCTCACGCTGCCATCGATTGACAACACAGATACGTAGTTGCCGGCGGTATACACTACGCCTGACACGTTTTGATCCGTAAGTATTTTTTTTCATAATATTTATTTTGTACATTCGAATTATAAACGTAATAGTGTAGTGTCAACTAGGTGTGTTTGGTCTATTATTCCTTTTATGTTTTAGCTGATGGGCCGAAAAAGTAAATTATATTATGGTGACAGTGGAGAACTATCTTATAATGTATACAGTTTTTTATTTATATTAAATGATTCACTAAACATAACATGATAAACCTTTGTTTAATTTCCCACCTACTTATCTAGTGCATAAAAATTTAAAAAAGCTTTTTACAAAAAACTGGAACTAGTCACCAACACTTGAGTAATCTAAATTATTAATATTCTTTTTTCTCCTAAATAACTTAATTTTGCGTGTAGAGGATTTCAGATTGATTATAAATCATAAGTATGACAATAAATTGAAGTTGGATTTAAATTCAAAATAAATTTTGCTAAAACAATTATTGCTCTAAAGCGAACGGATCAAATTGAGTACGTCTGACTATAAACAGAGCGAACGCGCCAACTCTACGCACACAGTTGCGCACGCGTCTGTGTGAGTGAAATTTGCAAAGAATTACCTAAACTTGACGATCCGCGCTAAGCGTAAACGCTCTTAATGTAATGTTCGCAAACAAAAAACCAATTTATCAACAACCTCAATAAAAAAATAAATAAGTGGTCTTTAACAAGATATTTATTTAGTCATCTCCATAAAATTAAAAAAACAAGAAAATTGTTGCACTTTTAACCCTTTTACTTTACACTAAACGTGGATCCACACGAAACAATGGCTTTCTAATTCTTTCTGTAATAACGGCATTCAACCAATTAAAGCACAAAAGACCTTAATAAAATACTGACCTTGCATTGGTGCTTAGAAATAATAGTCTTTTTACTCTTCGGGTGAACAATAGCCTTCTTGATCTCTCCGTTATTAACATCAAAACACCTCGCATCAATGTACTCAACGGAATCCGTCACAACTTTCCCCCCAATTCTAATCTTTTCCAATACCAGTGTCGGTTGCATATACTCTGGTATGGGTTCATCAATCTTGTACGTCATTTTCATCTTTTTCTTCCCAACTCTTTCCCGTTCTTGTGAATTGTCACTAGTAATCAGAAAATGGGTCCACTTATGCTGTAGCATATTGGTTTCTGTATCAAACTTTTTAAAGCATTGATCACAGAAATAGTAGTCTTTATAACCAGTCATGGCTTTATTTGTTAGATCCGGAAGTAATTGCACGTGACTTTCTAAGGCATCACGCTCTACTGAACTTTCTTCGCAGAAGTTACATAGATAGAGTCTCTCGTTACCCAGGTTACGCATGCCATATAAGCATTTTGGGCGTTCAGTTGAATGTAGGAATGCAATATGATGAGCTATTGCGCATTTGCTGGTAAACTGATCTTTACACACGTCACAGACGAAGCACGCAGCAGCGTGTTCGTAGCTGTGGTCTTTTAAGTCCATGAATTTAAAATATACTTCGTTACAAGTCTTGCAAGGAAGCAGTTTTAGCACGCGACACACATTCCGTCTGTGATCTGTAAATTTGACTTTGTTCGGTAAAAATAATCCGCATACATCACAATGCAGCTTTATATGAACTTTGAAAAAGGTTCGGTCCATAAAGTTCTTATTACAATAGTTGCATATATAGCACTTCCGTTTCTTATGATGCAACTTCATGTGTGATCTTAAAAACTGGTACGCTTCAAAGATTTTCGGGCATTTTCTGCATTTATGGTATTCTTTTACTTCATGGATGATTACCTGATCAGAGAATGACACACGCTTCTGTGGCTTGTCACTGGGCTTGTATACAATCATATGTTTATTTTCCTGATGTTTTAACAGCTTTTTCTCGCTTGAATACCCTTTTTCACATATTTTACACTTTATGGTTGCCATTTTTGGGTCTTTTTCGCTTTCTGAATCAGAGTCAGAGGGACTGCCAGGCACCTGGTTCCTCTGAAGCTCCTTCTTCAGCTTATCTAAGTCCTCTTTCACCAGGCTGATGAAGCATTTTCTAGAAAACCGGTTTTTTGACTGTACTCTAGGACCTGTCGGTTTTATTCGAGGCTTCTTACCAGCAACTGGAGTTGTCAACTGCTGCAAGTAAGGACTTATGTCATAACGAGACACGAGAACCAGTGGCGCCTTCTGGAACCCTCTGAAGCCGCTTTCAGGCGGGATATTTTTATATCCGTCAGAAGATGCACATCGAACACCCACTTTATCAACACCACTGTTGTTGCTGTTCGTTTCTTGCTTAACTCCATTTCTTGTGGACATCGAAAGATACTATTGACGCGGGAAAATAAAATAATAAAAAGAAAAATCTTAAGTTAACGCTAAAAACGTCAACAACGCTATATGTCATGCTAATAGGATGGATGGATTGCAGAGGTGGCCAATCGCCATCATTTTTCAATATCGCAACAAAACCGGTATTAGCCGTTTTTTTTTTCATTAATAATGTGTTAATTATTAAACAACCGAAGTAATAAATCTGAAAATGTATAAAAATACCACTGATAAATAGGTGCTTAATGGGGTACTACATTGTTTCTAAAATAAGAACATCAAAAATTTCAGCGAATGAAAAACCGTAATTCCTGTTTTCAGTTTTCTAAAGTTTATCTGTGGAAGGTGCGCTTAAAAACTCATATCGTAACTTTTTTATGCTTTTGACTCAGGAAAAATATCACCTGATATTTTTTTGTTCTAAAATACTAAGGAATTTTATTAAATTTTTGCAAACATTTACTCTTTTTAAGTATTTGAATCCCTAAAATAGTAAATTTGTATAGTTTTTGTTTTATATTAATCGAACATTATCTTTTAATGAGTTTGTATTTCGGAACGCATTCGTACAATAGCTCTACTTAATGTTAAGTTTATCAAAATATCTGTACCCTATTTTATGCATTGGCATAATCCAAATAAGGACTTAATTCGCATCAAACAAAAAAACAGCATTACATAACCTTAGCACCACTGTATATCTAATTTGATTTTTCTTATCCGCTGTAGGTAGGTACCTACTTACAGTATAGAGTACTTCACTAGTACGCAAAATAATCAATTTGCGTGATTTTACGTAAACAATTTATTTTTAAGCCGCCGCCGTGTGCGTTTACCAGTCGAAATGTTCCCGCCGACTCGTATAAGGAGCTGTCTTCCTGTTATAAATCCTATGTTTAGACAAAAGTTGCGTCCTCACAGACCTTTTCGCCAAACATCTACGCTTCACAATCAAACAAAGACGATACAGAGGAATAAATGGATGAGTTTTAGATCTATTATAACTAGATGGGTGCCGTTAGGAAGTGCTTTTTACGTAGGTTGGTGTTATATTCGTGCTTCGATAAACTATGAAGTGTCGAAAGTGGAAATTTTGTTCTATGAAATGTTTCCGTTTCGTGTTACCAGCCGAATTTGGGGGAAACTGGCTGCTTGTGAATTACCGACGTCTTTACGAAGTTTCGTCTACGGTACGTACATTAAAATGTTTAATGTGAATCTACACGAAGCTGAGTTTACCGACCTCAGACATTACAAGAGCCTGTCAGCATTTTTTACAAGGCCTTTGAAAGATGGAGCGAGATTCATAGCGCCTTCCTCGTGTGTCTCACCGTGCGACGGCGTAGTCCTTAATTGTGGGCAAGCGGACACAGACAAGATAGAGCAAGTCAAAGGAGTCACATACAGCCTAGAGGAGTTCCTTGGAGAAAATAAATGGGTGAAAAAAAAAGACGACAGTTACTATGACTCTTTGCTGACTAACAAAGACAATGTTCTTCATCAATGTATTATTTATTTGGCTCCCGGAGACTATCACCGCTTCCATTCACCGTGTGACTGGACTGCGACATTCCGAAGACATTTTTCCGGAAAGCTGCTGTCAGTAAACCCGTGGTTAGCAAGACTAATACCTGGCCTATTCACGATAAATGAACGAGCCGTGTATGTGGGTGAGTGGAAACATGGTTTCTTCAGCATGACTGCTGTAGGGGCAACTAACGTTGGCTCCATAGAAATCTATAACGACCCAGAACTACGAACAAACACAAAAGGCAGACGGAACCGTATCAACGAGCTGGACTTGGGACAGGTTCCGTTGAAGAAGGGCGAGTTATTTGGTCAGTTCAATATGGGGAGCACGATAATCTTGTTATTTGAGGCTCCTAAAGAGTTCAAGTTTGATATGGCTTCCGGAGACAAGGTCCTCGTTGGCCAAGCGCTGTGTCCAGCAGCAAAGGAACATGCCAGGTGACCTGTTTACAGGGATTTAGTTGAATTAGCCCAAGTGGCCATGTTTTTCTACATGATGTCTGTAATGCTGTGAACTTGTTAGAATTTAAACTTTTAACCACCAGCGGTATCGTGTTACCCAGTAAGTGGGTTGTGGAGGTCAGGTAGGCAGTCGCTCCATGTAAAATACTGGTCTGGTTAGATTAGAAGCCGACCCCAACATAGTTGTTATTCCAGTGTTACAATAGCATAGTATTTTAAGGTTTTGTTGATTTATAATGATTTAAAAATAAGGCTTATCAATTTAAGTTTGTTTAACCAACAACCATTCAAAAGTAGTTCTTCCATCAATTTAGTGTCTTAGACAATTTTTTATCCAGTTTATTGAAAATAGTACTTATTTAGCTCGCCAGGCCGCAAGGTTAGCTTATCAGGCCGCTAGAACATATAAAATAGCCTGCCTGACCGCATATCGAGAATAGCTTTTTGAAGTGAACATTTCTATAGGCGCGCTTAGCGCTTTTTCGGAACCTGACCTTTCTGAAGATCATCCAAAATAGATTTTAAATTCTTTAGGCACCAGCTTCTTCCATTTTCGTAATTCTCTTTGCCAAGGAAGATGGTTTAGAGGCTTCTAAATTCATCTTCTGTTGTTAGATTTTATCATCGCAACTTTTTAGTAGTTCGGAACTTCGGATCTCTGAATGTCTGTCAAAGCCAACTGTTTAATTGCTAGTCAATTTCTAAACAGAAGCCTCATTATTACAAAACGTAGTTTAACACTACGACTACACACACTACACTAGACTACACTAGGACTATTGAATAATAGTCCTAGGTCCTACAATATGGCCGGTCTGAACGTAGGTTCTCGGAAATTTAGGGCATGTACTCTCCTCACTCGCCTCATGTCACCATTTAGTTCCTAAACAATGTTATTGTGCAGTCTTCTTCGCTAAGTTCGGACCGGCCATGATTCATCGGCCGTATTTTAAGTCTGTTGGACTCGACATCAACCTCGTTTTGTAGTTAACTTGTTATGAGCGGTTTTGGTCCGATCCTCCATAATTCTTTAGAAAAGCTGATGATTGAAAAATCGATTAAACTATATTTCAGTCCAAATACTTAATAGATCTTGTTTTGAGAATTATAAAAACGTAGTTTTTCGGCTCAGTCGCTTTTCTTTCACTTTGTATGAAACAAACTTCATTCGACGCCGATTTCAAAGTCTGAATAGACTTAGAACTTGGATAATTATTAAATATCGATTTAATCGAATGCCACAGGGAAACTTAACGGAATATCACTCGAAAACCGATTACCCGAATGGCAATTTCCCAAATATAATGTCTCGATTAAATATTACAAAAATTCTCGAAATAATTTCTCGAGTACACAGTAAGGTATTTCAAAATCAAAAGTAATTTATTCAAACTAGGCTGAGAATCACTATTTGTATGCCGAACTTACATTGACCAGTTCTCCAAGACGCCCGCCCTTCACCACTTCCTAGTGATTTAGCTGGGAAGAAGTGACACAACGAACTCCCCAGCAGCACAGCTGTCTGTACGGTCCGTTAGAAGAACGTGATTCAATACAATAATTATGCAAAGCACTAAGTACATTCCCTACTTAGCCATCATACCAGTGACAAATATGTTCCATTTCTATCTTATCAAGTCAATCGTAGCGTTACGGGTAGTCAGGACTCAGAAGCCCCAAGTCTGAAAACTAGCCTTACCAACGGGTATCGTGTTACCCTTTTACTGGGTTGTGGAGGTCAGATAGGCAGTATTCAACTGCATCCAGCTAGACTGGAAGCCGACCCGAACATAGTTGGGAAATGGCTAGGCAGATGATGAAGATTTAGCTAGTAAAATAGCCAACGATATGAGCAAACCTGTGCCTCACTAAAAAAAAAAACTAGGCCAAGATTAGAGGGCCAACAGCTGTGACCTATTCGTTTTGTTTTTGTTTCAAAATCGGATATTCGACAGTCACATTTAAATGAACTTTAATTACTTAGATTGTATTCAATTAACTTGTTTGCATCAATCAAAATGATAATTCTTCGCTCGTATCGTAAATTCGTAATCGAAACGAACTATGTGAAAGTAGGTCATCACTCATCTCAGCCTTTCGGATTCTCCTGCTGGAGGCCTTTCCCAAGTTGTGCCCCAATATCCTGTTCACTGCGTCACGGATCCGAACTTTCTGAAAGATACTTGTTTCAGACGTATTTTTAAAGTCGTGGAACTGCTGGTAGGCGTAGCACGCTCCGCTTGCCGATTTGCAGTCATAGGTCAAAACTATAATCAGCCTATAACGTTCCCACTGCTGGGACACAGGCCTCCTCTCTGTGAGGAGTGTACAGTAATCTACCACGCGGGCCCAGTGCGGTTTCGCAGATGGCACATGCCTTCAAACAAAATCACAAATTAAAAGTTATTTATTCATACTAGGTTGAGAATCAGCGCTTCTTGAACGTCAAAATTACATAAGACACTCCCCCAAATCGCCCGCCCTTCACCACTTCCTAGTGCTTTAGCTAGGAAGAAGAAGTGGCGCAAAAAATTCCCCAGCAGACCTTTTCCAGCATATGCCTGTTTGCTTGCGATGTTTTCCTTCATCGTTTAGAGAGCATCATAGGTGAACGTCATAGGTAAGGCCGTAGTAAAAATATGAAGCACCAGACGTACAGACGCTAGCACATTAAGATTTTCAACTTTATCGCTAAATTATAAGGTTCAAAGTTGATTGGGAAAATTTGACAGTTTCGGGTAGCTTGATGTGCTGGCGTCTGTACATTAATATCACATTTATTTAGGTATCATGAATCGTTGAGGATATGGATAACAATTTCAAATATTTGGCTCATGCAAACCTAAATAAGGAAATTGGTCTTATTTAGTGACGAAACGGTTTTCAAGTGGAAAATTTGAACTATTTCCTCTTTGGTATTACCTATTTTGTTGGGCGCCATATTTGGCAGTGGTAATTTGATTTATAAATATGACTAAAATACAGTGAGTTAGCAGGTACAGTTCGGCCGACGAGAGAATGGTTTTTGACACATGTCAGTCTCGTACAAACGAATACGTGTTTTGCGAATTTGATCTTTATTAGCTACTAGAATTGTCGCACTGACGGGTGTCAGGAACGCATTCCTTCGACGGCCGGGCTGTAGACAGAGAAATATATTTTTCTGTTTCCGTTTGTAAAGGTTGGTAGTTGTTGTAGTCCAATCTTTCGTTGAAACAGTTGTTCTTCTTGTCATATTCACTTACTCAAGAATATCATTCATTGTCGCTTTGATACTTAGTAGATCTGTGTAAGTTACCCAATAACTGGGTTGTGGAGGTCGGATAGGCAGTCGCTCCATGTAAAATACTGATATTCAGCATTCGGTTAAACTGGAAACCGAGTTCAACATAGTTGGCAAAAGGCTAGGCAGATGACGATGATTGTGAAAGTCGTTTATTGTGATTTTTCGTGTCTCAAATCTTGTGGTGGTTAAAAGTTTAAAAACGTTTTTCTAGATGTTTTTCATTGATTGAAAAATTTAGCAAAATGATTGTTTTGTAAGTGAATATTTTAAATCTAAGGAGCTTGTAACGCTATTACATTATGTATATTTTAAAAGCTATTGTAATATATTTTAATTTAATCGATTTGCGAAATGAATATTGCAAATAGAGATGTCCTTTATCGATCTCGACCTATTTTATCGACAAGGAAATTAGGTTAACTATCTGACAAACATTTGGGTACACCACTTTTTTTTAAAGTAGGGTACTTCCTATCCACTTAATGGTACTTCACTATTTTGTAATTGAGTATCCCACACTTCTCGAATCTAAGTATTACATGTGTGTATAGCTGAGTAAGATACGTAGTCATTAATATTATATAAGGCATCGAGTTTTTTTCCCATTAGGGCCGGGGTAGCGCGATTGTCCGAAAGGGTTACCGCTACCCCGGAACATAAAGGGCTAAGGAAGGAACACGGGTGGGTGTTAGTCAGTAAGAGTCTGACACTCCCTTCCGCTCCACCCAGAGCGGGAGGAGTCATTTGATGATTTCCCATCCACGAGTTTTAATAACTTTGACTTTATACAGGGTGTAGAGGTGTAGGCCCATCACGGAGCCGTCATCTACGCGTTCTGTACACCAAACTAAGTAACTTTGTTCAAAAAAATATCCTGGGAAACGACTTTTATTTTTGGTGTGAAAATTCGCTGTTTACTGTAGTGCGGCAATGCATGCAAAACATTGTGCTTATGGGTGCATGCCACGGCACAGGGATCGTCGGAGTATTAAAGTTATAACATATAAAACATGTTTTGGTTAAAAAAATGACAATCTCAGTTGGACCTTTAATGTCTCCGTAAGCAGAAGGTTCACGGGTGTAGCCCAGTACAAAAAGATGATCATAATAGCGGGAAAAACAAGTGACTCGGCTAGGGTATTTTTACACCCGTTAGAGCATCATCACTGCCAACCATACCTATTAGCTCAACTGTCTCCAATGAAACACAACACAATTACTTTTTCCATTGTGGTAACGATCTTTAGGAGATTTCGCGACATCGGAGCGGTGTGGTGAATCTCTTTCTATAACTCGGAAGTGCGATATTAACAGCACGTACTGTACTTAACAAATACTATTTAAATGCGGGTACTGCCTTTTTTAAGTGGGATACTTAATGATTAAGGAAATAGGGTATTTTGAAGTCGCCAACTCCATTTTTGAAGTCAGATAGCTAACTAAATACGACTTTCGACCATTTTTGCTGTAGATGTGTAACTAGTATTTAGTGATTTGTATAGATTTATAAATAGATTTTTACGCGAACAAAATTCGTTTTTGTTATGTCTGTGTGAAATGTGAAAAACGACTGAGTTGTCGGAAAAAAAAATTAAGTGCAATTTTTGAGGATTAAAATTTTGAGTAATATTTACAAAGTATTTAAATGGAGGGTAAAATATAAAATCTTATTTTTAAGGGCTGATTTTACCAAAATCTTTTATCCGTGGAATAAAATTAACGTCTGCCAGTTCTAGTATGGAAAAACTGACAAAAATTCAAAATTTATTCTCAGGATAAGGATTTATTCTTGGTATAAAAGTTTGTTGAAAATCGCCCTATGTTTTTTATAATATATTTTGCCATTGTGAAGTGAATTGCAGATTGCAGCCTTCAATGTACTGTAATTCGCAAATCAAACTCGCAAATGAAAATATGTATTTCGTGCTCTCTTTACAAAGAAGAATGCCCACAACATCACGCTTGTGATAATTCTGCGCAATGCTTAGCAACTTAGCTTGCGTTAATTGGCTCGTAATAGCTTATCGGGCCGCACAGATCGACAGGCCGCATGCGGCCCTTAGGGCGGTGGTCTGAAATGGGTACTTGGTCAAATAACCAAACAATGTTTAGACGACCCTCTCTTTGTCGTATAAACGTTTAGTCTGTGGAATAAAAGTGATTACATGGTCATCTCTAATTAATTGAGTTTTAAAAAATCTCCTTAATTAATTTAAAAGACTTTTTATACTAGCGTATGTATATTAGCTTAACAAAACACTTCTTCGACAGACTACTTTATTGTCTTGTAATTTGATCAAGCGGAAATGTAAGTACTTTGCGAAATCTGGGGTAAACTGCTGGCCAATCCTAGTGTGATATGATAACCAAGTTTTGCACCACCTACAA
Source organism: Hydraecia micacea (assembly GCA_914767645.1). Lineage (NCBI taxonomy): Eukaryota > Metazoa > Arthropoda > Insecta > Lepidoptera > Noctuidae > Hydraecia > Hydraecia micacea. The sequence goes on from OU611805.1 coordinate 5,762,704, forward strand.
TTTAAAAGACTTTTTATACTAGCGTATGTATATTAGCTTAACAAAACACTTCTTCGACAGACTACTTTATTGTCTTGTAATTTGATCAAGCGGAAATGTAAGTACTTTGCGAAATCTGGGGTAAACTGCTGGCCAATCCTAGTGTGATATGATAACCAAGTTTTGCACCACCTACACGATGACGTGTAATTTAAATATCTGAAGACCTTTTAAGACAAAACCGCCAGGGTAGCCCGTAAAATTAAAATTTTCTTACTTTTTTTGCTACAGGCAGGTCAGTATCTTCTATCTATCTATATATATAAAAGGAGAACTGACTGACTGACATATCAACGCACAGCCCAAACCGCTGGGTCTAGAGATTCCAAATTTGGCACGTACGTTCCTTATGAGGTCTAGGGGTGCACTAAGAAAGGATTTTTCAAAATTCATCCCCTAAGGGGGTGAATGGGGGGGGTGAAATTTCACGCGGACGAAGTCGCGGGAAGAAGCTAGTTGGGTATGTTGATCAAAATACAGGGTCAAATAAAATTACCTAGTGAAGCTCCGCATGCTTGATGGGTATCGATTTTTAAATTCATGAAAAGAAAAAATAAAGATTCATTGTTTTTTTTTTTTGCATGTGCTAAAATTGTGGTCAATAAAAGTTAATGATTGATAAATCGATTATTATTATGTTATTGTAACGTCTCCGAGTTTTTTGTATGTGGTGCAAAACTTTTTGATCCTTGTATAATAATTATTATTGTGATTTGCCCTTCTATTGCCCATGTATTGCGAATAAAATATAGTTATTGTAAATGTGCTCGAAAAAAATGGATGTTCAACTCGACAATTAGATAAGTGTGTTAAATAAAGTAAATTGAATAAAAAACAATAAAATTAATACGTGTTTCTGTTTCTTCTTAAACCCCAACTTTAAAATAATATGAGAGATTTTCTCAAAATTATCGCTAAATTATTGTGATAAATTGAAAAAGGTCGGTAGAAAATGCCTATGGCATTAAGTCCGCCTCTGTAATCTATGTGCTTGAAGTATTAAATAAATAAATAAATTGACAAGCGTGCGTAAACTGCACCCTACTTGTGTAAAACACTGTCAATCAAACATCAATAATTTTTAACGATATTGCTAATCCATTGCTTCATATGTTCGACAAATTTGTCTGCTCAAAAACGTAGATATCGCAATGAATGTTGTTGAAATGTCAAAATGAAACCCATTGTTTCTGTTAGTGTGTTACGCAATTACCCCAATGTTCTGACTAACCTATAATATTTAGGTAGCTTTTGCCCGTGGCTAAGCCCGCAAGAATGTCAGAAATTATCCCACGAGAACTTACTAGCGGGATAAAAAGTGTCCGATGTCTATGTCCTTAGCCTAACCCAGGTAATTGTATGCCAAATTTCATCGAAATCCGTTCAGCCGTTTAGTTATACATAAGTTACAAGACAGTTACTTTCGCATTTATTAAATTAAATAAAAAAAAAACCGACTTCATTAGGTTTTTTGTAAAAAACATATGAGATTTCGGAAACTCTTCCTTTTCCCCTCATAATTTTAATTTTTCGTATTTGCTTCTAAACTGTAGGATGTAAATTCTTGTACATTTTGCTTGTTTTATAATTATTTTATGCACACTGCAGTGTAGTTACTAGTTATTGATGACCTATTTTTTTTTCTATTTCCATAGTTCCACCGTTCTGCTAATTTATCTTGGCAAAAGCCGTGAAACTTATTTTACGAACTGTTTCCTAGGTTTCAGTGATATTTATTTACCTAATAATGATCTTTGAATTGTATTTCAAAACACGTATGTCAAGGACCCATTAGCCGTCATAACAAGAGTGATGCATCTTCTGGGCACGCTCGTTCCATCACACAGAGTACTTTTTGTTCCATCATAGACCTCATCGCTTTCCACCAGGCCGAGGGCAAGCGCTGGCCCATTTCGCAATAAAAAAAAAGGATTTTAATTTTCCAGTGTTGCCAGCAAAGCATAGGCCCCTTTTGTTCTTTTTTTGAGGAGGCAGATGTGATAAAGATTTACTCTACAGGCAGACAGCCTGTCGCTCCATGCAAAATGCTGGCAAAATGCTGCTTTAAAAATACGTGCAAGGTAGCTAAAGCCTTGTATATTAGTAACAAGATCAAATCAGCCGAAAATAAAATAAAGACGGTTTGGAAAATTATAAATGACGAGACTAACCGGAATAAAAAATATAATAATGATTTCACACTAGAGACTTCGCGTGGTCTCATAAGCACTAACAAAGAAGTTGCTCAAGAATTTGTAAATTTTTTTACCAGTATCCCACATAAAACTACTGAAATCTTAAATTCCTCGCCCTTGCGTTCTATTGATTTATTAAGATCAAACGTATCATCCTGCCAGATTGAATTTAAATTCAAGCATATAAACACCATAATAGTAATAAAAGCTTTCAAGCAAATCAAGGTCAAACTAACCGAAGATCTATGGGGAATGTCTATCAAAGTTTGTACCTCCATTATTGAGACTATAGCGCCGTACTTAGCCTTAATATTTAATTTGTGTGTGGATCAAGGAGTCTTTCCGGATTTAATGAAATACAGTAAGGTAATACCACTTTTCAAATCGGGGGACAGTAAAGATGCCAATAATTATAGACCCGTATCCGTGTTACCGGTTTTCAGCAAGGTGTTTGAAAAGGTGATGCTGAACCAAATGCTCAATCATTTTAACACCAATAAAATATTACACGACCAACAGTATGGTTTCACCAAGGGACGTTGTACGACTGATGCCGGTGTCACCTTATTAAAACACATATTCACGGCGTGGGAAGAGTCCCAAGACGCCATAGGAATTTTTTGTGACCTCTCCAAGGCTTTTGATTGCGTCGACCACGAAACCTTACTCTTAAAACTTGAGCATTACGGTCTTGGAAAACTTGCGCTCAGTTTAGTAAAATCTTATTTAAATGATAGACAACAGCAAGTTCAAATAAATGGTGTTAACTCACTCGGTTTAAAAGTAAAAATGGGTGTACCACAAGGCTCGATATTAGGTCCTTTCCTTTTTTTAGTATATATTAATGATCTACCCCATTTGTTAAAAACCCGACCACAAATGGTGTTATTTGCTGACGATACTTCCTTGATTTTTAAAATTAATAGACGTGCATCAAATCTTGACGACGTAAATAACGCCCTACTGCAGATCCAAAAATGGTTCACTGCTAATAATTTAGTATTAAATGGGAAAAAAACGAAGTGCATAAGATTTTCTTTACCAAATGTTAAAAGTAGTAATTGTGAGATAGTATTGAATCAAGAGAAACTAGAATTCGTCGATGAAACTGTTTTCCTGGGGATCACGCTCGACTCAAGGCTTCAATGGGGTCCTCATTTAACATCCCTTGCAGGACGGCTAAGTTCAGCAGCATATGCTGTGAGAAAAATCCGTCAATTTACTGATGTTGATACCGCGAGACTGGTCTATTTTAGTTACTTTCATAGTATTATGTCGTACGGTATTTTACTATGGGGACGGGCTGCAGACATCGAGTCTATTTTTATTCTGCAGAAAAGAGCTATCAGAGCCATATATAATCTCCGCAGGCGTGACTCTCTAAGGGAACTGTTTAAAGATATTAACATCATGACGGTACCTTGTCAATATATCTATGAAAATATCATGTACGTAAGGAAAAATCTACATCTTTTTAGTAAAAGAGGTGAAAGACACAATTATATCACTAGAAATAGGGACCAATTAGTTCAACCAGGTTTCAGGCTGGCTAAAGTAGACTCATCTTTCATGGGCTACTGTTTAAAATGTTACAATAAAATACCTACCCACATACTTCAACTAAATGAAAAGAAATTTAAATCTTGTATAAAACGCACACTATGCAGCCAAGCATATTATAAATTAGGGGATTACATCACTGATAAGAATGCTTGGCTAAATGCTGGTCCTGCTCCATAAGGACGCACAAATAAATTGATTATAGCATTGGAAAATACTGTTGGAGCTGCTGAAGATTTTAAAATACTATTATTGCATTATATAAATTCAATCTCCTAGTATTGTATAATTGCATAGCACATGTGTGAGTACTATGTACATACTATAAAGCTACCATTTACTGAGTACGTCTTTCATTGACTTGAATGTGCTCTGGCAGCTGAGAGTATGTCATGCTCACTCAAATGTCTCTCTGATGGTGGCGCGTGTGTTGGATCATTTAGCTCCCTTCAAAATGGTTGAGCTGAATGGTGCTAATACATGCGTCATGTTCGTGAACGGGCGCCGTCAGTGGGGACTGGTCATCTCTTTGCTGCCATGGCTTATTTTAATTTAATTTAATATTTGAATTGCTTTTTTTTCTCGACTTATCATTATGGACGCTTTTAACGTTCTGCATCGTTCTCACATACATAATTTTTAACATGAATGATGTAATCAAGACTTTGTAAATATATTATTTTGATTTAAAAGAGTGTCCATGGAGTTTCTTGCCCGTTCTTCTCCATAGGTACCTACGCTTTGGAATGGGCAACTAGCTTCATTTTACTGACTGACCGACCCTTGACAATTCAAAAGTGCCTGTAATTGGTTTAATTGAAATAAATGCTTTGAGTTTGAGTTGAGTTTGAGTTGAGTCTGGTATTCAGCTGGATCCGATTGGACTGGTCTGGAAGCCGTTCTTAACATCGTTGGAACAGGCTAAGCAGATGATGATTCATGAGATTCCATCTCGGAGTTCTTCGACAGTCATTGATATCTAAGATTAACTTAGAAAGCAGGTACTTGGTTTCATATTGAACTTGCTTGGTACTACAGTGCGGCCCATCAGGAGAGTATCTGTCAGTGTCATACAAACGAATACCTACGTGTTCTGCGAATTTAGTTTTTATTAGCTACTAGAATTGTCGCACTGACAGGTGTCAGGACCGCATTCTCTCTGAATTTAAAGATGGCCTACGGAAAATCAAATCCTACTATTAAAACATTCCCTCATCTCATCATAAATATCAATACATCACCATCGGCATCTTCTGGGCTTGCTCGTTCCATCATAAGACATTATCCAGTGATCGAGGTCAAGAGCAATTTTTTTTTTTATCTGCTTGTTACAAAAATACTGAGTCATCGGCAATAAGTCAATGATCATCGGTCTAATATTGGAAATTTTTATCTGCTGATAGTTACCTCTATGATAGGAGTTATTAATGATGTAAAGTCAAACGTCACATGATATCACTTATCGCCGCCGCCGGTATTGCTCATAGAGAATGTAATTCACTACATAGCCTGTTTGATCATTGGCACAACTCTGCACCGCATGTTGCATAATCACTTAGGCCCGGAACTGGAACAACTTTAGTTGTTCAAGAAAGCAGTCGTTGCTAAATGATAACACACGGGTTTTCCTCTATGGGCTAGGTACTACGCTTGTCTCAATCGGTTCGTTCGGCTTTCCGAGGCACGGAGGGGTCTCGAAATGTAATGGATGCAGGTCACCCATCTACGGACCGACTTCAGCAAGCTTAGCTCAACCTTCACCCGACACGTGGGGCTGTTATTATTTAGCCACGTGGGCACGTGGCTAAATAATAACAGCTTTGGGCAAAGAGAATATAAACACTAGCGTTACACGTGCCCCACGTGCCCCGAATAAAGTATCCTCCTCAAATTATTTGACTGGAGTTGACTGATAAGTGATAACGAGTGAATGTGCCAAAAAACAAGTGTGCTTGATAAGAGCATCGCGTGATTTATTATTTAGATAAAGCCTATATTAAATAACGTATGTTGTTGCTACTTACCTACAGTTGTGTTTGACAATTTGTATTGTTTTCGGAATGGCGTGATGACTAGCCCGCGAAATTCAAATATGTTACGTTTTTTGCTATTTGCGTCAGTGTCAAATTGTATGTTGAACAAAATATGATTAGTATTTACAGAATTATCTATATTTATAAAAAAAATGAATCGCCGAAATGTATGTTGCTGGTGACCATCTCAGACGTCGATCTACATGGTCTTCATATAACACCAAGATTATGTCTTGTGACCTCTGAGTTTGTTTCGGCCTTTCTTCTCAGAGTAGTCAGATAGGAAACGCCGACCTCATCTAGTTTATGATTTACGTCTAAAAGTGTTTGTGCAAACCTACTTACAAAAATAAAATCATTCATCATTTAGATATGTACGCGCATAACTTCCGAACGACTGCACTAGGTACATTGGATAATTATTTGTTTGCTGTGTTCGGTATTGCCATAACGAGGTTTGTATGAAAGAAAATTTCCGAAATTCGAAAAAAAAAGTTTGCACCCGTGCGAAGCTGAGGGGGCGGGGCGCTAGTAATAATTAAAATTATCAATACAACCCTCTAAGTTCTTATAATCCTATTGATTGAGATACTTCATATGATTATACCTAGGTAATTCTGTAAATAAATATTTGTTACGGTCGCGAATCATATTTAGGTAGATCAACCCATACAACCTGACACTGATTTGTAAATGTCAAAAAACGTAAGAAAGGGGTTTGCAGATTTTTTTATGGAGCCTAGCCATATACCACAGAATGAGTCCGCGTATCACTGGTCAGGTTCCCTCAGTCTTCAGTTTATTTAATTCGCCAGTTTCACTGATTCGTCAGTTTTCCCGATTAGACAGTTGCATAATATACTGTCGCGCCATTTTGAAAATGGCGGCCACGCATTCAAAAAACGTGAGAAAGGGGTTTGAAGATTTTTTTATGGAGCCTAGGCATATACCACAGAATATGCATATAGGTACTTTCGCGCCATTTTGAAAATGGCGGCCACGCATGAGAATAAATTGATAGCTGATTATATCGTGATGATGATCATTGAGTGATCAACATTGAACGTTAATATCTCGGAGACGTTACACTTTACGGGGTTTGGTCTTACTCTGTTTTTTGTTTGCATTGACGTCAGCTATCGTATCGATTTATTGTTTGTTTTATCGTGTCTGGATATCGATACTCATCAAATCTGTGAAGTTTACACAAAGAAAACTGTTTTTTTATACTGATATTTTGTCTAGACCGATACCCACCACGTCTGCGGAGTTTCACTAGCTAATTTAAATTAACCCTGTATATGTCGCAGCACGTACTTAGTTAAAAATAAACATAGCCATTGTTCTCGGCTACAAGGCAGCCATGTAATCAACCTACGTTACAGAATAGGTAGGTATACTTAACAATAAAAGCGACCACAACCACAACACTTGATTGACCGTTTTTAAGAACGATGAATTGCCGCGGCTGTTATCAGTGCATGGTCAGTAGGAGCATTGAGTGAGACGTTGGATTAGCCTTTCTTGCAATATAAAGTGACTAGCTATACCCGCGACTTCGTCTACTCATCCAGGATAAAAGTAACCCATGACCTTCTCCGGCGGGGTAATTGCGTAACACACTAACAGCAAGGGTAGTTCCCGCTCGTTAATACCCCGTCGTTAACTCTATAAACGACTGGGAATGTTTTGTTCCACTCGTTAACAGTGTTGAAGAACGTGACATTTTTTTCCCAATCGTTCACTCCTCGTTCCCCGTCTAGTTCAAGAGTCAGATAGGTTAAAGGAAAAGTGCTTTATTTATCTTTGTTGTAAAGTCGAATTTTTTACCGACTTCACAAAAAGGAGGAGGTACTATGTTCAGCTGTTTGTATGTTTGACTTGCGACTTGTTGACTCACGATTAGGGTTACCTTCCGTCCGGATTTGTCCGGATATGTTCGGACTTCTAGACTTTTGTCCGGACTTTGTCCGACTCTTTGATTTGTCTGGATTTTTCAGCTTAGATGGAATACGAGTAAGTAATAAAACTTATATTAACTTCTCATTCATCTAAAAACAAAATATACTTCTTTATCAATCAATAAATCTTGTATTGCTGCAAACAATCAACTGTACTCTAAATGCTTAGGTAGTTAAATAAAGGTAAACAAAAAAAACACGTGACTTAGTTAACCGACTAAACGTAATACCAGTCTATTCAGTTGTAATGCTACGTTACAGTTGTACTCTTCAATTTAGCAACGTTTTTAATAACGTTGCTAAATTGAAGAGTACAGCTACCTAAGCCTATGGAGGCTATGGAGTATAGTTCAAACATAAAATATTTTCTTCAAAATAAAAATAATCAAACTTTCTGGTATAGCTATTAATTTTTATATTTTTCAGGGCGCTTTTTTTTATCCCTGCAGCCTTAATCTCCTTTCCTTCGCGAGCGTCTGCAACCATGTCTACCATACCACTGTAAACTGTAACTAAGTGGGTAATATTTGGATTTTGTGACAAAAATGTCCGGACTTTTATTGAAATGTCAGCCTTTTTGTCAGGACTTTTCAAATTTCTAAATGGTAACCCTACTCGCGATCAAAACTGTTGTTATAAGGTTAATTACCGTTAACCTACGGCCTACTATGAACTCAGTGGGTAAAAATAGCCATGTCGTTATACCCAATTATTTTCACTCGATCGAATTTTGAGTAAAAATACGTAGGTACGTAGAAATTGGTAAGTACTTGAAAACCCATAATAACTTTTATGACGTCACATCACATCACACTAATATCATAAAGCCGAAAGTTTGTGAGTGTGTTTGTATGTTTGTTACATCTTTACGCACAAACTACTGAACGGATTTGGATGAAGTTTGGCACACATATACTTTATAACCGGGATTAACACATGATACCTTTTATCCCGACCATTTTTGATAAAATTTTGTATAGAGATAGCTGGCACCGTGAATAACGTATAGGTAGGCTACTTTTATCCCGATATTCCCACGGGCTCGAAACTTATGCGGGTGAAACCGCGGGGCGCTGCTAGTTCCAAATAAAATCTATGTTTATAACGGAATCGCAGTTGAGTTTCCCGGCTTCCTGCTATTATCCGATGAATCATTTGTTTCATTATGAGTGTAGCGAGCTGACCAGTGACACAGATAATATAATACTCTAGTACCAGTGACCATGCAGCTACTAGCCAGTCAGTCTACATACTGCGTTCCACTGCTATTTGTTTATGTCAAATGTTTAGTTCCAAATTCCGCCGCGTGGTTAAATATTTAACGGTCTTTTTATCGCATTTCTCAGTTGAATGAGATTATAAATGGCGCGACTAGATAAGGGAGATCTGCATAGTTATTCACAACCACTCGATACGCTTCCGTACCGTATCGAACATCAATCAATAGTAGGAGGTAGGAGTCCTCTAAACGCTGTTCACAAGTCCAAAACACAAAAATTTTGTCAGTTTCAATGAAATAGACGACCGCTATTCTTCCGACAGCTGTTTGCTGTCGTAGGCAAGGTAAATCAGGTTATCGAAATGTGTCATTTTCGATACGATAGCCTGTCGGATCGTTGTGAATAGCTATGCTGCAATGTTTTATTTTCTGCTTGATAAGATAAGAAATAAGTATATATATTTACCCAGTAACTGGGTTGTGGAGGTCAGATAGGCAGTCGCTCCATGTAAAATACTCGTATTCAGCTGCATCCGGTTAGACTGGAAGCCGACCCCAACATTGTTGGGAAAAGGCTAGGCAGATGATGACCTTAGCTAAACCTAATAATAACTGTATGCAGGGCAAAGGCCTCATCCGACTTCCCAGACAGAGGAGAGTCTGGGAGGAGTTGATTCTTCCTTGACGTATTGATTTTTCCTTGATTTGTACCATTAAGCACTTTACCATAAGAGATTTGTTGTTATGGTACAAATCTAACTTAGAAAGATGTATTATAATGATTCGAATGATTATAATTCTGTAAATACGTACCTGTTATAGTCGCGAATCAAATTTTGATCAAGATAAAACCTGACACTGACCTGAAAATTGCAAAAAACGTAAGAAAAAAAGCTCTACTACGTACTACTATAAAACAATCAATTCTCTTATTTGGATATATTTATATCAGAGCCGATTAATAAAACAGATTCAACATTTTCCATAGATTAGTGTACAGACGCCAGCACATCAACCTACTACAATCTGTCAGATTTCTGTAATAGATTTTCAACTTTATCGCTAAAGCATAAGGTTCAATGTTGATTGGAAAAATTTGACAGTTAGGTGTAGGTTGATGTGCTGGCGTCTGTACAATCAGTTATTATAAACTAGCGACTCGACCCTGCTTCGCACCTTTTAATTTACGACTTGACAAAACATGGAGATTTCTTCATAATATTCATGTTTTATCACCTTTGTACCTATTTTTCTGTTCTGTTTTTCTTGTCTGTTTATATATGTGTGTACATAAATGGTAAAATAAATAAATAAATAAATAATGACACTGGCAATGGGCTAGCCAGCCGCATTAGCCGTAGAACCGATGACCGTTGAGGTAGACGTGTTCTTGAGCGGAGACCGCGAATCGGTAAACGTTAGGTGGGACGCCCTCAGGCTAGGTGGAGCGACGATCTTCGCAGGGCGGCTGTGGCAGCTGGATGAGAGCTAGTTGCCGAGAATCGAGCTGGCTTTTCCAATTGCACACCATTCAGTCAAGCTGTGAACTGCTGTAGGCTAAACCTTTCAGAATAAATTCTTTAAATGATAGTGAAATGCTTGCAAATTTTTGAAGTGAAACTTCTTTACGCACGCTTGACTTGGGGAGTAAGCTGGCGAACGCGTGACGTAAGCGTTACGAAAAGTGTGATCGGGCGAGGCGAACGGGAGTTGAGTGGGTGATATAAGCAAGAGACAGCAGTGCGCGCGCACATTTTCTTTCTCTCTTCCTCTCATAGCCAAATACGCAATACTGAAGTTTCACTTCAGTCGTGTGGTCATAAGCACACTCGTTTTTTTTTTTTGTACTCTTCCAGAGATTTGCGCGTTCAAACAAACAAACAAGTTCACCAGCTTTATTATAAGCTTATTATTATAGATAAGTTACAATTTATGACGTCATATCTCTCGTCGTACTACGACTTCTCGTAAATAAAACATTATCTTCACTACTTGTACGTAAAAGATAGGTATAAGTAATATAATAATTACTTAAATAATCAAGCTAATTAAATGCAGAAGTTACTAGGTCAGTAGATACGACGAAGGATTACAGTAACGGCCTTCACATTATGTTAAATGCAAAGAATTAAAAGCAACTTCCTGGTAGAAAGTGCCTATAAGGAGTTTGAAACAGACCCTTAACTTAAGAATAAGTAATCAATTAGCCTATAATGTTCCCACTACTGGGACACGAGCCTCGGTAAGTGTGTGGGCAGTAAACTATGATGCGGGCCCAGTGCGGGTTGGTAGATGTCACACATGTCTTCGAATTTTTGGTTCTAGGACATGCCGGTTTCCTCACCGTTTTTAGAGCAGTGGTGATGAAATAATTTACACAAAGTAAAGCGCCTGTCTGAGTTCGAACCTACGACTTAAAACTCATAAGTTTCGGCCGATGGCCTGGCCTTGTTATCAAGTTGAAAGTAATATGAAGTACTCAGGGCTGCAATCCCTTGAAGCAGAGAAAAAATCAAACTGCTAAGTCAACGCAATCAAAAGATACGGGCGTTTATGTTCCGAAATCAAAACCTATAGGTACTCCTATACTTCCCGTTGACCTAGAATCATGAAATTTGGCAAGAAGCAATGTCATGTAGCACAAGGTAAAGGCAAAAATCCGAAAACCGTAGTTACATTAAGTATTAAAAAAAAAAAAAAACTACTTACATACCTATAAATTTGTACAGAGCCCTCGGTGCGAGAGTCCGACTCGCACTTGCTCGGTTTTTTTCTTTTTGATAACCGACGAAAAATTTCTACCCTCTAGAATCATAATATGTGCCTGAATTCGCGGTTTCAGTTTGTGCTTCGATAGTCCACTGCCACCCTGTATATCTGTGCCTAGGTACCTCTTCTTCGCGGAATACAGACGAGATAAATTATGACGTATAAGTTAATTCGTCAAAGTATTCAAGGACATATCAATGCGAGGGGACTGTTACAATCAGTGTTGTGTATGATGCTTATGAATCACACACAGCTGTGGGCTAAATTATTTATCAGGAATTGTTTATAATGGAATGGAATTTCCTATGTAAGTATACCGTCCTACCATGATTATTTCTTTGTTAGTTACTATAGGCCGACCGCTTAACTGAGACGTTGCCTGAGGTAGCAGCGCGGAGCGAGAGGTGTGGTGACGTGACGCGAGAGCTCAGTGATTCGTCAACTTGTGACAACTATCACCCCTCCCGCACCGCGCAGCTATGAGCTACCTCAGGCAACGTCTCAGTTAAGCGGTCGGCCTATAGCTTTATATTTTATCCTAGAATAATAATATTTAGTAAATAACCGGTGGCCGGGACAGACTGGATGCGGAAGGCGGAGAGCCGAGTGTCGTTTCGGATTGTTAGAATAAGGAGACCCTTGCCCAGTAGTTGCTGAATTTCATGATTTTTGGACCCCCCGTGAGCCTCCGTCCTTGCTCGGGTCGCCACTTAAGTATTTTGCCATTTTAAATAAAATCTCAATAAGATTGATATCATCATCATCTGCCTAGCCTTTTCCCAACTATGTTGGGGTCGGCTTCCAGTCTAACCGGATGCAGCTGAATACCAGTATTTTACATGGAGCGACTGCCTATCTGACCTCCACAACCCAGTTACTGGGTAATACGATACCCCTTGGTAAGACTGGTTGTCAGACTTTCGGGCTTCTGACTACCCGTAACGACTGTCAAAGATCCACGAATGACAGCCGGGACCAACGGCTTAATGGTAATTTTTATGGTGCCTTACCCAAAGGCTACTAACGGAACCCTATTAGTCCTATTACTAAGCCTCCGCTGTTCGTACGTCTGTCTGTCAACGGGCCGTATCTCATGAACCGTATTAGAAGAAATTTTAACAGTGTGTATTTCTATTGGCGCTATATCTAATCTAATAAAAAATAAATAAAAGAGGCCCCCTTTAATTTTTATTAACTTTGTTTTTTATTTTTTCCTTGAGTACAACAAACGTGTTTTTTGTCTTGTGCGGAACCCTTCGTGCCAACACGCACTACGGCACTAGGCTGGTTTTTTTAAAAGTTGTTCGTTACAGTTGAAGTGGTTTGGCATCGGCTTGCTCGTATCATCGTAGATTTCACTCGTCGTTTTCCATCAGGCGTATTACATGTGACGTCACGAAGCTCATGACTCTCCCCCCGTTGTCACACGACGTCATACTTAGTTGACGTGCGTAATTTATGAATGACCTTTTTTTTTTTTTTTTTTTGTTGCGCGGTGGAAATCCTCATGGACTTCCTCCGTCGTGGGGGGGACAGAGGGGCATGCCGGACTCTTACCGGCTAAAACCACCGCGGTGTTCCACCTCTACCTATGGCCGGGGGTGCGGGATTCGCATAAGCATTCACCGAAGCTACGGTTTCCTAGAAAAGCGTTTCTGTCACATTTATAACGGACCTCATGAAAATGTAATTTTCAAAAGTATTTGACATTGTCAAAAAACGCTCTGTATTTGGACATTACGGCCGCATGGAGCCACAGAGTACTTTTTGGCGGTCACTGCTCTTCTAGGAACCCGTACCTTAAGTAAATATTATATAACCTTTGATATAATCAATGGTGCCTAATGATTCTATAATGAAAACGAGAGTCGAGTGAGAACCATAATAACCTCGCGAAACTGTAGCCTTGACTTCTAACTACTTAATTCTATTTTAGTAACAACGTTCTTACTCTCGACGCTGATGTGTTCTTTTAACTATTTTTAAATAGATTAGGTACCTTAGAATGAGTTTGACGTTACGCGCAGTATTACAAACTAAAGCGCCCTGTAAACAATAAAATTTGCTTGACAAAGTTGGTCAAACTTCACGTTTTCATCAAACAATAGCTTAAACGATCAAACCAAATGTCAAAGTTTACGTTTACACGTTCGTCCATCAATGCCTCTTTTGCTGGCCGCTGCAGTAATATACTATATCCTCATGAATTTTTCCTCACCCTAAGAAGAATATATAAAAAAAAACCAATTGCATTATTGTCATTTTATTTACTCAAAAAAAAAATTACATAATTGTACGTAAAATTATAACTTACACATACTTTCGAGATACAGTCACAAAGCGTATTACAATCTAGAGTAGTTGACTTATTTCACTTGAAACTAAAATCGTCAAGAGCCACCTACAGTACTAGAGGCATCACAGATGCTTTGCCATCCTAGAAGAAACTAAGCTGACTTGCCCACCGAACATGGCTGCGCCGGCCGCGTCTAAAGACGGTAATACTTATAAAGCTTCCTCTCCATTTGCGCGGACACGTCGTGCGACGCGTCCGCGGATGCATCCGCGCATAGTGGAGAGGGCGAAATCTGTCGAGATCTGCCTGCGTGTCCGCGTCTGCCTGCGTCCCTGCCGCAATCCGTGATTTGTCGGTTTTTTGGGCACGCATCAAAGGGATCTGCCGAGAAATGCGTCTCGCCTCTTCACTATCGCCGCCTGTCCAGTTGCCGCCGGGCCATCGAGCGCTTACTTACTTTGTTCTATTCTTGTGAATACTCAAAGACCACCATCTTCTTCTTTTCCATTTTTTTTTCACGACTCTTCTTTGGTACACATTGACATAATGGTTGTATGTCGCCATTAAATAAATAGCGGCAGCCGCACTAACCAGGTCCACGTCCATCCTCTTGGGTTGCGTTCGTCACACTGACACAGACGGAAGTGAAGAGGGCAGACGGATTTCTAGACACACGCGTGCGCGGACGCGTCGCACGACGTGTCCACGCAAATGGAGAGGGGCCATAAAACTCATGACGCCGAAAGTGCATTAAACCCGTAAGACACATGCCTCTAACGTGCACAAAGTATACAAGAAGCTTACATGTCAGTGTGGCGCTATCTACATCGCCACCAACATGCGAACTACGCACACTGCCGTCACGCAAAAATCCTGCATCGCGCTACAAAGTTTACCGCGCATAATCAGCCTATAATGTTCCCACTGCTGGGACACAGGCCTCTTCTCGGTGAGAGGGAGTGGCCGCGGGCCCAGTGCGGGTTGGTAATGTAATGTCTTCGATTTTTTGGTTCTAGGACATGCCGGTTTCCTCACAATGTTTTCTTTCACCGTTTTGAGAGCAGTGGTGATGAAATTATTTACACAAAGTAAAACGCCTGCCT
Organism: Hydraecia micacea; assembly: GCA_914767645.1. Taxonomy (NCBI): domain Eukaryota; kingdom Metazoa; phylum Arthropoda; class Insecta; order Lepidoptera; family Noctuidae; genus Hydraecia; species Hydraecia micacea. The sequence goes on from OU611805.1 coordinate 5,777,879, forward strand.
GGTTTTGAACCTACGACGTAATAAGTGTCGAGTTAAAATAGTCAACTACCCTATTACAGAAAATTCTATTTTTCATTATAACGTTGTACTTTTCATTTTGCTATACTAAGCTAAATATAAGATATTGGCGTAATATTTATAGTCTGCCTGCACTATGTTTATTACTCTACTATACAGTGGCAGAGCCATCGACGCGCAATGGATTCAGAACATGATTCTGAAACCCACCTGCGTTATTTTTCGTCGGTTAATAAAAAAAAAAATGCTGTTCCAAACATTTTGCACCCTTAAGTTAGGAGGCACTTTTCTATGAAACAGCAATTTTTGAAGTGAAAACTTCTTTAGGCGCGTTGGGCATTTTTTGAGATGGGAAAAAACCATTGAATTCGCGCCACTGTTACCGTAAGCGACACCGCTTCGAATGTGTTTGGCTTTCCTCGGGATGTACTCGGTTTTAATGTATATCCGATATCTCTGTGAGTGATGGCAAAGTATTCTGTTTGTGTTTTGTTTTCACTTCTGTCGGCACTCCCGGAGTGCCACTGTTTTTTTTTTTTGATAATTACTGACGAAAATTTTCAACGCTAGGGGTTTTAGAATCATGTGCTGATTCCAAGGTTACAGTTTGCGAGTTGATGTAACTGCCATCTTGTGTAGTAAATATACAGTGCCGATGAGGTTATCACATTATGGGGGATCCGTCAATGTAGGCGCGAAATTCAACATTTACTTATTACTTTTTTTTTGGGCCTTGTACCCAAAAGGTGCCAGGACCCTGGATTACTAAGGCTACAAAATATCGCGGCGGGATTTTACCGCGCACTGGATTTTCAACTCTAGGTGTTGAGCCGAGCGTTGAGAATGCAACAGAGAGCATCCCAGCGCGTCAATAAAACACACTGTTGGATTTTCAACTTTCAGCGCTAAGCCTGAGAGTTGAAAATCCAGTGCGCCAAAAAAATCGCCGTAGGAAAAACCTGGACTTATGTGATAACCTCATCGCCACTCTGTATTTGCCTGATTCAATCACAATTTCTGGAAGCCTATAGGGACGTTGAGGAAGGTTTTATACTATAGTCCTTGCGGAACTAGTTGTGCGCGCCTTAGGTATATGAGCGGCAGTGGCGAAGGTACCATACAACTCGATTCCCACCGGCTTCCCTTCGAAAATTCAGAACATAACCACTCTATAGTCAATTCATCCTTGAAATTTTCTTTTGGCTTTTTTTTTGCTCCGACCTACCTCTGTCATAAATTCACCCTTCGCCACTGATGAGCGGTGAGAGTGCGGGGCGGGGGCGCGTTACTCAGTACGTACGTTGCGAGTGCGTGCGTTGTGAGGCGGACAACTAGATCCGCAAGGACTATAAACGCTAAGGCTCGTGGCAGTCGCGGTCAAGAAACGTGCGAGCAGGACAGTGAATATTTTGATAAAGGATTTCTATACAGGGTTATTTTAAATTGGCTATCTAGTCTCTACAAACGCGATGGGTATCGAAACACGATAAAACAGGTTTCTCAACTCGTACTGCAAGTAATAACAATAACAGCGGTCGTTGACCTCCCAAAAAAAACATCGTCTTTTATTTTTTCGTGTTTAAATATCGATACCCGTGTGATACATGTTTTTTCGGCGTTTTTGCCTTGTGGTACGGAACTCACACTTAGCCGCTTTTAACTTTTTTATTTTATCTTGTTTAAATATATTACGTCTGCGGAGTTTCGTTAGCTAATTTAATTTGACCTTGTATACACTCTCACGTCGTCTCGCTCATAGGTTTTATGACCGCGGCTGCCACGAACGTTGGCGTATGCTATAGTCATCATGGTTCTAGTGTGCGAAAGAGAAACAATAAAGGACGAATAGCAAATCAATCGGGTGAAAATTATAGATCTTCATGATGGCCGTTATAATATCGCTCATTTGGAGAAACATCGACGTAAATGTATTTTTACCCAAAAATGAGTTAAATATGACGAAGCACTTAGAAAGCGTATTTACGTTAGGAAAGCATAGACTAAAAAAAAACGAGTGTGCTTATGACCACACGACTGAAGTGAAACTTCTTCTTAGATATACGGAACGTATTTGGCTATGAGAGGAAGAGAGAAAGAAAATGTGCGCGCGCACTGCTGTCTCTTGCTTATATCCCCCACTCAACTCCCGTTCGCCTCGCCCGATCACACTTTTCGTAACGCTTACGTCACGCGTTCGCCAGCTTACTCCCCAAGCCAAGCGTGCGTAAAGAAGTTTCACTTCAAAAAGTAGGAGTTACGTCGATGTTTCTCCAAATGAGCGATATGTCAGCGTCGTTATACTATGAAAACCAAGCTCTAAGGGGGACGCGCCAGGCTAGCCCGCGAAAGTCGAAGGAGATTGAAGATTTTTACATGGGGCCTCGCATACCTACTGACTCGCCATTTTTTTTTTTTTTTTGTCAAAATGGCGGCCACGCATGAGCCTATGTAAATCGATAGCTGACATAACTGCAAACAGAAAGAGTAGTACAAATTTTTCGAACATAATGAAGCAATGGATTAGCAATATCCTTCAAAATGATTCAGATTTTGATTGATAGTGTGTTACGCAATTACGGTCCTGGTGAAGGCTGCAGGAATCCGCTGGATGCGAGTAGCACAGAACCGGTCAAAGTGGAGGTGCTTGGGGGAGGCGTATGTCCAGCATTGGACGTCTTTCGGCTGAAATGATGATGACTATACTAAAACTGTTCATCGTCCTAGCGTCATCAATGGTGTCGCTTATGTGCTTGCGGTCGGGGCGAGTGCTCGCGGCGTCGCTTGCGGCGCGAGGGCGTGGACTCCACCAGGCCGGCGTGCGCCTGCGCAGCCAGGAGCATGCCCAGCTGACCCTGTGCCTGATAGGGGGACGAATATTAGAACATCTCGAATTTAGAAACAAAAATGTATCGGAGGTGAAGTAAGAAAGTTGTTAAATTTTTAATTTATTTATTTCATAGGACCTAATATTTAATACTATTATTAAAAATATACAGGGTGAATTTGTCAAGTGGGCGTGGATGGCCAATTTCGAAACTATGAGGAATAGCGAAAAGTACTCGAAAGAGTCTCCATGGTCGATTTTGATGAAAACTAAAACTGCATCATTGGATTTTTGAAAAATCAATATTTCTAGCCAGGAATCGAACCCGTTGATTTTGATGAAAAAAACACTGTATTATTACACCATTCGATAGTGTCCCTAATAAGCAGTGGCGTGCATTGGTTTTCAGAATAGGTAGGCACTAGGCCGGGTCTAGGCAAACGCGGTAATTAATCAGAAAAAAAAAATGAGCTCAAAAGTGTGGTTATTTGAGTAGGCATGCCTACTTAAGGGTGATAAATTGCGAAGGTCGAACGTCATGGTATTACGCGTGAGACTTACGTATTTTTAATTTTGCCGTATTAACTTGAACGAGTAAAGATTAAGACCAATGACAATGTGCGAATAGTACGGGAGCCGAGTAGATTTTGTTTTTTGTTAGGTATGATAATTTAGTGACTTTTTAATTGTGGGGCACATACACTAAAATGTAATTGACAGGCTTATGTTGATATATCGAGGTAGGCACTGCTTATATGCCTATATGCAATGCACGCCACTGCTAATAAGGGTCACATTCTGGGAAGTAATGACATACGTAATGATAGTACGTACCTCGCCATGCATCTCTTTAGCCATCATGTACACGCTGTGTTCACTACTGTTGTACATGAGCGCGTTCGATAACATAAGAAGAACGTCCCGTTGGAACTGAGCCGTCGTTCTGAAAACCAATATAAATTACATTTTCTCAAACATGCTTCGAAATTTGAGCATTATTTTGACAACCTTCTTCGAGATAAATCGAAAGTACTGGCCAAATACATGCGAGCAGCGGCCGGCAAAAGTTGTATGAAAATCAATATCTGTCGTGTATTGCGGCCAAATAAATTACATAGTAAACTAATACCTGTCGTGTAATTTAAAAATGGAACGATCTTTTACTCCGAGACAAGGCAACCAAGGAGGTATCTTATCAACGGTTTTATTTAAATTTCGAACTGGCTTGCAAGTAGAAAGCTGTTTATTGAAAAAAAAAAACTAAATTGAACACTTTAACGCGGGAAAAATTATTGTTGTTCGTTGTTCGTCAATGATTTTGAAAAGTAATTGTATTTGACAAAAAAAGTTCTGCCTATGTACTACTTAGATTTAATTTCCGCGCATTATTTGAGAAAAGTGCTATACAAGCCTTGGCCACAACTAGGCATTGATGGACTTACGTTACGTTACTTACATTCGTCCATCAATGCCTCTTTTGCTGGCCGCTGCAGTAATGTACTATATTGTACTATGAATTATGATTAAAGTTCAGCGCTTCGGCAATCATCGTCAATCTTCGGAAGTAAGAGGGTGGTAATCTATACTAATAATAAAGCTGAAGGGTGTGTTTGTTTGAACTCTCTAATCTCTGGAACTACCAGTCAGATTTGAAAAATTATTTTTGCATTTGATAGCCCAATTCTTGAGGAAGGCTACAGGCTATTCAACATCACGTTATGGCCCTTAGGAGCCGAGCAAAAAGAATAAAAAAAACGAGTGTGCTTATGACCACATGACTGAAGTGAAACTTCAGTATTGCGAATATGGCTATGAGAGGAAGGGAGAAAGAAAATGTGCGCGCGCACTGCTGTCTCTTGCTTATATCCCCCACTCAACTCCCGTTCGCCTCGCCCGATCACACTTTTCGAAACGCTTACGTCACGCGTTCGCCAGCTTACTCCCCAAGTCATGCGTGCGTAAAGAAGTTTCACTTCAAAAAGTCTAAAACGAAGTGATAGCGCGGGCAGACAATGCGATGCCCGTCCCATCGCCGTGGGGGGGGGGGGGGGGGGTACAAGAAACTTCACGCGGACGAAGTCTTTGAAGAAATTACCTTATAACACCCGACTCGATGTTTTTCCTAATGGTCGTGAGGTCCATGGGTCGTTTGACGACCTGGCTGTATCCCGGCGCTTCGTCATCGCTGATCGGCCGAAGGAATAGGGACGCGTACTTGTGTGCACACAATCTATTGAAAAGAAAATGATAATCATCATTTGTGTAGTCTTCTCCCAATTAGGTTGGGGCCACCTTCCAGTCTTGCTTCCTTATAGAGCAGTGGTGGACCAGTAGACTTACAAGTTGTAGGTCGTAGGTTCGAACCCAGATAGGCGCTTTACTTTGTGTAAATTATTTCATCACCACTGCTCTCAAAACGGTGAAGGAAAACATCGTGAGGAAACCGGCATGTCCTAGAACCAAAAAAAAAATCGAAGACATATGACATCTACCAACCCGCACTGGGCCTGCGTGGTAGATTACAGCCCACTCCCTCTCACAGAGAGAAGGCCTGTGTCCCAGCAGTGGGAACATTATAGGCTGATTACGATTATGCATCTTCCAGTCTAACGAATACTAAAAATATATACATAAGGCGTTTCAAAATTAACCCGACAAACTTTAAGAGGTGATTTAGTTAGAACATCGAACTGAACAACTTTCACTATGGTACCAACTCTGAAATCACGAAAAAAAAAATCGGCTGTTTCATACATTTTGGTCAAGTAGGTATTGAACTTTTGTATGAAACAGCTGATTTTTTTTTCGTCATTTCAGTTGGTCTCATAGTGAAAGTTGTTCATATTCATAGGTAGAACAGCCTGTAAAAAATTGGAACCTGTAAATAAAATCATCGTGTATTGTTACATTATAACTGTCCCAATAAAGTAAAAAAAAAAACAATAATGTAATTTTTTTCAAAAGCTCAATATCGTACCTGCTATAAACCAGCATGACAGATTTCTTCCACAGGCGATGTTGCCGCTCTGCGTCGTTAGCGCTCGGAGACTCCGGCGCACTTGCCTCCGCCGCGCTCTCGGAGCCCGAACATGCTGAGAAATGTATGTTGTGATTAGAGTATAAGTACCGTGCATTCGAGACTTATTTGCCAAAATGTAAACAAATATGAATTAATGGAAAAAGAACTTTAATTCCTACACAATAAAGTTCAGTTTACGCTGCAACTTCAAACATTATTATAACTTTGTCAATAGTGCTATGCTAGTCACTCTGAAATCAACTTAATTTAGATTGAAATAAAGTTGATATTTGTTTAACTTGAAATAGGGTAGGGTGTGCAACACTGCGTACATTTACTTTAGTGTGAAATTACAGTGGGAGCGGGCGGGGCGGATGAGCGGGTGACGCGTCGAGCGGAAAACGCTCATTTCAATAGATGAACACAGTAGCAACGGAGCGTTTGAGCGGTTTGGACGTTTCAATGTTTCGTGTGCAATTAATATTTGCTTAAATTAAAATGTCCGATTATTTGGAAGCTAGCGCCTATATAAAGTGGGACCTTTTTTTTTCTAAAAGCAATCGTCACGATATTAATAGTGATCGGTATAGACAGTTTTTTAATTATTTGACGATTCGAATGATTTGAATCGCTACTATTCCACAAAGGTGGCCGAGCCAATACGGCACTTATTAAATCTTCTGTCGACAACGGCATGACGTCTGAACAAACCGAGCGGAAAACGCAAACTGACTTGCGTCCACCCGCCCCGCCCGCGACACACGCTACTCCCGCCGCGATACCCGCTCGCCCGCCCCGCCCGTACTTGGTGCACCTTGGTACACAAGTATGTGCTTGTCTTACACGCCACCGGATTCCGCTACCCGCGCCGCTCCCACTGTAATTTCACACTTAGGTATTTTTATAGACGCGGTTAATGCAGTGTCGGTTAAAAACAACAAAAAAAAAAACTTACTTCTTGAATCCGATTTCTTCTTGCGCGAATAGTCTCGTTTCTTCTTACCGTCCTTCTCTTCTTCCCGACTTAACTGTAAGAAGATGCAGCATAATTTAGAAGATGTTTATACTTGTGCCATTTTGGTCAAAATGAGTTATCATTGAATTTTTCACTTTCTGCACGTTTGACCCCTTTATAGAGAGACTTATTTAACTATAGGCCGACCGCTTAACTGAGACGTTGCCTGAGGTAGGTGCGCGGTGCGGGAGGGGTGATAGTTGTCACAAGTTGACGAATCACTGAGCTCTCGCATCACGTCACCACACCGCACAAAACCGGTCGAAGTGGAGGTGCTTGGGGGAGGCCCATGTCCAGCAGTGGACGTCTATCGGCTGAAATGATGATGATGGTGATTTACCTCCATAGGAGTATCATCGTCAGTCTCGGTGTGCGTATCCTCCACGTCCGTCTTCTCTCTCTCTTCTTTAACTTCTGCTTCTTGCGCTATCGGCAGAGACTCTTCTCGTATCATCTCTTTTAGTGGGATGGAGTCCTGTGCGAGAAAAACAAATTAAATTTATATTATTATCTGTAATCTTTAGCTGATAATTATCAACTTTTGGTACAGACGCCAGCAAATCAAGCTACTACAATCTATCAAATTTCTTGAATAGATTTTCAACTTTACCGCTAAAGTATAAGGTTCAAAGTTGATTGGGAAAATTTGACAGTTTCGGGTAGCTTGATGTCCTGGCGTCTGTACATCAAACTCAATATGACACATGCATAATCAGCCTATAATGTTCCCACTGCTGGGACACAGGCCTCCTCTCTGTGAGAGGGAGTGGGCGGTAATCTACCACGCGGGCCCAGTGCGGGTTGGTAGATGTCACATGTCTTCGTATTTTTGGTTCTAGGACATGCCGGTTTCCTCACGATGTTTTCCTTCACCGTTTTGAGATAATGGTGATGAAATTAAATACACAAAGTAAAGTGCCTGTTTGGGTTCGAACTCACGACCTACAACTCGTAAATCGAGGTCGTTACCACTGGGCCACCACTGCTCTTATTATCATACATGACTAAGTTCAAATTCTATTGCCGCCGAAATTTTTAACCCCCGACGCAAAAACGACGGGGTGTTATAAGTTTGACGTGTCTGTGTGTGTGTGTCTGTCTGTGGCATCGTAGCTCCCAAACGGATGAACCGATTTAGATTTTGTTTTTTTTGGTTGAAAGGTGAATTAGTCGGGAGTGTTCTTAGCTATGTTTGATGAAAATCGGTCCAAGATGGCCACTGCCACAAAATGGCGGATTACAAAATTTTTCACAACTCCCTCAATATGGGTATCAAATGAAAGGGCTTGACTAGTAGAATACTATACACTATGATAGATTTCAAATCCAAGATGGCCGCCACCAGAAAATGGCGAATTACATTTTTTTTTTTACAACTTCCTCGATATAGGTATCAAATGAAAGGGCTTGACTAGTAGAATACTATACAATATTACAAATTTCAAATCCAAGATGGCCGCCACCAGAAAATGGCGAATTACATTTTTTTTTTTACAACTTCCTCGATATAGGTATCAAATGAAAGGGCTTGACTAGTAGAATACTATACAATATTACAAATTTCAAATCCAAGATGGCCGCCACCAGAAAATGGCGAATTACATTTTTTTTTTTACAACTTCCTCGATATAGGTATCAAATGAAAGGGCTTGACTAGTAGAATACTATACAATATTACAAATTTCAAATCCAAGATGGCCGCCACCACAAAATGGCGAATTACATTTTTTTTTCACAACTCCTTTAATATGGATATCAAAAGAAAGGGCTTGACAAGTAGAATAATGTACACTATATTGAAAGGGAATGAGGAATATTAACTAACGAAATGGAAACTAAAAACTTGAAAATTATTTTTTTAGTCTAATCAATGCCCTAGCTAGATTGATGAGGAAAGTGGAGTGAGTTTGACATTATTTACTACATTATCATTACCTTTATTTTTTCAATAAAACCGTTTAAAAAAATATAATTAAGCCAAAGTATTTGGACTAGTATCATTATCCAGGGAGAAAACAGAGGAATACGTTAATATGGAATGAACGCCAACGACCACGAGTACCTAACTAGCTTCATTGTGGTAAAAATACGTACAGCTTCGCAGATTTCGGCGAGTCACGTGTCGATCGTATAGCATGTTTACTAGTTATATAATAGTATAAAGTTTAAAAAGCAAGAAATAAAAGTTAAATTAAAAATTTAAAAAACCCCCGACTCAAACAAAAACCTCTAAAAACTAAAAAATTATATATATTAGCCCTTTAAGTTTAATATAAGTTGCAGGAAATATTTTGATCCAAGCGTCCTCACGTCGGGGGACGGCTAATGAAAACGCCAAACAGATGAGGCTTAAACCCAGCAATAATGAATGCATGCTATTGTAGAAACATAGCTGCTGTTAACTTCTAATTTTCATTAGCCGTCCCCCGACGTGAGGACGCTTGGATCAAAATATTTCCTGCAACTTATATTAAACTTAAAGGGCCAATATATATTATTTTTGAGTTTTTAGAGGTTTTTGTTTGAGTCGGGGGTTTTTTAAATTTTAAATTTAACTTTTTATTAAATATATAGGGTGACTGGTAATTAGTGACCGATACTTAAATACGTGATTGTACTCATGATAACAAACAACTTTTACTATGGGACCAAACCTGAAATTGCGAAAAAATCTGCTGTTTAGTCATTTATGTTTGCCTAACTGGTCAAAATGTACTGAACAGCAGATTTTTTTATTCGCGATTTCAGGTTTGGTCCCATAGTAAAAGTTGTTTGTTATCATGAGTACAATCACGTGTTTAGGTATCGGTCACTAATTACCAGTCACCCTATATATATATACTCAAAAATTAATTTGTCTAGCTTATTCCCAATCGTGTTGGGGTCGGCTTCCAGTCTAGCCGGATGCAGCTGAATACGAGTATTTTACATGGAGCAACTGCCTATCTGACCTCCACAACCCAGTTACTGGGTAAAAGATTACCTCAGGCTCTTCCTCCTTCTTAACTTCTTCTACAATCTTCTGTTCTTCAACTCTGGGCGGTTCCGGTCCTTTCTCCATCATCTCTAGTTCCTGCTCTATGGAGTCTGTGTGAACTGGTTCCGGAAGTCTAGGCACCTCCTCTTCCGGTTGTGTTTGTGGTTCTGGAACGTGTGGAGTTGGGGTTAATTGTGACTTGATACGTTCAAAGTCAAATCTGTTATTTCAAATAGGCACATAAAAGGCATTTTTCAATGTCAAAATTACACTAATATTATAAAGGCGAATGTTTGTGAGCGTGTTTGTTACTTCTTGATGCAAAAACTGCTGAACGGATTTGGATGAAATTTGGCACACATATGGTTTATAACCAGGATTAACATATAGAATAATTTTTATCCCGATATTCCCACGGGATCGAAACTTATGCGTGTGAAACCAAAGTGAAATCCAAAGTGTGGAACTCTCTGTTATCTGTGTTCCCTCCCACATTTAACCCGACTGCCTTCAAATCAAGAGTGAACAGGCATATTCTGGGCACATTCGTTCCATCATAGACCTCATCTATCGCTTTTCATCAGGCGTGATCAGGGTCAAGAGTGGGACCATTTAGCAATAAAAAAAAAACGAGTATGCTTATGACCACACGACTGAAGTGAAACTTCAGTATTGCGTATTTGGCTATGAGAGGAAGAGAGAAAGAAAATTTGCGCGCGCACTGCTGTCTCTTGCTTATATCCCCCACTCAACTCCCGTTCGCCTCGCCCGATCACACTTTTCGTAACGCTTACGTCACGCGTTCGCCAGCTTACTCCCCAAGTCAAGCGTGCGTAAAGAAGTTTCACTTCAAAAATTAAAAAAAAAACCGCGGAACGCAGCTAGTAATTCTATAAAGCCATAATATGTTACGGTCGCGGATCACAATATTTTATTCAACATACAACCTGACCTGCAAATTGTAAAAAACGTAAGTAAATTTGAATTTCGCGGGCTAACTTAGCGCATCCTTCTTAATAATAGTACCAACCTTCAACCACGGCTTCCGGCTCCGGTTCTTCTACGACCGGTTCCGGCGGCAGAGGTATCGTTTCCGGCGGTATTTCCACCGCAGGCTCCGTAAGTACCACCTCTTCTGTGGCCTGTGGCTCTTCTGACGGTGGCTCTTTCTTTATCTCTTCTTGAATTGGCTCTTCTGGTATTACGCTATAAAAGGAAAGAAAAATGTTTCTTTGATTGGATTGTGTAAAGTATCGTATGTGCAAAGTGTTACAGGGTGGTAGGTACAGTCAAAAAAAGAGATAAGTATGCAGGATCATCGGATATAGTTAAAGTTTAGTAAGAAACCGACGGATATTGTCGACTGAAATTTAATTTGATAAATGAGCTGTTTGTTTTCTATTAATAAAATAAAATTTTATTCGAGAACATCCACCGGTTTCTTCTTCAACTATATCCGACGATCCTGCATACTTATCTCTTTTGTTGACTGTAAATCACCGCGCAATATGTACCACGCGGGCCCAGTGCGGGTTGGTAGATGTCACATGTCTTCGAATGTTTGGTTGTAGGACATGTCGGTTTCCTCACGATGTTTTCCTTCACCGTTTTGAGAGCAGTGGTGATGAAATAATTTACTCAAAGTACTTATAGCGCCTATCTAGGTGCGAACCCAGGACCTACAACTCAAAGTCGGAGCCGTTACCACTGGGCCACTACTGCTCTAGTAGTCTAGTGGAACAATAATATTATTATTTTTTTTAATTTGGGTTTTTTTTCTACTCACTTCTCTTCTTCCACAACTTCTGGAGTTTCTTCTACAACCTCTTCTTCTATTGTTTCTGGTTCCGTCGGTGTCTCTGGTTCTTTGATTTCTTCTTTTATCTGTGACAAATGACGGAATTTACATGTTAAGTATTGTTTACAATTTTAGTTATTTATTTTTTGCTTGAGTATAGTTTTCACTGCATTCAGTTGGTATAATGGCGTGGCTATCTGACATATCGCTCATTAGGAGAAACATCGACGTAACAGCTACTTTTTTTTACGTCTTTGCTGTCCTAACGTAAATACGCGTTCTAAGTGCTTTGTCATACTTAACTCGTTTTTGGGAAAAAATATATTTACGTCGATGTTTCTCCAAATGAGCGATATGGCAAAAGATTTAACTTAAAGTTCTGTGTCTGGTAATTTTAATTACTTTGCAACCTAATATTGTATAGAATCAAGTTTTTCTATCTGAACAGACAGCTGTGCTGCTGGGGAGTTTGTTGCGCCATTTCTTCTTGCCAGTAAAAGCACTTGGAAGTGCTGAAGGGCGGGCGTGCCGGGTGACTGTCTTATGTAATATTGACTTTCGAAAAGTGCTGATTCTCAGTCTAATTTGAATAAATGACTTGATTTTGAAATAATTAAAAAAAAACTTTTTTAGAGGTTTTTATGCTAACAACTTATCAATATTTGGCGACAAATCTGAGGTCGATAATAAAATCAAGTCTTAAAATATGTTTTGTTGTTAGACCTGGTTTGAAGTCCTGAATTCTGGTTTCAGAAGACTATCGCCAGCTGAAAGTTTTGGGCGGGCAGATTCAAAATCGTTGGCGAGCCACCCAGTGGCCCGCGGGCCTGGGGTTTATTTTTTGACAAATAAATAAATAATTTAGGGGTTGGGCTTCCTTGTTCATCATCAGCCTACAGCAGTCCACTGCAGGACATAGGCCTCTCAGCACGCCATTCAGCTCGATTCTCTGCAACCCTCATCCAGCTGCTACCAGCCGCCCTGCGAAGATCGTCGCTCTACCTAGCCTGAGGGCGTCCTACCTTTTTGCCTATTCGCGGTCATCACTCAAGAACTTATCTACCCCAACGGTCATCGGTTCTACGGCTAATATGGCCGGCCAATTGCAACTTCAGCTTGCTTATTCTGTGAGCTATGTCGGCAACTTTCGTTGTCTGCCAGATCACCGCATTCTGGAGCAGAAGGCTGCTCCAGAATGCGGGCAAGGGCTAAAGATAGCCAAATTGTAATTACCTTCTGAACTTCCGGATGTATAATCTTAATTTCTGTGGTGGGGAACTTGACTTCCGGGAAGGCTACCTTGATCTCCATTTCCGGTGTCGTCTCCTTTGTTATTCTTGCTGCTTGCACGGGCGGGTGTTCAGGTTCCTAGGTTTAGAAAGTATTTGTTTTATTATGTAGAGGAACCGGGACCACCCTTATGTGCTGATGGTGATCACCGGGGTGGTTTTAGTGATGTAAAAATCCAATACTCCACGACCTCCCTCCCCAGAGGTCGGGTACCTTTTGAAGATTTCCCCCCAAAAACAAAAAAAAAGGTAGGGATGCGAAAATATGTCGATATATCAAAATCAAAGTCAAAGCATTTTATTTCAATTAAACCATTTACAGGCACTTTAGAATTGCCAGTTAGTCAGAAAGTTTAAGCTAGTTGTCCATTCCAAAACGTAGATCTCTATGGAGAAGAACGGGCAAGAAACTCCAAGGACACTCTTTTAAGTCAAGATATTGCAAAATCCTGGGTACATTATCCTTATTGCTACTATACACGAAAAAAATTAACCAGTTCGCTTAATTGCACCTTTGATACATAATTATTTAATAGATAATTGTTATTTACCGTATCGATGTCTTCCTGGAAAACTTCCTCTTCAATTGGCTCTGCTGTAATTTGTTCAGGTTCCATCTAAAATATTTAAATTCAATTAATTTTTTTGTGTGGGTGCAATGTCAAAAAGTAGGTTTCTTTTTTCTTATCAGAAGACAATGCATTCTAATTGAGTGAAAAAAGGAAATGGAGGGTTTTGCCCGACAGTGGGCAAGACTGATTTATTTATTGGAAAGAAGTTCTTCATCGTCGAATCGTCAAGTTAAAAATCGTTACGCCTACATGCAACTTTCTCTCTTCATTCTCTGTGATATAATAGAAAGAGACAGAGAGAGATAGTTTGCATGTTTTTCGAGGGTGCTAAAGCCGATAGTGACGTCAAAAAGAAAATTCAAGATGGCGGCTGCGAAACCTTTCAAATTTTTTGTCAAAGGCGCTAAAGCCGATAGTGAAGTCAAAATAAAAATCTAAGATGGCGACAACTTTATGAGAGCTTCCAAAAACTTATACTAGATGGCTCTGTATTAAAATCGCGTATTAAATTCTCACTCTAATCTACTTACTTTTATTTAATACGAGTGTGTGCGTGTAAGAATCGCGTAAGCAACTTCGTTCCTGGCGGGAATCCTTCGAACGCACACGTTTTTTTTTTATTTTAGAATTCAATACACGATGGTTTTTTTCAAAAAAGAACTAGTTCGATTCCAAGCCCAAAAACATAAAAAAAAAGATAGAAATGCTGCTTTTTCTCTGAAATCAAGCTCTCTCGTCCTTTTTACAAGCTTTTATTTAACTTGCAACATATGTAACTATGTTTGTTCGGGTGGACTCTTGCAACTCAATTGTGAAGCCAGATATTTATTTATTTAATCACTTACAACTATTATTACAGGTACAACCCAATACAATAGTGAAGCAAACCTATTTATAACAACTTATTTTCTAAAACTTATTACATATAATGTTATCCTTGTGAATTCACTCCGAGTACAAGCAAAGATATCTATCTCCAACAGATTGTTTCGAATAATTATCCTGTATTTTTTTTTTTGAGGAAATGAGACATCCGAGGTTTTCACTGCTGGGCGACGACGTCGCCCAGCAGTGAAAACCACGTAAGTGTTTATAACAAAATTTTACAGGAGGAAGAAAAAACTGTCTACTGAAAAAAAATGTATGAGTGGGGAAGATATTACCTTTTTTTTTAGATTTTATGCATTCCTTAGGAGTGGCTGATTCGAAAGTTTGCTAGAGTAATCTGTGCTTACCGAGTTTATTAACTTTAATATACAGATTGAATATTGAGGGGCTTGTGGCCATGTACTAACAGCCGCACGGGTCGATCGATCAGGTTAAGCTACGCTTGCCGCGGTTGGTGCGTGGATGGGTGACCATTTTTACATACCAAGCCTCCTCCGTGCCTCGGAAGGCACGTTAAGCCGTTGGTCCCGGCTGTCATTCGTGGATCTTTGACAGTCGTTACGGGTCGTCAGAAGTCCGAAAGTCTGACAACCAGTCTTACCAAGCGGTTTCGTATTATCCAGTAACTGGATTGTGGAGGTCAGATAGGCTGTCGCTCCATGTAAAATGCTGGTACTCGGCTGCATCCGGTAAGACCGGAAGCCGACCCCAACATATTTGGGAAAAGACTAGGCAGATGATGATACAGTCAACCTATCTGTTATCTGTTTAATTAATCTAGTCTGTATATTAAAGTTAAATTATATTGAAATCTTGAATCCATCTGTATCAATAAGTAGGCTATTAATATCTATACTTAGTCGTATTTAAAGTCGGTTAGAACATACCTTGATAATTTGTTCGTCGACTATGACAGGCGTATCCTCGGGAACAGAAGCGGATGTGACGTCAACATCATCTTTATTTGCCGCTTGCCCTGTTGGCTTCTCTGATGTTCTACAAAAAGTTATACGATTTACTTTGTCGCACATTTATTTTAGGAGATTGTCTTCTTTTATGTGTAAGTATATCAAATTATCAATGTCTCTGAATGCATAGACAACATCTGCCTCATTCTCTACTAGCTGCGCCCCACGGTTTCACCCGCATAAGTTTCGATCACGTGGGAATATCGAGATAAAAACGATCCTATGTCCTTTCCCGAGACTCAAACTATCTCTATACCAAATTTCATCTAAATCTGTTCTGTGGTTGAGGCGTGAAAAGGTAACATACAGACGGACAGACAGAAAGAGATACTTTCGAATTTATAATATTAGTATTAGTATGGATGTCGAAAGTTGGCATATGGACATATGGCAAATAGTTTAATTTAAAGTTCTGTGTCTCAAACTCAAAGCGTTTATTTCAAACTAGCTGCGCCCCGCGGTTTCACCCGCGTAAATGTCGATTCCGTGGGAAAATCGGGATAAAAAGTAGCCTATATGTCGATCCAGGGCGTCAGCTACCTCCATACAAAATTTTATCAAAATTGGTCCAGCCGTTTGAGCGTGAAGAAGTACAAACATATAGACACACAACCACACTCACGAACTTTCGCCTTTATAATATTAGTGTGACGAACCAATTACAGGCACTTTGAAATTGTCAAGAGGTCGGTCATTCAGAAAGATGAAGCTTCATAACTTTACATCTATGTATAAAAAACTTTTTTACAAAAAAAACAACCGACTTCCAAAAGAAAAACACTACAAAGTGAAAAATAACTTTAATTTCGGAAGTCGGTGTCGTTGGTTCCACATTTTCGTTTTTTTGACACCGACTTCCGAAATTAAAGTTATTTTTCACTTTGTAGTGTTTTTCTTTTGGAAGTCGGTTGTTTTTTTTGTAAAAAAGTTTTTATTTTTCGCTTTTTAGTTGTACCTACCCCATACAAATTCATATAACACTACTTGCTAGTGACAGGAAGATAAACATCATCAATACAAACTAAGTGGAAAACAAATGTATTGTTGACGCTAATTCCAAAACTACCCAAGCAAAGTTCATAAAATTTATATGGGACCACCTCTGCAGCATACCTTATTCATTAATTAGACTAGATGCTGATAATCCTGGCTGCAGCATCAGGCCAAACTTATGTCAACATTGCATTGAACTTAAAATTTAGTCCTGTTTAAAATGAGCCCAAACACGACTACGGTGCTGTAATTTCAAGGTTTGTACTTTTTCTGATGCTCCTGGCTTCAGCATCAGGTCTCTATGTACTTCGGTGTTCCTCATTAACATTACGTTTATCCACACATCGAGCCCTTTTCAATGAGCCTAAACACGATATATCTGCTGTTAGGTGTCGAGGAGTTAGGTACTCTGCAGACTATCCTGACTGCAGCATCAGGTCATGACTTGATGATCATGAGACCAAATGTGGCAAATGCCCAATCAAATATCAAAACAATTTACTAAAACAGTCCTTGCCTGTTCGAGTAACTTCTTACTGTTAAGGAGTTGTACCTTCCATCATCAGCGCAGCTACCTGAGATGGTGACAACCATACGCAAATACACAAGATACTTCATAAAATATGCGAAAAACCATAAGTAAGCCTATAAAATTTGAGGGTTGCCCTCGATTTCTCTAAGATCCCATCATCAGATCCTAACTTGGTGACAATGGGACCACCTCAGAACTATCTACTTTCGAACAAAAAAAGAATTTTGAAAATCTGTCGACAATTGGCGGAGTAATCGATGAACAAACATACAAAAAAAAAAAAAAAAAAAAAACATACAAACAGCCGAACATAGTACCTCCTCCTTTTTGTGAAGTCGGTAATAAAAGGAGAACTGACTGACTGACATATCAACGCACAGCCCAAACCGCTGGGTCTAGAGATTCCAAATTTGGCACGTACGTTCCTTATGAGGTCTAGGGGTGCACTAAGGAAGGATTTTTCAAAATTCATCCCCTAAGGGGGTGAATGGGGGGGGTGAAATTTCACGCGGACGAAGTCGCGGGAAGAAGCTAGTATTGTATATAAGCAAGTTCTTCTAACTGAACAGACAGCTGTGCTGCTGGGGAGTTTGTTGCGCCACTTCTTCTGCCCAGCGAGTGGTGAAGGGCGGGCGTTTTGGGCGACTGTCTTACGTAATTTTGACGTTCGAAAAATGCTGATTCTCAGCCTAATTTGAATATATGTCTTTTGATTTGATTTCTTTTGGCGCCTTTCACTAACCTGCTAACTTGTTTATGCATAGCCGAGACGGGCGGTATGTGTATATCAATGTCTCTGAATGCATAGACATCCTCTGCCTTGATCTCTATGTCGTCTATGTCTAAAGATGGCGCCTGCGTCGATGGTTGCGCAGACGTCGATAGAACGGGTGGTGTGTTGGCTGCAAAAGAAATAGTTTGATATAGAAAATGTTTGTATTTATTGGCCGTACTTGATAGATTTTCCTCCGTGCTTCGAAAAGCACGTTAAGCCGTTGGTCCCGGCTGTCATTCGTGGATCTTTGACATTCGTTATGGGTCGTCAGAAGCCCGAAAGTCTGACAACCAGTCTTACCAAGCGATTTCGTATTACCCAGTAACTGGGTTCTGGTGGTCAGATAGGCAGTCGCTTCGAGTATTTTACATTCTCGTATTCAGCTGCATCCGGTTAGACTGGAAGCCGACCCCAACATAGTTGGGAAAAGGCTAGACAGATGGTGATCTATTTTTGCCACTATATTTTCATATTAGAGCGACATTTTTAAACATAAAAATACAGCCTATGCAGCCAATTTATATTGAAAAAATTTATATTGAAAAAATTCCTTACGAAATCAATATAGGTAGGAAGAGTGAGAAATTCAAATTTTCTTATGTTTTTTGCATTTTGCAGCACAGTGTCAAGTTGTAAATTTCGTCGGTGTGAAAGTCGCGGGCTACCTAGCCCCAATAAGATTGAATTTGGTTTGGCAAGTCCAAACCAAATGCAACCTTACGTACGTTAAAATAAAGCAGTATTTACCTTTAAGTTGCTGTTCAATTTGTACCAGTTGGCTCTTTATATGCTCGATGGCAGCATGCTTGCTCTCGTGTTGGCTCGTACCAGAAGCCGACTTCTCTAGCAGCATCGAAAGTGTTGGGGCGGTTACTGATGGAGATACCGTTTCTGTGACGAAAGACAGGTTTTTTTTTTAAAATACAAGGTGGGGCAAAAGTAATGTCATAATGTGAATGTGCCATCTTATTAAACCGTCTTCAGAAAAAAGGGGAGGCTCTCTATTCGGAAGTATTTTTAAAAATGTTTGTTACCTCTGGACTTCGTTATTTATAAACCGATTTGAAAATTCTATAATATAGGGGATTGAAGATTTTTTGAAGACATACCTACTTGTCCAGCATTTTGATATTTTTTTCAAAATGGCGGTAACGTATGAATACAATATAAAAAGATATTATAAATGTGAAAGTAAGTTTGTTTGTTACCTTTTCACGCCTAAACCAATGAACCGATCATCCTGAAATTTTGCATATACGGTGTCAGGTGTACAGAAACGGACATAGAGTACCTTTCATCCCGAAAAAAGTGCTGTTGCCGAGGAAAACAACAATAACGTTATTATGATAATAGATGGCGCCACGTGTCTATTGAACTTTGTCACATTATTTAATTTTGAAGCTGTACGAAGTTCGCCGGGTCAGTTAGTTCATAATAAATTCAAAAACAATCACAAATGCGCATCAAATCAGTGGTTGTTTGACTGATAAATTTATTTTCACTTTGGACGTATTTCACCAAACTTTTATACCCAGAATAAGTCTTATCCTGAGAATAAATTTTGAATGATTGACAGTTTTCCCATACTAGAACTGTCAGACGTCAATTTTATTCCACGGATAAAAGTTATCTGACTTTGGTAAGATCAGCCCTAAATGTCATAAATTTTACACCTTTAACGGCTGATTTTTCCAACGCCAGATAATTTTATCCGAGGAATAGTTTTGAATTTTTGACAGTTCTCCCATACAGAATCTGTCCGACGTCAATTTTATTCTACGAAAAAAAAAATATCTGTCGATTGAAAAATCAGCCCTAAATAAACAGAGCCCATATTTTTTTTCATTTCCAACCAAATGGCAGCGAATTCACGTTATGACAGTACTTTTGCCCCACCTTATGCAAGAAAGAAGATGAGTTGAAGATAGAGCCATCATATTGCCGCCTCTGAGGTTTATCCTAGTACAGACATCTAACGTTATTATACCTTTGTAAATAATTTCTAAGACTTTATGTAATAATTTTACCAATTTTAATACTGAATAAAACATTATTATTATTATTTATTCATTTTTAACCTACAAACTATGTATACTATTTTATTTGGCTTTTCGTTTAATTTCATTACACCTCGCCGGTCGCTGTCTGCGTGTGGTCACACAGACCGCAGCCTCTTAATCATAATCAGCCTATAATGTTCCCACTGCTGGGACATAAGCCTCCTCTCTGTGAGAGGGAGTGGGCCGTGAACCACCACGCGGGCCCAGCGCGGGTAGGTAAATGTCACAAGTCTAGGAATTTTTGGTTCTAGGTCATGCCAGTTTCCTCACGATGTTTTCCTTCACCGTTTTGAGAGCAGTGGTGATGAAATAGTTTACATAAAGTAAAGCGCCTGTCTGGGTTCGAACCTGCGACCTACAACTCGTAAATCGCGTCCTTTACCACTGGGCCACCACTGCTCACACCGCACCGCAGCCTAATAAGTTATTTCGTGAACCCTTCGTGTTCATCACACTACACTATGGTCTGACATCTTCCATAGAGTAAGCAATTCTCGCGGCGGAATTTTATCGTGCACTGGATTTTCAACTCTCCGTGTTGAGCTCAGCATTGATAATCCAACAGAGCGCATTCCAGTGCGTCAAAAAACATACTGTTGGATTTTCAACTTTCTAGCGCTGAGATTTGAAAATCCAGTAAAAATATCTGGGCTAATGGTCTACTTACCCACACAGTTGGCGGGGTGCGAGATGTGCTGCGGTGTCGTGACCACAGGAGAAGACTTGAGGAGTGACGTCAGAAGCGGGGAGGCAGGGGGCGCGGGCGTGGAGGCTGTAAGAAAACATGACATTGACATTATACAGAGTGAAGGTACAGGGCCCGTGGCTAAGTAATAACAGCCGCACAGATCGATCGATCAGGTTAAGCTACGCTAGCCGCGGTTAGTGCGTGGATGGGTGACCAAGTGTACATACCGAGACGAGACCCCTCCGTGCTTCGAAAAACACGTTAAGCCGTTGGTCCCGGCTGTCATTCGTGTATCTTTGACAGTCGTTATGGGTCATCTGAAGCCCGAAAGTCTGACAACCAGGGGGTGTAGTATAAACTCAACTCATAGCATTTATTTCAAATAAACCAATTACAGGCACTTTTGAATTGTCAAGGGGTCGGTCAGTCAGAAAGATGAAGCTAGTTGCCCATTCCAAAGCGTAGGTACCTATGGAGAAGAAGGGGCAAGAAACTCCATGGACACTCTTTTGAAGTGAAACTTCTTTACGCACGCTTGACTTGGGGAGTAAGCTGGCGAACGCGTGACGTAATCGTTACGAAAAGTGTGATCGGGCGAGGCGAACGGGAGTTGAGTGGGGGATATAAGCAAGAGACAGCAGTGCGCGCGCACATTTTCTTTCTCTCTTCCTCTCATAGCCAAATACGTTCCGTATATCTAAGAAGAAGTTTCACTTCAGTCGTGTGGTCATAAGCACACTCGTTTTTTTTAATCAAAATATTGTACGTATTACCCAGTAACTGGGTTGTGGAGGTCAGATAGGCAGTCGCTCCTATAAAATACCGGTATTCAGCTGCATCCGGTTAGACTGGAAGCCGACCCCAACATAGAAAAAGGCTAGGCAGATGATGAATCACTTACCATTACTAGGAGTCGGCTGTTGCTGACTAGGGCTATTCAGCATCGGTTTCCACGCCCTATCGGCTCTCGCTCTTCTTTCGTCTCTCTCTTTCAACCAGGCGGCCCGCCTCGCTGCCTCTCGCTCCCTCGCGCGGTTCCTCGCTTCTATTGCCGTCCATACTTCGCGTAACCGATCTTCTGTTGTTGCTGGGTTACGTGCTTCTGTTATATCGTTCTGTGTAAAAAGATCAAATCATCCATACTAATATTATAAATTATTTTTAGACATATAATAGCAAGGCTATTAGCTTTTTATATAAACACAGACATAAGTATTATGTCGAAGTCTTGTATTATTAACACCGCAACAGTTAGTAATAATACTAATAATAAGGTGGTTTGCCTGAATGAATGTAGCCCAAATGCTATAAATAATTATACAAATTGTACGAAGGAGGATCCACTTCCCTCACGCACCATGAGCTCACTGCCTGCTGATGACAATGAAGTCTTGGGATTAACTCCGGATAATCATTTAAACTAGTTTGTAAGACAACAGAAGGTACCAGTAATAATATTCTTTTACATAACAACAACAAGGTGTCTTCTTGCTCTAAAATAAGTAAATGTCAAAAAGGAGATCAGCAGAATGCCTTGATATTATTTCATCAAAATATTCAAGGTATGTCTTCCAAATTATTAGAAATTGAAATGTTTTTAGAAAAAACAAAGTATGACATTGTTTGTTGTACTGAACATTGGTTAAAGGATTACCAAATGTTAATTAATTATGAGAACTATAGTGTGGGCAGTTGTTTTAACCGTAAATCTATGCAGCGTGGAGGTTCTCTAATCTTAATAAAAAATTGTTTAAAATCCAAGCAACGAAATGACATAGTAGGTTTATCAATTGAACATTGCATCGAACTGTCCTGTGTTGAGCTAGATAAGCATGTTGTAGTGTGCGTTTACAGACCCCCTAATTATCAGAACTTTTCTGTATTTGAGTCAATAATGGAAGATGTCTTAGCGAAACTTGCATCCAATAACAAAGCGGCAATTATTTGTGGTGACTTTAATATTAATATTTTGGAAAATAATGCAAATAGCAGTAGATTATTAAGCCTTTTCAAATCGTTCAATTTATCTAATGTTTTTACAGAACCTACTAGAATAACTCCAACTTCTGCTACTTGTATCGATAATGTTTTTTGCGATTGTGATTATTTAGATAAAGCCATCGTAAATTATCTGCCGTCTGATCATAGTGGACAAACGGTAACTTTTAAGTTTAAAACACCTTTGCAAAAAGTGCAAATACAATTTAGACCAATAACGACTGGTAAACTAATTAGATTCAATAGTACCCTAAATAATAAGTTAAATGAGTTGAGTCATGATATGGATGATGCAAATAAATTGTACGAGGATTTCTTTTCAGTAGTTCACACTCAATTCAATAAAACTTTTGAAAAGAAAACGAAAAACATTTGCCCTAATTTTATATTTAGTGACTGGGCAACTAAAGGTATTAGGATAAGTAGGGAAAGACTGTTCGAGCTGTATGGCCTTAAGCCTTATATCAATACTGAAACTTTCAGCAAGTATGTTGCTACATATTCCAAAATGTTTAGAAACACATGCAAAATAGCCAAAGCTCTGTACATTAGCAACAAAATCAAGTCAGCAGAAAATAAAATAAAAACAGTTTGGAAAATTATAAATAACGAAACTAGTAGGAATAAAAAACGAAACACCGATTACACGTTGGAGACTTCACGTGGTGCCCTAAGCTCTAACTTAGAAGTAGCTCAAGAATTTGCAAATTTCTTTACTAATATACCATCAAAAACGACGGAAGCCTTAAATTCCTCACCCGACGTATCAATGGATCTATTAAGAGCGAACGTTCAAGCCTGCCCGGTTGAATTTCAATTTAAACATATTAACCCCGTAGTAGTAATTAAAGCTTTTAAGCAAATTAAGATCAAATTGACCGAAGATCTTTGGGGAATGTCCATTAAAGTCTGTACCTCCATAATTGAGACTATTGCGCCTTACTTAGCCTTAGTATTTAATTCGTGTGTTGATCAAGGAGTCTTCCCCGATTTAATGAAATACAGTAAGGTAATACCACTTTACAAATCCGGGGACAGTAAAGACACCAATAATTATAGACCCGTATCCGTGTTGCCGGTTTTCAGCAAGGTGTTTGAAAAGATAATGCTTAATCAAATGCTCAATCATTTTAACACGAATAAAATCCTTCACGATCAACAGTATGGTTTCACCAAAGGACGTTGTACGACCGACGCCGGTGTAACCTTATTAAAACACATTTTTAACGCGTGGGAAGAGGCTCAAGACGCCATAGGAATCTTTTGTGACCTCTCCAAGGCATTTGATTGCGTCGATCACGAAACCTTGCTTTTGAAACTTGGGCATTACGGACTTGGAAAACTTGCACTCAGTTTAGTTAGTTCTTATTTAAATGATAGACAACAGCAAGTTCAAATAAATGGTGTCAATTCACATGGTTTAACAGTAAAAATGGGTGTGCCACAAGGCTCGATATTGGGTCCTTTCCTATTTTTAGTCTATATTAATGATCTACTCCATTTATTAAATAATCAACCACAAATGGTGTTATTTGCTGATGACACTTCCTTAATTTTTAAGGTAAATAGACGTGCTACAAATTTTGACGACGTAAATAACGCCCTAATGCAGGTCCAAAATTGGTTTACTGCTAATAATTTAGTATTAAATGGAAATAAAACTAAGTGCATAAGATTTTCTTTACCAAATGTCAAAGGTAGTGATTATGAGATTATATTGAATCAAGAGAAACTAGAATCCGTCAATTTACTGATATAGATACCGCGAGACTAGTCTATTTTAGTTACTTTCATAGTATCATGTCTTACGGTATTTTACTTTGGGGACGGGCTGCAGACATCGATTCTATTTTTATTCTGCAGAAAAGAGCCATCAGAGCCATATATAATCTCCGCAGGCGTGATTCTCTAAGGGAACTGTTTAAGGAAATTAACATCATGACGGTGCCTTGTCAATATATCTACGAAAACATCATGTATGTAAGGAAAAATTTACATCTTTTTAACAAAAGAGGTGAAAGACATAATTATAGTACTAGAAATAGGGACCTATTAGTTCAACCAGGTTTCAGACTGGCTAAAGTAGACTCATCTTTTATGGGGTACTGTTTAAAATGTTATAATAAAATACCTCCCCACATTCTTCAACTGAATGAGACAAAATTCAAGTCTTGTATAAAACGCACACTATGCAGGCAGGCATATTATAAGTTAGGGGATTACATCGCGGATAAAAATGCCTGGCTCATTGCTGGTCCTGCTCCACAACCACAACTAATTGATTAACACATGAAAATACTGTTGGAGCTGCTGAAGATTGTAAGACTATCTTTGCATTGTATAAACTCAATTTTCTTTGTATTGTATAATTGCATAGCACAGATGTGAGTTCTATGTACTATAGTGCTACCATTTACCGGGTAATATGTCTTTCATTGACTTGAATGAGCCCTGGCGGCTGATAGTATGTCATGCTCACACAAATGTCTCGCTGACGGTGGCGTGTGTGTTGGATCATTTAGCTCCCTTCAAAATGGTTGAGCTGAATGGTGCTGATCTATGCGTCATGTTCGTGAACGGGCGCCGTCAGTTGGGGCTGGTCATCACTCAGCTGCCTCGGCTTATTTTGAATTATTTTATTTTGAATTGTTGTTTTGTTACTATTTGCTGTACCTACTCTGGACGCTTTTAACGCGTAGTAAGTTTCTTTTTTTACATCGTTCTCACATAATTATAAATTCAAAATAAATGATGTAACTAATATTTTTGTAAAACTATAATTTAAAAGAGTGTCCATGGAGTTTCTTGCCCGTTCTTCTCCATAGGTACCTACGCTTTGGAATGGGCAACTAGCTTCATATTTTCTGACTGACCGACTTCTTGACAATTCAAAAGTGCCTGTAAATGGTTTAATTGAAATAAATGCTTTGAGTTTGAGTTTGAGTTTGATTCGAAAGTAACTATCCGTCTGTCCTTTTCAAACTCAAAGCATGTTCCAAATAAACCAATTACAGGCACTTTTGAATTGTCATGGGTCGGTCAGTCAGAAAGATGAAGCTAGTTGCCCATTCTTAAGCGTAGAAGGAAGAACCTATGGAGAAGAACGGGCAAGAAACTCTACGGACACTCTTTTAAATCATAAAATTGTTACAAAAATATTGGTTTCATCATTCATATTGAAATTAAACATGAAGAAACTCACTTGATCACTTTAAACGTCCATCGTAACAAAGCCCTGCACGCGAATTTGCTGTCTCGCAGTGTGCGAAAACGTAAACTTCGTTTTGGAAGGGGTGACTAGAATCAATTCTATTTTTTTGTAAATTATGACATTCAAAAGTGCCTTTTATGTGCCTAATTCAAATAAATTATTTGACTTTGTGTGTGTTAACTATGAAGATACCTAGAATTCGGTGTTGCCAGTGCGCTCAGAAAAGTAATCATTATCAGTAACAGATACTCTGTGGTATTTGTTACCCAGTATGAGTGCTGCTGGGTTAAAGAATTAAAAAACATGAAGTTAACCTACCTTTAATTGTTCATACTGCTGGTTCATTTCAACCAGCGTCTTCTGTATCTCCCCAATGCGCTCCTGCGTCAACCGTTTGAGTATACTCTCTTGTGGCGTCTCCACGGCTCCCTCAGAACTACGCTTCTTACGCTTTGGTGTTTCCACATGTTCGAGTAGGGCTCCATATTGCGCTGCACAGCTGGAAATTATTATTAGAAAGAATAAAATATATTTTACTAGCTGCGCCCTGCGGCTTCACCCGCATAAGTTTCGATCCCCTGGGAATATTGGGATAATAACTTTCCTATGTCCTGTCCCGGGACTCAAACTATCTCTATACAAAAATTTCATCTATATCGGTTCAGCGGTTTAAGTGTGAAGAGATAACAGACAGACAGACAGGCACACTTTCGCATATAAGATATTAGTGTGGATTTGAGACACACACAGGAAATAGAAACGATATAAAACCACATTAAATGTAACGATATCATGAAAACAATAAAAATAGACATATAGCAGTAGCAGTATTTGTCACAGCGGTGATTTCAAGTAATTTTTTTTAACTGTGGCCGTAAATAACTCTTTGTCTAAGTCAACAATAAGCCTAGAACCTCACACAAACTAGCAGGACTTGAAAATACTACACTTATAACAAATTTTATAAGAAATAACGAAAAAGCAGAAAATTTCACAATAATTTTTGGTTATCATAATAACAACAACAAAAATCGTTCCAAAACACCAACCTCTTTTGTGAATACCAGTCTGGTGGTCTATTTGGTTCCCCAATCGTTTTTAGAGCACGCGAAACTGACATCCAATTCTGATCTCCGCTCCTTACGACAGCAGAAGCCAAACATAGCTGCTCTCTCACATTCCAAGTGTCTAACGGTACCCTTTTTAGCTGCAAACGCTCCTGTATCGAACTCATTTGACCGTTACTTTGCACTTACGTGATAAATAAAACTATAATGTATATTTAATGCTAAATTTTCAGTTAATTTTGTTTGTTTTTGATCGAATTATAACAAATCACAAAGAAATGAGCTTTGTTGTGTATACAATTTGACATTGTCATTTTGACAATAACGCGGTCACAGATAAAAATAGCGTTGTTGTGTTTCCAGATTAAAAATAGTAAAACTAATACCAGATGAAAAAAAAAAGCTTGAGGCAAAATGAGGTATATTTATTTTTTACTCTTTCTTTACATAAATAATTACTAATTAAATATGCTTCTAGGCAAGAAGGGATTCCCATAAACCGGTTGAACTCACTTATAACTCGCCTTTTACATACCCAAAGTATTTTATCCGTATTTCTATAACTAATGGTCTAAGAAAGGAGATAGTTTTTTTGGACCCACTGTATTGTAAGTTGTAACGTCTATTAATCGTATTATACTTAATTCTATTATTTGTTGTTATAGCGGCCATAGTAGTACACACTGCGACAATTTCAAGTGTCTATTACGGTTGAACAAATCGGTACAGCCCTGTGACAGACGGACGGACAGACAGCGTAGCAGATTAGGTTCAGTCCGGTTGGCACCCTTTGGGTACTGGGGGCTTACCATGACCTTTTACAGAAACGTTCAATTTCCAGTCAGTTCAAATGCAGGCCTACTTCTGCCCTGCTAATAATCGTACTATGAGAGTAATAAAAGTTAACGACTATTGAACGAAGTTCACCAAAGTTGAATGGTAATGCTTGTCTGTGGCCTGCTTTAATGCTATTGTCTTTTTAATAGGCATCGTTCAAAAATTTAAATCTAAGTCTATTTTCATATTACCGGTTTTTTTTTAATAATAGAAACTTGATTTTCTTGGGTATATACATATTTTAACTATGATTATGTATAACAAGTTACCTTGATACATTATCTAAAAGCACTATAAAGCTCAATTTCACGGTCAAAACAACTTTGTATCTTTGAAAGACTCAACGTGATTTTGAACGTGTGTGGATAATTCATGCAACAATTAAAAAAAATTTTGCGCGCCAAATAAATTATATTATACCTAAAAAAAATAACCGTATTATCATTAAAATGATCGATTTTTTTAATAAAGTTTAACCGGGATCACGAAATCGTAATAAAAAGAAAATGTTTTGATAATGCACTCAATTGATTCAATATTCCAGATGTCGTCAGCGTAATAAATACGTGTATTGAAACGTATTTAACGACTTAATATATAAAAAAATAATATATACCTAATTACAGTTCGGTGGAAACCAAAACTAAGTAGAAAAATTTACCATTGACGCTGCAGTAGGTCCTCCTGTGTTTAATCCCATTTTTATATTTGCTTACTCTCGCGTAAAGTAGTTTAAAAATCACAGTGAAACGGATTGCAGTTTTTGGTTTCTTGTCAGTTTGACTAGTGTTGTTACTCAGTCATTTGCTACATACTAGTACTTCTGTGATTAACGGTCAGGCACTCGATTGACCCGATCACAGAACATAATTATACAGGGTTATTTTTCAAAGACCAGCCAAATTTAAGGGTGCGGTACAGACCATCACAACTGAACAACTTTCTCCATGGGACCAATATCGTAATCGCGAATAAAAATTCAGCCGTCCCATACGTTTAAGTCGAGTACCTATTGAAGTTTTCTATGGGACAGTTGATAAATTTTTCGCGATTTCGATATTGGTCCCATAGAGAAAGTTCTTCAGTTTTATAGTCTGTACCTGTACCACTCCCTTAAATTTGGCTGGTCTTTGAAAAATAACCCTGTATACTCGTCCCGATTATGTAGTTCGAAAAGTTGAATATAAGATATCATATCTTATATCTTAGATATGTACAGACGCCAGCACATCAACCTACTACAATCTGTCAGATTTCTGTAATAGATTTTCAACTTTATCGCTACAGCATAAGGTTCAATGTTGATTGGGAAAATTTGACAGTTAGGTGTAGGTTGATGTGCTGGCGTCTGTACTACCTCCCTCCAGTACCTACCTCAAATTCATACCTAGCAGCTTCGTATATTTGAAACGCACACAAAAAAAATCGAAAGATCAAATCGAGAGAAAATTAACTCCAGACTTTATTTTATTTAGAGTAACGAGTTACATATAATCAAGCCTCAGCACTATCTGACACTGTCAGAAAGACAAGTGTCAAGACTGTCAAGTGACAACAACATTTCAATTTCATTAATTTATTTATTCCGTTTATTTCAAATTGCATGAAATTGATATTTCTGTTTGCCCGTGTGTAATTGAAGGATTTTAATGAACATGGAATCTTCAAGACGGTACAGCATTTACTCCAGGCAATGTTTGAGGACATTGTTCGCGTTTGGCTGTTGTGCACATGTAGAGATCTTGGACATGGTATCAAGATGAGAAGTGGAGCGACCTGCATAATTTTAGATGAAATACTACGCCCCTAAGACGACCCACGGACTCTTATTTACTTTTATGTCGTCTGACGTTGAAATTGATATCCTACATGAAGTAATAAAAATATTTTGAAAATTATGTGATTTTTGATTTCATAAACCGTTAACCGTACACTACCTAATTCCTACTATTTATTACTGAACAGTGCACTATTTTACTAAATTATAAAACCGAGACCGAACTACTCACTAAACGATAGCTCTTTTAGTTTGTTTTAGGGTGTGATCCAAAGAGTTTAATAATAATACGGGAGGTATGATCGTATTTCTCAGTAGGTATTCCCGTTAGACGAAATTTAACTATTATTACGGTACCACTATAATCACATCTAGGGAACATAAACATGCGGCTTTTAAGCCACTGTGACTGAATTAAAATTGTGCATTGAGTGAGTGGCGTGGGTAGCGTGTAGCTTCGCCCTTTCGATGCGGCTGGCTATAGTCCTGCGACATTCTGGAAGCGCGATGCCAGTCAGTGGATACAGCAATCGCAACGGGGTCGGTTTTAAGCAACCAGTAATAATCATTAATGTCTCATTTAGAGCTGTATCCACTAACTTAGCGTGGGCTGATTGGTCCCATACTGGACAGGCCTGCGGAGACACAAAGCGCCATTCCAGTTGTTCGCTGGACTTGAGCAGATGCGCCCCATCTGGTGGATGTTAGGCGACGGAGTATAAGTGATTTCTGGTAGGTATGCACTTTCTGTTTTTCGCAGTTTCTCCGGAAGTTAGGGGACCTATCCAAAGTGATGCCAAGATACTTTGGGTGAGTACTGTGGATGATTGGAACCCCTTGACATGAGATATTCAGTGTTCGACCCGCTTTTCTGTTACGAAGGTGCAATGCGCAAGACTGCGTTTTAGAGGGATTTAGTTTCAGGGCGTTCTCAGCATAATAATGGCCGAGATCTGAGAGGGCGCTAGAAAGGTTGTTTTCAATCTCCTCAAAGTCATTGGCTTGGCAAGTTAATGCCATTGCCAGGTCGTCTGCGTACAGAAAGCGGATTGTGTTTAGGCTCACCGGTTGACCATTAGTGTAGGTAGATGTTAAGCAGCATAGGGGTACACTGATTGCATTAGTTACTTAATTACTATGTGTGATCACTATTATTTTATTTTTAGTACTAGGTCAAATAAGAAAAACATTAATTCATAAATTCCCTTTATTTATTTCAAAAGGGTTATTTATTTCCTTCTTTATTCTCTTCTTCTTTTCGATATTCACTCTTCAAATATTTCGTGCTCGTCACACATCTACAAAATGAGAGCTTATAATAAAAATTAGTGTTGTATATTGGGCACTGAATTACAAAACAATGTTGAATAAGTTGCTCTAGTAGTAACTTATTCAAGACGGGTTATTTTGATTATATTATATATTATATTTTGCTCGTGTCTTTCTTCGCCGGTGTGTACATACATGGGGGTGGTTTGTGTGAAGGTGATATTCATAAAACAGACCAGTCGGAGGACACTAGCATGCAAGCTTCTTGTATTACGGGTTTAACGCACTTTCGGCGCCATGAGTTTTATAAGTATTACCGTCTTTAGACGCGGCCGGCGCAGCCATGGTCGGTGGGCAAGTCAGCTTAGTCTCTTCTGGGATGGCAAAGCTTCTGTGATGCCTCTAGTATTGTAGGTGACTCTTGACGGTTTTAGTTTCAAGTGAAATAAGTCAACTACTCTAGATTGTAATAAGCTTTGTGACTGTATCTCGAAAGTATGTGTAAGTTATAATTTTACTTACAATTATGATGGTAGAAAATGCCTATGGCATTAAGTCCGCCTCTGTACATTTGTGCTTAAAGTATTAAATAAATAAATATGATTTTTTTGTGAGAGTAAATAAAATGACAATAATGCAATTTTCGTTTTAGTACCTATTTCCTCCGGACTGTGGAATGTGTTATTATTATTATTTGGTTAGACACACTAGCTGACGCGCGTGTGTATCAATTAACTTGAATAGCGCCATCCACGAAGACGCGTTCCACTCTTCTTCCAATCGCTTACAGTACAAGTGTGCAACGTTCCGGTAGTGTTTTAGTTTTGTCGATACACAGTAATTACTTATTAGTGGCTAATTAGTGTGTATCAAAAAACTAAAACACTAGCGGAATTAACTAGCGATAACCACTAGCGATTAGTAAGAAGAGGGCGTGTCTTCGTGGATGGCACTATCTCTATTCATCTGTCCGTCGATTCTTGAAGCAGTTCAGTGTGCGTTAACCGATTCCGTGCGGATGGCGCCGTAGAGGCGACCCTAGACCCACCTAGACTAGAGTCAAGAGAAAGTCCATTAAAAAAAAAAAAGTTTAAAAACTAAAACCCGACTACTGAAAAGGATGAAACAAGAAAGTACATTCCCGTGGTCGCATGCCGCTGTACTAACATACTAAGGTATGGTAGCATGCGACCACGGGAAGGTACAGACGCCAGCACATCAACCTACTACAATCTGTCAGATTTCTGTAATAGATTTTCAACTTTATCGCTAAAGCATAAGGTTCAATGTTGATTGGGAAAATTTGACAGTTAGGTGTAGGTTGATGTGCTGGCGTCTGTACTTTCTTGTTTCATCCTTTTCAGTAGTCGGGTTTTAGTTTTGAAACTTTTTTTTATTTGTTTTAGGGCTTATTTCAGTAATTTTGGAATGTGCTAATTAAGCCCTTTTATTTGATATCCAACACGGCATAATTAAAAAAAAATCTATGTCATGACCATTACCGCTAGAGGGCGCCATATTCAATTTAATGTGACATCACAAAGCCTATAACCAGCGGCTGATCAAGACGCTTCCAACGATACCTCATTTCATTGCGTAAATTAATATATATTTTTAAGAATTTACGGGACATAGCCGACTATAAATTAATTAAACAGGTTTACTTGGCTTTGTGTCAATCTATTCTTACATACTGCATAACTTCTTGGGGTGGTGCCGCAAAATCAACTTTACTACTGCTAGAACGTGCTCAAAGAGCAATTCTAAAAGTCGCCACTCGTCGCCCTTTCAGATTTCCCACACACCAGCTTTATATGGCATGCAAGGTACTAACAGTTCGACAACTTTTTGTTCTAAGTATAGTTTTACTACAACACACTGAACTAGATTTTAAACCTTTACCTGCAGACAAGAGAAGAAAGGATTTGGTTTGCACGAACCCTCAGACTAAACATGCTTTTTCAAAAAGATTTTACTTATTTCTAGGACCTTTCTTATATAATAAATTTAACAAATTGCTTAAGATTTATAATGTAAGTTATAATAGGTGTAGTATAATGTTATTCGATTATTTAGCTAAACTAAATTACTCGGACACGGAAAAACTATTAGAGGTGCTGAACTAAAGCAGCTTAACTGTAGTTACCTAACCTAATATTATAATATTATTTTAGAATAATTTTAGTTATAGATATAAATACATCCCATAAGCCTAGTTTGTAATAAGGTTACGCAAAATATTGTATCTGCTTAGATAATGAAAATATAATATGTTAATTTAATTCATTGACTGTCCTATTTAACAAGTTCTTTCGTAGAGAGATGGCCTGAAACACAGGTTTAAATAAACCTAGATCAGGCAACGCACTACATTACCTTCAGAGTAAAAATTTTTGACTGTAATCTCATATTTGTCATACCATAGTTTATATCCAAATTATTCCAATCCTATTATAGGCCTAGATTAATATACACTACTGAACCAAATGTACACTTTTTGTAAACTTATTATTTCAATAAATTTTTATTATTATTATTATTATTTATTATTATTTGTCAAATTCTGACAAGCAATTTAGAAGTTATGAGTGAACAGATGAACATACATACCTACATACATACCGGTCAAAATCATATCCCTCCTTTTTGCTTCGCCGTAGTCGGGTAAAAAGGAATACCTCCATGGGAAGAAGACGTGATGTGTGTGCGCATGTAGTTTTTATAGGAATGTAATTCAATAAAATAAAACACTTTATTCATCTATGATAATGTATTTCACTTAAGTTTTACATCATACAACCAACTGAACGCAACATAATCGACAAATACTATATATTTAATGTGTTACATTTGGAGACTGAATATAAACGTTCTTTCACATCTATTATACAATAAGTCACGTCCTTTAAATACCACAGAAAGGTTAAAAAAGATAAAAAAAAACCTTTCTTTGTTATCGACATCGTAACTATTTTTTTAATTTATAGAATTTTCTCATTTAAAATCGTATCGCAGAATTTTTATCAACTCCTGCGCATCTTTAAATAAGTAGTTTTATTTTTATCTTTTTTAACGCTCTGTGGAAACCTTGGAGTAATAAGTGAAATATTCAAGTCGCTACACTATGGTACTGGGCAGTATTGTAGCTATATTTAGTAAAAAACTGCCCTCTTCTGGATCATCATTCCGTCCTCAGCATTGTGGACGAAATCTTCCAACTTTCGGACTCAGAAAATCAATTTCGGACTCGTTGTCGAGCTCGAAAACTTATCAACCATAATTCAAGACATTAACAATATTATAAAAACATGACAAATGCCATAATCTTATATCCTAGAGTGACTCGAAACTATTTTACTTCTTACTCCACGGTAATAAGGTTTATTTTTCAATAAACCATGTCACTATACAACCATAATTATTTTCCATACTATATAACTTAATTGTCAATCCGAGTTCTGCGACAGATGTCGCTGTCTTAATGTTACAAGTATAAAAAACGTCAATGTTTAGAACAGCTGGCTCAAGCAGCCATCTTGTCAATATCAATACATGGCAGTAATTTCACGTCCTTGATCTATCGTCTAATTATAAAGTGCCTGTTTCAGTATCCAGGTCAGCACTATCTACCGGATAAAATAACGGCCAGTTTCTTCATCAACTACTAAAGTAATCAGTCAAACTGACTGTTACTGTTGACTTTTACTTGACCTTTACTGATACTACGGCACATGTCTATCTTCATTCAAGTAACAGCTAAAATAGTGAAGAAACAAAATTAACCGTTACTTTGGCTCTTACTATAGATGAAGAAACTGTCCGTTAGTCTGCTAGATAAGTTATCCGGAGCTTACCAGGAGAAAGTGGCCATTACTCGCTTTTATCGTTTTTCTGAGCAATCGCATTAAGCAAGCGTGGTGATCAATGCTCGTGCCTTCTCCGTATGAGAAGAGTTCTTTGCCCAGCAGTGGGACAGTCACAGACCGGTATTCTAACTGTTAAGGCTAAATTGACAAGAGCGCTTTAAAAGTAAAAAGTCTTAATATTCCAAAGAATCTTTTAACTATTCTATACAGGCGCGGATCTAGATCTTCCCTCAAGGGGGGGCAAATGTTTCTCTTTATAAAGGTGGGGGGAGGAGGAATTACTCAAGCCGGGAAAGCCTTTTACAAAAAAAAAACCTTCCACACCTATTTTCCGTAAAACCGAGAATGTGCATGTAATATCTTATCTCAGAATCCATACAAAGGGAAAAATACATATTTAAAACTATATTTATATCCCCCCGCCCCTCTATTCGCGCTTGATTCTATAATGTTATTTTAAATTATTTTCCCTTCAATAGCGTTCGCAAGACGTATTTAAAAATAGCTTATACTTTTAGATGTCTCTCTCATTGAACATTCTCCATTTTAACCGACTTCAAAAAGGAGGAGGTTGTCAATTCGATTGTATTCTTTAAAACAAAAAGGAATTAGAAAAGCGCTCGTGTTAATTAAGCCCAAAACATCATGGTCTTGTCATAAATGTCATGACTTGTCAAATATATGTACAATTCCTATAGCTACTCAGGAAGAAATTCATATCTATACTTAAATTCTTAATCTCATATAATCTACGTCCATTGCCACTCGACTTTCTAGTTTAAAGTCGTTTATTATAAAGTTGATTTTTGAGTGACCATTTGTAATAAACAGGTCCTAAATAAATTTTGGTTGCAATGAAATTTGAATTTTGTTTTGTTTGTCATAGAGTTTATTGTTCCAAAACGTAATAATTATCTATGATTCTGAATTCAAGTTTAGCATCAATCTGGGAGCTATTGCTTCAATAATATAAACCTTACGAAACCCGCGAACAATAAAATTAAATATAACTTTTAAATAATATTAAATTGCGTCTCTTTATATATTAATACAATTAAAATTTATACATGGCGTCAAGTTCTACAAATTATACATGGAATACAGGTTGTTCTATTTATGCCGTCTTTACAGGACAAATCAAAGATTCTAAAAAACAAGTCTAATGCCCGGTTTCTATGGGTTTATTAGTAACTAGCGACCCGCCCTTGCTTTGCACGGTTTTATAACTTGATAAATTTTCTAAATTATGGTGATAACTGCATCAAAATCTGTTGCGTAGTTTGTGAGAACAACGCGGTCACAGAGAGACACGAAAAGCAACTTTAATCTATACTAATATCAAAGCTAAAGAGTTTGAACGCACTAATCTCAGAAACTACCAGGTGGATTTTAAACATTATTTTTGTATTTGATAGCCCAATTCTTAAGGAAGGCTATATAGACTTAACAACACGCTAGGACACTAAAAGAAAATAAGTCAGAAACAATGCTAAGTGAAAACGAAGTGATAGCGCGGAGGGTGGTACAGTCAACAGCAAAAGTAGATGATGAAAATCAGAAATTCAATACTAATGAACGGAGTTCGCGTCAGAACTGTGTGGTTCGTGATCAGTTTTGACTCCAAAAGTTCAACATCATCATCTACTTTTGCTGTTGACTGTACAAGGGCTTAAGAAATTTCACGTGGGGGTAGTCGCGGGTAGAAGCTAGTTTATAATATGTATATGTCCCAGCCAACTGGTTAAATTAGCCGTTTAGTTAAACGCCTGGCCTTTGGAAGTAGTGCTCGCCTCGCTTCGCTCTCTCGGCTCGCACGCCGTTGATCACAGTTCTAACCTAACCTAACCCATTTGGTCGGGGTGCCCTGGCTTAGTTACTGCGACCAACTAGGCTCGCGCGTGATTGGTTACAGTTCCAACCTAAACTATAAGTAATTGAATATCATTCAGGCAGTTAGTTGAACGGCCGCCGTTTAGTTAAAAGGCGGTTAACTAAACAGCTAATTAAACCAGTTGGTTGAGACATTATTAGTTCGACAACTAGCTGAACACTAGTTAACGAAGAAATTCAATTTAATTATGATAACTTTGTCGAATTAATTACTATTGAGAGTTTATCTGAGAACCTCAGAAGCAGGGCATTAGTTGTCAATTTTGTATTACTAACTTTATGCTAGTCAGAATGAAGTTCAAAATACAAAAGCTGGCTCAAATTTAAACTCGTTTTGTTACGGCCGGGTACATGTATAGTCCTTTCACAGTTATTTTACTTCTGATTCTGCATCGCTGTCAGAATGTCAGTGATCTTTATTCCCATGACAATAAGGCCGCTATTAGGTTGCTTCCATTGCCAAGTCTGTGAAAAACACACCGATCTTTATTGTCGTGGCGATTAGGTCGCTAATCAATTGCTACACATTGCCAAGTCTGTCAAAATCACAGTGATCTTTATTGTCGTGGCGATAAGGTCGCTAATGTAAGAGGTTAAATAACTGTGGAAGGTCTGTAGCATTAATATAAGGTTTATTGAAGCCACAGATTACTTGTGGTTCTGCCTGAGCGCGGCGGCGATGTCTCTAACATCGAGCTGAACTTTAGGTTTATGCTGCGGCGGTTCGAAGTAGAATTCGAATCTTTTGAACGACTCGATCTCGCGTTCCGACACTTCTAGAGATGACAGGTTTGTGATACTCGAATCTGGGAGGAATACGCTGGATTCTGGAAACAAAACAATTATTTTGAACGACAACAAATCAATAAGGCCGTCCGCTGCGTTACGGCCTGGCCACGACCTCAACGCTGTCAGCGGCAGCTTAGCGCGGGGCGGCGAGCGGTAAAAGTAAATATACCAAAATGTATGAACCATGCCACGACGCACCGCTCGCAGCGTCAACGCTAGACAAAAGATACCGCGCCGCTTGCCGCTAAGCCAAAAGTCGTGGCCGGGCGGTAAGCGGCTGCACGGAGCGTGCGCCCGCGCGGCGTACTGTTTTCTATCACGCCGTATGCGACGGGAGCCCCGCCTCACGCAGCGCTGCTCTAAGGACGATAATGGCGCCCGCTCCGTGCACCCGCTTAACGCAGCGGCGTAGTTTTCATATTGGGGAAAATCTTGGGGCTTCTGGCTAAGTAATAACAGCTGCAGGGTCGATCGATCAGGTTAAGTTAAGTTTGCCGCGGTGAATGGGTGACCATCTTCACATACCAAGACCCCTCCGTGCCTCGGAAAACACGTTAAGCCGTTGGTCCCGGCTGTCGTTCGTGGATCTTTGACAGTCGTTACGGGTCGTCAGTAGTCCGAAAGTCTGACAACCAGTCTTACCAAGGGGTATCGTATTACCCAGTAACTGGATTGTGGAGGTCAGATAGGCGGTCGCTCCATGTAAAATACTGGTATTCAGCTGCATCCGGTTAGACTGGAAGTCGACCCCAACTTAGTTGGGAAAAGGCTAGGTAGGCACATGATGATGATGGGGAAAATCTCGCTACTTTTAATAGTATTCGAGAGAAAGTTCGAGTTACATGTTTAGTGATTCGTAATAATAATTACTTTGCATAATATTGTATAGAATCAAGTTCTTCTAACGGAACAGATAGCTGTGCTGCTGGGGAGTTTGTTGCGACATTTCTTCTCAGCTAAAGCACTAGGAAGTGGTGAAGGGCGGGCGTGTCGCGGGACTGTCTTATGTAATTTTGACGTTCAAAAAGTGCTGATTCTCAGCCTAGTTTGAAAAAAAAAGTGGCACTCCGGGAGTTTCGACAGAAGTGAAAACAAAACACAAACAGAATACTTTGCCATCATTCACTGACATATCAGATATACATTAATACCGAGTACATCCCGAACACATCCGAAGCGGTGTCGGTTACAGTAACAGTGGCGCGAATTCAATGGTTTTTCCCATCTCAAAAAATGCCCAACGCGCCTAAAGAAGTTTTCACTTCAACAAATGAGTGTTGATCCTGAAAGGTTGAAAAAAGTGGTGAAATATAAAGTAGTGAGACATGTTGTACCTCTCTGCGGCTGCGAGGTGCGCGCGCGCGCCCCGACGGGCCCGAAGCGGCGCTCGTCGCCGGGCGGCTCGTCCGCGCCGCGCGGGCTGCAGCCCGACTGCGCCGACGAGCCCGTGGGCGAGCTGCGCGCCGACTGCACGCCTGCATATACAGCAATCAGTCAGACAAACAAGTGATCTTATAAAGGTTCCATTTTTCCTTTTGAGGTACGGAACCCTAACCACAATTTTTAAAATGTTTGTCTTTCTGTCTGTTCCGGCTAATCTCCGAAACGGCTGGACCGATTTTAGCGGGACTTTCACTGGTAGATAACTGATGTTATATTAAAAGGAATAACTTATATTTTAGAAAAAGAAACAAGGGTTTCGCGCAAAAAAAAAATGAAAACCCATGAAATCAAATTTGTTGTCCAACACACATGAACGAAGTCGCGGGTAATAGCTAGTGCGACATAAAACATTTTGATTTTGTAGACTTACCGGTTTTATTGGGACAGGACGGTCCATACAGCTGGTCAGGCCACGCGTGGACCGGTGGTCTGCTGAACAAAGACTCTTCTCCTTGCATCCCACACTCTAGGGGAACACCTGGCTCCTGTAGAACAAAATGTTTTACATAACACCTGAAATATTTTCAAAAGGTGAATGGAATTCGAACCCGTGGTCACTGGTGTACCGTGTCGTTCTTGTGGACACTGAGCTACTGTAAATGATAAATGATTTTATTTCTGTAAGTAGGTTTGCACAAACACCTTTACACGTCAATCATATTTTTAAAAACTAGATGAGGTCGGCGTTTCCTATCTGACTACTCTGAGAAGAAAGGCCGAAACAAACTCAGAGGTCACAGTCTCTTTTAAAGTCCAGACATAATCTTGGTCAGTGTATATGAAGACCATGTAGATCGATGTCTGAGATGGTCTTTTGAGGAAAGAACCATACAGATTGAGTGGACCTGTCCAGTCAGTGCACGCATTTGTCAGAATTCGTGCAGCTCAACTCAAAACTTAAGGTCGGTAAAGGTAACTGTGTCGCGTGTCGTACTGTAGCAGACGAACGTGTGAAGTTGTGGCGATCTGTAGTTTTCGCCTAGACCCATGGGAGCAAGGCGTGGGTTTATGTATTCAAAAGTGTCGTGTCGTTCAAAATGTTATATTTTTCTGTCTAGCTCTCATTCGCTAAGTGTGCAGAGTGTAACTTGCGGTAAAGAACTTCGTTCCAATAAAACAAACAGTGGTCCTGGCACCCTTTGGGTACAAAGCCCAAAAAAAAGTAATAAATGTTGAATTTCGCGCCTACATTGACGGATCCCCCATAATGTGATAACCTCATCGCCACTGTATCTTTACTACACAAGATGGCAGTTACATCAACTCGCAAACTGTAACCTTGGAATCAGCACATGATTCTAAAACCCCTAGCGTTGAAAATTTTCGTCAGTTATAAAAAAAAAAAAACTGGCACTCCGGGAGTGCCAACAGAAGTGAAAACAAAACACAAACAGAATACTTTGCCATCACTTACTGACATATCGGTTAAACATTAAAACCGAATAGATCTTGAGGACAGCCGAACACATCCGAAGCGGTGTCGGTTACGGTAACAGTGGCGCGAATTCAATGGTTTTTCCCTATCTGAAAAAATGCCCAAAGCGCCTAAAGAAGTTTTCACTTCAAAAACATCTGTCTGGGTCCGAACCTACGACCAACAACTCGTAAATCGGCGGCCGTTACCACTGCACTGCAGGCCTACCACAAGCTCTTAACGCGATCCATTTTAGGACCTATACTGAACTGTTCTTCTAATTCGTACCATGACGTCAGTTTAACAATTCAGTTTAGGCCGTGCCATCTGCTGACAGCGATTGTCCCAAACTGAGTCGCAAGTTTTGGTTTCATTCATACTTGTTTGGTACCATGACGTCCATAGAGCAGCTCAAGCGATGCAGTTTAGGAACCTAAACTGAAATGTCTTGCTTTTGAATCGTTTTTAATTAGATCATGGTAGGCCACCTGTGCCACCACAGATCATAAGCTAGTCTAGTATAAAAACAGAATGAAAAACTCACCTGTCCTTTATAAAACTTAGATTCTGTAACATGATGAATAGTAACTTCACTGTTCAGCTTCGAGCCAACCCTTAACCTCTGAAAGTACGGCAGCGAGTCCCCATTCGCGACATTATTGACCCCCATATCTTCATTCTTCATATGAGAAGACTCGTTCTTATCGCTGAACAACGCATTTCTAAAGACATTTCTATCTTCCTGTCCGAATGGGGTGTATAGGCCTGTATAGTCCACCCTTTCTTCTTGTTTCAATGGGGTTCCTATAGGTTCTGGCCGCTGAATCGGATTCGCAAAGAGAGAAGAGTCCGATTCGAATGGCCGGGATGTGTCGACCGGTCTGGTGCCTATGGGGTTGGGGGAGACCACAGATTTCGGGCTCTGATTCTCATAGTACTCCGGTGTCAGAAAACTCCGCTGTTGATTATCGTCTGGCGTCTTAAACAAGGAGTATCCTTCGTCGTTCTTCTGCGTGAAAGACGCTAAATTCATGATTCTAGTTTGGAAGTCGTCCGGTTTTGGGGACGCCCTCGCCTGCTCCATGTACTGAGCTGGGGGGTTGGGGGGTACAGGGTTGTACTGATTAGGGTTCACGTAGTTGTACTGCTGTCCGTACATAGGATTTAGTTGGGGACTCTGAGTTCTGACGCCCATAAGGCTCTGTTGATGCATCATGGTCATCAATGGGTTTCTTATTGTGTACATTCCGTTGGACGTAGGGGTTATAGTTGCTTGGCAAGCGTTCGGCGGCATCGGTATAGGGTCCGGTATCCTGATCTGTTCCTGCTTCTTCTGAGCTGGTTGGTTAGTGACTTGTACTGGGGGTAAGTTCGGGTGGAACATGGGGTTCCGCAAGGTGACGATCTTGGCGCCATCTGGTTTCGCCTCTTCGGCGGCCGCGGCGGCTTTTTTGGCTTTTTTCTTCGCTTTCTTCGATTTGCCGACTGGAGGCGGCGGGTCGGCTATTATCACTGGTTTTGGTGGTTCTGTGGATGTGAAAGAAAGGTTTAGTCAGCTTTTTTTATGACTAAATGTGAAGATAACGCCAGGATAATGTTCCCACTGCTGGGACACAGGCCTCCTCTCTGGCAATAGACTCGCCCCATATTACATGGGACTTAAAACATAACTGGCGAAATGTGGATGTACTGAAGGCACAGCTCTGCCTGACCCTTCAGAGTATACAGTCGTGATGTTTATTTATTTATATAACAATAAAGTATATAAGTATCTGTGGTGTCTGAGAGAAACCTGTTAAGTCCAAAAACGTAATTTTTCAGTATAAGACTTTTAAGGTTCAAGTTTAATTTATAAATCAGTTAGGTAAACTAGAAAAAGCCAACCACCGCTACGATTCTCCCACTCCTATGATAGTTACACTTATCAGCAATATACCAAAATAAAATATGAATATTTTTTTAATAACAACATAGTACCAAACAAAAAAATGACGAAAATGGAGTTATATGGAGTTATCAGGTTTCTCCCAGACACCACAGATATTTATTAATATAGGTGCATGTTACCGGGATGCGCGGTGGAGAACATAACGTTGGCGGGGTCCACGTTGATGACGGGCGCGGGCCGCGCCACCGGCGTCGGCGCCGCCGGCAGCTGGCCCGCCTTCCACAGCGGCTGCAGGCACACGCAGCATTGTCATACAGTGTGGCACATAACTAATGCAAGACCTCATACAAGCTAATTAAGAGTTTTGAGTTGAAAGCATTATAGAATGACCAAAATTTAATTTTTCTTAAAGCTAACTATAATTTATTAAGAAAATCGTGTTGACCCTAGCATTACGCATTTAAAATTGAATCTTATTGCATTGAAATTAGATTTAATTTTCTTTGCCACAATCGGCGGTCACTATAAAATAGAATAAAATATTTTTAATTAAATTATGAACAAACTACTTTCAGGATTTGCGTTTATTCTGTTACACATTGTAGATAACTTATGTTCAAAACTAATTCACACCTTGGTTGATAACGTTGCAGTGACGTCATTCGCTAGTAAATTGCACACGCTAGAAATTTTATTGGTCAAACCACAACAAAACAAAATATTTAAAGTTAAACAAATATCAACTTTATTCCAATGACAATTAAGTTGATTTCAGCGTGACTAGCACTATTGAAAAAGTTATAAAAATGTTTGAAGTTGCAGCGTAAACTGAACTTTATTGTGTTGGAATTAAAGTTATTTTTCCATTAATTCATGTTTGTTTACGTTTTTGGCAAACAAATCGCGAACGCAGATTAGTTATAAATGATTCTGTAGTGTACTTACCACGGACTTGATGGGCGGCGGCTCCTTCTTCTCGTGCGGCTGCACGCGCGTCAGCGTGATGCCGGGCGGCAGCTTCAGATCCGCCACCTGCAAGTGTCAGTGCTCACTCGAGGTGTCACGCTACTCCCGGACCGCAGTGTAAGTACATTCAGTCGGAGAACTTAGACCGTAGAGCTATATTGTGGATGCCCTTATAAATTAAGGCCTCCAGCCAGGGCCACAGAATACTTAATAGTACTACGTACAGAAGGGACACTCCCTTCCCCGCGCTCATATCAGATACCGCACCTCACCCCGTACTTCGAGGTATTCGTCGCCGACTCTTTAGCAAGGACGCTCGCGAACCGCAACGCTGTACTGCTTACACGAACACAAAATTTTGCGATTTAAAAGTTTTATTTTGAGTTTTAATCACGATGGTTAGATATTGTGATGATTTTCCGAATTCGTATTTACATAAACTGTTTGTAAGATTTCGCATTTTTATTACCATGCGATTTAATAACCGATTATTTACAGATAAGTCATTTAAACTAAACTATTTTAGTGTTTTTATTTCGTTACGAACCCGACTATATAAATAAACAATTGAACTACAAGGTCACTTCATAATAATGCACACGTTCGGGCAGCGCCGTCGTCGTTCGGTTCGCCCGACGCAATTCGCTTTCCGCGCCATTTTTTACGCTACGCTCGACAGCCAACCCTACTAGAGTTCACGCACACATTTGCACGTGTACAAACGTCATTTGTCAATGTAGTAGTAATAGGTACTAAAATGTAGTTACACTGCGGTACGAGCTCTCTCGATGTACAGACGCCAGCACATCAAGCTACCCGAAATTGTCAAATTTTCCCAATCAACTTTGAACCTTATGCTTTAGCAATAAAGTTGAAAATCTATTAAATAAATTTGACAGATTGTAGTAGGTTGATGTGCTGGCGTTCTGTACTATCATCACTCTGGTACATACCTGCACTCCGCAGCTCAATTGTTCCATGATACTGCATGAAGCTGGCTTCTCTGGCTCGGTGGTGCATGGGTTCTGGAATGTAAACAACATTATTAGCGTTAGTGTTTCAAAATCAAAAGTCATTTATACAAATTAGGCTTAGAATCAGCAATTTTACACACACTAATATTATAAAGGCGAAAGTTTGTGAGTGTGTTTGTATGTTTGTTACTTCTTCACGCACAAATGGCTGGACCAATTTTGATAAAATTTAGTATGGAGGTAGCTGTCACCCTGGATTAACACATAGGATACTTTTTATCCCGATATTCCCACGGGATCGAAACTTATGCGGGTGAAACCGCGGGGCGCTGTAATACATAAGCACGCCCGCCCTTCACCACTTCCTAGTGCTTTAGCTGGGAAGAAAAAGTGGCGCAATAAACTCCCCAGCAGCACAGCTGTTTAGTTATGTATGCAAAGTAATTAACATTACGAGACACAGAACATTAAATTTAATTATTTGCGGTCAGCTAGCCACGCCA
This sequence comes from Hydraecia micacea, assembly GCA_914767645.1. Lineage (NCBI taxonomy): Eukaryota > Metazoa > Arthropoda > Insecta > Lepidoptera > Noctuidae > Hydraecia > Hydraecia micacea. The sequence goes on from OU611805.1 coordinate 5,822,187, forward strand.
ATCATCTAGCCTAGCCTTTTCCCAACTATGTTGGGGTCGGGTTCCAGTCTAACCGGATGCAGCTGAATACCAGTATTTTACATGGAGCGACTGCCTATCTGACCACCCAATTACTGGGTAATACGATACCCCTTGGTAAGACTGGTTGTCAGACTGTCGGACTTCTGACGACCTGTAACGACGGTCAAAGATCCAAGAATGACAGCCGGGACCAACGGCTTAGCGTGCTTTCCGAGGCACTGAGGGGTCTTGGTATGTAAAGATGGTCACCCATCCGCGCACCAACTGCGGCAAGCGTTGCTTAAACAGGTCGATCGACCCGTGCGGCTGTTATTACTTAGCCACAAGCCCCTCTATGAAAACTATACCCAAGCTAAAAATTAAAAAATATAATAAATATCAAATGCAGGTGTAAAATACACTTCTGCTTACCCATTCCGGGAATTGAAGCGTGACGTTATAGTAAAAGTGCGCAGTGCTGCACACCCTGCCCTATTTCAAGTTACACAAATATCAACTTTATTTCAATGACAATTAAGTTGATTTCAGAGCGACTAGCACTATTGAAACATTTAAAAAAAGTGTTTGAAGCTGTAGCGTAAACTGAACTTTATTGTGTAGGAATTAAAGTTATTTTCCGTTAATTCATATTTGTTAACATTTTTCGCAAATAAATCGCGAACGCACGGTAGCTCTTAGTAGCTCTTACCTTTTTACTAACAACTTCTATGGTCGTATCCGGAGTGATGTTGATCACTTGCGGCTTGTTCTGTTGTTGTTGTTGTTGTTGTTTCTTGTTTTCCTTCTTCGTCTGTTGTTGTTGTTGTGGTTGAGGCTGAGCAGGTTGTTTCGGTGTTTTGGGTTGAGGTGGTGGCGCTGTAAATTATATTAATTATAGGTTATGTTTTAAGATTACGAAGTTTGCTAACCACAGAGTGATACGCTGAAAGACAGGCTTCACTCACCCTTTTCCAGTTTATTCTCCTTCCCTTTCTTGTCCATCTTCTTCTCGACTGCCTTCTCTTTCTTCTTGTCTTCTTTCTTTTCATTCTTGGCTGCTTCCTTCTCTAGTTTTTTCTCGGCCTTTTCCGCCTTCTTGACGGGCTCGGGTTTGGGCACGTCGGGTTTCTTAGCTTCTGACTTTTTGGGCTTCACTTCTGGTTGTTGCTGTTGTTGTTGTTTCTTCTTGTCTTCTTCTTCGGCCTGGTGAAGGAATTGTATGAAATTAAATGAAATTGTTTATTTTGTAAATAGGACATCGGAATCGCTTTTACACGTCATAGTATAAAAATATACATAAGCTAGATGAGGTCGGCGTTTTCTATCTGACTACTCTGAGAAGAAAGGCCGAAACAAACTCAGAGGTCATGTCATTACTTCCCAGAATTTGACCCTTATTAGAGACACTATCGAATGGTGTAATAATTCAGTGTGTTATTTTTTTATCAAAATCAACGGGTTCGATTCCTGGCCAGAAATATTGTTTTTTCAAAAATCCAATGATGCAGTTATAGTTTTCATCAAAATCGAGCATGGAGACTCCTTTAGAGTACTTTTCGCTATTCCTAATAATTTGGCCATCCACGCCCACTTGGAAAATTCACCCTGTACACAGGCTGGTCAAAAAGTCGTGGATCAAACGAAATAGGGAGATAAAGAAGGTAATTTCCAACAAAAAATCTTTCTACAGCATGGCCATAATTAATTTGCCCTAAAAGTTATGAATATTTTTGTATACCGAGTTATTATACAATTAGACTAATAAAAAAAAAAAGTGATATTAAACAATAAAACAAACGATCTTGTATTATTACTAGATAATGCATCAGCACTACAAAAGTTCTATTGCGGCTCTGGGTACGAAATTACAAGAGCAATTAATTTTTTTCCAAAAATCTTGAAGTGTTACCAAAGATTATTTCTCACTTTAAAAGCGTTGGAAATGACCTCCTTTATCTCCCTATTTCGTTTGATCCACGACTTTTTGACCATCCTGTATAGAAGATAAATGGTCTCGATCTTACAAACCCTGCTTCAAAAATATTAACTTTTCGTTATTTATATTTATTTACCTGTTGTTTAGCAAGTTGCTTCCTCTGCTTCTTAGAGAGCGTCTGAGGGTCTGGCAGAGAGTTGGATCTCTGTGGTTCTTTCACCTCTTTGGGCTTCGGTTCGGGTTGTGGAGTCTTCTCTTTCGGCTCTTTGTGCTTTTTCTGAGAACATTTTTTGGAAAATATCATGTTAAATATTTTCGTAATGAATTAAAAGTTTACTCGTTTTTATAAAGGGGATTACATGACCTAGAGCGTGGTCACTGCATAGAAAAGAAAGACAATGGCGATGACACAACGCTGGTAATTTATTGAAAATATGAAGCAATTATCTATTTACAAAAAATCTATTGTTTGGGCTAAAAAATTAATGCTTTAGTATGTTGCTTGTAGAATAATCCGACAAAAAATCACAATGATTGTATCTATATTAGTATGGTTTTTATTACAAAAAAAAAAAATCAGCCGTTTCATACATTTTGGCCAAGTAGGTATTGAACTTTTGTATGAAACAGCTGATTTATTTTTCGTGATTTCAGAGTTAGTCCCATAGTGAAAGTTGTTCAGTTAGATGGTCTAAAGCACCTCTTAAAGTTTGTAAGGTTAATTTTTTAACACTTTGTATACAATATGTAACAAAAACCCTGTCCGATCCTTAAGAGTATTATTCGGCATCGTACTGCGAACACATATACGTAACCATTTAATGGATTTGAAATTATTATTTTTCCCCAGTGAAAATAATTAAAATAAAATAAAAAATAAAAACTGATCAAAGGCAACACTGATCGCTCGACAAAGTTCGCGTGTTACTACCTACAGTTTTGTGTCAAAGAAGCCGCCTGAGCGAGTCGATTTGTATGATCCTTTGTCATGAACCTGCTTTGTCGCGTGCCGCCAAACAAACTTATACGTCATACCTTGACCTTATGGCTACGCGAATATCAGCTGATATTGTTTTGTAGGCATAGTGATTCGGATTTCAGACCTAATTCTGTTTATCAAGAAACAATTAATTGAAATAAATGTAGCCCTAATAAGGGCTTTATTTTAATGTGATGTGTGGCAATGTACATACCGACTGCAGGTATCAGTTCATTAAAACATTCACTTGTTGTTGTTGCACACTTCGGCGATTGTGTTCCACATATCCACCTCCAACACTAATACACATTAGACACCTTTTCACTAAATTTGCAGGGCACTTGTAATGTGACTTGTGTCCGATTTGCGTGGGGTCCGCGGCAAACATATCCAGCACTTGTTCCTCGATTTCAACGTTGCGCTCTCGTGGTCTTCCTTCCAGCATCAGCGGCCTGTGACTCGTGCTCATGAACACTGCCTGTGGTGTACACACAGTTATGCAGGCGTTGGAACACACGCTCTGACGGCGACAGTACTGTCACAAGCGCACCTCATACGTTCTACGCGCAGCTGCATAATTACAGTCGGTCTTGCCTAAGTACATCAACACATTAAAAAATCCTGATTGGAATACATTATTCGCGAAATTTTAGCGGCACGTGATACGTACGGACGTCCGATCGAAAGCTATCTCCACGAAAGACTGGCAAGTTGGTAACAAATAACGCGCCGGTAGGTAACCAGTCGGCGACATAAAAGAGTCGGCGACTAGTTTAAATAGTGCCTACAACGCGGTAGTGTATGGCGGTGTTCTTTGAAATAAAAATAGGTAAAAATAAAAAGATTTTGCCGACGGGTGGAGTGTTGTCAACTTATGAAAATTTGCCATATTTAGTGTTAAATTTCGCATGGATTATAAAAATAAAAAATCAATAACTTTTGGTTTTTATGAGTTACATTCTTATAACAATTTTTTATAGTACCTATGTTGAATCAGGAATACGCCCTTATTGGATCGGACAGGGTTTTTGTTACATATTGTATATGCTAGTTGCGCGGTAAACTCTGCTTGCGAGATGCAGGATTATGCGTGACGTCCGTATGACGCGTTGTTCGCATTTGGCGTTGTAGATACCGCTACAGTAGTTCCAGAGATTATCGTTCAAACAAACTCTTCACAGCTTTATTATTAGTATATAGATTCCTAAAACCGGATTTACATATTTATATTACCTTCTGCTTGTTGGCTCCTTTGGCTAGCTGGTTTATATGCGCCAGCGCTTGTTCCCACGTCTGCTTGCGACCGTCTGTCGTCTTAGCGGTAGCAGGCGCGGGGGCGGGGTCCTCGCATACGTTTAGTACTGGAAATAATAGTAGATTGTACAACTAGTGCATAAAATAAGCCATTTCACCTCGAGACGTTTATATCCACCCGAGCCGCAGGCGAGGGTGGATACTTAAGTCGAGGGGTAAAATGGCTCGTTTATGCCCGAGTTATACACTCTGCTTTTCACTTCGATTGCGAGAAAATGAAACGGGCATAAAGTATATAACAGTACATAATTCATCAAAAATGTTGCAAAGCATAGCTAATTCCCACCACGAAACGTTTATATCCACGTCTCAGGGTAAAATGGCTTCTTTTATGCACTAGTTTTACAATCTGTTGAAAAGGTCCCGTGGTCGCTTGCCGCTGTACTTACATACTTATAAGCTATGGTAGCATGTGACCACGGGAAGGTATTTCTTGTTTCATCCTTTTCAGTAGTTTTAGTAACTTATTTTTTATTTAATTATTTTGGGGTTTATTTCAGGAATATCTATATTTTTGAAATGTGCTAATTAAGCCCTTTCATTGACACTCAACAAGGCACATACTCTGGAGGGCACCATATTGAATTTAGTGTGATGTCGCATAGCCTATAACCAGCGAACGGTCAAGACGCTACTAACAATACATCATTTGTCAAATTATTAAAAGTACTTTTGAAGTCATGAGGGAACAGATGAACATGTAATGTAACATGTAAAAATAAAATAAATTAAAAGCCAGGCGCATTATGCCTTTTGTACACATACGATTCACGGCAAGAAAAATGTATGTGTAGTCCTATTTACTAACGTAGGACGTAGCCAACTTCGATATTCAATTCAAAGCGACGAAACCAAGTTTGATTCTAAACCTATTTTTTATTATTCAACTAGTTATTTGGAATAAATAACATGTGAACCTGGTATAAAAGTAGCCCCAAAATTAAATGCCATTAAAAGTACATTTTTAAAAATTGGTGGACACAACCAGTTTTGATTCTATACCCCTGAAATAAAGGTCAGTTTCGTGAGTGACATACCAGTGACGTGCTTGTTGTTGTGCACGAGCTGCGCCAGCGGCGTGTCGGCGCGCTGTCCCGGCAGCGACACGGTGACGGCGCCGTCGCCCGGCGAGCGCCGCACGCACACGATGCCGCCGCCCGCGCCGCCGTCTGTATGGACCAATTACTTTTCAGGGGTGCTTGACACGTGTTCGGGACGGTACGTTCGGCAGTATTTTTTTAAAAGCAATGCCAAGTCCGAGTATGATCACTTGGACTCCACATCCACTCATCCACACACCACCACATCTCCACATATTCGGCTTTTGCCGATCAGCAAACTCAGTCCGAATGCGGCTTAACCCGAACATTTATTATTCGCTTTTGATGCAAGGCTTTGGCGAACCATGTCGAGCCGAACAAGCAAAAATAACATCAATTACACTTAGCAAACAACTTTGATCAACAGTAATACTACTACTAGAAAAACTCTATAAATATTTTCTAATTTTTTTTCACTGTTATTGCACCTGCTGTGAATTGTCTCTGCATCACCCTAAGGTAGACTGGTAGAAAATGCCCAAGGCATTAAGTCCGCCTTTGTACAGTTTTTACTTGTGCATAAAGTTTTAATAAATAATAAATAAATAAAAATATATCTCTTCAATAATATAAGTGTCATACACATTATTTTTAATACTAGAAATAAATACAAATTAATTCAACCATTTTTCAGATTATCTAAAGTGCATACATCTTTTATGGGGTATTGTGTTAAATGTTACAACAAAATAATACCTTGTGATATATTGCAATTAAATTATGGTTATTTATGCAACTGTTTTATAATAAAGGGTATTAAAACACGAATGTGGGTTTAATAGTATCACATAAGTGTTTTAATACCTAATTATGTACAGTTGCATACAAGACTTTATCTATACCCATGATATGAATCCTCTATAAAAGGTTCTGAAACAGTTTTTTGCAATACTAATATCGAACAAAAATGGCGGCTGGCGGGATACGACGTGAATTCGAATAACATCGTTCTTTTTTTTTTTAATTACGGCGCTGTGGTAGTGAAACGTGCGTACATGACAATGTTCTTTTTTTGAAAAAGATTTGCATAATATAATTTAGTACAACATTATAACACTCGTTTGGATGATATTATGGTTACTATGACACTGGTTGTTTTAATGTTGGCAATAAGCCTACTGTTTCAGAAACTTTTATGGAGGATTTATAACATGGTTGTAGATTTATCTACTAAAAGAAATTTTAAAACTCATATTAAATGTACACTTTGCTAAACGCTAAACGCATCTAGTGATTTGTGGCGAAAGCAGGTTTTCTTTGGGTAGAAAATTATCAAATAACTTCTCCAGCTCTCGGTGGAGCGAGAGGGCGTGTCAGACTATTACCGACTTTAAAATCCGCCCGTGTTCCTTCAGTTGCCTGCGCCAGGGGCCACGGTCTCTTACGAACAACCCGCGACCCCGGCAAGCATCGACCTTAGCGGACCCCGTCAGTTAGTGCTAACATCTGTTTGAGGCGCGCGTGGAACACAATGCATCGTTGACCCGGGCCTGGTCTTTAAGGCTTCTACACACTATTCCGGCGGTCCAGCCAGCGCGCATGCCGGCAACAAGCCCGGCGGGTATTTGAGCCGCCGCACAAACGAGCTGCGCAACTAAATTGACGCTCTGTGGCCGGCTGGTTATGCCGGCGGCATTAAATACCCGCGGGGCAAAAACCCACCGACTGTGCCGCTGGCATAGTGTGTAGGAGCCTTTACCGGACGGCTCGCTGCCCATTGGTCGCCGGCCGCAAGCCCGCGCCTACGGTGGCCGGGAATCGACTCGCGAGTCGCGACGCCCGGGCGCCTCCCGCGGGGACTGGGGGCGTGAGGGCGCAAAGATTGCGCATTGATTGATTTGAAAGCAGGCCTTACTATAAATTAATAAAACTTACTAATAAACGTAGCATTCTGTTTCAGTTTCTCCATCTTCTGTTTCTCTAACTCCAACATCTGCATCTGTCGCTGTTGTTCTAATTGTTGTTGTTGCAACTGCTGTTGATGATGCAGCGCCTGTTGTTGTTGTAGGGCCTGTTGTTGCTGCAGCTGTTGTTGTTGGAGCGCCTGTTGTTGCTGTAGTTGCTGCTGTTTCGCTAGTAAAGCTGCTTGGTCGATCTGTGGAACGAGAAACTCCGTCTAAAATATTTTGTAAACATGGCAGAAGCCAGCACATCAAGCTACCCGAAACTGTCAAACTTTCCCAATCAACCTTGAACCTTATGCTTTAGTGATAAAGTTGAAAATCTATTAAAGAAATCTGACAGATTGTAGTAGCTTAATGTGCTGGCGTCTGTACTTCTGTGGTAGTATAGCGGTATCTACAACAACACATGCGAACAACGCGTCATACTGACGTCACGCAAAATCCTACATCTCGCAAGCAGAGTTTACCGCGCAACTAGCATAAATACAACGGCCCGACATGAATCATCGGGCAGTTGCCCGCCAGACACGACACCCGTCTGGTCGGAGGATCCTCCCTTTTCTATGGAGAATGAGTGAACATTACATCCTGTTCCTCATACCTCTATAGTAGTAACAGACTTATGTGGATCATTTAATTTTTTCTGTTTTCCTTCTTAGTTAGTTTTAATCATGATCTGGCAGTTTGAGTAATTTACGCGGCCTACCCAAATGTCCTTTCTTTGGTATTGTTCGTCGAATCGCTGAGCTCCTCAAGTCCTAAGTTGAGCTGCACGATTTTTGACAAATGCGTGCACTGACTGGACAGGTCCGCTCCATATCGCGCATTCATATTTCCGAAGGCTATTCTTACATGTGTATGATGCGTGGGTCTATCAGGCTTGCCCTGGACGGCTCTGGACTCTGCTAACTGTCGTTCACAGTTCTGAAGTCGCCGGGAGAAGTCCAGGACTTGCTTTTCAGCGGCCTGCATTTCCTGCGAAAATATTTTTAAAATAAAGTCAAAATTCTATTGTGTTAATTTTCTATCAAATCTACTGTATACGATAATAAAATTCAAAGTCCTGACTGACTGATACATCAACGCACAGCCTAAACCGCTGCTCCTAGAGACATGAAATTTGGAGAGCGTGTTCTTTGTGAAGAGTAGGTATCCACTAAGAAAGGGTTTTTCGAAATTCCACCCCTAAGGTGGTGAATGGGGGAGGGTGAAAGTCGCGGGCCGAAGCTAGTGTACTATAAGATAATTTGTCGTCAAATCTCAAGTCAACTGATATGATTAATTGTTGTTGTTTTGTTCAACTGTAACTTTTTTGTAAGTTTTAACAGCAGAATTATTGACTTATCAGTGTTCACACACGTATGACATACGAACACACTACGGCGTCGTCAACGAGCGACGCGGCACGGCGCGGGGACCGGGAGGCAACACAGCATCGCGGCATTGAATCGTTCGACACGACCGCGCTCGGACATTCCTTTTTGATTAAGTACAGACGCCAGCACATCAACCTACTACAATCTGTCAAATTTCTTTAATCAAATTTCAACTTTATTGCTAAACCATAAGGTTCAAAATTGATTGCGAAAATCTGACAGTTTCGGGTAGGTTGATGTGCTGGCGTCTGTACTATAATAGTTGCCAAAGTAATGTGAACCACAATTAAACCTTTTTATAATACAGTCTGCTTGCTTTACTTCGACCTGGGCGTAGACAATCAGGCTTATAAATATTATTATTATTATTTAAATAAACTTGATTTCTTTATCGCCAACCACATACGTATTCAGACTATCGATTTTTTTAAGATTTTCTGGAGTATTTCCTTGATTGCATGATTGCCCCACCAATATTGGTCTAAAGGGCTCAAAAATAAGACTACGAATCCGAAAACTCGAGAATAATGCAGAAACAGACATGAGCTTAAAAGAATCTTCTATGTCAGGCAAGAAACATTATCTATTATGAAAAAAAATAAGCTATAATATGAGAATCTAATGTTATTGTTATAAAGAAGGAGGCTTATCCATACTAATACTATAAATGCGAAAGTCTGTCTGTCTGTTACCTCTTCACGCTTAAACCGCTGAACCGATTTAGATGAAATTTGGTATAGAGATAGTTTTGAGTCCCGGGAAAGGACAGACTACATTTTATCCCGATATTCCCACGGGATCGAGACTTATGCGGGTGAAACCGCGGGGCGCTGCTAGTAATTTGATAAACAAACCTTGGAAGTAGTATTCATAAGAGTAGTCAGTTCTCCTAGTTGTTCAGCCACAAGCTGCACTTTCGCTTGCTGAGCTGGGTTCAACTTCTGTTTTTTACCTGTTCAAACAAAAACATTATTATTTATTTATGCAGCATGTGTGTGTGTCTTTGGTCCATCTCTCTGGATGCATCTTATAGGTTTGACCCGCCCAGTCCCACTTCAGTCTCGCATATAGATAGTGTCATCCACGAAGACGCGCCCCACTCTTCTTACTAATCGCTAGTGGTCTTCTTCTTAGCGTGTCGACAGCAATCTAAATGTACTCGGCCCAGAATTCGGCTACTTGTTTGGCGTCATCACCAGCGTCCATCAGTTCCTGTAACGTGCAGCTGACAGGACACGCAGGACACGATATTAAGTGTCGCATCGTTTGTGGAACAGCACCACATTTACACTCCAAGGCGGAGTCGTCTATGAATCTCCACCTGAACAGGTTTTCCTTGCTTCGGCCAACCTGGGTCCGGAGTCTGTTAAAAGACTTCCAGGTTACCCAAGGTAACTCATGTCCAGGTGGGAGGTCTTCAGCGGGTGGAACGAACGGTTTGGGTAAAGAAGCACTGTCTCGCCACAGCTTCAGTCTTTCTTGAGATGGTTCGCCAGTGAGTGGGACGACAAAACTAAAATACTAGCGGAATGTTGCACACTTGTACTGTAAGCGATTAGGAAGAAGAGTGAGGCGCGTCTTCGTGGATGCGCTATCTGTATTTATCGCCAACATCTTCGACTCCATTTAGCTTATTTTATTTTTAATATAACCTGTAAAGTGATTCCGATATCCTTTTTACAGGATAAACAATTTCATTCCAGTATGGTAATCTTGAAGCGCGAATAGATCCGCAGGAGAACCAAGGTAACCGACATAGCCCGAAGAATTGCCAAACTTAAGTGGCAGTGGGCAGGACACATTGCTCGCAGAACAGATGGCCGATGGGGTCGAAAGGTTCTGGAGTGGCGACCGCGTACCGGAAGACGTAGCGTTGGAAGACTTCCCACAAGGTGGACCGACAACCTTGTGAAGGCCGCAGGAACCCGTTGGATGCGAGAAGCACAGAACCGATCGAAGTGGAGGTGCTTGGGGCAGGCCTATGTCCAGCAGTGGACGCCTTTCGGCTGAAATGATGATGATGATGATGATGGTTACCTTTCTTCTTGGTGGCCTTGTTCTGCGCCTGCAGCAGCTGTCTCGTGTGGTCGAGGCGTCGCTTGGCGGCGGCGTGCGCGACCTGCAGCGCGTCCATCTCGCGGCGCGCGCGGTTCAGTTCGTTCACGACGGCGTTGCGCTCTTCCATGAGACGGGATTCCATCTATTGGCGGAAATAAGATAAATGATTGGCCGTTCAATTCAAGTATTACGTAAGCTGATTTCGTCCTCGCACATGGCATGGCTCTCGTCCGGCACGGTCTAGCATAAATCATCATCAAGGCAGTAATTCGAAATTTGGACAGTAGGTTCTTTTTGTGAGGAAGTCCACTACGAAAGGATTTTATACAGCGTGAATTTTAATCACAGTTTTCCTCTTAATGGGTCATTGTACTCATCATTATGAACAACTTTTTGTTGGAATATAAGTTGGAATGCAAACTTAATACTTTGTGAATATAGTTTTTTCTTCTTTCTATCTGTCACTCCGTTATAACATGTCCTGTCAATGGTGTGCTCCTAATATACCATGATAAATTATGGTTTAGTGTTGTTTCAATCTATTTCAATACTTTTACTATGGAACCAAACCCAAAATCTTGAAAAAAAAATTCTGTTACCTACATTTATGTTCGCACTAGCTTTTGCCCGCGACTTCGTCCGCGTATATGTCGGTTATCGCGGACGCAGACGAAGTCGAAGTCGAATAAAAAGTAGCCTATGTCCTTTGTTGGGGTTCACACTTACCCTGTACCAAATTTCACACAAATCGGTTCAGTAGTTTAGGCGTGAAGAAAAGACAGACAGACAGACAGACAGAGTTACTTTCGCATTTATAATATTAGTTAGGATAACTCGTCAAAATGTAGGAAACAGCTGATTTTTTTGTTCGCGATCTCAGGAATACGGTGATTAAAATGTCACGCTGTACAAGTTACCTTCTTGGCCTTCTGGCGTTGCTTCTTGGCTCGCTTCTTGCCGCGGTCGACGTGTCTCGCGGGCCCTTCTATGTATTGCAGAAGCGCGTCTAAGTCGCGAGTGTCTTCTGGTCGAGAGCCGCGCCAACACGAGCCGCTAGAAAACAAGAAATAGAGAATCTATATAAATAAAAATGATATGCTGTTCGTTGATAAGCGCATCATTAAATGGACGGCTGGACCGATTTGGCTAATTTTACCACACTATTTTTCTACTGCACTGTTTATAGAGGTATGAGGAACAGGGTGTAAAGTTCACTCATACTCTATAGAAAAGGGAGGATCCGACCAGACCTTGACAATTCAAAAGTGCCTATTGGTTTAATTGAAATAAATGCTTTGAGGTTGAGTTTGAGTTTGAGACGCGTGTTGTGTCTGGCGGGCAACTACCCGATGATTCATGTCGGGCCGTTGTATCTATGCTAGTTGCGCGGTAAACTCTGCTTGCGAGATGCAAGATTTTGTATGACGTCAGTATGACGCGTAATTTGCATGTGGCGGTTTTTGTAGATACCGCTACAGGTTAACACACCGTTCCATAAAGAAAACGTACAGTGTGCCAAGGGCCTAATAGAGAAGTATGGACACGCCGACCCTGAATAAATAAGAGAATCTGATCAAGAGAATAATGATGAGATCACTTTGAACAGTTTAAGAAACTCTACATTATTTATGAGATTAAGGGCTGATTTTTCAATCGACAGATAATTTTTATTCGTGGAATAAAATTGACGTCTGACAATTTATGTATGGAAGAACTGTCTGTAGTGTATAGACATTTATAGTTGTGTATAACTCGTATATTATGTAGTATAGTGTTACTTACTCTTACCACATATCAGCCTCTGTCCTAGTGAACATTACACTGTCAAAAAATCAAAATTCTTCCTCCAATAAAATTATCTGGCATTGGAAGAATCAGCCCTAAGTTTTGTTAATGACTTGAACTGTTAAACAACTTGTTTACTTACCCAGAACATCCGCTAGAGGTGGAGAAAACACTAGTATCTCTGCTAGAGAGAGACACAGTGCTTCTTTGTTGTTGCGCTCTACTCTGTCGTTGTTGTTGAGCCTGTTGTTGGGCTTGTTGTTGGGCTTGTTGTTGAGCTAGCTGCTGCGCTTGCTGTTGAGCTTGCTGTTGGGCCTGTTGTTGGGCTTGTTGTTGAGCGGCCTGTTGTTGTGCCTGTTGTTGAGCTTGTTGTTGATTAAACCGTTGCTGCGTCTGTTGTTGTTGTTGTTGCTGCTGCTGCTGCTGCTGTTGTTGTTGTTGATGATGCTGTTGATGCTGGAGTTTTTGTTGCAGAAGCTGTAAATACATAAATGAAACTCAATTAAATGTTATGAAAAGGAAACGAAATTTTAATCCCTTTTATCTACACCCATGCTACAAATCCTCTATAAAAGTTTCTGATACAGTTAGCTTATTGCCAACATTAAAACAACCAGTTTCATAGTAACCAATTTCATTATGCAACTACTTTTCAAAAAAAGAACATTGTCATGGACGCGCGTTTCACTACGCCGGAATATAAAAAAAGAACTTATAGGTTATTCCAATTCACGTCGTATCCCGCCGGCCGCCATTTATTAGTATTGCAAAAAACTGTTTCAGAACTTTTCATAGAGGATTCATATCATGGGTATAGATAAAGTCTTATATGCAACTGTACATAATTAGGTATTAAAACATTCATGTGATACTATTAAACCCACATACGTTTTAATAAACGCACAAACCGACATTCGTGTCACGACTTGGTATTTACTAACCTGTTGCTGTTGTTGTCTAATCTGTTGTTGTTGTTGAGGCGTGAGCGTCGGTTTGTTGTGTATAGGCAAGTCGTAGATAGGCTCCGGCTTCTTCTGTTGTTGTTGTTGCTGCAGCTGTTGAGCTTGCTGCTGCTGTTGTTGTTGTTGTTGTTGTTGAAGCTGTTGATGTTGTTGTTGGTGGGCTTGAGCTTGATGTTGTTGTTTCAATTGCTGTTATAAAAGAAGGATGTTTGAAATTAATGAAAGGTTAAGAATATATTTTTTTAATTCGTTATTGTCCCACTGCTGTGCAAAGGCTTAATTTGCTTCTTTATTTAATCATTTTTAAAAATTACACGAAAATAAAAATATATTTGTATCTACGTCTAATAATGTTGTTAATGTTTTTTTTTTATTTGAATTGGACTTGCTCTTGACTCTAGTCTAGGTCAAAGGTGACACATTCCATGCTGGATTATATTAGAACGCAATGTGAATTGTTATTGAATGAAAATTGAAAAAAAAAAAACAAAAGTGGCACTCCGGGAGTGCCGATAGAAGTGAAAACTTGAACAATTACGTATTTTTTGAACCGACATATAAACTAGAACGCTGTAATTTTTTAGGAGTGTGTATATCAATTACGCCGACAAAGTGGTAAAATAATATTTTGGAAAATATTTTTATTAGGGTAGCTCCACTACATGTGAAGTGGGGATGAATATTTTTTTCGTCTTGGGGGTTGCTAAAATAATTTTTCGATTTAATGCTCCATTTACGAAATATTAAACTTTAAAGTGCAAATTTTTCCCCGCCCTCTAAAAGCTAAACTGCTGCATTGAAAAATCCGGAAAAATTCACGATGATAGTGCATTTAATGAATTTTAAAGGAAAATTATAGCGGTTAAGATAACTTTATTAGTTTAGCAGTAACAGTCGTTGAACTTGGGTGTTGGATAATTTTTTGTTATTATAACCATTAACTCCTAATATCTTTACCATTACTTATATTCAGAATAAAGAATCGTACTATATTGTGATAACGGGCTACGACGGAACCCTACACTGTGCGTGGCCCGACACGCACTTGGCCGGTTTTTCTTTTTACCTGTAGTCTAATCTGCTCCATAGCATTTGGGTTGACTTTTCCTTCAGCCTTTAGTACGGGCGGAACATTTATTTGTATAGGCACCGTACGTTGTAACACCTGCAACAATTAAGCGCTGTGATGAGTTTGCGACTAGATTTTGAACGTTTTTAATTACTGGAATTGGTCATCTGATTACCTTAGGTTTGTTCGCAGTCTGAGGGGCCGCAGGTGGCGGTTTGTCGGACACGGCCATCTGCGCCATCTTGTCGGCGAGTTGTTTCTGTTGAATATCTATGGATTGTCGTTTCTGTTGCACTTGGGACGGCGTTAAGTTCGGCGGCTGCGTTTTTGGTAATGCCTGTTAATAGAATATCTTTTTTAACAAAACAAAAACACGCACTCGTGCATTTTGAGCCTGAACACACGTACTACAATCAAATCTCAACGACAACACGTGGAGGGGCGCTAATATGTATAAAAATTAATAGTTTAATCACACGGACCATATTTGGCTGTCAAAATCAACCGTGTGGGCGATACCGATCACATCAATGCCACGTCGCAACCACAACGCACTCAAAATGATCTGTCTGTCTGCAAACACTAGCATATATTGCAGCCAACTTAAAAACTATCCAAGCAAAGTTAATAAAATTTATATGAGACCACTCCTGAGGCATACACTATCCATTAAAAAATACGTGTGGCACTCGGGGACTGCCGCGGTAAAGCTATTGCATAGCATACGTCTAGTCGCACGCACACAAACACCGTGCCGAAGTCTGCCGAACTGATACGACGTTAGACGATGCACGGCTTTCAACGCTGCACCGCTGTGCCGGTCGGAGTGGGGGGTGTTAGGTTTATTTTCGTTACGGAATTTCTTCATTCGGTCGCTGCGCTCAAAGCCCAAGATAAAAGCTATGCAATAGCTTAAAAATAATTAAGAATTTCCGGAGATATCGTGTAACAAACATACAGTCGAATTGAGAACCTCCTCCTTTTTAAGTCGGTTAAAAAGTAATAAAACGATGTGTTACCGGTGGTTTGGGCGCGATCGGGGGCGGTTTGGTCGGCTTGGGCTGCACGGGCGGCTCGATGGGCGGCGTCTGCATGCCCGACACCCTGGTCACCGGGGGCTCTTGATCACCCTGCAACAAATACACGGGGTTATTACAATTATTAAGGAAACTTTAAGATCGGTACTAAACAATATTGGTGTGATCAAGAACTTAAAAAAAAAATGGTAAAGTAAGTTGAAGTACTTATTCAAAAAAAAAAAACCAGTCGATTAATCTGCCTAGCCTTTTTCCAACTATGTCGGGGTCGGGTTTCAGTCAAACCGGATGCAGCTGAATACCAGTATTTTATATGGAGCGACTGCCTATCTGACCTTCACAACCCAGTTACTGGATAACACGATACCCCTTGGTAAAACTGGTTGTCAGACTTTCGGGCTACTGACTACCCGTAACGACTGTCAAAGATCCACGAATGACAGCCGGGAGCAACGGCTTAACGTGCTTTCCGAGGCACGGAGGGGTCTGTCTTGGTATGTAAAGATGGTCCACCCATGACGAAGATGGTGGTGACTGGTATGAGTATCGATATGTAAACATGATAAAACAGACGTTCTTATAGTACACACACATTGCGTCTAATGCGTAAGTGCGTGAAATTCCTGATGAAAAAACTCGATAACACTTTGCTTGACCTGGACATCGAACCCAGGACCTCTTGCTCAGCAGTAGCGCTTGCGACTACTAGACCAAAGAGTCGAGATTTTATAAATACTTTTCTTGAAAATATCGCGGTTAAGATGCATAGTATTTTTATCTCGCTTTACTTTTGATTACGAGGTGTAAAAACACGCTGTGAATGTGTGTCCAAGCGCAGGAGCTCTCGATATCGTCCGAGAGTCTGCGATTTGAGGGTCTATATGCGTCTTGAGTGGAGACCGTGAATCGGCAAACGTAAGGTAGGGCGCCCTCTGGATAGGTAAGAGCGACGATCTTCGCAGGGTGACTGGTAACAGCTGGATGAGTCGCCGAGAATCGCAAATTGAGAGAAGCAATTGATGGGTAGCGGGATCGTCCGAAAGGGTTACCGCTGCCCCGGAACATAAAGGGCTAAGGAAGGAACACGGGTGGGTTTTAGTCAGTAAGTCTGACACTCCCTTCCGCTCCACCCAGAGCGGGAGGAGTCATTAGATGATATCCCATCCAAAAAAAAAAAAGAGAAGCAATTGATTTCCAGCAGTGGACTGCTGTGGGCTGTCGATGATGATGACCATCTCCAAAATCAGGTACGCACTGCTACACATGAAGCTATAATTAACCACTATAAGCTGACTTCTGATTCTAAGAAAAACCTATACAATGCAAGGTCAGCTAAAACTGGAAAATTATAACTTGTTGTGTAGCCACGTGTACTTATAAAAAAGTTCCGAAGTCAGAATTCTGTGTGTGTACGTGCTGACACTACTCGTCTTCATGCACACACACACAGAGTGTTTGTATACTTGGTTACCACAAGTAGAAATAGAAATAATTTATTTGCCAATAATGTAGGTAACAAATCATCATCGTCATCTGCCTAGCCTTTTCCCAACTATGTTGGGGTCGGCTTCCAGTCTAACCGGATGCAGCTGAATACCAGTATTTTACATGGAGCGACTGCCTATCTAATGTAGGTAACAAATATGGCGTTAATTTATGGAGAGTCCCGATACATTTTGCCTTAGGGCATGCTTTGATTATTTAATTAATTTAATCATAATTCATTAATTATTTTAAGTAAAGCGCGCGTCGTTTCGTTAGATGAGAAGAATACTGTACTTACATTAGCACTCTTGCACTGTTGTTTTTTCTTGTTCAGTATTGATCGTAGTCGTTCTCTCGTCTCGTTGAAGTTTCGAGGTACGGGCGTCGTCAAAGGAGGCTGTAAGAAATTTAAAACATTTTTAGTACTGTAACCAATCAATCTGCCTAGCCTTTTCCCAACTATGTTGGGGTCGGCTTCCAGTCTAACGCATGCTCGGATGCAGCCGAATACCAGTATTTTACATGGAGCGACTGCCTATCTGCTTATACAGGGTGTGTCGTAATTAATGGATAACCTCTTAAGGGGTCATTGTACTTATTATTATGAACAACGTTTACTACGGGACCAAACATGAAATCGCGAAAAAAATCAGCTGGTCCCTACGTTTATGTTCGCATAACTCGTCAAAATGTAGGAAACTTTTGATTATTTTCGCGATTTCAGGTTTGGTCCCATAATAATAGTTGTTCATAATGATAAGTACAATGACCCCTTAAGAGGTTATCCATTAATTACGACACACCCCGTATATATATGTGAGAGCAGTGGTGGCCAAGTCGTAACGGCCGCGACTTACGAGTTGTAGGTCGTAGGTTCGAATCCAAACAGGCGCTTTACTTTGTGTAAATTTTTTCATCACCACTACTCTCAAAACGGTGAAGAAAAAGATCGTGAGGAAACCGGCATGTCCTAGAACCAAAAAATCGAAGACATGTGACATCTGCCAACCCGTACTGAGCCCGCGTGGTGGATTACGGCCCGCTCCCTCGCACTGAGAGGAGGCCTGTGTCCCAGCAGTGGGAACATTATAGTCTGATTATGATGACTGCCTATCTGACCTCCACAACCCAGTTACTAGGTAAATGCCTATTCAAACCAAAGCTGTATCCGCTGCCGCTGTGGGTGGAGGTACATACCGCGCGGGTTTCGCTCAGGTATTTAGTAACAAGTTCCGCGGCTAGAGCGGAATAATTGGTGTCATAGTAAGGCATAGGTATTGTTTCGCTTGTTGGGCGAAACCTCGAAATCGGTATTCTACCCACAAGGATAGCGAAATCCGCTTTGGTGTGAATAGGCCTTTACACATGGCCCTGGTAAGACTGATTGACAGACTTTTGAGCTTCTGACTATACGTCTAAACGACTGTGAAAGACCTACGAATGACAGCCGGGACGACTCAACGTTATTTCCGAGGAACAGAGGGAACAATTTTTTAAGTGAAACTTCTTCACGCACGCTTGACTTGGAGAGTAAGCTGGCGAACGCGTGACGTAAGCGTTACGAAAAGTGTGATCGGGCGAGGCGAACGGGAGTTGAGTGGGGGATATAAGCAAGAGACAGCAGTGCGCGCGCACATTTTCTTTCTCTCTTCCTCTCATAGCCAAATACGCTATACTGAAGTTTTACTTCAGTCGTGTGGTCATAAGCACACTCGTTTTTTTTTATTCATTATTAAATTTCTTCGTTAAAATGATACTGAAATTAGTAAGAAAAAAAAAAGTCTTCACTATAACGTCTAACGAATAAGTAACCTATAGGAACGGATAGTTGTTAGTTTTATGGAAATACATGGCACGACGATAATATCGCCGCGATTCTCTCGCTCTTGGAGACGGCCACTTAGATAGACTATTTAGGCAGTGCACACAAAAGACAGCACAACACGACGGCGCGTATGTGTTCCACGCGCGCCTCAAAGAGATGTCAGCATAAAGGAAGGGGCCCGCCAGGGCCGAAGCCTGCCGGGGTAGCGCGATCGTCCGAAAGGATTACCGCTGCCCCGGAACATAAAGGGCTAAGGAAGGAACACGGGTAGGTGTTACTCAGTAAGAGTCTGACACTCCCTTCCGCTCCACCCAGAGCGGGAGGAGTCATTAGGTGATTTCCAATCCAAAAAAAAAAAAAACAGCACAACACACCGACTATAAGAACGGGTAGTTGTCAGAATGTATGATATACTTACAGCATGTCCAAACACGGTGCAGTAACAGCAAGTGCACGGCTGCTCGGTGCCTTCGCCCGCGCACGCCACGCCGCCGTGACCCACTGCGGAATGTGATGTGTAAATGAGATGAAAATAGTAGATTGTACAACTAGTGCATGAAAGAAGCCATTTTACCCCGAGACGTTTATATCCACAACAACTCGCTCGGCTCGGGTGGATATAAACGTCTCGGGGTAAAATGGCTTCTTTCATGCATTAGTTGTACAATCTACTAAATAATCAGTTCTGGAATAGTAATAATAAATGAAAATGGCTCTCCATTGAACTGTTATAATACGCACCACGAAAGATGAGACTTGACGAGCTCAGTAGTAGGGAGTTTGCGCAGGTAAGTCGTGTACGAAATAGTTACCCATAATTCGTATATCTATTCAGGGATTTATCGATGACATTGAGATTTAAAATTCTTAGCAATATTATATAATATTTATTACGAAACTAGCTGTGCCCGCGACTTCGTTCGCGTGTATGACGGAAAACGTTTTAATTTTTTTGCTCGGAACCATAACTCTTTTTCTAAAATAAACGTAGCCTAAGTTACTCCTTATTACATCAGCTATCTGCCAGTGAAAGTCCCGTCAAAATCGGTCCAGCAGTTTCATAGATTAGCCGAAACAAACAGACAGACAGACAAAAATTAAAAAAAATGCTATTTACATACATTTAGTAAAAAACGGTTATTTTAATATTACTATAGAGGTATGAGGAACAGGGTGTAAAGTTCACTCAATACTCTATAGAAAAGGAAGGATCCTCCGACCAGACGGGTGTTGTGGCTGGCGGGCAACTGCCCAATAATTCATGTCGGGCCGTTGTATCTATGCTAGTTGCGCGGTAAACTCTGCTTGCGAGATGCAGGATTTGCGTGACGTCAGTATGACGCGTTGTTCGCATGTGGCGTTATAGATATCGCTACATTACAAACAGACACTCCAATTTTATTTATTTGTATAGATGTATAGATAGTAAAGTTTAAGATAAAAGTCAAGTCTCATCTTTCGTGGCGCGTACTATACATAAAATTGTAAACAAAATGAAAACTAACCTTTACAAACATGCTGCTGATGGTTAACGTTCTCGCAAGCCTTAGCCACCGGCTTCGGCTTCACGACAGGCTTCTTGACCTCTTTTTTCTTATCAGCCTTCTTATCACCGTCATAACACTGCTTCACAATATCCCCTAAACAAACACTATCATTATCCTTGCAAGAGTTACACACACAATCGTTGGTCCACTTGCAGTCCGTCTTCGGCGTATCACAGACGTCACTCTCAGACTTGCTCTGTCCATTTCTCAGGCTTATCCGTTGAAAAGCGACGGCGTTTAAAGTCTGTTTCGCGTTTCGAAGCGCTTGCGCCGAATATTTAGCCAAGTCTTCGTGGTTTTGGGGGGATATTGGCTTCTCTTTCGAGTCGTCGTCTTCTTTGTCCGATTTTAAACTGTCTTCTAAATCCTCGTCCAGTAATTTCGCGTCGATTGACGAGCATATTGATATGACGTGTTTCTTGTATGTCTCTGGGACTGGGAGTCCTTGCGTTATATATGATTTGATAGTGTAGAAGCTGTCTAATAATGATTTCTCTCCTTTAGATGTGAGGATGGCCTCACATTTCGCTAAAAGAGCGTCGTTTTTACACTTTTTATCGTCATCCTCAACTTTTTCCTTCGGTTTCTCTTCTTTTTTCTTCGGTGGGTCAGTTTTTTTAACGACACGAATGCTAGCTTTACCTATAATCTTACTTAATCCTTTAGCTGCGAGGATTTCAGCTTCGCTCGCGTTTTGAGTTGTCTTAACGGGTTGGGGAACGGCTTTAATAAAATGTTCTTTTAATTTCTCCTCGTATTGTTCTAATTTGTACAGCATAACTAGCCACTCGTCTCCGGAAAGGTTTTTCTTAGGTAAAGTCTCCATATATTGCTTATTAACATCTCTTAATCTTTCAATAAAATAATCCCGCTTCTTCTCGCTAGGCATAGAGGAAAAATCTGGAACATTATCTGGCTTTTTTATCTGGAAATCCATAAGGTCTTGTATAACGTTGACAGCTGTTTCAGGGTCGTTTAAAATCCAGTTGGCAAGCGGTTGTGACTCACAGCATCGCCGCAAAACATTCATATATTTGAACTTTAGTCCCTTCACCATGACTTTCTTCTCAGGAGTCAGTTTAGGGAATTTCATAATGAGAATATCTAGTGTATTGCCAACCGATGTTGTTAGTAAAATCTGTCTAACGGACTCTCTGGAATCACTGTCCGAGTCCCTATGCATTTCATGGTGTTTCTTTAACTCGTCTAGTTTAGCTGCCATTCTGTCGGGATCTGGGACGAAATTCTTCCCAGCCAAATCCTGTATGTAGCTATAAAATTTGTCTAACATAGCTTCAATTTCATTCTCTAAAATTTCGACGGGTATTCCTTTAAATTTCGACGCCACATAATGCTTCCACGAGTTAAAACGTGATTTGACTAAATCCCTCAGCTCTTCCATACTTAACGCGTCTTTTACTGAATTATCGAATAAGGTCGACGCTTTTGAGTACATTTCGGAGTTTAGACTATTTTTGGGTAACGCAAACAGTTCTTTGTCTTCCTCTAAACACTTGGCTAGGACAGGACTTTTATTTTGTTTTAAATACTCGAACACTTTGTTTATAACCACTTGAGCGGAGATTGAAAAGAGTAAATCTTTGAAATCCTCACGGTTCTTATTCTTCATTAACGCCTGCAAATCCTTTTCATCTTTCAATAATTCCACAATATCTTTATTATCTAATTCAAAAGTCATTGTGCCTATAATATCATTAGTTTCAATGTTACTCTTAATTCTACGCTGCGTTTTGCGTTTAGCAGTATTTTTCGTCACTTTAACACTATCCCTAGTTTTGTTAAGTTTCAATTCTCGGATTTGTTTCAGCGTTTCCGGTGTGAGCTGGGCTTCGTTGTTGACTTCCGGTAGGCTGTTTATGATGGACGCGAATTCAGGGAGTTCGTATGACGCGTTTGCGAACTCGGAGAGTTTCGACGCTATTTCGGGCATGTTCGCTAGAATTTGAGGCATGTTCTCGACTAGCTCTACTAATTTTGTGTTAGCCGTATTAATGTCTATGGGGTCCTCTGTGTCTATCTTGTCTAGAAACTCGGCTGAGTTTTTATCTAACGTCATCATAACCTCGCATATTTGTTCAAGCGAAAGTTGCCCATCGTCTTCCTTTTTCCCGTCTTTAATACTGTTGTAAGAATTAATAATATTTTGACATTCCTCCATAGCTTTTTTAATTTCTAGTCCAAACGACACATACTTATAGATGTTCGTATCTTTATCATTCTCTACCTCCGTCACAGTTTCCTTTTCATCTTTTACGAGTAAAGGTGTCCTGCGCGCGTTTAGCGGTATGTTCAAAACTTCCGGCGTAATTTGTTGATTAAAATCTCCTTTGTCATCCTTATTTAAAAACTTGTTGACAGAGAGTAACCTCTGGTTGGGCTTGGAGGAATACACGGGCATCGGTTCGGGGGTAGTCGGGGACATCTCTTGAAGCGGGGGACTGACCGATTCGGGGTATTTCCCTTCAACCTGCAAGAAAGAAAGATAATACGTTATTTATTAGCGTATGGAAGAATTACAGCTAAAAAAAAAACGAGTGTGCTTATGACCACACGACTGTAGTGAAACTTCAGTATTGCGTATTTGGCTATGAGAGGAAGAGAGAAAGAAAATGTGCTCGCGCACTGCTGTCTCTTGCTTATATCCCCGACTCAACTCCAGTTCGCCTCGCTCGATCACACTTTTCGTAACGTTTACGTCACGCGTTCGCCAGCTTACTACCCAAGTCAAGCGTGCGTAAAGAAGTTTCACTTAAAAAAAAACAACAATACAGGGAAACAATAGTCGACAGAAAGCCAATGACAAGTCTTCGCGTTTAGACTTATAGCAAACGCAAAAATAGAAACAAGTTGGGGAAAATATGCGTCACATTCACGCATAACGGTTATCGCGCAGCATTAGCTTGTGTCCTTACGGAAAGCGATCGTCGCGCAAATACGCGATCGTACCGTTCATATAACTCACTTTTTGTACGGCGAACCGAAACGCGTGGTCGCGCCGACGGAGGGCGCTACCGGTTTTCAGATCAAAAAGTGACATATGAACAACGGTACGGCAGTGATCGCGTTTGGTTAGGACGCGGTTTGAAGTGACGTAACGACTGTCAAAGATCCACGAATGACAGCCGGGACCAACGGCTTAACGTGCTTTCCGATGCACGGAGGGGTCTTGGTGTGTAAACATGGTCACCCATCCACGGACCAAACCGCAGCAAGCGTAGCTTAAGCTGATCGATCGACCCGTGCGGCTGTTATTACTTAGCCACAAGCCCCTTCTTATAATATAAGTTAGTATAAATATATAAATATAACATTACCTGCACTTGAAACTCTTCCGGCAAACTGTCACTGTTCAGCGCAAAATTCGAAAACTTCGCGAGGCACTCCTTCATTTCCTTACACATTTCCACCGTCTCCTTCTCTCCCACTATAGTTTCCGTATCACTGATGTTGTCTTCTCTTTCCAACGGGAATGCTTCGGGTGGTTCCGCCTCGTTCTTGACATCTTCGGTTTTGAGGTCGTCTGTGAGTAGCTGTGTCGTCTGGGCGGGGGCCTTGTGTTTGAGCATTTGTAGTATTTTGTGTGGTTTGCTAATGATGGAGGGTGAGGCGGGTTTTAGTTTGCGTTTCGGTGCGGTTGTGAGGCGCGGCACTTTGGGACTGGCTGTGCGTCTTTTGCGGCGGGGGAGGTCTTCGATTAGAGTGACGTTGCTTTCTGGTAGACTGTTAAAAGAAATGTTTAGGTTATAATAATTTGATTTTTGATGTTTATGTTTTTTTTTTTTCAGTCAACAAAAGAGATAAGTATGCAGGATCGTCGGATATAGTTGAAGTTTAGTAAGAAACCGATGGATGTTGTCCACTGAAATTTTATTTGATAAATGAGCTGTTTGTTTTCTATTAATAAAACTAAATTTTATTCGAGAACATCCATCCGTTTCTTCCTAAACTTCAAGTATATCCAACGATCCTGCATATTTATATCTTTTGTTGACTGTACTAAAGTTAGTCTTTAAAAGATGGCTCTTAGCGATAAGGCCGCCCATTGTCACCCCTTGTTAAATTAGAAGCAGTGTGAGAAAACATTGTATACCTGGATTAACACATAATATGGTACTTTAATCCCGGTAGTACGTTCCCGTGTGATATTTTCCGACATACACGCGGGCGAAGCCGCGGGCAAAAGCTAGTCTGTAATATGTATGGTGTCCCGCCACGTTGGTCTCGTGGTCGCAAGCGCGACTGCTGAGCGTGGGGTCTTGGGTTCGATTCCCGGGTCGGGAAAAGTGTTATTGGGTTTTTCCATTAGGAATGTCTCCGGAGTTTGGAAGTTGGTGGTGTGAAGCCCCCGTGCCTCAGATAGCACGTAAAGCCTTTGGTCCTGCGCCTGATCTCTCCCCGGTCGTGTCGGATGGCCGTCCCATCGGACTATGAGAGTAAAGGAACAGAGAGTGCACCTGAGTTCGCGCACACACTTGTGCACTATAATATCTCCTGCGCACCTAGCTAATCTTTGTTGAGATTGCCCTACGTGACCGAAATCGAACGGGATATTATTAAAATGGTGTACAGACGCCAGCACATCAAGCTACTACAATCTGTCAAATTTCTTTAATATATTTTCAACTTTATCGCTAAAGCATAAGGTTCAAAGTTTGATTGGGAAAACTTGACAGTTTCGAGTAGCTTGATGTGCTGGCGTCTGTACCTATATTATACAGTATTTTTTTTTTAAGCTATTGCATAGCTTTTATCTTGGGCTTTGAGCGCGGCGACCGAATGAAGAAATTCCGTAACGAAAATAAACCTAACACCCCCCACTCCGACCGGCACACCGGTGCAGCGTTGAAAGCCGTGCATCGTCTAACGTCGTATCAGTTCGGCAGACTTCGGCACGGTGTTTGTGTGCGTGCGACTAGACGTATGCTATGCAATAGCTTTACCGCGGCAGTCCCCGAGTGCCACACGTATTTTTTTTATGTATAGGAAATCATCTAATGACTCCTCCCGCTCTGGGTGGAGCGGAAGGGAGTGTCAGACTCTTACTGACTAAAACCTACCCGTGTTCCTTCCTTAGCCCTTTATGTTCCGGGCAGCGGTAACCCTTTCGGACAATCCCGCTACATATTATACAGTATGCTTTTAGTCTGTGCAAAATAAATGTAATTTTCTTTCGTTCTTTCAAAACAAGTCAACAGACATAGTGTACTACAGTGGCGAAGGTACCATACAACTCGATTCCCACCGGCTTCCCTTCGAAAATTCAGAACATAACCACTCTATAGTCAATTCATCATTGAAATTTTCTTTTGGTATTTTTTTTTTTGCTCCTGCCTACCTCTGTCATAAATTCACCCTTCGCCACTGGTTAGTGTCCGACCGAAGCTTCGGCTTCGGCTTCGGCCACCTTCGGCCAAAAAAGCACCTTCGGTCAAATCTTCGGCTTCGGCCAAAAATTTGCCGAAGGTTTGGCCGAAGCCGAAGGTTTGCTAGTTGTCAAAATTTGAAATTTACTGAACGATGCTAGAGCGAGACGGAGAGTGTGCAGAGCAGCAGAGTTTCGCCGCACCGCCGCACCGGACCAAACGACATGTATATGTTGGTCACTCGGCTCGTTATTGGGCTAAATCTCTAAAGCTCTCACAATATGTATCTAGTGTATTCTGAGATCAAAGTAACTATCGTATTTCTCAAGGTCAATGACACCTTCGGCTTCGGCCGAAGGTTTTGGTGAATACCGATTAATCGGCTTCGGCTTCGGCCAGAATTGCACCTTCGGTCGGACACGGCACTGGTGTACTAGATAGTTTTAGCGACAGTTTCGCTCACCTCTCCCGTTCCTGTCGCAGCTGATCCTCCAGCCACATCCGTAGTCTATGGTAGTAGAGCTGCTGGTCTCGCATATGCATCACTTTGCGTCTCACCTACAACAAAACAACATAACATTATGGGTGATAATTGGCGACATGGGTGTACTGTTTATTAGGTAGATTTATATGGTCTACATCACTGTATTCTGTATATCTATCATGGAAGATAAAATACAATATTCTTTATTATGTACACCGATATAAATTACAGAAGGAGGTCGAAAGGAGGGGGTACAATTAAATAATAGGGATGACGACTAACTTTTTTTTCTTCGTCTATCAGGTAGATTATTAAAAAGTATTGGGCACATATTGTTTCTTTTTTCACATAATCAAAACATTACAGAGATATATTGATTTGAAATGTCGCAGTTTTGGTAAAATTTTTACCTAAACGTGACGTCACGAGCCCCCACTCCCAAACTTTGACACGCTTTATCTTTGTATTTTTTGGTTGATTGACACAGGAAAAAATATGTGTCCATTATTCTTTGATAATCTAACTGACGGACTAAATAGAATTTAGTTCACTTTACCCCGTCGTCATCCCTATTGTGCTCTGTGGGTTGGTATCGAAAGATAAAGAAACGAAAAACTATCTCAAACACTGTATAATTATAAAAATAAATCCACTCAACATTAACACATTCGGTAGCCGTAACGGGTCTACCGCAATAAAAGTGGAACCATAAGAACTAATTTACCTTATTACATATAAATTAGGTAGGTGACTATTGTTATATTATAATATTGCCA
The DNA here is from genome assembly GCA_914767645.1 of Hydraecia micacea. Classification (NCBI taxonomy): domain Eukaryota; kingdom Metazoa; phylum Arthropoda; class Insecta; order Lepidoptera; family Noctuidae; genus Hydraecia; species Hydraecia micacea. The sequence goes on from OU611805.1 coordinate 5,849,208, forward strand.
GCCAGCTAAAATTCCAGCAGAAAGAGCTACGGTCGTGGGGAGTTGGAGATAAACCTTTTAGAAGTTCAAATTAAATAATAAATTCCAATATTAAGGTATAACCTTCCAGTTATTTATTTATTTTATTTTATTTTATTAAAACTTTATGCACAAGTAAAAACTGTACAAAGGCGGACTTAATGCCTTGGGCATTTTCTACCAGTCTACCTTAGGGTGATGCAGAGACAATTCACAGCAGGTGCAATAATAGTGAAAAAAAAAATTAGAAAATATTTATAAAAGATATAAGAATATAAGAATAAATACATATATACATACATACAACAATATATATATATATATATATAAAAAAAAAAAAAAAAGTTATGAGACATAAACAAGAAACCCTACGACAACTCAATTCTGAGACGAATCTGCCAACTTCTTGTGTATGTGTTATTATGAATGAATGAATGAATGAAGAAATGAATGTTATTAATTAATAAATGGGCGCCAGGGACTTTGAGAGTCCCGGATCCTGGAGCCGACGAAGGTGTCCAATATGAACTTCTAGATGAACGTAGAATTTCGAACCCAAGATCCTCAAATTAAATTTAGTTAAAGACCGGTTTCCACTATTGAAAACCGGACTAAGGTAACCAATTGGTTTCTACAGAAACCGTATTATTATAAGGAATAAAAAAAACACACCAAGGAGAACCTCGAATCGAGGGGATTCGATTCGGAGGTAAGGAGAACTGTCTCACATGGGGCGAAAGTTGATAAAAGTGTCCAGCTATAAGCAGTAAATAACAGTTCAAAAACCCTCCACAATGGCGCTAACGTAGGCAAAGGGTATAGTATGAATGTAGCAGTTGTTGACGGATTGAAGTATGCCGAGTTAGAAAATTTAATATTTTTAGTGGCAGCCCAGTATACTAAGGCCGCTTTCCGAATTAGCTGTAATCGCTCACAGCGCTCACATGCGTTCCGTTTTAGATAATACGATTATGACAGCTGAGGGCTGTCAACAATTCGGAACGCTCGTGAACGCGCTCGCAGTGCTTACTCAATGTCAAAACGATATTACAGCAGTATTTCTTTGTATAAATACCACTTTTCTTCTTTTTCACAATTTCGAAAATGCCACGTTAGTTTAAAGATATTTTATGATGTGTCTCAAAACAAAACACACACTGACATACACACGCACACACACTCGCATTGTTGACAGCGCTCACGGTGATATTATTAGAAGGCATGGTCGGCGTTATCGCAAGATGGCGCATGTCATGACGTCATCTATGACGATTCACGGGACTCTAATTTGGGACGGGATTAAGCACGCTCAAATCGATTATATCGATTACATTCCTAATTCGGAACGCACCCCAAACCTCAACTATTTACGTAGTCCAAAATAATTGCTGTGAGAAAACCCTGTTGCTACAGTGGCGCCACCTAATTTAACGCAGTTTGACGGACACTTTTTCACAACGGAGACAGTTCTCTTTACCTCTATCCTCCATGATGTCTATATATTTTATTAGTCAACGTCGGTGTTTCCTGAGACACCCGCTGGAATGTGTATCCGTGTCGTGGTGTCGTCCTACCTCCTTGAACCGCTGCAGATGGTACTCGGGACACAGCGCGCGACAGGGCTGGTGCGGCGCGGCGGGCGGCGGCGAGCCGGGCGGCGGCGGCGCGGGCGCACGGCCCCCCACCAGCTGCATGCACACCTGCCACACACAACCCACATGTACAAGGCGGCCATACGCGACCCACTTACAACTTATTCTGCGTTTGCAATTTGGCTTCCAAACGTGTAAACAAACCGTGTGTTGTTGGAAAAATAACTTTCGATACCCACACATAAAGTTTGGTTTGCGCTACAACTTTTTTGACATTTTTTTCAATAGTCATTCTAAAATCAACTTAATTAACACAGACATAAAGTTGACATTTCTTTGAAAATAACATCAATTTAAAAACTAATTTAAATATGGAGTATAACTATAATTATTCAGATAATAAATCTTACTATAAATATATAACAGTATACAAAACTCACTGTAGACAATTTCTTCTGTTTCCTATAAACTTGCAGCTGTCTGCGGTGCACTTCCGGTAATCGTCGGTACATCGCCATCAACTTCCGGTCTACCTCTGACAGTCCCATGTCCACACGTTTCCTGTAAAAAACATTTACATCAATATAATCAATTATTGACTGCCTCGATGATCTCGAGCAGGGATGGGCAACCTTTGGAAAGTTGCGGACCAAACCATAGATGAAGTATGAGGTCACGGGCCATAGATACATGAGAGGTAGATAATAAACGAGTGAGTTGCGTTAAAATTGTGACTTACAACATTTTGTTATACATAATATACATTGCTTGTACGGTCCCCCGTCACGAGAAGAGCTATAAATTTTGTAAACACACATTCAGTGGTTCGCAACCTTTGGATCAAATAAAAAAAACAGTTTTGCAATGATTTGATTTTTTGAGGGGTCCATGGCTAAATAATAACAGCCGCACAGGTCGATCAATCAGGTTAAGCTACGCTTGCCGCGATTGGTCTGTGGATGGGTGACCATCTTTACATACTGAGACCCCTCCGTGCCTCGGAAAGCACGTTAAGCCGTTGGTCCCGGCTGTCATTCGTGGATCTTTGACAGTCGTTACGGGTAGTCAGAAGCCCGAAAGTCTGACAACCAGTCTTACCAAGGGGTATCGTATTACCCAGTAACTGGGTTGTGGAGGTCAGATAGGCAGTCGCTCCATGTAAAATACTGGTGTTCAGCTGCATCCGGTTAGACTGGAAGCCGACCCCAACATTATTGGGAAAAGGCTAGGCAGATGATGATGATGAGTTTTGCAATGATTTTTATTTTTATATATGGATATAATTATGTTAACACACACATCTAATTACTGTCGTCAGACGATTCCGAGTATTCTGCATCATTGACAGCGTCAGCGTGAACTTAGTTCAAAATGGCGGCCCAAATGTTGTCATTCCATGAATCAGACGTGTTCCAGTACCACAAAACATTAGACGACAGCCGGCTTTAAATCGCTAAAATATAACCCGACCAAGTGAAATTGCTCGTTAGTTTCATATTACACGTACTCGTATGTTACTTTGGGTTGATTGAATTTGGGATTATTTGCTCTAGATTGAATTGTCGCTACGTACTCGTAACTTAGTAGAAGTTATTTTCAAAATTTATAGCTTCTCGTCAATCGTCATTGCTCGCAGAACAGATGGCCGATGGGGACCGCGTACCGGAAGACGTAGCGTTGGAAGGCATCCCACAAGGTGGACCGACGACCTTGTGAAGGCCGCAGGAACACGTTGGATGCGAGAAGCACAGAACCGGTCGAAGTGGAGGTGCTTGGGGGAGGCCTATGTCCAGCAGTGGACGTCTTTCGACTGAAATGATGATGACGATGGTAGCTTCTCGTGATGGAGACTTTAGCTGGCAAGTGTTTTGTCGCCGTGCGCGCACTTGAATTGTAACCAATAGACGGGCGATAGTTGCTTTCAAACCCGCGGACAAAATGTCTCCCAAGTGTCGCATCGCTACTTGGGCGCACTTTCATACAAACCCGTAGACTTGATGTGGGAGACAAATTAGTTGCGGAAACAAGAGTTGGTCGTGGGCGGCTTCCCTATCCTGCGTTCGCGATTTATTTGTAAACAAATATGAATTAATTAAATAATTAATTTAAATCCTACACAATAGTTCAGTTTACGCTACAACTTCAAACCTGTTTATAACTTTTTCAATAGTGCTAGTCACTTTAAAATCAATTTCATTTTCATTGAAATAAAATTGATATTTGTTTAGCTTGAAATAGTGTGGAGATGTGTAGCACTGCGCACTTTTACTATAGGTAATAACATGGCAGTCACCTCGCTTCATGGTCGTTCCTCGTGGGCGGCGCGGGCCACTCGTCGCAGTGCTTGAGCACGCGGTCCATGAGGCGCTCGATGGAGGCGATGGAGCGCATGAGGTGGCGCACGGTGCGGCACAGCTCGGCCGGCGCCGCCTCGCCCTCCGAGCCGCCCGACTCCACGGCCGCCGCCGCCGCCAGCAGCAGCTCGGACGCCGAGTCCAGTGACGACGACGTGGACAGGCCCAGCGAGCCCGTGCCCGAGTTCGCGTCGGAGTCTGATACTGGAAGAGACACATATTTTGAAGTGAAAACTTCTTTTGGCGGCGTTGTACACTTTTTTTGTAATGGGTAAAAAATGTTAAACTCGCGTCAGGACACGTGACCCTGATCGAAAATTCGTAAGACGGATGGAGAGTAGACAGCCGGCGCGGCGTAGGAGTATCCCCCTCTCTTTCTACGGCGCGGCGAAAATGTATAACCGACACGCTTCGGATGTGTTCGGCTGTCCTCGAGATGTACTCGGTTTTAATGTATATCCGATATGTCAGTGAATGATGGCAAAGTATTCTGTTTGTGTTTTGTTTTCACTTCTGTCGGCACTCCCGGAGTGCCACTCTTTTTTTTTACTAGCTGCACTACGCGGATTCACCCGCATAAGTGTCGATCCCGTGGGAATATCGGGATAAAAAGTAGCCTAAGGCCGCTATCCCACTGACGTTTTACGAGCGTCGGCGTCTCTCGAACGTCAAAAAATCAGCTATTCCCTACATTTTGACCGGTTATACGAACCTAAATGTAGGGAACAGCTGATTTATTTTTCGCGATTTCAGGTTTGGTCCCATAGTAAAAGTTCTTCATAATGATGAGTCCAATGACCTCTTAAGAGGAATTATAACATTGCTAAATTGAAGAGTACAACTGTAACGTAGCATGACAACTGATTAGACTGGTTATTACGTTTAGTCGGTTAACTAAGTCAAGTGGTTTTTTGTTTGCCTTTACCTAAGCCTATGGAGTTTAGTGCAAATAAATATATTTTCTTTGTTTTCAATACTCACAGTCGTCCAGGTCGCAGGTAGTGTTCGAGTCGCTGTCCTTATCAGCAGCAGGCGCAGGCTGGCCTTCCGCACAGTCCGCTCCCTCGCCACTCTCACCTGAACCAAATGATACTGTTACAAAGGTTTATTTCAATAGGGTGCATCAGAACTGTGCTTACTGTGGCCTCCAAAAGTTAGTAGACATTTTGCACGAATCATAATGCAAAGCATTATGTGCTTTCCAATCGATTTTTTTTTTTAATGAAAACTTCTTTTGTTTTAGCATTTTTTGAGATGGGAGAAAACTGTTGAACTCGCGCCATTGTTACCGTAATCGACACCGCTTTGGCTGTCCTCGGGATGTACTCGGTTTTAATGTATATCCGATATGTCAGTGAGTGATAGCAAAGTATTCTGTTTGTGTTTTGTTTTCACTTCTGTCTGCACTCCCAGAGTGCCACTGTTTGTTTCCTCCTTTCTGCAACTGTTTCTATTGTTATACTCCTGCTAGTACACAGAACCTACTTATTGTATATACCTTTGTATAGATAATTGAATGGAGATTAATTCTGTACTGAATGAGTTTTATTTGAAGTCAGTCAACAAGTCATCATCTGCCTAGCCTTTTCCCAACTATGTTGGGGTCGGTTTCCAGTCTAACCAGATGAAGCTGAATACCAGTATTTTACATGGACCGACTGTCTATCTGACCTCCACAACCCAGTTACTGGGTAATACGATACCCCTTGGTAAGACTGGTTGTCATAACGACCCGTAACAACTGTCAAAGATCCCCGAACGACAGCCGGGACCAACGGCTTAACGTGCTTTCCGAGGCACGGAGGGGTCTTTGTATGTAAATGTGGTCATCCACAGACCAAGCGCGGCAAGCGTAGCTTAACCGGATCGATCAACTCGTGTGGCTGTCATTAAATGATAAATGATTTTATTTCTGTAAGTAGGTTTGCACAAGCACTTTTACACGTCAATCATATTTTTAAAAACTAGATGAGGTCGGCGTTTCCTATCTGACTACTCTGAGAAGAAAGGCCGAAACAAACTCAGAGGTCACAGTCTCTTTTAAATTCCAGACATAATCTTGGTCAGTGTATATGATTGATGTCTGAGATGGTCTTTTGAGGAAAGAACCATACAGATTGAGTGGACCTGTCCAGTCAGTGCACGCATTTGTCAGAAATCATGCAGCTCAACTCAAAACTTAAGGAGCTCAACGATTCGACGAACAATACCAAAGAAAGGACATTTGGGTAGGCCACATAAATTACTCAAACTGCCAGACCATGAAAAAAAAAAAACAAGTGTGCTTATGACCACACGACTGAAGTGAAACTTCAGTATTGCGTATTTGGCTATGAGAGGAAGAGAGAAAGAAAATGTGCCCGCGCACTGCTGTCTCTTGCTTATATCCCCCACTCAACTCCCGTTCGCCTCGCCCGATCACACTTTTCGTAACGCTTACGTCACGCGTTCGCCAGCTTACTCCCCGAGTCAAGCGTGCGTAATGAAGTTTCACTTCAAAAACTAACAGAACATTAGTTAGCCACAAGCCCCTCTGCAGTCCGTCAACAAGTACGTACCACTGTCGGCGGTCTCTGCACTCTCAGCGCTGTCGGCACTCGCGCGGCTGCCATTGCTCTCAGGGCTTCCCAAGCTCCCGAACTCTCCGGTACTATCGGGCTCGTCCTCCGGTGGTCTGTGAACATGGTGTTATTATCACACTAATATTATAAAGGCGAAAGTTTGTGAGTGTGTTTGTATGTTTGTTACTTCTTCACGCACAAACGGCTGAACGGATTTGGACGAAATTTGGCACACAGATTGTTTATAACCATGATTAACACATAGGCTACTTTTTATCCCGATTACATAAATAGTGGCGTTTTGTAAACTTCTGCCTATCCCCATGGGAAAAAGCCGCAAGTTTATTTAATCTGCATTCGCGATTTATTTGCCAAAAATGTAAACAAATATAAGTTTATGGAAAAATAACTTTAAATCCAACACAATAAAGTTCAGTTTACGCTACAACTTCAAACATTTTTATAAGTCACTCTGAAATCAACTTAATTGCCATTAAAATAAAGTTGATATTTGTTTAACTTGAAATAAGATCAATTTGAAACATACGTTTGAATAGACTTTATGTATGTAATAAACTTACTTGGCACCCGTCCCGTCTCCCTGCTGCAACTCTCTGCTAGTGGTTTCTGGTTCCATCTCGTTTGGAGGCTGCAGAAACATACATAGTTCTTAAAACTGATTTTTAACCAACTTCAAAAAAGGAGGCGGTTCTATGTTCGTATGTATGTATTTTATTTATGTATTTTCATCAACTGTGGACCGAATTTGGATTCTTTTTTACTTGGTTAAAATTAAAAGTAAAATAAAAATTTCACAATTATTTTAGTAAAAGAATTAGGATTCCGCGCAAAAAATTTAAAACCCATGAAATCTAATTTGTTTTTCGACAAGCACGCGAACTTTAGATCTTACTTTGAGTACCAGAGTTCAAAATACGCTAGTTTAAAAAAAACTGGTAACACAGTTCTTAGCGTATCATAGTTACTAGTTTTATTGTTCACTTTTTTGCGAAATATAGAATTTTATTAATTTATTTAACTAAGTTGCGGGCACAGCTAGTGTAATGCTGCTGGTAGCATATGTATGCGAGTGCGTGTGTGTAGATACTAATTAACAGTTTAAGGCTTCGTTTCCACCAGAGATAAGAGAGGATCCGTAGCGAGGAATGTGTGTTAAGGCTCCTACACACTATGCCGGCGGCACAGCCGGCGGGTTTTTGCTGAGCGAGTATGCCGCCGGCATAATCAGGTGGCCGCAGAGCATCATTTCAGTTGTGCAGCTCGTTTGTGCGGCAAGCCCGCCGGCATAGTGTGTAGGAGCCTTTAAACTAACCAATAACAACGCTAACTTAATTCAAGCTATGAAAATGAAACGATGTTATCGGTTTGTTTCACACACATCCATCGCTACGCATCCTCGCTCATCTCTGATGGAAACGAAGCCTTATACAGGGAAAGGAGTCATCATTCTCCTGCCCTTATCCCAATGTATTTGTGGTCAGCGCAACATGTCTGCTTCTTCCATAATTCTCTATTAGTCGTCATCTCGGTAGTCATCGCCTTTTTTTTTTATTGCTTAATGGGCCCACTCTTGGCCTCGATCACGCCTAATGGAAAGCGATGGATGAGGTCTATGATGGAACGAGCGTGCCCAGAAGATGCCTAAGGCACTGGAACTCCCACGCATCGACGAAACACAGCAGGCTGCTTGAGGTGGGAGGGTGGTCGTTAACCAGGCGGGCGTTAGCCCTACCACCGCAAGGGACGAACCTTTCCCCCCTTTCTAACCATATCATAATTCAAACAGGTAAAGGAGAGCAGACAAACAATGAATATTACCTTATCACCATCGGTACTCGTCTCGGGCTTGGCACCGTTGAATTCGTTCACAGCTTCTATCATGCCGAAGAATGAGATGCTGCAACAACACAACAGTGCAGTCAGGGAATTGATTGGAATGAAGCTCTTTAACGGAGCTAGCTGTAAAGAAAACTGGGAGAAATCGCTGTGAAACGAAAAATCGTTAGGCAGGCCATACAAGGACTGCTCGTGCAGTCAAATTCGGGGCAGTCCATCTAGTTATACAATACTAGCTTCTTCCCGCGACTTCGTCCGCGTGAAATTTCACCCTCCCCCATTCACCCCCTTAGGGTGTGAATTTTGAAAAATCCTTTCTTAGTGCACCCCTAGACCTCATAAGGAACGTACGTGCCAAATTTGGAATCTGTAGACCCAGCGGTTTGGGCTGTGCGTTGATATGTCCGTCAGTCAGTTCTCCTTTTATATATATAGATAACAAAATGAACAAAAAAAATCCTATTTGTTATAATTATAATGCTCAATATAACTTATTGGATTCGCAAAAAATAATAGGTTTGTCCATGTAGTTATACCTACCTACATATAAACAGCTATAAATTAAACAACAATATAATATTCAAAAGAGTTCTAATATCAAAGATAAGCAATTATTATATTCCTGGCTACTAATACAATGACGTAATAAAATTATGATTCAATTAATGTTAGTGTCAATGGCAATTTATTTATACTATATAAATGTAATTTGCTCGGAATAATAACTAGCTAATGTTGTTATTCACTGTCCTGTATTTTCAGTAAAATCCGTAATTAAAATGAAAGGCGTTCCTGGTTGAAGCTGCCATTGATAACTGCCTGCTTGCTGCTGCAGCAGTCGGTATCAACTGCTCTGCGGTTTTTAATGCCGGTGTGGCGGAACAATAACCAATTGGACCACCACCTTACATTTTAGAGCGGAATCGCTCCGCTCATGAATCTTGGGCCACACATGCAAATCATACGATCTTTTGCACTGAGTGACCGCACGCTTACACGCGCCGCGCGCACACAAGGTGCGCGTGATTATTGTACTGGCGGCGGCGTCAACGACCTTGAGCTGCGGGAGACTGCGTGCACGCACTACCACCGGCGCATGAGCCGGGCTGCGGACCACCAGTCGTCATTTGATCGCCTACCGAACCATTCGGATCGCGCCGCGCTAACTATAGTACCTACTCTTGTAATTCATTTTGTTCATGTAATTTAAGTTAAATATAATTTTCTAATTCGCTTAATAATATCCTTCATTGCTTCATCTGTACTCGCAGCCTTATTTCATCCTTCCACTTACGCTACGCCTTACGCTTTAAAGCTAATATATTATAATCCTTAGTTCGGGTTCAATTCCCGGCTCAGTAGAAATCGGTGATCATACCGATATTCTACACCGGCCTTAACACACGCGTCGTGGAATGAAGAGCGCGGGCGGAGGTAACTGCGCGAGAGCAGTCGACAGGTCGAGCAGTCAGTGTATGCCTGGCGACTGCTTGACCGCACGATGAAACTTCACCGCGCTGCCGACCACCCGAAGCAGTCGCGACTGCTCGAGCGGGTACGTAGAAGACTGTAGTTTGCTATGCAGTCGCAGCTTGAAGCAGTCGAAACTGGCTGCTTCAAGCTGTCCGTGTAAGGCCGGTCTTATGTCATCTTGGATTTTTAAGTCATAAGTCATTTATTAATTTGTTGTCATTTTTATTTTCATCTTCGTTCCTGCCGGGGGTCCCCCGACCCCACCAGCTTTTTTAAATTTATTTTTTAAGCAAACTGATACAATACGACAATACGCCGTGTTATAGCCATTTCATACCATTGTGAAAGAATGATAGTTGTATTATTGTGTATCAACATATAACATACAACTGTCATTCTGTTTATTCTAAAATAAACAGACAATTTAGGTTGGTACTTGGTAGTAATTGTTTTTAATAAAAAAAAATATAATAGAGAGAGAGAGAGGGAAAGAGATAGAGTACTTACATAGCAGCCCGCAGGTGTCCGCTACTGAACATCGGCCGACCCCATAATCCACTACAACAAAACAGAATTTCTAAGCAATTTTTTTTTTTTAATAAAATTCTGTGGAACAAAATACAATTGAGTATAGCAACCAACTTTAAAAGAAATCTATTAAAAACTCGAAGTTGCAAGTTTTTTTTTTTATAATTCTATAAAATCGACTCCCAAGTAACACAAAATAGCTTTATAATGGATGGATAACAGAATTTGCATATTTTTAAAGCTTTATAAGAAGTCTAAATTTGGGCATTATAAACCGCTCTACAGCTCTTATAATGCGAATTTGGGCCCCAAATTATACAGACTTAAGTATTAAAATGGCATTTTAGCAGCATTATATTGGTTGTCTACCGGAATGATAAACGCATTATAATGGGTTGTGAAAACAGGTTAAAGCAGTGCGCATATCTTAAATGCGGCTCTTATACAGCTTGTACCATTACAAAGGCAAAATAAAAACATTTTCAAATGTTATTTTGCGAATTTCTGTTATTAATAAAATCTTGTGTAAAAAAGAACATGGTGTGTGATACTTTCAACAAAAAATATAAGTGCTACGGGGTAAGTAATTAAACTCTTGTTTTTTGTTCTGTTTGAGTGAATTAAGGTTGCGAGTATCAGTTTACTGTGAAAGTATGTATATATTTGCATCAAATAATTCATGCGCCTTCGATTTAAATAGTTATTTATTACAAAAATACTATAAAAAGATGTGGAATTCTAAAAAAAAATTAAGCTCTTACGAAGAAATCATTAGTTTTAGTCATTATGATACCTGTCTTGAACCGGCCGGTCAATACCATAGGTTAAAGTCATTTTTAAAGCATTATTTACCATAAAATAAAATTTTATATATTATCGAAATAGAAAGCAAAATGGCGTAAGAATAATTAAAAACTTTAGGCATTCGCTACATTTCTTGTAATTCTTTTGGCTTGGTAAAAGCATTAAAAAGGATTTTTAAATATGTTCAGGCTGTAGCAGAGCTTGATTAGAGCCGCGTTCATAGAGTTTTTAATGTATATTTTAAAACATTTTAGGGTTCGGTATAAACATTTTAAGATTTGGTAAAACCTCTGTACCAACATAGGTAGTTTGACAAAACATAGAAGTTACACAGGTTAATTTCGCAAAATGAATTCCCGCTTTAGTTTGACTTGGTACAGGGTTACTTGTAATTCGACGTATATCCGTCAGGAGCTGATAGGGAGCCAAAATGCAACAAATTGAATCCCACATATGGCCGAAATTAAATAGTTTCGTAGTTATTTGAATATTAAGGGTTTTTTGATATATGTAATTACAAATAAAAAAAACTACATATCGAATGGGTACCATTAAAAAATGATATTGTAGCTGGCACTTCAATTAAGCTATGAACATAATTAAAAGTACTTAATTCAACAAAATAATTAAAATGATGAGCGATTTAAGAATAATATCTTACCAATACTTATTTATTTATTACGTCTAAGTAAGTAGGTAACTAATTATTACGTTTCATTTCAGTATCAAAATGCCTTTTAAAATCGTTGAAACAACTGAGAAAGGAAAAATACAGCTTTTCGTCATTCCCAGCAACTGGGAATGGAAAGGTCATCTCCGGTATCCCAAGAAAAGGACCTATTATAAATTAGCCAGAGACGAATATTCAAAACCTCGGCCTGAATGACCAGTTATGTCGAGCAAAGTAAAAAAAAAGAACAGCACTTTCATCTTACAAAGACGCCGAAGAAGAACTTGCAATTATAAATTAAAGCTCTTTTAACGCAATCTGTGTGATGTTTTTCTCAACCGCCCATTTTCTTATTTTATTTTGTAATATCACATTTTTTATATAATCTTTACAATGTTCCACTTCGTTATCTGTAGAACTGCATTGGGATTGGGATTGCTCTGCATGGCAATCGATTTTAAAAACCAGTTCATTTTGTCCATCTGTCATATTTAAAGTTACGGAACCCACCTTATTATAAGGCAATAACACTTGGCTTTGACATAAGCCGGAGCCGCCGTACACGAACTGTAAGAAGCTGGTTATTGGCTGGATTTGATACCGGTATACGACTTATTGCTTGTTAAAATTCTTCTCAGTATACATTTGTATAGATAAAGGTTATAAAATATTACAATGAAATGCTCTTAAACAGCTGGCATTAAAACAGCACCAATGTACACCGTTAAACAGTTGTGACCCATGCGAAAGGTCGTTATAAAACAAGGAGCAGTTTTAAAGAATTTTAAAATGCTTTATAATAGCCTAAGCCGTAATTAATGCTTACATACGGCTTACACTTTTGTATAATGCTTACAGCTGTATGAGAAGCTGTACAGAGGCATAAATGATATCTAAAATAAAACCTTTCGCTGCACAAAAGATTGAAAAAGAGGATTATATAGCTTTAGGAACTAGAAAGTTAATAAAATGCTGCTATACAGAAGCAAGACATTGCTAAAACCCTTCAAATTCTCTAATGAAGCTAGAAGAAAATTTCTGGTCACCACTTTTTCCATTATATCGATTTTGTGTTACTTGGGCTGCCTTTTGCCTTTAGAAATCATTAAAAGAAAAGAAAAACAATTCATTTGTAATAAATAAGATCACAAATAAATTAAATGAGTCAGGAGCATATTCACTTAGGGGGCATATTACACAGCGGCCAATCTTAAAGGAGACTAGCCAAATACGCAGGAGATATTATAGTGCAGGCGTGTGCGCAGACACACGTGCACTGCCTCTTCCCTCACTCTCGTAGTCTGATGGGACGGCAATCCGACATGACCGGGGACAGATCAGACACGGAGGGGTCTCAATATGACAAAGTCAGTAACTCGATTGAATGGTTCACTTTTCAAGCGTTGCGTTCAAACATTTCACTTTGAGTGAAAGATGCCGAATGAACGGCCAAAATGAACAAAAACTGATGACCAGAGGGGCAATTCTCGTAATTTTAAGAACATTCACAGCCTAATCTCCGTCTTAATCTGTCAAAAATAACTCTAATTTTGCTACATTTTCGACATTTGTTTGTCGCTGAGATAAGAGACTGGGATTAGATTTTGAACGTTTTATATTACGAGATTTGGCCTTCTGATATCGGCTTTAGCTAAATATGGCCCAAATAGATGCCTGGTGACTCACCTAAGTAGCTGTTTCCTCTGCTGAGCACACAGCGTTCGCGGCGTGAGGCAGTCGCACCGATGTTTGTACCCAGACCACGCGCTCACTGACAAGCAAACAACACTGTTATTGGAAAATATCACACTAATATTATAAAGGCGGAAGTTTGTGAGTGGGTGAAGATGAGACTTGATCACTTGACACACCACGTGGTTTGACATGCGCAGTACACGATTTTAGGTCTCTTTAGCGGTATGAGGTCTGAGCGCGGGAAGGAACCGGACGTTCGTAGGGGCGGCGGAGAGAGCGCGGGAGGGGGGGTCTAGTCTCATCTTTCTTGGCGCAAATTATACTTCTTCACGCACACAAGGCTGAACGGATTTGGTTGAAATTTGGCACACAGATAGTTTATAACCAGGATTAACACATAGGATACTTTTTCTCCCGATATTACCACGGGATCAAAATTTATGCGGGTGAAACCGTGGGGCGCAAGTTAGTGATAAATGATTCTGAGAGCGGTGGTAGGCCAGTGGTAATGGCCAAGCAGGCGGACGCTTTACTTTGGGTAAATAATTTTGTCATCACTGCTCTCAAAAAGGTGAAGGAAAACATCGTGAGGAAACCGGCCTGTCCTAGTACCGAAAATTCGAAGGCATGTGACATCTACCAACCCGCACTGGGCCCGCGTGGCCACTCCCTCTCACAGAGAGGAGACCTATGTCCCAGCAGTGGGAAAATTATAGGCCGATTATGAATGATAAATGATTTTATTTCTGTAAGTAGGTTTGTACGAACACTTCTACGCGTCAATTATATTTTTAAAACTAGCTGACCCGGCGAACTTCGTACCGCCTCAGAATTAAATAATGTGACAAAGTTCAATAGACACATGGCGCCATCTATTATCATAATAACATTATTGTTGTTTTCCTCGGGTACAGCACTTTTTTTCAGGATGAAAGGTACCCTATGTCCGTTTCTGTACACCTGCCAACGTATATGCAAAATTTCAGGATGATCGGTTCAGTGGTTTAGGCGTGAAAAGGTAACAAACAAATAAACTTACTTTCGCATTTATAATCATCAAAAAAAAAAAAAATCTTTCATACATTTTGGTCAAGTAGGTATTGATCTTTTGTATTAAACAGATTTTTTTTCGTGATTTCAGAGTTGGTCCCATAGTGAAAGTTGTTCATATTCATGGGCAGAACACCCTGTAAAAATTTGGATGGTGATAAAAAAATCTTCCTGTATAGCAGCATATTTTAAAAGTGTGAGAAAGTTTGCGCAGGAGCTACACGACCTGATCCCACCATCGCCCTTTTACTACCGGACTACCAGACGTACTGCAGCATACCATCCAGACTTGGTTGATATCCTGAAGAGTCGTACTCCACGCTTCTCCTCCAGATGTATTATGTGCATGGCCAAAGTGAGGAACTCTCTGCTAGCGTCTGAGTTCCCTTCCAAATTTTTTTTTTTTTGTTATATTTGGCAGGAGTGGGAAATCCTCATGGACGCCCAGACTGCCTCAGTTATGAACTAGTCTGGGTAGTGCCGGACTCTTAGGGTCTCCCCACATTTATCGACGCGGAATCGGCTAACACCGGTCAAAAAAGCCTTTATGTCTACGTAATAAGGGTGTTACTAATACCATTCGCATCGGCTCGGCTCGGACGACGCGTCGCGACGCCGGCCGACGGCGAAACGAGCTGTTTGTCGATTTGATCAGCGATAAGTCGAGTAGTGTGGTGATACGCACTCGGCTTAAGCCGATTCTGCGTCGATAAATGTGGGGAGACCGTTACCGGCTAAAGCCCACTCCTGCCTTTATTAAGTGTCCCTCTGACATGATCAGAGACCTTTTTATGCCAATGAGTTCTGATTCTTGTCAATATTGTTAATTTATTTGCAGTCTCCCCTTCCACATTTACCCCGTCTGCCTTCAAAGCAAGAGTGAACAGGGATCTTCTGGGCACGCTCCATCAGGCGTGATCGAGGTCAAGAGCAGACCCATTCAGCAATCAAAACAAAAAGCTTGCGGCTGGGCACAGCTCCCCGCACTTACAGTCGTGCGGCGTGGTGCGCGCGGCCATGTCGGCGAGGCGCGCGCGCGTGCTGGCGCGCTGGTGCGGGCGCAGGTAGCGCGCCAGGCGCGCGCGCGCCGCGCCCACCCAGCCCCAGCGCGACGCGTCCGCGGGGCAGCCCGCGTCTACTGGTATCATCTCCACCTGGAGATGAGCGTGAACGAAACAAAACTCTTTTATTCTACAGAAATTCAAACACAAGAAAATCTACATAAACAATAATGAACATGTAGCCAAAACTACCAGTACTCAAAATGGTCGGCTAAATGACCAGGTACTAATCTCTGTTGTGTAAATTAGGGTTCAATTTAGTTTGGCGAGTAATTGACTCAGGGAAACAAGTGTCTGTCTTTGATGGTGTTTATTGACAACTAAGTTAAAACCTAAAAAATATCCTTACATCATATTTAATACGGTCAGCGGCTAGCTACTTAATATAATGAAACGTGGACTGCATGTTTGTATACATTTTTAACCTATTGAAATGAGCTTCAATACTCTGGATCTTTGTTTTTTTTTTTGCATTTTATTCCCGAGTGTCATATGATTCCTTTTAAGCCAGAAAAATGGAAGGATTCCCGTGGAAATCACATGTGCAGTGTGCAGGTGTAATCGCAATACACAGCTTGTTTAATCTTATGAACTTACCTTAAACGTGATAGTAGATGCAGCTTTGAAGTTCTCCAATATTTTGCAAAACCTCTCCACCGCATACCTGATGAATAAATAAAAAATAAAGTACTAACTAATAAAAAAAAAATAGTAAAATAATTAATAAAATACTTATTTATATTAATACTTTTATGTGTATTCGTCTGTCGTATAAGAAAGGAAACAAACATTACTTAAAATAAATGTTCTTGTATATTGATTTTATTCAATTTCGAGCGGCCATTGTTGTATACATCTTTGGCAAATTTAGCGCGGCCGGACCTTATATTTCTCTCCCTTGGGTCTATTATTAGCAGGGCAAGCCATCAATTCTGATTATCATTCACAGATCTTTGACAGTCGTTACGAGTAGTCAGATCCCTGAAAGTCTGACAACCAGTCTTACCAAGGAGTATCTTGTTACCCAGTAACTGAGTTGTGGAGGTCAGATAGGCAGTCGCTACATGTAAAATACTTGTATTCAGCTGCATCTATACTGCGTTCGCGATTTATTTTCCAAAAATGTAAACAAATATGAATTAATGGAAAGATAACTTTAATTCCTGCACAATAAGGTTCAGTTTACGCTACAACTTCAAACATTTTTATAACCGTTTCAATAGTGCTAGTCACTCTGAAATCAACTTAATAGTCATTGAAATAAAGTTGATATTTGTTTAACTTGAATCAGGGTGGAGGTGTACAGCGCTGCGCACTTTTACTATAGTTACATTGGAAGCCAACCCCAACATAAGAAAAGGAGAGTAGGTGATGATATGATAGAATACATACTCTTTGTCCAAGGGCTTGTCAAACGGTCGACACAGGCATATGTCGCTGACTATTTGTTGTGTTGTCTCGCTCTGCGCCGCCAGCTTGCAGAGCTGTTCGTGTATTATTGATGCAACTGTAAATTAAGATAGATATTTTTTAGGTTTTGATGAATGGCTCGCACTGGGACCCGCAGTTTATGTAGGTATGGAGCGCTTGCCTAAATTGCTCGCTTGCCTAAATTGCTGGCTTGCCTAAATTGCTCGCTTGTCTAAATTGCTCGCTTGCCTAAATTGCTGGCTTGCCTAAATTGCTCGCTTGCCTAAATTGCTCGCTTGCCTAAATTGCTGACTTGTTTAAATTGTGAAAACCCCACAAACCCGTTTCAAATAGAATTTTAGAAAAAGAGAATTAAAAATAATATTAGGAAGTACTGGATTCATGAGGAGAGTTTTAAGTATGGATGTCGATGGCTATAAGAGTAGGGGAAGACCAAAGAAACGATGGATGGACTGTGTGAATGATGATATGGTTAGAAAGGGGGTGACTACCGAGATGACGTCTAATAGAGAAGTATGGAAGAAAAAGACATGTTGCGCCGAACACAAATAAATTGGCATAAGGGCAGGAGAATGATTAGGAAGTACTAGATTTATCACACTAATATTATAAAGGCGAAAGTTTGTGTGTGTGTGTTTAAATGTTTGTTACTTCTTCACGCTCAAACGGCTGAACCAATTTTGATAAAATTTTGTATAGAGGTAGCTGACACCCTGGATTAACATATAGGTTACTTTTTATCCAGATATTCCCACGGGATCAACATTTACGCGGGTGAAACCGCGAGGCGCAGCTAGTAATTAACAAAAGCCTGAAATCGCCCGTCCGCCTTGAGCAAGCGTGCTGATCAATACCTTCTCTGTAAGAGAAGAGCTCTTCGCCCTACAGTCGGACAGTTGTAGGGTGGTATTCTTTCAACGCAGGGGGGGGGGGGAGGTTCAGAATCATGTACAAACGCCAGCACATCAAGCTACTACAATCTATCAATTTTTGAAGTGAAAACTTCTTTAGGCGCGTTGGGCATTTTTTGAGATGGGAAAAAACCATTGAATTCGCACCACTGTTACCGTAAGCGACACCGCTTCGGATGTGTTCGGCTGTCCTCGGGATGTAGTCGGTTTTAATGTATATCCGATATGTCAGTGAGTAATGGCAAAGTATTCTGTTTTTTTTTTTAAGATTTTCAACTTTAGCGCTAAAGCATAAGGTTCAAAGTTGATTGGGAAAATTTGACAGTTTCGGGTAGCTTGATGTGCTGGCGTTTGTACTAAATCCATGGTAACACGTTGCGCGTGGATGTCTCTGCCAGACTGTATGTATTTGATATTTTGGACCCGCTCTTGACCTCGGATCACGCCTGATGGAAAGCGATGGATGAGGTCTATGATGGAACGAGCGTGCCCAGAAGACGAGCTGAACAGGCACAGTTGAGGCGCCGCGCACGTACCGTGGTCGGGCGCGAGCGCGCGGCGCAGCATGGCGAGGTCCCAGCGGTCGGCGTCGTCGTGCCCGCGCGGCCGCAGCGCGCGCAGCACGCGCGCCGCCAGCCCCACCGTGCTGCCGCCTGCACACACATACATATTTTCTATACAGGGTGTAATTTTAATCACCGTTTTCCTCTTAAGGGATCATTGTACTCATCATTATGAACAACTTTTACTATGGGACAAAACCTGAAATCGTAAAAAAAAAATCAGCTTACATTTTGACGAGTTATGCAAACATAAATCTAGGGAACAGCTGATTTTTTTTTATACCTAATTTAATTTTATATCCCATTTAGTTCATTCGAGCGATTTTTTTGAACAAGTGTTGAAAAAGTATCGATATAAAAAAAATAGGTATCGATACTTCGTAAGTAGCGGATCATCCCTATCTGAAACTAGTATTGTACTCACAGTGCGCCAGCGCCCACACGACGTCGCGTATGAACGCGAACAGCGCGTCAGCGTTGTTAGCGAGGCACAGGCACAGGCGACAGTGGCACCCGAAGCGCGCGCGGTACACCCACTCTTCTGTTACCATCTCTACGCTCCTGTGAAAGAGAAAAACAAAATGGTAAAATCCAAATTCAAACGAAAATCATCTGCTTGCCTTTTCCCAACTATGTTGGGGTCGACATCCAGTCTAACCGTATACAGCTGAATACCAGTATTTCACATGGAGCGACTGCCTGTCTGAACTCCACAACCCAGTTACTGGGTAATACGATAGCCCTTGGTAAGACTGGTTGTCAGACTTTCAGGCTTCTGACTACCTGTAACAACTGTGAAAGATCCACGAATGATAGCCGCGACCAACGGCTTAACGTGCTTTCCGAGGCACTGAGGGATGTCGGTATGTAAATATGGTTACCCAAAATTCAAACGAAAGTACAGATGTTAAAATGAAATTAACGTTGTCCTGGCGACAACGGCATAGAAAATAACTAATAATAACTTCTAAATAATTACTATTAAAAACAAATTCAAAATCCATACTAATATTATAAATGCGAAAGTGTGTCTGTCTGTCTGTCTGATACCTTTTTACGCTTAAACCGCTGCACCGATTTAGATGAAATTCGGTATAGAGGTAGTTTGAGTCCCGGGAAATGACATAGGATAGTTTTTATCCCCATATTCCCACGAGATCAAGACTTATGCGGGTGAAATCCCGAGGCGCTGCTAGTTTGAAATAAATGCTTTGAGTTTAGCCCCCTTTAATTTTTATTTTATTTTTTATAATTTTTTACTATAGCGGCAACAGAAATAAACACTGAAAACTACTTATTAAACACTATTCATACCATCAAACATCATTCATTTTAGTTACAACTGAGAATCAAAACCTTCTGAACCTCAAATGTTACCGGGAAGTACCAATTGTCGTCGTTTCTTCTCTGTTTGAGAAGAGGCCTAAACCCTGCAGTGGGACAGTTAAGAGACTGGTACAAGCCAGTATACTCACATGTTAGTCCCTCGGAGAGTGAACATGAGAGCTGAGATCTCACACCAGGAGTGGAACACACCGAGCAGCCACTCCTGCACCGGAGAGAATAGCGCGCACGACACGCTTGCTAGACGTTCAGCTTCTGTACAAACAAATACAACATCCTAACTAATATTATAAATGCGAAAGTAACTCTGTCTGTCTGTCTGTCTGTCTTTTCTTCACGCCTAAACTACTGAACCGATTTGTGTGAAATTTGGTACAGGGTAAGTGTGAACCCCAACAAAGGACATAGGCTACTTTTTATTCGACTTCGACTTCGTCTGCGTCCGCGATAACCGACATATACGCGGACGAAGTCGCGGGCAAAAGCTAGTTTATTAATATTATTTAGTGCATTTCAAGGGGTATACAGCTTGAATATTGACTATTTTTGCTCATTATCTATCTCGGTCGGATTCCAGTGTCACTAATTGTAAGGATACAGCTGAGTACCAGTATTGTACAGACGCCAGCACATCAACCTACTCCAATCTGTCAGATTTCTGTAATAGATTTTCAACTTTATCGCTAAAGCATAAGGTTCAATGTTGATTGGGAAAATTTGACAGTTAGGTGTAGGTTGATGTGCTGGCGTCTGTACATGAAGCGACCTTTATCTGATCTCCACAATCTAGACACTGCGTGGTAATACTATGCGCCATGGTAAGACCTGTAGTCAGAACTTCGGGCATCTGACGACCCGTAACAACTGTCAAAGAACCACGAATGACAGCCGGGACCAACGGCTTAATGTGCGTCCCAGCCACCTTGTATACTGTTATAATAAAGCTGACAACAGACCTATACCGCACACGTAGTGTAGTAACGCGGCCTCTTCCTCGGCAGTAACGGCGGGGTCTTCAAAGTCTAGCATTTCACTGCCAGACAGTCTGAGAAAAACAATACACAAAAATAAATCATACTAATATTATAATAAAGGCGAAAGTTTGTGTTTGTATGTTTTTTACTTCTTCACAAACAAACTACTAAAGAGATTTGGATGAAATTTGGCACACAGATAGTTTATAACCAGGATTAACCACATAGGATACTTTTTATCCCGATATTCCCACGGGATCGACACTTATGCGGGTGAAACCGCGGGGCGCAGCTAGTCATAAATATAATACACTAGCAGCGCCCTGCGATTTCACCCGCATAAGTTTCCCGTGGGAATATCGGGATAAAAACTATCCTATGTCCATTCCCGGGACTCAAACTATCTCCATACAAAATTTCATCTAAATTGGTTCAGCGGTTTAAGCGTGAAAAGGTAACAGACAGACATAATTTCGCATTTATAATATTAGTATGGATTCAATTCAATTCTTTATTGCATATCACATTTGTGTTATACAAGTCTTATTCATAATTGACTGCCTCGTTGATCGCAGGCACTACTGCTGAGCACTAGACCACACACCAGGTCCAGTTGAAAACCAGCGTCATGCACTAGTTGTCTGGCATTTTTGCTGAACTGGGCCTTTTTAGCGCAGCCGTGAGGCACACTTTCCCGCTTATTTTTTATTATCTTTTTAATTTTTTTTTTTTTTAGATCGTAAGTACTGCCTAACTCCGAATCCGAATGTTTTTGAATAATATAAGTATTTTTAATAATGATAGTAATGTTGCTTAGTGAATGGAATTCTTTTTTTTGTGTTACTTTTTATTTGACCTTCATTTTTTTTTCTTGTTTGTTTTTTATCTGATGTATGTATCTGGTGTATTGTGTGTATTTTGGTCTGTGCTAAATAAATATATTTCTTTCTTTTTCTTTTTTCTTTCACCGAGGTAGGCATTTGTAAAATGTTTAGATATAACTCACATGTCAGTCTGAGGCTCTAGAGGCGACTCTTCCTCCAGCGGTAGATCCTCCCGAACGCTCTCCTCGGCAGACGCAAGAAGCTGATGGAAACATTACATATATCAATAATTTATATTAGAGCCAGGAATTTGAGATAATTTTCAAGTTATGGAACAACAAACCGAATGACATACTTAACAAAGTTCAAATTCCATTGCAACCAAAAACTTTTTAGGACCTTTTTGTTACAAATGGTCACTCAAAAATCAACTTAAAATACATTACACTAAAGTAGATAACTGATTAATTAGCGATGGAATGTAATTATCTGAGATTATGAACACTGCTTTATACATATACAATAAAAAAACTGCCACGAATCATATTTAGGTCAACACACAACCTGTTGAGGCCTATTCAAACCTAAGCAGTATTCGCCGCCGCTGTGGGTACAGGTACAGTAAGGGACATAAGTGGAGTAGCAAATTCACAAAGCAATAGATTGACACTTTGGTTTTACTTACGACCTTCTTTTAATGAGTCATTTCTTTACTATAGACACACACACTCACATTCATTTGCAACTGATTGTATTTCATAAATTCAACCGCTACGGTATATGTCATGATAGCCTAGCGGTTATCATATTTGGGTAAGTGCGTTCTGCGTAGCGATCCGTGAGTTCGAATCTCACGCGCGATGATAGTTTTTTTAATGTTTTAATAATTACTTCGAATAATCACGCTTTTGACTATAATTATATTTCCTTGTCATGTTCGTCTTGTGCGCTTAATTCGTAAAACTTTATGATTATACCCACAGATATCTAAATAAATAAATTATAAGGTAGACAGTTAAGTTATACGAGTCATTCACCGCGATTAAATATTATAACGTTGTTGGTTGGTTGTTTATTGGCGACGTGTGTCTGTGTTCTATCTATTAGCCGTGTTGTAGTTCCTTTTAAAATGCAGAATATTGAAATTAAAGCGAATATGATTGCGCTGCGTAAAAGTGGACTTAATATAACACAAATATCTTATGAAACCGAACTTAATGTGAGTATTATGAATATGAGTTAATTATTTTTTCAAACATTTATTTTATTAAAATAGAACTGCTGATCCTTGTAGTTATTTTTTAAAACGTATTATAAGGTCTAAATAGATAAAAAAATTATAATTTCGAAGTCCTAGATTTTAAGTGATGATTATCTATATGTAACATTTCTTTTTTCATTATAATTTTGTTTCTAAATCATAGGTAATACTTATTCGTATTTTGCTAGTGGCCTAACAGTACTTCTTTTTTGTTTTAGAGAAATTACCTTCTGTGAGTCGGAGGGTCACTAAATAAGGAAGAGGGTAGCCTTGCCAGTCGAAAGCGACTGGTTATATACCAACGAGATATTTTGCCGAATTATTATTCGACACGTCTTTACGAACCGTTCGCCGTGCAAACAAAAACCAGCTCAAAAACCATAGTAGATTGAAAATCATAAACAAGAACGTTTATATTTTGCGATACAGCGATGGAAAGCAAGGAATTAGAAAATAAAAAAATATAAGTATATTAAATAAAAAATAATAATAAAATTATATTGTAACATATTCGCAATAAGGATTATTTTGAGGTTTAGTTTCAATCTTCTTTTCGTAATGAAAATGAATACTTAAGCTATAACCACAATAAGTCCTAAACTAGAAGTTTATTTATACCTACTTTATAAAATTATAACGAATAAACATTTTGTAATCAGTTATAAAAGATTTTTATTCTTAACCCCATATTTCACTAACTATATAATAATAAAAACAATTATTACATTATTATTCTCGTTTATTAATTTATCGAATAATAAAAGAACAGATGAAGATAAAATTGTTGAAAAGAAAAAAAAATCCCATATCGAGATTAGAACCTAGAACCTAGTGTTTCTTTATCCTATACGTTACACTATGAGCTATTTGAACTTATTAAAACGCTATCAATTTTAGCAATCCTATGAACCGCCCAAGGTCATACGTAATTAGAAAGTGATATGTTTTTGTTTCGCTCGACACCAGTGTATAAATTCTGAGGTGTGCGTTCTGTGTTAATACACTTATACATACATATTAGGTACGGGTACGGCTTGTACTGCGCGTTCACAGCAAAACAATCCTTACCGTGCTACTCGACTTATGTCCCTAGATTGTACATACCGCGCGGGTTTCGCTCAGGTATTTATTGCCAACAAACGCATTTTTCTTTCTTTCTTACCTGAAGTATATCCTCGTGCCTAATGAGGAAGTGTTCAGGGTGCTTCGCCGGCGCGTCGGCACTGAGCAGCGGCAGCAGGAACTGCCCCATCGCGGGAGCCTCCGCCTGCAAACACAAATATATTTAGTAAAATCTTAAATTCAATAGCCGCTGCAGCCAATAATTAGATGATAATGATATCCGGCACAATCCATATCCAATCCATACTAATACTATAAATGCGAAAGTGTGTCTGTCTGTCTGTTACCTCTTCACGCTTAAACCGCTGAACCGATTTAGATTATTTTTATAAGCACTAGAACCCTCAAATAATGCTCAAAATTGCCGATTTAAACCGCTGTCAACAGAGGCCTAGTGAACAAATTTGACAACTATTAACCGGTTGAATGTCGTAATTACAGACACAATTAAAAAGCCATTGTGTCTCGCGTGGATCTACGTTCCGACATACGAAGGGTTAATGATAAAAGAAAAACCGGCCAAGTGCGAGTCGGACTCGCAAACGAAGGGGTCCGTACCACAAGGAAAAAAACGGCAAATAAAAACACGTTTGTTGTATGGGAGCCCCCTTAATTTATTTTATTTTAATTTTATTATTAAAAAGTAAAAATACAACTGAGTATTTTGTGAATATTTCAAGTGCCTACCTGTTGCCATTATTGATATCGAGCAAAAAAGGGCAAAAAAATC
Source organism: Hydraecia micacea (assembly GCA_914767645.1). Taxonomy (NCBI): domain Eukaryota; kingdom Metazoa; phylum Arthropoda; class Insecta; order Lepidoptera; family Noctuidae; genus Hydraecia; species Hydraecia micacea. The sequence goes on from OU611805.1 coordinate 5,874,031, forward strand.
GCGTTTGTTGTATGGGTGCCCCCCCCCCCCCCCTTAAATATTTATTTTATTTGGTTTTTAGTATTTGTTGTTATAGCGGCAACAGAAATACATAATTTGTAAAAATTTCAACTGTCTAGCTATCGCGGTTCTTGAGATACAGCCTGGTGACAGACAGACGGACGGACAGACAGCGAAGTCTTAGTAATAGGGTCCCGTTTTTACCCTTTGGGTACGGAACCCTAAAAACAGGGACACAGTATTTATCCTCCTTATTCAGTTTATGAAATAACTTTAAAATTGGTCCAATATTGGAGGAGGAAATAGGCGAGAGCCAAACCTCAAATTACGACTTTTTCAAAAGTCTCTCCGACCGCATTTCCTTGTAGCGGTATCTACAACGCCACATGCGAACAACGCGTCATACTGACGTCACAAAATCCTGCATCTCGCAAGCAGAGTTTACCGCGCAACTAGCATAGATACAAGGGCCCAACATGAATCATCAGGCAGTTGCCCGCCAGACACAACACCCGTCTGGTCGGAGGATCCTCCCTTTTCTATAGAGTATGAGTGAACTTTACACCCTGTTCCTCATATCTCTATATCCTCTTAAGATATAATAAAATGATACTGACCGAGGCCTTGTGTTGGTAGCCGTTGCAGTCAACATCGATGGCAGCTGCTTCCTTCAGTGACGAGCTATCAGATGAGCCAGCTGTCAAACAAACAAAGCATAATCATAATCCGTCTATAACGTTCCCACACTTCCCACTGGTGGGACACAGGCCTCCTATCGTGAGGAGTGGGCCGTAACCCACCACGCAAGCCCACTGGGGGTTGTGGATTGCTGTCAAACAAATATAATTTACTATTAAGAAGCTGAAAAGAGCTAAAGCGCTGTCACTGTCGGACTTCATAGAAAAGAAAGAGATGCGCGATGACCAGTGATCGGAAATAGGTGATCTAAAATACCTAAAGTTCGAAAAAGACCAGAGACAAAGTGGAGACGTCTTACGACAAAATATTTTTTCGGGACTAATGTCCCGGGCTTCGGAACATTACCTAAGTACATAACATAATCAGCCTATAATGTTCCCACTGCTGGGACACAGGCCTCCTCTCGGTGAGAGGGAGCGGGCCGTAATCCACCACGCGGGCCCAATGCGGGTTGGCAGATGTCACACGTCTTCGAATTTTTGGTTCTAGGACATGCCGGTTTTCTCACGATGTTTTCCTTCACCGTTTTGAGAGCAATGGTGATGAAATAATTTACACAAAGTAAAGCTTGTCTGGGTTCGAACCTAAGACCTACAACTCAAGTCGCGGCCGTTACCACTGGGTCACAACTGCTCCCAAAAGAACCTTGTGAGCATTTCTCAAAATTTTTGACCATAGTTTTCACTAATTTCCAAGTAACAAAATAAGAACTTTTATTTCTACCTTAACTAATATTTTACAGGTGTTTTGTATAAAAACTCTACTTTTAGCTAGCTGTATTTAACATAATATGTCCTAAATATACATATATTAGAAAACCTGTAAAATATTAGTTAACGTCGAAATAAAAGTTCTTATTTTGTTACTTGGAAATTAGTGAAAACTACGGTCAAAAATTTTGAGAAATGCTCTTGTAGTGCTATAAATCCATAATAATATGTTCATCAAACTTACATGCGTCATCAAGCTCGGTCCACTGGTCGTCGGAATCGGAGTCGGCGCCGACGTCCGACGCGTCGGACACGACCTCGACGCGTCGGACGCGCATGCAGACCGCGCGGCGCGCTGCGGCACTGCGCCGTCGGGACATCTGTAGAGAAAATTATGAAATGATGATGTTTATTTCTGTAAGTAGATCTTTTAACACTTGAGAGGACTTGGAGGGGCTTGTGGCTAAGTAATAACAGCCGCACGGGTCGATTGATCAGGTTAAGCTACGCTTGCCGCGGTTGGTCCGTGGATGGGTGACCATCTTTACATACCAATACCCCTCCGTGCCTCTGAAAGCATGTTAAGCCGTTGGTCCCGGCTGTCATTCCTGGATCTTTGACGGTTGTACGGGTAGTCAGAAGCCCGAAAGTCTGACAACCAGTCTTAACAAGGGGTATCGTATTACCCAGTAAGTGGGTTATGGAGGTCAGATAGGCAGTCGCTCCATGTAAAATACTGATATTCAGCTGCATCCGGTTAGACTGGAAGCCGACCCCAAAATAGTTGGGAAAAGGCTAGGCAGATGATGATTTACGTTTTTGAGCAGACAAATTTTTCGAACGTATGAAACAATGGATTAGAATGGATGAAAAATGGATGTTTCATACGTACCACACGTGTGCTATGTAATTAAGGTGCAGATGTATGTACGTAAACGGAGCAAAAGGAGTATATAAAGATCGTAGCAGATGGCGTTCTATAGTTTCTGCCTATCCCCATTGGACATTCAAACGTGTTTCAAATTGATGTTATTTCAAGTTAAACAAATATCAACTTTATTTCAATGGGATTTAAGTTGATTTTAGAATTTTAGCACTATTGAAAAATTTATAGGTATAAATGCTTGAAGTTGTAGCATAAACTGCACTTTATTGTGTAGGAATTAAAGTTATTTTACTATAAACTCTATATTTGTTTACATTTTTGGCAAATATTTAAATGGCGAACGCAGATTTACCTAGGTCCTAAAATTATGAAGACCAGTGAACAATATGATCATGATGCATCTTACCTCCTTTCCTTTCGCGATGGGCCGCCGTCTCGGGGCGCGTTGGGGCCGCGAGTTGCGCCTAGGACGACCCCCGCGGCCCCCAGACCAGGAGGATGATGATGACCCACTGCCAGAACCACGATGGCCCATCTGTAATGAAAAAAATATATACTTTTAGCATCCATATTTCCATACCAACCCCCTTACTAATAAACGTTGTATAGCGTCTGTATAGTTACACAACGCTTTGTCTTCTTCTTTCGAAAGTCAAATTACTGACGACTGAAAGAGAGAAATCGATGTGTAACTATTCATCTGATATAATGCGTTTATTAGTAAGGGGGTAATATTATAAATGCAAAAGTAATTCTCTTTTCACGCCTAATACTCGGTTCCTATAAACAAAAACTAATCGTTTTGCTTAACAATGCATGGTAGCATTTTTATTGCCCAACTGGGCATCCATACTAATATTATAAATGCGAAAGTCTATCTGTCTCTTCACGCTTAAACCGCTGAACCGATTTAGATGAAATTTGGTATAGAGATAGTTTGATTCCCGGGAAAGGACATAGGATAAGTTTTATCCCGATATTCCCACGGGATCGAGACTTATGCGGGTGAAACCGCGGGGCGCAGCTAGTATAAATATATTCGTAAGCTAATTTTACCTGTGCTAGCTGCTTCCGTATGGGAGGGTCTACTATACAAAGCCATGAGGTCTTTGCTTCATTATTGGCAAAGATACAAGTCATAATTTTCACAAATAAAAATCAGTCTGCCTAGCCTTTTCCCAACTATGCTGGGGTCGGCATCTAGTCTAACCGGATGCAGCTGGATACCAGTATTTTACAAGGAGTGACTGCCTATTCAGTTAAGCAGTCGTTCCTTGTAAAATAACACAATAAACAGCTGATTTTTGAAGTGAAACTTCTTTACACACGCTTGACTTGGGGAGTAAGCTGGCGAACGCGTGACGTAAGCGTTACGAAAATTGTGATCGGGCGAGGCGAACGGGAGTTGAGTGTGGGATATAAGCAAGAGACAGCAGTGCGCGCGCACATTTTCTTTCTCTCTTCCTCTCATAGCCAAATACGCAATACTGAAGTTTCACTTCAGTCGTGTGGTCATAAGCACACTCGTTATTTTTTAATAGAAAAGCCCAATAACACCATGCTCTACCTAGGGCTCGAAGTCCGGAAACTAATGTTCAGCAGTCTTGCTTGCGCCCACTTGACCAAAGTGATACACTATGACTATTCGCCCTTGAAATTAACAGCACCTGCTAGGAACCGTCTGGTTCACATGGGGGATTATTAGTTTAATGGGCATTTGTATAATTCCTAACTTCACGATGGCTAAGTAATAACAGCCGCTCGATCACGGAACGATCGATCAGCTTAAGCTACGCTTGCCGCGGTTGGTCTGTGGATGGGTGGACCATCTTTAAATACAATACCGAGACCCCTCCGTGCCTCGGAAAGCACTTTAAGCCGTTGGTCCCGGCTGTCATTCGTGGATCTTTGGCAGTCCTTACGGGTAGTCAGAAGCCCGAAAGTCTGACAACCAGTCTTACCAAGGGGTATCGTATTACCCAGTAACTGGGTTGTGGAGATCAGATAGGCAGTCGCTCCATGTAAAATACTGGTATTCAGATGCATCAGCACCCTAATTGTGTAACACACTATCAATCGGAATCATTTTGAAGCAGATTGCTAAACCATCTATACATCTAGTCATCTATACAAATAAATAAAATTGTAGTGTCTGTTTGTAATATTAAAATAACCACTTTGTACTAAATGCATATTATTATGGATGTATACACGGTACGTATACCAAAATAACATTTTTTACAATTTTTGTCTGTCTGTCTGTTTGTCCCGGCTAATCTCTGAAACTGCTGGACCGATTTTGACGGGACTTTCACTAGCAGATAGCTGATGTAATAAGGAGTAACTTAGACTACTTTCATTTTTGAAAAAAAAAAAATGGGTCTCACGGAAAAAAATCCACGCGGACGAAGTCGCGGGTAACAGCTAGTTGCTTCATAAGTTCGAAAAATATGTCTGCTCAACAAGTAAATAACGCAATGAATGTTGCTGACCTGTCAAAATGAAACCGATTCCGATTGATAATGTGTTACATTAGCCCGCCGGTTAGACTGGAAGCCGACCCCAACCTAGTCGAGAAAAGGCTAGGCAGATGATGATTTCTCTATACAGTGTGGCAGAGACATCCACGCACAAACTGAAACCATGAAATAAGCATATGATTCAAGAACCCCCTAGCAGAGAAATGTTTATTCAGTTATCAAAAAAAAAAAAAAAACTGAAATAGAAAAGTGCAATACCTACGCACTCAAAATGTAACAGCAATTTTTTTTTATATTAACCAACGTAAAATTACAATTCGAATAATTTTATTTTCTCTTCACAAACAATTGTATCATATTAGACAATTTAAATTTAGACAATGCACTAATGCAGTGGGCCCAGAATCATGTACTAAAATAATTGTAACAGGTTGCGCGTCTATTCTATGTCCCTGCCACCCTGTTTAGTAAACATGTCCTTTCCCAGGACTCAAACTATCTCTATACTAAATTAACATCTAAATCGGTTCAGCGGTTTAAGGGTGAAGAGGTAACAGACAGACACACTTTCGCATTTACAATATTAGCATGGATATGTAACATAATTAATGCAAGACCTCATTCACCCCAATTAGATTATTGAGTTAAAGGCTTAATACAATGATCAGAACTAATGTTTGGTAAAAGTGACTAAGAAGTATTAATTATTAAGACAATTGCGTTGATCCTAGCATTACTTTATGCCTTTAAAAATGAACCATAATGCCTTGGACTAAGATTTAATTTTCTTTGGCTTAATCAGCGGTCAGTATGGCAAAATACATCAAAAATACCTATATTAAATGTTACTGAAATCTATGCAGTAGTCCATAATGAACAAACTAGTTTCGGGACTTGCTTTTATTCTGTTACACCTTGTATAGTTGTCATCTACATAGTCACCCCCTTTCTAGGAACATCTTGTTTGTTTAAATCTAACTTGTTTACAAACATTACTAGGTGCTGTTTATAAACAAATGTTATACCTGTTTTATTGTGTAATGCAAGTGGAAATATTCTTTACTTATCATCATCTGCCTATACATGCACAATGGTCCATTTGAAGGACTAAGTGCGGAAACCAAACCCATAATATAGAACATCATCTGCCTAGGATAATCAGGCTATAATGTACCCACTGCTGGGACACAGGCCTCCTCACTTCGAAAGGGAGTGGGCCTAGTGGGGGTTGGTAGATGTCACATGTCTTTGAATTTTTGGTTCTAGGATGTGGCGGTTTCCTCACAATGTTTTCCTTCACCGTTTTGAGAGCAGAGGTGATGGAATAATTTACACAAAGTAAAGCGCAACCTGTTACCACTGATGCACAGTACACAATTCTATACCCCCTGTGTTGAAACTTTTCGTCGGTTTCATTCATGGATTCAGTTCGCGCATCGGTGTCCCTGCCACCCTGTATTTGGGTCAGCTTCCAGTCTAACCATATGCATGGTCAAGAGCGAGCCCATACAACAATAAAAAAAATGCAGCAGAATGCCAGTATTTTACATGAAGCAACTGCCTATCTGACCTCTAAAACCCAGTTCCTTCGTAACATGATACCTATTGGTAAGCCTGGTTGATTTTGGAGTAAATTATTACCCCTGGAAAACGTAATGTGAAACATTTTCTACTATTGAAAGATGTATAGGATTAGTCTTATTTTCAAGACTGTATGTCAATGAGTCAGCATATTCTATTTAAAAAAAATTAAGGTAAGCTATACCTAAACACTCTTACCTAACCCTTTGGGAATACACGCATGATGTTATGTTAGCTAGACATAGTTTTCAGAGTTAGAAGGCTAAAGTGGCCGTGGGTCGGCCATGTCTGTTGAAAGACAGTTATCTGTCAGAGCGAACATGTCCTTTAGCAGAAACAACTGATCAAAAAAATGTATACAGACAACAACTTTATTTAATACTAGGTAGAGAGAAGATGTTGAGTGGTCATCAAGGAATCTAGAATAAAAAGCGAAAATTCAATAACATTGTGGATGTCATCATCTGTATTGTTGACGTTTCACAATGAAATTGGTTAAGTTTGTTTATGAAATTATTTTTTATCAAGTGCTGTTTTATTTATATTAAGGAGCTAAAAATATGCAAGTACTCAATCTCACATGATGTCTTAGCGTACTTAATAAGAAAATTTTAAGAATTTTTTTGTTATTTAAATTCCCACGGATGAATATGAATTTATGAAAACTAATTTTACCCTTTTTGCTGACATCTAAAATTTTACTAAAAATACATGAGGAGTTCATTTACAAAACCAAAAGTCAACTTAAAACTGAGGAGACCACACTAGTTGTTTTTTTCAACATAATAAAATTTGCAAGTTCTGAATTAAAAATCAAGTACCAGGCAAACAGGTTTAGCAGAAGCTATCAGTAACTAATCAATAACTTATAAAGGTATATGTTCATATTTGATTGTCACAAAACATACAACATAGGTACATTTAGCGAATTGAAGTTCATTGACACTTGCTTGAGCAAGGAATCACAGGCAGCCTCGAAATTGTCAAGCCAAAACCTAAAACGAGAGATATGGGACCAGTCAGCCATATTGGCACTCACAGCTATTTCGAAGAGTGATGGAAAGTCCTGTTGCGGTTCGCCGTCCGCTAAGCCAGCCAGCAATCCGAGCTCCGCACTCAAATCAGCCAGTTCAGCGCCGATGCGATCCGCCCGATCCGCGTCACCCAGTTCATCTTTCAGGATGTCTCCGATCTCGTCGGACACCGCAGCCACAGCCGAAGCAACCTCGTCTGAAGGCACTCCCTCTTTGCCCAGCCCCTCGCCACCGCCGGCAAAAAGCTCAGCTTCCTCTGCAGTTCCATGACCACTACGGCCTACACATTTCTCCATAGAAAACATCATTTAAGAACCGAATAACACAACTCATACGACAAACGTAACATCTAAAGTCACCGCTGGTTCTTTTAGATCACTCGAAAACAGATAACTCGGTAATTAAAAGACTTGAAACCATTTTTTCATCGGCACCGATATATCCCGAAGTTTTTGACAATACCAATATGGCGACGATATTTTTAGGTATTTTGTGACCAGTTGCAAGCGGATAACGTGACAATATTGCATATGGCAATTTTCTTTATTGGGGCCTGTTTTCGCCTTTTCATTTCAAGCAAAGATGTTTTTATTCAAAGGATAATAATTATATTTGGGTTTTCTTTTCGTTTAGGTATGTACACAAGTCGTTGCTATTCTATAACATAAAAATATCCAACTTTAACCATGACTACTGAAGAACCTATTTTTCAGTAAAGTTGTCAGGATATTTTGAATTATTTTACTATTTTTCCAACTTTTATCGTGGGATTATGAAATAGTGAGGGAGTCAAAGGAGTCAAAGTTGTAATTATTCATTTTTTTATTATTTTAGCTACTTATGCTACAGTAGCATGAAATGACAAAGAACTAAAAACAAGAAACTTGTTCTTTATCTGCGTGCCTGCACTCAAAGATCAAGGTTATAACTACGCGACTAATGTAATATAATACTCAGTGGTTAATTATAATTGTATGGCACACCTTCTATAGTTTCTATAAGTTTTCTTAATTAGGTTAAATGGTCTACGTATAATATTTTTCAGTCCAAGCACATTTCATTTGTATATATTATATACAAGTGTATAAAAAAAAGACGTATAATTATGTTTATCAGTTGGTAGATAGGGGCTTGAGCGGTTAAAGTGTGCTAATCCCTAAATAGGACCCAAAAACCATACATAAATACTGGAAAGAGGATTGACGCTGCTACTAAAAAAAATTCGGAATACTCAACAACACTGCCCTGACCAGGGAATCGAAACCAGAACCCCGCACTCAGCAGTCGCGCATACGACCACCAGCAACGGAGCCTAATAATTAATTCATTTGTACCGCTTCAAGTCATTGAAATGGTCTAATGAGCTCGGAAATTATGAATAAATTATAGCCCAATTTGTATCTATATATATAAAAGGAGAACTGACTGACTGACATATCAACGCACAGCCCAAACCGCTGGGTCTAGAGATTCCAAATTTGGCACGTTCCTTATGAGGTCTAGGGGTGCACTAAGAAAGGATTTTTCAAAATTCATCCCCTAAGGGGGTGAATGGGGGGGGTGAAATTTCACGCGGACGAAGTCGCGGGAAGAAGCTAGTTATTCAAGTATTTCAGATTTTATAAAGCTTCGACTAACTTGAAATTACGGCTTCTACTAGCCACCATATCCGTCAATTATTTTAGCAGCGTCACCTAGTGTTGAATAGAGAAGAAAAAAATGCTTTACTGTTTTCTTGGCAACACTATTGGCCAGTTGTCAAAAGGTCAAATGTCAAATTATTGACAATTGACATCATTTGCTTGACAGAAGTTGATTCTGCGCGAAACACTTGTGAAGTTATTTTCAAAGATATTTATAAATTGTATATGAAAAACTACAATGCAGGTAAAATGCCGCATTGCGATGCACGCTGTAACAAACATGCGATAATTTTAATATAAATACGACGCTAAGTTAATTAAATTAAGCACATGATCAACCTTAAGAAACCTCTGCATTTATATATATTTTTAAATCTATAATTAGTGTTGTAATTTAGGTCAAAGTGAAAACCGGAAATAGTGTTTGTACTTACATAGTTTTAAATTCAAGTGATGGCGGTACAAAATAAAGTTTTGTATGCCTTTCGGGGTTGGATAGCATTTGTTGCTTTTATGGACTTAGGTACCGCGGGACGGTCCTATATTGAAAGGAGGTCGTTTCTAAGCAACGCCGGCGACGAACACTTGGATGGTAAGTCATTTAAATACATAACTGCATAATAGGGCTCAAAATTGGGCCTAGAAAATTATACTTACTTAATTTTTTGTTGAAGATATTATACTGACCTGGGCCATAATCCTGCAAAAAATTAGGTAATTCATATTCGCTATTGATTTTTACCTTGACTAGGAATCTAACTCAGGACCTCTGCAAAGCAGTCAAGCTTTCATTCTTTCATTTTGGGCGAAAGATGTCCACTGCTGGACATAGGCCTACCCCAGGCACCACCAGTCAAGCTTTTAGTTATTAAATCTATATGACAGGTAAAAATACTACACTTGTAGTATTACATTTGACATAATAATTATATCAAATAATTTTTCCTATCTTATTTTAATAGAAAAGCCCATACCGTGAAATGGGGTGAATAGGGATGCAGGGGTGAATCGGGACGAAACTTTAAAATGGATTTTAACATTGAAATAATTGTTTTTTTTTGCCAAAAAGGACTCTAATGTGTTTATTATATTATAATTAACGATTAAGTGTCCTTGTTGGCAATAAACTTTATTACATCAACGTTAGAATCCATTTTAAAGTTTCGTCCCAATTCACCCCTGCATCCCTATTCACCCCGTCTTACCGGTACTGAAAAGATTAGCAAGTTAGCAAGTCATGTAGCGGAGAGAACTGTCTTAAGTACAGCATACCACTTTAATGGCGACAATAATTTATAATATATACAGGATGGTCAAAAAGTTGTGGATCAAACGAAATAGGGAGATAAAGGAGGTCATTTCCAAGGCTTTTAAAGTGAGAAATAATTTTTGGTAATGCATCAAAATGTATAATTTCTCTTGAAATTTGGTACCCAGAGCAGCAATAGAACTTTTGTAGTGCTGATAGATTATCTAGTAATAATACAACAATGTTTGTTTTATTTTTTTATATCACATTTTTATTTAAATTAGTCTAATTGTAAAAGAACTCGGTATACTTACAAAAATATTGATAACTTTTAGGGCAATTGATTAATTCAATTGCCCTAAAATTTATGAATATTTTTGTCCATGCTGTATAAAAATTTTTATATTGTTTTTTTAATTCCAGGTGACTTCACAATATCACGGATGCTTGGGATGTATTCTTTTCTCAAGGCATTAGCGCTCATACATTGTACACTGTACATCCATTACAGACCGTAAGTATTATGTTTTAGTACTATTCATATCTTTTATCTATTATATACTTTTTTTTTTCGTTGTGAGCCTATACTGTCCCACTGCACTGGCCGCTCTGGGCAAAGGCCTCCCCAAAATCCTTCCAGGAACTCTTTTCCCGCACCACCTCGAACTAGCTCTCGCGGTACGCGTCCAGATCAACTCGCCATCTCTTTCTGGGTCGGCCTCGGTGGCGCCGTCCATCTTCAGGCACCCATTGTGCGGAGTTTTTTTTTTTGCCCAGCGGTCCTCGTGCATACGGCTGATGTGACCCGCCCAATCCCATTTGAGCCTGGCAGCCTTCTTTCCTATATCCAGTATGCCCGTTTTTGAACGTAGCGTGGTGTTCCGAATTCTGTCCTGTCTTTTAACACCCAGAATGCTGCGTTCCATAGCTCTTTGGCAAACTCCAAGGCGGAATACACAGCTGGGACACAGGCCTCCTCTTGGTGAGTAGGAATGGGCTGTGATAGGCGAGCCCAGTGCGGGTTGGCGTATAATGTTACGTCATAATCAATCAGCCTATAATGTTCCCACTACTGGGATACAGGCCTCCTCTTGGTGAGAGGGAGTGGGCCGTAATCCACTACGCGGGCCCAGTGCGGGTTGGCAGATGTCACATGTCTTCGAATTTTTGGTTCTAGGACATACCGGTTTCCTCACGATGTTTTCCTTCACCGTTTTGAGAGCAGTGGCGATAAAATAATTTACTGGGTTCGAACCTACGACCTATAACTCGTTAGTCGCGGCCGTTACCACTTGGCCACCACTGCTCTGTATGTCACATGTCTTCGAATTTTTTGTTGTAGGACATGTCGTTTTCCTCCGGCGAAAAAGATCTAAATTATACAATAACGCTTATGAATTACGCATGCATTGCATAATTATGCAACCATGCAAATGCATATAAATATATGTTTATACTTATAACAATAAATTGTTTGTTTCAAAATATCGGTATTGTGATTCAGTGTTGAGTTTCCATTCAATAATAAAAGAGAAGTAAAATGTGACTGCCTCGTTTGTCTGGTGGCTGCAACCGCTACTGAGGGAGGAGCATGAGGTCCTGTGTTCGATTCCCCAGCCGGGAAAAGTGTTATTAGGTTTTTTTATCAGGAATTTCTCAGTAGCAGCTCGAAGACTGAATTTGTTCCCGCGTGATTGCAATCCATACTAATATTTTAAATGCGAAAGTCTGTCTGTGTACCGAGATGCCTTAGCGTGCTTAATATTTACTTAACTGTTTTTTTTTTCAATTTTCAGGGTCGTCTCAATGGGATACTGGTCGTTATCTTTAACTATTATATTATATTTCTCCGAAGCATTCTACTTTCACTCGACGGATCTCAATTTCTACGTGGTTTTCCCCTGCGTATTGAATAGTAAGTTTTTTTGCTGATTTTTTTCTTTTTAGAATTCTTTGTTTTATTTTATGTTTGTCAATCAATAACTCAACCTATCGCAGTCCACAGCTGGATATAGATCTCTCCCAGGCTGCGCCACAACATCCTGTCCTCCGCCTTCCGCATCCAGTCTGTCCCAGCCACCTTCTTAAGGTCGGCGGTCCATCTAGCTGGGGAGCGTCCCACTCCCACTACGCTTGCCGATACGCGGTCTCCCCTTTAGGACTCGTTTTCTTCGCCGGCCATCGGTCCCTCGGCAATCATGGCCAGCTCACTACCACTTCAGTTTGCTTACGGTGTAAGCAATGTCGGTTACTCTTATTTTTGTACTATGACATATCTATTTAACCTTTTGACCGCCTGACTTTATATCAGTTGACGTGCCCCCAGCGCCCGAAAAAAAAATTCCGATTAAACGAGCTGTGATAATTTAATAATAATACATATTAAACGAGCTCTGGCGGAATGGACACGAAGATAGGTATTTGTCGTATTAATCCGGCGTAAGCGGTTAAAAGGTTAAAAAAATACCCCTCACAAGATTAACCTACTAGTGCCCTATTTAAAATAATATTAATATTAAATAATATTTTTTGACATTATTTTCCAAAGAATTACAAAATAATTGTCAGATTTTCACAACATGTGTTAAAACAAATGCATTTTATTTAAAACTAGCTTATGCCCGCGACTTCGTCCGCGTGAAATTTCACCCTCCCCCTTTTCACCCCCTTAAAGGTTAAATTTCCAAAAACCCCTTCTTAGTGCTCCCCTCCATTATAATAGGAAGCCGAGTGCAAAATTTCACATTCCTAGCCCCAGTAGTTTCGGCTGTACGTTGATATGTCAGTCAGTCAGTTCTCCTTTTATATATATAGATAAATTATTTCGTGGGTTACAACTGCGCATTCACCCTAAATGCACCCATAACATGACTTTCTTTTTCAGTTATCACCCTCCTAGGTTTAATATACCTACCAAGCAAATTAAAACTCTTTGGACAAATTCCCGGGACATCAGGCATGGACAGGGAGGTGGATGATGAGAACACACAAATATTACGGACTATGGGCAACTTTAGACGACGGAGGCCTGGCAGCTCAGTCAAAAACAAACACGTCTGATAGTGTTTCTAGTCAAAATTGGTTGTATAATTTAGTTCCCTTGCCTGACCGGAGATACTTGTCAGTGTTTGCTCGCGGCCGTTTGAATTTGAATTTTGACAGAAATTATCTCGTATTGAATATTTAGCTGCATACATAATTAGGTATGTAGTCCGGTACGCAACTCGAAATCGCGACACCTAAATGTATCTAGCATAATCAGCCTATAATGTTCCCACTGCTGGGACACGGGCCTCGTCGCTTCGAGAGAGAGTGATGGCCTGTATTCCACCACGCGGGCCCAGTGCGGGTTGGTAGATGTCACATGTATGGTTTGCAAACAAACACTGACAAGGTTATGAGCACAGAGCATAGAGTCACCGCGTCTAGAGATGGCAGTATAGTATTTTTATATCACGCAGCGACATGCGGTTTACTTGAGGTTACCAAGTGTTCAACCACGGTAGCTCTCGGTACCGCCCAAAACAATGGCGATTTTGGAACTGTGTGTGTGTGCGTGTGTCTAATGCTGACGCTACCCGTCTTCACGCACACATTCACAGCGTGTTCATACACTTGGTTGCCACAAGTAAAGCCCGCGAGTAAGTTCGTTTCGTGAGATAAAGACACAATAAGTACTAATAACATTCCTAGCGCCGAAACTACGTTGAGCGTTTAACTGCTTTCATGGTTTGCCTTCAACCGTCAGCTTGTATACCTACTTCATTATTGTCATAGTGCGAGTAAGCAGTGACATGCTTGGCTTCTATGGAAAGTGTTGACGATACTGCCTCTAGCAACGCCTGGGCGTCTCTATGCTCTGTGATCATAAGGTTTATAGTCCCACTAGCCCATCTGGCCCGGCGACAGTGACGCCAGCACATCAAGCTACCCGAAACTGTCAAATTTTCCCAATCAACCTTGAACCTTATGCTTTAGCGATAAAGTTGGAAATCTATTAAAGAAGCTTGACAGATTGTAGTAGCTTGATGTGCTGGCGTCTATACAAAAAAGTACAAACCTATGGGCTCTTTCAATTTAAGCGTTTGATGCAGGACTGCACTGGTGCCACGAGCGGCGCAGGTGTCGTACAGCGCACGGACGATTGTTTTTTTTTTTTTTTTTTTTCATATAATTGCCCTGTTGCGAGCGCAGTACGACACCGTCCTGGCGTCGAGCGCCCGCATTTCCCGAGTCGTACTGCGGCGCCGTTGCAGTCCTGTACCCCTAATTGCGTAACACACTATCAACCTCAATCTGGATCATTTTCAAAGATATTGCTAATCAATTGATTCATAAGTTCAAAAAGTGTGTCTGCTCAACAACGTAAATAACGCAATCAATGTTGTTGAACTGTCAAAAAAAAATGCAGCGGGATAACTGCTATAAATTGAAAGAACGTATACTATACTAGAGCTACTTATCACTTTTAATTGTGATTTCGTTAGTTCCAATTAAAACCACCGGGTCAGATTAGTTAGTGGCGCTTCAATTGTCCTATAATTATAAGATTTTAGATTACGTTTCTTCTATTTTTAATTAAATCTAATACCTTTTCCTGGTGCTTGTAGTCAATGAGTAAAGACAGGTATACTCAATCTTCTTACCGTTAAGGCAAAAGCGCCAGGGTACCCTGCGAAATTAAAACTTTCTAGACTTCGACCAACCATTTATTTATTGAGGTCAGTTTTCAGGTCAAACATCCCTCTCAAATTGACCTCTAAAGCCCTTAACAGGTGCGTTGGAAAAGGCCAAAGCGCTAGGATACCCTGCGAAATTAAAACTTTTTAAGGTAAAAGCGGGTACCCAACGAAATTGAAACTTTGTTAAGGTGAAAGCGCCAGGGTACCCTGCGAAATAATAATAATATAATGTTACGTTTTTGCAATTTGCAGAACAGTGTCAGGTTATTATTGACCAATATATAATTCGCGATCGTAACAAATATATATATAAAAAATTATTAAAATCGTCAATACAACTAGTATAATATTTGGTACTGTCGTGAATCATATTTAAATTAGACTTTTTATAAGTATTGTGGTTTATTTGTAACCACAGGATATGGATTGATTATACCTGGTCTAGCGACTTCACCGCATTTAATATATTTCACTTTTAAAGGTACTTGAACGCTTGGTTTATCTCCGCGGACACTTTATATCACCGGTCTTTGTTCTTAAAGTAAAAAAGAAAAGAGGAATACCGATTAACGGTTTTTAATGTGACCGCTGATGACTGGCAGCGGGTGATATTAATTTGTTTCTGCCTTAAGCCTGTTAGTTACTAACATACTTTTGAGCAAGTTACTTGCATAATTTTGTGCAAGTTACTGGCATACTTTTCTGCAAGTTACTTGCATACTTTTGTGCAGGTTACTTGCATACTTTTGAGCAAGTTACTTGCATACTTTTGTGCAGGTTACTTGCATACTTTTGTGCAAGTTACTTGCATAATTTTGTGCAGGTTACTTGCATACTTTTGAGCAAGTTACTTGCATAATTTTGTGCAAGTTACTGGCATACTTTTGAGCAAGTTACTTGCATACTTTTGTGCAGGTTACTTGCATACCTTTGTGCAGGTTACTTGCATACTTTTGTGCAAGTTACTTGCATACTTTTGTGCAGGTTACTTGCATACTTTTGAGCAAGTTACTTGCATACTTTTGTGCAAGTTACTTGCATACTTTTGGCAAGTTACTGACTTATTTTTGTGCAAGTTACTTGCATGATTTGTGCAAAATACTGGCCTATATTCCTGTCTTTATTATTACGATGACGAGTAAGCGTAAACTACTAGAAACGATCACAGTATTTTCCTACCACAGCCTTATATTCTTGCACTATAGCTTCTAAGTGCTGATCTTATTTATTTGATATCGCCATCTAAGATAAACAGTGCGCCAAGTATATTTTGATGTATAGTTTTAACAACAATTCTTCACGAAGGTTGAAAATATGTAACTGTTCCATACACTAGACCTTGTCGTTTTATGAAGTGTAAATGACGGTCATCCTTAAGGTGCATCTAGAAATTACGAAGAATGTGCGAATGATAAACTTTTATCTATAAGCTTCTTCTTGATGGTAAGCCACGCATGTGACGGCTGCCTCAGGCTGAGGCTTCTATCATATTAAAAAACTCACTGGATGTATCTCTAGGGTGATGATAACGCAATTACGAGGTCGACTAAAGTCCGGCTGCACTAAATTTGCCAAAGATGTAAACAACAACGGCCGCTCGAAATTGAATAAAATCGATATACTTACAAGAACATTTATTTTAAGTAATGTTCTTGTTGCGGCCAGACCTTATACGAGTTGCTCAAAAATATAAAGAGCCTCCCCTTTTTACACTAGGTATAGACGCTAGATCAAGCTACCCGAACCTGTCAAATTTTCCCAATGAACTTTGAACCTTATGCTTTAGTTATAAAGTTGAAAATCTATTAAATAAATTTGACAGATTGTAGTAGCTTGATGACGCTGGCGTTTGTACAAAAAAATCCCCTCCATAAAAATACGTCTAAGAACCGCCGACTTATTGACCTTTAAAAAGAAAAATGGTTTTATTTGGAAAAACAACAAATTGGCGTATTAAGATTAGAAATGATGATTATCTATAAATGACGAATATGAGCAAATATGACATATAAATGTATTTTCTTTCTTTGGTATATCAAATAAATAAAGTCAACGATTTACACTTCATTTTAATAACTCCTTCTAATATATAGCGAGTATATACCTCTATATAAGAGTGCCAACAATATAAAGCATATAATTTTATACAGAACACGTTTTACGCGCAATAGTCAATTAGAACATTATTATTGTATTAGAAAAAACAGACCATGTTTAGATTTGCGGTACAGTCCCACTGGCCCATCTGGCCCGGTGACGGCAGAGCTGTCTGTGTCCACAAAATGACAGACCATAACGCTACACCTTAGTTAAAATATGTGGCTTGGCCGTTTCGCTACCTTCACATGGGCGTAAAGTAAAAAAATTATTCACGGTTCATTACTTTTTTCTGATAAACAATAGTTCTTGTAAAACGAAACGGCCAAGCCTCATATTTTGACTAAGGTGTATAGTTTGCGCCACGAAAGATGAGGCTTGACCCCCCCTCCCGCGCTCTTTCCGCCGCCCCTAGGACGCCCGGTTCCGTCCCGCGCTCAGACCTCACACCGCTAAAGAGACCTAAAATCGTGTACTGCGCATGTCAAACCACGTGGTGTGTCAAGTCTCATCTTTCGTGGCACGCATTATAGAGTTTGTGAAGTTTAGGGCTTGTAGAGTTAGAAGCTTGGCTCTACATGAAATCTGATAACTTTTTGACAGTTCGAGCCATATGGCGAGACCATCTTGGCATCATTTTACATGAAAATGTTTTTGATGGGTCAGCTTTTCAAAAACCAGCACCCTCTTAACACAATTTGAACCATTTTGAAGGATATTGCTAATCCATTGCTTGATATGTTCGAAAAATGTGTGTTCATCAAAGTAAATAACGCAATGAATGTTGTTGAACTGTCAAAATGAAAGCCGTTGCTACAGATTACCCTGCTGGTCACTTCTCGTAGTGATTTCGTTACTTAGCTACCGGGCCAGAAAAGTTTGTGGCACTGTACACCATAGAATTATTGATATGTTTTAAAGAGACACACGTTTGATGTTATGAAAGTGTTTAGTGATTTCTAGTCAATATAATTATGGGTGTCCCGTAAGTCGACGTCAAGCCGGAATCGGGCAATAGGCCAAGTCATAATAGTTATCAGAAAGATATAAAAAATAAATCTTTGTAATAAAAATTTTTTTTTTTTTTTGGAAACCTAATTCACCAACTTTTAATGTTACTTGCCAAACTCGCATAGTACATTTTTTTTTCAGTACAGTCATTCAAAGTTTGGCAAAGTATTAATTTTGAATATTTGGGTGGGCAAAAAGTGACATTTAAATGCCAATAATTTAAAAAATACACAACTTAGATATTTTTAAATATTTTCTGATAACTATTATGACTTGGCCTATTAATTACCCGATTCCAGCTTGCGGACTTACGGGACACCCTGTATTTAAGTAAATTTTATTGTGACTGAGGAAAAACTAAGATTATCTGTAAGTAATTTCAACACACGTCTGTGGGCACACTTGAGATCAGGAGGCCTACCACAAGCTCTTAAAGCGATCCATTTTAGGACCTAAACTGAACTGTTCTTCTAATGCGTACCATGACGTCAGTTTAACGATTCAGTTTAGGCCGTGTCATCTGCTGACAGCGATTGTTCCAAACTGAGTCGCAAGTTTTGGTTACATTCATACTTGTTTGGTACCATGACGTCCATAGAGCAGCTCAAGTGATGCAGTTTAGGAACCTAAACTGAAATGTTTTGTTTTTGAATCGTTTTTAATTAGATCATGGTAGTAGGCCACCTGGGGCCGTATTATGCCAGTCCTTAAAAGGGATAGTGCTATCGCTCGATTATGTATAGTTCCATCTCTCTCTTTCACTATAACAATGATGGTGTGGCGGCATCTACATCGCCACATGCGAACCACGCATCATACTGACGTCACGCAAAATCCTGCATCGCGCAAGCAGAGTTTACCGCGCGAATAGCATATATACAACAGTCCGACATGAATCCTCGGGCAGTTGCCCACTAGACACGACACCCGTCTTGTTGGAGGAGCCTCGCTTTTCTATGGAGGATGAGTGAACATAACACTGTTCCTCATACCTCTATGATGGCATTAAAACGTCATAATACGGCACCTAGGCTAGAAATACCGGTAGTTTTGGGAACCGGTACCATTGGCCTTCGTGTGATTTCGGTGCCTGGGTATCGGTACTAAATCCCCCGGTCCCCTATAGCTACAGATAATTTTAGTCTTCCTCTGAAAAGTAAGGAAAGTTTTTACGCTGTAAGCTCAACAACATGTGCTTTGTAGACAATAGATTTTAATTATTAAAGCATTATATTTTGAAAATATAAACAGAGCAAAAGAAATCCCAAGTTTGAGAGAGTTGAGTTACGTTCACACTAGAACAACTATGGTTCATACGGCGGCGCTGTACTCTTCAATATTTAACGGTAAAAATTTGGAATCATACGTCATTCCACTGATCAAACGGTATGAAACTGGTGCCGATTCTGTTGTTCACAAACAAAACTAAATTTAAGTTCAATGCATCCTTTTCTTTCGATTTCATGAAAAGGACAGAAGATAAATTTTAGTTTAGTCCTGTCAAATTAATCAGCGCCTACCACTACTCCATACAAGTTTAGACGTGATTAAAAACTTGCCTATTAAAATTACGTCAATTTACGCCTGGCGCTGATTAATTTGACAAACTAAAATTTATCTTCTGTCCTTTTCTTAATGAAATAGAAAGAAAAAGATGCACTGAACTTAAATTTAGTTTAGTTTGTGAACAACAGAATCGGCACCATTGTCACCATCTGTCTGTTTCCCAACTATAATAATGGTGTCGTCTTAGTGCCTTTTCGCACGTCCCGGCAACCGGGTAGCCGCGCCGGTGCTGACTATCCGGTAACACATGCCAGGCAATCTACGCCGTGTGAAAGCTAACTTACATGGCTATACACTTCGCCGCCGGGTACCCGGTTGCCGGGACGTGTGAAAAGGCACTTACCCGGCTTCCAGTCTAACCGGATGCAGCCGAGTACCAGTATTTTACATGGACATAATTATGTCCTTTTAAATAAAATAAAAAACATACAAACAGCCGAACATAGTACCTCCTCCTTTTTGTGAAGTCGGTAAAAAAATATTGCATATCGGCTTATAAATAACGGGAGTTCTGAGGTAACAAACAAAAAGAAAATTCAACTGAATTCAAAACCTCCTCCTTTTTTGAAGTCGGTTAAAAAAACGCTCTGTATTTAGATATTATGCCCGCATGTGGCGATCAGCGCTCTTCTAGGAACCCTTTGTTCTGTTACAAGTAAATGTTGTAGTCTATACTCACCTTCCGAGAGGATGCGTTTTTACTGAAGAGGCGAGCGGAGAGGTGCAGGAATTGGCCAATCATAGACGTAGACGAGATGAGAGACGCGATGGATGATTTCAACCAATGTGATTGGTCATTTCTTGCACGTCTGCGGTTCATTGGAAATGGAATTTCAACCTAAAACACGTAATACACATGCCTCTAACTTTCACAAAAGTATGCAAGTATGGCGGTTCTGAAGCGGCCTACTCGCTGCGCAGTACCCCCACCCCTCACCCCCGCGGTCACATGAATTCCGTTACTGCGCAGCGACTCGCCTCGTGTTCAGAGCCGTCATAAAGTGAGCATCTGGCTGTAGCTTGCATGCCAATGTAATGACATACATATCATTCACAAATCAGCCGAACTAGTCTACAACAAAAATATGCAAAACAACTTTACTACATAGCATTGTAGAAGTTGTTTTGGCATAAGCTACTTTCGTGTTTTTTTTAAACCATACCGGAGTTAGTGTCAATCCTTAGCATCACGAGGAATGCCAGCTCACTTCATCTAAGTTTTAACAGTGAGGTTTTTACATAATAGCATTGCAGAAATTGTTTTGGCAGAAGCCACTTGCATATTTTTGTGGAATGTAACGACGCCAGTACATCAAGCTACCCGAACTGTCAAATTTTCCCAATCAACTTTGAACTTTATGCTTTAGCGATAAAGTTGAAATACTATTAAAGAAATTTGACAGATTGTAGTAGCTTGATGTGCTGCTGGCATCTGCGTCTTTACAAGCATACGTATTTACGAATTAAATACCTAAAGTATCTGTTTGTATTTTCAAAATATAATATACCTATTATGTAAACTTAGAAGGACCACAGTCACAGTGCCATATCAGTATAGGAATTGTTACATTTTGTGAAATAAAACACGGTTTGAAAAATAAAAATATAGTTTTATTTATTTAAACTTCACATTTGCCACTACTTGTCGATGCTTAGCGTGGGATTCTGGGTTTTTAACAGACTTAAAAAAAAGGAGGTTATGTATTCGACCCGTATGTATGTATGTATGTCCGCGATTTTCTCCAAAACTACTGATCCGATTTGAATGGGGTTTTCGTTATTACATATATAACCCCATATATAATATGGTGGTAGGTAGAAACTACAGGACGCCACTTGCTACGATAATGACATATTCGTACGGTATCGTTTAATTTACGTTCAAAATCTAGTCGCAGTCTCATCTTAGCGACACAAATAATATGTCAAAAATGAACAGGCATCTTCTGGGCACGCTCGTTCCATCATAGACCTCAACCATCGCTTTCCATCAGGCGTGATCGAGGTCAAGAACGGACCCATTTAGCAATAAAAAACTTTTGTTGTACCTACCTAGTTATGTGTCATCTCATATAACCACCCACCTACCTATAAAATAAAAATTCAGTGAACTATTTCACCGTTATCAAGTTTCTTTGTATCTTAACACGTTCAGTGCCGGGAGCCCTCCTGGAGGGTTCACTCAAATCCCTTATGGGATGCCGGGAGCCCTCGCGGAGGGCTCATTTTAAATGTACGTTTTTCTTAGCGAATACAGCATTATAAACTATGAAAATAAAATTTGTCGTATATTTTAACAAGATTTATTAGTATATTCGTTGGTTTTCAAATACCAGCATTTTTATTTTCAAAAATAATTGGGAGCTATTTCAGGGGTGGTAAACCATTTTACGGTTACAAATATTCACTAAAAATAAAAATATTTATTTTGAGATAATAAATTACGAGGATGACTTTAAAAATAGAAGCTTTTCAGGGTTCCGTATCAAAATGGTAAAAAAGAATACCCATAGTGCAACTTCGTTTGTCATTCATTCATTTTTGTCCTCTATGGTTTCTGACAGTAATCTTCTACATCATAATAATATTTTGACTTCTCATGCTCTAAAAGTTCGTCTTTATGTTGTGCTTAGGCGACATAAAATCGCTTTTTATGTTCTAGTGCATAAAGTAATTTTTTTTCTAAGACTAAGATAATGGCCCAATAGCCACACGAACAATTTTTTTTTTTATTTATACCGCTTCCGTGTTTTCTATCGTTAATTTAATAAAATCAGATAAAATAGTTGTCATTTATTATTTAAAAACACAAAGAAACGTTTTTATGACTTGGCAGTATGAATGAAGTACCAAAGTCGAATGACACATGTTGAAAATTAAAAAAAACCTTTAAAAAGTTTCGTATAATAAAATATACGTTTTTTTAAACAAACTTTTCCTTTGACACTGAAAACTAAATAAAAGTTGTATGTAAACATAGGACTTAGATTTTCTTTAATTTTATTTACTTCAAAAGTTTCTAAACAGTATATTACTTCGTCTCCTTCTGATAGCTTAGGTATAAGTTATTAGGTTCGTTTTACTGATAAAAATTATAAAACCGTAAAACGAACCTACTCTATAGTGATATTCATAGATATAAGAAAGAAAGGTTCTGTAATTTCTAAGAGAAAATTAACAGCCACACAAACAAATTAATGCCAAATGTAATAATACATAACCTCACGAACCCGAAAACGCATACTTATCAATGTACTCGTATATACATGGATAAGTATGCGTTTTGGGGTTCGTGTATATGTATCACACCAATAGGCATAGGTATTGTATATGTATTACACAATAGGTAGTGTATGATTCCGTTTGTCTTCGTTCACGTAATGATGCTACCTACGGAATGAGTAAATGACGCGGTGTCGTGATGTTTATAGCTGGAATAACTTAAGGTAATGTCAGGCAAAGGAAGCACGGGAGCGAAGCTACAAGTAAAAGTAGTTATGACATAAATCAGTTCTTATCTCAATCGGAGTTTTTTCGTAATTATTTTATACGTACTTTCTCAATTAACATTATATGAATAACGACTGAAAGTAGGTAATTCCAGAGTGAATCATTACCGTCAAGTAAATAATAGAACACTACCTAATCGTTAATAAGCTGTTACAAAATAATTACGTTTTCATTACATAAACAACTACTAATATTGCATAATGTAACTGTTTGTTGTTCATTAATAAAATAAAATAAAAAATTATTACATGTTTGAAAATTTCAGAAGAGGTTGGATACCCCTGTCTCGGGATCAAAGCGAGCGATTATACTTTTCTTGATTTTTTTATTTTTAAATATTTCACGTTTCCACCCCACTAGTACATGTAAATACCCCCAGAGATACTAAATATAGCAACAAGACGTTTTGAAAACACTATTTTACTTCTTTTTACAGTGTTTTATAATACGGTTTCAAACCTAATGCCGACGACCCTCCTCGAGGGTTCACTTTGGCGCAAACGTAATGCCGGTGACCCTCCTGGAGGGTCCATTTGCAATATGTATGGCGGCATGGCGTATGAGTTCTATGAAAAGTGGGTGGAGTCGAAAGTGTTAAATTAATCTGAAACACTTCTTCAATTCTTTTTTTTTTATAAAATTACTGCTGCTTTTATATAAAATTCTGCTAGACTGTTTTTTTTTTAAAGGTTTGGAGCTCTTAACAATCGAATCGAACGGTTCATGAAAAGCTGATTTCGGATTGACCGTCTAAGATCTCCCTTAGACCGCCGCTGGTGGGACCATAGATTTAACAGATGGGACTGTGGGAGTTCAGCAAGGTACAGGCTGGATATAATTAAATAAAAGAGGTTATTTATGGCGTACATTTATTAGGATCACCAGCGCACTCGCGGTTTGAATTCGTCGCTCAGCGCCACGCGCTTTATGCTCTCGTAGCCTAGGATGATGCTGAATGAGAAGCAAGCGGACTGCAGCAGACGAGCCGATAACCCCTTAAAGTACAGTCCTACTAAACCCTCTTCTGCCCATAACGTTTTAAAGATATCCTTCATAGTGCCGACGCCTTCGACCTGTAACAAAAAAAGGATGCCATTTAATTTATTTATTTATTTAAACTTTTCGCACAAAAAGGTACAAAGGCGGACTTAATGCCTTAGGCATTCTCTACCAGTCAACCAAGGGTGGTGAAGAGATTAGATGGCAGGTGCTTTGGTTGAGAGGAACAAGGAAAAAAAAAACTATTAAAACTAGGTACACAAATACATAAATAGGTTATATACACATACATACTATTCACTATAATATTTATACTTATAATATACACACATCAAAAGTGTCTAGGGATCAAGCATTTTTATGCGGATTTCTTGAGATTGAGATGTGGCTTTGTAATAAATTTATGATTTTATAAATTTATATGGATCCTTTTTGGTGCATTTCATAATTTGAATCAGGAACTGTGAATCAAATTCGAGTAAAAGATGAAAATCAGCTGTCAATATTTTCCCTATAAAAACATACAACGCATTGAAGACATTATTAGTGCTACTGTTTCCCTACTACTGATTAAAACCAACGTTATTATGGAGCGGCGACGTCATTTAAGCAGGGAAGAAATGCTCAGAGCCGTGGGAATGATAGAAGCTGGTTCCCGGCAACGTACTGTGGCTTTAGCTCTGAATACAAGTCAGAGTGTTATCAGTCGACTTTGGACACGTTACCGAAGCACTGGTACCGTGGGCGTGGCTGAGCGCCATGGAGGACGGTATCGCTGCACCACACGGAGACAAGACCGATACATTCAAATCTTAACTCGAAGAGCTCCAACAATAACCGCCATGATGTTAGCCGTGAGGCTTCATCACTCTTCAGGGAACTTAATTAGCGACCAAACAGTCAGAAACCGCTTGCATGAAGTGAACCTTCATTCCCGAAGACCGCTACGGGTACCACCTATAGCAATGCACAATCGTAGGATTCGATATCAATGGGCTCTTGAACACAGAAATTGGGCAGAAGAACAATGGCGTTTCGTGTGCTTTTCTGATGAGTCTCGTTTTGGTATGAGACCGGATACAAGACGTATACGACACTGGAGAACCCCTGGACGCCAACAGCGATTAAAATCCTGCCAGGAAGTCCATCCTTATAGTGGTGGAACCATCATGGTATGGGCGGGTATTTGGATCGGCGGAAGAACTGAGTTGATTTGGATCAGAGGCAACCTCAACGCTCAAATTTATGCTGAGACGATTGTATCAGACGTCATCGTTCCTCTACAAGTGCAAATCGGTCCCTTATTTCAGTTAATGCATGATAATGCACGACCGCACACCGCAAGAGTTGTAAGACAGACTCTCGCCGCAGCTAACATCAATGGGTATTTTCTCGTGGTCCTACTATTTTGTCCTACCAGTAGGTCCACGAGGGTATGTTATTGCTGTTGGTCCTACTGAAGTTTTGAAACTAAAATGTACCTCCTGTATAAAGGAATTGACTGGATAGGTGTGGGGCGTGTCTCAGTTTCAGTCTTCATAAGTACTGCTTTCTTAGTGAGTCAACATCACTTTTAGTACATACCTCTTTTTAAAAATATCGTTGATGACATAATTCTTTTTGACCATTATCCTATGTCTATTATACCATTATAATTTATCTAATAAAAAAAAATACCGGTTGTTTTATTAACACCATGAATTAATTCTAATTGAGATTTTAGAATGTTATCAAGTACTTCATTATTAAAATATTAATGAAATGTTTTTTTTTTGTGAATAAACCATTTACTTAATCAATATCGTAATTTGTATCTGTATTATTATCAATGAGAAAAAAAATATTTCATTTATACCAACATGGGCACTGGCTTTGGCAACTTGTTATAAAAGCGGATATAGTTAGGTATCACAATTTCATGTTTCCTACGTGTATTTATACTTATTATGGAAATCGCTTCTTATTTCGAAAAGTCCTAAGTTTTTGCGAACATACAAAATGCTTTCTAAGATATAAAGAGAAGGCAGTATGAAGACTGAAACTGAGACACGCCCCACACCTATCCAGTCAATTCCTTTATACAGGAGGTACATTTTAGTTTCAAAACTTCAGTAGGACCAACAGCAATAACATACCCTCGTGGACCTACTGGTAGGACAAAATAGTAGGACCACGAGAAAATACCCACATCAATGTCCTGCCCTGGCCTGCTCAGTCGCCAGACTTGAACCCGATTGAGCATGCATGGGATATGCTACAGAGAAGAGCTCTGCCGAATATGGAGGGTATCCAGTCGCAAGAAGACCTTTTTTTGTTGTTGCAACGAACATGGGCTGCCATTCCACAGCGTGATTTGGATGAACTCATTTTGAGTATGCCAAACCGATGTTCTTGTGTTGTTAGTGTTCGCGGTAGAAACACGGATTATTAATTGTTTAAGTTACCCAATAAAATTTTTAAAGAAAACTGTTATTTCAGTCTTTTTTTCGAACTTTTGTGTTAGTGGTTCAAATGTCAAAATCCCTTTATTAGGAAAATGGCAAATTTCTTTATTAATGCAAAGGTGACTTGGTTTATCGTTACTGTGACAAACGAAAACACTTTATTTGATGAATCCTTAAAGAAAATTTTAATTAATATCAATCAGGAGAAAAGTTATTGCAAAAATATATGTTGATCCCTAGACACTTTTGATGTGTGTATATTAATTCTAGCGTCACACGTAAGAAGTTCCGCAGGAATAAGTTGAACTGATTATTATTATACACGATGAAAATTTAATCACCGTTTTCCTCTTAAGGGGTCATTGAACTCATCATTATGAACAACTTTTACTATGGGAGAAAACCTGAAATCGTGAAAAAAAAAATCTGCTGTTCCCTACATTTATGTTCGCATAACTGTTCAAAATGTAGGCAACAGTTGATTTTTTTTCACGATTTCATGTTTGGTAGATTCATCTAAAATTATTGTTTGGTGCAAATAGTAACAAGACAAAAAGTTATAATCTATCAAACATTACAAAAATAGATAAAACGTGATTTTGAGCTTTTCTTTGCATTGCATTAAAAAAAAAAACTAAAACTGATTGAAGACTTAGGATTTCATCGAAACATCTTTGGTGTATGGCCTTTCGAACGGTATGTAATTTGTTGAATTAAAAAAAAAAAACAAAATAAAAAACTATGGGGCCTAGGTATTTTTTTTTTTGGGCTGGGTAGGTAGCAGACGACCCCACCTATCTGCCATTTTCGTGTGTTCAACGTTCTGCCGAACACCCTGTATATTATATAATAAAGTGCTTACCTGTAGCCTAGCCCGGACGATGTCGAGTGGGTTCGTGAGGAATGTGGTCGTGAAACCACCGAGCGTGCCCGCGGCACACTGTATCAGGAGTGTGGAAACCCAGGCCGGGGCGATTTTCAGCATTTCATCTGTTCAAACATAGACAATACAATCATGGTTTAACTCGAGTATAAGAAAACCTCTAACCTTTTAACCGCTTGTGTCGCATTTATGCGACACATATTTCCGTGCCCCTATCGCTCGTGTCGTATTTATGCGACAGAGACATGCATGATTTTTTCGTTTTATTTTTGTCCTATTAACTGCGTGGCACAACTAAAACCATTATTAAATAGAGAAAAAAACTTTTTGACTATTTTTTAATCAATACAACGATTTCTCCTCCTTATTTATTGTAGGTATTATTTTATCGATTTGTAGCCGGGCGCTAGGGGCACGGCAATGAATATTTAGCCAAGCGCTTAAAAGGTTAAGGGGACTACATGACCTAAAGCGCGGTCACTGTTACTGCATAGAAAAGAAAGAGAAGCGCGATGACAGGATAAAATTAAGCTAAGTTTCCCTCATTTCGATATGTGCACATTATGAAGACACACACTGTATAGCAGGGTTGGTATCCCTACCAGTGGCGTGCATTGCATATAGGCATATAAGCAGTGCCTACCTCGATATATCAACATAAGCCTGTCAATTACATTTTAGTGTGCGTGCCCCACAATCAAGAAACTTACTTAATTATCATACCTAACAAAAAACCAAATCTTCATACAAACACGCGCGGCAGTAGGCAGTCGCCGGACGGCCTACTCGGCTCCCGTACTAATCGCACATTGTCATTGGTTATTACTCGTTCAAGTTTATACGACAAAATTAAAAATACGTACGTCTCACGCGTAATACCATGACGTTCGACCTTCGCAATTTATCACCCTTAAGTAGGCATGCCTACTCAAATAACCACACTTTTGACCTCACTTTTTTTTCTGATTAGTGACCGCGTTTGCCTAGACTAGACCTGGCCTAGTGCCTACCTATTCTGAAAACCAATGCACGCCACTGATCCCTTTGACGAATTGACGGCCGACGCTGGGTTCGTGTACACCAGCCTTTAGTCGTTACCCCTATTAGATAATCGGTATAAAATGGATTCGCACCTTGATAAGCGGTATACAGTGCCCACCAGAGCGCCGAGTTCGGGACATATGCGGCTAAGGAAGCTGTGTACCCCCGGTAATAGCCCAGGGGGCCATGGAGCTGGTACACTCGAACCGCCACCTCCTTCGCGAGAGCAGCTTTCGACATTTTCTTCTCCAGGTCCAAACCTAAGGGATTCATTTTCTGTAATAAAAAAAAAAAAAAAAAAAAATTAATGTCCGTTCAAAAAGTATCAGATGAAAATGTAAACAAACCCTGTCAGACGAACAAATTTATCGCTCGACCCGGGAGCCGGGTGCTGAACAGTGAAAGAGTTAAAAAAAAAATTAGTGTGCATATGACCACACGACTGAAGTGAAACTTCAGTATTGCGTATTTGGCTATGAGAGGAAGAGAGAAAGAAAATGTGCGCGCGCACTGCTGTCTCTTGCTTATATCCTCCACTCAACTCCCGTTCGCCTCGCCCGATCACACTTTTCGTAACGCTTACGTCACGCGTCCAGCTTACTCCCCAAGTCAAGCGTGCGTAAAAAAGTTTCACTTCAAAAAATTAAATCTCACCGGATTCCTCATGTTGCCTCGACTCCTGACCAGGCCTAGGACCATGAGGTGCTGGCTCAACACATCGAACGGCACAATGATGGTCTGCCCAACAATAGACGCGCAGCCGCCACCTATGAAAGACTGAAATAATGTTTATTAGCACACCTGTAGCCCGCGAATTTACGTCACTGTCCAGCAGGACATGAAACGCCTCTCCAAGCGTTTCTTCGACTGCATAAAGCACCCCAATCCCCTGAATGCGGCGGCCGCCCGATACACTGCCTCCCGCATAAGCGCCCGGCCACGACTTTTAGCTTAGCGTCAAGCGGCGCGGTGTCTTACTGCTAGCGTTGACGCTGCGAGCGGTGCGTCGTGGCATGGTTCGTAGATTTTTGTATACACGGTGAAATTTTAATCACCGTTTTCCTCTTAAGGGGTCATTGTACTCATCATTATGAACAACTTTTACTATGTGACCAAACCTGAAATCGTAAAAAAAAAAACAGTGGCACTCCAGGAGTGCCGACAGAAGTGAAAACAAAACACAAACAGAATACTTTGCCATCATTCACTGACATATCGGATATACATTAAAACCGAGTACATCTCGAGGACAGCCGAACACATCCGAAGCGGTGTCGGTTATACATTTTCGCCGCGCCGTAGAAAGAGAGGGGGATACTCCTACGCCGCGCAGGCTGTCTACTCTCCATCCGTCTTACGAATTTTCGATCAGGGTCACGTGTCCTGACGCGAGTTTAACATTTTTTACCCATTACAAAAAAAGTTTACAACGCCGCTAAAGAAGTTTTCACTTCAAAAATCAGCTGTTCCCTATATTTATGTTCGTATAACTCGTCAAAATGTAGGGAACAGCTGATTTTTATTATTTCGCGATTTCATGTGTGGTCCCATAGTAAAAGTTATTCATGATAATAAGTACAATGACCCCTTCAGAGGAAAACGGTGATTAAAATTTTGACCCTGTATTTGTTTTTACCGCTCGCCGCCCCGCGCTAAGCTGCCGCTGATAGCGGCAAGGCCGTGGCCAGCCAGTAAGAAAGATGGCACTACCTTCCTCCAGGAGAGTGGTAAGGTCACCAGTAATTTTAGAAAGTACAAGTCCCGACCTCCTTGCCGACGGCGACGAGGTCCGCCGGTGATGCGAAGGCTTACTTTTTTGTATTACACATGGAATACTATATCATTTAAACAACCACCTCAGCTCCATATGGTAGCGTGAACACGAGAGGTCCAATTTTCCATCACATTGTGACATAATGGTGTGCCCCCATGGTGGCAGTGGTGATTCTCTTGTTCACAAAAAAAAACTAAATTTAAGTTCAGTGCATCTTTTTCTTTCTATTTCATTAAGAAAAGGATAGAACTTTTAACTTTAAGTCCGCCTTTGTACCTTTTTTGTGCGAAAAGTTTAAATAAATAAATAATAGAACATAAATTTCAGCGCCTGACACTACTCCATACAAGTTTAGATGTGATTAAAAACTTGCCTACTAAAATTACGTCAATTTACGTCAGGCGCTGATTAATTTGACAGGACTAAACTAAAATTTATCTTCTGTCCTTTTCTTAACGAAATAGAAACAAAAAGAGGCACTGAACTTAAATTTAGTCTAGTTTGGGAACAAGGGAATCGACACCAATGACGCCTCTATCTCATTGATGACGCGTGTGATGTTACTCTATAGGTCTTCGACAGTTCGTGGCTTATTCACATAACCCTACAAAAAATAATCAAAGGGCGTTCAGGGGTAAGCGCCAAAGTACCCCGCGAAATTCAAATTTTGTTACGTTTTTTGCAACTTGCATTTCAGTGTCACGTTGTATGTTGAACAAAATATGATTCGCGACCGTAACAAAAATTACTTTATAGAATTACTAGCAGCGTCCCGCGGATTCACCCGCATAAGTGTCGATCATACCTAGTGTTGTATAAAATCAATTATTTTCTAACTGAACAGACAGCTGTGCTGCTGGGGAGTTTGTTCCGCCATTTCTTCTTCCCAGCGAAAGCACTAGGAAGTGGCGAAGGGCGGGCGTTTTGGGGGAACTGTCTTATGTAATTTTGACGTTCAAAAAGTGCTGATTCTCAGCCTAGTTTGAATAAATGACTTTTGATTTTGATTTTTTTATTTTGATCCCGTGGGAATATCGAGATAAAAATAGCCTATATGTTAATCCAGGGTGTCAACTACCTCCATACAAAATTTTATCAAAATTGCTCCAGCCGTTTGAGCGTGAAGAAGTAACAAACATATAAACACACTCACAAACTTTCGCCTTTATAATATTAGTGTGATAATATTATATATATTAATTTATAATATTAGTGTAAGTTTGGCTATTTCATAAATATCAATAAATCCATACTAATATTATAAATGCGAAAGTGTCTTTACCTCTTCACGCTTAAACCGCTGAACCGATTTAGATGAAATTTACAAACAAACAAATTGTACTTCTCAAGGGCGGGTGGGTAGTTTCACGTCCACAGTCAGGCGTCATCATCTGCCTAGCCTTTTCCCAACTATGTTGGGGTCGGCTTCCAGTCTAACCGGATGCAGCTGAATACCAGTATTTTACATGGAGCGACTGCCTATCTGACCTCCACAACCCAGTTACTGGGTAATACGATACCCCTTGGTAAGACTGGTTGTCAGACTTTCGGGCTTCTGACTACCCGTAACGACTGTCAAAGATCCACGAATGACAGCCGGGACCAACGGCTTAACGTGCTTTCCGAGGCTCCGTCCACCGTCAGGCGAATACGTCAAAAATGGCGGTAACAAAAAAAAAAAGCGTTTTTTCAAATACCAATACACAATTATGGCCTAGACGTACGTCAAAAAATAACGAGTACGTAATCGTTATTATTTGACGTACGTAACCAACCGTTTGAAACAACCGGCCATTAATAATATCGGTATGGATAACATACCTTCAACTTGGGGCTGACATCGTGTTTGCCCAGCTCATATCTGACGCCCTCGTATGTTGTGATGTAGAATATGCCTGAGATGATCTGAAACTGTAGAAAACAACGGTTAAACAAAACAAACACATGTGAAACATCCCAGCGCTGATTTGCTGGATTCGTTTTCTCCTCTACCTATCTTTTTTTGAGCATTTCTCAGAATTTTTGACCATAGTTTTCACTCATTTCCAAGTAACAAAATAAGAGCTTTTATTTCGACCTTAACTAATATTTTACAGGTTTTCTAATATATGTATATTTAGGACATTATGTTAAATACAGCTAGCTAAAAGTAGAGTTTTTATACAAAAAACCTGTAAAATATTAGTTAAGGTAGAAATAAAAGTTCTTATTTTGTTACTTGGAAATGAGTGAAAACTATGGTCAAAAATTCTGAGAAATGCTCAAAAAAAGATAGGTAGAGGAGAAAACGAATCCAGCAAATCAGTCAAAATCGTCAAAAAAAAAGTCAAAAATTTTGAGAAATGCTCATTTCACGTTATTTTTTACAGTTCATTTTGTTTATATGTACCGTAAAACGGGGTGAATAGGGATGCAGGGGTGAATCGGGGCGAAACTTTAAAATGGATTTTAACATTGAAATAATTGTTTTTTTTTTTTTGCCAAAAAGGACTCTAATGTGTTTATTATATTATAATTAACGATTAAGTGTCCTTGTTGGCAATAAACTTTATTACATCAACGTTAAAATCCATTTTAAAGTTTCGTCTCGATTCACCCCTGCATCCCTATTCACCCTGTCTTACCGGTATTGATAATTATTGTTAGTAAACAGTTTAAGATTTCGTTCCGTTTTTCAGTATCGTTATAGCCAAGAAATTAATTTTGTTACGATCCTGGTGGAACGGTACAAATTATAGGTACCGGAACTACGCGTAACGTTATTTTGAGTAACGTTTCGAGTCCCTGGTTTACAGGCCTCTTTAAGTTAGGCTGCATAGATAGATGGCCTCTACAGTACTCACACTGGACAGCCAGAACCCTCGGTACAGCCCGGGCACTCCCTCGTTCTTATATATCTTGGATATGGCGTCGGCCACGCCGCTGTAAGCTTCCTTTCTCCTCTGGACTTGTATTTGTGTCTTGATCAAGGTTAGCGGATACAGTGCACATCTAACTGAAAAGATAAATGAAACATTTCATCAACTAATATGTAAAGTCTATTCAGCGGGGTAATTGTGTCACACATTGGAGCCGATTCTCTTGTACAGACGCCAGCACATCAACCTACCCGAATCTGTCCAATTTTCCCAATCAACTTTAAACCTTAAGCTTTAGCGATAAAGTTGAAAATCTATTAAAGAAATTTGACAGATTGTAGTAGCTTGATGTGCTGGCGTCTGTACACCGAACTAATCTAACTAAACTATCACTGAAATTCCTTACTTTTGTCTATGAGAATATTAAAGCTATTCTGCAAAAAAATATCTTAATTTAAAAATAATTTTGACCCAACTAAAATCGAATTTGACAATCGCGACTCCACGTGGTACTTGTTTGCCCTACCCCGTGTATGTTTTTAGGGCCGGAGGCGCGCAGAGGGGTAACCTCGACGTGTTTTTTTATGGAATTTTTCACTTTTTGTATGGAAAATTTGAAAAATTATTACCTACATGTTGAGTTTTAGGGGGTTTATGGGTGCCTAGCCTCTTCCCAACTACATGGGGTCGGCTTCCAGTCTGACCGGATGCAGCTGAATATAAGTATTTTACATGGAGCGACTGAATATCTGACCTCCACAATCCACAACCCAGTTACTGGGTAATACGATACCTCTTGGTAGACTGGTTGTCATACATTCGGGCTTCTGACGACCCGTAACGACAAATTGTCAGCATCCCTATTACAAATTACTTGTGATTAGCAACAAATGAGGTATTATGGAGGCCGTCAGTTTTGTGTATCTATGAATACTAAGATTAGATAGGTTAAACTTTTAATCGCGGCAGTGATTAGATAACGAGTATATTTAACTTTTGGCTGCGTACTCTGTACGGTTCTTGATAAAACGTTCAATAACGCAATGAATGTTGTTGAACTGTCAAAATGAAACCGATTCCGATTGATAATGCGTTACGCAATTCCCCCGCTGGTCGCGAAGACCTGGCTATACAGGCTGTCCATGGAAGTATGGATCAAATCGAATAGGGGCGTGGGCTAGGTCATTTCTAAACTTTTTGATCCTGAGAATGTCGGTGAATTTTTTTACAGTTTAAAAGTTATGAACAACTTTTTTTTTAATCACTTCGCATAGTGCGCAAAGAAAAAAATCATTTAAAAAATCTATCAGGGTTGTCAATTTAATTGTTTTAGATTTGTGATTAAAAAGTAAGTGATTGAAAAAAACAAAAATTGGTCATAACTTCCGGGTGCGGGCCAGCCCCAACATTATATTGCGGTGTATCGCGAGCAGACTGGACTGCGTGTATGTGAATCGCTGCTGCAAGCTTTCCACATCGGTGTTGAGCTTGTAGCAGGGATTTGCATGAATCATATTGCAGTGTGTTAAGTGTGTAGGTTAAATTTACTAACGTAGTTGTTAAGAAATATTGTTACTAACATTTTGAGTCCTTTGTTACTTGTAATTAAAATATAAATAAATATAGCCAGGTCTTCGCGACCAGTTTGCATGTTGAGACGCCAATTTCGAGTAGTCAGTATTACTCGCAGTCGATGAGCTAATCACTGATCGCTTGTCGCTTAATCCATGTGATTTTAAAACTACTGCACACGTAAAAACACAATGAATGAATGAATGACACGATTTATAGGTTGAAATCGGTTCTTACCTGTGAAACTACTCAAAGTGTACAGCGGGAAAAACTTATTTTTGTCCATCATACTCCATTCTATCGTGGTAATCAACTGCGGGGGCGGAGTCTCCACCATCGTTGCAGCCATACCAATCGCGCTACCCTCAAATATACTTTTTTTTATATCTCTCTAAAGTTCCATAAATTAACAAACATAATCTATACAATTATTTCTTTGGTAACCATTTAATATAGTTTTAAAAAGCGATCTATTTATTGTATTTTGAATACAGATCAACAATGGAATCAACTGTCAACTAAATTGTATAATAATAATTAACGAAAATAAATATTTTATTTTTATAATTAATTTCACTATTGCTTTCTTCTATGTAATAAAGAGACTAGATCTCAGAGTTAGCTATTTTGTTTTTCTTTTTGCTTATATTATTGTTTTTAACTTTTCCGTGTCACTACTTCAGTTTGTTAAAACTAAGTGATTTTATGTGTGTCGAAAAGTAATTGATTTATCCTATGTATAGGTTCTTCCATGATTTTTATTCAGGTATTTGTCGCTCCTCACTTGACCTGAAAAGATAGAAAAAAATAACTAAGTATTAGTGGTTGTAATGGCAATAAATAATAAAATTTATTCAAAAATATAAGGACTAATGTTAAATAGAGTTTTTAGGGTTCTGTACCCAAAGGGTAAAAACGGGACCCTGTTACTAAGACTCCACTGTCCGTCTGTCTGACTGTCTGTCACCAGGCTGTATCTCATGAACCGTGATAGCTAGACAGTTGAAATTTTCACAGACAATTTATTTCTGTTGCCGCTATAACAACAAATACTAAAAACATAATAAAATTAATATTTAAGGGGGGCTCCCACACAACAATTTGTATGTAGTGTTAACTCGCACACTAAGGGTTCCTTCCGTAACGCCGTACAATAGTACGGTGGTACGGAACCCTTCGTGTGCGAGTCCGACTCGCACTTGGCCGGTTTTCTTAAATCAGTTATCAATCATATCATTTGGTTTAAATATTTTATTATTTTCTTTTCAATAGATTCTTTTGTATTTTGTGAATGTGAGAACAATGTAGGCCTTGTACACTGTAAATTTGTAGACCATTTTCTATTTTATTAAGTACCTGATACTTGCATTCCAAAAAAAGTACATAAAATAATATATAACTCTGATTAAATCTCATCTTGAATATTTAGTTGAGCTATGGGGGTCAGCCACGAAAACTTACCTAGACCCACTATAAAGAAAACAAAACAAAATTATAAAAACATGATTTCACCATCATTATTTAACTCCGACAAAAATACTACACAAAAAAACCAAGCTACTCAATATAACTCATCTTTACAAATATTACACTTGCGTCCTTATTAAAAAAAATTATCACCAAATCTGTTCAGTCAAACATACTACATTATGAAAAATATAACATGCAACGTAAGGAATAATACGTACAATGGTCCACTGGAAGGACTAAGTGCGGAAACCAAATTGATGCAGTTGCAGCACTTAACTTGGCAAGGTTTTGGCATAGTGGGAGTAAGTTACCGCATGTACAGACGCCAGCACATCAACCTACACCTAACTGTCAAATTTTCCCAATCAACATTGAACCTTATGCTTTAGCGACAAAGTTGAAAATCTATTACAGAAATCTGACAGATTGGAGTAGGTTGATGTGCTGGCGTCTGAACATAAGTGTAAAAAGAAAATGATCACTTTTTTTGGCTGTCATTATACTATGGTTATTGCCATAGATTATTTTTAAACATGTCTGTTTACAAGAAAGCTAAAGAAAGGAAAAACACATGTAACGACTCTTGCCAAGTTATGTGCTGGGGTTTATAATATAGAATGTAAAGAATAAAAACAAAATCCAGTTAAAACCAGCGCACACTCGCACTAATTATGGCAAGAAAAAAAAACAATATTGGTTGAAGGCGCACGGCTGTTCAATAGTTTACCAGAGGATACAAAAAAATGTGAAAATATAAACACATTCAAAGGCAGATTGAGGCAATACATCACAACATTTGAAATAACATAAAACAGAATAATTATGCTAATTTAATGTCTTCAGCAACCTAGAGGTACTTAACTAATGTTAATAGTACTAGTTATAATCACACAAGTATCTCATTATAAGCAAACTGTTATTTTTTAGTTCTTATCAGAAATAAAGTTCTCTCATTGAAAATAAATAAACTTTTGTCTGTAACTGCCCAGTTTTTGTCAGAAACAAACACATTTTTTTTTGGCCCCATGGACTATATGAATGAATAATAATGAAAATATTTTTAAGAATTTCATAATAATTTCCTACATTATTCTTGTGCAATACTTACATAAAATAACTAATATACTATTCCTACCTATATAGGGTGACTGGTAATTAGTGACCGATACTTAAACACGTGATTGTGCTCATGATAACACAACTTTTACTATGGGACCAAACCTGAAATCGCGAAAAAAAATCAGCTGTTCCCTACATTTTGCCGAGTTATACGAACATAAATGTAGGGAACAGCTGATTTTTTTTTTTCGCGATTTCAGGTTTGGTCCCATAGTAAAAGTTGTTTGTTATCATGATTACAATCACGTGTTTAAGTATCAGTCACTAATTACCAGTCATCCTATATACACAAACCTATTAATATAATATAACTATACGCCCAATTAAGCACATCTAATAATTTAAAATAATAATGATTTGCTACTTAGCCCACTTCCTCTCTCCTAATTTTGCTGTGCCCGATAGGGTCCATATTGTTCTTTAACTTTAAATACCATCTATGTAATACATATGGAATGCAATAAAGAATTGAGTATTGAGTATTGACTTATGTCATACAGCTTATGTACGTGATTCTAAATACCAATGTTTTTTTTAAAAGCACATGCATAGATTTGTGAAAAGCCTTATCTCAAGTTCGAGACCCTAAGACGACCCACTGACCGAATTTTGTTAACAACCGTCAGTCTGTCATAAAAAGACAAACAAATAAAGTGTAATCGTGCGTTGCAAAATGTGATTTTTATACGTAATACGAGCCTAGCATGACACTGAATATGAATTATAGAAATCAATAATAACCAATAACATATATTTTATAAGTCACTACCTCCTCAGAAAAATCAAGTTTCACGAGATCAAAGGACAATAATTAGACAATCTCTCGGTACCTACCTACAACTCTACAAGCCTACAAGGTAACTTATCAATAAAAAATAAATTATTATATTTTCTTACGACGATCATTTGAATACTCACGCAATGCTTATCTCGATATCCATAACAGATGTACGTAAATAAATCACTTAAATAACAACTTAATCACAGAAAACTGCCTTGGAGTAGGTTTTATGTAATAATTCACCCAATTTAGATAATTACACCATGGCACCATGGAAAAATATGCCTTCAATAATGTCAGAAATGTCAGCTGATTGGTCGAATGGTCGCCCATGTTGGTTCGCAGACTATCTATGCATATTTGTAGATATGGATACTAGTCTTTTTATCAAATTCAAGGTATCATTTTATTATAATCTATTCTATTTTTCTCTATGGCAATGGTGCCGATGTCGACAATTCTGCCAATGTCAGATGTGATGTGAGAAAACGTGGGGAGACAAAAACAAACAAAACAACAAAAAAAAAAAAAAAAAAAAAAAAAAGGAAAAAGAAACTAAAACTAAAATTCTACAATAGTAACTAATTGAATTTACTGTGAAACTTGTTGACGAGTATTAGTAGGTACACTGAAACAAACAAATAAAAAAATATTGTTAGTTATATTATTATACATAAATGATTACATAAAAATCATCATAATTTGATGTTATTGACGCGGATAAAACACATCAAAGCTTCAAGGAGCTTTGGGGAAGAATATGTTAGTAGGGATGGAAAGTTAGTTGGGACAGGGATCTTTAATTTAGGAAGATGGCTATACAAGTCAAGGGTTGGGTTATTATTGGAGCAGTTAAAAAATATGTGCTCCAAACTACCTTCATCCAACCCACATTCGCAGAGAGATGTGTCTCTGACCCGTATTTTATGGAGAAATACCGGGGAACAACAATGACCTATGCGGAGGCGGCAAATTACCGATATTACTTTCTTGGATATCTTTTTATAAGGGTAAAACCAAGGCTTTGGAGTAACATTGGGTTGTATTGCGTGATAAAAAGCACCTTTCTGTTTACTTGAGTTTTGCCACTGCTCCTGCCATGAGGACAGCAAGCTCTTTTTTGGAAGGTTTAGCAGATCGTAGCCCTGGCATTGAAAATGCTTAAGGTCAACGGCTTGAGTCGTAACAGCATCCTTAGCAAGAGCATCTACATATTCGTTTCCTCTTATGCCACAATGACTTGGAATCCAAACCAAGTGCACGGTTTTGTGATTCTTGACACAAGAGAAAAGGGATTTTTTGATTTGGAATATAATTGGACTGTGCAGTCTACTCTTGAAAGGATTCTGCTCCAAAGCTTGCAAGCAACTAAGTGAGTCTGTAAAAATGACACCAAAACTAATGCTATGGGCTTCTATGAATAAGCACGCTTCTAATATGGCCACGCACTCACCCGTAAACACTGATGATTGTACGGGGCATTTGAATTTCAAAACTATTTTAGAGTTTTGGTAGTATACCGCAGCACCAGTGCAACTTGCATCTGAGAGTTTAGAGGCGTCCGTGAAAAATCTCTCGAAGTAATGCCATCGCTCACCAACCGCAGCATTGAAAATAGAGTCCGCCGAAGGAGACTTTTTCGATATACCAATATCGTAGAAAATATCAGGTTTAAAACATATAATTTCATAATCAAAACTGTAAATAGGGAGTTTCGGAGACTGAACAATAGGGGAATCTAAATTTTGATAGTATCGGTAGGATTTTAAAAACAAAGGGACTTCTTTATGTTTCCAATAATTGGAATTTCGGCATACAACATCCAGGTCATCCACTCTTTGAACAAGAGGGTGGGATGATTTGGAAATGACTCTAGCCCAAAATCTCGATGCTAGATACTGCCTTCTCAGGGCCAGCGGTGGTTCTGCGCACTCCACTTGCAATGCGTTAATTGGTGAGGACTTCATACAACCCGATATGATCCGTAGACACTTAGCCTGAATTTTGTCTAACCTTGTCAAAGCACCTTTGTTGCAGGGAATTAGCAGAAAAGATCCGTAGTCCAGAACACTCCTGATTAAGGCATTGTATACCAGTTTCATGGTGTAAGGATGTGCACCCCACCAGACACCGGCAAGCACTTTTAATATAGGAATAGTTCTCTCACATCTGTTAACTAAATAATATAAATGTTGTAAGCCACTCAATTTGGAATCTAAAAAAACGCCTAAAAATTTGACTTTTGAAGAAACCGGTATACAATGCCCTTGGATGCTCACTGAAATTTGTGGAATCATCCTCCTGCGAGAAAACACGACTACAGCACTTTTTGGGGCAGACAAACCTAGACCATGAGAATTTAGCCATTGGTTTAGAGAGTCCAGGGATACGCAGAGAGATGATGCAGCGTCGCTAACAGAGTTATTGGTGACATATAGAGCCAAGTCGTCAGCATACTGAAGAATTTGACAGTCGTTATTAAGGCATGAACCGATGTCAGCTGTATATAAATTGTACAGTAAAGGACTAAGCACAGAACCTTGTGGTAGGCCCTTCCATGACATTCTGACGTCAAATTCTTCACCAGGTACTCTCAAAACCAAAGACCTAGACATGAGCAGACTGCAGATGCATTGTACCATTCTCTCCGGAATACTCAGCTGTTGCAATTTATGCCTGAGAATGGGAAGAAGGACATTATCATATGCAGATGAAATATCTAGAAAGGCAGCGACTACAGATTCATTTTTTGAAAACGACGAGCGTATATCTGAAACCAAAACCCCAACACTATCCATGGTACTGAGTCCCTTTCTGAAACCAAATTGAGACCTAGGAAGTAAGTTTT
The DNA here is from genome assembly GCA_914767645.1 of Hydraecia micacea. Lineage (NCBI taxonomy): Eukaryota > Metazoa > Arthropoda > Insecta > Lepidoptera > Noctuidae > Hydraecia > Hydraecia micacea. The sequence continues at coordinate 5,914,968 of OU611805.1, forward strand.
TGGATTCTACTAAAAATTCTAGACGATTTTTTACTAGGTGTTCAAAAATTTTTGCAAGGACTGATGACAAAGCGATTGGTCTGAAGCTGTTTGGGTCATCGGCGTGTTTGCCAGGTTTCAGAATAGGTATGATGATTTGAGTTTTCCACTGATCAGGTACCCAGCCATTAGTGTAACAAAAATTTAAAATGTCTAAAAAATAGTTTTTTGCTCTATGGTCTGCGTGTGACATAAAGGAATAGACAATCCCGTCTATACCGGGGGCAGAGTCATGAACGTGTTTAAGAACTGAGTTAAGCTCTTGCATAGAAAATGGAGCATCTAAAGGATCCCGCGAAGGAATGAGAGACGGCTGATTATGTTCTGTTTCCGATGGTACATACGGTGGAGCCAGTTTATCAAAGAACTGCTCAGCAGTCGCTCGAGGGATGGGAGCAGAAATTGAAGGGGAACATCCAGATCTAAAACGGTTGATCTTCTTCCATACAACTGATAATGGAGTGGAGGGGGACAGAGAACCGCAAAAATCAGCCCAACCAGCGCGTTTCTTCCTTCGCAGCAATCTTTTTGATTTAGCAAGGGTCCTGTTGAATGATATTAAGTTATCGCTAATCATCGCCTCATTGTACATCCTTTCAGCATCATCCCTTTCCCTTACGGCTGATGTGCATTCCTGATCCCACCATGGAGGAGGAGGAATCTGCCCACGTGCTGAGTTCTTAACAGGGAAGCACGAGTCTGCACTAGCTGTAATGGCCAAAATGAGGTTATTATAACAGTTTGACACATGGAGGGGACTAAGAGAATCCAAATCACCAGAAGCTAAATTTGGCAGTGAGTCAATTTTGTCCTCCAATAATGAGGAATACTTTGCCCAATCTGGTTTAGACAAATTATACCTCAAGAGTGGAGGGCTCGATTTTTCTAAGTATGTTTTATCAGCCAAAGATATTATAATTGGATAGTGGTCACTGCCATGTGACAAACTGGTACACTCCCAATGACACGACGCTGCGATATCCAGTGTGCAAAATGTGAGGTCAACACAACTCTTATGCTGTCCAGGAAGAGACCTACGGGTTGAACAACCATTATTCAGGATACACAGATTAAGGTCATCCAAGATTTCAACTAAACCTTCCCCAAAAGAGTCGCAACGTTCAGAACCCCACCTAAAGTGATGGCAGTTGAAGTCCCCCATAACAAGTACAGGGCCTTCTATGTTTTCCAAGGCACGCTTTAAGATTGGAAGGAAACTTTGGTGAGGGTGAGCAATATAGACGGACAGGAGGGTAATACCCTCTACTCTACCAGCCACGATGCTAATATCATCACCTAGAGCAGGCAAGGATACAGCCGCAAGTGAAACGCGATTGTTCACGCAGAGAGCCGACCCTCCATAGCCATCAGATCGGTCACATCTGAGAACATTATAATAAGGTAAACGGAAACTAAGACTCGGAACAAGCCAAGTCTCAGCGAGGGAACAAGCTAAGGGCTTGTATTTGTTCAATAGAAATGTGAGCTCGTGCTTCTTATGAAACACGCTCCTCACATTCCACTGAAGGAACACGGACCGAGGCATTATTATAGGATGAAAGTGAGTTAATAAGTGTAGTAGCAACGTTGGACGGTAATTGAGTTTTATTGGAAGAAGACATTAAAGTTAACAAGAGTTTACTGAGAAGTTCAATTATTGAAGACATGTTTTCAGGAGATTCTACTATTTGACTGTTGAGAGCACAGCCATTAGGCTGAGAAGATTGAGGAGTGCTAGTGAGCTGCTGATGAGCTGTTTTGTCATAGGAGGGAGAAAGGGGAGCATGGGTCTTTGGCTTTAGGAACACAGTTTTTCGGTATGATTGAGTCTGTGATTTAGCAATGTCTGCATAGCTACGAGTAGAAATAGGAACAGTTTTACTTGCCTCTGAATATGAAATCACTTTCTCAGCCATAATTGTTTTAATGGTCCTCTGCCTGTTGTGCTCCGGACAGGCCCTGCTATTTGCAAAGTGACTACCAGAACACAACACGCAGAAAGCTTCGCTCTCAACTATGCTGCAACCATCACCAGGGTGATCATTGCCACACTTGCTGCAACGGGGTTTCGAACGACAGAGAGATTCTACGTGACCAAAACGGCAACACTTGCGGCATTGAATGGTGGGGTAGACATACTGTTCTACAGTAAGAGAAGTATAAAAACAGAAAATTCGTTTTGGTAAAACTTGGCCATCAAACGTGATGACACAAGTTTCAGTGGGCCTGTATTCGTGTAAACTGTCCTTGTGAACCTTTCTGTTTAATCGCCTAACTTTTATAATTGGACCACAGCCTACTGGGACTTTTAAATATGATAACACTTCCTCTTCTGAGAAGTCAATGGGAATTCCACTAACAACCCCCATACGGGTTATATTGAAGGATGGAATTACGGCTTCATACAAATTTGTCGCTAGAATGTTATTAGTTATAAAAGCATTTGCATCCTGAGGGGATGCAAAGTCAACTGAAACACGGTTTCTACCAACTCGCCTGACTGCAACAATATTTGATATATTCTGGTTTGCCAAAAAGCGCCCAAATGTAACTGGGTGTAAAGTAGTTCCAGAATTAGCTTGAGTTTCCTGACGAGAAACATGGACGATGAAAGGACCTTTATCTGTAACTAAGTACCTAAGACGGCCTACATGGGTTCGCGGTTGTTTGGTAGGGCGATTGGGTATGTCCTCTTCATTACCGGGGCGTTTACGAACGTTAGACTGGGATGGGAGGATTTTTGTGACTCTAGGTTACAGACTACATCTGCAAACTGGCTTAATGGGTTGGGAGTGGGACTTGGATTAGATGTAGAAAAGCCGGATAAGGGGGTAGTGGGTATATCATCAGGAGGATCAGGGGGTTTATTTTTATCCATATTCATCTTGAATACGGATAATCGTGACCGATATAGTTAAAAAAAACAAACAGTAAACAAACCTGATAGCAGGCAACTACAAGACAAAACACAAACAGTCACAATAACAAGTCACAATAAACACAATATCACAGAAAAACAACAATAATTCGAACACACGTGTTACCCAAAAGCACACTGTGGCGAGAATCCCTTTATTATAATCAAAGTTATAAAAATAAACCAGTGACAGATGGTGGATTGTGTTGTTTTGGTGGATGGTGGTGAGTGCTGATGGGTGGCGTAGTTTGTGGCCCTGACCTTATGCTAGGTACACGCGGAACGACTTATGGACTTAACATACCAGTAAGTCGCTGGCGAAGCTGGCGACTAAAGTCTCTTCGTGTGTCCTAGTATTAAAGCTAAAAATGTGAATAAACTTGAACTCGGAACACGAATTTGACGTACATTCCGAATTGCGCTGTAATCGATTTGAGCGGACACTTGCGAATTAGCGTAATCTCGATATCCATTTCCCGTGAATCGTCAATTCGTCATAGATGTCGACATGGTGCCATCTTGCGATTACGCCAAGAAGCTTTAGATAAAAGTGGAGGCAACACTGAATACCTATACTCCATTTACTATAGCATTAGACAGAAGTTAAGGGGGAAGTGCCAGGGTAGCCCGCGAAATTCAAATTTTCTTACGTTTTTCGCAATTTTCAGATCAGTGTCAGGTTGTATTTTGATCAAAAGTTGATTCGCGACTATAACAGGTACGTATTTACTGAATTATAATCATTCGAATCATTAATACATCTTTCTAAGTTAGATTTGTACCACGACAACAAATCTCTTATGGAAAACTGCTTAGTGGTACAAATCTAACTTAGAAAGATGTATTAATGATTCTAATGATTATAATTCTATAAATACGTACCTGTTATTGTCGCGAATCAAATTTTGATCAAGATACAACCTGACACTGGCCTGCAAATTGCAAAAAACGTAAGAAAATTTGAATTTCGCGGTCTACCACTGCGCATTCACCTTAACAAAAAAGGCTCTTTTAGGGCACAAAGAAAAAGAAGAAATGTGGTGTTTATACAAAGAAATACTGCTGTAATATCGTTTTGACATTGAGTAAGCACTGTGAGCGTTCACGAGCGTTTCGAATTGTTGACAGCCCTCATTTGTCATAAACGGAACGCATGTGAGATGATGTGACCGCTGTGAGCGATTACAGCTAATTCGGAAAGCGGCCTATGGCCGCATTCCGAATTACGACAACAGCGCTCACAGCGCTCATATCGATAATTTACGTTCCAAATTAGATATCACGATTATGACAGCTGAGAGCTGTCAGCAATTCGGAACGCTCGTGAACGCGCTCACATTGCTCACAGTGTTCGCTAAATGCCAAAACATATACATAACCTCAAACCTTGTCCAACAAAGATTGTTTGGGCCTTGGATATTTTTTTGAAGATGGAAGTTCAACGCATTGGCACTTCTGTTTTCTTAGTTGCCTCTATCGACTCTGATAACGACTATATATATATGATATGACTAAGATTTATATGCCAAGTAGCTTGTAGTTTTAAATATTCATGTGTTTAAAAGATATGAGAAGGGATCTTGTTACCATTGAGCCTTGTATTGGGATAGGTATGTAAATAACGTTCAACACTAATAGTAAACATTTTTATTAACAATCAATTAGAATCACAGTTTAATCAGACTAAACGTCAGGTGCCCCGCTCGCAGTCCAGGCCACATTCTTCTCCTAATTATTAATTAAGTATGCTAATATAAGAAAAATATGAAACAGCAATAAAAGCCTTGAATACTAATATACTCCTTATCGATTTTAGTAAGTAAATATAATGTAAAATCAGACTCAAAGTAAAATTAAAAGACCCAGATTTTAACAGGTATTTATATTCAAATCTACTACTGCAAACAGGTACTGATCAAATACTAAAAACTAATAAAAAAATCACAAGTAGACCTACAAATAATCACATCAGGTACTGATCAAATCTTAAAAACTAATAAAAAAACAACTATACTAATAATCAGGTAAATTTATGACTGGCATAGGGAACCATCACAAAATCACACATTTTCCTTGCTATCATGTCGTAGACCATCTTATGACGCATTCAAATTGTTCTTTATGTTCACTGTATAGTGCGAGTAGCACAAAACGCATGCCTCGTTCCAAATGAATAGAGACGACTCTTGATTTACTGAAATAAACATTATAATATTGTTAGTGAGGATTTTTACTGAATTCACCAATGGATGGATTTGAATGAAACTTGGCACTTAGATAATTATGATGACCCTGGAATATTTTATTTATTTATTTTACCATTTATCTACACACATATATAAACAGACAAGAAAAAAACAGAACAGAAAAATAGGTACAAAGGTGATGCTTATTTCATAAGAAATCTCTTATATATTCTTCTCTCTTATATATTTTATATCTAAAGAAAACGCGTTTATTACTTTAAATTGATAGAATCTGAGAGTAAGTTCTTGTATCAAAAGAATTTACTGTCAACGTGCTAATATAACAAAACCTTAGAACACTTTTATCTTCATATTCATATCTTACTTTTATTATAGATGAGCCCCTTTATTCATAAACATTGCTTAAAGAAGTAGGTAGTGATTAGCGACTGTTTAACCATACATTTTTGATGTTTGAATGCCACTTAACTTTAATCATTGTTTATAAATAAACTCCTGAGTATTGGAGTAAGAGTGACTACATAAACTGTTGTCAAGATGATAATAATTATGTTACGCAAACACAACAGGCATATTCAGCTAATAAATATCTGCACATAACCAGTTAAAAATAGGAGGTCAGATAGGCAGTCGCTACATGTAAAATACTGGTATTCATCTGTATCCGGTTAGACTGGAAGCCGACCCCAACATAGTTGGAAAAGGCTAGGCAGATGATGATGATGAACCAATTAAAAAATAATTACCATTTTGTTCTGTTGGTTCATTCAGCAGTGATTCTTGGCTATGCATATTTCCATCATAGTCATGCACCAATTGCTGTACATAACATTGAGGTACATAAAACATGGAGATGCCGCGTTATTCTATACATACATTTGCTTATACAAATATGAGTGAAATATGATTCAGAATGTGAAATATCATTATGTCTCATTCTTTCTAATGAGATAATTTTATTTGATAAAAGAGACAACAATATTTAAGTTGTTGCTCATTATGGCAATATTTTATCGTGACGTAGTGACAGTTGTAGGTAAGTGCCATAGCAGCCATCTTATGCTATGAGTTTCGTGGTAGTTTTGCTGTCAAATGGTTGTTTATTTTTTGTATTATTGAGGATTGCGAGAAAATTACGAGGATTTTACCTGTTAAAACTGCACGTAAATGTTGGAAAACAGAAATTCAACATGCCTGTGTGTTGTATTGTGAAGTGTGGTGCAAGAAAGAATGAAAATCAACCTCAATTGTCTTTGCACAGGTTAGTAGCCGGTTTTCATGCATTAATACATACAATAATACACATTCGATGATGCAATTGTAACGTGATCATGAATTTATGGCTAAAGTATTGATATTTGGGTTCATTTCCGTATAACAGGCCTTTCTATTATATTTGTTAATTCGTTCGTTTGTTTACAATAATATGTCATAATGGAATAGTGTTGTACCGTTGCCGACTTGGCGTAATAGTTTCCGAAACTAGTTCCTCCGCTGAAACGATACCGGTATATTCTGCGATGTTAACATAAATAATCCTGCGTCTTATTCAGTCCGAGTGACCTTGCTAGGTCCGGCCTGTGGTTCACACTTCACAGCACCAAAATCAAAATATTCCACATAAACCTACATGGACACTTTTATGAAACGTCAGAAGCTAGGTGCACGGTTCCAATTGGTTGTTTCCTATGGAGAAGAAACGGTAAGAAACTCCACGTTTGCTCTTTTAAAAATAATTGGCTTTTGCGAAAGCACATTTTCTGCAAGCATGTTTTTTTTTCATGACATGGATTTTATTCTCAGACTAGCTATGCCCCGCGACTTCGCATAGAAGTCGTAAGTAAGATACACAGTATACTAAAATAACAGCCACACTAATAAAACTCATTCGTCCCCCGACCGGCCGCATTGCATCGCCCGCCCGCGCTATTATTTCGTTTTCGCTTAGCGTTCGTTTTTCTCGGCTCCTAAGGGTCGTAACGTGATGTTAAATAGCCTATAACCATCCTGACTACCAAACGCAAAAATAATTTATGCATGGCATTGATGGTGCAGGTCAATGGTGCAAACGGTACAACGGGATTTTTTTTGCGCGGAACCCTAATTATTTTTCTAAAATAAAGGTAGCCTAAGTTACTCCTTGTAACATATCTGTCAGTGAAAGTCCCGTCAAAATTGGTCCAGCCGTTTCAGATTAGCCGGAACAAACAGACAGACAGACAGACAAAAATAAAAATACGTGTGGCACTCGGGGACTGCCGCGGTAAAGCTATTGCATAGCAACGCACACAAACACCGTGCCGAAGTCTGCCGAACTGATACGACGTTAGACGATGCTTAGGTTTATTTTCGTTACGGAATTTCTTCATTCGGTCGCCGCGCTCAAAGCCCAAGATAAAAGCTATGCAATAGTTTAAAATGCCATTTTGTTAATAGTACTGTTTACACTTTTATAAGCATTTAGTAAAAAGCTGTTATTTTGACAGTACCAACAGACACTTCAATTTTATTTATTTTTATAGATAACGGAAAGTAAGATAACCTACTCATCTTTTTCTGTTACAATTACAACGGAATTTGTATACATAATATTAGGTATGATCTAAACGTGATAACTAGTAAGACACGTATTTAGTATCGATACTAGTTATAGTAACACCTATGTTCCTTGATAGACGCAACACTAGCAATGGCAGCCATTTTATGCGACAATACCAGTTGTAGGTATGCACCCTTTTTTCGTAGGTATTTCCAGTCCATACTTTTGTATGTCAATGGTACATAATCAGTGTCTGTAAACAGTAAGTACTAGTTTAGTAAACATTTATGATTGATCAGAAGACAATACAGTGGTTTTATGCTCTATACAGACTGTAAGGTAGCTTTTGCAAACGGACATCTAAAAAGCAGTTGTGATGAGTAAAAGATTTTCATCACAATCGTTTGAGCAGTAGGTAGGTATAACTGCAAGGGGGCTAAAATTCAGCACTTATTTACCTCTCTGAGCCCTCTCGTATTGCTCTGAAGTGAGCATGACAGAAATTTGTCGCCTGTTAAGCTCATCGGCTATATTCACTGGGAAACTCATTTCTTTCGTTAGGTGAACTTAGGTGGCGACTGTAGCCACAAGGAAAATTTCGAAAATGTTAGTATTAGGATGCACAGGCCAATATGATGCGACTCAAAAGAAAACACAACTGAACTCTACTCATCTACTGACTGACAACAACTGTCATTTTTGTTTGACAGCGCTCACGGTGATATTATTTTAGGGCATGGTCGGCGTTATCGCAAGATGGCGCATGTCATGACGTCATCTATGACGATTCACGGGACATCGTTATCGCGCTCACGCTAATTCGGTACGGGTTTAAGCACGCTCAAATCGATTTTATCGATGACATTCGTAACTCGGAACGCACCCTATATTTGGTCGACTACTCAACTGTCAAAAAGTGGCTGCTGTTGTAAACTTTTGTAAATAATTGTTGTTTTGAATATTTGATTCGTCTTCAAACCCAGAAAAATGGTAAGTAAAAGTCGTTTCTCGTGTGATTTACACATAACTGCCGTCCATTAATACCTAACTTTGTTACAGGCGCGTTATTTCAAGGAACAAGATATTGATGGTACGTCCTACTTTCTTTTATCATCTGCTTTAATTTGATAAGATTTTACATGATAATATGTATGAATCAACCCTTAACTTTAAATTCTATTTAAAACAGAAGCTTCAGAAATCGATTTTGATCGTCATTCGGTATTTTAAGCTTGTCGATGTTCGAGAAAATGGGAGTGTTTACTGTTATTAAAGTAATGACGTTTCTCTATAGAGAAAGTTGTCTACAAAAATTATAGAGGCAGGTACTTAGGTAGTAGATAAATTATTTACTATGTTTAGGAATTTCAGATACCCAATACTTATGTATAAGCACTTGAGTGAGATACAGGTTTAATTCTAGTTCAGATAGAATCCAATAATTTCTTACCTACCTCTAGTTAGAGGCCCTATTTTGTAAATATTTATGTAAATCAATTATTTCAATAAACAATTTCAATTTTAAGGGCTGATTTTTAGGGTTTCATACCCAAGGGTAAAAACGGGACCTTATTACTAAAACTTCACTGTCCATCTGCCTGTCTGTCTGTTACCTCTTCACGCTTAAACTGCTGGACTAATTTAGATGAAATCTGGTATAGAGATAGTTTGAGTCCCAGGAAAGGACATAGGATAGTTTTTATCCAGATATTCCCATGGGATCGAAACTTATATATAGCAGGTAAAACCGTGGGGCGCTGCTAGTTTTTGTATAATTAGTCTTATTAGTGGGCTGCCTTGTTGGTCTATTAGTTGCAAGCGCTACTGCTGAGCATGAGATCCTGCATTCGATTCCCAGGTGACGCAGTGTTATTAGGTTTTTCTATGTAGAATTCTTCAGTAACAGCCTGGATTTTGGATTTTTGCCAGGTTGAAGGCAATAAGCTCACCCCCTATTACTTGGGACTTGAATATCTGGTGAATTGTGGGCTTGTATTGATATAGCTTTGACTTCCGCAGAGTTAGGTAAACTCTGCGGAAGTCACAGACGTGATGTTCTTAGATATATTTTTACCTTTTTTTAACAGACTAAGGAGGTTCTGTATTCAACCCATATGTATGTATGTTTATATGTACGCGATTTTCTCAAAAACTAATGAACCAATTTTGATAATTCTTTAATTAATGTGATCTACATACTTTCAGGAAGGTTTTAGTGTATAATATGTTAGGTAATTATTTTTATGTACGAAGTTATATGCATAAATGTACTGCATCTCATGCATTTCTAGGCGAATTTTGATGATTCTTCTAGTCTGTGTCTTCAATTCTTCAATGCACTAGTGTGTAGGGTAGGTACTTACTTACAACTAAAAAGTGGAAAATAAAAACTTTTTTACAAAACAAACAACCAACTTAAAAAAAAACACTACAAGTGATAAATAACGTTAATTTCCGAAGTCAGTGTCAAAAAACGAAAATGCGGAACCAAATTAATTAAAGTTATTTATCACTTTGTAAGTAGTGTTTTTATTTTGAAGTTGGTTGTTTTTCTTTTTTTTTTTTGTAAAAAAGTTTTTATGTAGGTACTTAATTCGTCTTAAGAGGACTACATGACCTAAAGCGCGGTCTTTGTCGGACTGCATAGAAAAGAAAGAGAAGCGCGATGCCACAACGCTGGTAATTTATTGCAAAATATGAAGCAATTATCGATTCACGAAAAATCTAGTGTTTGGACAAAAAAACTAAAACACTATAGTTTTAGTATGTTGCTTGTAGAATAATCTGACAAAAAATCATAATGATTGTATGTATATTAGTATGAATTTTGTTGTAAAAAAAAAGTTTTTAGAGGTATCTTCATGATTTTTTTCTATCGTACCAAATAAGTTGTATTATGTTTTCAACACACTATCTTCCTAGCATTTATCCTGAAGAATATCATATATTTTTTTGATTTTTTTTACTGTAGTCGATCATAAACTTTTGTTGTTTCTAAAACTTGCGTTTTTTGCGTTTAGGTCCTGTAAGCCCCTTAAATATTTGCAGAATTTCGTGAATGTTTCTACCTGTTTGCGCGTTCCGGGCAGATCACATCACTTGACGAGCTCACTGTTGTTATGAGATCTCTTGGAATGAGCCCCACCATTCAGGAGTTAGCTGGTAAGATTATTATGTATTATTCTTTGGTAAGTCACTCGGAAAATGGGCTGGACACATCTGCCGCATGTCAGTGTCAGACTTCCACCTTTCCTTGTCTTGCGCCTTCTCCGTCCAATCGGTTAGGAACGAGTCCAAATCGTCACGCCAGCGTTTCGAAGTGCTTAAACACGTTGACTCGCGGGCGTGGTCACGAAATATCAAACCCAGCATAGTATGCAAGTGTTCACGTACAAAACGTAGGTGCGGCGAAAGTAGCGGGCCAGCTAGCGATTGCACGTGCGGCGCGCTCGCGGTTATAACAAATCTATGATGATCTTTGTGTGTGTTCACGTTGAACTAGCGGCGGAGCGCGCGATTCACTCGCGACGTCAAATAAGTTCAACCATATCGAACTTATCGCACAAACGCCTGGCGGCCAATGTGAACAAGAACTGCATGTCGATTCTGTAAAAATCTCACCGTGAAAACTTGCGTGGAGTGAGCTGTCAGTGTCATCCCACTGATGCTAGGGATTGACCAAGCAAACATTTATAATCATAATCGAGATTTTAATAATATTTTTTATGTTAATTCTATTGAAAATTTTATATAATTTCAAAGCTAGTATTTTAGTTGTCAAAACATTATTATTTCATGGGGGTTTTAAATAAAATAGCAGCACAGAAACTTAATGTTTTTTTTATTTTTTTCCTAGACTGACTAGTCAATATAGCCTGAGGCGTGAGCGCGTCACGCACTAACAGTAAATAAAATCTGTGGTGTCTGGGAGAAACCTGTTAAGTCCAAAAACGTATTTTTTCAGTATTAGACTTTTAAGGTTCAAGTTTAATTTATAAATCAGTTTGGTAAAGTAGAAAAAGCCAACCACCGCTACGATTCTCCCACTCCTATGATAGTTACACTTGTCAGCAATAGACAAAAATAAAATATGATTTTTTTTTAATAACAACATAGTACCAAACTAAAAAATTACGAAAATGGATTCACGTTTAAGACAGCTAGACTAATAAAAATACGCATCGACATTGTTTGTTAGTTTGAGCGATGGTAGATCGAGTCTAGTAAAGACTAACAACGCTAATCTATTCAATTAGAAGAGATAGCCTAGTGTGTCAAGTCACCGAGTGCTAACGGTGTGCCTTGCTGACGCGTGACGGACCATGGTTAGACTTTAACCCCACGTAGTTTGTGTGGCGTGATCACTTCACTAGAACTAGTTACTAGTTAGACTGGAAGCCGACCCCAACATTGTTGGGACGCCTTACAAGTCAAATAAGTAAGAACAAAACTCCAATGTGATAATGACAGTGACTAACGCGCAAGCGCGGCGTGATCATCACTTCACCCGATTCACGACATTAAATGTCATGGGTCGCGTGAAGTGATCACTTCACGCGACCCATGACAATTAATGGCGTGAATCAGGTGAAGTGACCACTTCACGCGACCCATGACATTTAATGGCGTGAATCGGGTGAAGTGATAAGATCACGCCGCGCTTGCGCGTTAGTCACTGTCATTATCACATTGGAGATTTGTTCTTACTTATTTAACTTGTAAGGCGTCCCAACAATGTTGGGGTCGGCTTCCAGTCTAACCGGATGCAGCTGAATACCAGTATTTTACATGGAGCGACTGCCTATCTGACCTCCACAACCCAGTTACTGGGTAATACGATACCCCTTGGTAAGACTGGTTGTCAGACTTTCGGGCTTCTGACTACCCGTAACGACTGTCAAAGATCCACGAATGACAGCCGGGACCAACGGCTTAAGGTGCTTTCCGAGGCACGGAGGGGTCTCAGTATGTAAAGATGGTCACCCATCCTCAGACCAACCGCGGCAAGCGTAGCTTAACCTGATTGATCGATCTGTGCGGCTGTTATTATTTAGCCACAGACCCCTCTACGCGTGCAAATATATTATTGTAAATAGATACCTACTTAGGTAACTCGCCGATGCCACTATTAAAAGAACATTAATCAAATAATATTACAAAATTCAACGGTTCAATCGACACTCGCTCAGCTCGCAATCAGAGTGTCTCCCGTAAAAATAACTAAGACCCGTATTTTTTATGCTAGTAACCCTTAAATGAAGAAATGGTTGGTGGCAACCCTACGCCGAAGTGATGTTGCTATGGTTACGAGATTCTTGGAAGTGAATTCGTAATTCACTTCCAAGAATCTCGTAACTACATTCCGAATTGCACTGTAATCGTTTACAGCTTGCTTACACTTTGACCCCAATTATTCTGTACGGTATAAATTACCTATTATTCCCCGCATAATCTTACCACGCCGTACGGTTGTCAAGCGTGGTATTTTGACAGTTCAAACCGGTTTCGTTCATTAAATTGTGTCATAGAGAATACGTAAATAGCAGATATGTATTGATTATATAGGTAAGGAATTGATGTGGTTTCGAAGTAAAGAATCATTAAGTGGGTCATATTGAATTAGGGCCCTTTTTCCGAATTAGCGTGAGCGCGATAACCATGTCCCGTAAGTCGACATAGATGACGTCATGGCATGCGCCATCTTCCGATAACGGCGACCATGCCCTAAATTAATAATTATCACCGCGGGCGCTGTCACAAATGAATGACAGCCTGTTGTGCTGTTTTGTTTTGAGTCGCATCATAATATATTGCCTTTAAACTAACGTGGCATTTTTTAAATCGTGCTTCCGCCAGTACAGTCGCCACCTTAACAAAGATGATGAAATTCGTGGTGTATACACAAATAAATACTATAATCCAACCATCCAACCATTAGTACCTATTCAAGTGAATATAGTTTAGCTGCCATAATAGTGATTTATCTAAATCGGAACGCTAATTACTTATGTGAGCGCTGTGCCGAGCCATAACTCCCGCCGCGCATGCGCGTTAGGTATCAAACTAATTTTTTTTAATATCCAAGTGAGCGCTGTGGGTGATGATGGCTTAATTCGGAACGAGCCAGAATTCACGCGCATGCGCGGCGTGAGACTCACGCCGTGAGTCACGCCGCGCATGCGCGTTAGACGCAAATCATCTAACAGGTCGAGGCTAAAAAACATAAAATTTGGGGACTTCGAACATTCAAACTCCACCACATGGGCAGTGAATAATACATCATTTAATTATTTGACGAATTCATCCATTGTCCAAGTTAAATAAGTAGTGGTAATGAATTTTTTTGATATCTAATGTCGAAGTTTCGCGCCAATCGTGCGTGTTTACATTTTTACTTTTCACAAATTTCACACACACACATGTAGATAAGATTTAAAATGAGACAAATATTATTGAAAATATTATGAACGACACGAAAATGCCCAAATCTTAACGTAATATTAAAACACAGGTCCAATAACACTTATTGTTCATTACCACTACTCAATTTGTGTTCAAAATCGCCGTCCATTATTGTTTTTTTTTATCGTAATGATGTGCGAAAGCGATAATCCTAAACAATTTTTTTTTTTATTTCGATTGACTCGGGTAATTAATATGTCGAATATCGGAAATCGATACTCGGAAATTGAAATAAAATTATTTTAAACATTAAAAACAATAAGCATTGTTAATAATAATGACTTATGCTTTTTAATGTAATTTTAATAGTTTTTTGGACATTATATTGAAACTGAGTCAATACCTGAGGACCTTTGACCATAATAGTCATTTATTGAACTTCGCGCCGAATTGTTTCTATATTTGAATATTTATCTTCGGAATGCGCTCGCCGCTTAATTTTTTTTTATTTATTGTACAATTATTTATTTTTGATACTTTCTAATAGTTTGCTACAGAATGCCCAGTATACATTTTTTTAGGTAGGCTTAGCAAAAGATAGGGAATGATGATTATTAATTGTATAAATTGGGTATTCCGCAATCACTTTACATTTCAATATGTTTTGTTAGTTGTATGAGCTTGTTAGTTTTTGTTTCTATTAGTTTACTTGAGTACCTAATAAATTGTTTCTTTTTTGTGGTAGGTTACCAAAGAAATTTAAAAAACTGACCATGTTTATATCGGACCACGCACAGTCGGCACATTGAAGGTTCCGTAGTTGGGTTGAATATTTACGCATGCAAAATGCACATAATTAATTTGATCAACTGCAAATATGTTTGTATTTCATAAACTCATCATTCATAAGTTCATAACGTACCCATAAATTAAAGTGCCGACCAGAAAAGAAAAGTACTGTTTTCTTATGGGGAATAACATCTTGAGCATTTCTTAGATATTATTACAGCAAAAGTCTGCAATTAACCCCTTTTTTTTTTTTTTTTTTTTTTTTTTTTTTTTTTTTTTTTTTTTTTTGGATGGGAAATCATCTAATGACTCCTCCCGCTCTGGGTGGAGCGGAAGGGAGTGTCAGACTCTTACTGACTAAAACCCACCCGTGTTCCTTCCTTAGCCCTTTATGTTCCGGGGCAGCGGTAACCCTTTCGGACGATCCCGCTACCCCGGCAGGCTTCGGCCCTAGCGGGCCCCTTCCTTAATGCTGACATCTCTTTGAGGCGCGCGTGGAACACATACGCGCCGTCCGGCACGGGCCTGGTCCTGATCGGACAGAGAGCTACCCATTACTCTCCGTCCGCAGGCCCGCGCCTACGGTGGCCGGGAGTCGTCACGCGGCTCCCGACGCCCGTAGCGTCTCCCGCGGCGGCTGAGGCGTGCGGCTCTCTCCCTGAGCCGTCCCGCCACCTCCTTCGCTAGCATGACTGCTTCGCAGAAGGAGGTGACCGCCTCCCACTCCCTCTCGCCCCGGACCATGGCTTGAACCAGGGCCGGACGCGAGAGGTCGCCGCCGTTGCCGATCGCCTCTACGAGGACACGGCGGTGCTCCGCCCAAGCGGGGCAGACCTCCACCGTATGCTCCACCGTGTCCTCTGGGCGATCCTCGCAGTGGTGACACCCGGGCGTCTCCTCCCGCCTGATGATGTGCAGGAACCTCCCGAAACATCCGTGTCCGGTGAGGACCTGCGTCAGGCGGTAGGTGAGAACGCCGTGACGCCTCTCTAGCCACTCCTCAAAGGCAATTAACCCCTTGGCTGCTATTTGAGACTGAAAATGCCAAAAATCTTATTTTTATAACAACTGTTTTAAGCATAACTTTTAAAAAATACCAACTTTAAATTGAATATAACATCCCGAACATGTTTTGGCTACCTATGACCAAATGTAAGTAGGTATGTACGCAGTATCAATATACTGCGTAGCAGTGGCGAAGGTACCATACAACTCGATTCCCGCCGGCTTCCCTTCGAAAATTCAGAACATAACCACTCTATAGTCAATTCATCATTGTAATTTTCTTTTGGTATTTTTTTTTTGCTCCAGCCTACCTCTGTCATAAATTCACCCTTCGCCACTGCTGCGTAGGTACATACTTACATTTGGTCATAAAAAAGTTAAGCAAATCTCTCAATAGAGATTTGCTTAACTTTTTTTTGTTATTATAAAAATATATTTATGACCCTCACGACAAGCCTTTTCATTTGATATATCACACGGTACCTACAGTAAGCAAAGCTTTTTTAAATTTTCTATGTGACCCCAAAAAGTAAACCCATAACCCGACATTTAATGTCGTGAATCGGGTGAAGTGATCGCGCCACTCAAACTATGTGGGATTAAATTCTATGGTCCGTCAGCCAGGCACGCCGTTAGCACTCGATAACTTAACACAATTATCTCTTCTAATAGAATAGATTGGGTTACCAACGCTGAACATCGTCGCAGTCTTTTCTAGACTTGATCTACAATCGCTCATAATAACAAACAAATAATGTCGATGCGTATTTTCATCAGTCTAGCTGTCTTAAACGTGAATGTTTTATTTTATTTACTGTTCGTGCGTGACGCGCTCGCGCCTCAGGCCATAATTATAAGGACTAGTCTAGGGAAAAAAATATATAAAAAAAACAACATTGAGTTTCTGACTAAGATTCTGTTTTGCTATTTTATTTTAAAACCCCACAAAATATTAATGTTTTGATCACTAAAATACTAGCTTTGAAATTATATAAAATTTTCAATAGAATTAACATAAAAAATATTATTAAAATCTCGATTATGATTGTAAATTATGCTTGGTCAATCCCTAGTATCAGGTGGAATGACACTGACAGCTCACTCCACGCTCACTTCGCCTAAGTTTTCACGGCGAGATGGTTACAGAATCGCAGTGCTGGCCAGTCCACCGCGCTCGCTCCCGACACCGCGCCCGCGCGTTCCTACGTGAACAAGCACTCAGGCCTATTTATTTATTTACAGTATTTTTTTTTCAGGTTATCTAAAAGGAAAGGGGGGCAAGATGTCTTTCGCTGACTTTTTGGAAGTTATGCATATACATTCTAGAGCTGAAAACTTACCTAATGAGGTAAATATACCTATGTTATATGAAATTGTTTATTCCGTAAAAAGAATATCGGAATCACTTTTATAGTCTAATAATCACGTCATATTAAAAAAACCGGTCAAGTGCGAGTCGGATTCGCGCACCGAGGGTTCCGTACAAATTTGTAGGTATCCCACTACAAATTTACGGTTTTCGGATTTTTTCCTTTACTTGTGCTACATGATATTGCTTCTTGCCAAATTTCATGATTCTAGGTCAACGGGAAGTACCCTATAGGTTTTGATTCCCTTGCGAGTGTCAAAATATGCAGCATAAACGGAACATAAACGCCGTATATTTTGATTGCGACTTAGATGTTTGATTTTCTCACTGCCTCAAGGGATTGCATCCCTGAGTATTTGATATTAATTTTAACTCCGCGCGTTCCTGAGAAAAAGGGTATTGACCGATGGACAGGCGTATAGGTACAACGAAGTGACCATATAAGGGTTCCGTTTTTCCCTATGAGGTACGGAACTCTAAAATTAAAAAATATGCTAGACGGAGTCGCCATTTCCTATCTAATTACCCTGGAGAAGAAATGGCGAAAAAAACTCATTTTACAACTAGCTAATAATACGAGTAATAATGTCTAAAAGATAAACAGATCAAGTATATTGACTTGGCTCCGAGGTTGTCGACATGTGGGATGTGGACTCGGCGATCATTGTGCCGATAGTCGTGACAGCTAATGGGTTAATAGCCAAGAGCCTCGACCAACACCTGAGGAGGCTCTCGTTTGGTAGCTGGGTCAAGGGCTTACTTAATACAGAAAGCGGTACTTCTGGACACGGCTCGCATGGTCAGCAGGTTCCTCTCTCAGGGGCCCTGACCACCGGTAGCTTGGACCCTGTTCCCGATACCGGTGGGCTACTATTCTATATTTATTTGTAAATGTTTATTTTTAATTTTTTTTTTTAATTTTGAATAATGTAATTTATAAGTATTTGAATGAAATAAACCGTTGATCCTGCGCCTGATCTCTCTCCGGTCGTGTCAGATTACGACGTGCCGTCCCATCGGACTACGAGAGTGAGGGAAGAGAGAGTGCACCTGTGTCTGCGTACACACGCCTATCCTATAATATCTTCCGCGCCGAGGGCTGGTCTCTGGTGAGATCGGTCACAATGGCCGAAATTCGGTCGCGAGGACTTTATGTATTAATCTGTCAGCATTATTTTTAGGTAGTGAATGCATTCAAGGCAGGTGATGCTGAAAAGAACGGGGTGATCCCAGCGAGGCAGCTGAGGAACTTGCTGCAGAACTGGGGCGAAGGCCTATCAGCCAGAGAGGTATAATAAAATTGTTCATTTCGTCATCTGTCTAGCCCATAGGTTCTCAGCGTGGGCGATAACGCCTCCTTTCATGGGGGCAGTAGAAGACCCAGAGAAAATTATGTAAGAATTATACATGTTTTCCTTCACCGTTTTGAGAGCAGTGGCGATGAAATAATTTACACAAAGTAAAGCGCCTGGCTGAGTTCGAACCTACGACCTACAACTCTTAAGTCGTGGCCGTTACCACTGAGCGACCACTGCTCTCACATTGCAGGAATCACCTTTAAAAAAGGGAAATATTTAACTGGTCCTCTTAAAACTTATTGGCCTTCTTATAATGAACACTTTTTTTTAAATTAATGAACCTCTAATCACTTTTTGAGCTTCTAATAAAATTATGCACGCGTTTTTTAAATAATTTAGTCTCTTTTTATCTTTCTTGCCTTTTCTCGCAGTTGGTCGCAACTCGCAGTAAGTAAGCTAGGGTAAACGGTCATGTTAGAACTGTGATCAATAGCGCGCGAGCCGAGCGAGCGAAGCGAGCAGTGCCGCGGTAGCGACCAGCTAGCGCTAGATACATCCAAGTTTATCGCATTTACTTGGCTATTTAGTATTTGTAGGGCCTAAACAGACGGACTGCATTTCAGCTGCAACATCGCAGTTTGGATGCAGTTGACTTAACTGCTTCGAAACCTAGTTATATTAATTGCATCCATACTGCGATGTTGTAGCTGGTATGCAGTTCAAATGCAGTCCGTCTGTTTAGACCCTTAGGGCCACAAATATTCACAAAAAGAGGCGCAATCCATTATATTAGAGTGAAAAATAATATTTTAGGAGCGCAAAATGAGAATTCTAAGAGGTTCGTTTTTTTTTTTTCTATTAATAAAATGAACTTTTATTTTATAACTTGAGAAAATGTAACTACTATTTACACTAGATATTAAAATAAATTACTAACTAACTTACTATACAAATAAATACAAAAACAAAGGACACTTAGACGTCGAAGTACTCGTCCGCATCGCTGTCATCCGGAAAGTGCCCAGCAGCGGTGCTATTCTGTAAAAATATCACTGTGATAACTTAGGTGAAGTGAGCTGTCATTCCACCTGCAGTGGTATTCTGTAAATATCTCACCGTGAAAACTTCAGTGAAGTGAGCTGTCAATAGTGTCAATCCTCTAGGGATCAGGTGGAATGACAGCTCATTTAAAGCTCACTTGACCTAAGTTTCCACGGTGAGATTGTTTACAGAATAGACCGGCTGATGCTAGGGATTGACACTATTGACAGCTCACTTTAAGCTCACTTCACCTATGTTTTCACGGTGAGATTTTTACAGAATAGCATTACTGAAGACTAAAGAGAGATTCGATTAAAAACATGCTTTTAAAAAATTAATGTTTTCTTACAGGTGGACAACATTTTCAGAGAAGCGAATGTGACGAACACCGGCATAGTTCGCTATGAAGACTTCGTGAAAATCGCGTGCGCACCAGTCCCAGACTATTATTAACATCTTGACTCTCATTTTGAAAATAATGTCTTTGTCATATTCAAACGATTGACATAATATACATATACAGGGTGTGTCGTAAATAGTGGTCCACCGTTAAGGATTCGATATACCAGATAATTTACTATAACATATTATAATTTTAACCATTTTTACCCAAGGGTTCTGGAAATATTTTTTTTTGTTTTTTATTTACGAAATTTTAACTTTTTGTTAGAAATCTGGTTGTAGTTTCAACAAAAACCATTATTTTTTCATTTTGATTTCTGTTAATTACTGTTGAATATAATAAAATTATAGTTTTTTTATGTAAATTTAGAGCTTTTGAAGAAAAAGTTAGCTCTTCTCTATTTTAACCCTAATTTTTAGCATAATCATGCAAATTCAGGAGCGATTTTGTAAAAAAAAAATGGCCTACTAAAATGGTTAAAATTATAATAATTATGTTATAGTAAATTATCTGGTATATCGAATCTTTAACGGTGGACCACTATTTACGACACACCCTGTATAACAGCGGGGTAATTGCGTAACACACTTATCAGTAGGAATGGCTTTCATTTTGACAGTTCAACAACATTCATTGCGTATTTACGTTGTTGAGAAGACAATTTTTTCGAAAATATGAAGCGTTGGATTAGCAATACCCTTCAAAATGATTCGGATTGTGATTGAAAGTGGGTTACGCAATTAGGGCGCAGAACGATATTTTAAATTCGTATAAGCTACGGATTAGGGTGCGTTTCCACTGAAGCGGTGCTGGGCGGAGCGGAGCGGAGACGTGCAGGAATCGACCAATCACAATTGTTGAAATCCTCATCGCGTTACCTACTCGTCTCGTCTGTGATTGGACGATTCCTGCACGTCTCCGCTCCGCTCTACACAGCTCCGCTTCAGTGGAAACGCACCCTTACTAGAAGAGCGATGGCCGCCAAATAGCTGCCGTAATACCGCTAGGCAGCTAAAACGTAATCTTTTGGCATCCCGTTACTTGCCAATTATAAAAGAAAGAGATTGTGTAGCAGAGGTATTTTAAAATACATTCCAATTTATACAGGGTGTCCCAGGAAACCTGTACCAGCTAAGGTCTGTGGTCAGGGGACACTTACCTATCGATTGGACCCCTATGTATGTTCCGCGATCATTTGTAGTTTTCGAGAAATTATAAATTTCTCTCCAACAGATATTTTAACATTGTGATCAAATTCTGAGCTACTAATAGTTAGAATTTGAGAGTTTTGTGATTTACAACATGGGAATACACATTCTAGCCATAATACTCGCAAAAAAAACTCAAAGAAACACCACTCAGAAAAACTTATGACTAAAACCGCCTGCAATTTAAAAAATCTAGAAATAAAACAAAAAAAAATTGTGAGCCGTCACGGGACGCCTGGCAGATGTGAAACATCGACATTATTTTGTAAATATATACCATCGTATCTATATACCATCATATAGCGTGGCGACGCGTCGCCACGGCATGCGTCGCCACGCCAGAAATCGGTTTTACGTGCGGCTATAGATGTTTCACATCAAAATATAAATTCTCGAAAACTACCAAATATCACGGAACATACCAGATCTTCGCTGGTACAGGTTTCCTGGGATACCCTAAATAACGATTTTCCCGTCCAACAAATATTATGTAAGTATTCCATAATTATTTTGTACTATTTATTTATTAAAAATTGAAATAAAGCAACAATATATTAAAAAAAACATGTTTTATTTGTCCGCATATTCACTGCACACCACTTTCATAACACACTAACAATCTCAATCTGAATAATTTTGAAGGATATTGCTAATCCATTGCTTCATATGTTCGAATTTGTCTGCTCAGCAACGTAAATAACGCAATGAATGTTGTTGAACTGTCAAAATGAAAGCCATTGCTACTTTTGGTGTGTTATGCAATTACCCCACTGGCCTTAGGCTCCTGGCCTACCGCTGGCGATTAACGAGAAGCAAGCAGAGCTAGCAACTAGAAACGAGTTGGCGAGCAGCGAGTGCGTAACGAATACTGTACAGGTGGCAGAGACATTGGTGCCGATTCTCTTGTACAGACGCCAGCACATCAACCTACTACAATCTGTCAGATTTCTGTAATAGATTTTCAACTTTATCGCTGAAGCATAAGGTTCAATGTTGATTGGGAAAATTTGACAGTTAGGTGTAGGTTGATGTGCTGGCGTCTGTACACCGAACTAACTAAACTATCACTAAAATTCCTTACTTTTTGCTATGAGAATCTTACAGCTATTCTGCATGAAAAATTCTCTAAATTTAAAAATAATTTTGACACAACTAAAATCTAATTTGACAATTGCGACTCATCGAATTTGACAATTGCGACTCGTCGACACGTGGTACTTGTTTGCCCTACCCGTGATTTTGTGATTTTTTTTTTCAGGCAGGCAGCGGGCAGCCTTGGCGTGTTTTTAAGGAATTTTTCACTTTTTGTATGGAAAATATGAAAAATTATTACCTACATGTTGAGTTTTAGGGGGGTTTATGGCTTTTATAAAGGGGATCGAATTTTTCATTATTTTTGCGATAGGACACACCATTTTCGAGATATAAGCAAAAGAAAAAAAAAATACTGTGCTGTTTTTGCATCTGAAGTCGAGGTGTTGGTGTGACTTTCTATTCATTTTTTTCTTCAACGACAACTAATTTTACTCCACACCTTTTTAATCGCGATTAAAAATAGTCAGATTTAGTTAAACAATCTAAATTTTAGGTGAAAAACGTGTAATTCAGAATAGCAAAATTACTATGTTCAATCCAAATCCAAACTATAATATTATAAATGCGAAAGTAACTCTGTCTGTCTGTCTCTCTGTCTTTCTGTCTGTCTGTCTGTCTGTCTGTCTTTGCTTCACGCCTAAACTACTGAACCGATTTGTGTGAAATTTGGTACAGACATAGTTTGGAACTTGAGAAAGGACATAGGATAGTTTTTATTACAAAATTACAAAAAATAAAATAAAATAAAAAATAAAATTTATTCCGGACATACAGCGCCATCTATTGGTCAAGAGTCGGCATCAATTCAGTACTGAAAATTCATCGGAAAATCTATATCTTCTTCTATACTTATAATAAATCTGTAGAGAGGTCAATTCTGTACATGAAATATATTTTCAAAATAACTATCAGCGGGTGATTAGTGATCGATACTGACGCCAAAAATGCAATCAGTAAAATTTTTGTCTGTCTGTCTGTCTGTATGTTCTTTATAGAAACAAAAACCACTGGACGGATTTCAACGAAACTTGGTACAATTGTTCTTCATACTCCTGGGCAGGTTATAGTATACTTTTCATCACGCTACGATCAATAGGAGTAGAGCAGTGAAGGGAAATGTTGGGAAAACAGGAGAACTTACTCCATTTTTTAAGCTTCCGTCGCGTGTGCAGCCTTAATGGTTAAAGCTACACAGAAATCATGTATGACGGAAATGTTCTCCTTAAAATTATATAAAAAATATTCCACGACGGCAAATGTCTATCTTTTATGGTTGACTCACAATAACACGTGTAACTCCCGATAGCTTAGCAGTTCGGAGCTTTCTGATTATATTCGTCTACTCTTACGTTTATAACACTCTCACTCATCCCGAATTAAAAAAATTTAACATTATTACCTATTTAATAAAAAAAGAATCATAGAAATCGGTACAGAAACACCAAAGTTATACATGAAATACGCTAATAAGCCATCGCGCGTGAATACTGAATCATGCAATAAGGATTATTTTTGTGTAACGGTCGCCGCGCTCGACGCGGTTTATTTGGCTGTTGATGCGAGTAGACGTTCCGAGCATTCGACCTTATTGACAGACAATATTGTTTATCAGCGCGACTTTTTGTAGTCTTTAAATTAATTTAGTTTTCTTTTGTTGTTATTTTATAAAATAGGTATTAGTTATTTTGGTAGTGTATTATATTCGTTCAAATTACAAATTATTAATAGTTTACATTTTATTTCTTTTTAGGTGAAGTAGTAATATATTAGTAGTAAGTAGTTAGTTAGTAGTAGGTAAGTTTTGGTTAATTTATGTTCAGTTTTTTTTTTATATTAAGTAGGTAAAAGCGTAAGTACTTTTATTAATTATAGGTATAGGTATTATTAATTGTTGCTAAGTAATATCAGCCGCACGGGTCGATCGATCAGGTTAAGCTACGCTTGCCGCGGTTGGTCCGTGGATGGGTGACCATCTTTACATACCAAGACCCCTCCGTGCCTCGGAAAGCACGTTAAACCGTTGGTCCCGGCTGTCATTCGTGGATCTTTGACAGTCGTTACGGGTAGTCAGAAACCCGAAAGTCTCATAACCAGTCTTACCAAGGGTACCAAGTAACTGGTTTGTGGAGGTCAGATAGGCAGTCGCTCCATGTAAAATACTGGTATTTAGCTGCATCCGGTTAGACTGGAAGCCGACCCCAACATAGTTGGGAAAAGGCTAGGCAGATGATGATGATGAGGTATTATTAATTATAGTAGTTATAGGTATTTAGTTTTAAGTGAAGTAGGTTTTATTATATATTATTTTATATATTAGACGTAGTTTAGGTACCTATTTATATATTTTTAGTTATTCAAGCCCCAAGCGGACGGCGTCCGCCCGCTATTGTCTTTCTATTGTTTCTGTAGTTACAGTACTTGAAGGACTTTCAGTTACCGTCGATTAAAAATAAAATACACAATGCCACCTAAAAAACGATTATCTTTATCTCGAAATTCGAGAGAAGCTAAGAGAATGAGAAATACGCGTTCTTCACGGGCGTCTCAAAGCTCTTCTCAGACTTTTCGTGTTGCTGGAGTAGATCTCAGTGTCAGTTGTTTCTCGCATGGTCAGTTACTGTTGTAAGTCTGTCTTTCCCGGGTTAGCAGGTCTAGAAATCTTTATGTTCACGTGCCGGACGGGTCGACTTTCAACATAGTTTACCCGGAAGCTTTGCGCTGAAGTATTTTCGTTGTATAGGTACTTAAGCCTCATGTGAACGTGATCTAAACAATATTACCAATACATTAACTTAATAACACACAAGGAATTACACACTGACGGAGTTGCGGGCACAGATCTATATCTAGATATATTATATAAAACTCTTCCGTTACTGAGTGACTGACAGACAACGCACAGCCAAAACTACTGGCAGTAGAGAGCTGAAATTTGGCATGTGTAGGAGTAGGCTACCACTAAGAGAGGATTTTTGGAAATTCCCTCCCAACGGGGAGAAAAGGGGGATAAATTGTTTTTTTCCGGAAGTCATTATTCCACGCGGACGAAGTCGCGGGCAAAAGCTAGTAGAAAATAACTCAGTGCCATCTTAGTGCTGTCAAACTAAAATATAGTGAAGTTGTGTCACTTTAGTCAATTTCAGAATAGGAAATCGTCGTTTGACAGGAATAAACTAAATTTTAGTGATTTTTAGTCTAGAATAGAGGCATTTGTGACAAGAGAATCGGCACCATTGACGCGCAAATTGTTACCATGCATTCAGTAGGTACACACGGCTACACATCAAGCTATACATTTCCAGTTTTAGTTGACCTCGCATTTTATAGGTTTTCCGTACAATCAGATGTCAGCTTATACTGGTTATGTATAGCTTGACGTGTAGCCGAGCGTACATGATTTGAACCATCCTACGTTGAAACTTTTCGTCGGTTATAAAATAGTACATTATTAGAGCACGGTATTTTGCACCCTAGCCAAAGAGTAAAGTAACTATGACCCTAGCTACGATCGGGCGCTAATTTCACGCCGTGCACTAAGAACCTAAAAAACTTCATCGAAGTAAGTCGGTACAGACGCCAGCACACCAAGCTACCCGAAACTGTCAAACTTTTCCAATCAATACCAGCGGAGTCGAAACGCATCGAAGCGTCAAATTATTCACAATTAAAGCGAAGTTGGACGAATGCGCGCGTACCTATTCGCGCTTTTCCATTTAGTAGTGATGGATTAAGTCTTACCAAGGGGTATCGTATTACCCAGTAACTGGGTTGTGGAGGTCAGATAGGCAGTCGCTCCATGTAAAATACTGGTATTCAGCTGCATCCGGTTAGACTGGAAGCCGACCCCAACATAGTTGGGAAAAGGCTAGGCAGATGATGAGTGATGGATTAAATAGGCATTCAGACCTTTTGGACCAAATAAATTAATTTCTCGTCCGTATACATTATAATATAGGTGCTCGGAGCACCTATTCCAGTGATCAACTCCGATAGGTCAGTTTCCGATTCCGACTGGCGAGCACAGAACACATACAGCTGGCGAGTGACGACGCGTTGGTTCGCGTAATAGGCGCTGGGGTGCGCGCGAACGCGCGCGCTCAGACGCGCGAATTCCGTCAATCGCGCGCGATTTCGCGCGTCTTCTTTTTAGCTCAGAAGAAATATGTGCATTACGTTGTGGAGATAAGGGTTAATTTACTGTCGCTAGCGCATCGAAGCGTTAATCTGGATTAACGCTTCGATGCGCTTCGACTCTGCGCTAGTATGTATTGACCCTAGCGATAAAGTTGAAAAAAAGAAATCTGACAGATTGTAGTATTTATCTTGATGTGCTGGCGTCTGTACATAGGTCCAGTAGTTTTTGAGGAGAATGGTAAATTCCGTTCCGCCGCGCCGGGACGAACTCACACTGGCACCAGAGATGAAATGAAATACTTAAATTGATATATATGTATGAGCATGGCAGGGGCCTGCACCGCCGGTGGGCGGTGTAACGTTGTAACATGTGCAGTTTTTATATGCCGGCTAAAAATCAACGCGCAGATGCGGTGGTAGTATGTACAATCCTAAAAACGCGCCATAGATTTTGTGGTATGTACAGACGCCAGCACATCAACCTACTACAATCTGTCAGATTTCTGTAATAGATTTTCAACTTTATCCCTAAAGCATAAGGTTCAATGTTGATTGGGAAAATTTGACAGTTAGGTGTAGGTTGATGTGCTGGCGTCTGTACGAAAATATTTCTCTCGGCTGCCGGCCGGGCGGTTGCCGTGCCGGTGCTGAGATGGGCCGGAGCTGCGGGGTAATTGCGTAACACACTAACAGTAGGAATGGCTTTCATTTTGACAGTTCGACAACATTCACTGCGTTATAATTATACGTTGTTGAGCGGATAAATTTTTCGAACATAAGAAGCAATGGATTAGTAATATCCTTCAAAATGATTTAGATTTTGATTGATAGTGTGTTACGCTGGTATTCAGCTGCATCCGGTTAGACTGGAAGCCGACCCCAACATAGTTGGGAAAAAGCTTGGCAGATGATGATGAGTGTGTAACGCTATTAGGGTGCTGGATTACTTTACTCTTTGGGTGCTGGCTTGTGAAAAAATATGAGTCGGGGAAATACAGAGTCATAAACGTCAATCAACAGTCAGTTCGGGGAAGATCGGTGTTACAAGATGTTAAATCTGAATTCCTTTAATTCGCATAAAATATGGTACAGACGCCAGCACATCAACCTACTACAATCTGTCAGATTTCTGTAATAGATTTTCAACTTTATCGCTAAAGCATAAGGTTCAATGTTGATTGGGAAAATTTGACAGTTAGGTGTAGGTTGATGTGCTGGCGTCTGTACATACGTAAAAGGTCTAAATAAAAAGTTCCACACATTTTTCTTACTTTTCAGCATGCAAAAAACACATTAAAATAATAAATAAAAAGAAAGAAAAAGTATTTATTGCGACTCGTAAAGGAAGATCACAAAATACCCACAGTAAAAAATAAAAAATCAAGTTATACAATAAAAAAAAAAAATAACAAAAAAAGAAAAATGAAACAGAAAATCCTATACGAGGCCTAAAGGCTCCTATCTCAGCATGATGCTGCGACATTTAAAAAATAAATGTCGCAGATAGGGCCTGCCGCTGTGATGTCACGGGCAGTTACAGAAATAAATCAATATTAAAATAGATAAAATCTATTTTTTACTTTTTTTTTCCATTATTGCCAACCCATATTTTTCTTTCGGAAACATTTAGTCGATTAGTTTATCTACCGGACCAGAGACTAAAACAGTCGCACAGGATATTAGACCGTATGCAACAGTAATAATAGAGGTTGAATCCGCGTGAAACGGGCGACTCTCATGAGAGGCAGGGGGCACTTTTTGCTGTGGCGCGTTTGTGCACATGTGGTAGATAAAGGCTTGAGCGGTTAATATCATTTAAAATATTAGAAAATAAAATAAAATTTAAATTTTTAAAACACTTATTACTACTAAGATCATATGATCAAATCATAAATTAATAAAAATACTTTATAAATCATTTACTAGTGAGATCAGGGGGGGCAATTCTCGTAATTTTAAGAACGTTCACAGTCTGATCTCAGTCTCAATCTGTCAAAAATACCTCTTAATTTCCCTACATTTTGACAAGTTTTTGACATTTGTTTGTCGCTGAAATGAGACTGCGACTAGGTTTTCAACGTTTTAAATTATTAGGATTGGCCTTCAGGTGTTAATAATAATAATATATAATAATATAAATTTATTGAACCAATGTTACAAATCAATGTTACAAATATTACCTTATAATTAACTTAACTTAACGTCGATTTGTAGCTGTTAGCGATCATCATTTGGATCTTTACGGTGGTCCCCAAACTAGGCGGCGCCTGTATCTTGGGGACCTGAGTTGTGATTTTGTGATACATAATGCTATTTACCATTGCGGTGTATGTAAGAGTGGGTAGGTAATTGCAAAAGATTATATAAAACTAAAATAGATATTGAGATCAAATTGAAAGTAAAACTTAAATGGTAAATTATTAAAAACAGAAATAGAGCTTAAATTGCACTGAACAAAGCCTAAAACTAAAAATATTAAACAATTAAAATGAAAAATTAAACAATCAAAATTAAAATGCTACACAATGAAAAATGAAGTGTTAGATAATCAAGAATAGGGTGTGTGTGTGTTAGTGTGTGCGCGTGTGGTGTATAGGTGTATTAGTGTGTGCGTGTGAGTTGTGTAGGTGTCGGTGTCTGTGGCGGGTGTTGGATTCCGAGTGTGAGTTGAGTGATGTGAGAATGTTTTCCGATTCATCGTATGAAAGACCTAATAGCCATTGTTTGACAACAGTTTTGCATGTGTAGAGGGAGAGTTCTTTTGGGTCACTAGGCAAACTACTGGTGACCTTGTTATACACAAAAGTGTGTAGATAGGCAGGGCAGCGTCTTGCTAGGAGGGATGTGGTTCGTTGTAGCGGGATGTGAAAGACACGTTTGGAAGTCAATGAGTGGTAGTCAGGTCGGATTTTTAGGGTTTTGTGTATGCGTAGGTATGCATTGAGAATAAATAGTTGGCGGACACGTAGAACTTGAAAGTCTTTGTACAGGGAGTCAGTGGGGTAGAAAAATGGTTTTTTTAAGAGGACTTTTATAACAGCTCTCTGGGCTCTTTCAAGCTCAATCATTATTGTTTTCCCAGCTCCACCCCAAATAGATACACCATATTGTATAATGGATTGGCATATTGCGAAATAAACCGTACGCAGGATGTCCTTTGGAGTGCGGTCTCTTAATTTCTTTATTATGTGTATAAGTTTCCTTACTCGGCCAGAAAGAAATTGAATGTGGGCTTTAAATGATAGATTTTCGTCAATGAGTAGACCTAAATAACGAATGGATTGTGTCCGGTTAATACAATCGCATGAGCAGTCTTCGCGTGATGTGTTCAAATGGTTCTGACATGTGTGGAATTTTAAAGTTAGGTTAGGAGGAGGGCTAGCTAAGTGTGTTTTAGAAAATGTTACGAGTTTAGTTTTCTTTATATTGAGTGTAAGTAAGTTATAGTCCAGTGTTTGCGCTACTGTTGCTAATCCTTCTTCCGCAAGGCGGTAGACCTGTTCCCAGGTGGGTGCGTGGAATATGATGACCGTGTCATCTGCGTAAGATATTAGTTCCGCGTTTGGAAGAGTGAGGTTCAGAATATCATTCATGTAGATTATAAAGAGTGTTGGGCCCAGTAAGCTGCCCTGCGGAACTCCAAAATTGATAGGGAGTTCACCACTTGAGTGTTCACCAGATTTCACATATTGTCGCCGATTGTGGAGGTAGCTGTGAAACTATTTGAGTGGTATTCCCTTTATCCCTGCTGTGTCTAGTTTTTTAAGGAACAGATCTGTTGAAATTGTGTCGAACGCTTTAGCTAGGTCTAAGAAGACCGCCATGCAGCGCTCACCCTTTTCTATAGTTGTTGATATGGAGTTTGTTAGCAGCGAAGCCGCGTCTTCAGTTGATTTCCCTTTTCTAAAACCAAATTGTCGCTCTGAAATTAGATGATGTTTTTCGAGAAAATTAACTAGACGAGTGTTAACCACCTTTTCCAGGATTTTAGATAATATGCTAAGTAGTGCGATTGTTCCAGGTTGTGGTTGTTGTTTCAGGTTTATCCTTGGGACCACTTTTGTGTATTGGGCTTACTGCTGCAACTTTCCACTGTTCAGGAAATACTCCTGTTTCCAGGCTGAGGTTAATCAAGTGGGTTAGAGGTGTTATAATTAGGTTTTGAATTTTCTTTATGAGTCTTACACTGATTTTGTCGGGACCTGGGGAACTATCGTCTTTTAACTGATTAATGAAGTTTGTAATTTCTGTTTCGTCAGTGGGATGTAGAAAGAAGGAGAAAGGTGACGTGTTAGATGATGAGTACTTGCTGGTGAGGGATGTTTGAGTTTCTGATAGCCTTGTCAGTATGGTAGCAGCCAGGTTTTTGCCTACGGATGTGAAGTATGAGTTGCATTTATTGAGGGACTCGGCAGGGTTGGGAGAGCTTGTCACTAAGTTGCATGTATTGTTCCTTTGGCCGTTAGGGTCGTACATTGATTTGAGAACTTTCCATAGCTTTTGTGAGTTTTTGTTATTCTCCTGTATTTGTCGACTGTCGTATTCAATTCTGAGTTTCCGTAAGAGATTGTTGCAGAAGTTTTTATAACGGTGGTAGGTGAGTTTTTTTGTCTCGTTTTCGGGGTCAGATCTTAATGATAGATGTAGCCGATCGCGGTGGCTTATACATCTCATAAGTCCTGGTGTGATCCAAGGCTGTATGTTACGTTTGCTTCGGGGAATTTTAACTTTGATTGTGTGTGTTTCTACTAACTTTGCAAGGATTCCGGTGAAAGAGGCAGCGACAGTGGCCACACATTTTTGGTTAAGGGTGTCAGTCCAGTCAATTTTGGCTAGGTCTGTGGCTAAGTCATCCTTGTTTAATTTAAGTACCCAGCGATTTTTGCTGACTCTAGTGTAACTATGTTTGAGAGGGATGTGAGCCATTACTATGTCGTGATCTGTAATAGAACTTTTGCATACTATGCCTTTGGGTTTGGTATTGCTTTTGACAAATATGTGATCAAGACAAGATTTTTGTCTAGTGGGTTTGGTTATAACAGGTAATAGGCCATGAGAAGCCATAAGGCACAGATAATCATGGTGTTTATTATTTGTGTTGCAACATATGTCTATGTTTATGTCTCCGGTGATTATTACAGTTGGATGCAAATTTATCGTTTTAAGAAAAGTGTCTAGTCCAGCAATAAAGTTTGTGAGAGTGGTAAAAGATGGTGATCGATATAGCCCCAGTATGGCTACTTTTTTGTTCAGAATTAAGAGAAGGCTATCTGTATCCTGTATTGTAGGTTCGATTAAAGTAACGTCGTGGTTAATTTTGGTGTATATGACTATACCACCATTTTTTTTGTTTTGCGACTTTGTTCGAAATACATTATAACCAGGTAGATTTTCCAGAATCGAGCCTGCACTTAGCCAGCATTCAGTGAGTACGATAGCGTCTATGTCCGCATCAAGTAGATTTAATGCTACTGAGAAGTCGTCAAAATTACGTTGATAGCTTCTAATATTAAAAGTAAGTAGTTTAAAGCTAGACTCGGAATCATTTATATGTTTTCTGCATTCGTCTAAGTTTTCGAAGTCGTGACAATCTAATGTAGTGATTTCCTCTATATTTTGTATAATATCAAATAACGCCATAGATATGGTAATAACAATTGAGAATTAAAATGAGAATGAGAATTAAAAAATGAGAATTAAAAAGAAAAAAATTAATTAAAATATCATCTGCCTAGCCTTCTCCCAAATGTTGGGATCGGCTTCCAGTCTAACCGAACGCAGCCGAGTACCATTTTACATGGAGCGAGAGCCGCGAGAGGCTGACCCTTTGCATGTTTAGGCTAAGTTCAGATGAACGCGCGGCGACGTGCGCTGCCGCGTGATTCACCTGTTCAGATGGCGGCGGCAGGACGTGGAGGAGGCGCGCGGTGACGCGCGGGCACGCGCGGTGACGCGCGGTCATGTACACACGGCTACACATCAAGCTATACATTTCCAGTTTGAGTTGACCTCGCATTGTATAGGTTTTTCGTACAATCAGAAGTCAGCTTATACTGGTTATGTATAGCTTGATGTGTAGCCGTGTGTACACAACAACATTGATTTGTTACAATCTTAAACCGCGCGCCGAGCCAACCGCGCGTCGCCGCGCGTTCATCTGAACTTAGCCTTATAATAGTAGTCTATGCTTTGCATTACACCGATTCTATATCTATGCATTACACGTAGACATACCAGAGATCTTGACCTTGATGTCTATGAATAATTCATAGACATAAGGATTTCCGTCATGACAATCGTCGTTGCCAATTTGTGGGGAATTCCCCAAGCTGTGGGGAATCTGAAATCGGTTGGGGATTATATAAAAACTAATTTGTCCTTATTGGTCAGACTGCCGTTTTCAAACGCATAGGTCGGGAAGAATAGAATAGAATTTCAAAACAGAAAACCACAATCGACTAAATACAGATACTGTAATATCTTTATTGGCAACAAGAGAAGAGATAAAAAAAACTGGTGGCAGTGGGAATTATAACTCAATGCAGCAGTGTCAAGTTTAACCCATCGAGCAAAATGCTTGCAATAAAAAATATGAAAAAGTTTTCGATATGAAAGATACCTAAAAATAAATATTATTTAAATATTTGAATATTGGAGCATTTCTTAAAATAATTTTCAGGGGAATTTGTGGGGAATCAGCAGATTTCTCTCTCTCCCCAAATTGGGGATTTCGAATAAGATTATTGGGGAATTTGATAAATTGGCATTAGCAACCCTGTCTATGATCATTCGTTTCCGTTTTTCTCTTACCAGAGACAAACTGACGGTGTGATGCTGATGACGTACCATAGAAGTTAGGACCATAGACCTTAGCCTGCCTGCAATCCTGCATTATTAATTTATCATTAATCATTATACAGTATACTCTTTGCTGCCTGCACGGCTGCACTCCTTAGAAGTTGCCCCAATTTTTTTTTTGCCAACGGAAAATGAAAAGTATTGTAACCATTTTGACGACTGATTGTTCCTGCAGGGGCCTAGTGGCCTACAGTCCCGTGTAAGCTGATGTAAGTACGCGAAAAACTACGGTAAGTAATGAGTCTGTTGAGATGTTTACTAGAATAACGTGCTTACATGCCTATTATAAGTAATGTATCCCCGCGTGGATTTTCACCCATCTATGGCAATGTCCCTCTGCTGGGGTTTAAGCTATCCATAAAAGTTAAATGAACGACTATAGGTAATTTTATTTCGTTAGGAATAATTTATGTCTTTGACGTTAGGTATTTCAAACTTTTAATCGGGCTGCTCCGAGTCTGAAGCGCGCTTCTCACTGCACAGTAGTAAAAGTACTCTGTGAGTACTTCTCGCAACGTTCAAAACAAAGAGTAAAGTAATAGTTCAAAATCCAGTTGCATTGCAATCTCATCTCAGCGACAATTTTAATGTCAAAAATGTAGGGAAATTAGGTCAGTGGGTCGTCTTTTTTTTTTTTCTTTGGCTTCGCACGGTTTGTGCATTTAGCCAATGTCACGTTTTGTTTTTTATTACGAAGGAAATAAAGGTAGGGAAACAGAAATATTATTATTCGGATTAATTATATCGGGATAAAAGGATAATAACTATAGGATCAGTATTCATAAAGGATAGAATAATGAGCTAAATACAATGACGAAACATTATAACTTAATACTATTGAATGTAATGAATGAGACTATACATTTATATACAGAAAAGCTATTTGTACAAAGTAAAGAAAGTATTGAAGTAGGAAAAGGAGTACTGAGGGACAAGAGGTTACTAAGAAAGGATGAACGGTCATATAAGGGACAGTGGGTCGTCTTAGGGGCGGTACAGGTATTTTTGACAGATTGAGACAGATCAGACTGTGAACGTTCTTATAATAAATTAAGGTCCGGCCGCGCTAAAGCCAAAGATGTAAACAACAATGGCCGCTCGAAATTGAATAAAATCGATATACCTACAAGAACATTTATTTTAAGTAATGGGTCAGTGGGTCGTGTGTGTTTTCGTCTAAATCTCCGAGTTAACTAAACGAAAACAAACATTACCTTTTATATAGATTTTATTTATTTATTTTACCATTTATGTAGACACATAATACTTACCTATATAAACAGACAAGAAAAAAACAGAACACCGCCGCTCGAAATTTATTCAATTTCGAGCGGCCATTGTTTACATCTTTGGCAAATTTAGTGCGGCGCGGACGGATTTTACACCTCGTGTTCCGAACTTCCGTTCCGAGCCGCCATAAAGTTTGTATCAGGTCGTGTATCTACTAATGTAATAAGGAGTCGAACCTCGACGCGCCGATTAGTAAGCGACTTTTAGGGAAGTACCTAAAAGAAAAACGGGTGCGGTCGGTCGGAGCCCCCTTCAGGAATGAAGTTCGTTGCGCGAGACTCGCACGCATACAAAATTGAATAATTATAATACAAAGAGACAGATAGAAATCGCCACTCGCCAAGGAAAAGAAAAAGCAATATGGTCGCTTTTCCTTAGGTGGCGATTTCTACAAGTCAATAGTAGGACTTTAGTATCTCTGCCATCGATTTAAGGATAGAGACTTTAATTATATAATATAATCAAAGGATAGAGATATATATGATCTTTTTAATATTCTATTTCTAACCTCACTTTTGAATTTTCATGTATTGACACTTTGATTACAATAATCAAAGTATTGACACTATATCATTGTATTGACTCTATAAGGTCAGAAGAGGTGGGGGTGTCGAATAAAATGAAGTCATCATTATTATAAAGTTAAACATTTTAGTGCGTTGACTTTACGTAAAATGAAACCTTCAATAGTGAGACCAAATGTCAAAAGCAACAAAACATTCCTTAATTTCTACGATTTTGATATTTTTTTTTCTCGTAAACAATTTGTCTCCGCAAGTTAAAACTTTGAGTGGAGGCTTCTAATAGTAAGATCTATCTGTGAAAAAAATATGGGCCCTCAACTCGACGACGGCAGTTAAACTAAAGCTTAGCTAAGTCAACTCTTACCGCAAACCGCAACTTTGTCCTAAAAACTGCTAAAAACTCACAAAACATAACCTTTTGACCATCTTCCTAGATTTGCTTAATAATAACTTCAATTTCAAAAAGTTTTAGGAAGTCGGTGTCTTGGGATCTGTATTTTAGTTCTTTTGCCACCGACTTCCGAAATTAAAGTTATTTCTTGAGTTCTTATTATTTGAGTTTATTTATTTTTGAAGTAGGTACATATATATTTTTTTAATTACTTTTTTATTTCGTGGGAGTGGTCCGTGGCTAAATAATAACAGCCGCACAGGTCGATCGATCAAGTTAAGCTACGCTTGCCGCGGTTGGTCTGTGGATGGGTGACCATCTTTACATACTGAGACCCCTCCGTGCCTCGGAAAGCACGTTAAGCCGTTGGTCCCGGCTGTCATTCGTGGATCTTTGACAGTCGTTACGGGTAGTCAGAAGCCCGAAAGTCTGACAACCAGTCTTACCAAGGGGTATCGTGTTACCCAGTAACTGGGTCGTGTAGGTCAGATAGGCAGTCGCTCCATGTAAAATACTGGTATTCAGCTGCATCGTTAGACTGGAAGCCGACCCCTACATAGTTGGGAAAAGGCTAGGCAGATGATGACTGTTTTATTTCGTGATTTTTAATTTAACTGGAATATTTTTTGTTTGTAATAAGTAGGTAATTGTTTTGTTATAAATATTGCACTAGAATTTGACCAAGGTTTTGAAATGTTTCCCTTTGACACTACACCCGTAGCTCGTATCAATAAGCCAGGCCGTCACACTTACATGTATTAGTCCATATCTTAAAACTACTGAATCGATTTTGATGAAACTTGCACTGTTCAATAAGTTGAAGTAAATTTAAGCCAATAAAAAAATGGTCACGATCCAATTAATAGTTGTGGAGAAATGTGTAGACAAACATACATACATCTATAAAATTTTATATATTTGTTTGGAAGCCCTAATAGATTGTCATATGTTAATATATTGCAGTTCCAATAATGTTACATACATACATGTCCAATTGATTACCTCCTTTTTTTAAAGTCTGTAATAAAGTTGCTTGTGGGCGTACAATATGTCTGTATGTTAAAACATGCTAATAAAAGACTTGCCATTTTTGTAGATAACAATGATGGAAATTAAAAGTGAAGACGGTCAGTCATGCAGTATACAGTGCCTGGACGGCCAGTCGGAGTACTGTCACATACAAATAGTCACTCAAGGTGATAATGAGGATTGTTATTCTGGTAAGATTTTTTTTTTAAACCAATTTTATTTATTTATTTTTAGCCTATGTTGTCCCCCTGCTGGGCAAAGTCCTCACTTTCAATTTTATTGAGTTTTATAATTATTATTTAGTAAATGCT
This sequence comes from Hydraecia micacea, assembly GCA_914767645.1. NCBI lineage: Eukaryota > Metazoa > Arthropoda > Insecta > Lepidoptera > Noctuidae > Hydraecia > Hydraecia micacea. The sequence goes on from OU611805.1 coordinate 5,951,817, forward strand.
ACTGCTGAATGTGATGTTAATATGTAGCAGAGCTTCCTCAAGAATTAATGCATCAAAATGATTTTTTCAAATACGACTGGCAGTTCCCGAGATAGCGCGTTCAAACAAACAATAATATATTGCTCTTTTTCTCTCGTTGAATTGAGTTTTAATACTTTAGATTTCTACTTCTGACGTACCAAGCTGTCAAGCATCTCGTGACAAGGGGGGAGAGGCACACTCCTTCCCCCTTTGCACACTCTGTGGACATGCGACTTTTTGTATGGAGCCTGCCTGGCATACCTACTGTAGCGCTACGTGACATCCATATTTTTTTAACTCTTGTGGCATAGATGTTAAAAATAATCAAACATTTATGCGTGATCAACTTTCAACGTTAATATCTCGGAAACGTGATCTTATTATGTTTTCTATTTGCTTAAATGGCAGTTATTGGTTTATATCTTCTGCCCGCGACTTCGCCCGTGTGAAATTTCACCCTCTTAGGGGTGGAATTTCGAAAAACCCTTTCTTAGTGGATACCTAGAATAGAATAGAATAGAATACTCTTTATTATGTACACCATATAAATTACAGACATAAATATAGAAATTTTACAATGGGTGACGGGCGGTCTTATCGCTAAAAGCGATCTTTTAAAGACAACCTTTGGATGGATTAAAAAGAGGAAGGACAGACAAGCCCCCACAAAAAACACAACCCCCCCAAAAAACACCCCCCCCCCTCCCCCCCTAAAACAAAGAACACAACCTCCAAATTTCATGTCTTTAGGACCAGCGTGTTAGGCTGTGCGCGTATGTCAGTCTGTCAGGACTTTGAATTTCATATATAGGTAGGTATCATGCGTGGTCACCATTTTGAAAAAAAGTCAAAATGGCGGAATGATAGTTATGCCAGGCTCCATATAAAAATCTTCAATCCTCTTTCAAGGACGCGACACGTTTAGACACATTTCGTTACATGAGAGAGAGAGATGAAAGTTATAACTCTGTCTCTCTCTCACACTTAATCTCTCTTATTCTTTTTTTCTTTCTTTTCAGAAAACACATTTGACACAGTTAAATGCCATATCTGTAATGTTGAAGTTCCCGCATTGTGTTTCGAAACACATAACGAAAGCGAAAAACATGTCACATTAAAAAGTATATTCCAGAAAGTTCTTGAAAGAGTCTCCAAACAAATAAATATAAGTGTAATTAATAACGACGAAGATCTCGACAAGGATGTGTATTTCTGCGTACCTTGCTCTAAGATTGTTAGAATAGAAAACCAACCTAAGCACGAATCATCAGAATACCACGTAAAATCGCGAAGGAGCATTGACGTTGTGCATGAATTCTACAAAATATTTGAAGAAAATAAAGGCTATGTTGGTGTAAAAGAGATAGGAAAAGAAGAAATTTTGGATGAAAAGAGAGATTTGTCTGCAAACAAAGTTTGTACAGAAATTATTCAGACTGACACCAAAAATAATAAAGTAAAAGATGTAACTAATGAGGATAAAACCAAAAGAGCCTGCCCAGCTAATGACCATCATACAAATACAATGAAACCAAGCTGTACTGTTGAGCATTTGGTACAAAATGAAAAAAATAACAAAGAACTTACTTCCGAAGAAAAATATTTTAAAGATATGATTAAAAAATACAATTTGAAAGCGAATTTGCCCATCGTAGACGGTGATTTTATCCAAGTGGCTAGTCCAAGCGGTATCAAAGTAAACATATCACGAGACCATTTTCATAGTTACCAGTCCAAAGTCGAAGGAAACAGGGTATATTGTCAAATGTGCACCACATGGTCCGAATTGGGAGAAGAAAGTAAACATAAGGTTACAGAAGAACATGTAAGAAATATATTTTTACCCGTCAATGAAAAATTCGCTCGAAGTGTAAGTAAAAATATCTTTAAATCTTTTTTTTTTTGTTGATATCACAGAGTAAGGAATCGTCGTGCCGGCATCGTCTAGAAACGTCATAATCAGCCTATAATGTTCCCACTGCTGGGGCACAGGCCTCCTCTCTTCGGAGGGAGTGGGCTATAATCTACCACGCGGGCCCAGTACGGGTTATAGATGTCACATGTCTTCGAATGTTTGGTTCTAGGACATGCCGGTTTCCTACAGAGGTTTTGCGTCACGGTTTTGAGAGCGCCTACTGTCTGGGTTCGAAGTTTCGAACCCACGACCTACATTGTCCTCCAAAGTTAGTTGACATTTTTCCACTTCAGCTGTGACCTGTGACACACCACATTATGATTTAAAATTCTATTGATCCAAATGTTTGAACTGCTATAACTTTTTTATTGGCTAATCAACTATCTTTGACTTATTTAAAAAAAAATAACCAAGTAATCCCTTAGGGGCCGTGTCCACGAGCGAGAGAATCGCGACGATAGTCTCGCCATGCCATCAAATTTTCACCGCGATGATATCGCCGTGTCTCTACACGGCGATATCATCGCGGTGTCTCTACACGTTCTAAGAGAGTGTATAGAAATACGTGGCACAACGATATCACCGCGATTCTCTCGCTCGTGGAGACGGCCCCTTAGGACAGTAATGGCGAACCTCTATAGATCTACGTGCCATTTTTCCAAATAAATGTTTAATGTGGCCATGACGTGACAACAAACAATCTTGACTTCTTGATTACTGAAAAAATTACGCAATAGTTTCAGAATAACACTCCTTATTTGCAAACATCATTAGACCTTAACTATTATTAAGTCATCTTACCTACCATTTTACATTTATTTTAATGAAAGAAGAAACTATTGCGACTGCTGATACAAACTAGATGCCAAACAATTTATACGAGATTCACATTATCCGAAACGATAAACGATATCCGAAATCGAAAAATTGATGGCGTGCCTAAATTATTTTGTCGCGTGCCATCAGCGGCACGCGTGCGGTCGTGCCATTGGTTCGCCATGACGCCATCCCTTCCTTAGGAGTAGGTACCTGAATATTTTTTTTTTCACAGCTGAAGTGGAAAAATGTCAATTAACTTTTGGAGGCCACTGTACAACTTGTAAGGTCGGGGCCTGTTGCTTGCCATCACCAGTGCTAATTAAATTCGTGGCGCCGATTTTGTGATGAGCGCACAATTCCTATCATGTACCTTTTTTTATCAAAATTGGTTCATTCGTTTTTGAGAAAATCGCGGACATACAAACATACATACATACATACGGGTCGAATACAGAACCTCCTTTTTTGAAGACGGTTAAAAAAACTTTTTTAATAACAAAAATAACCGACTTCAAAAAAAACTACAGTGATAAATAACTTTAATTTCGGAAGTCTGTCAATTTTCGTTTTTTGACACCGACTTCCGAAATTAAAGTTATTTATCACTTTGTACTTAAGTAGTTTTTTTTTAAGTCGGTTTTTTTTTTTTTTGTAAAAAAGTTTTTATTTGTCACTTTTTAGTTGTACCTACTCCACACAAATTCAAATAACACTAGTGCATTGAAGAATTATTATTATTATTATTATTTATTTATTAACTCAACATCACTATCATTACAGGAATTTCCTAATTCAATAGTGTGGCCATAATTTCAGTTTTATTATTTACAATAACATATTCTGTGCATCGTGGTTTTTGTGAACTCACTCAGAGAACAAGTAAAAAGATCTATACTGTCTGCTACGTCATTAAGTACACGCAAGGTGCGCGTTATAGGGGCTTTACTCAGTAGATTGGTCCTACTACTGGGTACCGCCAATAAACGTGGCTGTCGCCTACGCAATACATAATTGTCGGGCACACACAGGTTTATTTCTTTTAATATACCTGGGTTTGAAGTCTTGCCACGTAATAATTTAAAAATATAGGTAGCAAGAGCTACGTCCCTCCTTGTTTCCAATTTATTGTATCCCACCATGCCTATAACAAACAAAGTTGGATACATCAATGGATAAAATGGATATACACCATACCACCTTAGGTACAGAAACCTAGTAAATTTATTTTGTATACGCTCCAGCATGAGAATGTATTTAGCTTCATGCGGAGCCCATATGATTGCGTTACATTCGAGCTGGCTTCTTACCAATGCATTGTACAAAGAAGTTAGCGCAGCGATGCTTGTAAAACCCTCTGCTCTTCTTAGGACAAAACCTAGGCTTCTGTAGGCTTTTTTACAAACATTTACGATGTGATTACGAAATGCCAGGCCCGAGTCAAGGCGTACTCCTAAATCCCGCACCGTTTCTGTTCTTTTCAATACCGTGTCGTCCACTCTATAGTCATATTTCTTGGGCATTTTCATCCTACTAAAAGTTATTACCGAACACTTTGACGTATTAAGAGTCCCTATCAATTTCTGCGCGCTACTAGATTAGGTAACTATAGGAGCGCAATGTGTCTGTGTGCGTTCGAACTATAGCTGATAATCGTAGTGTGAGTTGAAGCGTACGATGAAGCGGGAACAAATAATCTTGGTCCGGAACCGCTATTATTTGTACTCCATAGTTTTTACTTACTAAGATTCCGTAATACTGGATGGATTTTATTGTGATTATGACATGTTATGTTTAGGTCCCCTAAATACAATTAATATCGTTGAAATAAAAACATCTTAACCTAGTATTCACTATAGTAAAAGCAAATTACAAAGTGTGACCAGCGTATACAAGGTACAGACGCCAGCACATCAACCTACTACAATCTGTCAGATTTCTGTAATAGATTTTCAACTTTATCTCTAAAGCATAAGGTTCAATGTTGATTGGGAAAATTTGACAGTTAGGTGTAGGTTGATGTGCTGGCGTCTGTACGTCTGAAACGAATTACACGTGTTATTGGTGCCGATTCTCTTGTACACCGAACTAAACTAACTAAACTATCACTAAAATTCCTTACTTTTTGCTATGAGAATCTTACAGCTATTCTGCATGAAAAATTCTCTAAATTTAAAAATAATTTTGACACAACTAAAATCGAATTTGACAATTGCGACTCGTCGACACGTGGTACTTGTTTGCCCTACCCGTGATTTTTTTTAGAGCCGCAGGCAGGCAGGGGGCAGCCTTGGCGTGTTTTTTAAGGAATTTTTCACTTTTTGTATGGAAAATATGAAAAATTATTACCTACATGTTGAGTTTTAGGGGGGTTTATAGGTTTTATAAAGGGGATCGAATTTTTCATTATTTTTGCGATAGGACACACCATTTTCGAGATATACGCAAAAGAAAAAAAAAATACTGTGCTGTTTTTGCATCTGAAGTCGAGATGTTGGGTGTGACTTTCTATTCATTTTTTCTTCAACGACAACTAATTTTACTCCACACCTTTTTAATCGCGATTAAAAATAGTCAGATTTAGTTAAACAATCTAAATTTTAGGTGAAAAACGTGTAATTCAGAATAGCAAAATTGCTATGTTCAATAGATTAAATAACTCGGTGCCATCTTAGTGCTGTCAAACTAAAATATAGTTAAGTTGTGTCACTTTAGTCAATTTCAGAATAGGAAATCGTCGTTTGACAGGAATAAACTAAATTTTAGTGATTTTTAGTCTAGTTTAGAGGCATTTGTGACAAGAGAATCGGCACCCAGAACGAAGGGTTTGTAGTATTTCCCTCGCTATAAGACCGCATACTATGAGAGTATAGTATAGCGAGCCATTTTGTCTTATATATTTTATTTATTTATTAGGCTTTTCAACAATTGTACACTGTTACTTTATAATTTGCCTTGTTTGTGTGTTTGTATTTGTGTTTTTGCTCATTGATGATGTTCCAAGTAATATTTGATTTTTGGTAGATTTCTGCCATGTAATTCTCTACAAATAAAATTAAAATATTTTTAGACTATATAAATAATAGTAAATTATTACAATTTTCTTAATTAAGGTGATTGCAACAATTATTATTTACCTAAGAACTTTTTGAACTTTCGTGTTTTTTCAACTTTATTCTTTTTACCTTTGATTTTTCCGTGATAATAAAGTTCACTTTTTCGACCCATTTTATAAAAATATATTCACCATATTACTAATAGTACAATACAAAACATTAATAAGTCACACTATTAAAATAAAAAAATTTATATACTTAGTCTCAAAACTGGTCAGGCGTAGTACAAAATCATGCGCGATTCGCTAGTTACGTCGGGAGCGGCGAACGTCACAGGCGACACAGGTCCGTCGTCGAGAAGCCCTCGGGCGCGACTGAATGCATCGAGCGAGCGCATCGGTTTATAAGGCATTATTTAAATATTTTACTACAATTAAATAAGTAGTCTAAATTAAAATATAAAAATTGAGTTTGGTAGATAAACACCTCAATTTTTTTAATATTTAACACTTATTGTTATTTTCAATAAATTCTTACACATAGACGACGGTTTTGCACTTGATTTTATTGGAGTTTTTCAGCGTAGTCAACATTTTTTTACAAGTACTAATTCATTAAACTTTTAAAAAATAAATTGTACACTTACTAATATACTATGTGCCCAATATTTGGGATTTTTTTCAGATTGTTATTTGCTATCAGTAAGCTAAAAAAGCAATTGAAAAACATGGTGTTTCGTGTTTACGTAAAAACGTGTGTTAGATTTTTATTTTTCTTAATTTACATTAAGTAGTTATCAAAATTTTAATTTGTAGACTTACTAGATAAATAGATGATAAATAACTGTGCATTTTAAAAAAAAGTAGATAACTTAAGGATATTGAGAAAATTGCGCTGAAAAAAATGGAATTTTCTGTTTTTAGACAGCGAAATTGATAGGGACTCTTAAACACCAACTTATTCTTCTTTCCCCATTCAACAACCCTGTCTATGTCTTCCTGTAAGCGCTCCAAGTCCTTTTGCTCTTTCACAGCTAGCAGCAATTTTAGATCGTCAGCAAACAACAGGCACTTGGCATTCCTGACGACCTCGGGCAAGTCATTTACCATTATTATAAATTGAAGTGGCCCTAAATTACTGCCCTGACTTACGCCTGACCTCGTAAAATAGGGCTCAGATTTGTACCCAGCATATTCTACATACTGCTTTCTGTTACTCATATGAATTGAAGACACCGACTAGAAGAATCATCAAAATTCGCATAGAAATGCCGGAGATGCAGTACATTTATGCATATAACATCGTACATAAGAATAATTACATAATGTATTATAACTAAAACCTTCCTGAAAGTATGTAGATCACATTAGTGAAAGAATTATCAAAATTGGTTACTTAGTTTTTGAGAAAATCGCGGACATACAAACATACATACAGACATACGGGTCGAATACAGAACCTCCTTTTTTGAAGTCGTTTAAAAATATGAACAGTGGTGGCCCAGTGGTAACGGTCACGACTTACGCGCTTTACTCTGTGTAAATTATTTCATCACCACTGCTCTCAAAACGGTGAAGGAAAACATCGTGAGGAAACCGGCATGTCCTAGAACCAAAAATTCAAAGACATGTGACATCTACCAACCCGCACAAGGTCCGCGTGGTGGATTACAGCCCACTCTCTCTGTCCCAGCACTGGGAACATTAAAGGCTTATTAAAAAAAAAAAAAACATCTTCGTCGTCGTTCCCTCAATGCTCAGGCTTGCGACCACATACGAATATGACGCGTCTCCAAGTTAGCCCACGTTCGCACGGACGTCAAATTACTTATTCGTGGCAGGCTACACATACAAATCTTCAATCCCCTTCGTAACAAAAGTTTCACCCATGGATCACGTGGTTTTTTTTTGTTTTTTTTAGTTAACTATGTACCTAAACTAACGGGGTATCTTTATAGCCTAACCTAATTTAATGTTTTTCTTTTCAGCTCAATGATTATAGTATTGTTCATTGCCTCATATGTAACAACGTGACAAGACAAAATAATGAAGACTTAGCCAAACAAAACGATATATCTGAAAATGATAATGTAGCCAAACAAAACAATATATCTGAAAATGATAATGTAGCCAAACAAAACGATATATCTGAAAATGATAATGTAACCAAACAAAATGATATTCCTAAAAATGATAATGTAACCAAACAAAATGATATTCCTAAAAATGACAATGCAGCCAGCTCTACTGTAAGTAACATAGCTAACTATGCTTATATAATAGACCCTTTAAGACCATTCAGATTCGCGGATTCCACGAAAAACAATGTTACATGCATAGTTTGTGATATAGATATCCCGAATGATTCACGAATCATAACAAATCATGAAGGAAACTCAGATCACAACATATGGCGACAAAGATTATTAAATTTTCACACAATATGTAAATTTTCCTATAAGTGTGAATGTTGCAAAATTTATTCTTCAACTGAATCCGTTTGGGCTCATATATGCACTGAGCAACATACTGCATTACTTCAAAAAAAATTTGAGATATTACCGGACGCACTACATTTCTACGTTCATAGAACCATAGAAAGAGGTGGTCAAGGTAAAATGTATAGAGAATTGTACAAAATGTTGCTCCAATGTAACAAAATTAAGGGTCGCAACGGATTTTGGTACTGTACATTTTGTGAACTTAGATTAACTCCAGGACGCGATGAAATTAACCATATGTTTAGTGCGGCGCATGAAAAGTTGCTAAAAATAATTTTAAGTTGTGTTAATCCGAGAAAGAAACGTGATTGTTCGGAGTGAACGTGACGTCCCGGTAACGGTAATCGTGTGTCCACCGCGACCGAACTCTGCTATTTAAGGTGCCGCTACAATTGCGACATTCAAATCAAATCAAATCAAATTGTTTATTCATCATAACAGCATTGTAGTACTGTAAATTACCATGTACAGACGCCAGCACATCAACCTACTACAATCTGTCAGATTTCTGTAATAGATTTTCAACTTTATCGCTAAAGCATAAGGTTCAATGTCGATTGTGAAATTTTGACAGTTAGGGGTAGGTTGATGTGCTGGCATCTGTACATGGTAATTTACAGGGTTGACAAATTAGTGTACGAAAACTACAACTTGAATGGTGGTGAGGTGCTGCACTCCCAGCTAGGTTATAGAATAACCTGAATAAGGAAGTACAGTGCCAGTCCCCATTGGGTATCATAATTGGACGCAGTTTAGCTGAAAGGACTCAACCCACACTATGGTCAAAAATGAGTTATATATGCCAAAGAGGTCCTAAAGGTTGGTTCTTTCACTCAGCAAAAAAGATCCGTGATACTACTAACATAAGGATGATTTTTTAATGACAATTTTTAATTACAGCAATACACACCTAAAGTAAAAACCTCGATAAGTCAAAAAAGACGTACAATTTGTATTGTGGGTTGAGTCCTTACTGCTAAACTACGTCCAATTAATTTGTACACAGATGTGGCTTTAACACTAGTCTTCTACTACAATTTTATTATTAATGGTGACATAGTGTCACATTAATTTGACACACGGGTAGGGTTAATCATAAAAACATAAGAATTATAACAACATTAAAATTTTAAAACTGCTGCCTGCGCCAGGGACTTAAAACAACTTTATAAAGGTTACAGAATTATAACGTGTTACATATTGATGTGATAACAGAATCAAATATGTAACACTTGTAATATGTGTTATCATTATTTTCAATGTGTTAACCCAAGACACTTAAAAGTTTAACAGTAACATATCTGTAACCGATATAAAAGTGTTAATTAAGTGTAACCGGTAAACGCGGCGTTGCCAAAATAGCCGCAATCCCGACTGGATTGAGGCTATTTTTGCCATCGCCGCGTCTGTCTGTCCGCGCCGCCGCGCGATTTTGCGGTACCGTGCAATTATACCTACAAATCCTTATTTCTGTTACACATATTAACACATATAAAAGGTTACACCTTTTCTATAACATTATTGTATCTGTTACATTTAGAAGTTTTTAAAAAACAGTCTCTCCTTCAATTTCCCCTAAGTACTTACTCTTTGCACATTATTCATTTTAATTTCATTGATGCGATGTTATGATCTTTGACCCCTGCGCTACAGTTCTTTGAGTACAGCAGCAGCACCTTAATTGCACACACTATCAATCGGAATCTGAATCATTTTGAAGCCAATTGCTAATCCATTGCTTCATAAGTTCGAAAGATTTGTCTGATCAACACGTAAATAACGCAATGAATGTTGTTGAACTGTCAAAATGAAACCGATTCCGATTGATAATGTGTTGCGCAATTGCCCCGCAGCAGGTTGCTCCAAGGTGCAATTTTAGAAAATTGTAAACGAAAAAATAATAACGTTTAATGAAATTAAAATATGTTCATAAAACGAAAACTCCAAACCGTATACCTACGTGTGTTAAATTAATCGTCGCCATGAAAGTTGCACGCTGTGTGACATATCCGTCCGTCACAATCTCGGACCGACGGGGTAATTGCGTAACACACTATTAGTAGCAATGGCTTTCACTTTGACAGTTCAACAACATTCATTGCGTTATTTACTTTGTTGCGCAGACATTTTTTTTAAACATATACCTAAGCCTCAGCGCAGACAGGAACTGAGCGCAGCGGAGAGGATTTTATTAACGTACTTGAAAATAAACTTCAAAATTATTACAATAATAGATGCTTGAACCTGACAAAAAATGCTCGCGCGTCCTCGAAGACGCGTCCTCGCAAGCTCGAGCATACGCGACCCGTAAAGAAAATGCCCGAGACCGCGCGGGGGGTTATTCCTCTCTGTGTGTGCTGACCCTAGAGCAGTGGATTAGTAATATCCTTAATGATTCCGATTGTGATAGTGTGTTACGCAATTAGTTAAAAAAATAAGTAGGTAATACTTTCTATAATATTTTAAATTAAGATGAATGCCCAGTGGTAGCCCGCGAAATTCAATTTTTCTTACGTTTTTTGCATTTTGCAGGTCAGTGTCTTTGTATCTTGATCAAAATTTGATTCGCGTCTATAGCAGATACCTACCACTGCGCATTTTTTTTTTTGTTTCAATTTTGTTTTATTGGATTTTTTTTGGATGTGTATCCACGGACAATGGCGGTTATGCCTGCATCATCGGCATTCGGCATCGTCATTGCATTCCTTATTGCCATTTTGTTCTTTAAACATTGTCAAAGGAAGTGGTTTTTTTAAGTAGGTGCAGACGCCAGCACATCAACCTACTACAATCTGTCAAATTTCTTTAATAGATTTTCAACTTTATCGCTACAGCATGAGGTTCAAAGTTAATAGGGAAAATTTGACAGTTTCGGGTAGCTTGATGTGCTGGCGTCTGTACTTACTTAATTAAAAAAATATTTTAGCAGCATTATTACAGACAGTACCTAGGTGCATGTTAATTATAATAAGTTAGTGAAGTTGATTACGATACGAATGCCTAAACAATATTAAAATAAATATTTTCTATTTTTTTTTTTTTTTGCCTGCTTTCCAACCATCGGTGCCCTGTATTTAACATATTGCCTAAACATTGGAAGGAGCTAATAAATAGTAAGGCATTTAAGAGTCAATAAAAAAAAAATCTTTCGAAAAAAGCATATTATAGTGTCTCCGAATTTTAAGCAGAAAAAGTTTTTGGTTGAATAATTTTATCTTTTTCCTGACACTAAAAGGCTAGGTGGGGTAAGTGAAACACCCAACCCTATACAATAAACCACAGAGTACTTTTTGATAGACTGAAACAATAAACTACACAGTTTAGCTCTAATAGTGATCGGTTGATAAAACAGGATCAACGAAGAGGTTTCAATGTCATAGCACAGATGTCGCTACGATTATTCTACAATGATTTATATAAAAAAAAAAAGAAATATGACTTCTTTGAAACTTCAAAACACGAGTAGAACGTGCTTAAAATTTTCTCTGGTGTCAAGCAATTTAATAGTGTTTATGAAGATTTTTCTATCTAAGTATCTAATATAGATTTTATGTTCCAATAGTTATTTGTAGCTAAAACGTGCCGGTGCAGGTAATTGAATTATATGGTGGTAGAAATCCTAAGCTCAAAAAGCACTAGTGGGGAAAGTGAAACAGTGATGGCCGGGGTAAGAGAAACATAAGGCCCACTTCCCCCGTGCCCGAGATTATAAACATTTTTTTGAAAACTAATCTCATGTAACGTGTAATTTTTCTAAGTAGGTACTTGATTTATTGGTCTTGCTTGGCATTTCGTTCGCGGAAAGTTCTGAAATTTACCATAACCCTGCAGAGGGTGCATTTTTTCAACAAATCTATGCTTATCCGGTTATAAGTTTATAACCAACAGATTTTGATCAAACATTTACCAGTTTTTAAGTCAAACTACGAGGTACTTATTTACTTTTTATTAACCTTTTGAACGCCAGAGCGTAAACGCATCGGCGCCCCTGCTACGCCAAGCCACAAATTTAGCTCAAATACCTACAAAAAAAATAGGGATTTCAACATCTTGTCGATAAGTTACCGATAACCAATTAATCATTGCTTTTCGTTGCATATTTTTTAAATAAAATATTACTCATTGATTATTCTTTTATTTAATTTGACCCTATTTGGTATCATACTATCATTAAACACAAGTTACAAAGCTCTAAACAACCTAAAAGCAGACATTAGAACTACAAACGAATAAATTAAATAATAATAAGGTACATCACTAATCTCGTTCATGACGTCATCCGCTGTCGGGAAGACCCGACTCTGGCGTGCCTGGCACGACTTTTGACAACTTTCTCGCATGCGAGTAGGGATGTGATATTGTGGGACATAATAAATAATAATCATATAGTATTTAAAACAATTTACTTATTATTACTCCGACTCTTCGTAACTTGGCGAACTTCATCGTCATCCAAGTCCTTTTGCTGTCGTACTTTCCTAATAACGTTCAGTATATTTTCGTAAGTAACTGAACGTTTTTCTTCTACATTTCCTAACACACGAAGGAGTTCTTCAGTAGTCATTTGACTGCCAGCCATGTTTATTATACACTCGCACAATAATAATGCCGTTACAAATATTACCCCCGATCATAATAATAAATGTAGGAAATCACTAGCACACACCCATACCGCTACTGACGTCACCGCTTGACATCTATTTAATTCCCGACTGTAGCGTACAGGTCACTGTTTATGCGCTTTTGCGTAGAGATGCGCGAGAGTCAACGACCGGGCTGTATGGTCGTTGGCGAGAGTGGACAGTAAACTGTCGATCTATGGATATCAATTATGATTTTTTTTCACAATTTTGCAAATATTATGCCTTGGGAATCTTCAGATAAGAATAGTTGTCATTAAAAAATAATTGTCGAAGTAATAGTAAGCTACTTTTAATAAAATATTTCATAAATATGAAATATAAGTTACCTTATTTACCCATCACTAGCTGTCGTGTCTTGACGACTGTGGCGTGAGGAAGAACACTTTTTTACGGATTTCGTTTAGCAATTTTTGATTATTGTTTTTCTAGTGAAATGTAAATAATGAATATATCTTTGTGCTATTTTACAATATTTCATTAATGTAGTTTTAAATAATAGGAAAAAGAAATACTGAAAACTTTATTTAGTATATTTATTTTGTACTTAGAATATGTCGTTTTCTTGTCGGCTGTAGACGACGGTGGCGTGTTTGGCCTGTTTTCGTTTGTCGGCTATATCCGACCATGGCGTTCAAAAGGTTAAAATCGGATAGGCAAAAATACAAAAGAGAAAAAAATCAAAAACCGTTCGAGGACCTAGTCGACAGCAATCAATTTATCAACGATAAATAAAAAAAATATTATCAGAATGTCGCCATTGTAAAAACAAAACTTTTAAAGGTTTTTTAATTAATATTAAAGAAGTTTAATTTCATTTGTTTATCTATACAAATAAATAAAATTGGAGTGTCTATTTGTATGTGTAATGTATAGGTACACGGTACATATACCAACATAACTTTTTTTTAAATTTTTGTCTGTTTGTTCCGGCTAATCTCTGAAACGGCTGGACCGATTTTGACGGGACTTTCACTGGCAGATAGCTGATGTAATAAGAAGTAACTTAGACTACTTTTGTTTTAGAAAAAGAATTAGGGTTCCGCGCAAAAAAATAAAACAATTTCCGTCACGCACGCGAACGAAGTCGCGGGCACAGCTAGTGTTTAATAGAATTTTTTTCCAGGTCATGTAAAACATGCCTCGAAATTACATTCCGAAAACTGACAAAAGCTGCTTACTCACGCGAAAATACGATAAATTTTATAATAGAGACTTGAATTTGAATTTTTTATCTTTGCGTTAGTTTCATTGTTGATATGTTATACAACATGTAACGTAATTAACGCACACCCTCAAACACCCCAATTAGAATATTATGTTATAATCATAATAAATACACTGAATTTTTAATTTAACATGTATATGCATTGTTATTTATTAAATTAGTTATACCAATTCTTGGAGAACTTTATCGTCATACTACTACGCACGCAACGCACACAGTCGCACAAGCAGTTATCGCACCGCTCGACACAACGAAAAGAAACTACGGAAAAAGGCTGACAATACACGATTGTTTACGTTGAAGAAATATTATGAAACATTAACCGAAGACGTCCGAGAAAAGAATTGTTTATTACGGCCTATGTCTAGTAAACATTATGATTGCATCTTTCCATCACACTTTTCAGGCTTTAGACTGTCGACTCTGAATAATTTCGTTTATTGAATAATGATACAATGCCAATAGGTAATGAACTGCTGAAAATAAGAGGCGATACAACAACATTATTCAGAGACGGCGTGTTTAAAAGATTGAATCAAAATATTTACAGTATTCAAATAATTAAAAATCAAATAACTTACATACTGATTGCCTAAACACTATTACGACGTTGTCTTTTTAAAACACTTTCAAAATGTCCACCACCTTGTTCAATACATTTTAATGCCCGTTTTCTTAATTGATGTTTTAATTTAGAAAGCACTTCAATGTCATTTCTCACTATTTGAAAAGCGTTCACTATCCTATTTTTTAGGTCCTCAGCACTTGTTGTGTCACTAAAATAAACTAGCGATTTAATTCGTCCCCACAAAAAAAAGTCAAGAGGCGTCAAATCAGCTGATCTGGGGGGCCACTGAACAGGGCCACCGCGACCGATCCAGCGTTCTCCAAACTGCTGTGTTTGGACGGAAATTTCCGTGGTCGCGAAGCTGCTGAGTAGCAGCTAACATTGTCCTGCGGTCCACTCTTGTACCATACCTTTGGAGCTAGAGCCACATTATCACCACACATTGCTAAAGTCCTCACCATTTCGGTATACTGAACATTAGTGTATTGGAAAGACATTGCGCGCGAAATAATTATTTGATAACACTTGACACTACGTAACTTCTTTCGACTAATATTGCCCGAGGCCCGAGCGTGACTAATGTTAATGTTTACATTTATGTTAGCTTTCATCTTAGCCGCGCAAGCGATGGTTCGTTGTGGCTATCTCGCTCTATCCTGGGCTTTTAGTTTGCAGGAGAAAGGGAACGAAACTAAGTAGGTAGTTTATCGGTGTCCTTTGTCCGGTTCCTGTTAGTGTGTGCGTGCGGTCAAATCGCTAAGTATAAAATGCACTTGTAAAGACCTTCACATTGTTGGAATAAGGTTTATTTATCTTTATTTTGTATTGAATGATTAAATTTGTATGAATACAAATAAAACTGCGATTTTAAAAGTCTTATTACTTTGGCGTACGGTCCATTTCAATTTGTTTTGACTGTACAGGGTTAATATGACAATAATTTCCGTAGTTTTAATTATTTTTGGGATAAAAAATTACCTATATTAAAAATGATATAAATCGATTCAGTAAACGATTCTGAACAAACTATTTTCAGGATGTGCGTTAATTAAGTTACATGTTGTATATACAACATGTAACGTAATTAACGCACACCCTCAAACACCCCAATTAGAATATTATGTTATAATCATAATAAATACACTGAATTTTTAATTTAACATGTATATGCATTGTTATTTATTAAATTAGTTATACCAATTCTTGGAGAACTTTATCGTCATACTAACTACGCACGCAACGCACACAGTCGCACAAGCAGTTATCGCGCCGCTCGACACAACGAAACGAAACTACGGAAAAAGGCTGACAATACACGATTGTTTACGTTGAAGAAATATTATGAAACATTAACCGAAGACGTCCGAGAAAAGAATTGTTTATTACGGCCTATGTCTAGTAAACATTATGATTGCATCTTTCCATCACACTTTTCAGGCTTTAGACTGTCGACTCTGAATAATTTCGTTTATTGAATAATGATACAATGGCAATAGGTAATGAACTGCTGAAAATAAGAGGCGATACAACAACATTATTCAGAGACGGCGTGTTTAAAAGATTGAATCAAAATATTTACAGTAATTATTCAAATAATTAAAAATCAAATAACTTACATACTGATTGCCTAAACACTATTACGACGTTGTCTTTTTAAAACACTTTCAAAATGTCCACCACCTTGTTCAATACATTTTAATGCCCGTTTTCTTAATTGATGTTTTAATTTAGAAAGCACTTCAATGTCATTTCTCACTATTTGAAAAGCGTTCACTATCCTATTTTTTAGGTCCTCAGCACTTGTTGTGTCACTAAAATAAACTAGCGATTTAATTCGTCCCCACAAAAAAAAGTCAAGAGGCGTCAAATCAGCTGATCTGGGGGGCCACTGAACAGGGCCACCGCGACCTATCCAGCGTTCTCCAAACTGCTGTGTTTGGACGGAAATTTCCGTGGTCGCGAAGCTGCTGAGTAGCAGCTAACATTGTCCTGCGGTCCACTCTTGTACCATACCTTTGGAGCTAGAGCCACATTATCACCACACATTGCTAAAGTCCTCACCATTTCGGTATACTGAACATTAGTGTATTGGAAAGACATTGCGCGCGATGATAACACTTGACACTACGTAACTTCTTTCCACTAATGCCCGCGCGTGACTAATGTTAATGTTTACATTTATGTTAGCTTTCATCTTAGCCGCGCAAGCGATGGTTCGTTGTGGCTATCTCGCTCTATCCTGGGCTTTTAGTTTGCAGGAGAAAGGGAACGAAACTAAGTAGGTAGTTTATCGGTGTCCTTTGTCCGGTTCCTGTTAGTGTGTGCGTGCGGTCAAATCGCTAAGTATAAAATGCACTTGTAAAGACCTTCACATTGTTGGAATAAGGTTTATTTTTCTTTATTTTGTATTGAATGATTAAATTTGTATGAATACAAATAAAACTGCGATTTTAAAAGTCTTATTACTTTGGCGTACGGTCCATTTCAATTTGTTTTGACTGTACAGGGTTAATATGACAATAATTTCCGTAGTTTTAATTATTTTTGGGATAAAAAATTACCTATATTAAAAATGATATAAATCGATTCAGTAAACGATTCTGAACAAACTATTTTCAGGATGTGCGTTAATTAAGTTACATGTTGTATATATGCCAATAGACTATACAATTTCTTGTAATGTTTACGACTGATATTTTTATTGTTATTTGAGTTTAAATGTTGATTTATTTTAGACAACAATTACTACTCACAAAATTATATTTGAACTAGCTGCCCGGTGCGACTTCGTTCGCGTGGTCTCCTACTCCTACCCCTACCCTACTCCTACCAATCCTACCCCTGCCCTTCTCCTACCTTACTCATACCCCTTCCCCACCTCTTACTACTACCCTACTCCTACCCTACTCCTAACCTACTCCTACCCTACCCCTACCCTACTCAAACCGTTCCCCTACCCTACTCCTATTCTACTCCTGCCCTACCCCGAGCCTACTCCTACCCTACCCTACCCCTTCCCTACTCCTACCCTACCCCTACCCCTACCCTACTCAAACCGTTCCCCTACCCTACTCCTACCCTACTCTTACCCTACTCCTATTCTACTCCTGCCCTACCCCGAGCCTACTCCTACCCTACCCCTACTCTACACGATCATCCTATCTTCTCTTTCGCCGCGTTGCTCGCTGCGCTGCGTGGAGCCACACTGGCGCGTCGGCGGGTATTTTTTGTTTATATTGACATTTTTAATTTCGTAATATCTTTTGAATGGAATGTCCGATTTCAATAATTCAAAAAGTAATCAACAGGTATAGATACAGTCTTGAATACGAAATAATTTTTTTGGATAAGAATTAATACAAAGGTATGGATAACATGGTCTGATTTTGATCGGCATTTCTATCAACTTTTAAAATGTAAAAAAGTAGTTATAGTGACATAACTACAATAGTTGGACATATGGTCTCGGGGAGTTTTTTGTAGATATTGATATGTTCTATAATATTGTAGAACATTTTTTTGTTCTATCATCAATACTTTCCGCAGCGCATGCGATGAAAGACATTTTATGCCTAATTTTTTACACCTTGGGTTGGTTTTAGTAGGAATTTCTAAGGATCTCTAATTTTTTTTAGAAATAAATATAGCCTATGTTACTCAGTGATAATGTAGCTTTCTAACGGCAAAAGAATTTTTGAAATCGGTCCAGTAGTTTTTGAGTTTATTCGTTACATACAAAAATACAAATCTTTCCTCTTTATAATATTAGTGTAGATGTAGAAGTGTAGATATTAGTGTAGATTATGTAAAGACTTGCATTTGTAAACTAAGTACCTAAATAAAGGCATTCATTTGTTTTGTGATATCTTCGCAATTTTATTTTTATCAATCCTTAAGAAATTATAGATCTTATTCGATTTTTGCACAAGTTAAGTACCCCTGACCACCATAACTATGTTTCACTTACCCCAAATTCAATTATTTTAATGTATTTCCAAAATTAAATCTTAATACCGACGAAATATGGCTCGTTCTAGATAAAGGCATTTTGACGTCATTTTAGTCTTTAAAATAGCTCCGCAGACTCAATAATATAGATATTATGGCGACAGTTTCACTTACCCCATATACGGGGGAAGTGAAACAAAACAGTACCTAGTCTGTTTTCATTTGATGATTTTATCGATAAATGCACAACTATAGGGCTTGGAACTCGTATCATAGACGACGGATTTAAGGAAGAGTACCTACTTCGCATCATTCATTATTATAAATGCTAGTCATATTACTGTGCTAGAGCTGTTTACGTGAAATTAAAAGTAAAGTATGTTTACCTTACCCCACCTGCCTGACGGCTGTAATTTTTGACATAATTCGTTTAATTTTTGACATTAATCTTTAATTTTGACATCAATCTTGTAAATTTGACATAAATCTTGTAATGACATAGATGTAGTAACTTTGACATATTCTTGTATTTGATTGACATTCAAGTTTTTGACATATTCCTTCTGACTACCCGTAACTACTTACGCACTTTTTGAACGTTAATCTATATAAATAAAAACAAAAGGCCTGACTGACTGACTGATTGACTGACTCATCAACGCCCAGCCCAAACCCTTGGACCTAGAAAGCTGAAATTTTACACAATGGTTCCCTTTATAATGTAGACAAGGAATAAGGAAGGTTTTTTCGAAATTCAACCCCTAAGGGAGTTAAATAGGGGATGAAAGTTTGTATGAAAGTCCGTCAGTTTTAAAGTTAGGATCTTAAAATTTTGTGTTTAGGCTGACGATTGAAAATTAATTTATACGTGTCTCAGCGTTTTTGATAATTCTACCCCCAAAGGGTTAAAAAGGGGGATGAATTTTTGTATGAAAGTCCGTCAGTTTTAAAATTAGGATCTTCAAATTTTGTGTTCAGGCTGACAATTGAAAATCAATTTACACGTGTCTCAGCGATTTTGATAATTCCACCCCCAAAGGGTTAAAAAAGGGGATGAAGTTGTGAATGAAAGTCCGTCAGTTTTAAAGTTAGGCTCTTCAAATTTTGTGTTTAGGCTGACGATTAAAAATTAATTTATACGTGTCTCAGCGTTTTTGATACTTCCACCCCCAAAGGGTTAAAAAAGGGGATGAAGTTGTGAATGAAAGTCCGTCAGTTTTAAAGTTAGGCTCTTCAAATTTTGTGTTTAGGCTGACGATTGAAAATTAATTTATACGTGTCTCAGCGTTTTTGATAATTCTATCCCCAAAGGGTTAAAAAGGGGAATGAATTTTTGTATGAAAGTCCGTCAGTTTTAAAGTTAGGATCTTAAAATTTTGTGTTTAGGCTGACGATTGAAAATTAATTTATACGTGTCTCAGCGTTTTTGATAATTCCATCCCCAAAGGGTTAAAAAGGGGGATGAAGTTGTGTTTGTGAAAGTCACTCAGTTTTAATGTTAGGATCTTAAAATTTTGTGTTTAGGCTGACGATTGAAAATTAATTTATACGTATCTCAGCGTTTTTGATAATTCTACCCCCAAAGGGTTAAAAAGGGGGATGAATTTTTGTATGAAAGTCCGTCAGTTTTAAAATTAGGATCTTCAAATTTTGTGTTCAGGCTGACAATTGAAAATCAATTTACACGTGTCTCAGCGATTTTGATAATTCCACCCCCAAAGGGTTAAAAAAGGGGATGATGTTGTGAATAAAAGTCCGTCAGTTTTAAAGTTAGGCTCTTCAAATTTTGTGTTTAGGCTGACGATTGAAAATTAATTTATACGTGTCTCAGCGTTTTTGATAATTCTATCAGCAAAGGGTTAAAAAGGGGGATGAAGTTGTGTATGAAAGTCCGTCAGTTTTAAAGTTAGGGTCTTAAAATTTTGTGTTTAGGCTGACGATTGAAAATTCATTTATACGTGTCTCAGCGTTTTTGATAATTCCATCCCCAAAGGGTTAAAAAGGGGTATGAAGTTGTGTATAAAAGTCGAAGTAGTTTTAAAGTTAGGATCTTCAAATATTGTGTTCAGGCTGACAATTGAAAATCAATTTACACGTGTCTCAGCGTTTTTGATAATTCCACCCCAAAGGGTTAAAAAGGGGGATGAAGTTGTGTATGAAAGTCCGTCAGTTTTAAAGTTAGGGTCTTCAAATTTTGTGTTTCGGCTGACGATTAAAAATTAATTTATACGTGTCTCAGCGTTTTTGATACTTCCACCCCCAAAGGGTTAAAAAGGGGGATGAAATTGTGTATGAAAGTCCGTCAGTTTTAAAGTTAGGGTCTTCAAATTTTGTGTTTAGGCTGACGATTGAAAATTAATTTATACGTGTCTCAGCGTTTTTAATAATTCCACCCCCAAAGGGTTAAAAAGGGGTATGAAGTTGTGTATGAAAGTCCGTCAAGGGTTAAAAAGGGGGATGAAGTTGTGTATGAAAGTCCGTCAGTTTTAAAGTTAGGGTCTTCAAATTTTGTGTTTCGGCTGACGATTAAAAATTAATTTATACGTGTCTCAGCGTTTTTGATACTTCCACCCCCAAAGGGTTAAAAAGGGGGATGAAATTGTGTATGAAAGTCCGTCAGTTTTAAAGTTAGGGTCTTCAAATTTTGTGTTTAGGCTGACGATTGAAAATTAATTTATACGTGTCTCAGCGTTTTTAATAATTCCACCCCCAAAGGGTTAAAAAGGGGTATGAAGTTGTGTATGAAAGTCCGTCAGTTTTAAAGTTAGGATCTTCAAATTTTGTGTTCAGGCTGACAATTGAAAATCAATTTACACGTGTCTCAGCGTTTTTGATAATTCCACCCCCAAAGGGTTAAAAAGGGGGATGAAGTTGTGTAGTCCATAATTTTCGAAGTAAAAATCATAAAATTTATTATCAAGGCGCGTAGGCGTTGTTAGAATTTCAATCCTTCTTCTAGGGT
Organism: Hydraecia micacea; assembly: GCA_914767645.1. Classification (NCBI taxonomy): domain Eukaryota; kingdom Metazoa; phylum Arthropoda; class Insecta; order Lepidoptera; family Noctuidae; genus Hydraecia; species Hydraecia micacea. Next base: position 5,973,471 of record OU611805.1, read on the forward strand.
GAAGAGGGGGATGAAATTTTGTTTTTAATTAAAGTTCTTTATTTTTTAAGTTAATATCACTCCAATTTCTGCTTATGGTTGGAAACTGACACAGCGTAAATTGTTGTTTTTTTATTTCAACCCACAAGGGGGTGAAAAGGGGAATGAAGTTTTGTATTGGGTTGTTCATTCGCAAAATTTTGTATTCAAGTAAAGTAAAAATAATATACACGTGTACAGTTTCTAACTTTTCATAGAATGAACGATTGCGATGAAACTAAAACTAAATGTTCAATAAAGACCTTGGACTTCTTGAAATGTTAAACCTTTTGCCCGCGTGGATGTCGAAAAATATGCGACGGGAACGTACTACGAACGTCAATGTTGCTGAATGGATGTAAAGGGGAAACACGTTAGTTTTGTACTTCAAACCATTAAAATTTGTATTTAGCCTTTTGGTTGGGCAGCCTGGTTGTGTTAGCACCTGAGGGCAGAACCTCTAATGTTGTATATAAAGAGGTACTTTAAGAACAAATTAAAAAAAAATTGTCGTAACCCCCTGTGAATAACAAGGTAACAAGTATTTACCTTAACTTTAACTCTTTTTTTTAATAGGATTTAAATTTCCGTTTTACAGTTGCCTACAAATTTCGCATTCAAGTAGGTAATTTTCCGTTCCGTTATGTATTTCGTTACTATTCGATTTTAGGATTTGTTTTCCTCCAGCAATCATATATCAATCCGTGCGCCGCACCTCGGATACCTACTAATAAGCAGTGTGAGAAAACATTGTATACCTTAATTAACACATAGGGTACTTTTAATCCCGGCAGTACGTTCCCGTGGGATATTTTCCGATATACACGCGGGCGAAGCCGCGGGCAAAAGTTAGTATTACATAAGACAGTCTCCAAAAACACCCACTCTTCACCACTTCCCAGTGCTTTAGCTGGGAAGAAGTGGCGGAACAAACTCCCCAGCAGCACACCTGTCTGTTCAGTTAGAAGAACTTGATTCTATACAATAGCACAGAATAACTAATAGTACTAACGTATAGACGCCAGAACATCAAGCTATCCGAAACAGTAAAATTTTCCCAATCAACTTTGAACCTTATACTTTAGCGATAAAGTTGAAAATCTATTAACCTTTTAACCGCTTACGTGGGATTAATCCGACAAATATTTTCGTGTCCATTCCGCCAGGGTAGTACATATACGACCAAATGACACAGCTCGTTTAATCTGTATTATTATTACATCATTACAGCTCGCTTCATCGGTATTTATTTTTCGTTTTTTTTTTTTCGAGCTCTTTGGGCACAACTGATATACAGGGTTATTTGTAAAACACCAACAACCTCTTAAGAGGTCATTGTACTCATCAATATGAACAACTTTTATTAAAGGACCAAACCTGAAATCGCGAAAAAAAATCAGCTGTTCCCTACATTTATATTCGCATAACTCGTCAAAATGTAGGGAACAGCTGTTTTTTTTTTTTCGCGATTTCAGGTTTGGTCCTTTAATAAAAGTTGTTCATAATGATGAGTACAATGACCTCTTAAGAGGTTATTGGTGTTTTACAAATAACCCTGTATAACGTCGGGCAGTTAAAAGTTTAAAGAAATTTGACAGATTGTAGTAGCTTGATGTGCTGGCGGCTGTACAACTAATCCCTATAAGCTTAATACAGGTAGCAAATGATGGGCAAAACTTAAAAAAAATATTGAAAGAATTACGGGACATTTTCAGATTTCCATTGATACACAGAGACCTATCTGTTAGCATTTTCACTAATATAAAGTTTAGATAGTAATACCTACTAATAAAGAAAAAACAAAGTATTTAAATATTAATTACAAAGGAAATAGGGTACCTACTTAATATCTATTGCATAACTCCTAAACTGGTAGTATTTTTGTACATGCAATGACTTCACATAAGGTCCGGCCGCGCTAAATTTGCCAAAGATGTAAACAACAATGGCCGCTCGAAATTTAATAAAATCTAATCTAATAAATGTTCTTGATATCGATTTTATTCAATTTCGAGCGGCCATTGTTGTTTACATCTTTGGCAAAAGCGCGGGCGGATCTTAAGTTATCCACTCAGCGAAAATAAATAAAATAAAATTATCAATGGATATGTGGAAAAAGCATTATATCCCTACTGGACTACAACTCTCACTTCAAGTAGCAAGACATCCAGCGGTCGTTGAACCCAAAAAAAAACATTCAATCTCTTTTTGTTTTTATTTTATCTTATTTAAGGCCCGCGAAATTCAATTTTTTTACGTTTTTGCTATTTTCAGTTCAGTGTGAAGTTTTATCTTGATCAAAATTTGATTCGCGACTATAACAGGTACGTATTTATAGAATTATAATCGTTACAATAATTAATAAATCTTTCCAAGTTAGATTTGTACCATAACAACAGGTACAAATCTAACTTGGAATGATGTATTAATGTTTCTAATTATTATAATTCTATAAATACGTACCTGTTATAGTCGCGAATCAAATTTTGATCAAGATAAAACCTGAGACTGACCTGAAAATGGCAAAAAACGAAAGAAAAATTTAATTTCGCGGGCTATCACTGCGCATTCACCTTAAATATCGATACCTAACGCGTCGGCAGTTCCGCTGGCTAATTTAATTTGACCTTGTAGTACTTACTAGTTCTATGGGTTGAAACCATAGAAATATAAAAAGTTGGAACTGTCACAATAAATAATGATTGGGATGGGAGGTGAAACATTTACGAGGTCGACCATACAAAGTTTAATAAAGAAAGAATAATGCGTTTATTGGTTTATACAGCAAAAAAAATGCACATTAAAACTATAAAAACAGAAAACAAGGATTATAAAGAAGACTGTTTTAATTCTAGTTGTAAATCTTTGTACTTAGTAAAAATATCACAAATTAATTAAATGTCCTAATGTATATGTACAGACGCCAGCACATCACGCTACTACAATCTGTCAAATATCTTTAACAGATTTTTCAACTTTATTGCTAAAGCATAAGGTTCAAAGTTGATTGGGAAAATTTGACAGTTTCGGGTAGCTTGATGTGCGCGTCTGTACAGAAGGGAGGGTTGTTTCACGTCTACTTCACGCACGCGTATACCTCAAAAATGACGCTACCTATCGTCAATCCAAAAAAAAAGCGTTGTTTCAAATTTTAATTACAAAATTATGGCCTTGACTTACGTCAAATAATCACGATTACGTACTCGTTAATATTGGACGTATATGTTACGTTAACCAACCGTTCGAATTAACCGGCCATAAATAACCGTGTCTAGACCCGACCGCGCACGGCTCGCGTGCCACGCTCGGACTTCGTGCTCGCGAGCCGTGGTACCCGAGGCAAATTTGTAGTATACTTGAGTCACTTTTCGTGTCTGTGTGTGTGTGTGCTCTTATACTTCTTCTAAATTCCACAAGGGATTTTAAGAGCGCGAAAATTCGACTTCTTCTAATTTCAATGCATGCCTATCCCCAAGAACATGATCGATTTCGCTAATTCTTCCCAATTTGATGTGACATATACCACAGTAATAATTTGTATCATTTATCTTAAAAATGTCGCCGTATTTGAGCAAGTTTCTATACCTTTCCCTGTGCCGACGAGCGACACTATTATTAATATCGTCCTCATATACATATTTTCGCATTTCATTCTTGTCAATATCGTATTTATCTAGGAATTTTAACGTGTGGGTTCTGCTGTTAATATGTTCGAAATAATCGGTAATATCCTCCTCGCAACATTCACAGTTGTACCCTGATGATTCCCTGGTTATTAAATGAGACGCTAATAATTCATTTTCGGCGACCTTATGATTCCTGCCCTCCATATGTTCAATAATATTACGTTCTATATTAGGCACGTTGACGTCGCAGATTTCACATTTGACGTTAGTTTTAGCATCATCGGTGTACAATAAGAGTTTGTTGAACACTTCCATCTTTTTTTTGTTGGAGATTTCAGCGCTGTTCGTGGAGTTGGTGCCAGCAAAACGAACATTTTTCGTTTTAGTATTCACCGAACTACCATTTTGAGCGACGCTACCGGGTTTCGCGCCACTTTGAGCTTTATTTTCTTTAGGTTTAGTGATAGTTTCATTTTTTGAACACAATTGACTGATAACGTTCTTGTGTGGCTTTCCATCGACATGGATTTTCATTCCACCGGCAGGTACCTTCACTTTACAAACCTCACAGTATCCAGTTTCATTAATTTTAACGCCTACTGCAGGAGAAACATTACATTTGTTATTAGTTGAAGTTGCATCATTATTTTTGTTATAAATCTCAGTAGAATCATTAGTTTTGTTATTTATTTCAGTAGCGCCATTCGTTTTTTTCGCTATATGCGTCTTAGAACTGACGTGACTATTTAAATTGTGTTGAAGCAGCGTTGTATTACAAATTTTACATATTAATATATTGTCTTTGTCCGTTTTCTGTACGGAGTTTTGTTTCATAAGTGTGCTGAGATGCTTCTTTGAACTAATGTGGACGGTATAGTTGTGGGTGTCGATGTACATATTACAATCTTCGCAGAAAGTTTTACTTGTTTTGGGTGCGTATGTGTCTTTGATAATCTTTTTATGAACGTCATTCAGTGTTTGGTGGTTGGAGTTCGTCAACACTACTTCATTGCACGGCACACAATGACTTGAAACTGTGTCAATCTGAAATAAAAATAAAGTCAATTAGAGGTGGTGGTGGTGTTTTTTCACCACTGTTAATAGGAAGCGGTAGACGTTTTTAGGGTTCCGTACCCAAAGGGTAAAAACGGGACCCTATTACTAAGACTCCACTGTCCGTCTGTCTGTCTGTCACCAGGCTGTATCTCATGAACCGTGATAGGTAGACAGTTGAAATCACAGATGATGTATTTCTGTTGCCGCTATAACAACAAATACTAAAACGGAATAAAATAAATATTTCAGGGGGGGCTCCCATACAACAAACGTTTTTTTTTGTCGTTATTTGCTCGATGTTAATAACGGCAACAGGTAGACGCTTGAAATATTCACAGAATATTTAGTTGTATATTCACTTTAAAAATAAATAATGAAATTAAAATAAAATAAATATTTAAGGGGGCCCCCACACAAAAGACGTGATTATTTTGCCGTTTTTTGCTCGATATTAATAACGGCATCATGTAGACGCTTGAAATATTTACAGAATAGGTACTTAGTTGTTATTCACTTTAAGTATAAATAAAATTTATACTTTAGCAGGATACATATATATAAATAAAATAAATAAATATACAACTTTAGCCCTGGATCGAAAGAACTGGAAGTCATGGGGAGAGGCCTTTGCCCAGCAGTGGGATGATGCAGGCTAACAGTAACAGTAACATAAAATAAATTAAGGAGGCTCCCATACAACAAACGTGATTTTTTTATATAATTATGCAGTGTAAAATATTGTACGGTGGTACGGAACCCTTCGTGTGCGAGTTCGACTGACAATTGGCCGGTTTTTTTATTCACGGCGGATTTGTACACTTGGTAATCATACCTAAGTAAAGCGCGCGTTGCTTCATGAGATAAAAATACTGTTCAAACTTTATGGCTGCTCGAAGCATGAGGCGAGTCGCTGCGCAGTAACAAATTCACGTGTCAGCGGGGGTGGGGGGCGAGGTACTGCGCAGCGAGCAGCGCACTTCACAGCTGCCATAAAGTTTGAATCAGCACCCTAAGTGCGTACCACATTATCAATCGGAATCGGTTTCATTTTGACAGTTCAACAACATTCATTGCGTTATAATTACGTTGTTGAGCAGACAAATTCTAACTTATGAAGCAATGGATTAGAAATTTGCTTCAAAATTATTCTGATTCCGATTGATAGTGTGTTACACAAATAGGGTGCTGAATCATTTCGAAGGATATTGCTAATCCATTGCTTCTCATGTTCGAAAAAATTGTCTACTCAACAACGTAAATAACGCAATGAATGTTGTTGGACTGTCAAACTGAAAGCCATTCCTACTGTTAGTGTGTTACGCAATTACCACGCGGGCAGCCGCACTGTAAAGGTGTTTAAACAGATGTCATTCTTACCGTCCTAGCGAACTTCTCGTTGATCGGCTTCAAGATATTCCTCACGTGGGTTTCCGTGACATCGTGTGGCCTGGTATCCAGAGATATCCACATCTTACACAGTTGACAATACATATTGTTCTTTAACTGCCGGTAACTATGGAAGTGCTCCCGAGAAACCTTCACTGTATCCCAATTCGGAGCCACAATCGAAATATATTCTCCATTAATCACAGGCAAATTAACTTTCAAATTGAATTTCTTGGTCATTTCTTTCAAATATTCTTCGAAACTTTCTGTTTTCACAGAATTTCTTGGTTGAAAAACGCTTTCAGTGTTACTAAGTCTCGGTATTATCGTCAGATTGTCTGTGGCCGGTGATTGGTCGACAGAGTTATCGTCACTATCGTAATTGTTGCACAAATTCTTATTGGTTGTATCGTAATTATTATTGGCTTTAGAATTATCCGATTCTACGTCACTTTCCTCATCCTTTTCATCGTTAAAATCGTTTCCATCATCACAACTATCATTTTCTTTAAGTATTTTATAAAATTCACTTATAATACAATTTTTTTTTTTCGCTTTAACGTGGTAGGCTGTTGATTCGTGTCTATTCTTGTTTCCTATTCTAATAATCTTAGAGCATGGCACGCAGAAATACACATCCTTGACGATATCTTCGTCGTTATTAATGATAGTTATATTTATTTGTTTGGAGACTCTTTCAAGGAATTTCTGGGATATGTTTTTGATAGTTTCATGTTGCTCACTTTCGTTGTGCTCTTTGTAACACATTGTTGGTACGCGGACGTTACAAATATGGCACTTGTATGTGTCAAAAGGTTCTGGAAAAAAAATAACGTAAGATAAATAAATACCGAATAATAAAATAATAATCATTATTGAGTTTGCAAGTCACCCTGCCCTTTTTTCTGTGAATATTATAAATATTATCATTTTCCAGGCAGGGGGACATAGTCCTTCCATAGTTCAAGGTAACCGATCCACTATAGCGACCCAAACCCATAGCCCAATATATTTTATTTATTTTAGTACTTTTTCTATGGGGGAGGCCTATGTCCAGCAGAGGACGTCTTTCGGCTGAAATGATGATGATTTTTGACAACTTACCAGAATAGCAATCTTCGTTATCATCTTGAGTGACTATTTGAACGTGACAGTACTCCGACTCCCCGTCCAGGCACTTCCTCGTCCACAGCGGTCTCTTCTCTGCGAGTGGGGAGCGGACATACTTACTGAGGTACGTCAAGTCTACGCTATCTAAAGGTATAGTGTATGACTGAGCACCTCCAATGTTAACGCTGGCCATGGTTTACTAAAACAAAAAAAAAAAGTTAGGAAAAAAAAGTAGCCTAGTGCGGGTCGCACTCGCACACGAAGTGTAAGGGTACTTATTTATTTTTAAAGTGAATATACAACTAAGTACCTATTCTGTAAATATTTCAAGCGTCTACATGTTGCCGTTATTAATATCGAGCAAATAACGGCAAAAAAATCACGTTTGTTGTATGGGAGCCCCTCGGATATCTATGGGAGCCCCCCTTGAATATTTATTTTATTCTGTTTTTAGTATTTGTTGTTATAGCGGCAACAGAAATACATCATCTGTGAAAATTTCAACTGCCTAGCTATCACGGTTCATGAGATACAGCCTGAGTGATAGACAGACGGATAGTGGAGGCTTAGTAAGTAATAGGGTCCCTTTTTTATTACCCTTTGGATACGGAACCCTAAAAAGCAGCCTAGTGCGGGTCGGACTCGCACACCTGGCGTTTCGTACCACCGCCCGGCGCCACGCCACCGCCGGCCTAATTTCAACAGCACGCCGCTAGCGCCACGCCGCCGCCGGCCTAATTTATTTTATTTATTTATTTATTAAAACTTTATGCACAAGTAAAAACTGTACAAAGGCGGACTTAATGCCTTGGGCATTTTCTACCAGTCTACCTTAGGGTGATGCAGAGACAATTCACAGCAGGTGCAATAATAGTGAGAAAAAAAAATAGAAAATATTTATAAAAGATATAAGAATATAAGAATAAATACATATATACATACATACAACATACAACAATATATATATATATATATATATATAAAAAGTTATGAGACATAAACAAGAAACCCTACGACAACTCAATTCTGAGACGAATCTGCCAACTTCTTGTGTATGTGTTCTCGAGCTTTCACTTTAAATGTGAACCGATTGGTTACCGTCCTGATATTCTGAGGGAGCGCATTCCAAAGGAAAACCGCCTGGACAAAGAAAGAAGACTTTATAAAACCAGAGCGATGAGAAGGACAACGAAGCAGACGATTATTCTCGGACCGAAGATTCTTGCTGTGTGCAGAGCATAAATATTGACAAAGCGAAGTCAGATAAGAAGGAGAAGTGGGTTTGTGAAGAAGAGAAAATAATAATTTCGACAAATAAAATATAATTTCGACAGCACGCCGCCCCGGCGCCACGGCACCGCCGGCCTAATTTCAACAGCACGCCGCCAGCGCCACGCCGCCGCCGGCCTAATTTCAACAGCACGCCGCCCCGGCGCCACAGCACCGCCAGCCTAATTTCAACAGCACGCCGCCGGCGCCACGCCACCGCCGGCCTAATTTCAACAGCACGCCACCGCCGGCCTAATTTCAACAGCACGCCGCCGGCGCCACGCCGCCGCCGGCCTAATTTCAACAGCACGCCGCCCCGGCGCCACGGCACCGCCGGCCTAATTTCAACAGCACGCCGCCCCGGCGCCACGGCACCGCCGGCCTAATTTCAACAGCACGCCGCCAGCGCCACGCCGCCGCCGGCCTAATTTCAACAGCACGCCGCCCCGGCGCCACAGCACCGCCAGCCTAATTTCAACAGCACGCCGCCGGCGCCACGCCACCGCCGGCCTAATTTCAACAGCACGCCACCGCCGGCCTAATTTCAACAGCACGCCGCCGGCGCCACGCCGCCGCCGGCCTAATTTCAACAGCACGCCGCCCCGGCGCCACGGCACCGCCGGCCTAATTTCAACAGCACGCCGCCGGCGCCACGCCACCGCCGGCCTAATTTCAACAGCACGCCGCCGGCGCCACGCCACCGCCGGACTAAATTCAACAGCACGCCGCCGGCGCAAAATTTGGGGGCGGCGCCCGTGTCTAGTTAGTACAGGCCTGTCCAGCAGGTCGGGATGTTTGATTATGCAAAAAGAAATTCGACCTATTTGTATTAACAACATACATTCTCCTACCGATATCACAGTTTATTCGGGGTCGTTGCAACATGTATTTTTCTTCCATACTTCTACATTAGTCGTCATCTCTGCAGTCACCCCTTTTCTAGCCATATCATCATTCACATAGTCCATCCATCGTTTCTTTGGTCTTCCCCTACTCTTATAGCCATCCACATTACATCAAAAGTTTATAACTACACTAGCTTCTGCCCGCGACTTCGTCTGCGTGAAATTTCTTTTTCCCCCAAAGCTTACCGTCGCGCGTCGTTTTCGCTCAGCATTCTTTCTGAGTTTTTTTTTTTTTTGTTTTTGCTCGGCTCCTAAGGGTCGTAGCGTGATGTTAGATATCTTATAATCTTCCTCGAGAATTGGGCTATCAAATGCAAAAATAATTTTTCAAATCCGACTGGTAGTTCCGGAGATTAGGTACCCCGTACCTACACCCAAATTACAAAAAAAAATTACCTCTTTGTAATTTAATACAAGATGAAATTGAATAGGTACGACAAATAAAAAATCTAATACAACTTGTTATAAATTTAGAGCATGTCATCAAGGAAAGGGATGCACGTACGTGCGCGTAGGCAAGCGATTTGGCCACGTCGTCGCGCGCCCTGTTTTTCGTAGGACAGTCAAAATTAGGTAAATACTGCTAGTTCAACGCGTTGCCAACTTGCTTCATGTTGTGAACTCTGCGATGAATGGAATGCTTCAGGCGCGCGCTAAAATTGATACTTTAATTTTCTTATTTGTTTTGATAATTTTGAAAAAGAAAATATTTTGCTGTAATGACGATAATTCGTGTCTACTTGAAGGCAATAACTTAGTTTGTGCTGCACTCTCTAAGACCATAATTACTTACACGATCTTTATTTGGGAAATTAATAATGTTTTTTTTTTGTTTAGCATATACTGTCCCACTGCTGGGCAAAGACCTCCCCAAGTCCTTCCAGGAACTCCTTTCCCGCGCCACCTCAAACCAGCCCTCGCGGTACGCGTCCATGTCATCGCCACCGCTTTCTGGGCCGACCTCGGCGGCGCCGTCCATCTTCAGGCACCCATTGTGTGGAAACTTTTGCCCAGCGGTCATCCTGCATGCGGCTGATGTGACCCGCCCAGTTCCACTTGAGCCTGGCAGCTTTTTTGCCGACGTCTATTATACCCGATAATGATTATGCAACAGTTACTGGCTACTGCACCTCCTATTTCGATTTGTCGCATGTTTTCAATTTCAATCTATATAGATATTAGTAAGTACCTATAGATAAAATATTTTTATTTTGAGTATACCCACTTCGTGTTGAAATCATTGCCACATTGGATAGCATTGCCTAACTTTTGATTGGTTGCATACCTACATCAACCTACATTATCACTATTAAATAGATAAGCTGGGCTATTTCATTATTGTACTGATATAATACTACTAACACTTGAAAAAGTAACCTCTAGTAAAACATATACAAGGTCAAATCAAATTAGCTAGCGAAACTTCACAGACGAGGATGGAAATCGTTATCTTAACCTTTTAACCGCTTACGTCGGATTAATCCGACAAATATTTTCGTGTCCATTCCGCCAGAGTCGTATATATACGACCAAATAACACAGCTCGTTTAATCTGTATTATTATTACATCATCACAGCTCGTTTCATCGGTATTTATTTTTCGTTTTTTTTTTTTTTTTGTTTCCGGCGCTGGGGGCACGACAACTCAAATAAAGTCGGGCGGTTAAAAGGTTAACATGATGATATCGAGGTCAAGAGCGGGCCCATTCAGCAATAAAAAAATAATTTGAAAATATTGCAACCTGATTGGAAGTTATATGTTCGAGCCGTTTGGGGTTGAAACACTAGGGCCATGGAGTCCGAGTGCCCACTTGGTTTTTCGAGATATCGCCAAGCGGTTAGTCGACTCTTCACGTGACCAGAGGGCTGGCCTATTTCTAGGCCATAGAATTAGCATTGCCATACAACGTGGCAATGCTGCCAGCCTTTTGGGCACTGTTCCTGTTGACAGCGATGCGGACGAATTCTTTGATGCCCTATGATTATTTTGCTTATTTTTTCAGAAATGATTTGAAAATGTTTTTTGTGGGTTCATCGACATCAGTTACTGTAGAGTGTAGATGATGATGGATGATGAAGATAAATTCTAAATTGTAATTAATGGTCAGTGGGTCGTCTTAGGGGCGGATTTTTAAAATTATTAAGAAACCGGTTCTTAAAAAGGATAAAAAATTAAAAACCGGGAAGGCAACAAAAACATAAGATGTAGAAAACTAAACTGGAGATGGGCCGGCTATAGTCAGAGGGCAAGAGAAATGGAACAAAATGTGACCCTATATTACCTAAAGGTTTCAGTCGAAGATTTAAGAGTTATCTTTAGCATACCACAATATATTAGTAATAAGCATACAACATAAATTGTTTATTCTTAATTAAAACGGTACCGCCAATTACATTAATTAACATAGAGATTTAAACAGGTATAGAAGGTATACAAAAATATTTCAACTACTAACATATAATAGAGGACACCCTAGCATACTTCTTCTCACAAAACATCAGACATACATGCATAATTTCTACTCCATTCATCGGCAAACAGATCACATTCAGGATTGGTGGTCAGGAGGGTGCTGGGGACTCAGCTCTGGCGACAGTTTTAGATGACGGCGGCGCAAACAGATTGTGTCGACGGCTTTGGCGATGTCCGATGTGTCTTTGTCAGTTTTGTCACCACATATATCAAGACTTGAAAATACCTACAGTCAAACAAGAGATAACATAATACAGCAACAAATACGAGAAGAGAATCCCAAAACATCAAAATGAACTATAAGGCCTGGTTTTCACAGGCCCAGTTTCTGGCCACCCAGTAGTCAGCAACTCTACATTCAGCTGTCTATACTGTGACCCAACGTGTTCACACTACTGGGTCTGCATAGGAGACAGCAGTACACAGCTACTGTGTTGCTAGTTCTGGCCTGGTGTTTCTGACCTACAAGTTGCGTTTGTATGGAGCGAGTGACAACCCAGAAAACAAAAAATTTTGAAGCAGCTGACCGACAGCAACTGACCGGTCAGTATTGGCTCAACGTTGTTTTGACGGACCCAGTAGCTGCCAGACAGTAACTGAGCTTCACTGTCCAGCAGCTACTGGGCCTGTTAAAACTAGGCTTAAAACTAAGTGGTGATGGTGGCCTGCTATTTAAGAGATTGAAAAGACATAGCGTCCCAACTCTCCTGGACAGATTCATTTTATTGAAATGAGTAACTTAACTACGAAGTTCTCACCAAACTTATTACTTAACCTTTTGACCGCTTGTGTCGCATTTTTGCGACACATATTTCCGCGCCCCTACCGCTCGTGTCGTATTTCTGAGACAGAGAAGAGCGTGACGTTTTCGTTCTATTTTCGTACAACTAAAACCATTATTAAATAGAGATAAAAACTTTTTGACTATTTTTTTAATCAATACAACAATTGCTCCTCCTTATTTATTTTTTTATTGACTTGTAGCCGCGCGCTAGGGGCACGGCAATTGATATTTAGCCAAGCGCTTAAAAGGTTAATAAATACCCAGAAATATTAGACAAAGAAGCAGCTTAGTCTTTTACGACAGATTGCTGTGAAGCAGAAAGAACAATTAAAAAAGAATAGTACCCTAGGAAGAGAAAGACTGGGAGACCCTTGAAAAGATGGTAGGATTTCTTGGTGAGGATGGCTGTAAAAGCAAGGAACAGAAAGAATTGGAAGGGGTTGGAGGGTAAGTTTCTAGTCCTACCAAGGGTATTGTGTTACCCAGTTACTGGTTTGAGGTCAGATAGGCAGTTGCTACATGTAAAATACTGGTATTCAGCTGCATCTGGTTAGACTGGAAGTTGACCCCAAGATGGTTGGGAAAAGGCTGGGTAGAAGAGAAGTTTTAACACTATTTAGTGCTGAGTTTATAAAATTGACGTCTGACGGCTATAGTATGGGAAAACTGACAAAAATTCAATTTATTCTCTTGATAAGACTTATTCTAGGTAGGTATAAAAGTTTGGTGAAATGCGCCCCTTTGTTAAGTATAAATTAATTAAAAATAAATAATATAAGCCTACATTACGTACGTAATTTTATCTTCTTACCTATAAATAAGCCACAATATTAATTAAATGTAAACTTACCACGTCATATAGGTATATAGTTCAATTGTTTGATATACTGATACACTACTGGACTATTGCAATTGAATTAAAAACTCAAAATAAAAACTTTTATAACAATGCACTATCTTGAAGGTACGTTATCATCATAACAACTTGACAGATAAAAATAGTGAAGTGAAATAACAAAGGTAAATTATATCGACTCACTGATGAATCGAAACGTAAAACGTTGTTCAAGATTCGGATGCATTTTTACTTGCGAAAAAGTGAAAAGGATTTTTTTTGAATTTTTAACTGATTTTTATAGGTACCTAGGTTTATATTTTCATGTAAAGTCTAGCCGCGCCAAATTTGCCAAAGATGTAAACAACAATGGCCGCTCGAAATTGAATAAAATCGATGTATATCGATTTTGAAGAATACTAAGTAAAGTTTGTTTTCGTCTAGTTAGCTCGGAGATTTAGACGAAAACAAACATTACTAATAATAAATGTTCTTGTATATCAATTTTATTCAATTTTGAGCGGCCATTGTTGTTTACATCTTTGGCAAATTTGGCGCAGCCGGACCTTAGATGTTGTAGTTTTTCTTCGGTTTTTTTAAAAGAAAATTGCTTCCTTGCGTACCTATGTAGTTTTTGTAAAATATTGTCATATCTTGGATAATATTGCTTAGAACCATCGTGGGCGTTAATTATTATTATTATTCATGTTTTCTCCAGAACTTTTCGGCCCCATTGGCCATCTGCGAGCAATGTGCTCTGCCCTGCTGGTTATCGGTCGGTTACCTTGGTTCTCAACTTCTCCTCCGGACCTCTTCATTTCTGATTCGATCACGCAGGGAAACTCCAAGCACAGCCCTCTCCATTGCCCTTTGGGTGACTTTCAGCCTTCTAATAAGGTCCATTGTGAGCGACCACGTTTCAGTACCATAGGTCATCACTGGCAACAGGCACTGGTCAAAGACTTTCGTCTTGAGACACTGCGGTATGTGGGACGAGAAGATAATGCGTAGCTTCCCGAAAGCTGCCCAGCCGAGTCGGATTCGACAATTGACCCTGTCTCGAAGTTGGACCTACCAACTGGACAGTTTGTCCTAGGTAAACATATTCGTCCACAACTTCGAGTGTAGCGTCTCCGATATCCATGAGAGTGAGTGTTACATGGGCATTTGACATGACCTTCGTTTTGTCCATGTTCATTTTAAGACCCACTCTTTCGGGGGCTCTACTGAAGTCATGTCTTCGGTATAGTGTCGGGTCAATCTAGCTCTTCAGTCATCTGCCAGATTCATAATGGTGTTACTTGTTGACGTGTATAACTGTCCATAGAACCTCTTGATCACTCTCAACAGCTCAGGTTTGGCGGATACGATCCTGCCATAATCGGTCTTCAGTTTCGTAAGCTGGCTCTGCATAATAGACAGATCACTAGCAAAGATCTTAGAGCCTTTACTGTATTAAAGAGGCGAAGGTCGCTTGCAAGGACTTAGAGATCCTTCTATTGAGCTGCCGGTACTTGAGCGCATCATCTGAAGACTGCAGGATCATCTCGCGCCTCTCCTTCATGAGCCGTAAAGTAGGATCAGAGAGCCTCTTTTTTGTATTCGTACTAGGGCGTGCAAAACCGGAAGGTCTTTAAAACCGGTTTTGAATTACGGTTTTGAGGGCCCAAAACCGGAAACCGGTGTTAGCCCCGGTTTCGGCAACAATTTTACATTGTTTATATATTAGAATTTTAACAAGAAAACAATATTATTAGATGCCCACAAAATCTAAAAATAAAACAAATTGTATGATACCTCTCTATTTATGCCTACCAATACCAAGTAGACCACATTAAATAGTTTGGATAACATGAATTTAAAATAATATAAAGATTACCTAACTGAGATCAAATCAACAACAAGTAAGTTTGTGGAACCTTTAGTAGGTACCTATTACCTAACAATTATGTTAACAAGAATAATATATTTTAAACTTATAAAACGCATTCATCATCCTAAGACACTAAACACAACCACACGGTCCTCTCACTCTCAACACTTGTTGGTAGTACACACATCAAAAATAGTCGCAAGCTTCTGTGAGATACACAACCCGATGCCCTCCGCTTTCATGTATGGCTTGCCAAACCCTGCAAGGTTGAAATCAGACCGATTCTTGGGGGTTTTTCCTGCATTTATCCAATTCGTTATCAAGCTGCTCTTGAAGAGTTATCTAGTCAGCTCATCAGCTACAACTTCAGCGTTAGATGATGACGATAACGATGGCACGGACCGCTCGGAGAGAACTACGGCGATGGTATCAGAGTCCTTGGGCTTATATTTTAGCTGCTGCAATAAGTTTGGATTGCGTTCGGATATATTTGATGACTCAAAATTTAATATTTCTTGAGTGCGTTCGAAAAAAGTTGATTTAAATCAAAATGTAAATATGTAATTCAATAACGTAACTCCGGTTTTGTCTCTCAACCCCGGTTTTCAAAAATCGGTATATTTTGTCCGGTTTCCGGTTTTTGGCAAAACCGGAAAACCGGTTTTGCACGCCCTAATTCGTACGACGGGTCTTGAAGATCTTAGACCCGACCGTATGGACAGTTTCCACGAACCCATCGCTATAATCGTCCGCGAAGCTCCCTAGGCACTCGAAACGATTCTGAAGTTCAAGCTGAAAGCTGTCGGGGTTTTGGACTTGGATCGCTGCTGGGTGGAGCGTAGACTTCATCAGTTAAGATCTTTCCAGATAATATAAGATAAGACATTTATTTCCAGCTTGATATATTATTATAGTTCAATGTGCCTCTTACCATGCGGTTATCACTTCCGGTTTTCACCATGTTGATCACAGAGACATCATTGAATACTAATTGTAATTAAATAAAACTGTAATAGTAAAAAAAAAGTAATTTAAATAAAAAAAACGAGTGTGCTTATGACCACACGACTGAAGTGAAACTTCTTCTTAGATATACGGAACGTATTTGGCTATGAGAGGAAGAGAGAAAGAAAATGTGCACGCGCACTGCTGTCTTTTGCTTATATCCCCCACTCAACTCCCGTTCGCCTCGCCCGATCACACTTTTCGTAACGCTTACGTCACGCGTTCGCCAGCTTACTCCCAAGTCAAGCGTGCGTAAAGAAGTTTCACTTTAAAAATATTACGACGACGAAATGTTACGACTTTTTTTGACTAAACCTTCTTGTTCCACTGCTAGGCAAAGGTTTCTTCATTACAGATAACAAATTTTTAGTTTTGCGGCTATTTATTGGTTACGTTGTAATTTAAATATACCGTTCACACACTCATAGTGCACATGCGCACCGCTTGACGCAAAAGAGCATACACTGCATTGAATTACAGTTACGGTCAGTAAGTAAGACATTTATTTTCTTTTAGGAAATCGCCTTGGGTTTGGTGTGAAGTTTTATATGACGTAACGTCATCTGATTTTGCTTCGGGTTACAGATCTCGGCGATAAGCGTAAGTCCAGGGATGTGTGGCCGGCTTTGGGTTTCATCTCGACGGGTCTCTTGAACGCAAAGAATGTCGCAGTGAGTTTTGCGGTAGACATCAGAAAGAATTTCAGATTTGTCTCGAGAGAACCCTTCGATGTTAATCGAGACTACGCACAGAGCCGATTCTATAAGTGGACTTTGGATTGCCATCGTGCCATTCGTGCCGTTGCTATCATCTGATTTTGACGTGATAACGTCTTATAAATCGATGAACGCCGGCTGCACGCACGAAATAGCATGATTCATTGTCGCGTTTCACCGGAGCCGAGTGAGCAAGCTAGAGCGCGGAACAAGCGATAGAGAGGCACAATCGGATGTTTTCTTATGACATTATCACGTAAAATTATCGTCCGTGACTGACTTTACAGACAAGCAATGTATTTTCTATCACGAGATGAATAAAATAAAGTAACATATTGCTACAGAAAATAATATCGATACATTTTGGACACTAATCCTATGTATCGCAACACTACTTTCCGTTTACTTCCCCGGCCATAGAGTTATTCGAGCTAATTCTCTATGGCGTAGATGACGTCATAACCTACTGTTCACGTTTCAACTTCACGTGATCATACATAATTATGTACTTATTGGTTATAACTGTTATCCTAACTTTATAATATTATAAATGCGAAAGTAAGTTTGTTTGTTCTTTGCTACCTTTTCACGCCTAAGCCACTGAACCAGTCATCCTGAAAATTTGCATATTCGGTGTCAGGAGTACAGAAACGGACATAGGGTACCTTTCATCCCGAAAAAAAGTGTTGTTCCCGAGGAAAACAACAATAACGTTATTATGATAATAGATGGCGCCACGTGTATTGTTGTTTTCCTCGGGAACAGTACTTTTTTTCGAGATGAATGGTAGGTACCCTATGTCCGTTTCTGCTTTCTGTATACCTGACAACGTATTTAATGCAAAATTTCAGGATGATCGGTTCAGTGGTTTAGGCGTGAAAAGGTAACAAACAAACTTACTTTTAGTTAGGATAGGATTTCACGCGGACGAAGTCGCGGGCAGCAGCTAGTAAGTATACAATGTGGAGATGACAATGCTACAATAAATGAATACACTAACAAGACTAATGCATAGGAGTATTTAGGAACCATCAAATAAATCCTACGTTTAAATTAAAAAAGTGATTTTTTCTAACATATTAAAAATAGCATAAAAGCGTAAACAAAAAAGAACACACTTTAAATATTGCGACAACAGTGCGGTGTTATTGACCCAACAAACATGGCCGAAACCTGAAAAAATTGTACAGATCAGTGTGCCTGGCACCCCCTTTTTTGCAGTTTTGTAAAAAAATTAACATTTGTATGTAGTAAGTAATAACTTCCGTATGCATGACTCTTGTCTTGGAATTTAAGAACGAAGGTTATTGAACTAGCGAGCTGACAACATGTTGTGTTTAACTGCAGATGTCTTTATTTCTGCGGCCCCGCGCCCGTTGCAATGGAGGAGGAGGAGATGCCTTGCTTGGACTGTCTTTATAGTAAAAACGTTATAAAGTAAAATCGTTTATTTCATACCTAATTCAAAATTACTATGTGGAGGTATCGTTAGTCCTAAACTAGGCACAGCCTGTGTTTTGGGCACCATTACATAGGTACAACATTTTGATAATCTTAGACAAAATAAGTATAGTTACAAGTTGAGATTGGCTAGTTAAGCTAGTTAGCCTCATCGGGACTACAAGTCTAAATGTAAACAAACTAATAAAGGAATTAAGAGAAAGCTGAGATCAAATATAATAAAAAATAAAAAAAAAACAGTGGCACTCCGGGAGTGCCGACAGAAGTGAAAACAAAACACAAACAGAATACTTTGCCGTCATTCACTGACATATCGGATACTAGCTTTTGCCCGCGACTTCGTTCGCGTGGAATAGTGACTTCCGGCAGATTTTTGGTTTTACCCACATAGTTCCCGATCACGCGGGATCTCTTCAAAAATGAAATGTTGAAGATATTCTAGGGAACTCTTCAAAAATCAACATAATGAGCTCTGCGTTTGAATTGAAGACAATTCAAAAGAAATTATATTACAACCTATTCTCTTAATAACCAAGCTTAAAACTAAATAATTTAAAAAGAACGATCTAATTAATTTAAAAATTAAAACGAATTTAGACATACAATTTTAGTATCTACTAATAATCGAGATCAAACTAAACTTACATTATACAACAACCAGACAACCCAACAAATAAACCTTTTAATCGACAAATACAACGGAACCAATTTTGAAAACAACCACCAGACAACCCAACAAATAAACCTTTTAATCTACTAATACAACGGAGCCAATTTTAAATTTACGAAACGATCAATCCACAATTCCACGACAGTACCGAAGCGCTCGGCCGATACCCAACCAAATGCGTGTAACGAAACCATAGCGCGATCTATTTCGATCCCAACGCCATCTATCGAGCATAGTGACAACTCGGATTATTTATCTATACTCCGTTCGGGCATTTTCTTTGTACTAAAAGTTTTATTATATTGATATTATTTTTTTCATACCTTTTTACTATTTATTTAGTTTTTTCCGATGAATTAAAACAATAACATGAACCGAACTCGTGTAACGATCGACACCATTGCGCGATCACCAACTCGACATATAGTACTAATAGAATTATCTATACTCCGTTAAAGCATTTTCTTTGTACTAAAAGTTGTATTATATTATATTTTCATACCTTTTTACTATTTATTTACATTTTTTCGATGAATTTTCAGTACTGAACTGATGCCGACTCTTGACCAATAGATGGCGCTGTATGTCCGGAATAAATTTTATTTTTTATTTTATTTTTTGTAATAAAAACTATCCTATGTCCTTTCTCAAGTTCCAAACTATGTCTGTACCAAATTTCACACAAATCGGTTCAGTAGTTTAGGCGTGAAGCAAAGACAGACAGACAGACAGACAGACAGAAAGACAGACAGACAGAGTTACTTTCGCATTTATAATATTATATATATATATATTAGTTTGGATGCATTAAAACCGAGTACATCTCGAGGACAGCCGAACACATCCGAAGCGGTGTCGGTTATACATTTTCGCCGCGCCGTAGAAAGAGAGGGGGATACTCCTACGCCGCGCAGGCTGTCTACTCTCCATCCGTCTTACGAATTTTCGATCAGGTCACGTGTCCTGACGCGAGTTTAACATTTTTTACCCATTACAAAAAAAGTGTACAACGCCGCTAAAGAAGTTTTCACTTCAAAAATACACACATCAAAAGTGTCTAGGGATCAACATATATTTTTGCAATAACTTTTCTCCTGATTGATATTAATTAAAATTTTCTTTAAGGATTCATCAAATAAAGTGTTTTCGTTTGTCACAGTAACGATAAACCAAGTCACCTTTGCATTAATAAAGAAATTTGCCATTTTCCTAATAAAGGGATTTTTGACATTTGAACCACTAACACAAAAGTTCGAAAAAAAGACTGAAATAACAGTTTTCTTTAAAATTTTATTGGGTAACTTAAACAATTAATAACCCGTGTTTCTACCGCGAACACTAACAACACAAGAACATCGGTTTGGCATACTCAAAATGAGTTCATCCAAATCACGCTGTGGAATGGCAGCCCATGTTCGTTGCAACAACAAAAAAAGGTCTTCTTGCGACTGGATACCCTCCATATTCGGCAGAGCTCTTCTCTGTAGCATACCCCATGCATGCTCAATCGGGTTCAAGTCTGGCGACTGAGCAGGCCAGGGCAGGACATTGATGTTAGCTGCGGCGAGAGTCTGTCTTACAACTCTTGCGGTGTGCGGTCGTGCATTATCATGCATTAACTGAAATAAGGGACCGATTTGCACTTGTAGAGGAACGATGACGTCTGATACAATCGTCTCAGCATAAATTTGAGCGTTGAGGTTGCCTCTGATCCAAATCAACTCAGTTCTTCCGCCGATCCGAATACCCGCCCATACCATGATGGTTCTACCACTATAAGGATGGACTTCCTGGCAGGATTTTAATCGCTGTTGGCGTCCAGGGGTTCTCCAGTGTCGTATACGTCTTGTATCCGGTCTCATACCAAAACGAGACTCATCAGAAAAGCACACGAAACGCCATTGTTCTTCTGCCCAATTTCTGTGTTCAAGAGCCCATTGATATCGAATCCTACGATTGTGCATTGCTATAGGTGGTACCCGTAGCGGTCTTCGGGAATGAAGGTTCACTTCATGCAAGCGGTTTCTGACTGTTTGGTCGCTAATTAAGTTCCCTGAAGAGTGATGAAGCCTCACGGCTAACATCATGGCGGTTATTGTTGGAGCTCTTCGAGTTAAGATTTGAATGTATCGGTCTTGTCTTCGTGTGGTGCAGCGATACCGTCCTCCATGGCGCTCAGCCACGGTACCAGTGCTTGGGTAACGTGTCCAAAGTCGACTGATAACACTCTGACTTGTATTCAGAGCTAAAGCCACAGTACGTTGCCGGGAACCAGCTTCTATCATTCCCACGGCTCTGAGCATTTCTTCCCTCGCTCCATAATAACGTTGGTTTTAATCAGTAGTAGGGAAACAGTAGCACTAATAATGTCTTCAATGCGTTGTATGTTTTTATAGGGAAAATATTGACAGCTGATTTTCATCTTTTACTCGAATTTGATTCACAGTTCCTGATTCAAATTATGAAATGCACCAAAAAGGATCCATATAAATTTATAAAATCATAAATTTATTACAAAGCCACATCTCAATCTCAAGTAATCCGCATAAAAATGCTTGATCCCTAGACACTTTTGATGTGTGTAATAAAAAAACGACTGCCCTTTTTTTTTTTTTTTTCGGATGGGAAATCATCTAATGACTCCTCCCGCTCTGGGTGGAGCGGAAGGGAGTGTCAGACTCTTACTGACTAAAACCCACCCGTGTTCCTTCCTTAGCCCTTTATGTTCCGGGGCAGCGGTAACCCTTTCGGACGATCCCGCTACCCCGGCAGGCTTCGGCCCTGGCGGGCCCCTTCCTTTATGCTGACATCTCTTTGAGGCGCGCGTGGAACACATACGCGCCGTCCGGCACGGGCCTGGTCCTGATCGGGCGGAGAGCTACCCATTACTCTCCGTCCGCAGGCCCGCACCTACGGTGGCCGGGAGTCGTCACGCGGCTCCCGACGCCCGTAGCGTCTCCCGCGGCGGCTGAGGCATGAGGCTCTCTCTCCCTGAGCCGTCCCGCCACCTCCTTCGCTAGCATGACTGCTTCGCAGAAGGAGGTGACCGCCTCCCACTTCCTCTCGCCCCGGAGCATGGCTTGAACCAGGGCCGGACGCGAGAGGTCGCCGACTCGCCGCCGTTGCCGATCGCCTCTACGAGGACACGGCGGTGCTCCGCCCAAGCGGGGCAGACTTCAACCGTATGCTCCACCGTGTCCTCTGGGCGATCCTCGCAATGATGACACCCGGGCGTCTCCTCCCGCCTGATGATGTGCAGGAACCTCCCGAAACATCCGTGTCCGGTGAGGACCTGCGTCAGGCGGTAGGTGAGGACCTGCGTCAGGCGGTAGGTGAGAACGCCGTGACGCCTCTCTAGCCACTCCTCAAAGAGGGGTCTTATCGCCACTATCGTGGCGTGCCCTGCGCTGGGTTGCGAAAGTCGCTCTTTCCATGCCACCATGAGATCGCGCCGGAGGTCCGTCCGCTCCGCCGCGATTTGCCGCGGAAGCGGAGTTTCCCCCCGGCGTAGTGCTTCCGCGCGCCACTCATACAGGCACGCGAGGACTATCGCCTCCAGATCCCATGGCGGCATTGCGGCAAGGAGGCTTGCCGCCTCGCCCGAGATCGTGCGGTAGCCCCGGATCAGCCTTACGGCTACCACCTTTTTGGGCGCGTTCAGATAGTGGGCGGCTCGCAGCCGCAGTGAACGCGCCCACACCGGGGCCCCCATGGACCGCACGACCCCCGCGTAAAGCCTCCGGCAGGAGGCGTTTGGCCCCCTCAGGTTGGGCAAGAGCCGCTTGAAGGCGGCCCCGGTCCGTTCCAGTTTGGGGGCCAAACGTCGAAAATGTTCGACGAAGTTCCACCGGCTGTCGAGGACGAGACCCAGGTATTTCATCGTTGTCTCGACGCCGATGGGAACCCCTCCTACCATCAGTTGGAATCCCGATGGTGGCCCGTTCCGGAGCCCATGAAAAGACATGGCCCCGGACTTGTGCAATGCCACCTCGAGACCCAACCGCCGGATCCTCTCCACGACTATCGCAACCCCTCGTGTCATTGCGTCGGCCGCCGCCTGATGCGACCTCCCCTGCGCCAGGACCAGCGTGTCGTCAGCGTAGCAAACCACGCTGACGCTATCAGGGAGGTCGGCCCGCAGCACCCAGTCGTAACCGATGTCCCACAGGAGCGGCCCCAGAACCGATCCCTGTGGGACACCGCACGACATCTCTCGCCGGTTCCAGTTCCCGTCGCGACCGGGGTAGATGACGGCTCTGTCCGTCAAATACGCCCCGACTACTCGACGGAGGTAGGTCGGCACCCGGTGATACCGGAGTGCCTCCCAAATGCAGCTCCAAGGCAGGGTATTAAACGCGTTGGCGATGTCGAGTGACACCGCCACGATGACCCCACCCCGGGACGCTGCGTCCCCCGTCGTGAGGGCTCTCACGCGCATGATGGCGTCCACCGTCGAGCGCCCCTTGCGGAAGCAAAACTGACTGTCCGCAAGATCCGGCCCCGATACATCAACCCTGAAATCTGAATACATTACGCTCCTTTTTGGGCAGTCGTGTAATAATAAAAATTGAGATTTAGATGATAAAATAACAAATTGGTACGATTTCCGTTTATTCACCATTGAATAGGTATAACATTATAATAATTTTTTAAATAAAATAATACATACATATAGATACCTATGTAATGATTGACGACCAAAAAGATGCTGATTCTCAGCTTAGTTTGAATACTTTTGATTTTGATAGACGTCTTTATTTATTTAATACTTTAAAGCACACTAATGTTACAATGATGTATAGCATGGTAAATGCGTAACACGCTATCAGTAGCAATGTGTTTCATTTTGACAGTTCAACAACATTCATTGCGTTATTTACGTTGTTGATCAGACACATTTTTCGAACATTATGAAGCAATGGATTAGCAATATACCTACTTCAAAATGATTCAGATTATTGATAGTGTGTTACGCAAGACAATGCTAGTGTAGGAAGAGAGTTTAAATACAACGGACACTGGAATTACCTATCTCATAATTATATTTAAGCTTGTATGAGCGACGTGCGGTTTAATATAGGTAATAGTTTAATATGCGTGTTTATTACGGGTAAAATACTTCTCTGAAATCAATGTTGTCTTCTTCTTTTTTTTGTTCTGGCCCCATCATCACCATATCGCCGTTTTTTTTGAACAATATGTCGATCTGTTCGACCTTCTCCGGATTCACCTCTTTCGTTTTCAAATTATTCTTGGATGCCAGGCTGTTTTCCAACTTCTTCAGCATTTGGCCTGCCAATCTCTCAGTTATAAAATCGAGTATCTTTGACGAGGCCAAGCGGCTAATGGTTGTGTTTAAATCGATATTTTGCTTTATCAAATCACTGTCCCCTTTCAAAACTGTATTAAGATCATCTAACAGTATATTCGTTTTCATTTCATTTTTCTGTGTAATTAGTTTTTTTGGCTGCTTTTTAAATATTTCTATTATAGCCCGTTTTGTAGTTGATGAAACGTAAAATGGAAGCTTTGGAATAATTAGGCAATCATTTTGTTTTATTAATTCTTCGTACGTCTCTAGCGTTTCTTTCTCATCCTGATTTTCTATCGATGGTGTATCTGCATCGTCAGGGTTCAAGATATCTCCAGAATTCGCGTTACTCTCATTGTCACATTTGTAGATATTTGTATGCGTTTCAAAGACAGAATCTCTATCTTCTTTGAGTGTCGGTTTGTATTTCTCTTGTTTCGATATTACTTTTTCGGAATCGCATTTTTTTGTTTTTGAGTTGTGTTTTGTTTTGTTAGTATAGCTAATTTTTCTAACCTTATCATCGCGTTGTCTCGAGATCTTTTGTTGGAAATTACTACTGAATTTTGGCTTGTATTTTGGATTCTTGACTTGTTTTGAAACTGGCTCTTCTACAGATGCAGAATTATCAATGTATTTTTTTTCTTCGTTATCTGTAACTGTCTCGTCTACCGTTGCAGAATCATATATGTCTTTTTGTACATATATATCATTTTCCATTGATATTGTGTTTGATAATACGGGTTTCTCAATGTCTCGATGTTTTAATTTGTTTTGAGCGTTTTCTTGTGGTTGTGTTTTGAATGCTCTGTGAATTTTATTATGACGATTTTTTATTTTCATGTTGTATTGTTTCTTGTTATTGTTACCTTTTAACGCTGTTTTGAATTTATCGCGGCGTTTTAACTTGTAGACATCGTGTTCTCGTGATATTTTCTCGAAAGATCTGTGATTTTCATAATCGCAATGTTTTATTTTGCATATTTCGTTTTCGACGTCAGAATACCGTTTGTGCGTTATTGTGGGAATAATTTGTTTTTCTCTCGTTGCTTGGGCTGTACGACTCTTTGTATAACGAGGCTTAACCGTCAACAGTTTCTGACGTCGGACTAGTTTGACAGTAGTGTGATCATCTTTTTCCACATAATTTTGTAATGATTCGTCATTTGGTTCTAGTTTTGTCTCACCATCTTGTTTAACTTTCTCGATGACTCTAGTTTGTGCCATCACTTCTGCAACAGGTTTTCTTTTAATCGAATTCACTTGGTTAGTTTCTTCACTGCCTGTACCTTCATTCGAAAATTGTTTTTTATTATCCGTAGAAGTTGGTTCAATTCTGTTAGATGTTATTTTTGCATTTGATTTAAGATTATCGTCGCTTTGTTGTTCTGCTTGTAATTTGTCAGAGTCGGTTTCTTCATTGCCTTTATGTTTGTGCTTACGGTCATATTTATTTCTTGATAAAATATTATTTCTAGATTCGGCATTTATATCGTTACGCTGATCAAAATGGCTGTACATTTTCTTCATTGGTACAGTATTATTGCCGTAAGTTGTATTTGCTTTATCAGAGCGTGTGTTTACTGGCGATGGCGTGGTAATTATGTCATATTGCTGGTACTTCTCCAAGTCGTGTGTCTTATTGAAAGTTCTGGCTTCGATTTGATTGGTGAAAAATATTGATAAAGCTGCTGAAAAAAATATACATAGATTATTCTTTATTAGCATAATCAGCCTTAATGTTCCCACGGCTGGGACACAGACCTCCTCTCTAAAAGAGGGAGTGAGCCGTAATCCACCACGCAGGCCCAGCACGGCTTGGTAGACATATATTTTGAAAGATATTGCTAAACCATTGCTTCATAAGTTCGAAAAATCTGTCTGCCCAACAACATAAATAGCGCAATGTATGTTGTTGAACTGTCAAAATGAAACCCATTGCTAGTGATAGTGTGTTACGTAACCCCGCTGGACGTAGTCGGGATTGCGTGCCGTCCCATCGAACTATGAGAGTGAAGGAAAATATTTTTTTTTTATTGCTGAATGGGCCCCCGCTCTTGACCTCGATCACGCCTCATGGAAAGCGATGGATGATGGAACGGGCGTGCCCAGAAGATGGCTAAACTCCCTGAAGTATACCTGATTCTGCGCACACACTTGTGCACTATAATATCTTCTGCGCCGAAGGCTAGTCTCCGTTGAGATTGGAAAATGATATCGGAACCTATGATAAATTATTATGTAACAAAATAGTCCTCTAGAGACCGAATTTCGGCCATAGTAGCCAATCTCAACGGAGACTAGCCATATAAGCGAGAGATATTATAGTGCAGGCGTGTGTACACTCACTCTTCTCTCACTCGGGTTCGTTCACACAGACCGGCTCGGAGAGGAGAGATTTTTTATCACGTTTAAAACAAAGTTTTGAATCATTGTAATAAGGCTCTTTCACGTTCGCGCGCCCGGCCGACTCCGCTTGCGTCCTCTCCCACTCCGCGACCCGCATGCGCCAGGGCTTCCAATACCGGTATCCCGGTATTGGCTAATACCGGGATCCCGGACATTTTTTGTCATTTTTCAATACCGGTATTGAAATATCCAATACCGGGATTACGGTATTGGTGATTTTATCTTATTTTCAGTAGAAACTACAGTGTCACAATTTCGTTCTATTGCACATTATATTTAAATTTTTTTTTAACTACGTAAGTTTTAAAAACTGCGTATTTTAATTATCTGGTGGTTCATTTATTCAGAGTTAGTTACATTTTATTACTACTTGCGTAGGTAAAGAATGGGATTAAAAACGGTAGTCTTTATTTTTGCCTCACGGTCAAGGCAAGAATTACAGATAAGAATAGAAGTACTATCCTTAGATTCCTGAAGTGAAAAGGATATAAGTCCGAAATATCGAGGTTCTTCGAGCACGAAGAACCTCGAAATTACGGACTTCCTACAGTTTTTGACTTATAACTTCTAAAAGGTACGTCCTACAGAAAAGTCATCCAACACATTTTTAAAGTGTACAAAATTTGAGCGCAGCCCTAACTCCGTAGTTCCAATACAACTCGAGATACAGTTTTGTAACATACTTCCTCAGCTGGCCAAATGCTAGAACAACTGAGCCACGCCAGTCTTCAAGTCGGACTTACGATGAACATTTCGAAAACAAAGCTAATGACGAACAACACCGAACGCAATGTAGAAACTGGGGGTGTGGGTTGAATTGGTCCATCAGTAGGTACATTTACCTCAGCCAAATAGTATCCTTCGAGGCGAGACAGGACAAAGAAGTCGCTCGCCGCACAGAAAATGTCTGGAAGAACTATTGGTCGATGAAACATTCATGAAAGGACCTCTCCCGCATTTACTAAAACGAAAGTTCATGGACATTTGCATTCTTCCCACCCTCACCGGCCTCACCTACGGAGCGCAAACATGGTCTCTTACAAAGCATCAAAAGTCCGCACTTGGAGTCTGCCAACGGACTATGGAACGAAGTATACTAGGTGTCAAAGTCATAGATTTCATTAAGAACTCTATACTTCATTCCAAAATACAAATAGCGGACGCTGGCCGCACAGATGCTGGACTAAAGTGGAACTGGGCTGGCCATATCCGTCGCATGTCGGAGCAGCAATATGCAAAAGCCACCACTCAGTGGATCCCCAATGGCAGGAAACGACAGCGTGGCGGGCCCAGAAAGAGATGGCTGGATGAGCTGGACTCCTTTTTAAAGGATTGGCCCACAATCGCAGTAGACCGGAAAAAGTGGAAAGAGGGAATAGGCCTTTGCCCTGCATTCGGACAACACAGGCTTATAATAAATAATAATACATACATACTATCCTAAAAACATCCTAAAAAATCAGCCCAGTGTAATTTTTGGCGCCCTAATGCGATTTTTGTGTCATGAACTCATGACTGGCCTATACAGTATAGTTATAATAAAAAAAAATGATTTTTATATTAAAAAAACGGCATTTTATTGTTTTGTTTGTTTCATATTTTATTGTTTTAAACTAATTAGATTCACTAAAAAATAATAAAAAAACAATGTAGAAAAAAAGTAGTCTAATACCGGGATCCCGGGATCCCGGTATTGTAAATTTTCAATCCGGTATTAATACCGGTATTGAAAAAATCCGGTATTTGAAACCCCTAGCGCCGACAGCCGCCATTTTGATAGCAACAAAAACAGTGCTCTTCCAGCCGTTCTATGTGAATGTGACTGAAACGGCTGTCGGCTCCGGCCAGTTTCAAGCGAACTCGCGCCGGTCTGTGTGAAAAGAAGAGCGCCGGCCGATGCTCTCCGAGGCATTCTGTGTGAACGGACCCTTAGGCGCGGCGCCCACTATCGGTGGACATCGGTGCGGCTCGGTACAGCTCGGGCGCCTTACGGCGGCTTCGGGCGCCTGAGAGCTGCTTCGGGCGGCTTCCGAGCTGCCTCGGCAGTCGTAAGCATACCTAAGGATGCCGAGGCTGTCTTCGGGTAGCTCGGGTGGCATTTTGGTGGCAGACACTTCGCAGAACAGTCATGACGTTCACCGCGCGCGCCTCCATTAGCTTGGCAACACCCAGAGGAAAATAAAAGGCAACAACCTCATTAATTAAACGTATAGGTTCGTTTATAAAACGAACCTATACGTTTTAAGTTATAGAATTCACCGAAAGTACATCTTTGCTTCCAAAGCATAAGCTTTTTTAAAAAAAGAAGATTTTGGGTGAATAATCACCCAAAATCTTCTTTTTTGCCTTAACGCTCCAAGTTTCTCTTCTTCAGCAAGATGAACAATGAGAACTAAGTCCAAATCTACCATTATAAATACACACGCATAACTGTTTTCCCATGACTGATAGCGTTATGACTGCTCTGCGACGTGTCTGCCACCCGAACTATTCTTAGTTTTGCCGAAGCTACCCGAAACCAGCCTCGGCGTCCTTAGGTATGCTTACGACTGCCGAGGCAGCTCTCAGGCGCCCGAAGACGCCCGAAGCAGCCCTCAGAGCTGGTTCACATTAGGTCGGACCGACAGTTTCACCGGCCCGACAAACGTGTCGGATCCACATTGGCGTATGTATGTCAATAGCGCCGTTCACATTAGGGCGACCCGACCAAACTGTCGGAGCCGACACTTTTGCCGTACGACCAACCACGATTTCTGTCGGATCGGACATAATATTGGCGTACTAGCAAGTATGGCGCCGTTCACATTTGTCGGCGCGAAGCGGCGGCGACACCCGCCTGCCAGACTCCCACCCGCCCTTACCCCGCTCTCGGCACTCGCGCAAGCAGTTTCGTCGACAAATATTTCCTTTTTCTTTTTTTCTGTCTTTTATTTAAATACCACATTGCAATGAAAACGTCGTCGTCCATCCTATACGAAAGCCAACTCACAACTGTTTTGTGACGACCCAGGCCGGGCAGTAAAACGACCGTACCGACAGTTATATTCACATTAGGTCGGGTCGGCGGCGTCTAGTGTGAACAGCAACACCCGGCAGTCGGTGAACGGCAAACTGTCGGTCCGACCTAATGTGAACCAGCTCTCAGGCGCCCGAAGCCGCCGTAAGGCGCCCTAGCTGTTCCGAGCCGCACCGATGCCCACCGATAATGGGCGCCGTGACTTACAGTTACAGTCCGATGGGACGGCAAACTGACACGATCGGGAAGAGCTCCGGACCAACGGCTTTACGTGCTTTCCGGGCCACGAAGCATGGCGACGACGGGGGTTTATTTTGTATTGTGTTGTCAACAAACGTATCTAAATAAGACTTACTAAAGAGTTGAAGCAGCGTTCGACTGGCCATTTCATTGAAACCATTTTTATTACAAAATTGCAAATCTGTTAACTTCAATATTATGTTACAATCGTAAAAATCGTCGTTAAAACTGTTTCCATTTTTCAGGGTTTTTTTATGAGTTGTGTTGGAGATTTTTTTTTTTATATTAAATATTTAGCGCAGTTTAGAGAGCAGGGGTGGACTGGTCGCACGTGATTTATGATTAGTTTGTGAGTTCGAACCTAGACAGGCACTTTAATTTTTGTAAATTTTTTCAAAACCACTGCTCTCAAAACGGTGAAGGAAAACATCTTGAGGAATCCGGCATGTCCTAGACTAAAAACATCAGAGACATGTGACATCCACCAACCCGCACTGGGCCCATGTGGTGGAAAGAAAATTTAAAACTCATATTTAAAGTACACTTTGTAAACAAGGATATAACAAATTAGAGGATTATAATTAGGCATCTTAATACATACATACCTACAAATAAATAAAATTGGAATGTCTGCTTGTAATATTAAAATAACCGCTTTTTACTAAATGCATAATGGATGTACTTATACACGGTACATATACCAAAATATTTTTTTTTTAATTTTGTCCTGTCTGTCTGTTTGTCCCGGCTAATCTCTGAAACGGCTGGACCGATTTTGACGGGACTAAATATAGCTGATGTAATAAGGAGTAAATTAGGCTAATAATATAAAAAAAAAAATGGGTCTCACGAAAAAAAATCCACGCGGTCGAAGTCGCGGGTAACAGCTAGTCCAAGATAAGAATGCTTGGAAACATGCTGGTCCTGCTCCATGCTATCGAATGCAAAAATAATTTTACAACTGATACTGACAGGTAGGTCCAAAGATTGACAGCTGAAGAGTTTGTTTGTTTGTTTGAAAGCACTAATCCCAGGAACTACTAGTTCGAATTGAAATATTCTTTTTGTGTTGGATAGTCCATTTATAGAGGAAGGCTATAGGCTATATAACATAACTTACATTTTTCTTTGATGCTCCGCTCCTATTGCCTAATAGGAGCGGAGCATCAATGAAAAATGTTGCAAAAACGGGAAAAATGATTCAATTATTCCTTTTGAGAGCTTCCGTTGCGTGCGCGTAAACGATTAAAGTTACGCAAAATTCATGTATGACGGAATTGTTCCCCTTTAAAAGTTAAAAAAAAGTCTACGTCAGCATATGGCTATCTTTAAAGGTTTACTAACTTAAAATTTAGTCCTGTTTAAAATGAACCCAAACACGACTACGGTGCTGTAATTTCAAGGTTTGTACTTTTTCTGATGCTCCTGGCTTCAGCATCAGGTCTCTATGTACTTCGGTGTTCCTCATTAACAGTACGTTTATCCACACATTGAGCCCTTTTCAATGAGCCTAAACACGATATATCTGCTGTTAGTTGTCGAGGAGTTAGGTACTCTGCAGACTAACCTGACTGCAGCATCAGGTCATGACTTGATGATCATGAGACCAAATGTGGCAAATGCCCTATCAAACATCAAAACAATTTACTAAAACAGTCCTTGCCTGTTCGAGTAACTTCTTACTGTTAAGGAGTTGTACCTTCCATCATCAGCCCAGCTACCTGAGATGGTGACAACCATACGCAAATACACAAGATACTTCATAAAATATGCGAAAAACAATAAGTGAGCCTATAAAATTTGAGGGTTGCCCTCGATTTCTCTAAGATCCCATCATCAGATCCTAACTTGGTGACAGTGGGACCACCTCAGAACTATCTACTTTCGAACAAAAAAAGAATTTTGAAAATCCGTCAACAATTGGCGGAGTATTCGATGAACAAACATACAAAAAAAACATACAAACAGCCTGTGCAAACAGCCGAACATAGTACCTCCTCCTTTTTGTGAAGTCGGTAATAACTCGGTATGCCTCGCCGATGAAAATTTAAAAAAATATTATGGTACGGAACCCTCGGTGCTCGAGTCCGACTCGCTCTTGACCGGTTTTTTTTCTGTTTAGATAATTATTCTTGGCGATGGCTAGGTCTCACTAACTTCTACCCACGGCTTCGTCCGCGATATTTTTTTTTGTTCCCCCGGCCCCTTTCTGACTTTCTTTCTGACTTTTTGTTTTGCTTGGCTCCTTAGGGTCATAGCGTGAAGTTACATAGCCTAAAAGCCTTCCTAAAGAATCGGGCTATCAAATGCAAAAATATTTTTTCAAATCTGACTTGTAGTTCTAAGGACTACCCAGGTAGCTACATACAAACAAACAAACAGATTTTACCTCTTCTTTATAATATTTCCCCCTTACTATAACGTATTAAGTATATCAGATGAATACTTTAGTTACACACCCATTTCTCTCTTTCAGTCGTCAAAAATTTGACTTTCAAAAGAAGAAGACAAAGCGTTGTTAGTAAGGGGGTTACTGTATAGATATACTTACAAAAACATATTTAGTCAGAATTCCCCGTATCAATATTATAATCATTGTTTATAGGAACACGTTTACACGCGAAACAGTAGGTACCTCTATGACGTCATCAGTACTTAATACGCCATAGACAATTAGCTCGACAACTGAATAACTCTATGGCCGGGGAAGTAAACGGAAAGTAGTGTTGCGATACATAGGATTAGTGTCCAAAATATATCGATATTATTTTCTAAAGCAATGTGATACTTTATTTCGTTTTTCTCGTGATAGAAAAATCAGATGACGTTACGTGATATAAAACTTCACACCAAATCCGAGGTGATATCCTAATACATAGAAAATAAATGTCTTACTGGCCGTAACTGTAATTCAATGCAGTGTATGCTCTTTTTTTGTGTCAAGCGGTGCGCATGTACACCATGAGTGTGTCAACTAAATTACAACATAACCAATAAAAAGCCGCAAAACTGAAAATTTGTTAAAAGTAATGATTAATGAACAAACCTTTGCCTAGCAGTCGGACAAGAAAATCCAGTCAAAAATAGTGGTAACGTTTATATTTTTTTATTTATGTACAGACGCCAGCACATCTACTTACCAAGTTTCAACAGTATAGTTCTTATAGTTTCGGAAAAAAGCGGCTGTGACATACGGACGGACAGACAGACAGACATGACGAATCCATATGGGTTCCGTTTTTTGCCATCTGGCTACGGAACCCTAAAAATCAGTTTAAAAAAATCCTTTTCACTCTTTCAAAATCTCACAAGTAACAATTCCTCCGAATCTTGAACAACGTTTTACGTTTCGATTCTCTAGTCAGTCGATATAATTTACCTTTGTTATGTCACTTCACTATTTTTATCTGTCAAGTGTCATGTTGATAACTTACTCGAGTTAGTCCATTGTTAAAAAAGTTAAAAACTGTGGAGTTCTTAATTCGGTCAGTAGGGGTGGAGTTTTCAATTGCAGACATTGCAGTGCAGTAGTGTATCGGTATATATCGAACAAGTGAACTAGTCGTGGTAAGTTTGTGGCTTATTTATTATGTACCTACCTAAGAAGATAAAATTAGGAACCACTGTACTTTAACTCCCGCCGCTTTTTTATAGTAGGTAAGTCATTGTAGTAAGTACGACCTTTTTTTTTTACTAGAATATACCCTTTTTGGTGTTTTGAAAACCAAAATGTGCGCAAAACTATAGGGGCCGAGAAAAAATTGCCAATTTTTAAAATAAAAACTGGGTGGTTTAAAAAAAAATAACCACCTAACCTGTCCAAGTCGAGGTGCCCCAAGTCCCGAGCTCGCTTCGCTCGCTCTTGCATCCTAAGTTCTCCAAGTAACATTGCCGTTTTACAAGCCGAGATGCACGACTTATAATGCGAATTATGAGAGTGCATTAAGATCGAAATTTTTTTTTGCCGCCTTTCTGCAACTGTTTCTATTGTTATACTCCAGCTGTGCCCCACGGTTTCATCCGCGCGGCATGGTACAGAGGCCAGGCCAGCACATCAAGCTACCCCAATCTGCCAAATTTCTTTGATAGATTTTCAACTTTACCACAAAGGAATAAGGTTCATATTCAATTGGGAAAATTTGACAGATTGGGGTAGCTTGATGTGCTGGCCTCTGTACCTCGCAGAGCTAGGTACCGGCGCGCCGGCCAGCGCCCTCCCTCCTCACGACCGGGCGCCTTGCGGAGTTATTTTAAAACTACGATATCTCCTAAGATATTAAAATCAAATGATGTCAAGGGCAATTTAGTTCAAAATTAAATACTTGTGATCATTGACTTATATATTACGTTTATTTCGATAAGGATCTAATATATAAAAGGAGATACTGGTGCCGATTCTCTTGTACACCGAACTAAACTATCACTAAAATTCCTTACTTTTTGCTATGAGAATCTTACAGCTATTCTGCATTAAAAATTCTCTAAAAAAAATTATTTTGACACAACTAAAATCGAATTTGACAATCGCGACTTGTTTGTAGGTACTTATAGAAATCTTATTCCTTGAGTTTATAAACTTGAAACTTGGCACGAATACTTATCTAAGTAAATTATGAAATTTGGCATTTTTTGCTTTTATAAACTACCCCCTAAAGGGGGATATGGGGGGTGTCAAAATTTGTGTGGAAGAATTTTAACGCGCGGTCCGATTAACTCAAAACTCAGTATTTATACTTAAGACCAAAAATAAAGATTAACGTGTATCAGGGTTTTTCGAAAATCTACCCCTAACGGGGTGAAAAGGGTTAGTTAATTATACAGGGGAGGATTTTACTGCGTGGCTTGATTAATTCGAAAATTGGGTATAAGTATAGGTACCTAAATAATCTTTGAGCCAAGTAATGAACAAACAATTTTTCTAAATTCCACCGCTGTGGGGGTGAAAAGCGGGAACACAGTTTATTTGAAAAATCTGATTCCTTTGATTTGATCTAGAAACATAAAATTGGCCCCAATACTTATTTATCTAAATAAATGATAAAGATCATAAACATTAGAGGAAAGTAAAGTTGCCACGAAAGATGAGTTTTGACTCCCCCTCCCGCGCTCTTTCCGCCGCCCCTATGACGTCCGGTCCCGTCCCGCGCTCAGACCTCATACAAGTGCTATTGTTTATAAAAAGATCTTCGCAAGTAATGCATTATTTTAGAACAAATTTGATTACCATAAAAAGGTTTTAGTGAGTCAACCTTAAAAGATGCTGTAGCGGACGTTCTTTAGAACTTTTAAAGGGGAACAATTGCGTCATACATATGATTTTTGCGTAACATTAACCGTTTACGCAGCGAACGCAACGGAAGCTCTCGTACGCGAAGGAATAATATTCCCGTCTTTGCAACATTTTTCATTGATGCTCCGCTCCTATTGGTCATAGCATGATGTTATATAACATATAGCCTTTCTCGATAAATGGACTATCCAACACAAAAATAATTTTTCAATTCGAATAAGTAGTTCCTGAGATTAGCGCGTTCAACCAAACAAACTCTTCAACTAATAATATTGCTATAGATTGTACGTATAGATAATTATTTTAATGGAGTTTAATTCTGTACTTTTTAAAGAATTGTTTAATGCAGTAGAAACGAAAAAAAACATCAAAATATTTCTAAAAAAAATCCCGTCAATCAAGTGTGAAACATTTTTTTTTTTGTTAATAGATTCATTTCACCCATAGGAGGAACCCTATTGAAAATGGCTCTTTTATTCAAAGAAGTTTAATTATAATTAATAAAAAAGTAACTAATATAATATCTATGGTTTTTTATACGTTCAAATGAGCATTATGAGTCTTGCACTTTTGGATTTGAATGAATCGTGAATTACGATAAGTGCTAACAATTTAACAAATTAATAATGACAAGTGACAACATTTGTTAAGTTTCTTTACCCATGGTGTTTTATTAGTACAAAACAACTTTATTTATTTTTAGTTTAATTATTTATAATCTATTAAAGTGAAAAACTTACAATATTTATACTAAAAACCATTAAGATTTGCTGTCACTTTGTTTGATCCTAGGAGTGAAATACGTACGTGCACACAGCTCCATTATAAGTTGGTTTTTGACATTCCAAAAAAAAAAAAAAGATTGCAGATATACATTTATAAGTGTTTACATAATTTAAAAGCTAACAATAACATGTACAAGTATATAAAAAAAAGGGGAAATAATCAAAGGGCATAAAAAAATTCGTCCGCATCGCTGTCGACAGGAAACGTGCCCAAAAGGCTGTACATAGCATTGCCATTGTCACGTATGACAATGCTGATTCTTTGGCCAAAAAATAGGCCAGGTGGCCTACCATGATCTAATTAACACGTTCGAGGACGCTACCACTTGAGACTGTGTACCAAAATGACACAGTAAATGTCCATACAAATTATACGACGTATGAGTACGTAGCCTCCCATGAAAATATATTGTTTTAAAGACATCATGACACAACCGTTTTATCACGTTATCGTATAAATACGTTATGTCATTAAAAGTAAGTTAACTAGACGTGAACGGGATTAATTCATAGTAAAATAGTATACTGTCTGGCTAAGGAATAATACATAAATCAAATAAACTAAATACTTACGATGTTTTGTCGCGGCAAATATTACGATACGCCACGAAATGTTTAGCGAACGCGAGCGCACCCCGCAGTGACGCAGCCGCATTGAATGTAGGAGCGCGGTAGGCGCGCGCGACGTATTTACACGTTGTGCGTGTGGGAGTACCGTTCCCGCCCACTGTCAACGGCACTTATTTGAAATAGTTTAAAACTTACTCTACGTGACAGTAAAGCTTCGGGTATTTTAAATGTTGTGACACAAGATACATTCAATAGGATTTTAACTTGAACGTTCATCGGAAATGTACGTTCTGTCGTAAAGTAAAAAAAATATTTGGACGTCATTGTACGTTGTGCCATATCAAAATTTCGAACGATGACGTATAATCTCGTTCTGTCCTCGAACGTGTTAAAAACGATTCAAAAACAAGGCATTTCAGTTTAGGTTCCTAAACTGCATCGCTTGAGCTGCTCTATGGACGTCATGGTACAAAACAAGTATGAATGAAACCAAAACTTGCGACTCAGTTTGGGACAAGCGCTGTCAGCAGATGGCACGGCCTAAACTGAATCGTTAAACTGACGTCATGGTACGAATTAGAAGAACAGTTCAGTTTGTGTACGTTACCCTAGCAGGAAAGTAGCTCCTAGAGTGATATGAGTGGAACGTATAATTAGTGCGTAATCTGCTGTAAATGTGCGCCAAATAAAAAATTTGTGCGCTTTGTCGTTTTGGAAAAAAACGGAAAAAACGATTCCTGCTAGGGTAACGTTTTTCCAGCAGGAAAATTCTAAACGAATGATCGGAGAGAGAAATATTGTGCATGGGCAGAGAGCTTATATTTGTGCAAAAATGTGCGCTGAAAATATAATTTGTGCGTCTTCAGGTTTTCGAGATATTGAGTTTCCTGCTGGAGTGACGTTTTGCAGAATCGTGTATCTCTAAAACTATTGTATGTGCGCCTGTAGAATAAACATACACGAGTAGCCCTTAATTTGTGCGTATTTGTGACAGAATTAGATTCAAGAAAATATTTATAATTTTCAAGTAATCTCGCTTTTTTGAAAACGCGAAAACATGTCACAGCGCCTAAACGAGAAAACGTATAAGATCGCTGAAAACTGTGTTCGGTCCTTCTTGATGCTAATAATAACCATAACAAGTTTCAAAAGTGTATGTGCATGCTTTATTGAATAATATTGCCTAAAGTCAAAACGACGGGGTCGTAACTTTGACGGCAAAATACAAGAAATCGGCTCAACCCAAGATGTGTAGTTTAAACCAAAAATTAGTGCGTCTAGTCAAGAATATATAGTTAAAATATTCAGCTTGGAATGTTTCGCATTCAGTAGATATAAGCAAAAAACATAACATGTAAACAACGGCTGGTTATCCGACCAAATTCGAATGACCACAAAAAAGCGACGGATTCATACATATCGATGGTCTTCTTTATTGGTCGTATTAAACCTAAGCTGTTGTCCGTACAGTTGCGTTCAAACATTTGTTTGCAATTATATGACCTAGTTTTGAGGGAGATTCAGCTTTGCAGATTTCGGCGAGTCACGTGTCGATCGTATAGCATATTTACTTTACTAGTAATATAATATTATTAAGTTTAAAAAGCAAGAAATAAAAGTTAATTTAAAAAAACCCCGACTCAAACAAAAACCTCTAAAAACTAAAAAATAATATATTATTGGCCCTTTAAGTTTAATATAAGTTGCAGGAAATATTTTGATCCAAGCGTCCTCACGTCGGGGTCACGGGGGGGTTTAAACCCAGCAATAATGAATGCATGCTATTGTAGAAAACATAGCTGCTGTTAACTTCCAATTTTCATTAGCCGTCCCCCGACGTGAGGAAGCTTGGATCAAAATATTTCCTGCAACTTATATTAAACTTAAAGGGCCAATATATATTATTTTTTAATGTTAGATTTGAGCTGACGCTCCATCACAATAATATGTTATCTGCTGTATGTATTTTAATGAAAGCTGGAATGAAGAAGATAGCTTATTCCTTGGAATAGCACATAGGCTACTTTTTATAATGTACTTACTTAATCATGTGCGGAGAGGAGAGGGGTCCGTGGCTAAATAATAACAGCCGCACAGGTCGATCGATCAGGTTAAGGGACGCTTGCCGCGGTTGGTCTGTGGATGGGTGACCATCTTTACATACTGAGACCCCTCCGTGCCTCGGAAAGCACGTTAAGCCGTTGGTCCCGGCTGTCATTCGTGGATCTTTGACAGTAGTTACGAGTAGTCAGAGGCCCGAAAGTCTGACAACCAGTCTTACCAAGGGGTATCGTATTACCCAGTAATTGGGTTGTGGAGGTCAGATAGGCAGTCGCTCCATGTAAAATACTGGTATTCGGCTGCATCTGGTTAGACTGGAAGCCGACCCCAACATAGTTGGGAAAAGGCTAGGCAGATGATGACTGAATCATGTGCAAAGTCACGCAAGCTAGTAGAATATAATCTAATAACAAGTTTATTTTTTTACTTCTTTTCTACTTCAGTGTACTCGGGCACAACACGTGTCAACCGGTTCGTGAGTAAAGTTAAGGATGTCATCGATATGTATGAATCCGTCGCTTTTTTGTGGTCATTCGAATTTGGTCGGATAACCAGCCGTTGTTTACATGTTATGTTTTTTGCTTATATCTACTGAATGCGAAACATTCCAAGCTGAACATTTTAACTATATATTCTTGACTAGACGCACTAATTTTTGGTTTAAACTACACATCTTGGGTTGAGCCGATTTCTTGTATTTTGCCGTCAAAGTTACGACCCCGTCGTTTTGACTTTAGGCAATATTAATTCAATAAAGCAAGCACGTACACTTTTGAAACTTGTTATGGTTATTATTAGCATCAAGAAGAACCGAACACAGTTTTCAGCGATCTTATACGTTTTCTCGTTTAGGCGCTGTGACATGTTTTCGCGTTTTCAAAAAAGCGCGATTACTTGAAAATTATAAATATTTTCTTGAATCTAATTCTGTCACAAATACGCACAAATTAAGGGCTACTCGTGTATGTTTATTCTACAGGCGCACATACAATAGTTTTAGAGATACACGATTCTGCAAAACGTCACTCCAGCAGGAAACTCAATATCTCGAAAACCTGAAGACGCACAAATTATATTTTCAGCGCACATTTTTGCACAAATATAAGCTCTCTGCCCATGCACAATATTTCTCTCTCCGATCATTCGTTTAGAATTTTCCTGCTGGAAAAACGTTACCCTAGCAGGAATCGTTTTTTCCGTTTTTTTCCAAAACGACAAAGCGCACAAATTTTTTATTTGGCGCACATTTACAGCAGATTACGCACTAATTATACGTTCCACTCATATCACTCTAGGAGCTACTTTCCTGCTAGGGTAACGTACACGTTCAGTTTAGGTCCTAAAATGGATCGCGTTAAGAGCTTGTAGTAGGCCTCCAGGCCTCTGGTCACTTGAAGAGTCGCACATTTTTAACCGACTTCAAAAAAGGAGGTTCTGTATTCGACCCGTATGTATGTATGTATGTATGTTTGTTAGTCCGCGATTTCCTCAAAAACTAATGAACCGATTTTGATAATTCTTTCACTAATGTGATCTACATACTTTCAGGAAGGTTTTAGTATATAATACATTATATAATTATTCTTATGTACGATGTTATATGCATAAATGTACTGCATCTCCGGCATTTCTATGCGAATTTTGATGATTCTTCTAGTCGGTGTCTTCAATTCCTCAATGCACTAGTGTTATTTGAATTTTTGTGGAGTAGGTACAACTAAAAAGTGAAAAATAAAAACTTTTTTACAAAAAAAACAACCGACCTCAAAAAAAACTAAAAAGTGATAAATAACTTTAATTTCGGAAGTCGGTGTCAAAAAACGAAAATGCGGAACCAACGACACCGACTTCCGAAATTAAAGTTATTTATCACTTTTTAGTTTTTTTTGAGGTCGGTTGTTTTTTTTGTAAAAATGTTTTATTATAATGAATTAATTCATGTAGGTATTGTTTTAGTGAATAAATAATTTTAAGTTAGTACCTATTTGTTTTAAAGTCTGTTTTGTTTTTTGTTTCAATAAAACGTTAATACTTTTATTATTGCGTATAACGACAATCAATAATAGGGTTTACATTTACGAAGAGTTATTCAACGTCTAAATAGACCGGAGGCCGCTTTTTTTGCTAATATTTTTTAATTTTTCAGATAAAAATGGCCAGCGTTAACATTGGAGGTTCCCAGTCATACACAATATGTTTAGATAGCGTAGACTTGACGTACCTCAGTAAGTATGTCCGCTCCCCACTCGCAGAGAAGAGACCGCTGTGGACGAGGAAGTGCCTGGACGGGGAGTCGGAGTACTGTCACGTTCAAATAGTCGCTCAAGACGATAACGAAGATTGCTATTCTGGTAAGTTGTCAAAAATCATCATCATTTCAGCCGGAAGAACGTCCACTGTTAAACATATTAGGCCTCCCCCCAAGCACCGCTAGATTAATGAGAAAAGTGAGAGTGATGGCTGGTACCTAGGGCCTAACGAATTACACACATCAAAAGTGTCTAGGGATCAACATATATTTTTGCAATAACTTTTCTCCTGATTGATATTAATTAAAATTTTCTTTAAGGATTCATCAAATAAAGTGTTTTCGTTTGTCACAGTAACGATAAACCAAGTCACCTTTGCATTAATAAAGAAATTTGCCATTTTCCTAATAAAGGGATTTTTGACATTTGAACCACTAACACAAAAGTTCGAAAAAAAGACTGAAATAACAGTTTTCTTTAAAATTTTATTGGGTAACTTAAACAATTAATAATCCGTGTTTCTACCGCGAACACTAACAACACAAGAACATCGGTTTGGCATACTCAAAATGAGTTCATCCAAATCACGCTGTGGAATGGCAGCCCATGTTCGTTGCAACAACAAAAAAAGGTCTTCTTGCGACTGGATACCTACCCTCCATATTCGGCAGAGCTCTTCTCTGTAGCATATCCCATGCATGCTCAATCGGGTTCAAGTCTGGCGACTGAGCAGGCCAGGGCAGGACATTGATGTTAGCTGCGGCGAGAGTCTGTCTTACAACTCTTGCGGTGTGCGGTCGTGCATTATCATGCATTAACTGAAATAAGGGACCGATTTGCACTTGTAGAGGAACGATGACGTCTGATACAATCGTCTCAGCATAAATTTGAGCGTTGAGGTTGCCTCTGATCCAAATCAACTCAGTTCTTCCGCCGATCCAAATACCCGCCCATACCATGATGGTTCCACCACTATAAGGATGGACTTCCTGGCAGGATTTTAATCGCTGTTGGCGTCCAGGGGTTCTCCAGTGTCGTATACGTCTTGTATCCGGTCTCATACCAAAACGAGACTCATCAGAAAAGCACACGAAACGCCACTGTTCTTCTGCCCAATTTCTGTGTTCAAGAGCC
Organism: Hydraecia micacea; assembly: GCA_914767645.1. Lineage (NCBI taxonomy): Eukaryota > Metazoa > Arthropoda > Insecta > Lepidoptera > Noctuidae > Hydraecia > Hydraecia micacea. The sequence goes on from OU611805.1 coordinate 6,015,723, forward strand.
CATTGATATCGAATCCTACGATTGTGCATTGCTATAGGTGGTACCCGTAGCGGTCTTCGGGAATGAAGGTTCACTTCATGCAAGCGGTTTCTGACTGTTTGGTCGCTAATTAAGTTTCCTGAAGAGTGATGAAGCCTCACGGCTAACATCATGGCGGTTATTGTTGGAGCTCTTCGAGTTAAGATTTGAATGTATCGGTCTTGTCTCCGTGTGGTGCAGCGATACCGTCCTCCATGGCGCTCAGCCACGGTACCAGTGCTTCGGTAACGTGTCCAAAGTCGACTGATAACACTCTGACTTGTGTTCAGAGCTAAAGCCACAGTACGTTGCCGGGAACCAGCTTCTATCATTCCCACGGCTCTGAGCATTTCTTCCCTGCTTAAATGACGTCGCCGCTCCATAATAACGTTGGTTTTAATCAGTAGTAGGGAAACAGTAGCACTAATAATGTCTTCAATGCGTTGTATGTTTTTATAGGGAAAATATTGACAGCTGATTTTCATCTTTTACTCGAATTTGATTCACAGTTCCTGATTCAAATTATGAAATGCACCAAAAAGGATCCATATAAATTTATAAAATCATAAATTTATTACAAAGCCACATCTCAATCTCAAGAAATTCGCATAAAAATGCTTGATCCCTAGACACTTTTGATGTGTGTATTTAGCTTTTAATACATTATTTACTACATTATCATTACCTTTATTTTTTCAATAAAACCGTTTAAAAAAAATATAAATAAGCCAAAGTATTTGGACGGGTTAGGGGGCAACTCGACTAGTATCATTATCCAGGGAGAAAACAGAGGAATACGTTAATATGGAATGAACGCCAACGACCACGAATACCTAACTAGCTTCATTGTGGTAAAAATACGTACAGCTTCGCAGATTTCTGCGACTCACATGTCGATCGTATAGCATGTTTACTAGTAATATAATATTATAAAGTTTAAAAAGCAAGAAATAAAAGTTAAATTAAAATTTAAAAAAAACCCCGACTCAAACAAAAACCTCTAAAAACTAAAAAAAAAATATATATTGGCCCTTTAAGTTTAATATAAGTTGCAGGAAATATTTTGATCCAAGCGTCCTCACGTCGGAAGTTAACAGCAGCTATGTTTTCTACAATAGCATGCATTCATTATTGCTGGGTTTAAGCCTCATCTGTTTGGCGTTTTCATTAGCCGTCCCCCGACGTGAGGACGCTTGGATCAAAATATTTCCTGCAACTTATATTACATTACATAAAAAAAACAACCGACTTAAAAAAACTACAAAGTGATAAATAACTTTAATTTCGGAAGTCGGTGTCAAAGAACGAAAATGCGGAACCAACTACACCGACTATCACTTTGTAGTTTTTTTTGAAGTCGGTTGTTTTTTTTTGTAAAAAAGTTTTTATTTGTTTACGATAATAATTTGCTTGTTTGGCGCCGACTCAAAATTACTTAGGTATACTTACATTAGTTTAAGAACTTTTTATTAAGATTAAATTAAAAGGTTTATTATTTTTTGCTTTTCAGTTTTTTCGGAGGTTTAATTTTTTTATTAAAAAGTTTTTTACATGATACTAGACCAAAGAGAAAAAACAAGGTTGCCTGGAAGAGATCGCAGAAAGCGATAAGGCCGCCCATTGTATATTTTTAGTTATCGATAATTCTTTTTGTTGTGTATTTTTGTGGTGTAGGTACAATAAAGTATATATAAATAAATAAATAAACATATACCAAAATGTTAAATCTCTATTCCACATACTCAACAAGTTACACGAAATAGAAAAAAACACATTTTTTTCAACATATCCCCTTAAAATACCTTGAACTATGGAAGGCTATATCCTCCTGCCTGGGTAATGATAATATAATAGTCACAGAAAAAAGGACAGGGCAAACTCAATAATGATTATTATTATTCGGTATTTATCTTACGTTATTTTTTTTCCAGAACCTTATGACACATACAAGTGCCATATTTGTAACGTCCGCGTACCTACAATGTGTCATAAAGAGCACAACGAAAGTGAGCAACATGAAACTATCAAAAACATATCCCAGAAATTCCATGAAAGAGTCTCCAAACAAATAAATACGAGTATAACTATCATTAATAACGACGAAGATATCGTCAAGGATGTGTATTTCTGCGTATCCTGCTCTAAGATTATTAGAATAGGAAACAAAAATAGACACGAATCAACAGCCTACCACGTTAAAGCGAAAAAAAAAATTAGTATCATAAGAGAATTTTATAAAATAATCAAAGAAAATGATAGTTGTGATGATGGAAACGATTTTAACGATGAAAAGGATGAGGAAAGTGACGTAGAACCGGATAATTCTAAAGCCAATAATAATTACGATACAACCAATATGAATTTGTGCAACAATTTCGATAGTGACGATAATTCTGTCGACCAATCACCGGCCACAGAAAATCTGACGATGATACCGAGACTTAGTAACACTGAAAACGACATTCAACTAACAAGTTATGAGAAAACAGAAAATTTCGAAGAATATTTGAAAGAAATTACCAAGAAATACAATTTGAAAGTTAATTTGCCTGTGATTAATGGAGAATATATTTCGATTGTGGCTCCGAATTGGGATACAGTGAAGGTTTCTCGGAAGCACTTCCATAGTTACCGGCAGTTAAAGAACAATATGTATTGTCAACTGTGTAAGATGTGGATATCTCTGGATACCAGGCCACACGATGTCACGGAAACCCACGTGAGGAATATCTTGAAGCCGATCAACGAGAAGTTCGCTAGGACGGTAAGAATGACATGTGTTTAAACACCTATACAGTGTGGCAGCCCGCGTGGTAATTGCGTAACACACTAACAGTAGGAATGGCTTTCATTTTGACAGTTCAACAACATTCATTGCGTTATTTACGTTGTTGAGCAGACTATTTTTGGAACATACTGCGCAGTACCTGGCCCCCTCACCCCCGCTGACACGTGAATTTGTTACTGTGCAGCGACTCACCACATGCATTATTTCAGATTGATACCGTTTCAAGTCATTGTGTGCCGTGCAATGAAGTAGTCTTGACGAACTCCAACCACCAAACACTGAATGACGTTCATAAAAAGATTATCAAAGACACATACGCACCCAAAACAAGTAAAACTTTCTGCGAAGATTGTAATATGTACATCGACACCCCCAACTATACCGTCCACATTAGTTCAAAGAAGCATCTCAGCGCACTTATGAAACAAAACTCCGTACAGAAAACGGACAAAGACAATATATTAATATGTAAAATTTGTAATATGACGCTGCTTCAATACAATTTAAATAGTCACGTCAGTTCTAAGACGCATATAGCGAAAAAAACTAATGGTGCTACTGAAATAAACAACAAAACTAATGATTTTACTGAGATTTATAACAAAAATAATGATGCAACTTCAACTAATAACAAAAGTAATGTTTCTCCTGCAGTAGGCGTTAAAATTAATGCAACTGGATACTGTGAGGTTTGTAAAGTGAAGGTACCTACCGGTGGAATGAAAATCCATGTCGATGGAAAGTCACACAAGCAAGTTATCAGTCAATTGTGTTCAGAAAATAAAACTGACACTAAACTTAATGAAAACAAAGCACAAAGTGGCGCGAAACCCGGTAGCGTCGCTCAGAATGGTAGTTCTGTGAATACTATCACGAAAAATGTTCGTTTTGCTGGCAACAACTCCACGAACAGCGCTGAATATAGTCTTAGTAACGCAACAAATATCTCTGAACACAAAATCGCTGCCTATTATGATTTATTGAAGTATACTGATGCCACCAGAACTAAAGTTCGATGCAAAGTTTGCTTTGAAAATATAGTTTTTATTGAAGAAAATATTATTGAACACATGGAGTCTACAGTCCATGTGATCAATAATATGTTATCAAGTATAGATAGCGACAGTAGTTTATAATCTATCTCGCGAGATTGAAAACTGCCTATAAATTGTGGACTGCACCATACTTACGATACAGCGTATAATGTTCCCACTGCTGGGACACTGGCCTCCTCTCTGTGAGAGGGAGTGGGCCGTATCTACCACGCGGGCCCAGTGCGGGTTGGTAGACGTCACATGTCTTCGAATTTTTGGTTCTAGGACATGCCTGTTTCCTCACGATGTTTTCCTTCACCTTTTTGAGAGCAGTGGTGATTAAATAATTTACACAAAGTAAAGTGCCTGCTGGTTTCGAACCTACGTTCTACAACACTGGGCCACCACTGCTCGTGCTGCTGCAGACATGCATACAATATTATAACGTATTAATTTTCTATACTTAATAATCCATATCAAACCGTCAAATCTTACCGACAGGGTTGACAATATTTCCGATTTTATCACCCGTAAAATTGTGAACCGTCCCTGATGTAACGGTCATGGCGGTAGCCGAATAGGACACAGTAAATAAGCCAGTGCACCTCGACTAAATTGGTTAGATTAGGTTAGAACTATGAGTCTGTGACCAAACCCGCGCGAGCCGAGCGAGCGAAGCGACGACCGGTGGCATGGCAGCGAGCGCTACATTCAAGTTACTTGGCTATTAGTGCAAGGTGCGATCCATCGCATGCAATTTTGATACCAGTCGACAATTTCTCAGTTTGCCATGGACAGATTATAAATGATCAAAAAAGATGCGTTAAATTATAAATGGTTTGTTGCAGTTTACAGTTTTTCGATAGTTTATAATTTCGCGAGATAGATTAGAGTAACGATGTTCATAATAAAAAAATATGTTCAAATTATACGGTGACATAGATATTATTTGACGTAAGTCAAGGTCATAATTTTGTAATTGTAATTTGAAACAACGCTTTTTTTGGTTTGACGATAGGTAGCGCCATTTTTGAGGTATACGCGTGCGTGAAGTGGACGTGAAACAAACCGCCCTTAACATAACACCCTGTACTTATACATTAGGACATTGGAAGTAATTTGTGATTTTTTACTCAGTACAACTAGAATTTAACAGTCTTTTTAATCATTGTTTTCTGTTTTTATAGTTTTAAGGTGTATCTTTTTTGGTGAAACCAATAAACGCATTTTTCTTTCATGGTTCGACCTCGTAAATGTTTTACCTCCCAATCATTGTTTTTTGTGACAGTTTGACAGCTTCAACCCTTGAAATTAGTACCTATAGTTAGCGCCACGAAAGATGAGACTTGACCCCGCCTCCCGCGCTCTTTCCGCCGCCCCTATGACGTCCGGTCCCGACCCGTGCTCAGACCTCACGGCCTGGCCACGACCTTGCCGCTATCAGCGAAAGATTAGCGCGGGGCGGCGAGCGACGAAAAAGAAACCGCGCCGCTTGCCGCTAAGCCAAAAGGCGTGGCCGGGGGTCACACCGCTAAAGAGACCTCTAAAATCGTGTACTGCGCAAGTCAAACCACGTGGTGTGTCAAGTCTCATCTTTCGTGGCACACATTGTAAGTACTACAGGGTCAAATTAAATTAGCCAGCGAAACTCTGCCGACGCGTTAGGTAGATAAAGAATTGAATGTTTTTTTTTTGGGTTCAACGACCTCTGAATGTTTTGCTACTTGAAGTGATCGAGAGTTGAGAAAATCTGTTTTATTTAGTTTTGCCATGTTAAGTTTACACAGTTAAAAGCTGATTTTTAAACTAATATTTCAAGTGACTACACTAGAGAGCGGTCGGTGACCCCAGCGGTTTTTGTTTTATCGTGTTTAAATATCGATTCAATTCGATTCCCATCACCTCAGCGGAGTTTCGCTCGCTAATTTAATTTGACCCTGTATATGCATTATGGTCGAATTTCACTTAGTGACTGACTGACAGCTCATGAAACGCGGTTTAGATGCGCTGATGATGGTGTTCATTTTTATTGGTAAAATTCGCCCTGCGTAAGTACTATTGCGAAGATGGGTGAGACAATTTAGAACCATTTAAGCCATGGTTGTCTTAGACGAAGTTTTACCAATTCTTTTTACCTAATTTTTATATGAGTAATGAGTTAATGACACAGACCTAAAACATGTTTCGCTAGATTGCTAACACATTACTTTAACAAAATAAAATAAAAATGAATTCATTTATCATTCAATTTGGTCATAAATAAGCAGTTTGCTTAAAATTTTGGGAATTTCTGAGAATAAATTGGTAAGACTTCGTCTAAGACAAGCAGGCTAAACTGGTTCTAAATTGTCTGTACTATCTTCGCCTTAAAGATTTTCACCCATCTTCCAAATTTCCAATCATCCTGTATGCTAACCCCCTTACTACTCATAAAATTCATCCGTACCGTACCAGGGCAGAACGATTATTGGTGTGGGCTAGAATTCGTCTGGGTGGTCGAACGAACCTCGTTTTGATACGAGGCAATTTAAATGCGTAACAATAAAATTAAATGATAAATGATTTTATTTCTGTAAAGTAGGTTTGCACAAACACTTTTACACGTCAATCATATTTTTAAAAAAACTTTTTTACAAAAAAAAACAACCGACTTCCAAAAAAAACACTACAAAGTGAAAAATAACTTTAATTTTGGAAGTCGGTGTCGTTGGTTCCACATTTTCGTTTTTTTGACACCGACTTCCGAAATTAAAGTTATTTTTCACTTTGTAGTGTTTTTTTTGGAAGTCGGTTGTTTTTTTTTGTAAAAAAGTTTTTATTTTTCGCTTTTTAGTTGTACCTACCCCATAATACAAATTCATATAACACTAATTGCTATGTGAATATTAGTGACAGGAAGATAAACATCATCAATATAAACTAAGTGGAAAACAAACGTATTGTTGAATCTAATTCCAAAACTACCCAAGCAAAGTTCATAAAATTTATATGGGACCACCTCTGAAGCATACCTTATTCATTAATTAGACTAGATGCTGATAATCCTGGCTGCAGCATCAGGCCAGACTTATGTCAACATTGCATTGAACTTATAATTTAGTCCTGTTTAAAATGAGCCCAAACACGACTACGGTGCTGTAATTTCAAGGTTTGTACTTTTTCTGATGCTCCTGGCTTCAACATCAGGTCTCTCTCGTGTTCCTCATTAACAGTACATTTATCCACACATCGAGCCCTTTTCAATGAGCCTAAACACGACATATCTGCTGTTAGTTGTCGAGGAGTTAGGCACTCTGCAGACTATCCTGATGCAGCATCAGGTCATGACATGATGATCATGAGACCAAATGTGGCAAATGCCCTATCCATACCAAACATCAAAATAATTTACTAAAACGGGACCCTTGCCTGTTCGAGTAACTTCTTACTGTTAAGAAGTTGTACCTTCCATCATCAGCTCAGCTACCTGAGATGGTGACAACCATACGCAAATACACAAGATACTTCATAATATATGCGAAAAACAATAAGCGAGCCTATAAAATTTGAGGGTTGCCCTCGATTTCTCTAAGATCCCATCATCAGATCCCGACTTGTTGACTATGGGACCATTTGGGAAGTATACCCTTTCCAACAAAAAAAGAATTTTTCAAATCGGTTGGCAAGCGACGGAGTTATGCGCAAACAAACCTAAAAAAAAAAAAAAATCTCCTCCTTTTTTAGAAGTCGGTTAAAAACTAGATGAGGTCGGCGTTTCCTATCTGACTACTCTGAGAAGAAAGGCCGAAACCAGCTCAGAGGTCCACAGTCTCTTTTAAAGTCCAGACATAATCTTGGTCAGGTTATATGAAGACCATGTAGATCGATGTCTTTTGTTTTTTTTTTTTTGGATGGGAAATCATCTAATGACTCCTCCCGCTCTGGGTGGAGCGGAAGGGAGTGTCAGACTCTTACTGACTAAAACCCACCCGTGTTCCTTCCTTAGCCCTTTATGTTCCGGGGCAGCGGTAACCCTTTCGGACGATCCCGCTACCCCGGCAGTAGATCGATGTCTGAGATGGTCTTTTGAGGAAAGAACCATACAGATGAGTGACGAGACTGTGTAACCTAAAGTCATCCCTTACTGATAGCAGGATTTGCTCGGGAGAAGAGCGTGAAGACAGAAGAAGAGCTTTTTGCACATCTTTCCAGAGTATGGAGCAATATGCCACAGGTGACAATAGACAACCAACTCAGCATGTCACTCCGATGTTGAGCCTCCGCGAATGCCTTTTGGAGGTCCAACAGACTATTAAAATTTTGCTAGGGAATGTTTTTTTTTATTTAATGTTATCTGGGCGTTAGTTTTTTTTATCTACCAAAAAGTGTTTTTTTTTCGTTTATGGTAGATACCATTTTAGATTTTCAAAATAGATTTTATTTTTTAACTAGCAACCCTTTTGTTTAATTAAAGTATTAAACCATTAAACTTTGACATAAAAAAAATATATATACGCGTCGACTTGAGAATCTCCTCCGTTTTTTCGTCGGTTAAAAATATGTTACATAAAAAGTGTTCAAATTAAAATAATTAATATGAATACCCTTGTTCCCAAGACTTTGTTGAGTAGTGTACATATGGTTTGTGTATGTGTGTATTGATGGTGTATAGTAAATGGTACACACAATGGTGCACATATTTGTTCTGAGATAGAAAGAAGTCGCGCGTCTGAGCGCGAACAACGCTGATTGGTGCGCGTGCATTACGTTGTGGAGATAAGGGTGAATTTGCTATGTTAAGTTTCAGATTAACGCTTCGATGCGCTTCGACTCTGCGCTCGCGCTAGTATGAATTGACCCTAAAGCCATCCAAAGGTTGTCTTTAAAAGATCGCTTTTAGCGATATAAGACCGCCCATTGTGCCACGCCTTTGTAAAATTTCTACATTTACACTCTGCAATATTTGTGGTGTACCTACATAAAGAATATTCTATTCTATTCATGGATAATAATAGGTCTTTACCTATGTAGTTGGAGATTCTATAACCATCATTTTCAGATTTACTTATCTGTGGATTGGCGCGCAATTCGAAATTCAAATAAATTTTATTCGAAAGCCGTGTTCATTTAATTTCAAATTCAGTCATTTGTTTTTAGATAGTTTTTTGTTTTTGTTAAATTGTGGTAGTTTTTGGCGCCATGGATAAACTGAAAATTCGTACAATTTTCGAATATGAGTTCCTACGTGGAAATACCGCTGTGCAAACAACACGAAAAATGAACGGCGTGTACGGGCCTAACACTGCTTGCATAAACACGGTCCATTATTGGTTCCATCGTTTTAAATCTGGAAATTTTGAGTTGAAGTACGAGCCTCGCGGTCGGCCGGTAATCATTGTCGAAAGCGAGGAATTTAAGGGCCTTACTCTCGTTTAGTACCGTAACACGGTCACTTTATGAAGCCTATTTCTCATTAACGGCTTGGTTAGAAGTTCTGAAAAAAATATATGTTTGCTATAGATTCATGTACAACATTTCTGAAACAGGATTTTTTCGTATGGCTAATACTTTTGCCTTAAAAAAATATTTACCAAACCGCTATTTTTGGCTAATATTCAATACTACTTCTAAACGGCTTTGATGTTTGGAAATCTTTTTACACTAAAAAAATTATGGTTAGAGGTACTACATTTATGAAACAGCTTTTGTAAATCAATCAACATTTTCAAAGAAAATGTCCAATTTTGAGATAGAGGTACAGACGTGCTCTGCGCGGGCGCGTTCGGCAGTCGTGCGTTAGCACTGAGACGGGATGGCTGTGTCGCTCGCTGCTCCGCCCCGGCTATCGAACGACTACGCGCGTTTGTTTGTGTTAGTGCAAATATTTACGAACGAATTGTATCAGTGTGCGTTTATAGACTAGCTCGCTGCGGAGGGCCCATTTCTATTGTGCGCGTGGACGCTTTACTTATTAGTGGTGCCATTTCTAAATACTGTTTTTGTTTATATTGTATATTGTGTAAATATATAAGATAATTTGTAAATAAGTAAAAATGCCAAGGCAAAGCAAGTCAAGAAAGACTTCTCACGTATGATTTTAACCAAAAACAAAATTTCCGCAGCAGCTATATTGGATTTACACTTTGACCCCACTATCGACTTTAGCACCATCGAAAACTATGAAAACGACACCCATGAAGAAAAATTCTAATTTTCGCAGCCGCAATCTTGGATTTTCATTTTGACTACCTATTCTTAGGTAGATAGGTAAACAAAAACCAAAAAGTGCACCTTTTTTAAAATCATTGTTGGTTATAAAAATAAAAGTACTTATTATGTAGTTTTCGTTGGCATAAAGAAATAAAGCATATTTCGTTATATTTGCTGAAAGTAATCCTCCCTAGCCGCGCCACATACTTTAAAGATTAATTAATCAAAATGAATAGTTTCTTGAGAGAAAAAAGTATCAACGAAGAGTAGAGAAAAGGTACTATTATATAAATCGATTTATGGATAGTTAATATTAAATATTGCAAAATTGACTTGCTGCAGAGCATACCTTCCAGCCGGACCACACCCTACGACCAATAACTCCTTAACTAAAGGGGTTTATCTATATATATAAAAGGAGAACTGACTGACTGACATATCAACGTACAGCCGAAACTACTGGGGCTAGGAATGTGAAATTTTGCACACGGCTTCCTATTATAATGTAGGGGAGCACTAAGAAGGGGTTTTTGGAAATTTAACCTTTAAGGGGGTGAAAAGGGGGAATTTTGTTTGTATGGAAAATAGTTAGTTAGGATAGGATTTCACGCGGATGAAGTCGCGGGGAAGCAGCTAGTTGGACCATATTTTTCGTATGCAAGGTACTCTTTAGATAGTTTTTTTCGTGATATTGATTTATTAATAGTTCATTATACTCTATTTAATTTGAGGTGGCGCGGCCAGAGAGCATGCCTGGCGGCCGGACTACATAAATTGTGAAATAAAAAGATATCTCTTGAGGTACTAAAAATATATATATACATTCCGATGAAAGTAGACTTTAGGTAGGTATTATTTCGAACTATAGCATCTGAGTACTAAACTGTGGTCCGGCCACAGAGGAACACACCAGCGCCAGTGGTGTGGTGTCGCGAACCGCAGAGTTCACACGTGCAAAAATAAAAACTTTGTTACAAAAAAAAACAACCGACTTTAAAAAAAACTACAAAATGATAAATAACTTTAATTTCGGAAGTCGGTGTCGTTGGTTCCGCATTTTCGTTTTTTGACACCGACTTCCGAAATGAAAGTTATTTATCACTTTGTAGTTTTTTTTGAAGTCGGTTGTCTTTTTTTGTAATAAAAATTTTATTTTTTACTTTTTAGTTGTACCTAAGTACTCCACACTAATTCAAATAACACTAGTGCATTGAGGAATTGAAGACACTGACTAGAAGAATCATAAAAATTTGCATAGAAATGCCGGAGATGCAGTATATTTATGCATATAACATCGTACATAAGAATAAGTACATAATGTATTATATACTAAAACCTTCCTGAAAGTATGTAGATCACATTAGTGAAAGAATTATCAAAATTGGTTCATTAGTTTTTGAGAAAATCGCGGACATAAAAACATATATACATACGGGTCGAATACAGAACCTCCTTTTTTGAAGTAGGTTAAAAATGTCGACTATCGATAGTGTTGTCCGACATTCTGTCTCACACGAAGGTATTGGTGTGACTGAGGCATGGTTCTATGCATTGTGCAGCCGCGGCATGCCACCGCGCTTGGAATAGAAGCAACCGCAGCCGCAGGCAGCCCTGCGGTCAACCGCAGCCGCTAGCCGCAGTGTCGCCTGCGGTTGCAGTCTGCAGCCCATCTCGAACTTGTACCTTGACGTGCTGTTTCCTATTATGCCGCATGCGACGGGAGCCCCACCTCACGCAGCGCTGCTCTAAGGATGATAATAGAAAACTGCACGCCACGCGGGCGCCCGCTCCGTGATCCCGCATGACGACATTTATAATTCATTATACTTGAATTTTTAATTATTATTGGTTTATTGACTTTTCGAAATGTATTTAATGAATTTTATTTTAATTGCAATTGTAATACGTTATTTTTATTAATTTCAACACAATGTATTATATTGTTATGAAATAAATTACTTATGACTTAAATAAATATATTTTCTTCCACATAAATGCTAAAAAATAATGTCCAGAAAAAACTTAAAATATACGTAACATATAAGTAATAATAATAATATAATAATAAAACGTAATAAGTATCTATCTATACAAAATATATCAGCCTTGCATCCGCTATTCCCTTCTGGAATCGTAGGCAAAAATAGCGACCTACGTGCGGCATGTCTGCGTCTCTGCATATTCTTTGATCTTAGTTTTAGTGTAGTGCGCCACCGCGCGCGTTTTACGTATTCGGGAGTAGGGCGTTTGGCTCCGCCCACATGCACAAGGTCAGTGGGCCATCTATACACCTTAAGGTGATAGTGGAAGCGGATCTAACTCAATCTACGGCTGAGCTTGCTGCGGGCCTTGGAGTTAGTGTCAAAACAACATTGAAGCACTTGCGTCAAATCGCAAAGATAAAAAAGCTACATAAGTGGGTGCCACACGAACTAAGCGACCATCAGCGAGACTTACGCGTCGAAGCATGCATAGCACTACTGAATCGGCATTGAAACGAGGGAATTCTTAATCGAAATGGTACCTACGATGAAAAGTGGATCCTGTACAACAACCGTAAGCGTTCGTTTCAGTGGGTGGACCCGGGTACAGCACCTAATCATTGCGCTAAAAAAAAAGATTACTCATAGGAAGGTGATGGTGACTGTCTGGTGGACCAGTGGCGGACTTGTACATCACAGCTTCTTACCGAATGGCACAACAGTGACGGCAGATGTCTATTGCCAAGAATTGCAAACAATGATGGAGAAGCTCGCAATTCAACAACCAAAACTGGTCAATCGCTCTTCCCCATTGCTACTCCACGACAACGCGCGAGCTCACACTTCACGACGGACCATCGCAAAGCTACAAGAGTTACAGCTGGAAGCTTTCCGTCACCCACCGTACTCACCGGACCTTGCCCCAACAGATTTCTACTTTTTTCAAAATTTAGACAATTTTTTAAGTGGGAAAAAATTCAACACCCGAGAAGCAGTACAAAACGCTTTCGCTGACTTCATCGCCTCCCGTCCGGCAGACTTCTACAGTAAAGGGATAAACAAACTGCCATCAAAATGGCAAAATTGTATAGATAATTTGGGCCAGTACTTTGATTAGCTGAAATAAAAAAAATACCAAAATTTTTATATTTTAAAAATTTCATACAAATCTCCAAGTTCATAGGTAAAGACCTAATAATACTAATAATAATCTACATTAAGATTAAGATTAAGATTAACCATTAAGATTTACTAGCGTCCGTAGCCTGGCTGCGTTTCGGTGATCTTTTTGGAGAAACCGAAGATTTTGTCTGTGCAATTATGGACGAAGTTATGATGACGAACAATTACCGGAGATTTATTGTGAAAGACGGCACGGTTGACATCTGTCGGGCATGCCACCGGCCGGGAGAATCAATCGGGCATATTATCTCCGGGTGTTCTCGTCTAGCTAACGGGGAGTACTTGCATAGACACAACCTTGTAGCCAGGATAATCCATCAGCAACTTGCTCTGAAATACAGCCTTGTGGAATCGGAGGTGCCGTACTATAGGTATGTGCCCGACCCAGTTCTCGAAAATGGAAATATCACATTGTACTGGGATCGATCCATCATCACTGACAGGACTATTGTTGCCAATAAGCCTGATATATGGTGATGGATCGATTAGAGAGGCGCGCAATGATTGTTGACATAACCATCCCGCATGATGAAAACCTCGTGAAAGCCGAGAAAGATAAACAAATCAAGTATCTTGACTTGGCTCGCGAGGTTGTCGACATGTGGGATGTTGACTCAACAATCATTGTGCCAATAGTCGTTACAGCCAATGGATTGATAGCCAAGAGCCTCGACCAACACCTGAGGAGGCTCTCGTTGGCCAGCTGGATCAAGGGCTTGATTCAGAAAGCAGTACTTCTGGACACGGCTCGCATTGTCAGGAGGTTCCTCTCTCTGGAGCCCTGACCACCGGTAGCTTGGACCCTGTTCCCGATACCGGTGGGCTACTATTTTTTATATTTTTGAATGTTTTTATATTTTTTTTTATATTCTAATATTTAAAAATATAAATTATATGTATATAGACGAATAAAGGAAAAAACAATCTACATTAAATAAAACACGTAAAACCAAACTTAAATAAGATTTATATTTAAATTTAATATGATACTTTTCCTACAATTATTGTGTTTGTTTGATTTTTTATGAATTAATTTGTTATTTTTGTTAACTAAATTACCGCAGTTCTTGTCGATTCTTAATTTTCTTTTGATGCCTTGTTTCGATATTTTCGAAGATTTTTTATTTTTATTTTCGGCCAAATTATCTCCATCGCACGGTGTATTGTCATTATCATTTTTGTTCGAGGGATCTTGAATCGCTAAATTATTAGGTTTGTCCTTCATTCCTGTATGTGTGTCTTTCGTTCCTTCATCTTTCGCATCGTTTCCTATTTGAGAATTATTCGTATTATTATAAGTGTCATTCAAGGTACCGTTTGCAATATATTTTTCTTTGTCAAGTCCATTTTTTCTTCGACCATTTGCTGGTGTAATAACAATCGGGTTTCTATCGTTTTCATGTACAGTTACATTTTTGACTACTTCAAATTCATCTGAGTCGATATAGTCTTCATAGGACGTATATTCATCGACTGCTAAAGCACCGTTATCGTAGTCTATTCCATCGGTAGCTGCTTCTTCTGAATAGTTTAAAAGATCTGTGTCTACTTCAGCCGCTTTATCATTTAGAGCTTCATGCGAAATTGATATTTCTGTAGTCGTTATAACATTAACATTGGTATCAAAAGCGTCTTCAGATTTTTCAGTTGTATTTAACAATGCGTTGGTCAAATCATTTTCTTTTTCAATTAAATTGACGTATTCAGAAGTAACAGATTCTATTATGCTAACGTTAAAAGATTTACCATCAGGACTACTTTTATTTAGGTTTTGTTCTAAACTCATCGCTTTGTTTTGAGAATCTTCAGGAGTGTGTGCTTCAGCTGCATTTTTATCTACCTTGTCTGCCAGTGTAAGAGGATAAATACTAGTAATGTTTTCTTTGTTTACTGCTTTATTTTGATTAACGTTATCTAGTAAATCTTCTTCACTGTCATTATCTCCATGGTAATCAGAAGGATCTAGGTTGGTGTCATAATAATCATCATCATCATCATCATCATCAAAAAGCATGTCCAAATGGTGAGGATCATAATAATTTCTCAATTTCTCTTCTACTTTCATTCTATCTTTGCCATTTTTCTTTCTCGTATCATTACGAATATAGTTTTCTTCTTTGATGATGTTCAGGAAATAATCCAACAGATGGTCGAGTAGGTGTTCTCTTAGTTCGCGGATATTTGAAACGTCTGTATCTGTATAATTTTTTACTAATTCTTTTCTTTCAGTATCATTTGCTTCATCTCCATTTGAAACGTTCATTGCTTTGGTCAAATTCGAGTAATTCAATGGTGTTGTTATTGTTTCTTTTAAGTCAATATTAACTGGATCTTCAGATTTACTAACATTAGTTATATTTTTAGTTGGTTTAGGCAATGACAGGCCAGAAATGATAATATATTTTGGATCAATAGCTTTGTAGTAAACAGGTTGTTCTAGCGGAGCGTCCTTAATACTTGTTAATCTATCTGTAATAATACCTCTTTCATCAACATTGACTGGAGACTTCGTAACGCTATTAATAAGAGGTAATTTCTGTGGTAGGGCATTAGAATTTGATGCGAATTCATTTGAATTTTCAATGTCATTGTCAGTGGTATCGTGATCATTATCATTGTCATTGTTTAGTTTGGAAAACGTTTTTCTAGTAGCTTCGTCATTGGGATCTTTCCCTGTAATGTCTTCTGTATCAAAATGGATTTCTTTTTCATCGCTTCTCTTCAATCGAGGGTCGTTTTCAGGTGAATCGTTGCATAAAAGCGGATTTTCTATTGCCTTCGCTATAATATATCCCATTTTTATTAGTAGTAGAAATATTACTGGAAAATAAGAAAAAGTTTTTACTAGACAGGTGTTTAGTCAAGTCTGAACGAGTGACAGTGCGTTTCCATTGAAGTGGAGATGCCTGGAGCGGAGCGAAGACGTGCAGGCATTGAACAACCACAGACGAGATGAGAGTCGCGATGTGGATTTCAACCAATATGATTGGTCCTGCAGAGAGCAGTGGTAGCCCAGTGATATCGGCCCTGACCTTCGAGTTTTAGGTCGTAGGTTCGAACTCAGACAGGCGCTTTACTTTGTGTAGATGTTTCATCACCACTGCTTTTAAAACGGTGAAGGGAATATCGTGAGAAAACCGGCATTTCCTAGGTCCAACAATTCGAAGATATGTGACATCTAGCAACCCGAACTGGGCCAACGTAGTAAATGACAGCCCAATCCCTATCGAAGAGAAGAGGCCTGTGTCCCAGCAGTGGGAACATTATTGGCTGATTTTAATTGGTCCTGCACGACTCCACTCCGTTCCGCGCGTATCCGCTTCCACCTCTCCGGAACTTGAGTATAGTGCAGCGAGCCTGCTGTCAGCTGCATCTGGTTGGACTGGAAAGAAGCCAACCCCAAAAATAGTTGGGAAAAGTAGATGAGACGAATGCTACAGTGAAGGCCAATTCCCGTAATCAGAAACGTTCAATATCTAGTCGCAATCACATCTCTATGTCAAAAAATTGACAAAAATGTAGGAAATTTAGAGGTATTTTTGACTGACATCAGACTGTGAACGTTCTTAAAATTACGAGAATTGTCCCTCAGATTTGACGTGATGACGTCAACCGGTGCAAGTAAATAGTACCTACATTACTGCAGCGGCCAGTAAAGAGGCATTGATGGACGAACGTTTAAATGTGGGCCGAGGCGAAGCTGATGCACACATACGTAAGTTCATCAATGCCTAGATATGGCCAAGACTTGTATAGTACTTTTCTCAAATAATGCGCGGAAATTAAAACTCCTAGGCAGAACTTTTTTGTCAATACAATTACTTTTCAAAATCAATGACGAACAACGAACAACAATCATTTTTAACGCGTTAAAGTGTTCATTTGTTTTTTTTTTTTTTCAATAAACCACGTGTGATATGGATTTTCATACAACTTTTGCCGGCCGCTGCTCGCATGTATTTGGCCAGTACTTACAGCAATTTCGATTTATCTCGAAGAAGGTTGTCAAAATAATGCTCTTTCCAAGCATGTTTGAGAAAAAGAAAGTATTCGTATCTTACCTAGCCTCATGTTATATTTAAAAGGTTTCCACATTTCTCGAATGCAAGACAAAAACGTACTAAACTACATTGTAGTGAAAACAAATAATTACCTGTGTAAGGAAATTAGTCAAGATGGCATAGATTACAAAAAAATATAGATGCGACATTATTAAGGCGAAAACGGCAGAGTAACCCGCGTTACCCGACTACGGTGAAGCAAAAAGGAGGGTTATGATTTTTTACCGGTATGTATGCAAGCATTTATGTTCATCTGTTACCTCATAACTTCTAAACTTCTTGTCAAAATTGGACAAATGAGGTATCGTTTGAAGCGTCTTGATCGTCCGCTGGTTATAGGCTATGTGACGTCACAATAAATTGAATATGTCTCCCTCTAGCGGACATAAAGTCATGACCTAAAATATATTTTTTTAAATCATGCCGTGTTGGGTATCAAATGACAAGGCTTAATTAGCACATTTCAAAAATATATATATTATTTGTAATTTGCAGGTCAGTACT
The DNA here is from genome assembly GCA_914767645.1 of Hydraecia micacea. Taxonomy (NCBI): domain Eukaryota; kingdom Metazoa; phylum Arthropoda; class Insecta; order Lepidoptera; family Noctuidae; genus Hydraecia; species Hydraecia micacea. The sequence continues at coordinate 6,033,481 of OU611805.1, forward strand.
ATGTTGAGACCGCTCCTCTCAACATCGCTGCGTGGTGGCGGCAGCTCGGGGTGCGGGGCAGCGGGAAGTAAGCCGGCCGACGAACGGCCGAGCTCGGGACTAGTCGTGAGTAGTCGTGACCCTGCGCCATGACATCCAGTCTGTCCCAGCCACGCTTTTATACCAGCAACGTCAATGTGCCTAGCCTTTGTGGCGACCCTTCACTGGCTGCTTCCAGTCTAACCGGATGCAGCTGAATATCAGTATTTTACATGGAGCGACTGCCTGTCTGACCTTCACAACCCAGTTACTGGGTAATACGATCGATCTGTTCTACGATCTATTCTATAAAAATCTCACCGTGAAAACTTGAAGTGAAGTGAGCTGTCAATAGTGTCGGTGTGAATCTTGCTCTTACAGGGAGAAAAAAAAAGAATCGTTCAATTTCGATAATATTATTCTTTAATGGCAAAAAGTACATCTTATAACGACGTCGTTGGCTGAAGTGTATTTTACTTTCTTTTTTAATAGCTAAACAAAAATGGCGAGCCCTAGATTTTAATTTTGAGAGATATAAACTTTCTTTAAAGACTAGGTTCACCAATGAAATTGAACGCGCTCAGAATATCTAAGGGTCGGTTCACATCTGACGGAAGATGCGTCGGGCGTCACTTCGATTGCGTCTATTTATTCGCTCGACGCACTAACGCATCATCAGTTAAGTGTGAACGGTCAAGTGTTTTTCTATACATTTGTCTGTTCTGGCGTTACGCGACCGATAATACGCGACGCATCTTCCGTCAGATGTGAACCGACCCTTAACCGCGTGCAAGCGCTGTCAGTGTCACTAAGTGACATTGGACCTTAATTTAGTATTTACTAATTCCATAGGTTGAAACTGTCAGACTGCAGTATATTGACACTGACAGTACTTGAACGCGGTTTACAAGTGCTGATCGCATTCTGTTTCTCTTTGGTTAAATGCTTATTCGAAGCATAAACTTGCATTAACTGCTACATAGAAAGAATACAACTTAGCACGGCCACGCCATACAACATAATGGTTTTCCCGTTGATATAATATCAATGGCTTTTCCTATAACTTTCTATTAGATCTAGATGGTCTATAATACTTTTGTATTTCTAAGTATACTATTTTTACCACTTGGCAAGCCCTTCAGCGACCTAATTGCGTAAATCAATCACAATCTGAAACATTTTGGAGGGTATTGATCACAGAACAGTTATAATAGAACAAATACTTACTAAACAATTTTGTACCATGTAAAAACATTCCAAATATTACATTTTAAATATTTATTCCTCAATTTTCATGTTTGCACCTACCACTGTTTGTCTCTGCATCACCCAAAGGTTGACTGGTAGAAAATGCCTATGGCATTAAGTCCGCCTCTGTACATTTTTGTGCTTGAAGTATTAAATAAATAAATAAACATAAGAAATAGGTAGGTACTTCCATCGTCGCCCCACGAAGACGCAACGCGGTCAAGACGTGGTCTTCGTAATTTTAAATTACATTTTTTTCTAAATATGAATATTATTACTTCAAAAAACAAGACATAGGGACATGGCAGTGGTAGATGTATACGCCAGCACATCAAGCTACTACAATCTGTCATAGATTTTCAACTTTATCGCTAAAGCATAAGGTTCAAGGTTGATGGGGAAAATTTTACAGTTTCGGATAGCTTGATGTGCTGGCGTCTGTACATTATATCGAAAAATATATATTTCATTAACCAGGGAGAAAACGGAGGGAATACGTGAGTATGGAATGAACGCCATCGACCAAGTGACCGCGTTTCATGGCTACGTCGCCAGCTCGCATTACCAACTAAACTATTTTTTTTTTTGGGAATGGCTTCTTGCAGTTCCACCTAGGAGCTTGTCGTCTGCTTAACCGGACTTGCCTGTGGGTGCCTCAATAAATTAAGGCCTCCAGCCAGGGCTTAAAAAACTTCAAAACTAAGCGACTACACGCTAAGGGCATCTCCTATGGGGTACGGACCTCGGCTTAGGGTTTCGCTGGATCGGAATTATGTAGGGACGAATTTAAAACTACCGGCTCAGCAGCGCAGGCTGGTTCGAGCAAGGGTCGTGGCGGACATGATATGGGGCATCGCTACGGGGCTCGGCGGCGAGGACGGAAGGACGGCTGTCGGGACTTGTACTTTCTGAGCGTACTGGTGGGCTTACTACTCTTCTGGAGGAGGTTCGTGGCTTTGTTTTGATAGTAAGGGTATGCCATGGTCGGCGAATCCTGCCTATACGGGGATTGGGGTGCTTTATAGCAGCATCAAAGAAACGCTTGGAGAGTCGTTTCATGAACGCGTCTACTTGGTTACACATTTTAACCATACATTTTGTTGGCGACACGACCTGGGGGTAGTTGCGCAACGCACTCGCAGTAGCAATGGCTGTCATTTTTGACAGTTCAACAACATTCACTGTTTTATTTACGTCGTTGAACAGAAAAAAATTTCAAACTGTATATTTATTTTATTCACTTTATTCTATTCGGTAAACAATTGAAGGCCATTTACAAGTTTCCACAGATAATAAAAAAAAAAGACAATCATGCAATGGATTAGCAATATCTTTCAAAATGATTCAGATTGTGTTTGATAGCACATTGATAGTGTGTTACGTAGTTAGGGTGCTGGCTGACGACTGTGGCGGCGAGTGTACGAGAGGCTCAATACTCCGAAAATTCTTTGTGTTGTATCAGATCATCCATTGGCACGTGAATACCTTTATAATCGTAGTATTTGAGTTTGTCCTTGGTTGGTCGAAAGTTGCATCGGGGGTCTTCTGCGAATGAATCAAAATTCATTTATTCATACTAGGCTGAGAATTAGCATTTGAACATCAAAATTGCATAAGATAGTCCTCTAAAACGCCCGCCCTACACCACTTCCTATTACTTGTAAGTCATTTGTTCAAACTACATTACGATACATGTAACTTAAGTAATAATGGACTACTTAAGTGCCTTCTGTACTTTTTCAACGTAAAAATTTCATAAGACAGTCCCCCAAAACGCCCGCCTTTCACCACTTCCTAGTGCGCAGAAGGAGAAGAAGTGAAGCAACAAACTCCCCAGCAGCACAGCTGTCAGTATAAGTAGCAGTAAAAAAAAAACGAGTGTGCTTATGACCACACGACTGAAGTGAAACTTCTTCTTAGATATACGGAACGTATTTGGCTATGAGAGGAAGAGAGAAAGGAAATGTGCGCGCGCACTGCTGTCTCTTGCTTATATCCCCCACTCAACTCCCGTTCGCCTCGCCCGATCACACTTTTCGTAACGCTTACGTCACGCGTTCGCCAGCTTACGCCCCAAGTCAAGCGTGCGTAAAGAAGTTTCACTTCAAAAAAACAGTGGCACTCTGGGAGTGCCGACAAAAAGTAAAACAAAACACAAACCGAATACTTTGCCATCACTCACTGACATATCGGATATACATTAAAACCGAGTACATCCCGAGGACAGTCGAAAACATCCAAAGAGTTGTCGCTTACGGTAACAGTGGCGCGAATTCAATAGCTTTTCCCATCTCAAAAAATGCCCAACGCGCCTAAAGAAGTTTTCTTGAAGTTTTAACAGTATGTGGTATGTATGGACCATATCTAATATCTATCTATCTATATATATATATACATATAATAAAATTGTAGAAATGTGGTGTCTGTACAATGGAAATATATAAAAAAAAAGTAGCAGGGGTTGTTATTATATCGATGCCGAACCCGAAATTGTAATTACATTTTTTTTGTCTGTTTGTCTGTTTGTCGGTTTATCTGTTTGTCTGTGTGTTTGTGCACGCTAATATCAGAAACGGCTTATTCGATATAGATGCGGTTTTCACTAATATATTATAGTAAGCTTCACTTAACAGTTAGTGTTTATTTCATGTCAATCGGTTCATAAATAAAAAAGTTATGTCAATTTAAAGAATCACGGCGAACATTTGTTAAGGTAATACAGAGAAACATTACTGTAAAGTAAATTTTTAGCTACCCAAACGACGGTATGTAATTTAAAATGTGCTGCCCGAAAAGTCACTATTCCACGCGGACGAAGTCGCGGGCACAGCTAGTGCAAAATAAAGATGTTCTATTCGAAAAAAGGACCCAATTCGTCGGAATATTTTTGTCTGTGGATTTGTGTCCATAGCAAAGAATCGACATGCATAGCTGTTAGCATAGTCTATGGCAAGTACCAATATTAATTAAAACGTGTAAAATTAGATTACTGAGATTAAAATTCGAGCTAATTAACGAATTTCGTTCGTTAAAATGTTAATGAGCCCTTAGAACGAATCGATTTACGTGACTGACTGCGAATGGTCAGAAAATCAAACAAGGCGTACTTATAAAGGTATATTAACAGGCGTAAAAGGCGCACGATCCCATCCAGCCTGTTTCTTATTGCACAACGACGCCCTAAGACGAGGTCCGTACCCCACAGGGGGTGCCCTTAGCGTGTAGACGCTTATAGGCCGACCGCTTAACTAAGTGTCGAAACACACTATGCCGTATGCCGAAGGTACGCGGCCGAAGTTCCGCGGCTGATTTTACTGTATGATATAACGCAACGTAATTTCGGCATACATGTGTCGTCAGTAATTCAAATAGCATTGCAGGCGTAATCATGCCGAACTTCGGTCGCGTAACTGCGGCATAGTGTGTTTAAACACTAAGACGTTGCCTGAGTTAGCAGCGCGGTGCGGGTGCGGTTTTTATAAGTTTTTTACCCTGGCTGGAGGCCTTATTTTATACTTACGATAATTTAAGTACCTTTACAGGGTGGCAGGGATACAGACGCGTAAACTGTACTTACCCATGAATTTAGCACATGATTGTAAAGAAGAAATTTTTCGTCGGTTTGAAAAAAACATAATATCTATTTCATCGGTTATAATCATTACTGAATCTATGGTACAGACGCCGGCGTCGTCAGTAGCGGGATTGTCCGAAATGGTTACCGCTGCCCGGAACATAACGGGCTAAGGAAGGAACACGGGTGCGTTTTAGTCAGTAAGAGTCTGACACTCCCTTCCGCTCCACCCAGAGCGGGAGGAGTCATTAGATGATTTCCCATCCATAAAAAAAAAGCCGCCAGCACATCAAGCTACTACAATCTGTCATAGATTTTCAACTTTACCGCTAAAGCATAAGGTTCAAGGTTGATTGGGAAAATTTGACAGTTTCGGGTAGCTTGATGCGCTGGCGTCCTAACAGGTTGCGCGACTACGCGTCGGTGTCCCTGCCACCCTGTAAATAATTAAAAAGAAAATATTCGGCAATGTTGTATTTTTATTAACCTTAACGTAGGTTATTATTGAACCTGCACCCTAACCACCCGGCCACGACTTTTGGCTTAGCGGCAAGCGGCGCGGTGTCTTTGTCAAATGCACTGCTAGCGTTGACGCTGCGAGCGGTGCGTCGCGTGGCATGGTTCATAATTATATTTTCGCCAACGCACTAAGCTGCCGCTGATAGCGGCAAGGTCGTGGCCAGGCCGATTGCGTAAAACACTAAGTACCTACTCATAATCTGAATAATTTTGAAGGATATTGCTAATCCATTGCTCCATAACTATGTTCGAAAAGTTTGTCTGATCAAAAACGTAAATAACGCAATGAATGTTGTTGAACTGTCAAAATGAAATCCATTCCTGCTGTTAGTGTGTTACGCAATTACCCCCTGCTTAAATATTCCGCTGAAACTTTAATCTTCTTTTGTACAGACACCAGCACATCAACCTACCCGAAACTGTCACATTTCCCCAATCAATTTTGAACCTTATGCTTTAGCAATAAAGTAGAAAATTTATTAAAGAAATTTGACAGATTGTAGTAGGTTGATGTGCTGGCGTCTGTACTTCGCCCTATCGGCTTGAAAGAAGAATACTTAATGATCGGTTCCCCTTAACAAGAAGAAGAATCAGAGTCAGACACGACACCTGAAGAAGAAAAACCGCTCGCAGAAAACGAAGAAGATATGTCAGATGAACTGTTATCAGAAGACTTTGACCACTCTGAAGAGTGTGTGGAGCCTAAGGTGTCAGAAGATGAATGTTTCTCAGAAGAACTACTGCTAAACTCGATTCCTATCCCGCGGCGGACTGGGTTCATTTTGAAGTCGCATCTTGGATTGGCTAGAAATTAAAAAATAATGATTACTTACATTAATAATTATAAATTTGATTAACTTTGCTTGGGTAGTTATTGAGTTAGCTTCAATCAATGACTATACAACCTTTGGCTTCAATAATATGATTTTTTTCCACGTAATTTATATTGATGATGTTTTGATTGATATTTACATAGCAAGTAAGTAGTCTTAATTAAAATTGTGTGGGGTATAGGTACAACTAAAAAGTGAAACATAAAAATGTTTTTACAAAAAAAACAACCGACTGCAAAAAAAAACACTCCAAAGTGAAAAATAGCTTTAATTTCGGAAGTCTGTGTCAAAAAACGAAAATGCGGAACCAACGACACCAACTTGAAAAATAATTATTTATTTAAGTATAATTTTTTTTTTCTTGCAAGAAACCTAATTATTTTTCTTGTAAGTATCTAATGCGTTTTTCTTATATATTTTCTTACCATCGTCCTTATTTTGGTGGTCTGAATAATTTCTAAAAGTTTGTCCATCTATTTTAATGGGACCTTATAATATTTAGAGGCAGATCGAAAAATAAGATCGTTGTATATCTTTGTTCTCAAATTCATTACAGCGTTGTCGCCATACAAATACATGATTCTACTACTACTGCGACCATTCAAATAAAATGTAATTCATTCCTGGCCGCCGAGTTTTTATTATTTTATCCCAAGTCACCGAACAAAGTGGGCGATCTCCTTTAGAAAAAAAGGACACTACCGTACAGAAGTGATAAGATTTAAATATACGATACGATATAGATTTTAATATTTAAGTGTACTTTTTTCTTATCTTCACGGTCAAGAACGAAGTTCCTGACGTGATACTCGCACGCACACACACTCGTATATAATAGAAAGAGACAGAGAGAGAGAAAATTAAAGTCGCATGGAGAGGGCATAACGATTGTTGACGATTTCTACTAGTTTACTCCTACGGAAAGCCATTTTAAAGAACTTCGTTCCATAAACAACCATGTGGGCACTACGATTCCCGCAACGATCCGGTGCCGTCGCAGTCCATCATCAAACGCCCACAGGTGCGTTAATATCGGTCGATAAAATCGGATGCGTTATTGTGATAATGCGTCCCAATACCTTGCCACTAACTGCGTTTTTATCGTCCGATATTTCTAACGTGGGCGTGTAACCTACACAGGCCCCCCGCCCCCCGCACAACACGTGCTGTGTGTGTAAGATCGTATGCGTCCTAAAACAAAATTAATGTTCTAAGAACTTCGGAATATCGCAGAACCGAGCAACGCAAGCGTCGTCGTTCTTTTGTCTCGTTATCGGAGCAGTGTGAAACTTCGTGGCTGTCCTAATACGAGAAATATTCCAGTTATCAATTGAAAGAACCCTTTTTTTTTTGGATGGGAAATCATCTAATGACTCCTCCCGCTCTGGGTGGAGCGGAAGGGAGTGCCAGACTCTTACTGACTAAAACCCACCCGTGTTCCTTCCTTAGCCCTTTATGTTCCGGGGCAGCGGTAACCCTTTCGGACGATCCCGCTACCCCGGCAGGCTTCGGCCCTGGCGGGCCCCTCCCTTTATGCTGACATCTCTTTGAGGCGCGCGTGGAACACACGCGCCGTCCGGCACGAGGTCCCTGATCGGACGGAGAGCTACCCATTACTCTCCGTCCGCAGGCCCGCGCCTACGGTGGCCGGGAGTCGTCACGCGGCTATTGAAAGAACCCTTACCTGGTGGTTTGTCATCAGTCCCCAGTTTGCCCTGATCCCGACACATGATGAACCTCAGTATCGTGTCTTCATCGCCGGGCTCTACTACCCTACCTTTAAGCTGATTGGTCTCCGATATGTACGGGGCAGACAGAACGCATGGGTATCGAGATATCAAGTGCATTGCTGAAAACAAATAAAAGTAAATAAGGATACAAATAACAAAATCTAAAGTCATTCAAAATTATACAGGGTGTCCCTGGAAGTATGGACCAAATCGAATAGGGGCGTGGGCAAGGTTATTTCCAAACTTTTTAGCCCTGAGAATGTTGGTTAATTTTTTACGGTTCAAAAGTTATGATCAATTTGTTGGTGGTTGTAGCTGAACAGTAACAAGCCTACTGCAGCTGGATAGGAACTATGTAATATTGACCTGTTGGTCCTTTACTATTTAATGAACCTGTTGGTCCCGGACTATTTAATTGACCCGTTATCGTGGACTATTTAATTGACCTGTTGCTCCTGGACTATTTTAGCAACCGGCTGCTCGTGGAATATTTATTAAGCGACCTGTTGGACGTTGGACCTGGATTGTAGTAGACTTACTTTCGTCTTGATGGTTGCATGTAAACATCCTCAAGTGACATACACTGAGAAAAGTTTTATATATTCCGTGATGGCATTTTCCGCAGACCATGGCGTCTCGTGAAGGACAAATAGTCGGACACTTTTCTTCATATTCTCTTTCATCTGTACAAAAATATTATAGAGTTAGAAAGAAAGTAAGAAAATAAGTTTGTTTGATCCAGGTTAGTAAGGCATACAATCTTTACACAAAAACGAAAAAATAAATAGAACATCAGGTCAAGTGCGAGTCGGACTCGCACACGAAGGGTTCCGTACCACCGTACAATATTTAACAATACATAAACCAAAAAAATCACTTTTGTTGTATGGGAGCCCCCCCTTAATTTACTATAATTTGATTATTTATTTTTAAAGTGAATATACAACTACCTATTCTGTAAATATTTCAAGCGTCTACCTGTTGCCGTTATTAATATCGAGCAAAAAAATCACGTCTGTTGTACGGGAGCCCCCCTTAAATATTTATTTGATTCTGTTTGTATTATTTGTTGTTATAGCGGCAATAGAAATACATTATCTGTGAAATTTTCAACTGTCTAGCTATCACGGTTAATGGGATACAGCCTGGTGACAGACAGACAGACAGTGGAGTCTTAGTAATAGGGTTCCGTTTTTACCCTTTGGGTACGGAACCCAAAAAACGATGTTTTTGTCCATTATGAAATTCGCAATACAGACTAGAAATGATCTAACTAAAAACAGCACTGAATTTAATCTAAATGACAGATGCAACGTTACTCAAACTCCGCGCCAAAATGGAAAACAGTTATGTCAATGTAACAACAAAAGAAACAGTGGCACCCCGGAATTGTCGATAGAAGTAAAAACAAAACACAAACAGCTGGTCTATTCTGTAAAAAACTCACCGTGAAAACTTGAGTGAAGTGAACTGTCAACCCACCTGATACTATAGGGATTGACACTATTGACAACTCACTTCACCTAAGTTTTCACGGTGATATTTTTACAGAATAGCATTGCAGAATACTTTGCCGTCACTCACTTACATATTGGAAATACATTAAAACCGAGTACGAGGACACCCGAACACATCCGAATGTAGCGCGGTGTCGGTAACAGTGTCGCGAGTTCAATGGTTTTATCCCATCTCAAAAAATGCCCAACGCGCCTAAAGAAGTTTTCACTTCAAAAACTTAAAATTGTGTGCCGGCTGCGCCAAATAGGCCCAGTTCAGCATAAATGTCAGACAACTAATGCCTGATGCTGGTTTTCATCTGGACCCTATGTTATGACGATGTCATTTCATGTCATCATCATCATCAGCCTACAACAGTCCACTGCAGGACATAGACATCTTCAAGTACCTACACGTCATTCAACGCGCTTCTCGGCAACTTTCATTCAGCCACCATGCGCAGATCCTCGCTTCACGTAGCCTGAGGACATCTTACCTTAGAAAACACAAAATGTTTATTTCTGTACCAACTAGTTTAGGTACATATAAAATATTAATAAACAAGCAAATTAATATCGTTGCGAGAAATAAATAGAAAATACAAAAAAAAAATAACAAATTAATAGGACATACCTGTTTCGGTCAAAGTTTCTGTAAAAATAATTTAAAGTTATTAAAAAAGGGAACAAGTAAACGAAAAAAATATTAATAAACACACATACTATAAGAAAAGGACAGAACGGAGCGCAGCGGAGAGGATTTTATTAACGCAATTGAAAATAAATTTTAAAATTATCACAATAAAGTGCATAAATGCTTGAAACTGACAAAAAATGCTGCAGCTATCTGCCAGTGAAAGTCCGTCAAAATCGGTCCAGCCGTTTCAAGAGATTAGCCGGAACAAACAAACAGACAGACCGATAAAAAATTGTAAAAAATGTTATTTTGGTGTATGTACCGTGTTACGTGTAGGTATACATCCATAATTGCATTTAGTAAAAAAACTTTTTTACAAAAAAAAACAACCGACTTCCAAAAGAAAAACACTACAAAGTGAAAAATAACTTTAATTTCGGAAGTCGGTGTCAAAAAAACGAAAATGTGGAACCAACGACACCGACTTCCGAAATTAAAGTTATTTTTCACTTTGTAGTGTTTTTCTTTTGGAAGTCGGTTGTTTTTTTTTGTAAAAAAGTTTTTATTTTTCGCTTTTTAGTTGTATCTACCCCATAATACAAATTCATATAACACTACTTGCTATGTGAATATTAGTGACAGGAAGATAAACATCATCAATTTAAACTAAGTGGAAAACAAACGTATTGTTGAAGCTAATTCCAAAACTACCCAAGCAAAGTTCATACAATTTATATGGGACCACCTCTGAAGCATACCTTATTCATTAATTAAACTAGATGCTGATAATCCTGGCTGCAGCATCAGGCCAAACTTATGTCAACATTGCATTGAACTTAAAATTTAGTCCTGTTTAAAATGAGCCCAAACACGACTACGGTGCTGTAATTTCAAGGTTTGTACTTTTTCTGATGCTCCTGGCTTCAGCATCAGGTCTCGGTGTTCCTCATTAACAGTATGTTTATCCACACATCGAGCCCTTTTCAATGAGCCTAAACACGATATATCTGCTGTTAGTTGTCGAGGAGTTAGGTACTCTGCAGACTATCCTGACTGCAGCATCAGGTCATGACTTGATGATCATGAGACAAAATGTGGCAAATGCCCTATCAAACATCAAAACAATTTACTAAAACAGTCCTTGCCTGTTCGAGTAACTTCTTACTGTTAAGGAGTTGTACCTTCCATCATCAGCCCAGCTACCTGAGATGGTGACAACCATACGCAAATACACAAGATACTTCATAAAATATGCGAAAAACAATAAGTGAGCCTATAAAATTTGAGGGTTGCCCTCGATTTCTCTAAGATCCCATCATCAGATCCTAACTTGGTGACAATGGGACCACCTCAGAACTATCTACTTTCGAACAAAAAAAGAATTTTGAAAATCTGTCGACAACTGGCGGAGTATTCGATGAACAAACACACAAAAAAAAAAAAAAAAAAAAACATACAAACAGCCGAACATAGTACCTCCTCCTTTTTGTGAAGTCGGTAAAAAGCGGTTGTTTTAATATTACAAACAGACACTCCAATTTTATTTATTTGTATAGATAGGGTTATATGAACTTAGATGATGATTGAAGATTTCAATCATCATCTGTACCTGTAGGTATATTATTATTTCTTACTAGCAGCGCCCCGCGGTTTCACCCGCATAAGTTTCGATCCCGTGGCCGTGGGAATATCGGGATCAAAACTATCCTATGTCCTTTCCCAGGACTCAAACTATCTCTATGCCAAATTTCATTTAAGATGGGTTTGGCGGTTTAAGCGAGAAGAGGTAATAGACAGACAGACAAACAGACACATTTATAATATTAAGTATGGAAGTATGGATCTAGTAAAAACTTGTCTAAACATACCTTTGCTAAAGTTGCCAGATTCCCCTGAAAGTATCGGGAATTCCGGCCCGAGCTCTTTGCTACCCCAAAATGATGATCCCACTATTTGAGAGAGAACTCCCTTCACAGCTGGTGACAACGAGACGAGTTTTTTAAGTTTATAAAATTATTACTCGATTCTGGCTTGACGTCGACTTACGGGACACCCTGTATATACTTGTCGGCACGTGGCCAGGGCGCCACCCACCACACCGTAGCCTAAACAACGCCTGCAGTATATTTTTTAAGCATGATTAAATACTTTACTTTGTAAAATTCCCAGTGCGGGTTGGTATGCCGCATGTCTTCGAATGTTTGGTTCTAAAACCTGCAGGCTCCCTTACGATGTTTTCCTTCACCATTTTGAGAGCAGTGGTGATAAAAATACACAAAGTAAAGTGCCTGCCTGGGTTCGAACTCATATGACTTACAACTCGTAAGACTGGGCTATACCACCCGCTACTGGGCCAACACTGCTCTGAGGGGCAATTCTCGTAACGTTCATTCACAGTCTGACCTCAGTCTCGATCTGTCAAAAATACCTCTAATTTCCCTACATTTTGACAAGTTTTTGACATTTGTTTGTCGCCGAGATGAGACTGCGACTAGATTTTGAACGTTTTTAATTACGGGAATTGTGTTTCTGGTATCTAACTAGCCTGTATTTGCAGGACAAAGGCCTCCCTCTCCCTTTTCCACACAATTCTGTTGTTTGCGAGTGCCGGCCAGTCCTTTTGGTAGGAGTCGAGCTCGTCCCGCCATCTTCGTCGTGGCCTGCCGCGATGGCGTCGTGCGTTTAGTGGAACCCAATCGGTGGTTCTCTTAGCCCAATTGTCATCTGACATGCGGCAAACATGTCCGGCTCAGTCCAACTTAAGGTGAATGCGCAGTGGTAGACCGCGAAATTCAAATTTTCTTACGTTTTTTGCAATTTGCAGGCCAGTTTCAGGTTGTATCTTGATCAAAATTTGATTCGCGACAATAACAGGTACGTATTTATAGAATTATAATCATTAGAATCATTAATACATCTTTCTAAGTTAGATTTGTACCACTAAGCAGTTTTCCATAAGAGATTTGTTGTCGTGGTACAAATCTAACTTAGAAAGATGTATTAATGATTCTAATGATTATAATTCTGTAAATACGTACCTGTTATAGTCGCGAATCAACTTTTGATCAAAATACAACCTGACACTGATCTGAAAATTGCGAAAAACGTAAGAAAATTTGAATTTCGCGGGCTGCCCTGGCACTTCCCCCTTAAGGTTAGCGGCTTTCTTGGTAACGTCCGTTATCTTGGTTTTGGCGCGCAGTATTGTGTTCCTTAAACGGTTAGAAATTCAAACCCCCAGGATACTGCGCTCCATGGCTCGCTGGCAGACCTCGAGCTTCAACCTCTGGTAGTAGCACAAAAAAATTATCAAACTTACTTTTCGCCGATGGTGCCATGGCAGACTTCGGTTGGAGCTTCTGATGCTGCATTGAGGAGCCCGTGTCCTCCTCTTTTATGTCTAGGAGATGTCCGGCGACTCCTGGAAAAATCAATATCTGAACACACGACGACACATCAAGCTATACGATTCCAAATTTAACTGATCACGCATTGTATACAAGATCAAATAAAATTAGCTAGCGAAACTCCGAAAACTTGACGGATCGATATTTAAAAAAACATGGTAAAAGAAGAAAAATAATATGATGTTCTTCTTTTTGGAATCATCGGCCGCAGGTGCACTTTAAGTCATCACTTCAGTCACTAAACAATGGTGTCATGTGCTTGGTAAATTTAAAAAAAAAACGTTTCTGGGATTTTTTTTTTTGTTTTAATGAGTACCTACATGCCAATCATGTGTTTGAGTACCGTTTACTAATTCAAAATCAAAATTAATTTATTCAATAGGCTGACAATTAGCACTTTTCGAACGTCAAAATTACATAAGACAGTCCCCCAAAACGCCCGCCGTTCACCACTTCCTAGTGCTTTCGCTGGGAAGGAGAAGTGGCGCAACAAACTCGGTAGCAGAGTAATTACAAGTCATCCCTGTACAGGATGAAATTGAATAGGTGTATAGAGGTATGAGGAACAGGGTGTAAAGTTCACTCCATAGATATATACTCTATAGAAAAGGGAGGATCCTCCGACAAGACGGGTGTTGTGTCTGGCGGGCAACTGCCCGATGATTCATGTTGGGCCGTTGTATTTATGCTAGTTGCGCGGTAAACTCTGCTTGATGACGAGATGCAGGATTTGCGTGACGTCCGTATGACGCGTTGTCCGCATGTGGCGTTGTAGATACCGCTACAAGTGCGAAAAATTCAAACATCTAAAATTCAACGTGTTATAAAAATTAGAGCATGTCATTAAAAGGAAGGGGATGCACATACGTGCGCGTAGGCAAGCGATTTGGCCACGTCGTCGCGCGCCCTTATTTTCGTAGGAGCGGTCCAAAATTAGGTAAATACCGCTAGTTCAACGCGTTGCAATTTGATTCATGTTGTGAACTCTGCGATGAATATATTGCTTATCGGGCGCGCGCTAAAATTGATACTTAATTTCATTACTTAGGTTGTACCTACTTGTTTTGATAATTTTGAAAAAAAAATCTGGAAGACCGTAAGCAGTGTCTACTTCAAGACAATAACTTAGATTGCACTAAATATACCTATCTAAGACGATAATTTCACGATTTTTTTCAAGAATTTAGATTTGGAAAATGACAATTTAAAATAATGATATGTAGCACACTGATATCGATGTACTGCGCCTCCTATTTCAATTTGTCGCATGTTTTCAATTTCATCCTGTCTAATAACAATTTAGTTCTACTTATTACCGCGGGACTTCTTTCGTGAAACGGACTTTACTTGTAGGTACTTGACTTAAGAGAAGTTTTTTTGTTACCCATCACGTCTATAAAATTATCAAAACAAAAAACATAATTATTTTGAGAACACCAATCAGTTTTTCAGTTTTCGTGTTTAAATATCGAGACCCATTACTTCTGCGGAGTTTCGCTAAGTAAAATTTAATTTGACCTTGAGTTTCCGTACAATGAGAGGTCAGCTTATGAGCTTATACAGGAATGTGTAGCTTGATGTGTCGCCGTGAAAAAAACATCAGGCAGTCTGCCGACAGACGTGAAAACTTAAAAAATACCGGCCAAGTGCGAGTCGGTCTCGCACACGAAGGGTTCCGTACCACCATACTATTCTACGGTGTTACGGAAGGCACCCTTCGTGTGCGAGTTAATAAAAAATCATGTTTGTTGTATGTGAGTCCCCCTTAAATATTTATTTTATTCTGTTTTTAGTATTTGTTGTTATAGCGGCGCGGCAACAGAAATAAATCATATGTGAAAGTTCCAACTGTCTAGCTATCACGGTTCATGAGATGCAGCCTGGTGACAGACAGACAGACAGACAGACAGACGGACAGTGGAGTCTTAATAGGGTCCCGTTTTTACACTTTGGGTACAGCATCGTAAAAACTATGAAATCACAGATTTTTGTTATTTATTTACTCAGTAAGTATCAAAAAATAAAATTCTTAATTTGTAAATTAAAATATTACAGGCAGGGACAAAAAGGGGTAAGAAAATTTGAATTTCGCGGGCTACCCTTGCGCTTCAGTCTTATGGGACTTTGTTAGGGAAAACAACATGGCCGCTAAGATGGCCGCGTTAGTTCCGAGTTTAGCCGAGCAAATCAATTTTTTGGTGGCGCTGCAAGTTCTTACCTTTTCTAATCTTTTTCCTTTCATTAAATTCCATGTCAGAATCAGTTTCGGAACTGAACGGGTATCCTAGAGACTGCCGAGCGTGTTGACCCACACCGTGTCCGTGACCTTTCAATGTCGATCGATTGTCATTGTCCTTTGAAATGATATTCGAATCTTCGTTTTTCCTTTGTAGGAAGAGCTTTTTGGTGCTCGTTCCCGATTTTTTAAACTCAGGATGTTTGGATTTGTTGTTGTTATCTGTGGGATTTAATTAAAAAGTATTAACACATGACAGTCCACTCAAAGTTATTTTACCTCTGATTTTGGATAACATAACATCACGCCTGTAATCCCCGGAAGAAATAAAGAAAAGAAAGAAAGAAAAGAAAGGCAAGAAAAATAATAGTTTATTTGGGACACGCACAGGAAATAAAAACAGTTAAAAAGGAACATTTAAAACTAACAAAATTACAACAAAGACAACAAAAAAAAAAATGCAGACAAAAGACCTTTGCAAGACCAAAAAGGCTCCTATCTCAGCATAGTGCTGCGACATTTAAAAAAGGGTAGACTGCCGAAGGGGAGCGGGGAGCCCCGAAGAGTTGACATTTCGCCAGTTTTGCAATTAGCAGGTTAGTGTCCGGTTGTATGCTGAACAGGATTTTAATATGAACTAAGAGGTTTGATCAATAGATGATTTTAATGATTATTATTCTGTAAATACATACTTTTTACGCTCGCGAAAAAATAAGTAACAAATACTTGCCTTTATATCCAGCTGAAACATAAATTAAATTTTGTTTTGCTTGAAACATTACATTTTTCCTAATCTACCACGCAGTTCTCATAATAAAAAGAGTAATTTTTTAAGTCGGTTAGGTATACCTATAATTGTTATTTTTTTGACGTGAATATGTCTTTAAAATTGCTTCCATAGTGGGGCGCAAGTCAAAGAAACCAATGATAACAAAATCGGGGCATACAGTTTGGTGTTGCAGCTTCATATCTATCATCTCCATCCTAAATTCAATTATATCTTTGGATAGCTAAAGGATCAAAGAGTCCATTACGCCAAGTGAGGACTGTGCTGTGACTGTGACGCATCGCGCGCGGTGGAGGGGGAAGTGCCGCCATTTTAAGGTCATTTCACTTTGCTGTGCGTATCGAGATTTTCACATAGTGTAACTCACAGACTACTTAGAGATACTAGTGTAACTTTTGACTCGGAAAAGCTACGACGTTCGTTTAAGTTTCAATCGTCAGCTCTCGTTAAAATCTATCGATTTTATACAAATCATTGGTATAAGAAGTCGGTTAAAAATAGTGACAGTGAATATAATTTGTTAAAATAAATAAAAAATATATACTAATGTCTGCCTATACGCGTCAAAAAGCCAGATCGAATTACAGAAATCGTATACGGTTGGAAAGGGCTTTTCAAGAGCAATCGAATGGTACCAATATAACACCATATGATGACCGAGCCCAGCAGTGCCGGGAGCGTAAAATAATGAATGCGACCGAGCGGATCAACGACGGTGCCAGTACAATTGCAGCTGAGCCGGTTGAAATTTTGCAAGTGAATGATGAAATCACTTCTATATCGACTGTGGATCAATCCCGTTACGTAAACGTATTCACGTACAACACACGGCCGTGTCACACAGCAACTCCCCATTTTTTTAAACTGGGAAATGGGCCTGCAGCCTGCTCTTGACCTCGATCTCGTCTGGCGCCATTAAACCCGTACATATTAAAATTACTGGCAAAACTAAACAGACGCGATGGGCATCGATAACTAAAGCCGAGAATACATGTACATGTACAGACGCCAAGCACATCATGCTACTACAATCTGTCAAATTTCTGTAATAGATTTTCAACTTTATCGCTAAAACAAAAGGTTCAAAGTTGATTGGGAGAATTTGACAGTTTCGGGTAGCTTGATGTGCTGGCGTCTGTACCTACACTGTTAATTTTCATATAGTTTTAAGTTTTCACTTCTGTCGACAGTGTTTCTTTATTTTATCTTCATAGCCAGGTATACACGTTAGTAACTTGCACAAAAAGTTACTGCATTTGCATCGGTGGCAACCAAGAAGCTTATAGGTAAAAATGGAGACAACATTCTAAATACCTAACTGAAACCGACTGTGGTCGGACGCTCTCTTTCTAAATACATACATATGACAAAGAAAATACATATCACTGTCTCGTTCTTATGTGTGTATTTAGAAAGAGAGTGTCCGAGCGTGCAACAACTCTAAGAACAGCGCTGATTTGCTGGATTCATTTTCGATATATCAATCGTTATTCATTCTCCTGACAGTTAATTTTGTTTATACGTACTTATGTATCTATGTAGTATTTTTATTCTTGTACTTAAGCATTTTCAGTAAGTGTGTCATTTCCGAGGACCGAGCTATTTGTCCTGTATGTTGCACCTGCCATGTTTTGACTGGTAGAAAAAGTCCCGCGTTTACAGCGTTACAGTATTTTTTTAATTGTGCATAAAGTTTTGATAAATAAAAATAAATAAACAGGTTTCCTGTCCTGACCCTTTTGCTCTAAATTTGACCCTAAATAATCGTAATCCGATCCAGCCTGTACCTAGCTGCCCTCCCCCAGCGACGCCCTAAGCTGAGATCCGAATCCAACAGGGGTGCCCTAAGTGAGTAGTTGCTTATTTCATAAGTTGTATGTCGCGGCTGGACGCCTTAATTGATTAATGGACCCACAGGATAGTCCGGTTAAACAGCTGACAACCTCCTAGGTTGACAGTCATGCGAAATGCCACAAAAAAAAAAAAAAGCGTTTGTATCGGCTGTGGTATCGGGCATTTGTAAGGTGAGGTTTTCGGGTGATTGGTGGTATTGCTATATAATATAGTAATTTTTATTTGATTTTGAATACTTCTACTAAAGGTTTTTTGGCTAATATGATTTTGTTGTCCCACGAAATTAATATTTTCTTATGTTTTTTGCAAGTAAGTTTAATGAGTATTTCATGAATATCAATCAATAGGGTTATATTATGAACCTAAAGGGTCATATTCTGTAAATAAATACTTGTTACGGTCGCAAACCATATTTTGTTAAACATACAATCGACCAACTTCCAATTTGTAAAAAACGTAAGAATATTTGAATTTCGAAAAGAAAATTAAATTAATGTTACCCTTTAATTAAAATAATAATTAAAGTAAAAGGAGTTTAGTAACTGTTTGTTTTTTATTTAGGTATCTTCTGATTCCTAAAAGTATGTATTACATGACCAGGTAAATATAAAGTTCGCGGGGAATTTTATCCCACATATCAGGACTCCACGGATCCTTTATGGGATGGTTCTGGCGTCCGAACGGCTGCCGAGACGATTCTGAGAAACAAAATCCAATAAAAAATCAGCATCGCCATACAACGTGGGAAGGCAATGCTGCCAGCCTTTTGGGCACCTTTCCTGTTGACAGCGATGCGGACGAATTTTTTGATGTCATACTATTCTTTTTTATATACAGGGTGGGCAAAATCGTGGATCAAACGAAAGAGGGCGATAGTTGAGGTTATTTACAGTAAAAAAAAAAAATTAAAAAAGTATCATCACTACAACAGTGCTTTTATGACAGTGGGTACCATGATTTATCAGTATTGGCACTTTTTTCAATATCTTTTATGGTTTAAAAAAAATATTTCTAACATTAGAACCTTACTATAAACACTAAAATTGTCATAACTTTTAAAGAGATCAAGTTGGGCTCTCGCACAAACATATTTTTTACTACAAATAACCCCAACTATCGCCCTGTTTCATTTGATCCACGATTTTTTGCCCACCCTGTAAATAGCCCGTGTTTTTATATATATTTTTTTATATATAGCGCGGGGCGGCGAGCGATAAAACAAATATACCAAAACGTATGAACCATGCCACAACGCACCGCTCGCAGCGTCAACGCTAGACAAAAGATACCGCGCCGCTTACCGCTAAGCCAAAACTCGTGGCCGGGCGGTAAATTGCCGCTGATAGCGGCAAGGCCTTGGCCGGGCGGTCAGGGCGGGTTGTTTCACGTCCACTTGACGCACGCGTATACGTCAAAAATGGCTCTAACTATCGTCAAACCAAAAAAAAGCGTTGTTTCAAACTATTACAAAATTATGGCCTTGCCGCACGTCAAATAATAACGGATCGTTATTATTTGACGTAACGTCAAAACGAAACAGAAACACGACTATCTTTTGACGCAGTATGCCGAATCTCACGATTTAAATCTTTTCCGCTGTCATTATTTTCATGACAGCTGTCACTGTGGCCATTATGTGCGGTCACCGCTTTTCTAGGAAACCGTAGCTTTACGTGGCAAACTGTATTACCTATTATAAATGTCCGTGCACATCTTACGTAGCAATAGACCGTCCACATTGATAGAAGAATACGTAATTTAAATCATAAAGCATAAAGACTTACTTTCTGGTTTCTCTGTTTGTCCTGTAAATTAAGGCGTGGCTTTAGTCGATCCTCTGCATAACTATTCACAACCATTTGACAGACTATCGTATCGAAAATTACACATTTCGTTAACCTGAAGGCCAATTCTCGTAATTTAAAACGTTCAAAATCTAGTCGCAGTCTCATCTCGGCGACAAACAAATGTAAAATTGTCAAAATGTAGGGAAATCAGAGGTAAGTATTTTAGACAGAGTCTGAGATCAGACTGTGAACATTCTTTAAAATTACGAGAATAATTCGTGATTACGATGCATGATAAAATTGTTCAGTTTGATGGTCTGTCGACACCCTCAGTTTTGACCATACCTTTCTGATACACGTGATATATGCCTAGCCTTCATTTAGTTTAAATATAAGTAAATATTATGAGCGGTACGGGAGCCGGCCCTCGAGCAACTTAGTTGCCCAGCAACTTTTTTGTCTCTGTCGCTGTCTCCTCGCCGAGATTTGGACTGTGCGCACACGGGAGCGACAGCAACGCTACTTTTTTTGTTAAATTTTGGTTGAACGGCAACTGGCTAGCCGGCAACTTTTTTATCGCTGTGCGCGCTCTGTCACGCAACTGTTGCGTCTAAACCAACGGACAAAAATGTCTCCCAGCTGCCGCGACTACTTTCATACAAACTCGGAGACAAATTGCTCGTGGGAGCCCTCCCTATTAGTATTTTCAGCCTACCTAAATTAAGTTTAGTTTGTGAACAAGGGAATCAGCATCAATATCTCCTAGGTGCTTCGCTAATCTCCGTTGAGAGTGACCGCCACCATGACTGAAACTTAACGGTGGATATTTTCTATTTTATTACCTATACCTACATGTATGTGAAAATTGGAATGCAACCAACAGGATGTGAAGGTGTCATGTGTGTGAAAGAGACAGAGGGGAAACCGGAGGAAAGATAGCAGGAAGACGCAATTACATCATTGGCGGCAACCACGGTTGGTAATCTCGCAACAAAAAATTCTGGCATTAAGGTGAATGCGCAGTTGTAGCCCGCGAAATTCAATTTTTCTTACGTTTTTTTTGCAATTCGCGACTATAGCAGGTACTTATTTACAGAATTATAATCATTAATACATCTTTCTAAGTTAGATTTGTTCCATAAGAACAACACTATAATTCTGTAAATACATCTATTATAGTTGTGAATCATATTTTGATCAAGATACAACCTGACATTGATCTGCAAATTCCAAAAAACGTATGAAAATTTGAATTTCGCCGTCTACCACTGCGAATTCACCTTAATAGACGTATTTGTCTATGGGCGCAACTTGTCAAAATGACAACCGCCTCTCGTCCCTTTCCCCTTTGTCGCCTGTGCAAACGACGCCATATTTGCTTGGCGTTAGTCTAACGTAGTCTATGGTTGTCTGCAACCGCCATTACATTACAGGGGCGTCGCAGGCGATAGTATTGTGAAAATTGGTTATGATTGTGCTAAAATAAAAGACGGTTGTACAGTGCATGAAGACTATATTTTCACCCCAAACAAAATCTTTACTTACTAGTTTTATCTTGACGTTGAATGGGCTTGATGGCCTCGGTTCTTCTCTTGACACGAATATGCGCCTTACCTATTAAAGAATAGAGTAAAATATTAATATTTAACACGCATAACATAACATCACGCCTTGTTTACCCGTCTGCCTTCAAATCAAGAGTGTATAGGCATCTTCTGGGCACGCTCGTTCCATCATAGACCTCATCTATGGCTTTGCATCAAGCGTGATCGGGGTCAAGAGCACGCCCATTTAGCAATAATAAAAAAAAGAAAAAGATTAGGCAGAGGTGTACCCATAGTAAGTACACCCGCCAGTTACGTTGAAATACTATGTAATAGGGGGCGAGCCTATTGCCATAAACCGGGCACAAATCAAGACTCCGGGCTGCTACTGAGAAGTTCCTAATGGAAAAACCCGATAAAAAATTGACAGACCTAGGTATCAAACCCACGACCTCATGGTCAGTCAGCAGTAGCGTTTGCGACCATTAGACCAACGAGGTCTAGGAGTAATAGTGTTCTGTGAACGAGGTAGTCGAGGGGAAGATTAATATTTATACTTTGATTATATAATGTCTAGATAGAGCGTCGCCCTACAATCAAAACAAAGAAAACGAGGCAACAATTTCAAACATGTGTGCGTGCGGGCGGTGTTTTACACTGTGCATCTATGTCTCTGTGTGCGTGAATAATGATACCAGCTACTACAATTCTCCCATAAATTACATATTAAAAAAATTGACTATACAAATAATATAAGTAAGTTTTAGGTGTATGTTTGTAGTATTATTCAGTTTTAGTAGTGTCTTTATTTACTTGTATTTATAAATAAAAAACACTATTTAATTGAATTAGAGTTGTGTGTGTGAATGTTGTGTTATATTAAATCAGCTAAGTTAATTCAATTAGAATATTTAACTTTTTAGGCAGTTTGTATTTGGAAATTTCAAATGAAAGATCACAGATAATACGAATGGAATAAATTAATCTTATTAAAATTACTCTTGGCACCTTTGAAATCAGTTTATTGGACCCAATGCAACAATAATCATTAAAATGGGCTCATAAACAAAAAAGTTATACGCGAACATTATATTATTATAAAAAAGTACAGACGAATTGAAAAACTTCACCATTTTTGAAATCGAATAATAAAAGTACATCAACTAAATAATATAAACGTAACCATAAAGCAACGAATATACCCACAAAAAAAGGACGTTAAGTTGGGAGAATGGAAAAAGAAACTGGCAACACTGATAAAATATGGCGTAATAGGGCGTAATTTGGTAAATATAAAAACAAAAAACAAATACGTAGTTTTTTTGGTTACTTACTGATGATATGTGATGTGTTTGGTGTTTTTTACCCTTCCTTTATAATTTCGGCACAGTTTAATAGCACATACCGTCATTTTATCGCTGTTATTTGTTTATTACTTAGCGCGCGTAATACGTAGTGACACCAAAGCGGTACGATCGGCACTAATCGGCGGGTAAGTACTTACAGTCCAACAGTTGGCTGGTATTTTTTGACACGTTTGCGCGCAATTGATGCTCTATCTAGACATTATATAATCAAAGTATTTATATTACGTTCAAGAGCCGTCATTCCATAATTAATATTAATGACAGTTACACTGACAGCTCTTGAATGCGGTTTAGATGTGCTGATTGCGTTCAGTTTCCTTGGCATTCGCCCTTAATTAATCGTCTATTAAACCTTTTAAGCTCTTGGCTAAAAATCGATAAAATCAAGATAAAATAAAACCTACAATAAATAAGGAAGAGAAATCGTTGTATCGATTAATTAAAAAATAGTCAAAATGTTTTTATCTGTATTTAATAACGGTTTTAGTTGTACCACGCAGTTAATAGGACGAAAATAGAACGAAAAAATCATGCTTTTCTCTGTCGCAGAAATACGACACGAGCGGTAGGGGCACGAAAATATGTGTCGCATAAATGCGACACAAGCGGTCAAAAGGTTAATATTAAAACAATTATCGTGCCCTGCGACGCTCTAACTAATCGATCTGTCAACCCTTTTTCAGGTTCCCCTGTAGCGTGTCAATGGCAATCTAAATGGAGTCGGTCCAGAATTCGGCTGAGTTTGTCCCATCAGTCCCTGTAACTTGCTGTCAACAGCCCAACTATTCTGTAAAGATCTCACCGTGAATACTTAGGTGAAGTGAGCTGTCATTCCACCGGATTGACACTATTGACAGCTCACTTCGCCTAAGTTATCACCGTGAGATTTTTATAGAATAGTTCGGCAGGACGCACAGGACACGACATTAGGAGTCCCATCGTTTTTGGAACAGCACCGCCTTTACACTCCAGGTGTGAATTCATCTTCAAACCTTTGTGTCTGGAGTCTGTTTACAGACTTCAAGGTTAGCCAGGAGATTTGCAGCTGCTGGAATGAGCTTATTGGTAACAATACTACTGTCAGTGATGGATGACACATCCATGTCTGACACCAGTTATACTTAGTACATACTAATTCCATGGGTATCAGCCATTCTATTCTGCAAAAATCTCACCGTCAAAACTTAGACAATCCCATCCATAGACTACTATTATAATGATCCCATCCATGATCCCAAGCATCAACCGAACTATTCTGTAAAAATCTCACCATGATAACTTAGGTGAAGTGAGCTGTCAATAGTCAAAGAGGAGGACACCGGCTCCTCAATTCGAATTACAGGTCACTTCAAGCTCACTTTCACCTAAGTATCCACGGTGAGGTTTTTATAGAATGGACTGGTTCTGGTTCTGGTTTTTATGGATGGGCTGGTGTAATGACAGTTATCCACGCGGTGAGATGTTTACAGAATAGATCGACTTTATGAATTCTCGATCCATGTTAACTACTTACCCGTCTTATTTATCTTTTTTCCGGCTGTCTGATCAACGTTGTGGCTACAATATTTCATCGGAACAATTTTAGCTTCCACATCTAAAATATAAATTAAATGGAATTAGAAGAACCCAGATTACAGGGAGATTCGCTCCCGGCCGTCGTTCAAACGATGGTCGAGAACGAGAGCGCATGGGATGGAGTTGCCTCCTTTTGCGACGATGTCATGTCTGCAAAGGAGGCGGCCGAGCGGGAGAGAGAAGCCGCATCCTCTCTCCCCTCCCGCAGGAGAGGCACCGGGTGCCCAAGAAGGTCGCAAAACGGTCTGCGACCTCCATGAGAGGTGGCCTGCGGTCGGCGGACTAGGGGCGTCCGTCGTCCGACCAGACAGGCCCGAGTTGGCGCTGCAGTGTTCCACGCGCGCCACTCGAGAGTGGGTGCGGCCATTATAGGAATGGGCGCACGGGGAGGTGGGACCCGCTAAGGAACAGCGGGTTGAGGCCTGTCGGGGGAGCGGTGAATGCTTATGCGAATCCCGCACCCCCGGCCATAGGTAGAGGTGGAACACCGCGGTGGTTTTAGCCGGTAAGAGTTCGGCATGCCCCTCTGTCACCCCCACGATGGAGGAAGTCCATGAGGATTTCCACAGCGCACCAAAAAAAAAAAGTTTTTCCGTCTGCGTATGTCATGTCATTCTGTTACATTGAAGAGTCCGTCTCACGCAAATAGTTCTCGCGGCAATAAATGGAACTAATTACTATCATATAGTTAGCAACATTCCTACAATAACCCTCCCTGCCCTCCTACCTCGGACACCTTTCTCTATTTAAGATTGTGTATTTTATTAATTAGCGCCTTTAATATTATGTCGAGATAAAAAAAATAATCATTATTAACGATTACGTCGCACGACAGTGGCGCCGTGTCCACGAGACTTCTTTCATCAGACGGACTCTAGCTCGGAAATGAATTTGACCCATGAACAGGATTTAGGTATTATTTAAAAGGATTTAGATTTTAGGTAATTGTTTTAACATGTCGACTGCCACAGATACGTGCGAAACAAATGCGGTACCGCATTAAATGGCGGGATGAGTATGTAACCGGCTTCCAAGCAGATCGGCGAAATCACACGGGATTATAGTCCTTGCGGAACTAGTTGGCCGCGCCTTAGGTATGTGAGCGGTGGGACGGAGGGGCGGGGGCGCATTACTCAGTACGTGCGTTGCGAACCGCCGCCTCACCCCTGTAGGTAAATAGGCGTGTGTGGTAAGTAGAAATAGGTAAGAAGTAATAAGTCACAAGTATGCACAGACGCCAGCACATCAACCAACTACAATCTGTCAGATTTCTGTAATAGATTTTCAACTTTATCGTTAAAGCATAAGGTTCAATGTTGATTGGGAAAATTTGACAGTTAGGTGTAGGTTGATGTGCTGGCGTCTGTACACAAGGAGAAAAAGAGCTTTTATATAAATCTAGTTTTATGTTCTTTTGTAAATATGTGAAAATTAATTTTATTTATGGAATAAGTACATCATTTATATTTTATTTGGTTTTCCTTTTAGGTTAATAATTTAACTAGACTTAAGTGTGTAGGTCACTACACCCCTGTCCCCAACTCAACGGCCAACTAGTTCCGCGCGGACTATAGAACAGGCAGTTTCGCTTCTGTTTCACTTGTCGTACATACGTCAACGGACAAGTCATGGCGGAACTACTGCGGTTTCACGGCAGAAATGTGATACCCGTCTAAATACTTACCTACAAAATTATGAATCTTACCATCATGACATTTCATGTAATCCAATTCGCATTTGTTGGCGGCAATAATATGGATGGTGAGACTCAGGTCCTGTCGTCTCATACGCACACACTGGGGCTCGTCAACGCTAGCGCATTTAATCTTTTTACATTTATCATTCATTTTTGGAACCATCAATTTTCTTCGTAACTTTGAAATGGCCTTTTCGCACATCATTGCTTGGATTACTGCAACAAAAAAGTTTTTCAGAAAGGTCAGCAGGTGGCCTACCATGATCTAATTAAAAACGATTCAAAAACAAGACATTTCAGTTTAGGTTTCTAAACTGCATCGCTTGAGCTGCTCTATGGACGTCATGGTACCAAACAAGTATGAATGAAACCTAAACTTGCGACTCAGTTTGGGACAATCGCTGTCAGCAGAATGGCACGGCCTAAACTGAATCGTTAAACTGACGTCATGGTACGAATTAGAAGAACAGTTTAGTTTAGGTCCTAAAATGGATCGCGTTAAGAGCTTGTGGTAGGCCTCCGGTACGGCCGGCGGGTCGCGCTCGCGCGCGCCCAGAACATTACCACAATATTACTCCGAGAGAAGAACGACAACTTCATACAAATAAAAGGCTTACACAAGAGCACACTAGCGCTCCAGTGTGTGCCATAAGAACATTGACATACAACAGTATGGACTGGAAATACCTACGAAAAAAGGGTGCATACCTACAACTGGTATTGTCTCATAAAATGGCTGCCATTGCTAGTGTTGTGTCTATCAAGGAACATAGGTGTTACTATAACTAGTATCGATACTAAATACGAGTCTTACTAGTTATCACGTTTAGATCATACCTAATAAATTATGTATACAAAGTCCGTTGTAATTGTAACAGAAAAAGATGAGTAGGTTATCTTACTTTCCGTTATCTATAAAAATAAATAAAATTGAAGTGTCTGTTGGTACTGTCAAAATAACAGCTTTTTACTAAATGCTTATAAAAATCTAAACAGTACTATTTTAACAAAATGGCATTTTTTTTTATTTTTGTCTGTCTGTCTGTTTGTTCCGGCTAATCTGAAACGGCTGGACCAATTTTGACGGGACTTTCACTGACAGATATGTTACAAGGAGTAACTTTTTATTTTTTTTTTGTGGATGGGAAATCATCTAATGACTCCTCCCGCTCTGGGTGGAGCGGAAGGGAGTGTCAGACTCTTACTGACTAAAACCCACCCGTGTTCCTTCCTTAGCCCTTTATGTTCCGGGGCAGCGGTAACCCTTTCGGACGATCCCGCTACCCTACAAGGAGTAACTTAGGCTACCTTTATTTTAGAAAAATAATTAGGGTTCCGCGCAAAAAAAATGCCATGCATAAATTATTTTTGCGTTTGGTAGCCAGGATGGTTATAGGCTATTTAACATCACGTTACGACCCTTAGGAGCCGAGAAAACCTTTTGAAATTTCAATGTTAATAGATAGGGGAGGACAGTGTAGGCCTGTCAACAAGTACTTAACAAAATAGAAAACATTGTAAAAGCCAATTATTTTAAAAGTGTAACCATTGAGTTTCTTACCGTTTCTTCTCCATAGGAAACTACCAATTGGAACCGTGCACCTAGCTTCTGACGTTTCATAAAAGTGTCCATGTAGGTTTATGTGAAATATTTTGATTTTGGTGCTGTGAAGTGTGAACCACAGGCCGGACCTAGCAAGGTCACTCGGACTGAATAAGACGCAGGATTATTTATGTTAACATCGCAGAATATACCGGTATCGTTTCAGCGGAGGAACTAGTTTCGGAAACTATTACGCCAAGTCGGCAACGGTACAACACTATTCCATTATGACATATTATTGTAAACAAACGAACGAATTAACAAATATAATAGAAAGGCCTGTTATACGGAAATGAACCCAAATATCAATACTTTAGCCATAAATTCATGATCACGTTACAATTGTATCATCGAATGTGTATTATTGTATGTATTAATGCATGAAAACCGGCTACTAACCTGTGCAAAGACAATTGAGGTTGATTTTCATTCTTTCTTGCACCACACTTCACAATACAACACACAGGCATGTTGAGTTTCTGTTTCCCAACATTTACATGCAGTTTTAACAGGTAAAATCCTCGTAATTTTCTTGCAATCCTCAATAATACAAAAAATAAACAACCATTTGACAGCAAAACTACCATGAAACTCCGCGCATAAGATGGCTGCTATGGCACTTACCTACAACTGTCACTACGTCACGATAAAATATTGCCATAATGAGCAACAACTTAAATATTGTTGTCTCTTTTATCAAATAAAATTATCTCATTAGAAAGAATGAGACATAATGATATTTCACATTCTGAATCATATTTCACTCATATTTGTATAAGCAAATGTATGTATAGAATAACGCGGCATCTCCATGTTTTATGTACCTCAATGCATAAGAAACGCGCGACTAGTCCAAGAAGCTTATACTTATAGTCGCGGACGCGTACGATAGTAGCGTAGTGTGCGAGCACCGATACATATAGCTTGCTACATATTAGTAATCTGTGCCGATACAAATGTACAGACGCCAGCACATCAAGCTACCCGAAACTGTCAAATTTTCCCAATCTACTTTGAACCTCATGCTTTAGCGATAAAGTTGAAAATCTATTAAAGAAATTTTACAGATTGTAGTAGCTTGATGTGCTGGCTGGCGTCTGTATAATTATGCGATACTCCGCGGCGATTAGTCTCCGAGACTCGCAAGATACTGCAACAGATAGTAGTTTAAGTAGGTAGGTAATAAGTTTTTATTTTTTATTATTATTGCTGCATGTTCACTTTTAGAATTAATATTATTAATAATTATGATGTATGTAAAGAATGTCATATTTATTTATTTTTGAAATATTAATTACAAGAAGTATTTTACAATATTTTTTTTTTTTTTTTGTATGTAAAGTATCAAACACAATAAAAATTGTTCCTGATATTTAAATACCTAAATAAATAAAAATTTTGTTTGTCTATTATACGGTCACACACCTAATAAGTTATGTTTTATTTTGTAAACAGTGTTGGTATTGCCAAGGCAATGAGAATGAACCTTGTTCAGATATAACGCCGTCATGCTGCCAAAACCGATTATCTGCAATTTTGGTCAATTTTGTGTTAAAAATATCAATCGATTCAGTTTTTCAGTTCTGTCGTCTGCCAATATCGGTTAAACGCAGAAACCCATTAGTTGCAGAGATACTCTGTGCAAAATAAAGGTAATTGATCAATGTCTGTAAAAAGTCGCCAGAGAAAAACGATTAAATTTGTTTAATGATAGGTTTTTCGATATTACGCTTGCTAAATAATATTAAACTCGTTTAATCGATTTTCTCATTTACGCACTGGAGCAGGTCTACAGATGATTTATTCTGCCATAGTATTTCAAATGCCGTTAGCCGGTTTTGGAAAAATATTACTTATTGAAAACTTTAATAACATACGTCAGCAAAAATTAAATTATTAACTTTAACTCATTTTGGCCCGCGCCCTTAACATGCAAGATGAAATAATGTTTTTGTGAAAAATATAATTATATGCATTTAATTGATTTCGGGTCAACTTACTACGGGTTCTATTAGATAAACGTCTCTGCAGCCAAAAGCGATTAAATGATGATACCTATAGTTGCCAGGGATTCGCGTTGGCGCGCGGCGCAGTTAGTTCGTTCATTCATTCATTCAATTTTCATTACGACGCGACACGTTCGGCTCGACGAAACTCAAACTCAAACTCAAAGCATTTATTTCAATTAAACCATTTACAGGCACTTTTGAATTGTCAAGAAGTCGGTCAGTCAGAAAAAATGAAGCTAGTTGCCCATTCCAAAGCGTAGGTACAGACGCCAGCACATCAACCTACCCCTAACTGTCAAATTTTCCCAATCAACATTGAACCTTATGCTTTAGCGATAAAGTTGAAAATCTATTACAGAAATCTGACAGATTGTAGTAGGTTGATGTGCTGGCGTCTGTACCTATGGAGAAGAACGGGCAAGAAATTCCATGGACACTCTTTTAAATTATGTTTTTACAAAAATATTAGTTACATCATTTATTTTGAATTTATAATCATATGTGAGAACGATGTAAAAAAAGAGACTTACGCGTTAAAAGCGTCCAGAGTACAGCAAATAGTAACAAAACAACAATCCAAAATAAAATAATTCAAAATAAGCCGAGGCAGCTAAGTGATGACCAGCCCCAACTGACGGCGCCCGTTCACGAACATGACGCATAGATCAGCACCATTCAGCTCAACCATTTTGAAGGGAGCTAAATGATCCAACACACATGCCACCGTCAGCGAGACATTTGTGTGAGCATGACATACTATCAGCCGCCAGGGCTCATTCAAGTCAATGAAAGACATTACCCGGTAAATGGTAGCACTATAGTACATAGAACTCACATCTGTGCTATGCAATTATACAATACAAAGAAAATTGAGTTTATACAATGCAAAGATAGTCTTACAATCTTCAGCAGCTCCAACAGAATTTTCAAGTGTTAATCAATTAGTTGTGGTTGTGGAGCAGGACCAGCAATGAGCCAGGCATTTTTATCAGCGATGTAGTCCCCTAACTTATAATATGCATGCCTGCATAGTGTGCGTTTTATACAAGACTTGAATTTTGTCTCATTCAGTTGCAGAATGTGGGGAGGTATTTTATTATAACATTTTAAACAGTACCCCATAAAAGATGAGTCTACTTTAGCCAGTATGAAACCTGGTTGAACTAATAGGTCCCTATTTCTAGTACTATAATTATGTCTTTCACCTCTTTTGTTAAAAAGATGTAAATTTTTCCTTACATACATTATGTTTTCGTAGATATATTGACAAGGCACCGTCATGATGTTAATTTCCTTAAACAATTCCCTTAGAGAATCACGCCTGCGGAAATTATATATGACTCTGATGGCTCTTTTCTGCAGAATAAAAATAGAATCGATGTCTGCAGCCCGTCCCCAAAGTAAAATACCGTAAGACATGATACTATGAAAGTAACTAAAGTAGACTAGTCTCGCGGTATCTATATCAGTGAATTGACGGATTTTTCTGACAGCATAAGCTGCTGAACTTAGCCGTCCTGCAAGAGATGTTAAATGAGGACCCCATTGTAGCCTTGAGTCGAGCGTGATCCCTAGGAAAACAGTTTTATCGACGAATTCTAGTTTCTCTTGGTTCAATATTATCTCATAATCACTACCATTGACATTTGGTAAAGAAAATCTTATGCACTTAGTTTTATTTCCATTTAATATTTAATTTCCATTTAATTAAACACCTCATAAAAAATGTTTTCTCTTTATAATTATTTGTTAAAAAAACTATATTTATTTTATTTACAAATCAAAATATTTACAATATTTAAAAGCTGTCTTAAAATAATAATATGTACATACAAGTATATAAAAAGGGAGGGGAAATAATCAAAGGGCATCAAAAAATTCGTCCGCATCGCTGTCAATAGGAAACGTGCCCAAAAGGCTGGCAGCATTGCCACGATGTATGGCAATACTGATTCTTTGGCCAAAAAATAGGCCAGCCCTCTGGTCACGTGAAGAGTCGACCAACCGCTTGGCGATGTCTCGAAATACTAAGTGGGCACTCGGGCCCCATGGCCCTAGTGTTTCAACCCCAAACGGCTCAAATATATAAGTTCCAAAGAGAACTGTTTTAGATGAAATTCGGTAAGTAGGTAGGTAGATAAGAACTGTTTTAGAACCCAATGGCTTGGCACGCGACGATGGTAAGAGACCAGACGGAATGACCATAATGCCTTGGAAGGTAGGTAGGCCTTTGGTGTGGGATGCAACGTGTGTCGACACCCTTGCGCCATCCCATCTTCCAAGCACGGTTAGCTGTGCCGGGGCGGCTGCTGCAGGTGCGGAAAACCTCAAACGGCGCAAATACTCCAATCTCTTTGGAACTCATAACAAACAAAAACTCGATTACCAAGTAATTATTTACTTACATTGATCTTTTAAAATCAAGCTCAATAGCAATATCCAGCAGTGGGTTATAAAGTAGCCTGTGTTAATCCTGTGCCTTATCTATCCACCTACCAACTTTCATCTAAATCCGTTCAGTAGTTTCAGAGATTAATTTTGAAAGAGACCTGTGTCCAGCAGTGAGATACAAAGTAGCCTATGTGTTAATCCATTGCCTTATCTATCTACTTACCGAATTTCATCCAAAACCGTTCTGTAGTTTCGGATATTAACGTGTACAGACAAAATGTATAGATGAGTATAAAAAGAATAAATGAAAAATTCTTAATTTTTTCGTCAGGTAAAACTAGCTAAAATTATGTCTAACTCTTTTTTTCTGTTCTTCTGATAACATTCAATAGACACAACATTTTCTACATATGTATAATGGTACAATGAATATATGCTTCTATGGATTATTAAAATTGTAAGACTTAAAGGTTCAAATTTAACAAAAAACTATTTTTGATAATTGGCAGCCAAAATTGATTAAAAGCAGTCCTCTCGGAGATATTTTTTTATTTTTATTCGTTTCTATAAGGATAATCGAATCAACTAGTCTTGCTTTCTACAGAAGGATAAATAATGCATCGGAAAAGAACTAAAAATATTAATGAAAGCTAGTATTTAACAAAACAATCTACAGTAAACTTTCAAATTGATTTATCTCTAATTGCATTATTGTGCATTTAGCTAACTTTGGCAGCATGACGACGATAAAGTAGTTTGCTAAATAATACTTATCGTTGATTTTGCGCTTCTTCATCACTGGAATCGTTCGACATAACGTCCGTTCGTTAAAAAAGCACAAAACAATTAATTAAGTATGCATTTTGTTATAGTTCAGTAGGTTGCCATCAAGTATTCGGCTAGTATGCGACTTGAGTATCGTATCCTACGTGTTTCGTAATGGGAGAAGGGCCTAAGTCTAAATCAAAATAGCTTATTTAAAAAAAAAAACATACCCATTAAAATAATGAAAACACAGACTTTCATTTTTAAATATTGAAGTTCCAAATATCAAAAAGTCCCTCTCACAGAGAGGAAGCCTGAGTCCCAGCAGTGGGAACGCTATAGGCTGATTGCTAAATGACAAAAAACAGAATAGGTAATTATTTCTTACGTAAAACATTGAGACGGAAATAATTCTATTTTAAAGTTATTAGAAAGTCAGTCTTGTATGAAATTAAGAAAACTACAATCATCAAGGCTATGGCACGTTTTATGTTTTTATACGATTCTACACAGCACACATGACTGCCGCGTTGGCCTTGTGGTCGCAAGCGCAGAGCACTACTGCTAGGCAAGAGGTCCTGTGGGGTAATTGCGTAACACACTATCAGTAGCAATGGCTTTCATATTGACAGTTCAACAATATTCATTGCGTTATTTACGTTGTTGAGCAGACAAATTTTTCGAAGGAAAAAAATTGGTTGTCTGTAAAGTCGGTTTACGGATGATAATTTTACGTGATAACGTCATAAGAAAACATTGATGAAAACGATGGAGTGGTAGAGAGATAGATGCGTCAAAAGCCGAACGCTTAGGCCGATCGTGCCTCTCTATCGCTTGTTCCGCGCTCTCGCTTGTACGTTCGGCTCAGGGCGGAACGTGACAATGAGTAATTTTTTGTTGTTGTTCATCGATTTAGAAGACGTTATCACGTCAAAAAGCAATGGTTTAGCAATAACCTTCAATATTATTCAAATTGAGATTGATTATCGGTAGGTACGTGCTAGGCTCGATTTCCAGTTCGGGCAAAATATTATTTGGCTTTTCCTTTAGGATTTTCTCAGTAGCATCTCGGAGTCTGGATTTGTGTCCGGTTGGCAATAGGCTCGGTGAATAGCATTTTCACTTCAGAATGTTATGCAATTTATTGTGCACTGCAGCATGTACCGTAAAACGGGGTGAATAGGGATGCAGGGGCAGGACGAAACTATAAAATGGATTTTAACATTGAAATAATTGTTTTTTTTTTGCCAAAAAGGACTCTAATGTGTTTATTATATTATAATTAACGATTAAGTGTCCTTGTTGGCAATAAACTTTATTACATCAACGTTAAAATCCATTTTAAAGTTTCGTCCCAATTCACCCCTGCATCCCTATTCAATTCACCCCGTCTAACCGGTAAATAGTCTTGTAAATAATGTACAGACACATGAACCTACACCTAACTGTCAAATTTTCCCAATCAACATTGAACCTTACATAATATTTTGATAGTTACAGACTCCAGAGGGGCAATTCTCGTAATTTTAAGAACGTTCACGGTCTCCGTCTCAATCTGTCAAAAATACCTCTAATTTCCCTACATTTTGACTATTTCGTAACTGTGTCCATACTGGATTGTGGAATCAAACACGTTGTGTAACATATGTCGTATAATCACGGTAAACACATAAAAAATCGATACACTAATATAATATTACAGTCCTGTCACGGGAAGGAACTATTTAAGTAGAACAAAACCGTTAGAAGAAAACGCGTGCCGGACAGAGCTCGGGCGCGCGCGGCGGTTCGTGACGTGTATCGTTACGCGCGTGGCTAAGCGTCGACTCTCTTCGTCGGAGTCGCGCGCGGCGCGTGCGTCGCGTCTGCCATATCGCTGTCTCTCTCCTATGCCTCTAGTGCATAGTCAATAAAGCGAGAGGGAAGGCATGCGCGGCGGCGACCGGAAGTGCGTGGGCTTGAGTTGGTTACGACAGACTCCCCCTCTAGTCTAGGAGAACGCCCTCGTTCCTGGACTGGCTCATTGCCCTTGTGCTTCGGGCGTCCGCGACGTCGCTTGGGAATGACAGGATTAGGTGGTACGTTGCTTCCAGTACCACTGTCTACAAAAGGTGTCAAATCCTGTGCATGGTATTTTCCTAAAGATTCCTCAGGGTTCCCTATTGGAGAGATAAGATAGGTGGTAGGGCTAACTTTCCCCTTTATAACATACGGTCCATCCCGTTTGGGCACAAATTTAGCGGTGAGACCCTTGCTTCCTTGGCTCAGGACATGTGACCGGACCAGAACTTTATCTCCGACCTCGTACGTTGGACTGGGTCGACGGGATCGATCAGCAACACTCTTAGATTGATCTTGCTGTAATTCGACTCGCTCACGAATAGCAGATAAAGAGTTGATAAAAGATCTTAGGTAGGGAGTAATTTGAGGAACAAAATTCTCTTTATCGAGGATCGCCCTCAAATCATGACGAGCTTCTGTGAGAGACCTCATTTCTCTGGCAAACATGAGATATGCGGGAGTGGCACCAGTGGTTCTGCATACTGCGCTATTCATAGCGAACCGAATCACTGGGAGTTTCGCAGGCCAAGAGCAATGGTCATTCTCCACGAGTTGTGCGAGCTGCGCCTTGAGGTCTCGATTCTTACGCTCGGCGGGGTTTGCCTCCGGATGATAAAGTGGCACGAAGTTTTGTTGGACCCCTAAGATGAACATACATTGTTGCATGACAGCCCCGACAAATTGTACGCCGTTATCAGAGATGACCCTGCGCGGTAAGCCGTATCGGAGAAAGTATTCCTCGGTGAGAGTACGGGCGCAGGCTTCAGCAGTCGCTTCCTGAAGGGCGTAGAGCTCAACCCAACGTGTGGCGGTGTCTTCAACTAGAAGTATCCATCTCTCACCGTTCTCTCCTTCAGGTAAGGGACCAAAAAGGTCTACAGCTAGAACCTCATTCCGTTGCTGCATCACAGGCGTCTGTAGTAGTCCAGGCGGTTTGTCGTTGGTAGCCTTATATCGCTGACAATCGACACAGGCCTTCACATAATCTGTAATGATTCTTCGCATCCCAGGGAAATAATAGGACTGGGCGATCTTGTGGTAAGTACGATCGATTCCAGAATGTCCCGCCAGAGGTGAATCGTGGCACTCTTTCAAGATCTCGGGACGGAGTGAAATTGGGATAACAAGTTGAGGAGTCTCGCTGTCTGAGTCGGGATTATACCGGTATAGTACTCCTTGTGATAACAGGTACCCGCGCTCCGTCCACCTGCGAGATGCCACTTCATCTGGACTTTCCATCTCTTTGATGATTTTGTCAACCTCCGGGTCGGAAAGCTGTTCCCGCCTTAACTCTGCAGGGCTCTTAGTGGGTAAATCAATTATCACTGAGCAAATACCGCAACTGTCGCGAGTATCTGGAGAGCATATCGGCCTACTCAGCGTATCTGCCACTACATTTGCTTTTCCCGGAGTGTACTGATACTGAATGTCGAATGATTGTAGCTTGAGAGCCCACCTCACCAAACGACCTGTGGGAGACTTAAGCGTCATCAGCCAACGGAGTGGTTGGTGGTCGCTACCAATAATCACCGGATGTCCGTCTAGGTAACATCTAAATCGCTCCACCGCCCACACTACCGCTAAGGCCTCTCGTTCGGTTGTAGAATAGTTACGCTCAGCTGCGTTCAGGAGACGGCTGGCGTATTCAATGGGTCTTTCTTCCTTGTCCTCCCCCTGGAGTAAAACGGCTCCGATGGCATAATTGCTCGCGTCAGTGCGGAGAACGAAGGGGTGATTAAAGTCAGCCTGGATTAAGATTGGCGCTGAGGTAAGAAGTTGTTTCAGCTCGTTAAAAGCAGTAATCTGAGCTGAACCCCAGGTCCAGGTCTGATGCTTCCTTGTTAGCCTTGTAAGTGGCTCGGCTACAGAGGAGAAATTTGGGATAAATTTCCTGAACCAGGAACAGGTTTGTAAAAATGTCCGTAGATGTTTCAAGTTGCTTGGTTCTTTCATGTCTAGGACAGCTTGAATCTTTTCAGGGTCGGGTGACACGCCCTGTTGCGTAATTACGTGCCCCAGATACTTGACACTCCCCCTGGCAAAAACGCACTTCTCCCGGTTGACTCGCAGCTTGAATTCGCGAAGCCGACTGAATACAGCCTGGAGATCCTGGAGATGCTGCTGGAAACCTTCAGATATGATCAGCAGGTCATCTAAATAGGCGAGGACTGTCACGTTGGCCAGGGATGAACAGGAGCGCAGACGGTCGATCAGCCGTTGAAAGGTCGCCGGAGCGTTTTTGAGACCAAAGGGCATGCGCTTTAAGCGAAAAGTTCCCAAGGGGCTAATGAAGGCGGTTTTATCTCTATCCTGCTCATTTACACTCACCTGCCAGTAGCCGGATCTCAGGTCCAATGTACTCATATAACAATCCCTCTTTGTTGACTGTAACAATTCATCAATCAAAGGCATCGGGTAATGGTCGGTTTTGGTCACGGCGTTTAGGCGTCTGTAATCTACGCAGAAGCGGGTGCTGCCATTCGCCTTAGGAACCAGGAGAGCTGGTGAACACCAGGCAGACTCACACTCTTCAATGATGTTGTCCTTCAGCATCTTCTCAATCTCCTGACGCATAAGTTCCTTTTTGGCAGGGGTCAATCGGTACGGAGGTACATAGATGGGAGGATGCTCACCTGTATCAATACAGTGCTCAGCAAACGGGGTAGGTCCTCCCCCTAGCTGGAAAATGTCCGTATTGGTAACCAAGGTCTGCGCCAGCAGGTTCCGGTCAGGTGGGTTCAACAATGTACCTTCGTCGTCCCTGAGTACGTCCGCAGAGGAACAAGACAGCTCTGGTGATAAGGATGGTTCAAAACGCATCATGTACTGAACGCGGCTGTTATTAGAGAAATACCAGCATTCCCGAGAAAAATCCATGACTACTTCGGCTGCAAACAAGAAATCCATGCCAAGCAACGTTTCATTGTTACGCGCCTCAGGGAGAATAAGAAAAGGAGTCCTAATGACTTTCTCCTCTAAGTGCACGTCAAGAGTAGTCATGAGCACGTCTACGTCGCGAACGTGTCCATCGGCGAGTTTAATACGTCTTCGCGCCGGTTCAAAAGGGTGTCCCTTTCGACAGAGGAGGGTATGCAGTGTATGACCCGCAATACAATGTTTGGCACCGGTGTCAACTAACGCGGTCCCCGACGCGCCTAGTATTTTGATATTAAAAATCGGGCGTAAAACTTTTCTGTCGGAGCTCTTACCGGCGCGCGCGTTCTCTACACATGTGTCGCTACACACCATATTAATATTTAACACATTCTTAGAAACATCATTACAACAAAATAAATCATTTTGCAAAAAATTATAAAAATGATCCTTACGTCCCTTTGCAATGCGGACGTCATTATAACAAAAATTATTATTTTCAGAAAAAATACGAACTTTGCCCTTACGCTCTTTTACATTAAGGGCGTCATCATAACAAGAATAATCATTATCTGAAAAATTACAAAAACGGTCGTTACTATTATCGACCTCGCAGCTGGTCAAGTGATCGTTCGACAAATCGTTGTCCGAAAAATTACTCTGTACTGAATAACAATTATTATTATTAGATAATTCAGCTTGACTGTACGCAAGCTCACTCGAACTATCACGAGACCAGTTATTATTTTCTTGAACGACACAACAAACATTTGCATCAACATTTTTAAAACAAGAAGGCGAAGTATTAGAGTAATTCAAATCTTCACAACAATGTTTATCAAAATACTTCTCTACACGATTATACAAATTCTCGGAACCCGCATTTCGATAACGATTTTTAAACTTTTGCATTTGAATGAACTTTGGTCCCGAAGTTTGCAGAGTAGTATCAACACTATAAAAACTTGATTCGTTGTTACACTTTTTGCAAGTTTCACGAGTAACATTTTTAGATCCGCACTTGTAACACGAAACCGAATTATTAGAATCAATCGCTGACTCACCTTTGTCCGCCAACTTACGGCACTGGTCGCGCTGGTGTCCGTAGTGTTTACAATACGCACAAAACGGTCGTTGTTGCTTAGATGACGCTGCAGCTGGTGCGCGTTCATCGCGTGCAGCGGGGGCACGCGCGTGTGATGCGCGCTGTGCGCGCGCCTCGTTCGGTACTTGCGCGTGCGAGTCCTGCGGCCGCGCGGCGGAGGGCGGAGCGCCGCCGTCGCCGCGTGGCGTGTTAGCTGCCCCGTGCGCCGGTCTCACGCTTGCAGCGGAGTCTGATGTTCGCGCGCTGTTCATTGCGGGCTGAGTAGGCGTTTCGGAATCGTTACGTTTCGTACGCGGAGCAATGGATGCGGCATTTTGCGATTCTCGCTTTGTCGACTCGTTTAAGGAATCTTCGATAATTCGAGATTTCGATAGCAACTCGGAAAAATTACTGACCTCTTCGCGTCGTAATCTTTTACGGATTTTTCGGTGTAATAGGCCGTAAATCATATCGAGTTGTACCTTGGTAGACAGATCGTTTGCTGGCAGGCGTGTTAGGAGGGCTCGACTCTTCGCTACGAAGATATCTGTTCGTTCGTTTTCACCCTGCTCGTCTCTGAATAACTCACGATATATTTTGTATTCAGGACGGCGGTCGCCGTACGCGTCACGAAGGTATTGTATTGCATCTTTCCAGGATGTGACCTCCGCGCGGATACTCTGCCACCAGGTTGCTGCTTCGCCGGTAAGTAGTATAGACATACCTCGAATAGCGACATCATCACAGATGTTCGTGCATTCTTTAAATGCTTCAATGGCATCGATGAACGCTTCGACGTTTTCCTTCGCCGCTCCGGAGAATCTGGACGAGCATCGTGAGAAATTGCCGGTCTTCTCTGCCGCACTCGGCGCTGGCGCCGGTGACTGAACGGTCAGAGGGGACGTGATTGTCGACAGGCGCTCTAACATACGCTCACAGATATCCGCATTCGATTGTTGAATCGTTGTTAGCAGAGCGGTAAAGTTATCGCGAGACAGCGTGACGCTGTTATTGAGTTCATCGTCATGCGAGCCACTGAGGGATTGCCTACTCCGTGTCTTCGGCATTGTTACACGATCACAATTATGTTCACAGTTG
Source organism: Hydraecia micacea (assembly GCA_914767645.1). NCBI lineage: Eukaryota > Metazoa > Arthropoda > Insecta > Lepidoptera > Noctuidae > Hydraecia > Hydraecia micacea. The sequence continues at coordinate 6,073,674 of OU611805.1, forward strand.
TACACACACTAAGTCTTTTCACTACATTTCACAGGAACTGTGGCATTCGGCCTACAGTTGGGACGCCATTTTCGTAACTGTGTCCATACTGGATTGTGGAATCAAACACGTTGTGTAACATATGTCGTATAATCACGGTAAACACATAAAAAATCGATACACTAATATAATATTACAGTACTGTCACGGGAAGGAACTATTTAAGTAGAACAAAACCGTTAGAAGAAAACGCGTGCCGGACAGAGCTCGGGCGCGCGCGGCGGTTCGTGACGTGTATCGTTACGCGCGTGGCTAAGCGTCGACTCTCTAGTCTCTTCGTCGGAGTCGCGCGCGGCGCGTGCGTCGCGTCTGCCATATCGCTGTCTCTCTCCTATGCCTCTAGTGCATAGTCAATAAAGCGAGAGGGAAGGCATGCGCGGCGGCGACCGGAAGTGCGTGGGCTTGAGTTGGTTACGACAACTAGTTTTTGACATTTGTTTGTCGCCGAGATGAGATTGCGATTACATTTTGAACGTTTTAAATTACGAGAATTTGGCCTTTATTTTAAGTTAAATTATATTATTTACTAGCTTTTGCCCGCGACTTCGTCCGCGTGGAATAATGACTTCCGGAAAAAAACAATTTATCCCCCTTTTCTCCCCGTTGGGAGGGAATTTCCAAAAATCCTCTTAGTGGTAGCCTACTCCTCCCAACAAACACACACTACGTCTAATATATAAAATAATATATAATAAAACCTACTTCACTTAAAACTAAATACCTATAACTACTATAATTAATAATACCTATACCTACAATTAATAAAAGTACCTACGCTTTTACCTACTTAATATTAAAAAAAACTGAACATAAATTCACCAAAACTTACCTACTACTAACCTATTACTACTTCACCTAAAAACAAATAAAATGTAAACTATTAATAATTTGTAATTTGAACGAATATAATATACTACCAAAATAACTAATACCTATTTTATAAAATAACAACAAAAGAAAACTAAATTAATTTAAAGACTAAAAGTCGCGCTGATAAACAATATTGTCTGTCAATAAGGTCGAATGCTCGGAACGTCTACTCGCATCAACAGCCAAATATTGTATGAAGTTCGCGTTTTTTTTTTTTTTAATATGGCATCTCGTAGTTGACCTTGAGAGGTCGTGACTACTTAACCGGACTATCCTGTGGTTGCCTTAAGAAAACTCCAGCCAGGGGCAAATATCTTATATAGGTACTAAGCGATTACACGCTAAGGGCACCCCCTGCCTGTGGGGTACGAACCTCGGCTTAGGGCGTCGCTGGGGGAGGGCAGCAAGATGGGACAGGCTGGATCTGGTTCTTATTATTTAAGCTTGATGAGGCCGGCGTTTCCTAGCTGACTACTCTGAGAAGAAACGCCGAAACAAACTCAGAGTTCACGGTCGGGAATTTAGATCTACTGGCTCAGCTGCGGCGCGGGCTGGCACTTCTTCGAGCAAGGTTCGGGGGGAGGCATTTAGTTGGGAGACGTCGCGAGGGATCTCGGCGGCGAGGTCGGAGTGTCGGTGTTCTGTATTTGTGCACTGTACCTACTGGTTGACTTATTGCTCTCCTGGAGGAGGGTTATGGGGTCGTCAGGGTCGGAGAGGACATGCCTTGGACTGCGGTATTTGCTGATTTTGGAGGGGGTATACCTGGCGGCCTCGACAACCAGAGGGTTGCGGTGCTTGGCGGCGGTATCGAAGAAGCGCTTGGAAAGGCGCTTCATGAATTGATGGATGGTGGGGATTTTGAGGTCAACGTGGAGGATCTCATTTCGAACGCACCAGGGGGATCCCGTAGCCTTTCAGAGGAATCGGTTTTGGATTTCGCGTTTGGATCCCCCGCCCTTTTATACCTCCCGCCGCGAGCCGCGTCGAGCGCAGCGACCGTTACACAAAAATAATCCTTATAGCATGATTCAATATTCACGCGCGATGGCTTATTAGCGTATTTCATGTATAACTTTGGTGTTTCTGTACCGATTTCTATGATTCTTTTTTTATTAAATAGGTAATAATGTTAAAATTTTTTAATTAGGGATGAGTGAGAGTGGTATAAACGTAAGAATAGACAAATATAATCAGAAAGCTCCGAACTGCTAAGCTATCGGGAGTTACACGTGTTATTGTGAGTCAACCATAAAAGATAGACTTTTGCTGTCGTGGAATATTTTTTATATAATTTTAAGGAGAACATTTGCGTCATACATGATTTCTGTGTAGCTTTAACCATTAAGGCTGCACACGCGACGGAAGCTTAAAAAATGGAGTAATTTCTCCTGTTTTCCCAACATTTCCCTTCACTGCTCTGCTCCTATTGATCGTAGCGTGATGAAAAGTATACTATAACCTGCCCAGGAGTATGAAGAACAATTGTACCAAGTTTCGTTGAAATCCGTCGAGTAGTTTTTGTTTCTATAAAGAACATACAGACAGACAGACAGACAGACAGACAAAAATTTTACTGATTGCATTTTTGGCGTCAGTATCGATCACTAATCATCCGCTGATAGTTATCTATACTTATAATAAATCTGTAGAGAGGTCAATTCTGTACATGAAATATATTTCCAAAATAACTATAGCCGATGTCAACATTGTGGAGCAGAGGATGCTGATTTGGATCATATTATCTTACAGTGTTCAAGTTTTAAGGTGCCACTAGTCGATATTTTTTCCATAGAAATTTCGGGAGAGTATTACCACAGTAGATAAATATACAGTAAAACATCTTCATACAAACGTGCCGCTCTCGGTTTGAATGTGTGCGTGCGCGCCGCGCGCCATGTCGGCGCGCGATTTCACGCACACGCTAGCATAATATATGGGGGAATAAGGTGGCGGCAGTGCGGGCCAAAGAGTAAAGTAACTATAGAGGGAAAGAGTGACAACTCTGTGGTAAAATTTGCATGTATGGAAAGTGCTGCCACCTTGAGTTTGGTGGGTGACCTAAGGCTCTAATAAATATACACATACCTATAGTTAAGCATACTTACTATAAGTAGCGAATCTTTATTATAATGTTTAGGGTCACTATCAGGGTTTAACAAATAACAGTAACAAGTAACAATTTTAACATAATTAGCTGAGATAAACTCGGGATTTCGGGAAGCGCATCAACGTCGGGAAAGCCGGAGTTGCGGAGTTGACAATGATAATGGCGGATGGCCGGCGGCGACAATGACATTTGTTTGACAATTTGACAAACAAGAAAATGGCTGCCAAGTTTTGTTAACCCACCAAACTGCAGATGTCGCTGTCGTCTATGGAAATTGATGACAGTGCTAAGTGTGCCCCGGTGCGGGCTGTGCAGCGCGACTGTGAGCACGCGCGTACGCTACATGACCGCTTGCGTTCGTCAACTCTCGCCGGCGCGGGCGGCGGACACTTGTCGTAAATTACGAGTATCATGACTTCAAAAAGGGGAAAAAAATATTGTAGTTTTCGGGTGCCTCAATAATGATTTCGCAAACCCGGACTTATCATTCTTCATACTTCCTACTCAACCAGAAATGTAAGTACCTACTTATACTTAAATATTATTAGAAAATATGGTATTGTATTGTTTATTTCACAGTTTATTTGCTTTATTAAGAGCGTAGCCGAGTCGCATTTTTCTGAATACTATGTTTAGAGCTAAAGTTTATTTTAAGAAGTCTAGTTTTACTATAAAATAGAGGATTGAGTACGAAACATCGTTTAGGTAAATATATTTTTCGCGTAGGTATAGTTGTAATAAGGGCAATTTCACAATAATTAATATTGCAAATTAATTACTTTTGAAATTATTATTTTTTCTATTGTCTGATGTGTTGTTCAATCCAAATATGGTTCCGGTAGTCCGACGATCGACTTATATACTTGTGTGTACATCGCATTTTTTTGGCCGGCGTTCGGGTCGGCCACTTGACACTTGTTTTTGTTTCGCGTATCGTATGAAAAAAATGTGTTAAGAGGTCTGTTCTTTTTGTTTATTATTGTAAGGTGATGTGTATTATACTAAATGCAACAGTTATTTTTGTTAGATATGGTTTCATTTTGTAAATATAACGACTTTTGTATACAAAACTGGGAAACCTGGGAAATAGTCCATCACGCTACCTTCAAGTTCAAATTTGTAATACATTATTAGGTGAATCTACACAAAACCCTACGTCATCAGATAGTTAGATATCATGAAAGAAAAATAATAGGTGATAAATATTTTTTTACATATTCGCGAAAATACGTATGGAACTCTCTATTTATTTCACTTGACCAATTTGTTTAATTGTTTCAGACGCTTACAGTGGCTACGGTTAATTGATCGCGAAGACTTATCTAACAAGTCAAAACATAATGAACGAATATGTGAAGTACATTGACGTGGACGTGGACGTGGACGTGCAGAAACAGGAGAAAAATTTTCTCGGTATCAAATTTGTAACTTAGTATAATAAATGTTATGTGAATAAAAGCTTTTTATTTTTACTAAATTTATAAATTGGTAAAATATTCAATCATAATATGCTTTTTATTTTATAAATTTAGATCAAGTGCTGCTTGTTCGAAAATATTAACTAAAAGTAAAAGTGACAACCCTGGGTATCAACGCAAGAGTAGGCTAATAACTCGGCGGGCGGCCTTAGATAACCTACTGTATATTTATTTACTGTGGTATTACAGCACCGTTTGACATTGTGCATCCAAAGTTAAACATGATATCGTTTTGACTTAATATTATTAATTTTTCACTTCAGTAGCTCAAACATGTAGGTTTTGCTGCCTGAAATCAGTGAGCAAAATGCGATTTTGCTCACTGAGTGAGACAAAGTAACTTTTTAATTTTTGTTTTCAGAAAGCCGCGAAAATCTTATTCAGCCTTGGGTTAATCATACAATTCGAAACATTCACACTCTATCTCTTTCCCGCCATTAGAAAGAGACAGAGACAAAGACCAGCCCTTTCGAAGTTCTGATTTTGAATTCGACCTCAAAGACAAACACGTTCGGAATTTCGTACTAACTAAAGAAATTTTGCAAAAAGATAATTATGTCTTTTAATGTAATTTATTGAATTTTTAACTTATTGAGTATTTACTGCAAATAAAACTGATATTTAACCTGTAAATATTTATTGCTAAGTAGTTTCAATAATGTTACGTAATATATTTTGAATAATAAAGTATCATGGGTGCTATTTCTGAACACGCCTTAATTTGTATAAAAGAGCGGGAATAAAATTGCGTGGCTGGCGTAAAGAGTTGAATAAGTTAAAACATATTAAAATAATCGTAAAATATGAGTGAAACTAGCGACGAGACCAATATTTTAACACCGGAAGAGTTAAAACAACAAGTTATGAATGCAGGATTAAGTTTCCTGCCTGAGAAGTCTCGCGAAAAATATCTGAAAGCATACCATGTCTTCAATGAATGGAGACTTACAAAGGGCGCAGGCAGTTTTTCGGAGACGGTGTTGCTATCTTATTTTTTAGATGTATCACAGACGAGGCGATCATCTACAATGTGGAATATTTACTCAATGTTGAAAGCTATTTTAAAAACAAAACATAACGCGCATATTGAAACATACGCAAAACTCTTATCTTTACTAAAAATAATGTCAGTTGGGCATAAGGCTAAAAAGTCCAAAATTTTCACGGCCCATAACATAGAAAATTTTCTAAATGATAATTATTTTGATTCACAATAAATAGTTAGGTATTTCAATCTATTCCTGTTTATTATTTTATCTCCTAAAGTGTTCTCGCTGCTGAAGTGAAAAGTTATGTGTGTTACACGAGAGCAAAGTTTTTTGCATCTCGTGCCTTTGAATCCCTCGCCACACTCAGGATTCAACTTTAGAATCACTCGCTACGCTCGTGATTCAATCTTTGAATCCTTCGCTTGCTCAGGATTCAAAATCAGCACTCACAGCAAAAAACGACTTTGCTCTCTTGTTGCACAAATAACTATTTCACTTCAGTAGCTCAAACATGTAGGTTTTGCTGCCTGAAATCAGTGAGCAAAATGCGATTTTGCTCACTGAGTGAGACAAAGTAACTTTTTAATTTTTGTTTTCAGAAAGCCGCGAAAATCTTATTCAGCCTTGGGTTAATCATACAATTCGAAACATTCACACTCTATCTCTTTCCCGCCATTAGAAAGAGACAGAGACAAAGACCAGCCCTTTCGAAGTTCCGATTTTGAATTCGACCTCAAAGACAAACACGTTCGGGATTTCGTAGTAACTAAAGAAATTTTGCAAAAAGATAATTATGTCTTTTAATGTAATTTATTGAATTTTTAACTTATTGTTGTATTTAAACGAAAATAAGTATTTACTGCAAATAAAACTGATATTTAACCTGTAAATTTATTGCTAAGTAGTTTCAATAATGTTACGTAATATATTTTTCACTTCAGTAGCTCAAACATGTAGGTTTTGCTGCCTGAAATCAGTGAGCAAAATGCGATTTTGCTCACTGAGTGAGACAAAGTAACTTTTTAATTTTTGTTTTCAGAAAGCCGCGAAAATCTTATTCAGCCTTGGGTTAATCATACAATTCGAAACATTCACACTCTATCTCTTTCCCGCCATTAGAAAGAGACAGAGACAAAGACCAGCCCTTTCGAAGTTCTGATTTTGAATTCGACCTCAAAGACAAACACGTTCGGAATTTCGTACTAACTAAAGAAATTTTGCAAAAAGATAATTATGTCTTTTAATGTAATTTATTGAATTTTTAACTTATTGAGTATTTACTGCAAATAAAACTGATATTTAACCTGTAAATATTTATTGCTAAGTAGTTTCAATAATGTTACGTAATATATTTTGAATAATAAAGTATCATGGGTGCTATTTCTGAACACGCCTTAATTTGTATAAAAGAGCGGGAATAAAATTGCGTGGCTGGCGTAAAGAGTTGAATAAGTTAAAACATATTAAAATAATCGTAAAATATGAGTGAAACTAGCGACGAGACCAATATTTTAACACCGGAAGAGTTAAAACAACAAGTTATGAATGCAGGATTAAGTTTCCTGCCTGAGAAGTCTCGCGAAAAATATCTGAAAGCATACCATGTCTTCAATGAATGGAGACTTACAAAGGGCGCAAGCAGTTTTTCGGAGACGGTGTTGCTATCTTATTTTTTAGATGTATCACAGACGAGGCGATCATCTACAATGTGGAGTATTTACTCAATGTTGAAAGCTATTTTAAAAACAAAACATAACGCGCATATTGAAACATACGCAAAACTCTTATCTTTTCTAAAAATAATGTCAGTTGGGCATAAGGCTAAAAAGTCCAAAATTTTCACGGCCCATAACATAGAAAAATTTCTAAATGATAATTATTTTGATTCACAATAAATAGTTAGGTATTTCAATCTATTCCTGTTTATTATTTTATCTCCTAAAGTGTTCTCGCTGCTGAAGTGAAAAGTTATGTGTGTTACACGAGAGCAAAGTTTTTTGCATCTCGTGCCTTTGAATCCCTCGCCACACTCAGGATTCAACTTTAGAATCACTCGCTACGCTCGTGATTCAATCTTTGAATCCTTCGCTTGCTCAGGATTCAAAATCAGCACTCTCAGCAAAAAACGACTTTGCTCTCTTGTTGCACAAATAACTATTGAATAATAAAATATCATGGGTGCTATTTCCGAACACGCCTTAATTTATATAAAAGAGCGGGAATAAAATTTCGTGGCTGGCGTAAAGAGTTGAATAAGTTAAAAAATATTAAAATAATCGTAAAATATGAGTGAAACTAGCGACGAGACCAATATTTTAACACCGGAAGAGTTAAAACAACAAGTTATGAATGCAGAATTAAGTTTCCTACCTGAGAAGTCTCGCGAGAAATATCTGAAAGCATACCATGTCTTCAATGAATGGAGACTTACGAAGGGCGCAAGCAGTTTTTCGGAGACGGTGTTGCTATCTTTTTTTTTAGATTTATCACAGACGAGGCGATCATCTACAATGTGGAGTATTTACTCAATGTTGAAAGCTACTTTAAAAACAAAACATAACGTGCATATTGAAACATACGCAAAACTCTTATCTTTTCTAAAAATAATGTCAGTTGGGCGGGCATAAGGCTAAAAAGTCCAAAATTTTCACTGCCCATAACATAGAAAAATACCTAATAGAAGGTACCTCTACCTACAATGTTAATTATTTTGATTCACAATAAATAGTTATTTCAATCTATTCCTGTTTATTATTTTATCTCCTAAAGTGTTCTCGCTGCTGAAGTGAAAAGTTATGTGTGTTACACGAGAGCAAAGTTTTTTGCATCTCGTGCCTTTGAATCCCTCGCCACACTCAGGATTCAAAATCTGCACTCACAGCAAAAAACGACTTTGCTCTCTTGTTGCACAAATAACTATTGTCTGTACGGAAATAGAATAGTAAAATAAAAAGCCATTAAAAAGTTATGAGCCTACAAAGATTCGTTTTTCTTGCTATTTTTAACGTAACTTTGGGTGTAAATCTATATCTATCTTCTATCTATATCTATTCTATACATATAATAAATCTGTAGACGAGGCGTTTCTGTACATTGAAAATATTTCCAAAAAAAAATAGTTGGGGTGTTAAAGAATAACCAACAGATGCCATTTCATCAATTTTTTGAATTTTTGTCTGTTTGTCGGTTTGTCAGTTTGTCAGTTTGGATGTGACAGTTTCCTTGAATAGGTTCAACGTAAAAAGTACCAAACCAATATGGTTAATTTTTAAACTCAAATATGGCGTAGAACTCGGAGCAGTTATTAGTTTTTGAATCATCGCAATCGCTGCACTCTATCAAAAGATATTATCAAATTAGTATTCAAGAATTTAATTTTTCATTACGCAATGATACACGTAACGACATCTACTGACCTAAAATGACACTATTTTTGTCAACTCAATTAGGTTTGTGAGATAGTGTGTTGTTTTAAGGTGTTTATTTTAGCACACTTCGCGCGCAAACTTAACTGGATACATTTTGAATAGAATAATAACTTCCAATGATCCAATCAAAAGTTAGGCTAAAAAAGTATTCAAAATGCATTGTTAATTAGTTTAGTAGTAGTGCTCTAGGTGGCGCTATCTTATGATATTATACTTAATTTATAACATGAAACAATAGTGATAAATATAACTGTAAATTCCTTTAAAAAATATTTATCTTTAGTATAATGTTTTTGAAACTTTACATAGCTTACAGAGTGTTTGTTTGAACGTTTTCCCATGCGTAATATTTTGACAGTATCACTTTGTGCTCGATAGATGGCGTTGTTCTTTTAACGTCATTTTCTGAATCGCGGTGTCAAGATTTTCCGTGGAAGAATGACCCTCGCTCATGTAAAGTTTGGTTGGGTTGGTCTCTTGGTTCGTTCGTTAATCGTTTGGTGGCTTATGGTAGTTTGGTTCAAGTTACGAAGTCAAGCGTCAAGCGACGAGTCGTTCGTTACTTTACTTCGTAATTCGTCCGATTGAATTACACCGTTACATTGGATCCGATCGGATAATTTAATTTTCGAGTCGATAAATTAGTTATTCGATTGTTTGTTTTTTTCATTGTTTGTAGATATAAGTTTAGTCAATACATATAATATATCTGTAGACGAGGCGTTTCTGTACAGACGCCAGCACATCAACCTACTACAATCTGTCAGATTTCTGTAATAGATTTTCAACTTTATCGCTAAAGCATAAGGTTCAATGTTGATTGTGAAAATTTGACAGTTAGGGGTAGGTTGATGTGCTGGCGTCTGTACATTGAAAATATTTCCAAAAAAAAAAATAGTTGGGGTGTTAAAGGATAACCAACAGATGCCATTTTCATCAATTTTTGGAATTTTTGTCTGTTTGGATGTGACAGATTCCTTGAATAGGTTCAACGTAAAAAGTACCTAACCAATATGGTTACTTTTTAAACTCGAATATGGCGTAGCACTCGGAGCAGTTATTAGTTTTTGAATCATCGCAATCGCTTCACTCTATCAAAAGATATAATCAATTTAGAGTATTCTAGAACAAGTTTTCATGTTTTTTGAAACACATAACGACATCTATTAGCGCGATATAGTACAGACGCCAGCACATCAACCTACACCTAACTGTCAAATTTTCCCAATCAACATTGAACCTTATACTTTAGCGATAAAGTTGAAAATCTATTACAGAAATCTGACAGATTGTAGTAGGTTGATGTGCTGGCTTCTGTACCTGCTAACGAAATCGTATTATTATTGTGATATAAACAACATTAAGTATGTGAATAATCACGTCCTATTAGGCTTACCTTTATGACGAAATAACACAGATACTTATGTCTGAGTTATTTAAAAAGTAATGATACTGATTATAATATTAGAAAAATCGCTTTCCATTGATGGTTTATTAGTGGCGCCTGTGGCGCTAAAAGAATTTTAAATAAAAAGTGAGGATAATGCAAGATTATAATAATTGATGTGGTGTTCTGAGTGATAAAGAATGCAATGTTAGATAATTATTGATTTATGAAAGTTGATTAATGCAATGCGAGTTTCGATTTAACCACTTTGTTCGATAGATGGCTTTGAGCAAATGTCGTTATATTCTGAATCACGGTGAAGTTTTGGAACGAAGTTCTTTTACGGAGCTTGACGAAAAAGCGTTATGCCTCACTTTTCATAGTAATAGAAAGAGACAGGGAGAGAGAGAGAGATAGTTATCAGGGTTTCCGAGGGTGGAAATCCAAGATGACGGATGCAAAAATGTTCAAATTTTTCGTCATGGGTTTTTATGGTTTTCGAGGGTGCTGAAGCCGATAGTGAGATCAAAATGAAAATCCAAGATGGCGGTTGCAAGCATTTTCAAATTTTTCGTCATGGATTTTTATGTTTTTCGAGAGCGGCCGGTGTCGAATATAACCAAAGTAAATGGGTTGCTTTTCACCAGGGCCTGATTAACCCTTAGGCAAATTAGGCTGCAGCCTAGGGCGCGAGGATCAGAGGGGGCGCGCTAAAATCGTGTCTTGGCATGCACTAATCTAGCATCATTGCATCTACCCTACATATTTCAACTAGACCGAGACCAAACACAAACCAAATGCGCTTGAGAGTCCCTAATTTTAACAATCAATTTTGAAATTTTAAAAAGCGCGCGTAAATAAACACCGACTTGTTACTCGAATCGGTCAAACCAAACAAAGTTTGGTTTCTTATGGAAACTGCATGAACTAGACGACATCGACAGTTAATTTATCTATTAGAAAACAAATGTATGCCACTGATTTAGAAGAAACCTTTGCAGAAGAATGCGTCCATTTGGCGTAGTTTTTAAAATCTGACACCGAGGCCGAGCATTCTATTTCTGCCAGAACCACAAAGGGTTTGGTGCAGTTAATAAAAAGTTTTAATATTTCATGCATGTTACCGAATGTGGAGGTACCTAATATTAAGATTTTTTTGACAATGAGTGTTACCAACTGCAGCGGCGAAAGGTCTTTTTCAGCACATAAAAAAGTAAAAAATTACTTGCGCTCCACACTCCGCCAGCAAAAACTTGCAGCGCTCTCGCTAATGTACAGACGCCAGCACATCAAACTATCCGAAACTGTCACATTTCCCCAATCAATTTTGAACCTTATGCTTTAGCAATAAAGTTGAAAATTTATTAAAGAAATTTGACAGATTGTAGTAGGTTGATGTGCTGGCGTCTGTACATAGAAAGTGATTTTTTACAAACTATAAAATTTGAAAAAATTGTGAAAAGATTTGCAAACGCTAAAGCACGAAAAAGGGCTTTTGTATAATCTAATAATAATTACTTAATTACTATAATTTTCAAATAAATCATTAATCAGTTGCAAAAATGTTTCACTTGTATGATGCCTCTCCTCTTTTTTTAACAATAACAGAAGTGTAAATATTTTAAAAATACTCAAGTCGAAGCTCATGGTCAATGGCAATGGCAAGATGGCAACTAAGTTTTCTATAGAAACTAAGCCAATACAAGTCATGCGGCCAACCACGATATGGATTTGGTTTTCTACTTGGTAGCCTGCAGTCACTTTTCATGATTTTGGTGTATAATGCGTGATGTAGGTACTTGTACGGTCAGCTTAAAAATGGTTTGCCTCCCTAAGGTTGAATGTCATGCAGATTTAAGGACAACGTTAGTTTCGCTAGCAGATCGATCTGAAAACTTTTATAGGTAGTATGAACCATGTTAAAATTTTCAGACTACTACTCTACTCACTTACTACTTTTTAGGCCGTAAGGCCGTCCGTAACACACCTGGCGGGGGCGCGTCCTCATAATTAGCCTAAGGCGGTCAGAACTCTTGATCAGTCGCTGCTTTTCACACGGGCAACCTTATGTAGAAGCTCTTTCGAGGGGCAAGCAACATTTCTAACATCGTTTACAGAGACATTTTTTTAGTTACATAAGGTTTAAATCATGACTACTTTCAAGTTTTAACCATAATTTACCATGATAACGCTTCAGCACACTCCACCAGACGGGCAGTTGATTTATTGAGTAGGTATGGCAGTTGCACACCCAAGTAGCACTGTCTTCGAGACAATAACTAAATTTTTGGCCATTGTCTTGGGTAAAACCATATCGACCCATCCATCAAGGGAGAGTTAAGTAAATGTGGGCACAGGTTTACAGAATAAATTAAGAAAGACTTCAAACTACTTTTCAGATAAACTTCAGTACGATTTAAGAGTAACACCATTGATGAATTCTTCCTTTTATCTTCTTGATTTCTCGACGAAGATATCTACAATACCAAGTTAAGTATTTCTAAATTTACTGCAGATAAGAAACCAACACTTAGAAAAACTAACCTCAAACTTCACCTACTTATCTCAGATATACTTTAGATATAAATTTAAAATTTAAAAAACCCCCGACTCAAACAAAAACCTCTAAAAACTAAAAAATAATATATATTGGCCCTTTAAGTTTAATGTAAGTTGCAGGAAATATTTTGATCCAAGCGCGAGCGTCCTCACGTCGGGGGACGGCTAATGTAAACGCCAAACAGATGACGCAACAATAATGAATGCATGCTATTGTAGAAAACATAGCTGCTGTTAACTTCTAATTTTCATTAGCCGTCCCCCGACGTGAGGACGCTTGGATCAAAATATTTCCTGCAACTTATATTAAACTTAAAGGGCCAATATATATTATTTTTTAGTTTTTAGAGGTTTTTGTTTGAGTCGGGGGTTTTTTAAATTTTTAATTTAACTTTTATTTCTTGCTTTTTAAATTTTATAATATTATATTACTAGTAAACATGCTATACGATCGACACGTGACTCGCCGAAATCTGCGAAGCTGTATGTATTTTTACCACAGTGAAGCTAGTTAGGTACTCGTGGTCGTTGGCGTTCATTCCATATTAACGTATTCCTCTGTTTCCTCCTGGATAATGATACTAGTCCAAAATACTTTGGCTTATTTTTTTTTTTAAACGGTTTTATTGAAAATATACAGGTAATGATAATGTAGTAAATAATGTATTAAAAGCTAAATAATTCGTTAGGCCCTAGGTTACCAGTCATCACTCCACTTTCCTCATCAATCTAGCTAGGGCATTGATTAGCCTAAAAAAAATAATTTTCAAGTTTTTAGTTTTCATTTCGTTAGTTAATATTCCTCATTCCCTTTCAATATAGTGTACATTATTCTACTTGTGAAGCCCTTTCATTTGATACCCATATTGAGGAAGTTGTGAAAAAAAAATGTAATTCCCCATTTTCTGGTGGCGGCCATCTTGGATTTGAAATTTATCATAGTGTATAGTATTCTACTAGTCAAGCCCTTTCATTTGATACCCATATTGAGGGAGTTGTGAAAAATGATGTAATCCGCCATTTTGTGGCAGCGGCCATCTTGGACCGATTTTCATCAAACATAGCTAAGAACACTCCCGACTAATTCACCTTTCAAACAAAAAAAACAAAATCAAAATCGGTTCATCCGTTTGGGAGCTACGATGCCACAGACAGACACACACACACACACACACACACAGACACGTCAAACTTATAACACCCCGTCGTTTTTGCGTCGGGGGTTAAAAATAGTGGTATTACTTTACAAGTTAGTGTTCTAAAACAGACGCAAAATAAAATGGATTATATGGCTGTTTGGTCAGATAATCAGCCTCAAGCAGGCGCTTTTATTTTTATTTATTTTCAAAAATCAAAGTGACACTTCGTCGCATTGTCATTATGAACCATGAAGACGCAGTGACTGTAGTCGAAAGGGCTGTGGTAGAGAACCCCAGGTAAGGGAAGCGTTATCAGGCAAGATCGGAAGATTCTTCCTTTTCAATGAAGGAGTGTGTCGAAACAATAAAAGCCTACGCAGACCGGGACGGCATGGCAAGGGATTTTGCCGTGAGTCAGCGCACACTGGCCGCTTAGATACTGCGGCATTCCAGCATTTTGCCACGGCATGCCACGGCGTGCCGCGGCATGACAAAGCACGCCTCGCAAATTCCCCGCTTCTCTACCCCCGCCGCCGCACCCCGCAGTATATCACTACGAGCGCCGGAGTCCGTGGCATGCCGTTGCCTACCGCAGTATGCCACGGCATCCCGCCACGGGAGCCTGTGGCGCGTCTTTTAATGCCGTGCGATAAAATCCCTTTCAATGCCACGGCATCATTTTAAAGCATAGCAATTTATGTCGTATTTCTGTAACAGTACGGTTGAATGTCCATTAGTAAAAATTAAAATCCCTTGCCTTGCCGTCCCGGTCTGCGTAGGCCATGTGTCGCTTAGGAAAGGTGTAATCCTTTCCTATGCGACACATTATTGTTTTCCGACATCCACGCGAACGAAGTCGCGGGCACAGCTAGTAAGTAATAAAAGAACTGTAAAATTTTAAAAATCAAATCCATACCGACAAAGCTCAGTTATGGAAGAGCTCAATAAACTTTATTTATAATTGATTTATACAGTGGTTTTTTCATAAAACTCAATTTTCCAAAGCACTTTTCGATTTTTTTTACGCGCCTATCAGTTCGGCACGGTGTTTCTGTGCGTGAGAACCAGACGTTGTGCGTGTAAACTAGCGTGTAACTGCTCATCACTGATACTATATCTGTCGGACACGATGTCAGGTGAGACCATTGACATATGTACCTCAATGGGTGAGACAGCGTGCTTCTTGGCCATGCCCATTAGTGAGTTCGAGCTCGTGACTAGTTTCACCTTAACATTCAACGTTTGATTTTAGAGTGGATTTTAGTCAGTAAATTAAGTTAAGAGAAATAAATGACAATGACATTGAAAGTGAACGTCAAAGTGTTCCCCGCCGCGTTCATGATTTATTAGAAAATAAGAAATATTTTAATTGTAATTTTAAATTATTATGAAAACGACGATATCACTGAGATGTATTCACCCAACCCGAAAGGGAGGCAAGTTGATAATAATTATGTATTATTATTTAGTGGAAAACGTGCATTATTGTATCTCTAACTATTGTAATATTATTACATCTAAGTTAACCCATCTATGTAATCGACTGAAAGACTTGTATCTATGGTCATGAATAAAAATTATTAAAAAAAATTAAAACCTTGAGCTTGACAACTGACAAACTGACTTTGACAACACAATGAAAACAAAATTAAATTCAAAAAAAAAAAAAACATTAAATATAATTTTAGAAAAGTTATGAGTAAAACCGGAACCGATTAAACGCCAAATTTATTATAGCAACATGCAAGAGTTTTTGGATTCGACGATAACAAAATTGGTAAGATTAGCAAAATAGTGTTGTTTCGTATTTATTTTTAGTGTATAAATTGATTGTTACTTTGTGAGAGCAAGTTTGGTTTGTTTTGGTAGCTTTGGTTTCAAAAGTAATTGCATCACTTGCGGCCGCTTAGTAGGTTTTCGAGCCTTTATTAGACCCATGTCACTGTAGCATGGCAAGAGCGGTTATTGACCCACCTACATTTTCTATTTATTTATTTATAGCCTCATTTCGGAGTGATCTTTGTATTGAATATCATGTTGTTTTCAATATCACTTCTAAGTATCTGTATGCCCATTATAATTGCCTCGTTAGCCAGCACATCATATCGCAGTCCACTTCTGGACATAGGCGTCTCCTAGGGTGCGTCACAACACCCTGGGAAATGTGGGTGTGCAGACACCAGCACATCAAGCTACTACAATTTCAACTTTATTGCTAAAGCATAAGGTTCAAAATTTAATGGGAAAATTTGACAGCTTTGGGTAGGTTGATGTGCTGGCGTCTGTACCATAGGTTGACCTCTACCTAACTCTTAGGGAGCTACATGCGAAATGTTGTGTACCTTTTTTTTTTTTAGAACACAAACAACTTCAATGAACTTACTTTGGTCATAGGAAATGAGACTTGTGACCTAGACTCCGCAGTGAGCGCAATAGTCTTTGCAAATTTTTTAACCTGGCAATATAACCAAATTAGATGCAAAGTGTGCACAAAGTTTTATCGTCCTAAGGACGTGACACTGAAGGATGACATCTTCGTCCCTATATTGAATGTTGATCGTGATGACTATGAGTTAAAGACTGAAGTTGTTTACTATTTGAAGAGCAAAGGCATAAATGATAGTAAACTAGTGTTTCGGTATGTACTATCATTATTTTAACTGTTTTTTTTTTCATGGGGAAGTCCTCCTTGATGCCCTCCGGATGAGAGCAGTGGTGGGCCAGTTCGAATCGAAGTAAAAAAATCGAAGACGCGTGACATCCGCCAACCCGCACCGGGCCCGCGTGGTGAATTATGGTGCACTCCCTCTCACAGAGAGGAGGCCTGTGTCCCAGCAGTGGGAACATTATAGGCTGATTATGCTATGCATACCTACTTATGAAGTGAAATTAATATAAAATCGTTGTTCCAGAAATGATCATGATTTAAATGCTTTGCTGACCAGATCTAAATCTAAAGTGGTGTTGGTGGACCATCATGTCTTGGCGAGCAGGGACAGGTTCCTAGCGCCGCACGTTACTGAGATCATTGATCACAGGTGAGAGATAAAACAAGGGTTTGAAAATGTTTATATAATAATATAATAAACATTGATATGGAGTAATAATACTTACAGTTGTGCCATTTTGTTTTTTTTTTTTTGTACTGTTCTCTGCAATCAGCCTTTCGGCTATAAGCAAATGTGTTGTTGGTTCATGGCGTGGCTATGCAGGGCTCCAGTGAGCACCGCACATATGGTGCTTAATTATTTGTTCAGCTCGAGGATGTGGTGCCTTTTGAGGCGCTTGGTGATATTTGCATGAAGCAGGTCTGCGGCCAACTGATTTGGATGGTTTTTTAGTCTGTCCTTGTATGCATTTTCTACCATCAGTATATTCTCCTTGACTGTGTTTACTTTTAATAGCTCGTGTATCCAAACTAATATTATAAATGCGAAAGTAACTCTGTCTGTCTGTCTGTCTTTCTGTCTGTCTGTCTGTCTGTCTGTCTTTGCTTCACGCCTAAACTACTGAACCGATTTGTGTGAAATTTGGTACAGACATAGTTTGGAACTTGAGAAAGGACATAGGATAGTTTTTATTACAAAAAATAAAATAAAAAATAAAATTTATTCCGGACATACAGCGCCAGCTATTGGTCAAGAGTCGGCATCAATTCAGTACTGAAAATTCATCGGAAAAATGTAAATAAATAGTAAAAAGGTATGAAAATATAATATAATACAACTTTTAGTACAAAGAAAATGCTCTAACGGAGTATAGATAATTCTATTAGTACTATATATGTCGAGTTGGTGATCGCGCAATGGTGTCGATCGTTACACGAGTTCGATTCATGTTATTGTTTTAATTCATCGGAAAAAAGTAAATAAATAGTAAAAAGGTATGAAAAAAATAATATCAATATAATAAAACTTTTAGTAAAACTAAAATGCCCGAACGGAGTATAGATAAATAATCCGAGTTGTCACTATGCTCGATAGATGGCGTTGGGATCGAAAAATCTGCCGGAAGTCACTATTCCACGCGAACGAAGTCGCGGGCAAAAGCTAGTATATAATAACTAGCTGACCCGTGCCCACTTCGTTGGGCGGTAAACATTTTAACTTGTGATGAAATTATGAGTGTGGTTCGGTCCTGCGATGTTCTCGCGCTTTGGCTAGCGAGCCTCTGCGAGCGCTCAGCGCTAGACTCCCTATCCCTTGTTGCAGAGACATGCTGCCTTAAATCACCGAGACGCTGCGCACGTTCAGCGCTAGATTCCCGAGCACGGGCCTGCGATGTTCTCACAGTTTGGCTAGCGAGCCGCTGCGAGCGCTCAGCGCTAGACTACCTATCCCTTGTTGCAGAGACATGCTGCCTTAAATCACTGAGACGCTGCGCACGTTCAGCGCTAGATTCCCGAGCACGGACCTGCGATGTTCTCCAGCTTTGGTTAGCAAGCCGCTGTGAACGTTCGGAGCTAGATTCCCCAGCGCGTGCTTGCGAAATATTTTCTAGAGAAAATCCTCCTCGAGCGAGAGGCGCTGATGATTTTCAAGAGCAGACCCTTCCGTACGGCGTACTCGAGCTGCTCTTGTCTGGGATGTCTGACGGGAAAGTTGTGATTTCCTTTTAGGCATGATAAACAATCGCTGAAACTGTCCGATATCCCAAAAACAGAAATACCACAGCTTCGAACTCGAAGAATGAGAACGAAACGAAGTACTATTTGTGTTTTAAGAAACCGAGCAACCAAAACAATTTTAAAGACCAACAACATCCAACCAACTGCGTACAACTCACTTACCTAACGACGGAAATTAAAAAATAACTGGAGAGGGTCATTAATCCGCCGAAAATCTTAACACCGCGATTCAGAAAAATGAATGACGTAATTGCACAACGCCATCTATGGGTAAATGGATAAAATGTCCGTACAAAGCATGTTCTAATGCGGTTCGTGAATGGACGGCGGTATTTTCCGATTTAGTAATTTTATATTATCTTCGAAACTATTTAACCAATTGACATACTGTTTTGGGCAAATCGTATCTCTACGATGTTCTTGTGATCATAATAATATTTTTTTCGATAAGGTTTAATATTTTGTTGTTTAAAAAATCGTCCAAAGGTAAGTACGTCGAAAAACACTTTTTTTTAACACATAAAAGCTACTATATCTGCTAAAATATAAAAGATAGAAATATGGTGTCGCGGACTTTTTTGTAGAACTATTCAAAGCGGAACAGGTTGCCATACATTGTTTTCAATTATATACAACTGTTAAGGCAGCGCATGCAAATAACTCTGTTGTAAGAGCTATTTTTTTCCGCCTTTCTAGACAAAAATTGAGATAGTTCGGCTAATATGCGTGATATCTTTATAATTTATAGCCTATAGCACTCACGAATAATGTAGCTTTCTACCAGTGAAACAATTTTTAAAATTGGTTCATTACTTCCGGAGATTACCCTACCCTATACCTATCCTACATACAAACTTACAAACTTACAACCTTACAAACAAATGTTACCTCTTTATAATATTACTAGCTTTTGCCCGCGACTTCGTCCGCGTATATGTCGGTTATCGCGGACGCAGACGAAGTCGAAGTCGAATAAAAAGTAGCCTATGTCCTTTGTTGGGGTTCACACTTACCCTGTACCAAATTTCACACAAATCGGTTCAGTAGTTTAGGCGTGAAGAAAAGACAGACAGACAGAGTTACTTTCGCATTTATAATATTAGTTAGGATTAGGATTAGTATAGAAGTATAGATATAATAAACATTTATATGGAGTAATAATACCTACCGTTGCGCCATTTTGAAAATGGCGGCCACGCATGGGACCTACAGCTGATATATCAATGCAAACAGAAAACATACTAAGGCTGCGTTCCGAATTATGCCATAATCGCTCGCAGCGCTCACATTAATAATTTGCGTTCCGATTTAGATATCATGATTATGAGTTATGACAGCTGAGAGCTTGCAACAATTCGGAACACTCATGAACGCGCTCACAGTGCTCGCTCAATGTCAAAACTATATTCGCTTGAATACTCATGGTTGGATTACTTTGCACGTTATTTGTTCTTCTTTGGTTAGGTGGTGGCTGTCAGCCAGGAGCACAATTTCAAAAATGCCACGTTAGTTTAAAGATATGATGCAACTCAAAACAAAACAGCACCACTGTAATTTTAGACAGCGCTCACGTTGATTTATTTTATGGCGTGGTCGGCGTTATCGCGAGATGGCGCATTTCATGACGTCATTCATCTATGAAGATTAACGGGACATCGTTATCGCGCTCACGCTAATTCGGAACGGAAATAAGCACGCTCAAATCGATTACAGCGCAACTCAGAACGCACCCTAAGACTAAACGTTGTTATATAAATGTCTGCTGTTTTGTGAGAGAAAGTATGTAACGGTTGAGAGCCCACTGTTCCATGTTAGCTTTAATTGAACTACATAATATATACATCAAAAGGGAGATTGAAGATTTTTATATTAAACCTGGCATACCTACTGACCTGTCGCGCCATTTTGTTATTTTTTTCAAAATGGCGGCCACAAATGAAACCTATATAAATCTATAGCTGAAATCAATGCAAACGGAAAATATAATAGTACTCGGCCGCCATTTTGAAAAAAAATCCAAATGGCGGAAAGGTAAGTAGGCAACGGACCTACAAAGCCCTTTCAATATTAAGTAGGTACCTATCTTTTTTATGTTTCTGTGTTAATTAATGTAATTGGTTTAACTATTAATACATCTCATTTCTTTCTAGGCCCATAGACAAGTCAGGCTGGACATACAACGATGACGTTCGCTCTACGATAGAGACTGTTGGTTCTTGCTGCACTGTGGTTGGGCAACGGATCAGAGACCTGAGCACCTTGGTAGCAAAGGATGTTGATTTCTTTAAAGCCTACCCGCTCTGCACGGAGATGCTACGAGGTAAGTCCGATTCTTAACGTGATTCCCTCAATATAGCCTGCGAAATTCTAAATTTGTTGTTTTTAGGGTTCCGTACCCAAAGGGTAAAAATGGGACCCTATTACTAAGACTTCTCTGTCTGTCCGTCCGTCTGTCTGTCACCAGACTGTATCTCATGAACCGTGGTAGCTAGACAGTTGAAATTTTCACAGATGCTATAATAATATTTCTTTTGCCGCTATAACATCAAATACTACAAACATAATAAAATAAATATTTAAGGGGGGCTCCCATACAACATACGTGATTTTTTTGCCGTTATTTGCTCGATATTAATAACGGCAACAGGTAGACGCTTGAAATATTCACAAAATAATTAGTTGTATATTCACTTTAAAAATAAATAATTAAATTAAATTAAATAAATATTTAAGGGGTGCTCCCATACAACAGACGTGATATTTTTGCCGTTTTTTTCCTTGTGGTACGGAACCCTTCGTTTGCGAGCCCGACTCGCACTTGGCCGGTTTTTTGCGAATTCTGGCGCTGTTTTACGTTATGAAAATCAATCTGCCTATATTTTTCACATCTTTGTTGGGATCGGCTTCCAGTCTAACTGGGTACTGCTAGTATTTTTACATGGAACGATTTCCTATCCGACCTCCACAACCCAGTTACTGGGTAAGTGGGTATGTTGTATAGCTCACAAAATTATATTTGCTGTAACTAAGACTATTTCGTGAAAATATGAGGATTTATTTATTTAGGGACAGCAAATATGTGCAAATTTCGACAGCTATATTAATATTTTAAATTACTTACTATAATTAATCGACTTCAAAAAAGGAGGTTCTGTATTCGACCCGTATGTATGTATGTTTGTATGTCCGCGTTTTTCTCAACTACTAATTAGATCCAATTTTGATAATTATTTCATTAATGTGATCTACATACTTTCAAGAAGGTTTTAGTATATAATACATTAGGTAATTATTCTTATGTACCAAGTTATACTCGTATGCATAAATGTACTGCATCTCCGGCATTTCTATGCGAATTTTGATGATTCTTCTAGTCAGTGTCTTCAACTCTTCAATGTTTTACAAAAAAAAAACAACTGACTTAAAAAACACACACTACAAAGTGACAAATAACTTTAATTTCGAAAGTCAATGTCAAAAAACGAAAATGGGGAACCAACGACACCGACTTCCGAAATTAGAGTTATTTATCACTCTGTAGTGTTAAAAACAAATGCAACCAAACCACCAATGCCAAGCCCGATGTGGCTTAATGTGCACTTAAGCTTTGATTTCGTAAGAAAGCGGTATACGGTAACATAATTTACTTTCGTCTATTCCAGCCACAATTATCCTGGACACGATGAACTTCTCCAAGGACGTGAACAAAGCCACCCGTCATGACGAAGACATCATACTGTTCTTAGAGCGTATAATGAAGCCAGGTTATCACATGGGTGGCAGGTTAGTTTACCTTACAACTAGCTGACCCGTTAACGTTGTCCTGTCCAATAATTCATTTAAGAAAACCCATAGAAATAACACTTTCAGATTTACCAATTGTTAGGCTAAATTAAACGCTATTACTTCGATATTTTGTCGACATATGTAGTAAAGTTTAAGAATTAAGAGAACCTGGGTCGCAAGAGCGAGCGAAGCGAGCTCAATAAATTTTGCTCCCCACCTCTTTAGTTTTTCTTTTGACCATTTCATGATTTGAAGAAAGCTGTATAAAGTTTGGACGCGCGGGGCCCCTCAGTCCTCGCTATCTTCTTAGCACTATCTAGGGGCACGGGAGTGCCCCCGCCAAGACGAGCCAAGCGAAGCGTAAGGGCACTACCTACCTTTTCTCGAAGCGCTTCGTCGTTTTTTGAACCCTTATAACTTGGGTTTGGATTATATCAGATACACAAAATTCTCGGCATATGATGTCAATAGTGGACTTATTAAACATATAAAGTTTCAATTGCATAGCTCTTATACACCGTGTTCTTCACGTTATCCATAAACTTTGTCAAACGCTTCTATAGATTTACAAATTAAATCTAACAAAGGAAGTAGTACGTAAAAAGGCTTCATTACTAAGATTTGTAATTTCATTTAATGAAATTTAATTGAGCTATGCATTAGGAAATGGTCTTAGCTTAGTTTTGACAAGTTTCAGCCCACCAAATCTTATGAATGCATATCGGGTGATTTACGTCAAGGTATTTAGTTTGTATGAAAATTAACAAAAAAATAAGAATTCATTAATGTGTCCATAATGAAAAATGCTTATTTCCATGGTCTGAACATCAGGTCGAAGTTTATGTATATCGTCCGGAACACGGTGTATATCTTATATTTTAACTAAGGTGTAGAGTTTGTGAAGTTCTTGTAGAGTTAGAAGCTTGGCTCTACAAATGAGATCTGATAACTTTTTGACAGTGCGAGCCATATGGTCTCGTCTTGGCAACATTTTACATGAAAATGCTGAAATCCTCTTGCTGGCTCGGTGCATTGTTGGCATAGCAGACCTCTGTGCCGAAGTACGAACTGACTGCACCAGTTTGAACCTTGCGTTTTTTGAAGTTACGCCACAGTTGCTGAAGATATAGTAGGTATTTGTTCAGCGCTCCTCATTGAAGCAATGTCTTGATGGATATGAATCAGAATCAGAATATTTATTTGTGAAACATAAAGATCTATAGGTTAATAATATTATGGGCGCTATGTTTTGCCGTGAAGGCGTACAAATATTGCAGAAAATAAAAGCAAACAATAAAAAAAAAATAACAAAAAAATTTTTTTTTTTATTTAATTAAATATCTTAATAAAATCTACTATTAAAGATAACCTAAAAGGAGAAACAGATTTCTAAAAGTATTGCACACGAAATATTAAAAATTATCATTTATAAAATCTTCTACAGTACTTATAGTAACACTTTTCAATTAATAGCGAGTAGAGACTTTTCTATGCATTCAGGACAGCAAATTCAGACGATTCGATTGTTATATTATCTCGCATAAGATAATAATCTAAGATTCTGAAACCTAATGTGCTTTGTTCACAGGCAAAGCGTTCACGACTGCTTGATAGCAGCTAAGAAGAACGTGTCAGGCCTGACGCCTGCGCAGCTGCTGAGGAAGGATGTGAAAATTGTCGGCGATGTCTTAATTCCCAGTTTTCCTATACCAGTCAAGGTTAATATTAAATAAATAAGTGCAAAAAAAATACAACGAACTTGAAAAAAAAACACTAACCCCCTTACTAATAAACGTTGTATAGCGTCTGTATAGTTACACAACGCTTTGTCTTCATCTTTCGAAAGTCAAATTACTGACGACTGAAAGAGAGAAATCGGTGTGTAACAATTCATCTGATATACCTAATACTTTTTTTAGTAATGGAGTATTTAGTTTTTTTTTTTGCCCCCAACTCCTACTGCTAAACTAAAGTTATTTTGATCTTTATACTAACCCCCTTACTAATAAACTAATTTAATTGGGTTGTTTTTTTTTTTGTAAAAAAGGTTTTAGGGTTCCGTATCAAAATTTTCGAAAAGTTTGTCTGCTCGCTAACGTAAATAACGCAATGAATGTCGTTGAACTGTCAAAATGAAAGCGTCATTGGTAGGTACTGTTAGTTTGTTACGCAATTAGCCCACTGTTGTCTATAACTTAAATATTTTCTCTTCTAGGAGTTCCTGAGGCGTCCCGGGGCGCTCCAGGCCGTGTCCGAAGCCCTGTCCCGCAACCAGTGCACCGTCGCCCTTCTACTTGGCGTGGACTTCACCGAGGAACTCCGAAGAGATGCCGCGTTATACTCTCCCGACACTCCCGAGAAGGCTGTCCTAGTAAGAAAACCATGCAATATTTTGGACCGAAATCAGTTTTGGCGGGTATCACACATCTCCACGATTTCTGACAAATGCGTGCACTGACTGGACAGGTCCACTCAATCTGTATGGTTCTTTCCTCAAAAGACCATCTCAGACATCGATCTACATGGTCTTCATATACCCTGACCAACATTATGTCTGGACTTTAAAAGAGACTGTGACCTCTGAGTTTGTTTCGGCCTTTCCTCTCAGAGTAGTCAGATAGGAAACGCCGACCTCATCTAGTTTTTAATTAAAAATATGATTGACGTGTAAAAGTGTTTGTGCAAACCTAATTACAGAAATAAAATCATTTATCATATCCGCCGCGAAAATAAAGAGTCAAATTACATTAGATAGCGAAACTCTGCCGACGTGATTGGTATAAATGTCTAAACATGATCAAACAAAAAATTAATTAATTGGATGAGTTTTTTTTTTTTGGAGTCATCAACCGGAGGCAGTGTAGTCACTTGGAATTAGTAAAAAAACAGTTTTCTTTGTGTAAACTTCCGTTCCGGCTAATCTCTGAAACGGCTGGACCGATTTTGACGGGACTTTCACTGGCAGATAGCGGATGTAATAAGGAGTAACTTAGGCTACTTGTATTTTAGAAAAAGAATTAGGGTTCCGCGCAAAAAAATTAAAACGTTTTCCGTCATGCACGCGAACGAAGTCGCGGGCACAGCTAGTACCAAAATATTTTTTTTTACAATTTTTGTCTGTCTGTCTGTCTGTTTGTTCCGGCTAATCTCTGAAACGGCTGGACCGATTTTGACGGGACTTTCACTGGCAGATAGCTGATGTAATAAGGAGTAACTTAGGCTACTTGTATTTTAGAAAAAGAATTAGGGTTCCGCGCAAAAAAATTAAAACGCTTTCCGTCATGCACGCGAACGAAGTCGCGGGCACAGCTAGTACCAAAATATTTTTTTTTACAATTTTTGTCTGTCTGTCTGTCTGTTTGTTCCGGCTAATCTCTGACACGGCTGGACCGATTTTGACGGGACTTTCACTGGCAGATAGCTGATGTAATAAGGAGTAACTTAGGCTACTTGTATTTTAGAAAAAGAATTAGGGTTCCGCGCAAAAAAATTAAAACGTTTTCCGTCATGCACGCGAACGAAGTCGCGGGCACAGCTAGTACCAAAATATTTTTTTTTACAATTTTTGTCTGTCTGTCTGTCTGTTTGTTCCGGCTAATCTCTGAAACGGCTGGACCGATTTTGACGGGACTTTCACTGGCAGATAGCTGATGTAATAAGGATTAACTTAGGCTACTTTTATTTTAGAAAAAATAAACTAAAACTGAACAATTACTTTTTTGTTAAATTCCACGCGGACGAAGTCGCGGGTAACAGCTAGTAATATAAATGTCTTATAATTTGTTTCAGTTAAGTAAACACCTAGAAGACTTCGCAAGTCCGTCGCTCGGGCTGACCCCGGAGTCTCTGGCTGGCGCCAAGGATTGCAGCTACTACTGGCAACTCAACCTATCTGCCTCGCGGAAGCAGTACATACAGGCAGTCAACACTTTCACTACTCATAAATGATTGCTCATGATCTTGCTCTTTTATTTATGATTATGACTAGCTTCTGCCCATACGTTTATTTGCGGTGAACATGACTTCGTCTGCGTGTTTGTCGTTCCCCCGACCCTACCCGTCGTATTGCATCGCCCGTCCGTTCTTTTTGCCTTTTTTTTTGCTCGGCTCCTAGCGTGATGTTATACAGTATGTTAACTAATAGAGGGCGTTCCCGTTAACCCGCATCCATACATGCTAAAAAAATATTAGATACCATTCGAAAATAAAATGTTTTTATATTTTTTTATATTAAAATATTCACTAAAAATGTTAAATTGATATGTAAAAGATCGCCGCACACGCGGCCCGTCATTCTTATATTATTGAAACCAGCAGGATAGGATATATTATAATTATTAAATAGGTAGAAGTAACACGGCTAGGTCACAGGTAAAGGTCATATTGCAGGCAAAGGTTCCTGGTGAGGGAGCGCCTTTACGTGCCAGCATAGCGTGCTACAGGGAACGAATCTTGGATTGTTTCATTAAAGGCGATTGCTCCCAGTGAGGGAACGCTTAACAATATGCTGTAAACACGGTTTTCGGCTACATATCAAGCTATACATTTCCAGTATAAGCTGACCTCGCATTGGTACAACTAGGATCGTAAAACAGAGCGTTTCTATTGTAATGACATTTAACAATAATTGCCATAGAGAAAAAAAATAATAGACATTGACTTGACAGTGACAGCTGACAAGCAGCCAAGGAAAGGAAGCACAAGCACAAATACACAAAACTGAAAAGAAAACAACATAATTTTCCTCCAAAAGTCTTACTAATTTATACTAAATCCTATTACCTACTGGAGTTTGGATCTGCTCCGGCCGGTACCCTATCTTGTACTTATTTTACCACCTATGAAGTTAGGAAGCGCACACAATTCAAGACTTCCATCCAGGCTTTCTTTCAAGGACAATAAATCGAAATATAACAGTGTTTTCAAACAAAAGTGTCGAATTGGGTGATTATTCTTGAGTTTACAACATGGAAAAACTGCCAATGTGTAGAATATGTTTAGTTGTGAATGCTCCGATGTATGTGGTTGCCAACAAGAACCTGCAGGAAATATATCAGAAGCTGACTGATGTGCCAGTAAGTAGATTATAAAAAATAATTATTTTATTTTTATTTATTAAGACGACCCACTGACCTAATAAACAGCTACAATATAAAATATGACATGTTGTAAAAATAATATAAGGAGTATTAATTAGCCTGTATTGTCGCACTGCAGGGTGATGGCCACCCTTTCCTTTTTCCACTCAATGCGATCCTGAGCCAATATGGACCAATCCCTTATATATATAGGCGTCTGGGTCTTTCGCAATGTCGTTGGATGTTTTCAGGAATCCTTGCTGTGGTGGTCTTAGCCCACAATGCAACAAACGTCTCCGGCCCAGTCCCATTTGAGCTTGGCTGCTTTTTGGGCGAAGTAGATCACATAAAAATTAAATAACAAAAGGTTTTTGAAGTCAGACATATTGTTTAATTTATTGTTCGTTCCATTACAAAATGTGTTAGTCAAGAAACTCATGTTAGTTAATTATTTTAAAGGAAAGGTACAGAAAGCAACAATTAATTTTTTATTGGTGAAAATCTTTAATATGAAAACGTGCTAACAAATAAGATGTCTGTACTTATGTATTCTTATCCTCATAACAAAAAATATTGAATTTGAAGCATATCATTATAATATAAACAAAATAGTTTTTATAAAAGAGTATTTTAAATTGCAGTTTATGACTGAGGACAGAAAACCGATGCTCGCTTGTTCGTTCTGCTGCACCAAACTAAATCAAAGCATCCAGTTGCAGAGGAAATGTCTGTTAGCCGAGCAGCTGTTCAATCAAATGTTACATGATGATTATAAGGTGGGGGATTCATCACCAGAATGCTAATTTTGGTTTGATTTCCGCACTTAGTCCTTCAAGTGGACTATTGTGCTTGGGCCATCCATGACTGCCATCGGCCACCTCCCTCCAGTTGATTATGTCTCCTGGACTGTTGAGAACATAGGAGAGGCCTATGTCTAGCAGTGGAATGCTAGGCTGATGATGAGTGTGAGACAGAGAGAGAGTTATATCTTTCTTCTCTCTCGTGTAACAAAACTTGCATAAACGTTACGCAACCTTGAAATTTCACTCAATTCTCGTCCAATTATCGAATCACCGCCTATGAAGTTTCAATTCAAAAACGGATCCTTTTCATTTAAAGTTGATCACGTGACTCAATCATCAACTTTGAACGTTAATATCTCGTGATGCTGTGACGTGGACATGGACGTCCACTATACAGGGTGTCCCAGAAGTCGACCTCAAGCCGGAATCGGGTAATAGGCCAAGTCATAATAGTTATCAGAAAAATATTTAAAAACATCTAAGTTGCATATTTGAAAAATTATTGGCATTAAGAAAAAATCGAGAAAGTCTGCACCCTGTGACTGTGACAGATTTTCTTAAAGTTTCACATCTATCACTTATAGTGTACGGTTTACGCGCATTTTTTTTTAAATACTGTTATAAACTTTCTTACAGCAAAACACACCTTTAATATACCAAGGGCTGTTAGAATATCGTGGCGGACTTACTATGACACCGATGGAGCATATAAGTATCGCTGACGAGTGGGAAATGGAAGCCATTGCTACCGATGAAGATGTATCAGACCATGACATTAGTCCCATTAATAATGACTATATTCATATTGAGCTAAAGGAAGAACATCAACACACTGGTAATCAAGATTTTATTGAGATCAAAAAGGAACATGAAAACGATGGTACGTTCTTAATTTTATTTCCTACTAGCTTCCGCTTGTGGCTTCTCCTGTGTACTTCCTCGGGTTCAAAGTATGCCCATACCAAATTTCGTGAAAATACGTCCAGCTGTTTCGGAGATTACCCGGAACAGACAGAAAGACAAAAAAATGGTTTTTGTTATAAGTACCGTATTTACTGGAGAAGAGTTCCTGGAAGAACTTGGGCGAGGCCTTTGCCCAGCAGTAGGACAGTATAGGCTAAATAAAAAAAGTACCGTAATTGACTTTCATATACATTTTTAGTAAAAAGCATTTTGACATTACAATTAATCATATCCATACTAATATAAATGCAAAAGTGTGATAAATGATTTTATTTCTGTAAGTAAGTTTTCACAAACACTTTTACACGTCAATCATATTTAAAAACAAAATGAGGTCGGCGTTTCCTATCTGACTACTCTGAGAAGAAAGGCCGAAACAAACTCAAAGGTCACAGTCTCATTTAAAGTCCAGACATAATCTTGGTCAGGGTATATGAAGACCATGTAGATCGATTTCTGAGATGGTCTTTTGAGTCTTGTGTCTGTCTGTTACCTCTTCACGCTTAAACCGCTGAACCGATTTAGATGAAATTTGGTATAGAGATAGTTTGAGTCCCGGGAAAGAACATAGGATATTATTTATCCCGATATTCCCACGGGAAACTTATGCGGGTGAAACCGCGGGGCGCTGCTTGTTATTATATATAGGTACACGAACAAAACGAAATCAAAAGTAGGTACGAATTAAATTAGGGGCTTACTATTTTTATTGAGGTCGAGCTGTCGCCACTCAGATGCAGAAGGTTGATGGTTGAAGGTTGAAGGTTGATGGATGAAGCTTGATGTCTGAATGTGTCCTCAATGAGCGTGCTGATCAATCTAAAGACGAACGAGCTGTGCACCACCCGTCAATGAAAGGGCGTGCCCGTTTCACTCGTTCTCTTGAATCAAAAGACATAACAGCTGTGCGTCCGACCTCATTTCCCTTTGAGACCACATCCGTAGCTCATGTCAATAATAGATGCTGATTGCGTTATAATGTTTGTAAAATATTAAAACTACAGTGAGTTAGCATCACATCTACTGTATGTTGTACTGACTGTTTATAATCACAGGGGCACCCGGCGCGAAGAAACCAACACTAGACATACGAAGAGAGAACGTAGAAGATGTAACTATCAAGCAAGAGACAAATGAACTCTCAAACTCGAAATTAATCCGGACATCGCAAAATCCCACAACCAACCCTGACACTAAATGCGAAGAACCTACCAAAATATGTAATTTACAAAAACTGGCCGGTGAAAAACCTTACAAATGTCATGTATGTCAGAAAGGTTTTACTCACGATGCCTATTTGAAACGACATTCACTAATTCACTCTGATGAAAAACCACACAAGTGTGCTGTATGTCAACGTGAATTCCGTTTAAAGTATTTGTTAGATGTTCATTTTCGTGTACACACTGGTGAAAAACCTTACAACTGTAAATTTTGTCAAAAACGTTTTAGCCAAAGTTCACATTTGAAACATCATGTTCGTACTCACACTGGTGAAAAACCGTACAAATGTAATCTATGCCAGTGTAGCTATCGCACGAAGGTTTATTTAGATAAACATATTCGTATACATACGGGTGAAAAACCTTACATATGTGACGTATGTCAGCTTAGTTTTATTAGTCGGCCTATGTTAAGAACCCATATTGCTTTACACTCTTGTGATAAACCCTACAAGTGTGATATATGTCAGCGTGGGTTTAACATAAAGTCTAATTTAAAAAAACATATTCGAATACACACAGGTGAAAAACCTTACAAATGTGGTGTATGTCAGCTTAGTTTTAACCAAAAACATGCTTTGAACATTCACGTACGAAATAAACACACTGGTGAAAAACCGTTCAAGTGTGATGTATGTCTGCGTAGTTTTAGTGCTATGAATGTTTTAAAAAACCATTTAGTAACACACTCGGCTGAAAAACCTTATACATGTAATGTATGTCAGCGTAGTTTTAATAGAAAAGCTAATTTGGAAAACCATATTCATACACACAGTAATGAAAAACAGTACCAGTGTGAAATTTGTGCTAAGTGTTTCAGACAAAGGAGTACATTGAATAGTCATCTTTGGGTACACAAGAAGGGAAAGCAATAATTATTATTTTATTTTATTTTTCAGGCAACATGATCCATTTTTTTAGTAAATCAGTGTTTAAAATGAAAACTATGTTAGTTCACACATAAACGTATATAATGTTTGAAGAAAGGAAATTCAAGAGCCAAGAGCCCAGGGCCTCAAGTCTGCTAATTTTATTTAACTCACATGCTATTGAAATTCAATTGAGATTCAATCACGACTCCATTACGATTAGAAGAAATTTGGTATTCTGCAAAAACTTGAATGTAAACTCAATAGAGTCGTAATGGAATCGTAGTGTAATTGTAATTGACTCTCAGTTGAACAGATAAAGGTGTTGCCATTCAAAATCTATCAAGAAGCTGAATGAGTGAATTGTTGCCTAATCGTACTACGATCGTACTTCAATTGCAAAATTGACACTGAGTGTCCATTGACATAAATGTCAAACAAACGTCAACTAAGAGTAGAATACCGATTTAGACCACAATCGATTTACAATTGTAACACAATTGAAGAGCAGACTAGCAAATATTCTGATAGCAGTTCAATGGTATGTCACTGGAAAACCATTGGTCTTAAATTAGTAGCAGAATACCAAATGTAGTTAAAACTGCTACTGAGATTCAATTGATATTCAATTGAGCCATTCGTAAATTAGCAGACTTGGGGCCCAGAGCGAGCATTCAGCAATAAAAAAAATATATTAGAGGTACTAGCTGTACCCGCGACTTCGTTCGCGTGCATTTCGGAAAACAAATTGGATTTCATGGGTTTTATTTTTTTTGCGATGAACTCTTAATTCTTTTTCTAAAATAAAAGTGGCTTCAGTTACTCCTTATAACATCAGCTATCTGCCAGTGAGTCCCGTCAAAATGGGTCCAGCCGTTTCGGAGATCAGCCGGAACAAACAGACAGACAAAATCTATACAAATAAATAAAATTGGAGTGTCTGTTTGTAATATTAAAATAACCGCTTTTTACTAAATGCATATGGATGTATACACGGTACATATACCAAAATAACATTTTTTACAATTTTTGTCTGTCTGTCTGTTTATTCCGGCTAATCCCTAAAACGGCTGGACCGATTTTGACGGGACTTTCATTGGCAGATAGCTGATGTAATGATGTAACTTAGGCTACATTTATTGTAGAAAAAAAAAAATAGGGACCCACGAAAAAAATCCACGCGGACGAAGTCGCGGTTAACAGCTAGTAAGTTATAAGTACCGTATA
Source organism: Hydraecia micacea (assembly GCA_914767645.1). NCBI lineage: Eukaryota > Metazoa > Arthropoda > Insecta > Lepidoptera > Noctuidae > Hydraecia > Hydraecia micacea. Next base: position 6,106,249 of record OU611805.1, read on the forward strand.
TACTTTCATATGCATTTAGTGAAAGCTGTTATTTTGACATTACAAACAGGCACTTCAATTTTATTTATTTGTATAGATTGAAATAACAGTGGTGCCCTCATCGTTTTTTTGGTTATTTCTTTTATTTTAGAATGAAAATGCAGAAAATAAGCACGTTAACTTGTGCTCCACAAGATTATACGTTAATATTATTACAAACGGTAGTTTTACATTGTTTGGTTTTATTATAATCACTAAAACGGATATTAGTGGCCACTTTTATCCGGAACTTAGCGAGCTTATTTTCTGCATTTTCATTCTAAAATAAAAGAAATAACAAAAAAAACGATGGGGGCGCCACTGTGCGGTCGGCGCTTAAAAAATTGAAAGAGTTTAGAGATTTTAAAGAATTTAAAGTTGACTGCGATTTAATTTATTTATTTTATTTATATACTTTAAAAGTAATAATAGTTTTTTTCTAGTATTTGAATCTTTGTTTACTCACATATATTTTTAAGTAAACTAACAAAATGATGGATCACTGTGTTTGATTAAAATTTGTTGTTGTGGGTTGGTTGTAACAGGTTAAACACGATATCTGTTATCACTGTTACTGTTACACAAAAATAACAGATCCAAATATCTGTTATTAAATAACAGCCTGTTATTTTTGTACCGACGATAAATACGTATTAAAATAACAATTGAGTATCTTCTTTATTTCTTTTCGTTTTAAGTCGAAAATCGTTTCCGAAGTATTGAATAGGAAGGAATGACGGGGTAATATAGAATTAAGAATTAAGTCAACAATAACAAACAAACCATGCAAATTACTCTTAATAAAAGTGATTTGTTAATTTATGAAAAAAACGTTAATACCTGGAACATTTTGCGATGAATTCCGCCGAACCAAAGACAATAAACTATAAAGGCATTCGGAAACGATGAAACGGATCACAATTTTTTTTGTTGCTTTAATTATTATTCTGAGGTTGCATCACAAAGGACATTGCCATAAAGAAAAATAGAATAAAATTGTTTTTTTTTATAATGGTAACTGGCTAACAAATATCAGGTAGGTAACACGACCTAATTTAGAAGTCACTTTTTCGAAAATGTTGGTTCTTGTTAGACTACCAACTGTATTTTAGGGATAATAAATACTACGAGTAAGTGCTTCTCTTTTTAGCGTAGTTTAACCGCTTTAGTAAGAGTGAGAAGTAAACATATTTCGAAGTAAATAATAGGTGTTTCTCTTTTTAGCAAGGGTCATTCTTTAATGAGGAAGAGAGAGAAATTGATAACCTTGTTATTTTGCTTCCTGCTGTAAAGTGTGAGTGTGTATGAAAGTAACAGCCGTGGTAACAGTCTGTGAGCCTGTGTGGGACAGGGGACTGATTTATTGAATTATCAGTAACAGCCGTGGTAACAGTCTTTGAGGGTCTGTTATTTTAGTAACAGATAAGTCATATAGGTAGGAACAGTTGTTATTTGTTATTTTTAAATATCTGTTATTTCTATCTGTTACGATAAATATGCCTCACCCCTAGTCACTATCTCCAATGAAATCAATCAGTCAAGTCAATATCACGTCAAACGTCAAACTTTATCAAAAAAGTGATGCTATTGGGATTTTTGGAGATTACCGTCAGAGTACTATAATTAAGTCCTGTGAACAGTAACTTTTAATTCAGAATATAATGCTCGTAGATTACATGAAGAAGTTGACATAATAATTATTACAAGCGCCAGTTATTTACTAGCCTGCAGTGTTTTTTTTTAAATCTAAAGATGGCAAAGCTATCAATGTGCAGGATATGTTTAGTGGACAATGTTCGAATGTTTGTGGTCGCCGACAAGAACCTGCAGGAGATATATGAGAAGCTGAGCGATATTCCAGTAAGTAGATTACTTATAATTTAATTAACTACTAGATTTTTCACAACAACCAGAGAAAAGATTTTTTTCGATAAGTTATTTTCGAATATTCCCGATCAGTAAAATCTTATCTTGTAGGAAATTTCGGAAAAAAGTTTCATTCGCTCACAGTGTGGACGGACGGGACTTTTTTTTTTTACTTCTTTTCGATTATTCCCGATCAGTGAATACCCTGTCGTTAACGGTATTGACGAAAAGAGCTTCTTTTTCCCAATCGTATGCATAGGATTGGGGAAAAAAAAAAGTTCGCCTATTCGGCGCAGCCGCGAGGCACAATACTATTTTCTGTTTTTGTGTGTGTTGGTTTAGCCGCTTTACTTAACCTGGGTCATAGTTATTTTCTTTCTTTCTTTCAATACTGACCAATGACCACAAGAAGTATTTAATGTTGGGGTAGGTAATTAATAATATAGTAACATGTTTACTTGTATGGCTAATATTTTACAAGCATTCATATTTTTGTCAAATGACATGGTATAACAAAAAAAAACACCTTATTTTTTCTGTGCAGTAGTCGCATAGACAATTGGAGGTTGTATTCCGACATTTAATTCATAAACTGGCGACCTGCCCTGCTTTGCACTGGTACAATAGTGACATGTCAAATCATATAAATATGAATGTGTTGTAAATATAAACACACTAGCAGCGCCCTGCGATTTCACGCACAGAAGTTTTCTGTGGGAATATTGGGGTAAAAACTATCCTATGTCCTTTCCCGGGACTCATCTTTATACCAAATTTCATCTAAATCAGTTCAACTGTTTAAGGGTGAAGAGGTATAAGACAGACAGCCACACTTTCGCATTTATAATATTAGTATGGATGAACCTTCTAGAATAAATCTTTTAAATGAGAATAAAAACTGCATTAAATGCAGTAACACAGAAAAAGACTTTGTTATATACTATACTCGCGGACTACAAAATCAAGCCTTCATGCATTTCCATGTAAGGTATAAAGGCCTACAACATCAAATTGTGTTAAGGCCATGAAAATGTTTTGATGCAGTATTAAAGCCAACATACTGGCTATCATTTTAATGTCATGACAACACTAATAATGGCCAAGGTTGGGGTTCCAAATTTGAATTAACAACTATACCAGTGTTCCTAGGATCATATAATTTATATTCCATCAGTTATCTACTTTAGTGAAATGTATTTTAAGTTGCTTTTTGTTTGACCATTTGCAACAAAAAGGTCATAATTTTTGGTTGCAATGGAATTTGAACTTTGTTAAGTGTGACATTCCGTTTGTTGTTCTATAACTTGAACAGTTTCTTAATTCAAATATAGGTATTTAAAAAGTTATAGACTTTATTACAAAAAAAAAAGCTGTGGCACCAAGGTTGGCTTGATTTAAGAGTCTGGCCACATGTTTAATAAAGATAATAGAAAAGATAAACAAAACAGTTTAAGAGTAATTTTGTTGCAGTTTGTGACTGAAGACAGTAGACCGATGCTGGCTTGTTTCTTCTGCCATGCTAAACTGAAGCAAACCTACCAATTGCAGAGGAAATGCCAGGCAGCCGAGGAGCTGTTTGCCCAGATGATGCTCAATTATGAGGTGAGGGATTCTTCTACAGACAACTAATTTCATGAACTAGAATTTTAGTATTAATGTTAAAACGACATGCTTGATTCCTATAATTTATGGACCGTTACTGGTTAAAATTAAGACTCCTGTATCTTTACCAATAATGAAGCAAAAACCTCATAGCTTTGCACAGTAGTACCCTCCCATATCGAAGTACACAGTACATGTAAATTATATATGCCAGTATATTTAATATGCCAGTTTGGCATTAAAAAATGTCACCATTGTTAAGCAAATCAATTTGTTTTTGATTCCGTTGTTTCCTGCACCCCGATGCTTGGTGCGTTGTAATGTGAGATCCGCCTCAGGCTTCCTGATATATTTCCCAGTTGTTTTTTTTTACTAAATTAATTTTGTTACAGCTAAAACCTTTAACAAACCATGGCCGCTCAGAATTTGTTGGTGGTTTTGTCAAAACCGCTATAGAGAACATAAGTATCATAGATGATGGGAACACTGACACCGGGACTATAGAGATAGAACTGCCAGCGGTTTCTAAGGAGCAATGTAACATTGTCGAGATCAAGGTGGAACGGCAAAGCGATGGTACATTGTTTTTTTACTAGCTACATTAGGTATGAGGATATACAATTATACACACTATCAGTAGCAATAGGAATTGACAGTTGAACAATATTCATTGCGTTATTTACGTTGTTGATCAGACACATTTTTCGAACATATGAAGCAATGGATTAGCAATATCCTTCAAAATGATTCAGATTGAGGCTGATAGTGTGTTTACCCAATTAGGGTACATATAGGAGAGGGCTTTTAAGAGCTCTTGCTTGTGGACCGGCCGAAAGTGCAGTGTGCTGTGCCGAGGTTGCTGATGAGGCTGAAGGTGAGGACCAGGAAAACGCGTCCAATACGTGCTGGTGGTCAGGATACTCTTTCAAGCCGTGGATGCTGACTAGCTGAGTGACGCGCCGCGATGATAAAGACGTAACGCTGAATTAGTTGCACGAGGACGCGCTGACGTTTGTGTTCGGGGTCACCAGTATAGAGGTATAAGGAACAGGGTGTAAAGTTCACTCATCCTCCGTAGAAAAGGGAGGATCCTCCGACCAGACGGGTGTCGTGTCTGGTGGGTAACTGCCTCACGACTGGTGTCGGGATGTTGCATTAATGCTAGTTGCGCGGTAAACTCTACTTGCGCGATGCAGGATTTTGCGTGACGTCAGTATGATGCGTAGTTCGTTTGTGGCGTTGTAACATCTACTTCGTCCGCGTGCAATTTCTTGTTCCCCGATCCTAACATATTCTTTAGAGGAAAGCTCATATTACATTTGAAAGGTCAAAAATGTGTATCCGATTATGTGATCGCAAAAATGTCCTTTATGTGTAAATCTACGCTGACATAATTAGCTTCTATCCGTGAATTTGTCCGCGTGAAATGTTTTATTCCCCCGACCCATCCCGTCGCATAGCATCGTCTACCCGCGCAATTACTTCGTTTTTTTTTTTTAAGCTATTGCATAGCTTTTATCTTGGGCTTTGAGCGCGGCGACCGAGTGAAGAAATTCCGTAACGAAAATAAACCTAACACCCCCCACTCCGACCGGCACAGCGGTGCAGCGTTGAAAGCCGTGCATCGTCTAACGTCGTATCAGTTCGGCAGACTTCGGCACGGTGTTTGTGTGCGTGCGACTAGACGTATGCTATGCAATAGCTTTACCGCGGCAGTCCCCGAGTGCCACACGTATTTTTTTATTTAACACACATGTACGGTTTCGCGTTTTCGTTTTATGAACATATTTTAATTTCATTAAACGTTATTATTTATTCATTTTTTTAAATAGCATCTTGGAGCAACCTGTACTTAAAGAACTGTAGCGCAGGGGTCATTTGCCGAGGTCACGGATCGTAACATCGCATCAAGTTATTTTTCACTGTGTAGTGTTTTTGTTAAGGCGATTGTAAAGAAAAAGAATATTGCACAACGTTAAAAAAAGAATATTGCTGTTGACCTTTCTTCATGACTGTTTTTGTTCTTTCACAGACCTAGAACCGGAAAATCTAAGTGACACCTACCTAAATGTCGTAGATATACCACCACACCATTCTGAATCTGATTCAGAAGATGATGTTCCTTTAACGGAGTTTAAAACTGAACTGGTGGATATGAAAGAAGAAGCTGTAGTACCAGAAGTATCCAAGAAGATACAAAAAGCCAAAAACACGAAAAGTAAGTATTATTGTACTTAATTTATTCGTCACTAGCTGCGCCTCGCAGTTTTACCCGCATAAGTCTCGATCCCGTGGGAATATCGGGATAAAAAATACCCTATGTCCTTTCCGGGACTCAAACTATCTCTATACCAAATTTCATCTAAATCGGTTCAGCGGTTTAAGCGTGAAAAGGTAACAGACAGACAGACACACTTTCGCATTAATTATAATATTAGTATGGATTGCGGGTCGAAGCCCAAAAGTTTGACAACCAATCTGACTAAGGGTTATCGTCTTTCCCAGAAACTGGGTTGTGGTCAGTTGTGGTCAGATATACGATATACATACAGTCGCTCCATGTAAATTACTGATATTCAGCTGCATATGGTTAGACTGGAATCTGATCAAAACATAGTTGGGAAAAGGCTAGGCAGATTGATTTTTGTTGCCTTCACACTTTATTTCAGTTTCGCGCAACACTATAAATAACCCATCTCTTCAATAAATGATTTTATTTCTGTAAATAGGCTTTGTACACAACATTATATTATATTTTTAACTAGCTGTGCCCGCGACTTCGTTTGCGTGCATGACGGAAAATGTTTTAATTTTTTTGCGCGGAACCCTAATTATTTTTCTAAAATAAAAGTAGCCTAAGTTACTCCTTATTACATCAGCTATCTGCCAGTGAAAGTCCCCTCAAAATCGGTCCAGCCGTTTCAAGAGATTAGCCGGAACAAACAGACAGACCGATAAAAAATTGTAAAAAATGTTATTTTAGTGTATGTACCGTGTGTACATCCATATGCATTTAGTAAAAAGCGGTGATTTTAATATTGCAAACAGACACTCCAATTTTATTTATTTGTATAGATAAAAACTAGGTGAGGTCGGCATTTCCTATCTGACTACTCTTGAGGAAAAACTCCGAAACAAACTCGGAGGTCACAGTCTCTTTTAAAGTCCAGACATAATCTTAGTCAGAACATGTGAAGACCATGTAGATGTGTGTCTGAAATGGTCTTTTTAGGAAAAACCCTCATAAATTGAGTGCATCTACGAGGTAATTGCGTAACACATGGATGGCTTTCATTTTGGCCTTCTAACGCTACGTCTTCCAGTACGCGGTCGCCACTCCAGAACCGACCCTATCGGCCATCTGTACTTCGAGCAATATGCCCTGCGCACTGCCACTTAAATTTGAAAATTCTTCGAGCTATGACGGTTACCTCGATTCTCCTACTAATCTCCTTATTTCTGATCCGATCACTTAGGGAAACTCCAAGCATAGCCCTTAGCATGTTTAGTTCAATAGAGGAGAAATAGTCAATTTACAAATCTTCATAAAGTACTCAAATTGTAGTTAGCCGCCGGGTAATTCCGTAACACACTATTATAGGCCGACCGCTTAACTGAGACGTTGCCTGAGGTAGGTGCGCGGTGCGGGAGGGGTGATAGTTGTCACAAGTTGACGATTCACTGAGCCCTCGCGTCACGCCCGCCCCGCACCGCGCTGCTACCTCAGGCAACGTCTCACTCAGTTAAGCGGTCAGCCTATAGTAGAAATGGCTTTCAGTTCGACAATATTCATCGACAGTTCAACAATATTCATTGCGTTTCAACAATATTCGTTACGTTGCTGATCAGACAAATGTTTCGAACATATGAAGCGATATATTAGCAGCATCCTTCAAAATTATTAAGATTGATAGTGTGTTACGCAGTCAGTTGTTTTACCTTCACAGATGTCAGTGACGTCCGAGCTAACTTTAAAAAATCTTATTTTACAGGGCCGCCCGTCGTGAAGAAATCAAAACCAATAAACGTTACATCGAAAGCCAAGCTAAAGAAAACAGCACCATCCAACTCAAAAACTATCAGGCCAGTACAAATCCGTACGTCCAAACCTGTTACTAAATTCAGAGAGCCTAACACTATTGCAAAACCAACGGCTCAAAAAAGTGTTATATATAAATGTAATGACAATTTTACGGAAGTTAAAACTAATTTAATAGATTATATTCATTCCGCTATAGACACGAGTTTCTGTAACAAAAGCAATTTACAAAGTAAAATATTTAGTAACAAATGTTTTGACAATGAAGAGTTCAGTAAACTTCCAAAATTGTCTGCTAAAGAAAAATTTTACAAGTGCGAAATATGTCAGCAATGTTTTAGTGAAAAGGGTAGTTTAAGAAAACATTTCCTTGAGCACGGTGACAAACCTTTCAAATGTCATTTTTGTCAGCGGGGTTTTGACGCGAAATGTCATTTGGACAAACATGTCCGCATACACACTGGTGAGAAACCTTACAAGTGTGATGAATGTCAGCGTAGTTTTAGCGAAAAGAGTAATTTAATTAAACATATTCGTAGACACACTGGTGATAAGCCATTCAAGTGCGATATTTGTCAGCGTAGTTTTAATCAAAAATGTCAATTGGTATCACATAGTCTTTTACACACGGGTGAAAAACCTTACAAGTGTGAAATATGTCAGCAAGGTTTTAACAGATTGTATAATTTCAAGCAACATTATCGCACACACACTGGTGAAAAACCTCATAGTTGTATTATATGTCAACGTAGTTTTACACATAAAACTTCTTTAACCAATCATCTTCGTAGACATACTGGTGAAAAACCGTTCAAATGCTTTGTATGTCAGCGTAGTTTCACTCATAAGCAATCTTTGGACATGCACTTTCGAAAACACACTGGTGAAAAGCCTTACAAGTGTGAACAATGTCAAAGACGTTTTACACAGAGTTCACATTTGAAAGCACATATGCGTACTCACACTGGCGAAAAAGCATACAAATAGTGCTTTTTTATGTTTTCAGAAAGAAGATAGTTTATGTCACAATAGCATCTAAGGCGCTAGCGTTAAGAGTCTATTTTTAAATGTCAGATAACATTCTTTTAACTGAATAATAATGCATTGATATATTTTCTATGGGATCGGGATCAGCACTGATAGCCTAGTGGTATTGGTCCCGACGTACGACGTGTTGTAGGTCGTGGGTTCGAACCCACGCTGGTGCTTTCGTCATCATCATTTCAGCCGAAAGACGTCCACTGCTGGACATAGGCCTCCTCCAAGCACCTCCGCTTCGACCGGTTCTGTGCTACTCGTATCTAACGTGTTCCTGAGGCCTTCACAAAGCCGCAGGTGCTTTACTTTGTGTAAATAATTTCATCACCACTGCTCTCAAAACGGTGAAGGAAAACATTATGAGGAAACCAGCATGTTCTAGAACCAAAAATCCAAGCCGTTGGTCCCGGCTGTCATTCGAAGATCTTTGACGTCTGCGTCGATGTTCATACAACTTTGCCCTTAATGACACTAATATTTAAAGTGCATTATTGAATGCCGTCAGGGAATCCTCTGTTCCACATTCATTGTTACGTACAGCGCGAACGAGAGAATGCGTTCTTGACAGCAATCGGTTTCATACAAACGTGTTTTGAGAATTTGATCTGTATTAGATATTAGCTGCTGCCCGCGACTTCGTCCGCGTGAAATCCTATCCTAATTAAAAGTAAGTTTGTTTGTTACCTTTTCACGCCTAAACCACTGAACCGATCATCCTAAAATTTTGCATATACGTTATCAGGTGTACAGAAACGGACATAGGGTACCTTTCATCTAAAAAAAAAGTGCTGTTCCCGAGGAAAACAACAAATACACGTGGCGCCATCTATTATCATAATAACGTTATTGTTGTTTTCCTCGGGAACAGTACTTTTTTTCGGGATGAAAGGTACCCTATATCCGTTTCTGTACTCCTGACAACGTGTATGCAAATTTTCAGGATGATCGGTTCAGTGGTTTAGGCATGAAAAGGTAACTAAGAAACTTACTTTCGCATTTATAATATTAGTTAGGATTGTTAGGACTAGAATTGTCGCACTGACATGTGTCAGGAACGTATTTTCTCGACGGCGATACTATAGTTGTATGCATGTATGTCATTCAAATTTCGGTCATTGGCTTCTAAAAGGCCTCCTGCCTTGTTGAGAAGCCAAATGTTGGAGTTAAAACTGTGTCACTGTTGTCTGTATGTACTATTTGGTGTTTGTGTCCAAAATAAATTTTATACTATATTATTCACCTATTATTTTGATTTCTGAGCATTCCCCTATCTACTTTGGCGCATTTTTTCATTTGGACGTCTCGATGGCACCGATTGGAATATGGAACGCAATCAAGATTGATACTTGACAGTGACAGTGAGGACTGTCATTGTCAATTTAAACTGTCAAAGACCCGGTTTGTATTTTCTAGGTAGTTGAATATTCAGCAATTATCTGCAAAAAATATCACAAGGTTACGTAGTTTTGTATAAAAATTACTCTAGACCAGCGGGGTAATTGCGAAACACACTATCAGTAGGAATGACTTTCATTTTGACAGTTCAACAACATTCATTTCGTTATTTACGTTGTTGAGCAGACAAATTTTTCGAACACATGAAGCAATGGATTAGAAATATCCGTCAAACTTATTCAGATTGCGAAAGATAGTGTGTTACGCAATTAGGGTGCTGGTCCGACTGCTGGCCTGTCATACTGACACAGGTCCACACACAATAATATTAAAATAAGTATCTCATAAAAACTGCTCACGGTATTCTATGTTTAGAAGATTTAAAGAAGAAGAAGTTTAATTATATTACCTACTACTATAATTTATCTACAGTGTTAGGTCTTGGATCCTTGCGGAATGAAAGTGGACTATATCACTGGTATATTACAATAAAATAAAATCACATTAATCCCGACAGTTCTCGCGTTGTTGATGTTACCTTGCCCGCGCGCGCTATGATCAACGACGTAATAAAAGCAAATATGGGGTAATTGCGTAACACACTAAAGCAATGGCTTTTATTTTGAAAGTTCATCAACATTCATTGCGTTATTTACGTTATCGAGCAGATATATAATTTTTTTTTTTTAATATATGAAGCAATAGATTAGCAATATCGTTGAAAATGATTTAGATTTTGATTGATAGTGTCTTGCGCAATTAGGATGCTACACCTGGTAAATAAAATTGTTTTATTTTTAGTCCAGGCAGTATCTTCAATCGGTTTCCGCACTGACCAGGGTTTCTACTCCATCGCCACCGTCCTGCTGGAAACAAAAGTTATCCATTTAATTTTGCCAAGTTCAAACCCAAGCAGGCATGCGCTTTACTTGGAGAATTTTTTTGAAGTGAAAACTTTAGGCGCGTTGGGCATTTTTTGAGACGGGAAAAAACCATTGAACTTGCGACACTGTTACCGACACTGCGCTACATTCGGATGTGTTCGGCTGTCCTCTGGATGTACTCGGTTTTAATATATTTCCGCTATGTCAGTGAGTGATGGCAAAGTATTCTGTTTGTGTTTTGTTTATATTTTATGACGCACGTAATCGTTCAAGTTTTCACTTCTCTTTTTTTTCATCACTACTGCTTTCAAAAGGGTGAAGGAAACCGACTAATGTTTTCTGGAGCAAACACATAGTTACGCATAGACAATATGTGAGATTGTTTTGTGAAATGGATTAAAAAAAACAAGTCTGTGGCGTTAGTTCCAATTTTGGCAACGCGTCAAAACATCCTTGTACAGCTATACTAATCAGCCTTTAATGCTCCCACTGCTGCACCACAGGCCTCCTCTCCGTGAGAGTGGGTCCTAATCTACGTAGGCCAATTTTTGGTTCTGGGACATGCCGCTTTCCTCACGATATTTTCCTTCAGAGTTTTGAGAGCAGTTGTGATGAAATAAATTTGACAAAATAAAGTGCATGTCTGGGTTCGTACCCTCGTAACTCGCGACTGTTACCACTGGGCCACCACACTGCCAGCCCCCCCCCCTGTTATAATTACAGTAAGTCAAAATTGTTTCAAGATTTAACGGATTACAAAAGATACATTAAATTTGTGTAGATTAATCCTGAATATAATTTATTTGTTCAATATTAATGATCACAATACTGTAAAAAACTCATAACACCAGTAACACGACTTACTGTATGTAATTATAACATTGGGGGCAGCACAGCACAGCTACATATATGTATGTCGCAGGCAACCGGTTAAATTAGCCGTTTAGTTAAACGCCTAGCCTTTTAACTAAACGGCGGCGGCCGTTCAACTAACGGCCTGAATGATATTCAATATTATAGTTTAGGTTGGAACTGTTACCAATCACGCGAGAGCCGAATTGGTCGCAGTAACTAAGCCAGGGCACCCCGACCAAATGGGTTAGGTTAGGTTAGAACTGTGATCAACCGCGTGCGAGCAAAGAGAGAACGAAGCGAGGCGAGCACTACTTCCAAAGGTACATAATACTAACTTGCATATCAGCAACGGTCAAAGGTGGCTCATCTTCACGCAGTACCGTCTCCCCATCTAGCTTCTTCAGGTTCGGCAATCTTCGGGCGGCTTCGGATCGCCATTGGTCCAGCTCGCACGCGTCGTACAGAGGGTTGCCAACGAAGAGCAAGTCTTCTAGATGTGGCAGTTCCTGTAACGTGACATCACGTTCACGTGCAGGCAACGTTAGCACACGTTATTTACTCTATGGTTAGCACTACGAACATTCACTTAACAGTATTTTTATCTCAGGAAGCGACACACACTTTACATGTGGTAACTAAGGCAGTTGTCCCACTGCCGGCGAGGAAGCGACTATAACTATCGGCTATTTTCTCGCTCAAAAAAAATGCAATAGATATACAGGTCTCCCAAAGTGATAATGCGCATAGAAATCTTCGTCACTGTTCGGCAACGGTCGTATTCCCCGAGCGCAAAATGAACAATGCACTTGCAAAATGCAAGAAACAATGCACTTGCATTTTGCAAGTGCATCTTACGATTCAATGATTCGGGTGTTTCCGGGAATACGACAATTAGCGAATATCTGCATGCGCGTTATTAATTTGGGAATACCGTACATTCCGTGTAAACAAAAGATATAATGAATATATTAATATTTGATGGCTGACTGTTCACACTGCCGGCGAGGACTCGCTCCATTGGTTTGTCGCTGAGCGACAAAGCTATCAAAGATAATACTCCCTCAGCGATGCTCGCTTGGCGGTCAAAGCTGAAGCCGAGAGACCAACCAGCGGTAATTTCTATCTAAAGTGTGGATCGCGAGTAATTGCCTGTCGCACTCGGACACTCGCTGATAGCCCAGCGACAAAACTATCAGAACTACACACTCATTGCTCGCCAACTCGTTTTCAGTTGATAGTTCTACTCGTTACTCGTTCATCGCCGGCGGTGGGACAACTCACAACTGCCTAAGTGTACAAACATGCTGTGAATGTGTGCGTGAAGACGCGTCAGCACATCACACACCCACACACACTGCCGACTTCGCCATTGTCCCAGAAGGTGAGGCCAGCACAAATTTCTTTGATGGATTTTCAACTTTACCACAAAGGAATAAGGTTCATATTCAATTGCGAAAATTTGACAGATTGGGGTAGCTTGATGTGCTGGCCACTGTATCGAGAGCTCCAGCGGTTACACACACATTCACAGCGTGTTTGTCATGCCTGCAAGACGCTGTCAACGTCGAATTATTACTACTGACGTTATCGGTACAACATCGATTTCATGAAGTCCCGTGTAATGAAGGGGGTATCGAATCGTACGGTACTACCCAGTAACTGGGTTGTGAAGATCAGATAAGCAGTAGCTCCATGTCCAATACTGGTATTCAGCTCCATCCGGTTAGACTGGAAGCCGACCCCTACATATTTGAGAAAAGGCTAGGCAGATTGATATTGGCGATGAAGGTCAGATTTTGAGTTGATAAATGTAGACATCTTTAATACATTTTCAACTTTATTGCTTAAGTATACTTAAGGTAAAAAATTGATTGGGAGAATTTGTAGTTTCGGGTAGGTTGATGTGCTGGCGTCTGTACAATAATACCACAAAATACCTCTGTATTTTGTGACAATACTGTCAGTGAATTGACGTACCTGTAGCTTATTAAATTCGCTCCACTCCTTCACGAGATTGTTGCTCATGTACAGCACCTTCAAACTCCTCAACACGTGTATTCCTTTCAATTTCTCTATTAAATTGTAAGATATCCATAACTCTTCTAAACTGTCTCCTAGCGGCTCCTGAAAGAAACGAAATTCTGTCCGTTTCACGAAAGAAGTCTCGCAGACGCGGCGCCACAGGCATGCGACCAAAGCAAGGAACATATTTACTCTAAGGAGTCTTAGTAATAGGGTCCCGTTTTTACCCTTTGGGTACGGAAACCTGAAAAAAAAAAAAAACTGACTTTTTGTACTTACATAGATTTGTTAGTAACAATGTTCTTAAAGCCTAGTGTTAGTATGAGTAATTAAAAAGTAATGATAAGTTCAGGCGCTTGATCTCGCGTGAAGGCTATTCAATATAAAAGTAGAATTTTCACACTGATCAGTCCGCCAGTCAAGGCGGACTGTAGTCCTATGGATACTGGATAGTATGGATTGAGTAATATCTTACCATGCCAGTAAAGGATTTTATATAATTTCTGCCTAGCGACAATACACGAAGTTTCTTAAAAGTGTTCAATCCTGTGACTTTCTCAATCATATTTGTCGATAAGCTCAATTTCCTGCGAAGAAAAATATTGATCTCAGTGTTTTATGCAAACGTGGGTATGAACTAGTATGAAGAGGAAATCCTTAAATTAATTTAATGAGATAATTAACTAAAATTTCGTTTAATAAGAGTTCTGATTCTCTGAAATAATTATACACTGTATTACAATGTCGCCGGCCACCCGAGACCGCGGTAAGGTGAATGTGCAGTGGCAGCCCGCGAAATTCAAATTTTCTTAAGTTTTTTGCAATTTGCAGGTCACTGCCGGGTTGTATCTTGATCAAAATATGATTCAAGACTATAGTCAGAAGTTACAGAATTATACTCATTAGAATCATTAAACCTATCTCTTTAAGCAATGATATATAAACCATTGTCTTTAAGTTACATTTTTTCCATAAGCACTTTCCTTATGAGATTTGTTCATATGGTACAAATCTAACTTAGAAAGATGTATTAATGATTCTAATGATTATAATTCTGTAAATACATACCTGTTATAGTCGCGAATCATATTTTAATCAAGATACAACCTGACATTAACCTGAAAATTGCAAAAAACGTAAGAAAAATTGAATTTCGCGGGCTACAACTGGTTACCGCACTGAATCCGGAAACAGCAGTGACATGTAAGGACAAGTTGCCAGTAAATAAAACAAAGTTTTGTATGTATGTATACTTTTTACTATGCAGTTTAGTTCCACATTACGCCACTTGCCTACATTTTAAAACTGGAAGCCGAAATCTCAGAAATAATAAAACTCCTGAAATTGAAAGATCTAGATGGAAGCTTTTCTTTTATGAGGCAGAAACTACTTAGGTTTCTACAACCAGTTGTTGAGGAATGCATACTCCTTTTATAACTACTCTATGGTTGTGTTGCCTAGAAACACTCCTATTGATGAAAGTCATTCTGATCTTTTGTTTTTTATGTACTAAGAGTCCAAATATATTTTTCTATCGTATTTCTCTTAATAAACTGTTTTTCTTATCTCCTCGAATACCTCACTTTAACATGGTAGCAGAGCGTGGTTGTTATTACCGTGGTTGACAAATCCATCGAAAATGGATAAGGCTATAGCTGAAGCCTCAAAGGTACAAATAGTGCACCTAAACGGAAACAACTACAAGCACTGGAGATATAGGATCGAAACGGTATGCAGAGCCATTCCCGGAGCTGAACAAATTTTAGAAGGAAAAATAATCGAGCCCGGAGAACTAGCAAAGACTGGTGATGCTGCTGCTAAAGTAAAATATGAGAACGATTTACAACAATTTATAAAGATTGATTGTATAGTATTGACTCTGATGACAACGAATATGACAGACGAGTTACTGGAGCAAGTCATGCGTTACAAAAGCGCAAAAGAGGTATGGGACGAACTAGAACGCCTATACAGTGGAAGTAGCGAAGACAAAAGTTACGATCTCTGTCTGAATTTTTTTGATTATAAAAAAGATCCTGAACATGACATAAGGAAGCACATTTCTGCGTTGAAGAACATTTGGCACGAGCTGAATAGCCAAATCGAAGCAAATCTGCCTGAGATATTACTGATTTGTAAGATACTTGGAACTTTGCCACAGGATTATTTTGCTTTTAAGTCAAGTTGGCTCTTAATAACAAAAAAGGATCGGACAGTGGAGAATCTGACGTCGCAACTGAGCGCTTATGAAAAAGCATTGACTGCTAAAGTAGAAACGGAGAATACCGAGGAAGTATTAGCCGTGAAGACGCGAAAGAAGACGAAAAATACAGTTTTCAAATGTAATTATTGTGGAGAAGCTGGCCATGTTGTGCGGAAATGCCAAAAATGGATAAAAGATGGTAGACCGCCAAAGCCGTCAAACGGTAGACAAAACCCAAATGTGGCTGTAAATATGACTGTGTTAGCTATCGAGAATGGATTGCCAACAGATAAAGTTAACTGGTACGTTGATAACGGAGCGACAAGCCATGTTACTAACAGAGGTGACTTATTCGATAGCTTCGAGCACTTCAAAGAAACACATACGGTGACTGCGGCGAATGGAGAAACCATTGAAGCAATTGGTATAGGCAACATTAGAGCTGAAGCCATCGTTAATGGAAAAGTTGAGCAAATACTTTTGAAAGACGTTTGGTATGTCCCAAAGATTAAAAGAAACTTATTCTCAATGCTGTCTGTGCATGATAACTTGACCACAAGTACGTTCGAGTCTAAACCCAAGCAATGTGTAGTAAAAGTAAATGGGGAAGCAAAAGTAATTGGAACTAGAACGATTAAAGGGGGACTATTCAAGCTAGAGTTGAAATGTATCGCGCCCAAAAATCAGGAAGTCAATCAATTACTGACAAACCCTTTACAAGTATACCATGAAAGGCTGGTACATCAAAACAAAAGACATGTTCGTCAGGTCATCGAAAAAGAGCTAGGATTAAAAATGGAGAACAACCAATCCGACATTTGTGAAGGCTGTGTCTATGGAAAGGCGCACAGGAATTCATTTGGGACAAGGGTTAGAGCCACTAAATCTGGAGAACTAATCCATACAGATTTATGCGGACCATTTCCATATTCGATTTCGAAGTTTCGATATTATATTCTGTTCAAGGACGACTTCACACGATATCGTCACATCTACTTTCTTCGACAAAAGTCTGAAGCAGCTTCAAAGCTTAAGATCTTCTTAAGTGAAGCTAAAGCAGCAGGACATGTTATTAAAGAAATGTTAAGTGACAACGGAGGAGAATTTGTTAGCGCGGAATTCAAAAATATCCTAATTGAAAACGGAATTAAGCAAAGATTCACAATGCCCCACACCCCAGAGCAAGCAGGCTGCGTAGAGCGTGAAAATCGGACGGTAGTAGAAGCCGCACGCGCCATCATGCATGCACATGATAAAATTCCTGATGATTTGTGGGCAGAGATAGTAAATGCGACAGTCTATGTGTTGAATCGCACAGGGCCAACGAACGTGCCAAGCAAGTCTCCACATGAGTTGTGGTACGGACAGAAACCAGCAATAAAACATCTTAGAATACTTGGTTGCACCTGCTATGCCCATGTTCCTAAAGCTAAACGCAAGAAGCTGCACAAAAAGGCACAAAAAGGGATACTTATTGGTTATGAAGGAGATGAAGGCTATAGAATCTGGGACAAAGAAGTATTCAAATTGATTAGATCCAGAGATGTCACTTTTGAAGAGGTACCTTTACTGGAAAAATCAAAAGAGGGTGTACTTAAACCGAAAGAGCCGACTCCTGTTCTTCAGAGGAACTTCAATCATAATTTCCCAAGTCTCGAGAGTGAACATGAAATGAATGTTAATAGAGAGATTGGAGAACGACATGCTTCCGAGGATGAAATCGAAATCATTTCAAGACCTTCTTCTTCATCAAGTGCACATATAGAAACCAATGAAGAAATGGTAGATGATATGAATGAATCAGATTTCGAGTCCTTGCCTTCTGAAGAAGAAAACGAATACCTAGCTGAAGGAAACGAAAGCCAAAATTCTGATGAAAACCGCATGGTTCTCAGAGATAGAGCAAACCTAAAGCCTCCTGTAAGGTTTAATGATCATATTATGGCTCTGGAAGCCAACAATTTATACGAGCCCCAAACCTATAAGCAGGCAATATCATGTAAAGACAAAGAAAAGTGGACAAATGCTATAGAGAGTGAAATAAACTCGTTAAGAGAGAACGAAACATGGGAACTAGTCGAACTACCAAAAGGTCGAAAAGCCATACCATGCAAGTGGATTTTCAAAATAAAGACCAATCCGGATGGCTCTATTGATAAATATAAGGCTCGGCTAGTAATAAAGGGATATTCGCAGAAGAAAGATATTGATTTCCACGAAACTTTTAGTCCAGTTGCTAGGAGCAGCACGATAAGAGCCGTCTTAAGCGTAGCTGCAAGGGAAAAACTCAAGCTATCACAATTCGATGTGTCTACAGCCTTCCTTTATGGCACGTTAGACGAGGAGATTTACATGAAACCGCCTGAAGGTTATGCTGACGAGAGGTATGTCTTCAAATTAAAGAAGAGCTTGTATGGACTAAAGCAAGCCCCACTCTGCTGGAACAGATGCATCACAGACTACATCGTAAAGGCAGGATTCAAGCAGAGTAACTCTGACCCCTGTTTGTTTGTAAGAAGACAAGGAAAGGAGAAAATTATTCTGGCCCTGTATGTTGACGACGGTCTATTGGCATATACCAGCGAGAAAATGGCTAACTGTTTCCTGAATGAATTGAAAGCACATTTTAAGATAACAGTAAAACCCGCAAGTTACTTTCTAGGAATAGAGATAAAAAGGTACTCTGATGGTACCATTTTGCTGCATCAGAAAGCATACGTCACTCGCTTGTTGGAGAGATTTGGCATGGACGAATGCAAGCCAGTGACAACACCAATTATAAAGGCAAACAATACTCCGGTTAAGGAATCTACTACGAAGACATTTCCCTACCGTGAAACTGTTGGTGCCTTGTCCTATTTAATGACAAGTACAAGGCCTGATATTGCCTTTGCAGTAAGCGTTGCGTCGCGAAATTTGGAGAAACCAACAAAAGAGAACATCCTGAACGTAAAAAGAATTATGCGATACCTAAAAGGAACTATGGATGAAGGTATACGTTACAGGACAGATAATGTTCATAGTTTGGAATGTTACAGCGATGCAGATCATGGTGGTGATATGGAAACTGCTCGATCTACATCAGGCATTCTCTGTATTTACGCTGGAGGTGCTGTTTCCTGGTACAGCAAACGGCAGAGCACCGTTGCAATATCCTCTACAGAGGCGGAAATTGTAGCAGCCAGCGAAACCGCCAAAGAGATTATATGGTTACAGAAGATATTAAAAGATCTTACTGGTGCTAACTGCCCTGCGACCTTAGGTGTTGACAATGAAAGTGCAATAAAGCTGGCGAAAAAACCTACAGAATTTCACCAGAAGACAAAACACATCAGGATAAGATCTTTCTTCGTCAGAGAATGCTTACAAGATGGAAGCATGGCAATCAGCCATGTGCCAGCAACCAGACAGATAGCTGACATGTTAACAAAACCGTTATATGGGCCCAGACTTGAAATGCTAAAGAAGATGGCTGGAATCATCATCAACAGGGGTGGATGTTGAGGAATGCATACTCCTTTTATAACTACTCTATGGTTGTGTTGCCTAGAAACACTCCTATTGATGAAAGTCATTCTGATCTTTTGTTTTTTATGTACTAAGAGTCCAAATATATTTTTCTATCGTATTTCTCTTAATAAACTGTTTTTCTTATCTCCTCGAATACCTCACTTTAACACCAGTGAGGTCTTGTGCCTTCTTTTGAAGGACAAAAATGTTAATCTGTCACCAACTCGTAGATACAAGAAAATAAAGAACGATCTCAGATGCAAAATATGTCTGTAAATAAAGCAATTGTCAAATAAACTCATATAAAAGGTAGCTACATACTCGCAATTCGTCAAGGTGGCAAGAGTATTATCCATTTTCTCTATTGGTGGCCATTGAAACATAAGGCTGACCTCCGTGGCTGTCGCAGCTTCTTCACCAGATTTGTCCTCCCATTTCTTTATTGCTTCTTTTATAGTCGTAGCTTTGGCCATACTGGGAAAGTTATATTTTTACGCTATCGTTTTGGGTATCCCTTGGATACTTTGATATCGATAAAATAAGGCCATGTCTTAAAAACTAGCAGGACACAATTTATATCTGGATATAAGACATTTTTTTAATTTTAATGTCCCATATTAATAGTAAAAGTTATAATTATAAACTAATATTTCCGCGTAGACTTATTTCCTATTTCATTTCAGTTCTTAGCTTGGTGTTGCCATACAGAAAAATCATCCAAAAACGCAAGTCGGAAGATTGGTTTTTATTGTAATGTCATGTAATGGCGTCGTTTCTTATTTGTAAAACCACGTCTTGTATTAGATTTCTGCTTGCTTTGTGTGTATATTTCGTGATCATTTAACTTAATCCTCATTATTTTCTGAAAATCTTTTTCGGTAAGTGTCATTTTATTTGACATTTCATAAAACGCCACTTTTTTTTTATTTTTTCTTTTTCGGTTTCTTTTTTTTAATTAAAAAAAACAAACGCCAATCTATTCTCGGACGACTCAAAAATTGAGTTTTCGGTAGTAAATGTGTTGTTATTTTGCATTATTTTCGTTACAATTCTTCTTATTTTAAGTGCCTGAACAGTTTCCAGATTTATAGGATGGCTTTACTATCCGCTTGTCAGAGAAATCAATAATATCTTTACCTTTTTTGCTGTGTTTCCGACGCCATAGTCTAAGGTTTTCTTTTTATAAAAAGTTATTTTTTGACAATTTTAGATTCCCGCTTTTTCATTATTTATTTGAATGTATTTTGTTAGTTTTGTTGTATTTTTCATACATTTTACTTTCGTATTCATGTTGAATCCTAAAATAGCACATTTTGTAAGAGTAATTTCGCTGTAAACAACATAACCTATAGTAGTTTCACAATAAATTATCGCTTTACGTGTTCGCGAATTGCTTAGAACAAATAATGCGTGAAAACATGAGTTTTATACCATAAAACAGTAACTCAGGTTTGTTTAGACCCCCTTTACGCTTGAGGTGATTACGTAATTAAAACGCATGCTAGAGCATCCGATACTTACTTAAAAATGGTCAACAATATAATGCATTGTGTTTGTGTAAAAATCAATGTTTGCCTTTACAGATAGTACAATAATCACGATGGCGCAGCAGCCTGAGAGATACGTAAACGTGGTGCCTACTTCCCGCGTAAAGATAAAGGTATAGTAAACATTGCAATATCATCATTTTCTCCAACACTTATTCCAATATATTTGGGGTCGGCGGCGATGTTTTTCTTCCATTCATCTCTATTAGTCATCATCTCGGTAGTCAATCCCTTTCGAGCATTTAAAATACACTTCATATACACAAAACTATACTTAAAACGTATAAGTAAATGCTATTTACATCAGAAATAGTAATAGTGAAATTTTTACTCGTCTACAAATCAGAAAGTTTATTTTTCCCTACAAATAGCTATTTAGTTAACTAACATAATACTAGAATTATGATCTTTTGTACCTCTCACTTCACACTCAAAACTGTACCAAACTAAATTCAAACCAAATCATAACATGACATCTGGGGCACTTAATTTTTTAGCAAATTTTAGGGTAATTGCTTATGGCCAAACAACGTGGCAATTCCGCCAGTCTCTAGGGTTTACCAGTGGACAGTGATAAAGATCAATAGTTTAGTTTGTTAATAATTTAATTAGGTATCAGTTGTTATTTATGAAAATATAATTTTAATCCATACTAATATTATAAATGCGAAAGTGTGTCTGTCTGTTACCTCTTCACGCTTAAACGGCTGAACCGATTTAGATGAAATTTGGTATAGAGCCATAGGACAAGAAGGACATAGGATAGTTTTTATCCAGATATTCCCACGGGAAACTTATGGGCGTGATACCGCGGGTCGCTGCTAGTTCTGAATAAAGTCAATTAAATAAAAAAATGTCTCAAAACTACTGACTACCTCGTTCGTCTAGTGGTTGTAGTGTCTAGTGCTAAGCATGACATCCTGGGGTTGATCCCAAGTCGAGCAAAGGGCTATTGGGATTTTCAATCTGTGATTTCTCAGTAGCAGCCCGGAGTATGGTATTTCTGCGCCATGGTGGCAATAGGCTCGCCCCCTATTACATGGGACTTAAACATAACTGGCGAAATGTGAGTGTACTCTAGGTACACCTCTTCCTAAGCCTTTGGGGGATTACAGATATGATTAATTATGTTCCACTCAATCTGTGTGGTTCTTTCCTCAAAATACAATTTAGACAAGATTATAATAATAAAAAAAGTTTAATAAGTAAAACCCAACTACTGAAAAGGATGAAACAAGATAGTACCTTCCCGTGGTCGCATGTCGCTGTACTAACATACTTATAAGCTATGGTAGCATGCAACCACGGGAAGGTACTTTCTTGTTTCATCCTTTTCAGTAGTCTGGTTTTAGTTTTTAAACTTTTATTTAATTATTTTGGGGCTTGTTTCAGTAATATTTATATTATTGAAATGTGCTAATTAAGCCCTTTCATTTGATACCTCACAAGGCACCATCCTATTTTTTTTTTAATTCCTTACTTTATGTCCTCTAGAGGGCGCCATATTAAATGTAGTGTGGCGTCACATAGCCTATAACCAGCGGACGCACAGAGTACATTATATTGAGCGGACGGTCAAGACGCTTCTAACGATACCTCATTTGTCAAATTATTATAAGAACTTTTGAAGTTATGACGGAACAGATGAACAATACATATACCTGTCAAAATCATAACTCTCCTCTTCGCTTCGCCGTAGTCGGGTAAAAAAAAAAAAACATTTTATTTCGGACAACTATAAACAAGAGTTTTTATTTTCAGTAATATTTCTTTTCCTCTAGTTAGCTCGGAGATTTAGGCGAAAACAAACATTACTTAAAATAATAACTCTTGTTTATCAATTTTATTAAATCTCGAGCGACCATTGTTGTCTACATCTTTGGCAAATCTGCCGCGGGCGGACTTTAGAAAGCGTATTTACGTTGGGAAATCAAAGACTTAAAAAAAAAGTAGCAGTTACGTCGATGTAACAGTTAGCAGAAGTACCTAGCAGTTTCTCCAAATGAGCGATAGCTCGATGTTTTGTCAAGGTGAAGCAGGTTTCTATGGTTAACGCCAAATAAACGTGGAATAAAAGTCATTGACCCTCATACATTTATTCAAATACGTAATTCCGAAAACAGAAATAATGACATAAACTTGTCCCGAAACGACCTTTATCGTGATCCTTGACTTTTTCTAGTAATAAAAAACTATTCATAATGTATTGTCGAGGTACCTAACCTACGCAGAGAAATTAAGGAAAGAGCAATGCACTTTATTCCAGATTTAAGTGGCGACCACCATAGTAATTCTATAAAATATTTCAGAAAGAAGTGATCCAGGATGATGACGACTCCATCCACTGCCGTCTCTGTTGGAAAGGGTTTGCGAGTGAGGTGGCCCTCCGGAACCATGCACGGATGGAGCATATTGATGCGTACGCTAGCGGAGACCCTGCGGTGTGGACTCAGGTCAATGAGAAACAACAGGTCAGTTACTGACTCCATCTTCTACCCTACCGTCTTCTTCATCTTCACCATGTCGATGGCACCACATTCAAGACATTCACCCTTTTATTCATAAACATTACTTAAGGCCTATTCAAAGGGTAGCAGGATTGTCCAAAAGGGTTACCGCTGCCCCGGAACATAAAGGGCTAAGGAAGGAACACGGGTGGGTTTTAGTCAGTAAGAGTCTGACACTCCCTTCCGCTCCACCCAGAGCGGGAGGGGTCATTTGATGATTTACCATCCATAAAAAAAGGTATATTCAAACCTATGCGGTATTCGCTTCCGCTGTGGGTAGAGGTACATACCGCGCGGGTTTCGCTCAAGTATTTAGTATCAAGTTCCGCGGCTAGAGCGAAATAGTTGGTGGCGTTGGTGCCATAGTACCGCATGGGTCTGGTATTGTTTACCTTCTTCTACAAAAACTTCTTTACCTTCCTGAGCGAAACTCGAACTCGGTATTCTACCCACAAGGATAGCGAAATCCGCTTTGGTGTGAACAGTAATATTACCGCATACCCCATACCCACTCGGTTTTCTCTACCGCAGACGGTAGCGAATACCGCTTAGGTTTGAATAGGCCTTTAAAAGTGAAGTAGCGATTAGCGACTGGTTAACCATACATTTATGATGTTTGAACGTCACTTAACTTTATTCGTCGTTTATAAATAAACCTCCATCCCTTAGGACCGTGGTACACGGCACGGTTTTTTTGGGCGTGTTAATCACGCCGTAGCGTGACAAAACTACTGACAAGCAGTCTTATCAAGAGGTATTACAAAGTGACTGGTTTGTGGAGGTCAGATAGCCAGTTGCTCCATGTAAAATACTGGTACTCAGCTGCATCCGGTTAGACTGGAAGCCGACTCCAACATAGTAGGGAAAAAGCTAGGAAGGGACGGCAATAGGGATGATAACAATCTATACTAATATTATAAATTCAAAAGTGTGTCTGTCTGTTATCTCCTCACGCTTTTTTCACGCAATTTGCTTCAAAATGATTCAGATTCTGATTGATAGTGTGTTACGAAATTAGGGTGCAGGCATTAATTGTGGCGCGCAACAATAGTTTTTATCCCGATATTCCCACGGGATCGAAACTTATGCGGGTGAAACCGCGGGGCGCTGCTAGTTTCTAATATTAGTGATCTTCTTGTTAGCGTGTCGATAGCAATCTAAATGTACTCGGCCCAGAATTCGGCTATTTGTTTGGCGCCATCACTAGCGTTGATCATCCCTATTGATATAAAACCAACCTGTCATTAACCTCTTTTACTTATTTCCAGGGAAAAACAAAGACACACACGGAAGATAATATAATAAAAATAAAGACGGAACAAATCCTTTCTGAGATGGAACCAACTAGTGTCATGGCGCTTGCATCTAACGATGTCAGCTATATCATCATAAAGGCTGATGATGGCAACGATGTTAAGAGGAAGAGGATGGAGAGAGTCGTTAAGAAGGAGAAGGAGGAGAAGCAGATTCAGAAAAAGGAAAAGGAGTCTGAGCCTATTACGTGAGTACCTTCCACCTGGGCACGCGTTACCGCCCGGCCGTGACTTTTGGCTTAGCGGCTAGCGGCGCGGTGTCTTTGTCAAATGTACTGCTAGCGTTGACGCTGCGAGCGATGCATCGTGGCATGGTTCATACATTTTCGCATATTTTTTTTAGGACGCAGTGGTGGCCAAGTGGTAACGGCCGCGAATTACGAGTTGTAGGTCGTTTGGTTCGAACCCTGACAGGCGCTTTGCTTTGTGTACATTATTTCATCACCACTGCTCTCAAAACGGTGAAGGAAAACATCGTGAGGAAACCGGCATGTCCTAGAACCAAAAATTCGAAGACATGTGACATCTACCAACCTGCACTGGGCCCGCGTGGTAGATTACGGCCCACTCCCTCTCACCGAGAGGAGGCCTGTGTCCCAGCAGTGGGAACATTATAGGCTGATTATGATTGTTTTTGCCGCTCGCCGCCCCGCGCTAAGCTGCCGCTGATAACGGCGAGGTCGTGGCCAGGCCGTCAGGCCTCGGTCTCGAAGTCAGCGATTGCGGCGCGGGGGCGGCGGCGCGTGGAGCGGCGCGGCAACGCAGACCCGGTCTCGAAGCCAGCGGGCAGATCACGCGGAACCTTAAAAAAATAAGTTTAAAAACTAAAAACTGAGTACTGAAAAGGATGAAACAAGAAAGTAACTTCCCGGCGTAGCATACTACCATAGCTTATAAGTATGTTAGTAAAGCAATTTTTTTTTTTTTGATGGGATATCATCTAATGACTCCTCACGCTCTGGGTGGAGCGCAAGGGAGTGTCAGACTCTTACTGACTAAAACCCACCCGTGTTCCTTCCTTAGCCCTTTATGTTCCGGGGCAGCGGTAACCCTTTCGGACAATCCCGCTGACCCCCTCCCATGGTTACGTAAGCATTGGTACATGCATTTGTCAATGTGTTCTGGTTTCTTTATTGATTCATGAGCAGCAATTATAAGTCCCAGTAAAATCCCTGAAAATGCGTTTCGTTTTAAAGCATAGACAAGTAGGGTTGTCATAATTATGTAGAAAATCCAAAAAAAATTAATACTGCTGACGTAATCACCATCCAGACCCCCCATCCCCCATGTCATCAAATATAAGCAAAGCAAAGACCCCCGCCCCGCCCCCCTGTAGTGCTTATGTAATACTGGAATGATCCCAAAGAACGCTGAGCGAAAACGAGGTCATTTATTTATATACATATTTATTTCAGGAACTAGGAACTAGAAATATTAAGCCAGTTTATAAAATACGTTGTACAATTTTCCAGCGGTCCCTTTGAATGCCTGCAACCCTCGACGCTGGTGGCAGACGGGACCTGCCACCAGATATTCTTCTCCTGCTGCGAGTACTCCATCCACTATCGAGATGAGCACACTCGCAGGAGGAAGGGCCTGCGGTGCCAAGTGTGCGAGAAACCGCTCGCGTGCAGTGGGGAGGAAGTGCCTGCGCCATTTGCTTGTGAGGTGAGTCACTATCAAGATGAGGAGGAAGGGCGTGCGGTGCCAAGTAAAGAAAGAAAGAAAAAAAACGAGTGTGCTTATGACCACACGACAGAAGTGAAACTTCAGTATTGCGTATTTGGCTATGAGAGGAAGGGAGAAAGAAAATGTGCGCGCGCACTGCTGTCTCTTGCTTATATACCCCACTCAACTCCCGTTCGCCTCGCCCGATCACACATTTCGTAACGCTTACGTCACGCGTTCGCCAGCTTACTCCCCAAGTCAAGCGTGCGTAAAGAAGTTTCACTTCAAAAAAGTTTATTTGGACACAGTTCGTGAAACACAAAATAAAAAAAAAAAGGTTTCAGACAATAATAGTGTGTG
Organism: Hydraecia micacea; assembly: GCA_914767645.1. Classification (NCBI taxonomy): domain Eukaryota; kingdom Metazoa; phylum Arthropoda; class Insecta; order Lepidoptera; family Noctuidae; genus Hydraecia; species Hydraecia micacea. Next base: position 6,133,076 of record OU611805.1, read on the forward strand.
CCTCACGGCTGCGCTAAAAAAGGCTCATTTCAGCATTAATGCCAGACAGATGCTGTCTGACGCTGGTTTTCAAATGAACCTTTAGGGAACCTTTAGTAGTAACTAGTAAAGCAAGCGCTACTGCCGAGCACGAGGGCCTGGGTTCGATTCCCGAGTCAGGCAAAGTGTTATTGGGTGTATGTAATAAAAATGCGTGGAAACGTTAGAAAACTTTGTAATTTGATTTTACAGTCAGAGCACACAGCCGCTTGTAACAATCTTAACACGAAGGGGCATAGACACAACATAAAAAAAAAACAAATTTCCGTCTAGTGTTGCAAGTTTATATAAAAAAACAACCGACTTAAAAAAAAACTACATCCGCATTTTCGGTTTTGACACCGACTTCCGAAATCTAAGTTATTTATCACTTTGTAGTTTTTTTTTGAAGTCGGTTGTTTTTTTTTTGCAAAAAAGTTTTTATTTTTCACTTTTTAGTTGTACCTACTCCACAAAAATACAAATAACACTAGTGCATTGAAGAATTGAAGACACCGACTAGAAGAATCATCAAAATTCGCTTAGAAATGCCGGAGATGCAGTACATTTATGCATATAACATCGTACATAAGAATAGTTACATAATGTATTATATACTAAAACCTTCCTGAAAGTATGTAGATCACATTAATGAAAGAATTATCAAAATCGGTTCATTAGTTTTTGAGAAAATCGCGGACATACAAACATACATACATACGGGTCGAATACAGAACCTCCTTTTTTGAAGTCGGTTAAAAAAAACTGTTAAGTTACGTTCACAATAGCAACATCTTAGTTTCTATTTTTAGTTTTTCTTTTCTTTAGATTGTTCTAAACATTGGGTTTTTCTATCTGGAATTCGAAATTTCTCAGCAGCAACTTATCCTTATTTATAGTGATTATAAAACAATGTCTGTTCCAGGTATGCGGCTTGGGCTACCAGACAAACAAGGAGTTGTCTGAACACACCGCCATCGCTCACGTCAAGCTAAAACCGTTTGAGTGTAGCGTCTGCCACAAGAGGTTCACACAACATGTAAGTACGCTGGTGCCGTCGTAGAGCAGTGGTGGCCCAGTAGTAATAAATAACCCCTAATTACGAGCTGTAGGTCGTGGGTTCGAACCAGACTGGGTCATGTTGGGAGGATGAATGATAGGCGACTAACAAAAGGTATTTATTTACAAGGCAGATGTGAGTCGAAATGCCGGGGGGAACGCCTTAAGATACATACACATACATATGAGCATTTCTCAAAATTTTTGACTGTAGTTTTCACTAATTTCCAAGTAACAAAATAAGAACTTTTATTTCGAACTTAACTAATATTTTACAGGTTTTCTAATATATTTATATTTAGGACATATTATGTTAAATACAGCTAGCTAAAAGTAGAGTTTTTATACAAAAAACCTGTAAAATATTAGTTAAGGTAGAAATAAAAGTTCTTATTTTGTTACTTGGAAATTAGTGAAAACTACGGTCAAAAATTTTGAGAAATGCTCATATATCAACTCGGAAAGGGATCGTCACCGTATCGCCTTTCGCCTCGGCGTCAAACAGGCGTCAACCTAACGTAAGCACGTAACCAAAGCGGATCAGAAGCTCCGATATGTCGACTCGGCTACGGCTAGGCGACGCCGCGATTACGGCTCGCCGACCGCTGGTTGATGGTGCTGCAGGCAGGCCGCGGGAGGGGTGAGATGAGCTAGGGTGGACGAAGAGACGTAACGCACCGCACCGCGGTTGGTGAGCTTGTCCCGAGGCGAGGGGATTACGTTTAGTGTGCGCTGCATATAAAGAATACTGAACGGCTCGAGTTGATACGGTGACGATCCCTTTCCGATTTGATACGTGAGCTATGAACGGCTTAACGTGCTTTCCGAGGCGCGGAGGGGTCTCGGTATGTAAAGATGGTCACCCATCCACAGACCAACCGCGGCCACCGTAGTTTAACCTGATTGATCGACCTGTGCGACTGTTATTATTTAGCCACGTACCCCTCAAAAAAGAAAGTGAAAAATGTGTCTGCTCAACAACGTAAATAACGCAATGAATGTTGTTGAACTGTTATGAGTTTACGTACAGACGCCAGCAAATCAAGCTACCCGAAACTGTCAAATTTTCCCAATCAACTTTGGAACCTTATGCTTTAGCGATAAAGTTAAAAATCTATTAAAGAAACTTGACAGATTGCAGTAGCTTGATGTGCTGGCGTCTTTATAATTATGTATGTATGTAACGACATACCTAATATCATTTCTCTTCACCCCAGGGCGGAGTCCTACAACACATGCGGATGCACACCGGAGACCGCCCCTTCCCCTGCACTTTCTGCCCTAAAGCCTTCACTCAAAAATCAGGGCTGGACCAGCACCTGCGCATACACACCAAAGTCAAACCATACCGCTGCGTTGTCTGCAACAAGACATTCTGCCAATCTGTGCACTTGAAGCAACATATGAGAACGCATACCAACGTTGCACCGTTTCAATGTGGGATTTGTGACAAACGGTTCAAACAAAGCAGTCATTTGAATTATCATTTGAAGAACCACAACCCAGCGGTGATGTCTGAGCAGCAGCGGGCAAAGTATGCGGAGCTTATCGGGATGATGAACAGTCAGGTCTTGGACCAGGATGCAACGGTGCAGGTCGAAGCTGAAGTGGACAGTGAATGGTGTGTCGCAGTTAGTGACAGTTAACAGGGACTTGTGAGACTTGGGACGTCCATTATTGGAGGTCCGGATACCAACGTTGCACCATTCCAGTGTGGAGGACCAGTGTGGGATTTGTGACAAACAGTTCAAGCAAAGCAGTCATTTGAAGAACCATAACCCAGCGGTGATAGAATAGAATACTCTTTATTATGTACACCATATAAATTACAGACATAAATATACAGGGTGAAATTGTAATGACCGTTTTCCTCTTAAGGGGTTATTGTACTCATCATTATGAACAACTTTTACTATGGGACCAAACCAGAAATCGTGAAAAAAAAGAACTGGCACTCCGGGTGTGCCGACAGAAGTGAAAACAAAACACAAACGGAATACTTTGCCATCATTCACTGACATATCGGATATACATTAAAACCGAGTACATCTCAAGGACAGCCGAACACATCCGAAGCGGTGTCGGTTATACATTTTCGCCGCGCCGTAGAAAGAGAGGGGGATACTCCTACGCCGCGCCGGCTGTCTACTCTCCATCCGTCTTACGAATTTTCGATCAGGTCACGTGTCCTGACGCGAGTTTAACATTTTTTACCCATTACAAAAAAGTGTACAACGCCGCTAAAGAAGTTTTCACTTCAAAAACTCAGCTATTCCCTACATTTATGTTCGCTTATCTCGTCAAAATGTAGGGAACAGCTGATATTTTTTTCGCGATTTCATGTTTGGTCCCATAGTAAAAGTTGTTCATAATGATGTGTACAATGACCCCTTAAGAGGAAAACGGTGATTACAATTTCACCCTGTATAAATGGTGATGTCTGAAAACAGGGACTTGAAACATTACTCAAAATAACTTTACTCATAGTTCTGGTACCGATAATTTGTACCGTTCCACCAAGATCGTAACAAAATTAATTCCTTGGCTATAACTATACTGACAAACGGAACGAAATCTTAAACTGCTTGGCTATAACTATACTGACAAACGGAACGAAATCTTAAACTGTTCACTAACAATATTATCTATATTATATCGTTATTAGTATAACGAAATATTAACGTTATTTATTTCGATACTCAACGTTGCCAGCTTCATGATCTTGGGCTGCGTGCGGTGCGGCCACGCAAACGCAACGCGTCCCTACTTGTAGTAAGAATAACGTTACAAATGAATCTGTAACGTCATTACAAGCGGATAAGCTTAATGTTACTGATACTTATAACGTTACTTACAATATTGTTTACGAATATGATATTCTATAACGTTCTTTTTTATAACGTTATTGATATTTTTAGGTTTTAGTATCATTACAAATTTTATACGACAACATTAGGCTCTAGACAGACGGACTGCATTTCAACTGCAATCCAACCGCAAATTGCAGTTCGGATGCAGTTTGAATGAGTTGAGTTCTATTGCAGTCGTGTCAACTGCATCCGAACTGCAATTTGCGGTTGGATTGCAGTCCGTCTGTCTAGAGCCTTAGTGGTAACGGAACGAAATTCATTTCGTTTTCAAGTCCCTGGTCTGAACAACAGAGGGCATTTGTTAGAAAAGTCACAACAGGTCATAGTCCTACTTTGTGTGAAGCATTGACTGATTCATGTATCATAATCAACCTATAATGTTCCCACTGCTGGGACACAGGCCTCCTCTCGGCGAGAGGGAATGAGCCATAATCCACCACGCGGGCCCAGTGCGGGTTGGTAGATAGATATCACATGTCTTTGAATTTTTGGTTCTAGAACATTTTCCTTCACCGTTTTGAAGGTGGTCGATTTATGTATACGCGGGCCCAGCGCGGATTGGTAGATGTCACATGTCTTTGAATTTTTGGTTCTAGAACATGCCGGTTTCCTCACGATGTTTTCCTTCACCGTTTTGAAGGTGGTCGATTTATGTATATAGGGACGCATGAGTGGCCACCATTTTCAAAATGGCGCGACTGTAGGATCGTCAAGGCCTTTTCAGCTTTCGAGGTCCATGGGTTTGGGCTGGGCGTTGATAATGTTGAGTGAGTCACTGAGACTCGAAGACTTTATATGTATTAATTTTATTTACTAAAGTAGTGAAAAAAGCAATAAACTTGTACCATACATGATTGTATTAAATTATTAATTAAATAAGGTACATTTATTATAATGTAACACTACTTCCTCTAATTTGATAGTATTTACATAAGATCTCGAAATATGATTTCAATAAATGAATTTTTAAGATTTTTCGTTTTTTATTTAACCCCTCGTTCACGCGGCGAAACATCATTTCCAGTTTTAGCTGATCAACGCATTGTATAGGTTTTTCGTACTATCAGAAGTCGGCTTATACCTGAGGCTTATACTGTGGTTATGTATAGCTTGATGTGTAGCGTGCGTAGGTACCTGCATAGCTATTCACAACCATCCGACAGGGCAGTTTCGAAAATGACATCTCGATAACCTGAGTTGCCTTGCTCCCGATGATCCCGACAGCAGACGGCGGTCGTCTATTTGATTTTTTAAACTGAAATTTTCGGTGCCAAAGGACGGGCACCAATGTGAGGCGGCAGACCACATAGGAGATTGCGGGACGAGCTGGATAGGTTCCGTCAAAACAGGAAGGAGGACGCGAGCGACGCGACGGGTTCGCGAAAAATGGAAGGAGTGGAGGGTGCCCTTCGCCCAGGAGTGGGGCAGCACAGAGTACATTTTGGGCAGAGTAGGCTAATAATAAAATAGGTTTTGTTATTTACAATAAGTCCAATATCGATTTATTATTAAATGAAATTCATAATGGTTGCTTTGAAATTACATAATTAAATGTTATCTTGGATTTTTGTTGAACAACAAGGCCGGCCCGAAGCAATTACAAGCACTGTGCTCTCTTGCACAGTGCTTGTAATTGCTTCGGGCCGAGAAAATAACGAGATGATAGTGAAGTGAATGCTTTAGTTATTATTCTGAGAGTGAAGCTGAAGACTGAAGAACAACTATGCATCCATGACATATTTTTAACATGTTTTTGTGCAAAAGAGACAAAAACTGAGATTAGCGGAAGTTTGAGAGATATAGCAACAATTACAAAAGCATGTTTCAAATGTTGAAAAGTAAAGCAACGGAACGTGAATGTCATTCACGATTTGAGGCGAGGCCTTACAAGTACAAACGCATGTTGAAGTGGATTTGTTTTTATTATTCGAGAAAAATTCCGAAGAAGTCGCATTGCCTTGCCAGTGAATTTTCTAGGAAAATATAATTTTCTCGTGTTTTGTGATTTTAAAATCCAAAATGCTGACCTCCAAGGTAAGTTTTTTAGTGTACATAGCGAATCAAAGTCGGAAAAAGCGGTATTGTTGTAAATGCATTATTCACTGCAAAAATGTGCGTAATAATCATGACTTAGCAATGTAAGTACTAATAGTAACCTTGGTTGCTATCTATTATTCTTCGAAACAACATTAAACATAATTATAAATAAATTACTTAGAAACTGCAAAATTACTTATGTCAAATATACTTTTTTTACTTACATTTTTAACTGTAACATAGGAGGCAAAGGTCATGGCTTTAAAGTATGAATGTATTAACAATTCCACCTTATTCGACTTGAGTGAATATAACTTTAAGACGACCCACTGACCCTTTAGTTGGTGATGATATTATTAATTCTTAGGTGTAAAATTTTGTTAATATCTACTAAGTTATTGGTGGTATGTGTAGAGCACATTCAACAAGTGCCCACACAAGTTAGTCTAATCATGTTACAAAATGTTGGTCCACAACAAATACATTTCAGGGTACAGTACACCCGCATTTCGCCAGTTATACTTAAATCCCATGTAATAGAGGACGAGCCTATTGTTATCACCCAGGCACAAATTCAGACTACAAGCTGCTAAAATCAGTCCTTAATAAAATCTATTTTCCTCATCTTTATTACAGCTAGAAGTCCTAGTGGATTTTGGGTCAAAATTAGATGCGGAAGCACTAACGAAGACTCTGAATGAGTTAAAGTCCCAGGACGGTATAAAGGAGGCCGTATACAAAGATGGATCCATCTTAGTTGAGACCTCCTTGCCGAGCACTCAAGTGCTTGAAATGGTGACTAAGACTTCCGGCAAGAGGGCTGTGCTGCAGGGATTTGGAGGTAAGTTATAAATGTTCAGTTTGAAAAAAAAACAAGCTAAAAGCTATCTGATTCCCTGTGTAGCATAATCAGCCTATAATGTTCCCGCTGTTTCCCAGCAGTAAGCCTGTGTCCCCACAGGCCTCCTCTCTGTGAGAAGGAATGGGCCGAAATCCATCACGCGGCCCAGTGCGGGTTGGCAGATGTCACATGTCTTCGAATTTTAGGTTCTAGGACGTGCCGGTTTCCTCGCGATGTTTTCCTTCACCGTTTTGAGAGCAGTGGTGATGAAATAATTTACACAAAGTAAAGCGCCTGTCTGGGTTGGAACCTACGACCTACAACTCGTAAGTCGCGGCCGTTACCACTTGGCCACCACGGGTCTCATCTCATCTTGGTTATCCTTATCGCTAGTTAATTCCGCTAGTGTCTTAGTTTTTGATACAAATCAAATCAAATCATTTATTTCAATTAAACCATGTACAGGCACTTTTGAATTGTCAAAATTAAATAGTCAGTCAGTTAGTTAGAAAGTTGAAGCTAGTTGCCCATTCCAAAACGTAGATCTCTATGGAGAAGAACGGGCAAGAAACTCCATGGACACTCTTTTAAATCAAGATATTACAAAATCCTGTGTACATTATTCTTGATGCTTCTATATGTGAGAACAATGTAAGAAAAAAAAAAAACACAAGTGAAGAAACAATTCAAAATATAAGATTAAAAATAAGCCTTGGCAGCTAAGAGATGACCAGTCTCAACCGACGGCGCCCGTTCACGAACATGACGCGTGGATCAGCACCGTCCAGCTCAACCATTTTGTAGGGAACCGAACGATCCAACACACGCGCCACCATCAGTGAGACATTTAAGTGAGCATGACACATTCTCAACTGCCATGCTCTTTCAAGTCAACATCAAAAAATCATAATAAACGGATCCATGGTTCTTACATTTACAAAATTGAAAAAAAAAATGCATCTAAATTATACATAACTATAGATTGCAATTTATTTAAAAGATGATTAAAATTGTTTACTACCAAACAGCAAAAGGTGTTTAGTATTCATGTATTAAACAAATTAAACTTGATTGAATAAAAAATAAAAATTAACATTGAGATCGTAATGTCAGAAACACAAAAAAAAAAGAGAAAAAGGGAAGCACCTCTTCCAAATATTGAAAATTTTAACTAGTGAGCCCAGGTGCCTGTGGAGCAGGACCAGCATTTAGCCAAGCATTTTTATCTACAATATAATCATCCAACTTATAATATGCTTGTCTACATAGTGTGCGTTTAATGCATGTTTTAAATTTCTTCTCATTTAGTTGAAGAATATCGAGTGGTATTTTATTATAACATTTTACACAGTAACCCATAAAAGAAGTTTTTACTTTAGACAATCTGAAACGCGGTTGATCTAATTTGTTCCTATTTCTAGTGTTAAAATTATGCCTGTCACTTATCTTATTAAAAAGATGTAGATTTTTTCGAACGTACATAATGTTTTCATATATATATTGACAAGGAACCGTCATGATGTTAATTTTTTTGAACAGTTCCCTTAGAGATTCGCGTCTGCTGAGCTTGTAGATGGCTCTGACAGCCCTCTTTTGCAGAATGAAGATAGTATCAATATCTGCAGCCCGTCCCCACAACAAAATACCGTAAGACATGATGCTATGAAAGTAACTAAAATAGACCAGTCTCGCGGTATCCACGTCTGTTAATTGGCGGATTTTCCAAACAGCGTAAGCGGCTGAACTTAGCCGCCCTGCAAGTGATGTTAAGTGCGGACCCCACTGCAGCTTTGAGTCAAGCGTGATTCCCAGGAAAACCGTATTTTCGACGAATTCAAGTATCTCCTTATTCAATACAACGTGACATTCACTACTTCTAACATTCGGTAAAGCGAATCTAATGCATTTAGTTTTTTTCTCATTTAATACCAAATTATTTACAGTAAACCAATTATGGATCAAAAGCATAGCATTATTTACGTCGTCAAGCTCCTGTGCACGTCTGCTTACTTTAAAAATCAGAGATGTGTCATCAGCAAATAACACCATATGTGATCGGTTTAACAGTAAATGAGGTAAATCATTTATGTATACCAAAAATAGGAATGGCCCCAATATTGAGCCCTGCGGTACACCCATTTTGACTTTTAAACCCGATGAATTCACACCGTTAATTTGAACTTGCTGAAATCTATCATTTAAATATGATTTTATTAAACTAAGAGCAAGTTTACCTAATCCGTAATATTCAAGTTTCAAGAGCAGTGTATCGTAATTCACGCAATCAAATGCCTTGGATAAGTCGCAAAAAATGCCTATTGCATCTTGTGCCTCTTCCCATGCGTTAAAGATGTGTTTTAATAAGGTGACACCGGCGTCGGTTGTACAACGTCCTTTGGTGAAACCATACTGTTTATCGTGTAGGATGTTATTACGATTAAAATGATTGAGCATTTGATTTAACATTACTTTTTCAAACACCTTGCTGAAAACTGGCAATACCGATACGGGTCTATAATTGTTAGTGTCTTTGCTGTCCCCAGATTTGAAAAGTGGAATAACTTTACTGAACTTCATTAAATCCGGGAAAACCCCTTGATCTACACACAAATTAAATATTAAAGCTAAATATGGTGCAACTGTCTCAATAATGGATTGACAAACTTTAGTAGACATGCCCCACAGATCCTCGGTAATTTTGATCTTAAGTTGCTTAAATGCCTTTATAATGATTATTGGGTTTATATGTTTAAATTTAAATTCCACAGGACAGGCTGAGACATTCGCTCTTAATAATACACACTAATTACCCACTAATAAGTAATTACTGTGTATTGACAAAACTAAAAAACAAGCGGAATGTTGCACACTTGTACTGTAAGCGATTAGGAAGAAGAGTGGAACGCGTCTTCGTGGATGGCGATATCTGTAGCGAGCGAAACCGCGGTCGCGAGGTAACGCAGTGAGGCATCTTCTGCGTGTAATTCACCCTTAATCTAGTGCTTTTGTTGATTGCCAGTAGAGTCTGTATTTAAAAACCAACTCATCTTCTACAGAATCTCAATCAGCCGTAGCGATGATCTCCAGTCAATCATGCTGCAAGAGCCAGGTGCTCGGAGTGATAAGGTTCCAGCAGACCGCCGAAGGGCCGCTGGTAGCCGACGGGAGCATCGACGGTCTACCGGCAGGGCCGCACGGGATGCACGTGCATGATACTGGCGATTTGAGTCAGGTGAGAGGGATGGTCGACATGAGGAAACTTCGGCTCTTCAGTCTGCACCTCGGCTTCGTTAATTCGAAGCGAATGACCTTTGTCTTTCTCCTGCTTCAGCATTTCAAAAGCACAGGCAATTTCCCAAAACTAGCTAGACTACTATTTCTCTTCTAGCTTTCGCTAGCTACTGGTTTGTAGACGTCGGATAGTCAAATGGTTGATTCTTTTATCTTTAACTAGCTGACCCGGCGAACTTCGTACCGCCTCAGAATTTTTTTTTCGTGAACTTTTCCAAAAGTTTTAATAGTTAGTCTGCTATTCGCGGCGGAGACAAATCAAAGATCATAAAAATCGGTCCAGCCGTTTTTGAGTTATAAATGACTAGCTTCTTCCCGCGACTTCGTCCGCGTGAAATTTCACCCCCTTAGGGGATGAATTTTGAAAAATCCTTTCTTAGTGCACCCCTAGACCTCATAAGGAACGTACGTGCCAAATTTGGAATCTCTAGACCCAGCGGTTTGGGCTGTGCGTTGATATGTCAGTCAGTCAGTTCTCCTTTTTATATATATAGATAGATAGATGTAACTAACCCGAATTTAAATAAAATTTATGTTGATTATATTTCCTTGTATTATATCCGCAGGGGTGTAGCTCAATAGGTGACCACTACAACCCCTGCAGGACCCCGCACGGGGGTCCGAACGACCCCCGGGATAGTCGGCACGCGGGCGACCTGGGCAACATAGTGGCAGACGAGAATGGACGCGCCACCTTCAGGATAGTTGACGATGTGTTGAAGGTACGGACGCCAGCACATCAAGCTACACGAAACTGTAAAATTTTCCCAATCAACTTTGAACCTTATGCTTTAGCGATAAAGTTGAAAATGTATTAAAGAAATTTGACAGATTGTAGTAGCTTGATGTGTTGAAGGTACGTTTTAATAAGCACTTACTTTATCCCGCGGCTGTGCCCGCTTGGAGGTCGGAAATTATAGCACGGGGACGTCCTACCTACTCCGAGATATAGTCCCCCAGACCGAATTTCGGCCATGGCAGTGAATCTCAGCGGAGACAAGCCTTCTACGCGGGCGATATTATAATGCAGGCGTGTGCGAACCATAGATTCCAACATGGTTGGGAACAGGCTAGGCAGATGATGATGACGATTATTAATAATAATCGTTGCTTTGAAATTACTTAAACTATAAAATGTATAGCTTGATATACTATATTGTCGATGTTACGTTATATTTCAGGTTTGGGATATCATCGGTCGGTCAGTAGCCGTCACGGAGGGACGAGACGACCTCGGGAGGGGTTGTTCACCCACTTCGAAAGTAGATGGCGACAGTGGCACACCGTGGGTATTGCCATTATAAAATTAAGGCAAAAACGCTAGGGTTGCCTGCGATAATCAATCCATACTAATATTATAAATGCGAAAGTCTGTCTGTTACCTCTTCACGCTTAAACCGCTGAACCGATTTAGATGAAATTTGGTATAGAAATAGTTTGAGTCCCGGGAAAGGACATAGGATACTTTTTATAACGTTATTCCCACGGGATCGACACTTATGCGGGTGAAACCGCGGGGCGCTGCTAGTTTTTTTTAAAATAATTTAATTGAAATTTGCAGTAATTGCAAGTTAGTATCAGGTTTTATTTTAATGACACCGCAGTGGAGAGGGCCGCAACTTACTAGTTGTAGGTCTTAGGCCGAACTCAGACAGGCGCTTTACTTCGTGTAAATAATTTCATCACCACTGCTCTCAAAACGGTGAAATAAAACATCATGAAGCAACCGGCATGTCCTAAAATCAAATATTCGAAGACATGTGACATCTACCAGCCCGCACTCGACCCGCGTGGTAGATTACAGCCCACTCTCTCTCGAAGAGAGGAGGCATGTGTCCCAGCAGTGGAAACATTACAGGCTGATTATGCTATGCTAAACTAACTGCGCCCCGCGGTTTCACCCGCGTAAGTGTCGATCCCGTGGGAATATCGAGATAAAACGTAGCCTATATGTTAATCCAGGGTGTCACCTACCTCCATACAAAATTTTATCAAAATTGGTCTAGCCGTTTGAGCGTGAAGAAGTAACAAACATATTATAAACACACAAACACACACACAAACTTTCGCCTTTATAATATTAGTGTGATATATGCCCTATATTAAAACCAATAAGTATTTTTTTTTTACAGAATAGCGTGTGGCGTTATAGCCCGTTCAGCAGGAATATTTCAAAATCCCAAACGCATCTGCGCGTGCGACGGCGTAGTCGTCTGGGATGAGAAGGACCGCCCTCTAGCGGGGAAAGGGAGGAGACACGAGGACAAGCCAGAGAAGAGATGCTGTCAGAAAGATCATACGGAACATGTGAAGCCTTGTTGCAAGGTCTAGTGTAGACGAGGCGTGTGCCCGATCGGATCTCCCATCTTTACAAATGCCCATACAAATTTTCATCCCCTTTCTAAAGAATATTATTTCAAGTCAAACAAATATCAACTTTATTTCAATGGTAATTAAGTTGCTTTCAGAGTGACTAGCACTATTGAAAGAGTTATAAAAATGTATGAAGTTGCAGCGTAAACTGAACTTTATTGTGTATTAAAGTTACTTTTTCCATAAAGTTATATTTGTTATATTTTTGGCAAATAAATCGCGAATGCAGATTAGATAGATTGTAAATAAAATCGATAAACAAGTTTTTATTTTAAGTAATGTCAGTTTTCGTCTAAATCTCCGAGCTAACAAGACGAAAACAAACATTACTTAAAATTAAAACTCTTGTTTATCGATTTTATTCAATTTCGAGTGGCCATTGTTGTTTACATCTTTGGCAAATCTGCCGCGGTCGAACTTTAATCTAGATTATTATTACACCATCACAGCTTGTTTAATCGGTATTTATTTTTCGGTCGCTGGCGGCACGACAACTGATATAAAAACGGGCGGTTAAAAGGTTAAATCCGGCACTCTTGTTGGGACATCCGTTATAGCATGTACTGTATTTATGTTGCCTGCTTGCGCGTCGATATCCCTGATACCTGTTCATAAGAAACACTTGAGCAAAATTTCATGCTTCTAGACTCAGCGGTTTAGAATGTGCGTTGTCTGTCAGTGAATTTAAGATTTCTATTAAGAGCGCTATTACAAAATCGAAGTGCTCAGTTTTAGGTAAATTTGACGGCGCGCGGCGGCGGATGCGCACGTGTGCGTCTAGTGAAGTACGCTACGCACACATGCAAACCGCTATGCGTCGGATGCCAGGACCAAACCAACAAGAGCCTTTGCTACTTTTTTTTTTTAATAAATTAAGTTCATGAAATATTATTTGTACCGATGAATGTTACCAAGAACGGTTTGAGTTACAACAGGGTCATAAAAATTTACTTCATTTTTTAATTTTTGTTTTATATCACTAAAGTGACAAAATAGCATGCGGCGTGCTTGATGGTGTGTCCGTGTGTAGTTATCGCAGCCTATAGACGCTTGCAATGCCAGAAGCATTACTTGCGCGTTGCCAGCTTCCAACACTTTTTTTGCTACTTATATAAATACTTTTTGTACCTATTTTTTTTACGAAGTTTCTTTAAGTATATGTTTTTATTCGGCAGGTAGGTATACATTTTAGTACTTATTTATAGATATAAATGCAATGTGAGTTGTTTCTTCAGTTTGGATAAAAAGAAAGTAAAAAAGACAAATCAAAAGTCATTTATTCAAATTAGGCTGAGAATCATATACTTCTATTTTCCCCATTATTGTGAACTACTTATGTCTGAAATTAATTAATTAAATTAAAGTTGGAGATTACAATAAATAAATAAATCAGAAAAAGAAAAACAACAACTATATTTACGTATGTTTTTTTTTTCCTATAATACAAGATATACTTAATATTTGCATTGAAATATCACAGGAAAATACTTATAATATACATTACAATCAGAAACTAACTAAAAAAAAAAAAAAAAAATTGAATCAAGAACTGTTAGTCGCGCTTTATTCTTGACGAATTGGCGAGCGAGATCACGTGACGGCAACAGCGAACGAGCGATACGTCCTCCCTCTGGAAGCGCTCGGCGCGGATTGAAGCTAAGACCGCGCGTCCCGAGATTTATATTGATTTATAGTATTGCATACAACAATTGTTTAAAAATATTATTTTACTTTAAAATAGAGTAATTTTTTTTTTCAAGCAAGGTGACAAAGTGACCTTAGTTATTAAATACTTTTTGTTTGAATTTCTATTAAATATTCATAGATAAAAAATATAATTTCCGACGAAAGATTATCATTAACTCCCTGTTTTACGGAATTAATTTTGGTGTATTACTTTATGAAACATAAAAATTGATTTATGCATACGAAAGTAGAAGATACAATTGTACCATGGGCATTTTTTTAAATGAATAAACTATTATATCTTCGATGTAACAAAGCATCGGAAGATGCCCGAAAGTAAAATTTTATGAAACATCCTTTGCAGAAACAAGGTTTTTACTGATTTATTTAAACAAACTGAAATATTTATTTAATACACTCCCAAAAGAACGAATGAAACTTTCTCGGGCATGTATTTTTTTTACTATTGTGCCTTTAGTCAAACCATAATCCGACATCAAAACTCGAGTCAAACAAGAAAAATTGTGATAGCACTCTTAAGTACCCTACGTTCCGAATTGCGTCAAAAGCGATAATATCGCGAATCCGACCAACGCGCAATGTCACAATTATTACTCAATAGCCCTTATATTTTGTGACTATTAAATTTGGTCGGATTCGCGATATAATCGCTTTTAACGCAATTCGGAAGGCGCCCGTAGATTGCTCCTTAGGGCAACATTCACAGACGGCATTTCGACTTTACGCTTGTCGATTTTCCTATCTTCAAATAATAATAAAATTTATTAAAAAATGTAAGGACTAACGTTAAATAGTTTTTCTTAAATCTATGTCAAGTTCACCCATGATTAGTGCCTGAACTAGGTAGGACATAGCTAACTTAACTTTTAACTGTTATTTAAAAACAGTTAATAACCCCATTGTAAATGTAACTTTCGCTGCGTGTATTTACGGTGCATCTTTGAAAGAAAGTTGAAGCTATTTGCCAGTTCCAAAACGTAGGTCTGTTAGCAAATGAACTGATAAATTTAAGATTTTTATTACATGAAAGATTTACAAGTTTTTTGATTATTTATTCCATGTTGTGAATTTTTTATTGGATCTTTGACAGTCGTTACGGGTAGTCAGAAGCCCGAAAGTCTGACAACCAGTCTTACCAAGGGGTATCGTATTACCCAGTAACTGGGTTGTGGAGGTCAGATAGGCAGTCGCTCCATGTAAAATACTGGTATTCAGCTGCATCCAGTTAGACTGGAAGCCGACCCCAACGTAGTTGGGAAAAGGCTAGGCAGATGACGATGACATTGTGTATTTTTATTTAGGGTAAAAGTTAATTTTCTTTGAGAAGTTTAAATAATAATTGTTGTGAACTGTTTTATCTTAAACATACAACTTTTTTAGGGCTGATTTTTAAATCGTCAGATAATTTCCTTTTTGAAGTGAAAACTTCTTTAGCGGCGTTGTACACTTTTTTTGTAATGGGTAAAAAATGTTAAAACTCGCGTCAGGACACGTGACCCTGATCGAAAATTCGTAAGACGGATGGAGAGTAGACAGCCGGCGCGGCGTAGGAGTATCCCCCTCTCTTTCTACGGCGCGGCGAAAATGTATAACCGACACCGCTTCGGATGTGTTCGGCTGTCCTCGAGATGTACTCGGTTTTAATGTATATCCGATATGTCAGTGAATGATGGCAAAGTATTCTGTTTGTGTTTTGTTTTCACTTCTGTCGGCACTCCCGGAGTGCCACTGTTTTTTTTTTCTATATAAACTGTCGAACCGCAATTTTCATTCTTCAGGTAGAAAAATAGGCCCTTAGAATAATATTAATTTATATGTGTCAAAACTTAAAATATAGGAAAATATTAATTTAGATAATGTATGGGAAAACCATTTTAGGTTTTGTTTTTGCACTTTTATTTAATTAATAAAACTTGTTTTTGTAAATTAATCCTTTGTTTTATTCGTTAAGAATATCATAGTGTTTTTATCTCACGGACGCGCATTTATCGATCATTTGGAGAAACATCGACGTAACTGCTACTTTTTTTACGTCTTTACTTTCCTAACGTAAAAACGCTTTCCAAGTGCTTTGTCATACTTAACTCATTTAAAAAAAAATACATTTACGTCGATGCTTTCCCAAATGAGCGATAATGTTCTCAGTCGTATAAATACGGCACGGGCACGAAAATTAATCCTATCCAGCCTGACCCTTGCTGCCCTCCCACAGTGACGCCCTAAGGCTCTAGACAGACGGACTGCAATCCAACCGCAAATTGCAGTTCGGATGCAGTTTGAATGCAGTTGACACGACTGCAATAGGACTCAACTCATTCAAACTGCATCCGAACTGCAATTTGCGGTTGGAATGCAGTTGAAATGCGGTCCGTCTGTCTAGAGCCTAAGAAGAGGTCCGTACCCCACGGCGAAAATTCCCGATCAGTAACACCCAAACGTGTCGCTTTTCTAAACCCTGACTCTTGAACTAAGCATTCTAAAATCTGTCAAATGTCCTTAATAGATTTTCAACTTTATCGCTAAAGCATAAGGTTCAATGTTGACTGAGAAACAGACGCCAGCACATCTACTAAAATCTGACAAATTTCCTTAATAGATTTTGAACTTTATCGCTAAAGCATAAGGTACAATGTTGATTGAGAAAACTTAACAGCCGAGTAGCTTGATGTGCTGGCGTCTGTACGATCGGGAAAAAAAAGTTCCGTTCGTCCAGAGTGTTGACGTACGGAACAGTAGTCAAAAATAATTCCCGTTCATCCACGTCCACACTGACTGAACGAACGAAACTTTTTCCTGTCTTTCACACTTGGACGACGCGCGACGGGGTGTTACTGATCGGGATCGCCCCACAGGGGGTGCCCTTTAGCGTGTAGTCGCTAAGTTTTTAAGCCCTGGCTGGAGGCCAATATAAGAGGCATCCATAGGCAAGCTCGGTTAAACAGACGACAAACTCCTAGGTTTACCTGCGAGATACCATTATATACAAGGTATGAACCCAAACTCGCGGGGTTTACTAGTAGCCACTGAAGAGTTCCACTCCTCCTGGCTCCATCATCAGATCAGCTCCAAGATACCAAATTATAGTATTGTCATCGGAACTACATATACATACAAAACGTTAATTTCGATACGACAATTGGAAGTAGGTTAAAATTGACTTCTAAGATTTTCTTACATTGTTACCTAGTTAGTTTATAGAGGTATGAGGAACAGGGTGTAAAGTTCAATCATACTCTAAAGAAAAGGGAGGATCCTCCGACAAGACGGGTGTTGTGTCTGGTGGGCAACTGCCCGATGATTCATGTCGGGACGTTGTATCTATGCTAGTTGCGCGGTAAACTCTGCTTGCGAGATGCAGGATTTTGCGTGACGTCCGTGACGTCAGTATGACGCGTTGTAGATACCGCTACAAGTTAGTTACAAGTGAAGTTAATAAAAACAGACAAGGTACCACATAGAAAATAATTTATTTGAGTATATTCTTAAATTAGTTAATTGATTACACTTTTTTGTCCGTAAATATTGACACAAATAAAAGTAGCTGCGATTCGCTATAGAGGCCAGCAACATTTTTTTTTTTGGTGGGAAATTATCAAATAACTTCTCCTGGACGGAGCCAGAGGGCGTGTCAGACTTTTACTGACTAAAACCCAACCGTGTTGCTTCAGTTGCCTGTGCCAGGGGCTACGGTATCTCTTTCGAAGATCCCGCGACCCTAGCAGGGAGGCCAGCACCCCTGGGCTACGTACACACTGACAGATGGCTTGCCTAGCGCCTAGTCGAGTCTAGAGTCGAGTCGCCTTGCGAGTAGCGAAGTGAAGCGAACGCTCTAGAATTTTTGCAACCGGCCGTACTGCGCGCTTGGCGCCTTCGCTTTTAGGATGGGGGGAAGCGCTAAGGTAACCCGCGAAATTCAAATTTTCTTACGTTTTTACAATTTACTGGTCAGTATTAAGTTGTACAGACGCCAGCACATCAAGTTACTACAATCTGTCAAATTTCTTTAATAGATTTTCAACTTTATCGCTGAAGCATAAGGTTCAAAGTTGATTGGGAAAATTTGACAGATGGGGGGTAGCTTCATGTGCTGGCGTCTGTACGTTGATTAAAATATGATTTGCGACCGTAACAAATATGTATTTATAGAATTAGAATCAGTAATACAACTTGTTAAGATAATATAATCCTAAAATGTCAAGATTTCATGAAATAGTCATTCAGTAGGATTACTTGGTCTTAGAGAGTTGTGTTTATGACTTTAATGATTATAATTCTGTAAATACACATTTGTTACGGTCGCGAATCATATTTTGATCAACTTAATACTGACCAGCAAATTGCAAAAAACGGAAAAAAAAATAATTTCGCGGGCTACCCTGGCACTTTCGCCTTAAGTCACTAGGCTCTAGGCGCTAAGCAACCCACCTGTCAATGCGAACGTAGCCTTAAGTAAAGTAATTGTCGCATACGAATGTAAACATTGGCGCCGGTTCCCTTGTTCCCATTAAGAAAAGGACAAAACATAAATTTAGTTTAGTTTAGTCCTGTCAAATCAAGATACTCCATAGACAAGTTTAGTCGTGATTTAAAAAATTGGCTACTAAAAATGGCGCTGACTAATTTGACAGGACTAAACTAATATTTATGTTCCGTCCTCTTCTTAATGAAATAAAAATAATAAGATGCACTGAACTTAAATTTAGTTTAGTTTGTGAACAAGGGAATCGGTGCCATCATCCCCTTTATTCATAAACGTTGCAGCAACGTCTATGAATAAATACCCATCGCGTCTGCGGAGTTTAGCTAGCTAATTTGAAATAACTCTGTATTTCATATGACTTTAATGATTATAAATTAAATATATATTGTTAGAAAGAGTATACTTAAGAGTTATATTAATAATTTGTTTGATATCTAGTAAATATGCAATACAGGGTTATTGGAAAAACATCAACAACCTCTTTAGAGGTCACTGTAGTCATCATTATGAACAACTTTTACTATGGGACCAAACCTGAAATCGTGAAAAAAAAATCCGCTGTTCCCTACATTTTGACGAGTTATACGAACCTAAATGTAGGGAACAGCTGATTTTTTTTTCGCGTTTTCTGGTTCATAGTGATGAGTGCAATGACCTCTTAAGAGGTTGTTAATGTTTTTCCAATAACCCTGTATAATGTTAACTTTAAGCTTACACATCTACCGGATGTCAGACGATCGATGGGCCAAACTTACGACCTAGTGGGTCCCGCTTAGTGGAAAACGACATGGCCGCGGCAGGCCCAGACGGAGAATAGAATACTCTTTATTATGTACACGATATAAATTACAGACATAAATAATATTTATGTCTGGGAGAAACCTGATAACTCCATTTTCGTCATTTTTTAGTTTGGTACTCCTCATCATCTGCCTATCCTTTTCCCAACTATGTTGGGGTCGGCTTCCAGTCTAACCGGATGCAGCTGAATACCAGTATTTTACATGGAGCGACTGCCTATCTGACCTCCACAACCCAGTTACTGGGTAATACGATACCCCTTGGTAAGACTGGTTGTCAGACTTTCGGGCTTCTGACTACCCGTAACGACTGTCAAAGATCCACGAATGACAGCCGGGACCAACGGCTTAACGTGCTTTCCGAGGCACGGAGGTTTTTTGGAGGAGAGTTTGGTACTATGTTGTTATTAAAAAAAAATCATATTTTATTTTGGTATATTGCTGATAAGTGTAACTATCATAGGAGTGGGAGAATCGTAGCGGTGGTTGGCTTTTTCTACTTTAACTAACTGATAAATTTGAACCTTAAGTCTTATACTGAAAAATTACGTTTTTGGACTTAACAGGTTTCTCCCAAACACCACAGAATAGAAACTTTGCAATGGGTGACACAATGGGCCCAGACATGTGACCAGACAGAGATGGCGGGATGAGCTGGACTCCTTTGATAAAGATTGGTTCTGTAGCTCTGGGCAAAGTAGGGAGGCCTATGCCCAGCAGTGGGACAATAACGGCAATTTTTTTTTTTAATGTGTTGTGCTAAAGACGCCCGCGAAATTCAAATTTACTAAATTTTTTTTCAATTTGCATGTTACTTTCGATAGCTTTAGCAGTACAACTTCTTAAGTTAGAATCGGCCTCAAATGTCATGATTTCAAGAAATAGTCAGTCAATCGGGTAATATGAACTTAGAGAGTTGTATTCATGATTTTTATGACTATAATTCTAAAAATAAATATTTGTTGCTGCCGCGAATCATATCTAAATCAAGATACAACCTGACACTGACCTGCAAATTGCAAAAAACATATGAAAATTTGAATATCGCGGGCTATCATCATGCTTTCGCATTAAGTCTAATAACTGAGTTTAACGGCCTCAGCTTAGCGCGGGGTGGCGAGCGGTAAAAACAAATATACCAAAATGTATGAACCATGCCACGACGCACCGCTCGCAGCGTCAACGCTAGACAAAAGAAACCGCGCCGCTTGCCGCTAAGCCAAAAGTCGTGGCCGGGCGGTAAGTGTTTGGCCAGACTGGGGCGCGGGCGCGGGTGCGAGAACACGCGCGGGCTGCCTGTCCGCACTGGAGCGCGGCTGCGTTCTGCGTGTTGTCGTGTCCAGTGTTTGTCATAATATAATATGAATGAAGAAGACTTATTTTTACTAGAAAAAAGCTCGAACTAGTTTGAGAACCCCGGTCCCCGCGCGGACCGCCCACGCCACGCACCCACTGCGGCCACTTGTATGAACGAGCTATGGCGTGAGTTGCCCGCGCGCTCCCCGCGCCGCTCACCGCGCCCGCATGCCCACTATGGACACTCAAAGGAAGTTCATATGTTGTGAGTTCGCCGCGCCGCGCCCGCCCCGCGCCCGCGCTGCCAGTCTGGCCAAACACTTAGCCTAGGCTGTAACAGTGTGTAAATTGTGCCAAAAACTACTGATATTTATGACAGCCATCGTTCTTCTAGGGAGCCGAGGCGAGGCTTTAGTCCTTATAGTACTGTCACATGCTCTCACTGCTAGAATCATCAAAACAAGTTTGGGTTTCAGCCGAATTGAAGCTCAGTAGCACATCCGACCTTACGGAGTGTCTAGGATCAGCAGTTTGAGTCTCCGCTGAAGTATGATTAATACTGGCCGGGCTTGAGGATAAGCTGTCAAACAGCCGGAAATTAGGCCTAGGAGAATCGAAATGACAGAAGCAAGTTTGCGTCTCCTTGATGCTCAAGTCAGGGGACTGCGTTTGGGAGTTTTTGCAGGATTGTGTCTCTTTGTTTGAGCGGCTTAACCCAAACTCTAATGGGAACGTTTGAGTTTGAATGTCTGATAGCGAAACTGGGTCAGAAAAGAAGATCTCATCTTCGCTGTTTTGAGATTTTAAAGACAAAAGGTCCTCGAAAACTACTTGAGTACTGATCTCATCAGTTTTTGTTTCAAATTCGTTTTTCGATTGCCAAGAAGGTAACGTCACATCATTCCGAATATCCTCCGGTATCTGCGTCGCAAAAGACTTTTTTGGACTACCACAGATGTCTTCTTGAGTCTTACTGGATTTGTCATCTTTGCTCTCTGTTTCATTGAAAATCCACGTCTCTGTGACCGTTCCAGCGGCAACTTCTTCTGTGACCACTGTTTCTGCGCAAGTCTCTTCCAGTTCTATCTTTTTCTTTTTCGTTTCGATCCCGTTCTCGCTTCGACGTTTTTCCGCTTTTTCGTTCTTATACATCTGGTGTACGTTCGGGTGCTTTCTTTTCAAATGAACCATTAATTTCTCGTTCGTATTGTACTTGGTCTCACACATTTGGCAAATATAAACGAAGTTACAGCATTTTAAGTGTCTTTGTAGTTCCGTTTCGGTCGCAAAGCATTGGCCACAATCATTGCAGAAGTATGTCTTAATTTCATGTACCTTATTCATATGTTGGTTTAAAAACTTTCTTCCTGAGAAGTATTTATTTGTATCAGAAGTTACGTGGTACACGCATTTAGGTTCTGGACAGTAATACTGTAAGGATATTTCGAATTTGTCAGAAACACTGTGTGTTTTTTTCAGATGGCTTTGCAAATCGCTTTTTCTATAGAAGTTGTCTTTGCAGTGGAAAGGGCAGGGGAGACCGATGCGCGATTCTGTTTTTGGCGCGGTTATCATGACGGCTAACTTTTGATCGTGGAGAATGCAGGTCACTTGGTTTCTTCGAAATTTTTGGGTTTTCTTCTTTGCCTGTGAATTAAATTGTGATGTAACTTCTGAAATAAGATAAAGTAAGGAAACCGAAGCGAGGCATATTAAAAGTGGGTAGCAGGATCGTCCGAAAGGGTTACCGCTGCCCCGGAACATAAAGGGCTAAGGAAGGAACACGGGTGGGTTTTAGTCAGTAAGAGTCTGACACTCCCTTCCGCTCCACCCAGAGCGGGAGGAGTCATTAGATGATTTACCATCCAAAAAAAAAAAAATTAAAAGTTGAATTGTCAACTGAACATAACTTTTGTTTTTAGGGTTCCGTACCTCAAAAGGAAAAAGGAACCCTTTTTTTTGGGAAGGAAATTATCAAATAACTTCTCTCGCTCTGGGCGGAGCGGGAGCGGGAGGGCGTGTCAGACTTTTACTGACTAAAACGCACCCGTGTTCCTTCAGTTGCCTGTGCAAGAGCCACGGTAACTCTTTCGAACAACCCGCGACCCTGGCAAGAAAACGGAACCTTTATAAGATCACTTCGTTGTCTGTCTGTCCGTCAGTCAAGACCCTTTTTCTCAAGAACGCGTGAAGTTATGAAGTTGAAATTAATATCAATTTCTCAGGGCTGCAATCCCTTGAAGCTGTGAAAAAATCAAACTTCTAAGTCAACGCAATCAAAAGATACGGGCGTTTATGTTCCGAAGTCAAAACCTATAGGGTACTTCCCGTACCTATAGGGTAATTTCATGATTCTCATGAAATTTGGCAAGAAGCAATGTCATCTAGCACAATTAAAGGAAAAAATCCGAAAACCGTAAATATGTAGAAACATAAGCCAATACCCATAGGCTTCGTGGGTCCAAGCCTCTACATACCTACTTTGTATGGAACCCTCGGTGCGCGAGTCTGACTCGCACTTGTTTTTTTTAATTCTTAAGCATTTTTTTGTCTGGGTAGAACGGATGATTAATATGCTGGACTCCTACTACCTAAAAGCTCAGTGATCCTACTACTGTTCTAAATCGGGGGCCCGGGAGATGCTTATACATTTGCTGCACCCCAAACGTTTTAATAACTAGCTTCTGCCCGCACTTCGTACGCGTGAAATTTGTTGTCCCCATAGCATCGCATCGCATCGACTGCCCGCGCTAGTTCGTTTTCGCTTAGCGTTCTTACCGACTTTTTTTTCACTTTGCTCGGAGTTCAGAGTTCAGAGTTCATTTATTTGTCAGAAACATGAGTATGCACACACAAAGCATGCAAGATGTATACATTGCAAATAGGATCACAGTCATGTTTTACCTTTACGGCGTACAAATATGTATTATAATAACATTTGATCACTTGTAACTATTAATTATTAAAAATCGGCTCTTTAGGGTCTTAGCATGATATTATATAGTCTACAGCGTTCCTCAAGAATTGGGCTATCAAACGCAAAAACTACAACTACCCTTTTACTAAAACTGTTACGAAATATTTATTTAATTTTGTCATAGTACTAACCCACTACGCCAATCGGCTTTATGTATTTTTAAGTTGTAATATTGCATTTTCTCTGTAAGCGATTATGTAAATTTTTTGAGAAAATAAATGTCTAAAACTGTAATAAGAATTTACCAAATCCGACTGGTAGTTCCGGAGATTACCCCCAACATACAAACAACATAGATACCTCTTCTTTATAATATTGTATAATATGTAGTATAGACTACCAGCGCCCTGCGGTTTCACCCGCATAAGTCTCGATCCCATGGGAATATCGGGATAAAAACTATCCTATGTCCTTTCCTGGGACTCAAACTATATCTATCCAAATTTCATCTAAATCGGTTCAGCAGTTTAAGCCTGAAGAGGTAACAGACAGACAGACACACTTTCGCATTTATAATATTAGTATGGATTACCTTAATTATTATTGAATTCTTACCCTAACTGTGAGTGACGTCTTGAGTATTTTATCTGACAACTGGCAGCGGTCTCGGAACTGCTTACAGCTGATCACAGCGGTTTCACATGTCTCACATAGCAGCTCTGATATACCCTGTCTTCTTGTTGTCTGAAAAGATATATTAATTACTAGCAGCACCCCGCGGTTTCACCCGCATAAGTTTCGATCCTATAAGAATATCGGGATAAAAAGTATCCTATGTGTTAATTGGGGTTATAAACTATCTGTGTGCCAAATTTCATCTAAATCGGTTCAGTAGTTTTTGCGTGAAAGAACAAACATACAAACACACTCACAAACTTTTGCGTGAAAGAACAAACATACAAACACACTCACAAACTTTTGCATTTATAATCTTAGTAGGAAGTGTGATAATTCTATAGGTACACTTCTTCCTAACTCTCTAACTCTCGAGGAAACATGCATCATTCAATCTGCCCGCGTGTTCCCAACTAAGTTGGAAATGGCTTCCAGACTGCAGACAGCTGCATCCGGTAATCGGAAGCAGTATTTTACATGGAGGGACTGCATATCTGACCTCCACAACCCAGTTACTAGGTAAAACAATACCCCTTGGTAAGACTCGACTGGTTGTTAGACTTTTGGGCTCCTGACTACCTGTAAAAACTGTCAAAGACCTACCGATGACAGCCGGGACCAACAGCTTAACATGCTTTCCGAGGCACTAAGGGGTCTCAATATGTAATGGAAGGTGACCCATCCATGAGCCAACCGCGGCAAGCGTAGCTTAACCTTCGATCGAGCCGTGCGGCTGTTATTATTCAGCCAAAATGTGAAATACGGTACAAAGACAATTTCTTTTTTACCGACTTCACAAAAACTTTTTTTTTTTTTGTATGTTTGTTCATCGAATACTCCGCCAATTGTCGACGGATTTTCAAAATTCTTTTTTTGTTCGAAAGTAGATAGTTCTGAGGTGGTCCCATTGTCACCAAGTTAGGATCTGATGATGGGATCTTAGAGAAATCGAGGGCAACCCTCAAATTTTATAGGCTTACTTATGGTTTTTCGCATATTTTATGAAGTATCTTGTGTATTTGCGTATGGTTGTCACCATCTCAGGTAGCTGGGCTGATGATGGAAGGTACAACTCCTTAACAGTAAGAAGTTACTCGAACAGGCAAGGACTGTTTTAGTAAATTGTTTTGATGTTTGATTGGGCATTTGCCACATTTGGTCTCATGATCATCAAGTCATGACCTGATGCTGCAGTCAGGATAGTCTGCAGAGTACCTAACTCCTCGACAACTAACAGCAGATATATCGTGTTTAGGCTCATTGAAAAGGGCTCGATGTGTGGATAAACGTAGGTACTGTTAATGAGGAACACCGAAGTACATAGAGACCTGATGCTGAAGCCAGGAGCATCAGAAAAAGTACAAACCTTGAAATTACAGCACCGTAGTCGTGTTTGGGCTCATTTTAAACAGGACTAAATTTTAAGTTCAATGCAATGTTGACTTAAGTTTGGTCTGATGCTGCAGCCAGGATTATCAGCATCTAGTCTAATTAATGATTAAGGTATGCTTCAGAGGTGGTCCCATATAAGTTTTATGAACTTTGCTTGGGTAGTTTTGGAATTAGCGTCAATAATACGTTTGTTTTCCACTTAGTTTATATTGATGATGTTTATCTTCCTGTCACTAGCAAGTAGTATTATATGAATTTGTATGGGGTAGGTACAACTAAAAAGCGAAAAATAAAAACTTTTTTACAAAAAAAACAACCGACTTCCAAAAAAAAACACTACAAAGTGAAAAATAACTTTAATTTCGGAAGTCGGTGTCAAAAAAACGAAAATGTGGAACCAACGACACCGACTTCCGAAATTAAAGTTATTTTTCACTTTGTACTGTTTTTTTTTGGAAGTCGGTTGTTTTTTTTTCATTTGCCTTTGTTGTGTCCCACTGCTGACCAAAGGCGTCCCTATTTCCTTCCAAACCGCCCTGTCTTAAGCGATCTCTGGCCATGTTGGCCCTGCAAAAATATTAAAAAAGAACCCACCTCAATCGCAGTTACTCTGAAGTAATCCTCATTCAGTCCCCATTCATACATGTTTTTCATTTCGCCCGATTCCTTTAAGCAGCCGCGGCACACAACGGATAGTCTACTGAATGGAGTTACTAGTTTAGTGAACGGAGCCGACATTTTGATCAATTTTTAAGTTTTCACACAATATTCTAAATAAAAAGTAAACAATTTTTTAAGCTGTTACCTACTGTTATCGAATCGCTGTTTGACAATTGACATTTCATTATTGATAAGATTGAACTCCGTTTTACGCACCGTCAGTGGGTACTTCATAAAGTAATATATCGGGTAGGGTACTTTGTTGAAACTACGGTTTTGTAACAAGGATTAGGCCCGGACTCCACTGAAGCGGAGCTGGGCGGAGCGGAGCGGAGACGTGCAGGAATCGACCAATCACAGACGTGAGGAGTGATGCGATGAGGATTTCAACTATTTTGATCACGTCTCCGCTCCGCTCCGCCCAGCTCCGCTTCAGTGGAGCCCGGGCCTAAACGATGTCCTTCTTTTAGTATCGTCATCTTATTGAAAATAAAAGAGCATATGGGTGTAATAACATCCATATACGCACAAATAGTGTAGGAAATAACCTACTCATAAAATTATACATACTATTCTATTCCTCACTATTATATTACTATCTTCATTTTACGTCGGCGTTCGAAACCTCCACGGAATGGAACGTAACGTTTACATAAAGTTGCGTTCAAAATAAAGAAGTAAACTAAATACTAATAAAAAAGGATTGCAAAATGAAAGCGGCTTTGCTGTTGTTTTCATTGGTTTATAAGTTTGCATATCATTTTTACTTGATTTATTTAAAAAAACATTGACCGAACAAATGTCATAAAATTTTGTCATAAATAATTTGAACGAAGAACTCACTCGTCATTTTTGACAACTCTTTTGGCTCAGCTAAATTTACAAGAGTATGATTGTCTAGTAGAAAGGTAATAATATCCATATTTCCATTTATTTCAGACAAAATAATCCAAGCGTATTTATGAAAAAACGCCGGTTAATATTTTATAACGAAGTTGGGCGTAGATCGTACATGTTGGAGCGCGCAGACTTCACAGCGGTCGCCATTTCCGCCACGAATACTGGCTGGTGATCTTGTGTGTGGAATAGTGATATTGGAGGTTATAGTGCTTATTTTATAGGTATTTGTGCATCTGTTTTGTCAAAAACAAATTTTGAGGACGTTCAACACATATCCGAGGTTGAGGCACTATAAGTGCGTCAAATGAGTGAGTATCTTAGATCTAGATTACGTAGCTATTCGAACGCACACGTGCAATCAGTCTCAATATTTTCCGATTTAAATTGCATTTACACGGTGTCGACGTTAGATTTGTAATTGTATTTGTTCACGAATGTGTCGGTAAGTGATTCCGATAGCAAGTCCATTATAATGAAAGTCGGTCAATTAATTATTTTAGATTCTAGGTTGATCTATTTTTGGCCTGTCGTATGCACTATTGTTCCTAGTTTAATTTTTATTTACATCTGCGCGGCATCTGTGTTGTAAATAGTGTACGTGGAAACTTCCGCTAAAAGTAGAAAGTTGAATATTTAAATAATCAGGACACCTTTCATTTGTTGACATTAGATTTCATAATATTATCGCGGGATTGCGTCTACAAAATCTTATTACACTTCTAAACATTGATACGACATATTGTTTTTATAACATTATAGTTGTATTGGACTCTGTAAAGGTTGTATTTTCATTCAACCAATTCATGACCTTCTTTTCCTCAACTTGTATTATCACTCAAGCATGATTCTGAATGATAATGAGAAGAAATGAATAATAAAGCTTCTAAACTAAGTTAGTATATCATTATCTGTCATATTTGTTTTTTTGCATTCATATAAAACCTCTTTAACACAAACTTTACTCATTAGAGAGGTACTCTACTTATTTTAAATTTCGAATTACGTATTTCGGCGGGAATTGTATCACTTGCCACTAACTTTTTATGAGTTATATTTGTAACATTCATTACCATCTAATTAACACTGCTTGGAAAAAAATGTTTTTGGATTTTATAATATTTGGACTTCCCCAATACTTATGACACTGGCCGGCTTATCTAAAAGGAAACTAACTACCGTTACTGTTTAAATAAAACTTAATCTAACCCGCTAACTAATCATTCCTCAATTTTATTTGACAAGTCATAAATTGAAAAGGGTGTTGTGTTACCTAGTAACTGGGTTGTCAGATAGGCAGTTGCTCCTTAATAAATATTGGTAGTTGGTCCATATTAAATATTTGTATTCAACTCCATTTGATTAGACTGGAAGCCGACCCCAGCAGATGATTAAGTATTCAATTGAAATAGCATGTCAGTAAATCTGACAGATTGAAAAATATTTCAATTTTATTGAATTTGTTCTAAGATATGCTTCTTTTTCTTTTTCGCGCGCCAAGTTTTCTTTGTCTTGTCACCTTTTTACTCCCGGTTATTACAATATGCTATCCTACTTCCATGTGCCATGGGGCTGTTCATTTATTATGTAAGAGGATTTAAGGGGGAGGGGGTGCAAACACGTCTTATTTTTTCTTACGTGGGGGGAGGGTTCTAAACTGTTTTTATGTATGATCACAAAAGTAAGCAAAAATTATAAATTTTTAATTTTTTTGCTACTTTTTCTTTACTTTTATTTTTGATAGATATTGATCTTACGTAAGATTAAAAAGGGGGGAGGAGGTTCATCCAATTCTTATCTTTTCTTACGTAGGGGGAGGGGAGGACCAAAAGTGGTCAAAATTGTCCTACGTAATAAATGAACAGCCCCCATCTGTAGCAGTCAGTATTCTTAATCTCAGATAATTTACATTTCATTGCCACTTAATCAAATTCAAGAACCAAAAATTCGAAGACTTGCCTCATGTTCTGAGCCCCCATAAACATTGAATCGGTCTTTACTGTCAAAATATTACCGGGACTGTATTTTCTTGTCTATGATTAATCATCATCCACTTAATCTCAAAATATAGAGGTATAGTTTGTTTCTTTGTGAGAGGGAGAGAATCTCTGGAAGTACTTCATCTTCTTCTTAGCGTATTATAATGGCAAAGAGTTTAAACATTTTTGGTATATATATTTCTGGAAGTACTGACACAATTTCATAAGTTCTTACACTAATAGACAGCTACACTATTGATAAGTCCCATAGGATATGTCATTATGCAATACTTGACTTTGACACGGACAAAGTCGCAAGGAGAAGCTTGTTTAAGCAAAAATAAAAATATCACTCTCTCGGACTGCTACATTGGTCTAGTGGTTGTAAGCGCTACCGCTGAGCACGAGGTCCTGGGTTTGATGACAGCGTTGAGCAGTGTTATTGGGTTCTTCTATCTGGAATTTCTCAGTAGCAGCCCGGAGTCTGGATTTGTGCCTGGTTGATGGCAATAGGCTCGAAGGGCTAAGGAAGGAACGCGGGTGGGTTGTAGTCAGTAAGAGTCTGATACTCCCTTCCGCTCCACCCAGAGCGGGAGGAGTCATTAAATGATTTCCCATCCAAAAAAAAAAAAAAAAGGCTCGCCACCTATTACATGGGACTGAAACATGACTGACGAAACCTGGGTGTAATATACGTACACCTGTGGGCTGTGACTAAACCTTTGGGGTCACATGGCGTGATGTCATGTTGAGGTTATGTGTAAAAAGATAACAATTGCATTTTAAATGCATTCTTAAAGGTAAACAAATATTAAGAAGTGATAGTAACAACTATTTATGTACTGTTATCATTGTTATTGGCGCCGATTCTCTTGTGCACCGAACAAAATCTATACAAATAAATAAAATTGGGAGTTTCTGTTTGTAATATTACAATAACCGCTTTTTACTAAATGCATATGGATGTATGTATACACAGTAAATATACCAAAATAACATTTTTTACATTTTTTGTTTGTCTGTCTGTTTGTTCCGGCTAATGTCTGAATTTCTGAAACTGCTGGACCGATTTTGACGGGACTTTCACTGGCAGATAGCTGAAGTAGTAAGGAGTAACTTAAGCTACATTTATTTTAGAAAAAAAAATAAAGTCATTATTATTTTCATTGTTATTTATAAGCCGATTTGCAAAATTATTTGAAAGGATATACTTTCAGATTGGTCCCATAGAAATTTTATATAAATCGGTTCAGTAGTTTGGTTTTAAACCAAAATTAAAGTGACATGAATATTAGTAGGGTTGAGGGACAAATAAACTGAGCGTGTGTGTGTGTGTGTTCTATAGCTGGTAATATACAGGGTGTCCAGTAAATAGTACGACATAATGCAGGGGGTGATAGCTTGGGTCAATACCTACCGAAATAACACAATATATGTTCCGCAAAATTTAACTTTTTTTTTTTCACCACTGTAGGTTAAAGTTAATCGTTAAGAAAATCGTTCTGCGAAAATTTAAACAAAAAATGGTATTGCTTGAAAAATTCTTGTTTTTGATAGAAAAAAAAAAGACTTACCAATGAGTAGTGTTACAATTTAAAAATTGTACTCCGTGGTTTGGTATGGAAAAATAAATAAACAACAATCTACCTCAAACACCGTATAATTTTATTATGCAAGCAGATTAAATCGATACAAACACACCCGGTGGACAATAGAGGTCCACCGGTATAAAATGTAGACAATAGAGGTCCACTGGTATAAATTAATGTGAAGTCTTAATAATCTACAATATAAATTAGGTAGGTGGTTGTGATTGTATTTTACTAATGAAAGCCAGCTATAAGTTCAGCATAAAGAGCTATGGTCGTGGGGAGTTGGAGATAAACCCGGTACTGTTCCTTATGAAAGTTAAAGGTTATTTGTTACAAAATTAAGATAAAACCTTCCATTTATTAGTAACGTTATCTATGAATATAAAATTAAGTTATAAGTGGGCGCCAGGGACTTTGAGAGTCCCGGATCCTGGAGCCGTCGAAGGTGACCAATATATTCCCAGATGAAGGTGGAATGACGTACCCAAGATCCACAAATTGTATTTGGGAAGACCGGTTTCCACTAGGGAAAACCGGACTATGTTAACTAGTTGGTTTCTACCGAAACCGTAATATAAAAAATAGTTGAAGGTAGAAATAAAAATATTTTAAGGGGTAAAAAAAAAAACCGTCCCGCCTGCGCTAACGCTAGACGGACTTAGCCAGCCGCACAGTCGCTTCCGTAGGAGGCTTGCAGCAGACTCGAGGAAAGGGTCTCGCGTCCAGGCTCCAGACTCTTGACTAGATCCTGGCGGCGAGACGAATCGCTCGAGGTGCCTCTCCTGGAATCGACAATACGGAGACCTAATAATATATGGGGAAACTAATTTACTTTCCTTGAGGTGACCGAGCTTGGAATTCTAAAAGGCTAAAACATTAGCCGGTCAACATGGACTTTTTCAAGAATAACAAAAGGGACTACGACTTCTGTTTGCCTAATCCTGAGTGGTGGGACAATAGGAAGGAGGATTGAAATACTCACAGTTACTAGGGAAGAAAGCACTTGGCTGCAAGATCCTCGACTGGCTGGAACGCTATCTGCGTGTGCGCAATTTGGAATCCTGTAATAAATATCCAGGGATCACGACAATATCCTTTTAACAACCAGGGAAGGGCTCACAGACCACTTTCAAACACTATTAGAACCAAATCCTTACCTTTTAAAACATGGAAGATAGTATGTGTTTACTCAAGCGTGTTCAGGGGCAAAAAGAACGCCACTCTGCTCAACAATACTGTCATGTGTAACAAACCGGAACTAGAGGGAGCACCTAGAAAATCTCCCCTAGTTCAGGTAAAATGATTATAAGAACACTGAAGATAAACACTACACCAAGACACTCAAATCCTTGAAAATCACTAACAACAGTCCAACGTGACGTTTAAACGCCGTAACAATAAGAATCCTCATGATCCAGACCAACAAACAAATTATTGGTAACTCCCAATACTAAAATTAGTCTTGATTGGGGTAATTAATCCGGAATATTCATTCGGCTAATTATCAATTCTAACCTTGCCACATTATGTCAAAGACAATCCACAGATTAAAAATGAATTTATTTGACAACGAAGTTTCTAGAAAGAAGTCTATATTGAAAAAATTAAGTTTCATTTCCGTTTACGGTTATCTAGTTTATTACTTATGACTTTTTACTGAAAGCTGAAAATTATTAAGGATTGCTCCATACGATATTATTTCGATGGATAGCAATCTATATGTTAAAATATCGATTAAACTACAACTTTGAATTAGCGACTATAGAGGTCGCTTCTGTCAGAAACTGACGTTTGACATACTGACATTTGGAATGTAAACAAAACATTCTCATCTTAATAATCACAATACAATATGTTTAGAAAAGTATTTTAATGTGAGAAAGTGTTAACCAAAGTGGTAGGTACAAAAAAACAACGTAACAGTAGAGTAACTATTTACGAATAATTTGATGTAAAAAAATACTAGAAAAGGAATTTTTCATTAGGTACATTACATTAGTAAAGATTTTTCGATATTTCGGAAAATTTTGTATAACTGTAAATCCGTAACATTTTGCGGAACATATATTGTGTTGTTTTGGTAGGTATTGACACAAGCTATCACCCCCTAAACGATAAATGATTTTATTTCTGTAAGTAGGTTTGCACAAACACTTTTACACGTCAATCATATTTTAAAAACTAGATGAGGTCGGCCCTGCAATATGTCGTACTATTTACTGGACACCCTGTATAAGGTGCTATAAAAATATTTGCCACGGCTTCAATGGGAGACAGTATTATGTATATAGATTACAGTAGTGAAGAAATTTTTTACCCCAGAATAGTTAAATCAATTTGAGAAAATAAAGTAATTAAATAAACATTTACTCTATTCTGCATAACGTGGTTCACAAACTACGCGCGATGTGTAGCTTCGTCACATTTTGCGAAATTAAATGACGGTGCGGCAACAGCTAATTACCATGGGATGGTTTCAAGCAACTAAATCAATTCAAATTTATACGCACATTTTTTTATATGAAAAAAATTATGACATAAGATCAATAATGTATCTTTACTATTGTAATCTATATACAGAATACTATCTCCCATTGAAGCCGTGGCAGATATTTTTATAGCACCTTATATGTGCTAAAATTCACAAGACCTCAACCAAATCTTTGTAATTTAACCATAGCGAGATCTAATTAGACGCCAACGCCATCTAGTTACGTCGTCGTGTCTAAATTTTGTACAGATACAAATTGTATTTTCACAAAAGCTGTTGGTTGGTGCTGTTGGTAATAATATTATAAGGAGGTAAAATTTGTATGTTGAGGGTAGTCTCCGGACTTACCAGTCGGATTTGAAAAATCTTTTTGTATTTGATAGCCCAATTCTTGAGAAACGTTATTGGCCATTTTACTACGACGCTTAGGAGCCCGGCAAAAAGAAAAAAAAAAGAACACTAAGCAAAAACGATGCTATAGCAGAGGCGGGCGATGCGATGCGATAATAATATGGTTTATGTTGATTCTCGGGTGGACTATTGATTTTTAAATAAAAGTTTTATTTTTATTAATAAAATCTTTTTCCCTTGCTTCCAGTTGCCGAGAACACCAGAAATGAAGATAGTTACCTCATCACACACGCAGCATATTGAAACAGTTCTCTTAGCTCTCACAACCCGCGACTACTTGCTCAAGTACTAAACTACCTACCCGCCTAAGTTCAACTCGCGACTAAGCATAGACTACGTCTTTAAGTTTTTTTTTTATTAGTTATTAGAGGAATATTTTTAGTTTAATATGAAGATACCAGAGACCTCACCGAATGTTGGGGCTTATTACGGCAATGAGGAAAATGGACAGTGGCAGGTGCGTGGAATCTTTATTTTTAACTAGCTTCTGCCCGCGTCTTCGCGTGAAATTTCACCCTCCCCCCATTCACCCTCTTAGGGGTGGAATTTCGAAAAACCTTTTCTTAGTGGATATCTAATCTTCACAAAGAACATGCACTCCAAATTTCATGTCTTTGGTACCAGCGGTTTAGGCTGTGTGTTGATATATCAGTCAGTCAGGACTTTGAATTTTACATATAAGGTCCCATTAAAATAGATCGAAATATAGAGAATAGAAACTTTTAGGAATAATTCAGACCACCAAAATAAGGACGATGGTAAAAAAATATATAAGAAAAACGCAAAGAAAATACACTAATGTAATGTGCCGGCAATTTATTATTTTAGGTCAAAATAAAATCACTTTAATTAGTGTTTTTTTTTGCTTGAATATCTTTGGTTAGACGTACTGAGCGCTGTGTTCAATTTGTCTATCTATTTTAATGGGACCCTGTATCTATACAAATAAATAAAATTGGAGTGTCTGTTTGTAATATTACAAAATAACCGCTTTTTACTAAATGCATGTGGATGATACACGGTACATATTCCAAAATAACATTTATTTTTTTAATTTTTGTCTGTCTGTCTGTTTGTACCGGCTAATCTCTGAAACGGCTGGACTGATTTTGACGGGACATTCACTAGCAGATAGCTGATGTAATAAGGAGTAACTTAGGCTACTTTTATTTTAGAAAAATAAGGTTATAGCCTTATAGGTTATATAGGGTGACTGGTAATTAGTGACCGATACCTAAACACGTGATTGTACTCATGATAACAAATAACTTTTACTATGGGACCAAACCTGAAATCGCGAAAAAAAAAATCTGCTGTTCAGTACATTTTGACCAGTTAGGCGAACATAAACGACTAAACAACAGATTTTTTTTCGCAATTTCAGGTTTGGTCCCATAGTAAAACTTGTTTGTTATCATGAGTACAAGCACGTGTTTAAGTATCGGTCACTAATTACCAGTCACCCTATATGTATAGGTTTCCGCGCAAAAAAAATTAAAACATTTTCCGTCATGCACGCGAACGAAGTCGTGGGCACAGCTAGTATAGACTATACTAGTGAGCAGTAGTAGCCCATTGATAACAGCCACGAGTTCGAATCTTGTCAGTCGCTTTACTTGGTGTAAATTTATTTCATCACCACTGCTCTCAAAACATGGCAGATGATGGCTCAGTCGCTCTCGATGGGAAGAGGCCTGTGTCCCAGCAGTGGGAACATTACAGGCTGTTTATGTATACCAGGGCCGTTACTAACGCAAACGAAATGTGGCGCCATCTATAAGCCACTTGTAAACTACGCATCACACTGACGTCACGCAAAATTCTGCATCGCGCAAGCAGAGTTAACGCGTGACTAGCTAAATGCGTGCGATTCTAGTGATCTGTAGTGGCCCATTGGCAGGTACGACTACATATCAAGCTATACATTTCGAGTATAAGCTGACTTCTCATTGTACAGACGCCAGCACATCAAGCTACTACAATCTGTCAAATTTCTTTAATAGATTTTCAACTTTATCGCTAAAGTAGGTATAAGGTTCAATGTTGATTAGGAAATTTTGACAGTTTCGGGTAGCTTGATGTGCTGGCGTTTGTACAATATACTCAAACTCAAACAACAACTGAAATTGGAAATTTGTTGGAATTTGTTTGATGTGTCGTCGTGTGTTCGACTTTTTGTATCATTTACGTAATCACCACCGCTCTCAAACCGGTGAAGGAGATCATCGTGAGGAAACCGGCACGTCCTAGAACCAAACATTCGAAGACATGTGACGTCCGCTACCCCCGCACTGGGCCCGCACGGAGAGGCCTGTATTTCAGCAGTGGGAACATTATAGGCTGATTATGTAAATAGTGCTTGTGACGTCATAGTAGGTAGTGAAAAAATGGCACGCTTGGTTTTCATACAGATCGTGATACTTGCGTTATCTAGGTCTATCTATATCTGTGTGTGCGACCTTTATGCAGATATTTCCCGATACTTTGCTATGCCTTATTCAATTGGGATAGAATAAAGGTTGTTTTCGTTTGCTTTTCCAGCCGAACGGCGTGATTATTGACAGTGGCGTCGGCGGCGGCGTGGTCGGCAGCGGCGACGCTGGCATACACCGTCCCCCCGTCTACCCCGTGCACATCCCGCGCGCGCACATGCCCGGTAATACGCACGCGCACATGCCAGGTAATATACAAACACGCATACCGCCCCCCAGACCATTCGCGATTTATTTACCAAACATGTAAATAAATATGAGTATTTGGAAAAAATCACTTTAATGCCCACACAATAAAGTTCAGTTTACGCTACAACTTCAAAAATTTTTATAACTTTTTTAATAGTGCTAGTCACTCTGAAATCAACTTAATTACCACTAGGATAAAGTTGATATTTGTTTAACTTGAAATAACAACAATTGGAAACATACAAGAATAGACCTTAGGTGTACTATAGGTACACCTCTGCCTTACCCTTCACGGATTACAGACGTGATGTTATGTTTATATTATCTAAACTAATATTATAAAGAGAAACGATTTAATTTTTTTTTGTATGTTTGGTACGCTTTCACGCTGAAACGGCTGAACGGATTTTGATGAAATTTGGCACATGGGTAGACCATGACCTGGATTAGGACATAGAATACTTTTATCCCGATATTCCCACGGGATCTAGACGTATGCGGGTAAAACCGCGACGCAGCTATGTAATCATGACTAAATTTATAACAAGATTCCTAACCAAATTAAAGAAATTCCAATGGTCTTTTAGAAAGGCTTTACACAGGTGGTTAGTTGAGAATCCTTTCTATACTATAAAAGAACTCTTTCAGTTTAAATCTAAATGAACATAAATCTAATTGTACCTATACCAAAAATTTTCATGTAATTATGATATGATTTTATATTATACTAGCTTCTGCCCGCGACTTCGTCCGCGTGAAATTTCACCCTCCCCCTCATTCACCCTCTTAGGGGTGGAATTTCGAAAAACCCTTTCTTAGTGCACCCCTAGACCTCATAAGGAACCTACATGCCAACTTTGGAATCTCTAGACACAGCGGTTTGGGCTTTGCGTTGATATGTCAGTCAGTCAGTTCTCCTTTTATATATATAGACTACAATTGTAAGAACTTTTGTAACCATATTCATCTGCAAATAAATCTTTGACTTTGACTTTACATTGTGTTGCAGGCTACGTGATGGCGGGCGCATACTATCCTCCCGCCGCGTACCCGCCCGTGCCCACGCAGCCACAGCCCGACGACTTCGCAGACTACATGTGGATGGAGAACGAAGAGGAGTTTGATAAGCAGGTGAGATACAGTCAGGTATGTTGATACACAGTGAGATGCAGTGAGATATGGTGAGATACAAATAACCCCTTATTTTTCCCCGTCCATTAATTACGTGAGGTGATTTTGGCGATTTTTGTAACCCTCCCCTCATCCCCTCTTAGTGAGATATCGTGAGATTTGGCTCGACCCCCTCCCCGTCCCTCTAATCTCACGTGAGATTGTACAAAATCCGGATTTTCAGTGTAAATACGTTAATGTAAGCTTCATTGCGTTGGATTTATTAAAAAAAATTGTGAGCCGTCACGGGACGCCTGGCAGATGTGAAACATCGACATACCATACACACTACTGCATATAGACCGTATATATATACCATCATATAGCGTGGCGACGCGTCGCCACGGCATGCGTCGCCACGCCAGAAATCGGTTTTACGTGCGGCTATAGATGTTTCACATCAAAAAAAAACGAGTGTGCTTATGACCACACGACTGAAATGAAACTTCTTCTTAGATATACGGAACGCATTTGGCTATGAGAGGAAGAGAGAAAGAAAATGTGCGCGCGCACTGCTGTCTCTTACGTCACGCGTTCGCCAGCTTACCCCCCAAGTCAAGCGTGCGTAAAGAAGTTTCACTTCAAAAAAACAATTTAATTAATTATTTTTATTTAAGACTAGTTAAGACTCGATTCAACCCAGCTTTCTCGCAATTTTACACTGTTTCTTACAGGGAAAAAAAAATTACGTGATACTTGCCAGGACCCCCCTCTCTCCCTCACTTGAGATTGGTTGAGAATCGGCTTGACCCTCTCTCCCTCCCCCTAAACGCCTCACGTAATTAATGGATCCTAACCACATCTATACAAATAAATAAAACAATAGTTTTTATATGTTTGGTATACTTTTCTTATTAGTGATAGTGACTACTAAATAGACTAGTTGACAGTAAGAAATATATTACCTAGTAAATGTTGTATTGTTGAATGGTCGTGAGCTGAAATTGAAACTGTCAATCCCGTGGAAATATTGGGATAATACGTAGCCTATGTGTTAATCCAGGGTGTCAGCTATCTCCATACAAAATTTTATCAAAATTGGTCCAGTCGTTTGAGCGTGAAGAAGTAACAATAACAAACATAAACACACTCGCAAACTTTCGTCTTTATAATATTAGTGTGATTTAACAGTGTTGCTTGCAAACAAATTTTATCTATACTAATATTATAAAGAGGTAAAGTTTTTCGTTTGTAAGTTTGTGTGTAAGAGGGTAATCTCTGGAACTAGCACTCGGATTTGAAAATTTATTTTTGAATTTGATAGCCCAATTCTTGTGGAAAGCTTTAAGATAAGACTGGTAAAATCAACCCTTACTGAAATAAAATCATTTATATCAAAATATAATGAAAAAATTTTGTTTAACCTTTTAAGCGCTTGGCTAAATATCAATTGCCGTGCCCCTAGCGCGCGGCTGCAAATCGATAAAATAATACGTACAATAAATAAGGAGGAGAAATCGTTGTATCAATTAAAAAATAGTCAAACAATTTTTATCTCTATTTAATAATGGTCTTAGTTGTACCACGCAGTTAATAGGACGAAAATAAAACGAAAAAATCATGCTTTTCTCTGTCGCAGAAATACGACACGACCGGTAGGGGCACGGAAATATGTGTCGCAAAAATTCGACACAAGCGGTCAAAAGGTTAAAGTTAATCAAAGACAAGCAACTGGGTTATTGCTAGACAGCTGACGATTAACGTTGAACATGCTAATTTCCAGGTGATGCAGCAACTAGAAGAGG
This sequence comes from Hydraecia micacea, assembly GCA_914767645.1. Classification (NCBI taxonomy): domain Eukaryota; kingdom Metazoa; phylum Arthropoda; class Insecta; order Lepidoptera; family Noctuidae; genus Hydraecia; species Hydraecia micacea. The sequence goes on from OU611805.1 coordinate 6,172,458, forward strand.
AAGCGCTAATGGAACAGTGCATAGAAGCGATGCTGGAGGACGAGCAGCGCGAGAGGCACAGGAACAACCGGCCCACGCACAACGGACACAACCACCAGCACTATGCTACGTGAGTCTTGTTCAGTTTTTTTTTATTTTTGAAGTGAAAACTTCTTTAGCGGCGTTGTACACTTTTTTTGTAATGGGTAAAACTCGCGTCAGGACACGTGACCCTGATCGAAAATTCGTAAGACGGATGGAGAGTAGACAGCCGGCGTGGCGTAGGAGTATCCGGTATCCCCCTCTCTTTCTACGGCGCGGCGAAAATGTATAACCGACACGCTTCGGATGTGTTCGGCTGTCCTCGAGATGTACTCGGTTTTAATGTATATCCGATATGTCAGTGAATGATGGCAAAGTATTCTGTTTGTGTTTTGTTTTCACTTCTGTCGGCACTCCCGGAGTGCCACTGTTTTTTTTTATTGCTGAATGGGTCGCTCTGAGGGGCTTATGGCTAAGTAATAACAGCCGCACGGGTCGATCGATCAGGTTAAGCTACGCTTGCCGCGGTTAGCCCGTAGATGGGTGACTATCTTTACATACTAAGACCCCTCCGTGCCTCGGAAAGCACGTTAAGCCGTTGGTCCCGGCTGTCATTCGTGGATCTTTGAAAGTCGTTACGGGTCGTCAGAAGCCTTAAAATCTGATGAGTCTCTTACCAAGGGGTATCGTATTACCCAGTAACTGGGTTGTGGAGGTCAGATAAGCAGTCGCTCCATGTAAAATACTGGTATTCAGCTGTATCCGGTTAGACCGGAAGCCGATCCCAACATAGTTGGGAAAAGGCTAGGCAGATGATAATGCTGAGTGGGCCGCTCGTGACGTCGATCACGCCTGATGGAAAGCGATGGATGAGGTCTATGATGGAACGAGCGTGCCCAGAAGATGCCTAAGGCACTGGAACTCCCACGCATCGACGAAACACAGCAGGCTGCTTGACACCGGACTGCGGTGGGAGGGTGGTCGCTAACCAGGCGGGCGTTAGCCCTACCACCGCAAGGGAAGACTTGGCAGTCAGATAAGGTGTTGGCGTGACTGTCCAAGATGCGTGAGCGTTCAGTTGATTAACTGTGCGGAACCCTAAAAATCACTAATAACATAACACAAGCAGAATCAACCTATAACGTTCCCACTGCTGGGACACAGGCCTCCTCAGGACTAAGTAGTAATAACATAATGTTGTTTTATTTGCAGGACAAGCAACGGCGGCCCGTCCCTCTCGCTGGAGGAGACCGTGTCGCGCTCCACACTCAACCCGCTGGCCGCCGAGTTCGTGCCCACGAGAGCCGCGCCCGCCGCCACAGGTAGCGTGGCACACTCATACATTGCTCTTTATTCTTTACTAGCTGCCCGGCGCGACTTCGTTCGCGTGGTGTCCTACTAATACCCCCTACCCTACTCCTACCAATCCTACCCCTGCCCTTCTCCTACCTTACTCCTACCCCTTCCCTACCCCTTACTCCTACCCTACTCCTAACCTACTCCTACCGTACCCCTACCCTACTCCTACCCTACCCCTTCCCTACTCCTACCGTACCCCTACCCTACTCCTACCCTAACCCTTCCCTACTCCTACCGTACCCCTACCCTACTCCTACCCTACCCCTTCCCTACTCCTACCGTACCCCTACCCTACTCCTACCCTAACCCTTCCCTACTCCTACTGACCCCTACCCCTACCCTACTCCTACCGTACCCCTACCCTACCCCTACTCCTACTCTACCCCTACTCCTACCCTACTCCTGCCCTACCCCGAGCCTACCCCTAGCCCTGTCATTTGCGTTTTGTTATTCCAAGTCTGATTCTTTTTTTTTTCTGATTTTTTTTAGTATCTTATGTCCGTCTCCTGGCTCTAAGCTACCTCCCTACCAATTTTCACCCAAATCTGTTCTGCCGTTCTTGAGTTATAAGTGGTGTAACTAACACGACTTTCTTTTATATATATAGATAAGGCTTTTTCCACAAGTACCACAACCACAACACGTGGGCGGGGCACTAATTTTTATGAAAATTAATAGTTAAATTCAGACGGACCACGTTTTGGCGTTTGTGATACCGACCACATGGCAGTCACGTCGCAACCACCAGCGACACCGCGAACGAGCGGCCGGCTGTATCGCAAACACAACGTTGACACGTTTTGATGGTACCACAACGCAACCGCAAGAAGCCGCAGCGACACTCATCGTCATCATCATCATTTCAGCCGAAAGACGTCCACTGCTGGACATAGGCCTCCCCCAAGCACCTCCACTTCGACCGGTTCTGTGCTTCTCGCATCCAACAGGTTCCTGCGGCCTTCACAAGGTCGTCGGTCCACCTTGTGGAAGGCCTTCCAACGCTACGTCGTCGGGCATTTACACATAACCACAGCTTCACCATATTTTGTCGCTGCGGTATGGTGTGAATGGGCCCTTAGGCGGTTATCACACTGCACCGGACGCATCTCCGGTGTGCGGTGCTGTAGTTTTTAACTTTGTTTTTTTTTGTGGGCCTATACTGTCCCACAGCTGGGCAAAGGCCTCCCCCAAATCCTTCCAGGAACTCTTTTCCCGCGCCACCTCGAACCAGCCCTCGCGGTACACGTCCCGATCATCTCGCCATCCTCTTTCTGGTCCCTCGATGAGTTTTCGTTTCAGGGAGCAGAAAAAACCTTGGTTTAGCTAGCTTTTAAGAAATCTATACCCATCGAGTCTGTGGAATTTCGCTTGCTCTAATTTAATTTTACCTTCTATGGGCGCACGTCTGCCTAACCGTTCGGGAATAACAAGTGATATTATGAGTACAACTAGCAGCGCCCCGCGGTTTCACCCGCATAAGTTTCAATCCAGTTGGAATATCGGGATAAAAAGTAGCCTATATGTTAAACCAGGGTGTCAGCTACCTACATACAAAATGTTATCAAAATTGGTCCAGCCGTTTAAGCGTGAAGAAGTAACAAACATATAAACACACACAAACTTTAGCCTTTATAATTTTAGTGTGATGTTGTATTGCAGACGACAGACAAGAGCCCCCCTCCGCCCCCCTACCTGCGCCCGCGCCGGCGCCCGAGCCCGCGCCCGCAGAACTGACGCGCGAGCTCGACCACACTGACGTCAAAACAGAAGGTAAGAACTTCTCTACATAAGCGAGCATCATTCTCATGTCCTGATACCAATTTATTTGTGGTCGTCACAACATGTCTTTTTCTTCCATACTTCTCTATCCAATACCTCACTGTTTGGCAGTTGCATTGACTCAGGCAACATATTTCTTGACCATAATCAATCAGCCTAGCAGTCTATGGGTCAAATATACGCAGAAGACAATCAACGCCCTGCGCACCAGTGTCTCGGCAGCGCATTGGGCATGTTTGCCGACGCTCGCATTGATTGCTTTCGTGTCCGTTTCGACTGCTCGGCCACTATGTCGTAGAAAAAAAAAACTTATGTCAGCATTTCGAAGGAATTTGTAAAAGATGAACAGTGAAAACCGCAAATTCGAAGAGTCAATAATCAGAAAGTTATGTGGGTTTAACCGTGGCCGCGCAGTCCGCATGAATTCAACTGCGCGGCCACCAGTTCTCTTAAACGGAGCGTTGTAAAAGTCTAATTCCTTTTGCTAATCACTGACAGGATTTCGAAGAAAATGTAGATCATAAAAATAATGCCCTACTGTCTGTAGTTCACGACCTACATCACTCCAAAGTTTGGCCGCGCAGTCCGCACAAAGCGAACCGCGCGGCCACGAGTTTTTTTTAATAGACCTTACACGGAGCTTAGTAGAAGTCCCATTCGTTTTGCTAATTACTGACACCATTTCGAAGAATATGTAGACAGTATAAATAAATCCTATAATTAAGAACTACAAGACCTACAGAACTTAAAACCTATAATCGAAGGAAAAAATAGGGTGACCAAGATTTATAGTGTGTGAATCCAGGCTTTTTTCCATTTCAATATCATAGTATAAATATATCATCACTACACAATATACAAAGTCGCTTTTTCTGTCCCTCCCTATATCCCTATGTATAGATTTTAATGCGGTTTTTTTAATAGATAGTGATAGAAGAGGAAGGTTTATATGTATAATAATAAAATCCATTAAATAGGGGCTGTTATTTTTGATGTTTCTAACGTGATGGTATAGGGTAAAATAAAAGCTAGCTCGCAAAAGACAGATTTTTCATACTTTACATTTTAATTTTTTATTTATCGTGATATTTTGAAAAATGTACACTATATCTATATAAATTATAGCACATGTGTTATTCTGACATGTAAGCTATTTTACTGCAAAGTTTCAGAAAAATCCGTTCAGTAGTTGTTGCGTGAGAGCAACAAACACACACACACACACACACACACACATTATTACAACCTTTCACGTTTATAATATTAGTTAAATTATTAAATTATATGAAACATCTGTCCTGTCTGCGAATGAAAGGAATGCCAAAAATATAATATCTTCCTAAAGTGTTTATTTATAAAACTTAATTATTTTATAATGATGACGTTTACCTATTGCAGTAGTCCATGCGTTTCATATCCAAGATGTAAGCTGTTTTAAATAACTTCCTAAAAAAGTCACTGTGCGCTTGCGTTGGTATGTTTTCATTCGAGAGTATAGGTAAGCACCTACCCAGTTGCGTCTGTAGCGACTCCCAAAATGGCTACAATATCAGCGGGGAGGGGTCCCGCCCTGCCCCGCGGAGCTTGACTCTGTATAGTGTTTTTATTCAGTCTCGGTTGTTACAGAGTGCGCCCGTGTTTATCAGTGCAGTGTTAGATAGTTCATAGTTATTTCATAGGATTGTATTGTGACTATACTAATTGTCTTTAATACTGTTGCTTTTATCACACAAGGAAGTTTTATCAATCAAGCGGTAAGTACTTATTCAAAACATTAATAAAATGTAATGTATTGGAACATGCGTGTAATTCCCAATTCTTTATTGCATGCCTACAGTTTAAGGTGGGTATTGTTAAATTGAAAGTTGAATACAGTGGATAATATGTTAAATTTAATGCAACATTATAACCATTATCATAAAAAAATGTTTTACCTATTCGGTAGGTCAATTCTAAGCCCTCGAAATACATTGCCAAAAGGATTGAAACTCATATGAATTCGATATTATATTAAAGGAATAAACAAATAGATACCAAATATAAAACTTCCTAGGAAATGTTCGTCCGCGGCAGACTTCCACTAAAGCGGCAAACTCGCGTCAAAGCTCGCGTTGTTACCGTAGCTGGCCGGAGGACCACTTCTTACCACTAATACATCGCATTTTTTTTCAGAACGATGGGTAGAAAAGGACGTAAACTGAGAGTCAACGAAGACAAGCTAAAAAAAATATTTATAAAATATTCCACAGACTGCATAAACACAAAAATTAAATATAATGATCCTATATTTCATACTATCTCAGAAGAAATAAATCATGATGTTAATCGATACAAAAACGTAGGTCGTTATTTCTTGATTAAATTGTAATTGTAAGTACAATAACAAATTAAACTGTGATTGGTAGGTAGGTGTAAGTTGTATAATTTTAAGTTTTAGAAATGTTGTTGTTATCGTAAGTCAGATTTTGTTTTTAAATTCTGATTGCAATATGAAAACGAACTGTGATTGTTGAATTAGGTGATTTAAAGTATACTTTAATAAAACTTTATCTACTTACAAACTTATAATTTTATGTTATATAGGTACATGATGTTGCTCTCGTATATCTAGTGTAGTTTTTAAATAAGCTACTTTTTTTAGCTTATATAGTTATGATCTTAATCGTTACAACAACGAAAATAAGCAATTATTTTTTAAATTGTAATTATAAATATGAAAACGAATTGTGATTTTTAAATTATGTGATTTATAGTTTATAGTAATATTATGTTTTATCTATTACTTAAGAAATAGAAATATAAATCAATCGATGACATTTTTTTCTTTATATCCTTTTAATTAGCTTCTCTACTCAATTTCAAACCAAAAGACTAAAACTATTTGCATGTTACGATAAAAAGTATAGAAATATACGTGACAATGAAAACGTCTTATATGGGAATATCTCGTCAGCGCATCGTAAATCATGGTCACCCTTCTTTTAACTCTAGTTACAGGGTATAAGTTCTGTAACTCGCGATTTTCAAACATTAGAACTTCATTCATGATGTTTACAAATTCTTCGAAATCGTATCAGTGATTAGCAAAAAGAAAGACACCTGTACCAAGCTCCGTTTAAGCTCCACTTTAAGAAACACGTGGCCGCGCGGTTCGCCATTACGTGAGTGTTGTGGAACGAGAAGTCCAAACTTTAGAGCTATATTTTTACAATGTATTTTTTCTTCGAAATCCTATCAGTGATTAGCAAAAAAACTTAGACTTTTACAACGCTCCGTTTAAGAGAACTGGTGGCCGCGCGGTTCGCTTTGTGCGGACTGCGCGGCCAAACTTTGGAGTGATGTAGGTCGTGAACTACAGACAGTAGGGCATTATTTTTATGATCTACATTTTCTTCGAAATCCTGTCAGTGATTAGCAAAAGGAATTAGACTTTTACAACGCTCCGTTTAAGAGAACTGGTGGCCGCGCAGTTGAATTCATGCGGACTGCGCGGCCACGGTTAAACCCACATAACTTTCTGATTATTGACTCTTCGAATTTGCGGTTTCCACTGTTCATCTTTTACAAATTCCTTCGAAATGCTGACATAAGTTTTTTTTTTCTACGACATAGTGGCCGAGCAGTCGAAACGGACACTTGCTTTCATGCCATACTCTGAAGGAGAGCGGCATCATTGCTTAGTCGGGTCCGCGGCAGTAGCAACAGCATTCTTAGCGTTGTGTCACAAAAAATAGACTGTCCAATATTGTGGCATTGTGTGCAGTTGCATGTCTGCAAGATCAGCTTGTAACTTGCTAGCTTGTATTATGTGAGTCGCTGCTGCAAGCTGTCCACCTCGGTGTTAGGCGCGTGGCAGTGATTCACATATATTCATGGTTTTTACGCTAAGTTATTAGAATAGGAATACTAACATAGGGGTAAGAAATATTGTTAATAACACAAATGAGTCATGTTACTTGATCAATAAAGATATTATTATTATTATAATGTTCCCACAGATTTTTGAAGTGAAAGCTTCTTTAGCGGCGTTGTACACTTTTTTTGTAATGGGTAAAAAATGTTAAACTCGCGTCAGGACACGTGACCTGATCGAAAATTCGTAAGACGGATGGAGAGTAGACAGCCGGCGCGGCGTAGGAGTATCCCCCTCTCTTTCTACGGCGCGGCGAAAATGTATAACCGACACCGCTTCGGATGTGTTCGGCTGTCCTCGAGATGTACTCGGTTTTAATGTATATCCGATATGTCAGTGAATGATGGCAAAGTATTCTGTTTGTGTTTTGTTTACACTTCTGTCGGCACGCACCCCTCTCTGTGAGAAGGAGTGGGCCGTGATCCAGCACGCGGGCCTAGTGCGGGTTGGCGGATGTCACATGTCTTCATATTTTTGGTTCTAGGACATGCCGGTTTCCTCACGATGTTTTAAGAGCAGTGGTGATGAAATAATTTACACAAAGTAAAGTGCCTGCTTGGGCTAGAACCTGTAACATAAAACTCGAGTCGCGATCGTTACTACTGGGTCACCAGTGCTCTTATATCTCATTTCTTGGCCGCAAATACCTTATTATTTAGCTCGATTAGTAATATATATATTTTTTTTCAATTCCAGAACCAGTGTCACCACAAACAGACCCACCGGAAGTAAGCGCAGCAGATATCATAGACAAACAAGAGAAGAGGCCCAAAGACAAACGGGATACCAAAACCAAAATAGAAGTAAAGAAAACAGTGAAACAAGAAATAAAAAGCAAAGGCAAACCACAGACGGTCAAGTCAGAGACTAAAGTGGCGCCGAAGAAGAAAGATATTAATGTCAAAAGTGTCAAGAGCGAGACTAAGATGGAGGAGAAGGTTGAGGAAATTGTCGTTGTCCCTGAACAGAAGGTGAGCTTGTTTTTGTAATACTAATAACAGCCGCACGGCTCGATCAAAACTTAAGAGGGAAGCGCTAAAATAGCCCGCGAAATTCAAATTTTCTTACGTTTTTTTTGCAATTTGCTGGTCAGTATTAAGTTGTACGTTGATTAAAATATGGTTCGCAACCGTAACAAATATGTATTTACAGAATTATAATCAGTAATACAACTTGTTAGGTTAGTGTGAAAATGTCAAGATTTCATGAAATAGTCATTCAGTAGGATTACTTGGTCTTAGAGAGTTGTGTTGATGACTTTAATGATTATAATTCTGTAAATACATATTTGTTACGGTCGCGAACCATATTTTAATCAACGTACAACTTAATACTGACCAGTAAATTGCAAAAAAAAAACGTAAAAAAAATTGAATTTCGCGGGCTACCCTGGCACTTTCGCCTTAAGCAATGCTTGCCGCGGTCGGTTCGTAGATTGGTGACCATTCACTACATTTCAGATAGGCACGCATGGAGGTCAGATAAGCAGTCACTCCAAGTAAAATACTGCTATTCTGCTGTATCCGGTTAAACTGGAAGTCGATCTCAACATAGATGATTACACTAATATTATATTGGCGAAAAGTGTTAGGTATTGAGTTTTTCATCCATATCATCTTTCACACAGTCCATCCATCCGATCCGACCCGCTGCGGCCGACATAATGTGCGCGAACCTTTAGTCTTCCCCTACTCTTATAGCCATCGACATTCATACTCAAAACTTTCCACACATTTTCCACATTCTTCAAATATATTGTAGCGGTATCTGAAACGCCACATGCGAACAACGCGTCATATTGACGTCTCGCAAAATCCTGCATCTCGCAAGCAGAGTTTACCGCGCAACTAGCATAGATACAACGGCCCGACATGAATCATCGAGCAGTTGCCCGCCAGACGTAACACCCGTCTGGTCGGAGGATCCTCCCTTTTCTATGGAGGATGAGTGAACTTTATACCCTGTTCCTCATACCTCTATAATATCACCAATTCATCCGTTATAATTTTTTTTTTCCTCAGCCCCAACCAGCGCCTGTTGAAGAGACACAACCGTCTTCCGGCTTCAAACCTATCAACTATGCAGCCGCCGCGAAAGCCAACAAACCCAAGAAACCAGCGACCACCATAGACAAACCACAAACACAGCCCAAGACAGAAAAAAAACTCACAGAAAAAATTGACAACAAAAAAGACAAACTGAAGACAGAAAAAATCAACATACAAAGGAAGAACTCCGCAAAGTAGGTTGAATTAGGTGTTTTTGGCTAAATAAAAACCTTTTTGGTAATAAAAAATATATATTGCCTGTGTACAAATTAACTGGCAACACCAGGCAAACGTATTTGCATACAGCCTTGTACAGACTTGTGTATAGTTTGAAAGTTTGAAAATAGTTGTGATATTTCCATTTTGAAGTAAATTTGCATTTTTTTTGGAAATAAAAAAATTAATAAAAAAAAAATATGATAGTGTATAAAAATAATGTATTTTGTGAATAATTAGTTCATAAAAATTATTAGATTAGTTTGTAAACATTTTTTTTTCAATTTGAGACTGGATAGTTGTTGCCATAATTAAAAAAAAACTTTTATTGAAGAAATTGACAACTGAAAAGACACGGATTTATCCAAAATCAGGAATTCCGGCACCGGAATACCTTTAAAAATTACATTCATCCGATTCGCTTACATTAATCTGAATTCGGATCTGAAAATCCGTCACCAGAATTCCTGATAAATCCCGAACCTGTCTCAAGTGTCAAACTGTTCTTTTTTTATTCTATGGTTTGATTTTTTTTCGGTTTGACAGACAATATAACCCCTGTCCACGAAAAAACGGCGAAAATGATCGCGCACTGGATTTAATTTTTGTGTCGAGCCGAGCGTTGAGAAACCAACGAGAGCGCATTGCAGCGCGTCAAAAAAACATTGTTGGATTTTGAACTCTCTGCGCTAAGAATTGCGTTGAAAATCCAGTACGCGAAAGAAAATCTGTCTCAAATTATTAAAAAAAAAATTAATAAAACGAGAGCCTAGAAAAGGCTTGTCCATTTACTAATTAAGTAGTTGATGATAAATTCGTCTTGTATATTTAATATTAAAAAAAAACATGTATATGAAAAAAAAAAATTGCACATTATTATGTCTTATGGGTATCTTTAGGATATACTTAGCATAGACAAAAGTGGTTTTTAAGAATCTTTTTTTTTTTGTTTTTCGGGGAAAAATTCTGGTTGTAAACGCGCGAATTTCATTTTTTATGATTCTAAAATGTTTTTGCCAGAAATGTAACCTTTATGTAATAAGTAATTTTTTTTTTCATTGGTTTCACATTTCTGCCAAATTTGTTTTAAACGGATTATAATCGCGTTTCTTTTGTAAATTCCTAGTTTTTATTGAAATTCACAAGCAATTGACGATATTTACAAAATGTTTTTATGTTTGGTATAATAATATGAAAACCTTTTTAATAGCCGTACATTAAATTTTGAAGTTATTTAAACCAAAATAATGTTTTTATATTTGCGATAATTTTCGGATAATTGAACAACAAACTGTATGTCATACATAACAAAGTTCAAATTCCATTGCAACCAAAAACTTAGGACCTTTTTGTTACAAATGGTCACTCAAAAATCAACTTAAAATACATTTCACTAAAGTTGATAACTGATTAAGTGTAAATTATCTGAGATTATGAACTGCTATACATGCGATTTAATAGTAGAACGTAACTGAGAAAATTGGGTATTAAGCTAGAATTATACAAGACTAGCTGCGCCCGCGGTTTCACCCGCATAAATGTTGATCCCGTTGGAATATCGGGATAAAAAGTAGCCTATATGTTAATCCAGGGTGTCACCTACCTCCATACAAAATTTTATCAAAATTGGTCCAGCCGTTTGAGCGTGAAGAAGTAACAAACATACACACACTCCCAAACTTTCGCCTTTATAATATTAGTGTGATGTAACAGAATAAACACAAGTCCTGAAAGTAGAAAAGGTTTTGTTTTTTCAAAAAATTGTACTTTGCCATACTGACCGCCGATTTAGCCAAAGAAAATTAAATCTTATCACAAGGTAATAAGACTCAATTTTAAACACAAAGTAATGCTAGGGTCAACACGCTTTTCTTAATTAATAATAATAGCTTTCAAAAAAAATAGTTTTGCTCATTGTATTATTTGTTTATCCTTCCTTCCTTTTTGTTTATTCAGGCAGCAAGGCCCATATAGCATACAATACAATATTAATATAACTTAAAAATACTATAAATACATACAACATTATAATTACACTAAAAACGAACTCACACGAAGTGACTGCGTCATGTTTCGCTGACTGGTGTCATGTAGCCGGCCACGAAACCGGCGGTACACAACATCCTTCGGCCAGAACTCTTCCTTGAGGAACTTCTCGAGATGATGCTTTTAACTCAATAGTCTAATTGGGGTGTATGAGGACTTGCGTTCATTATGTTACATATTATCGTATAGAAGAGGGCTGGTCGGCACATAGCGGCCGCAGTGAGAGCTGTCTTGAAAATTATGTCAGCGAGGTTTGACTTTACAGAGAACGTCTTTACATACCGAGACCCCTCCGTGCCTCGGAAAGCACGTTAAGGAAAGCACACTATACTTACACCATTCAAGAAATGTTGTCGTAATGATTATATGAGCAGTTTATTCGATATACTTAGGCCGGATATATGTAGTGCTCAACCGACGGTCAGTGCGTACGGTACGCGTTGACCGTACGCGCTAAGGCATCGTTCACACCAAACGTATTGTCCGCCGCTGACTGTGAGCACGCGTTACGCAGTTTATCGCTTTTCAATATATATTTAACTTCTTGTTCACACCGAACCGACTATACGCTATTACGTAGTGCGTTGTCGCTGACTCTCGGTGGCCGATTATTGTACTACGCGTTTATGCACGGCGGACGCGGATTGGCTACGTTGCCGAACGTAACAGCGTATTAGATTGAAGCGCGCTGTAGCGTATTGTCGGCTTGGTGAGAACGCGTACTGCAGACTGAGTCCACGTTCACACTGGGTCAGACAGTGAGCATACTCACAGTCGGCGGCGGACAATACGTTTGGTGTGAACGATGCCTAAGAGAGGGCGGAGACAAGTTGTTCGACAACAACTTTCGAGCAACTTTTGTCTCCTGCAACTTGATGAGACGAGTTAGTTAACTCGTCGTCTATTTGTTTAAAGATATATATATGTTTACGCGTATGTCCCAAATTAGGTTTAAAATATATGGTTAGCGCACATGAACGATTTGTAGGTAAAATTGGTGTTGTGCCGGTTGTCTTTGGAACTAGAAATGGCTGCGAAAAATGATTTAGGGCTGATTTTTCCAACACCAGATAACTTTTTCGGAGGGATAATTTTGAATTTTTGACAGTTCTTCCATACAAAAACTTTCGGACGTCAATTTTATTCCACGAATAAAAATTATCGGTCGATTAAAAAGTCAGCCCTTGGACAAATAACAATATGACTCAAAAGTTCCCAATTACTGGGTCTTGAAAGAAAACTAGCGACCCGTCGCCCAAATATCTTCCACAAAAGCCACTGATATAAGAGTTGAAATTGACAACATAATTTAAACTTCTGTCACATTTTTGACATTACTGTTTTTTTGGCGTCCTGACTTTCAGCCCACTACTAACCCCACAAGATCTACATTAAGTTCCATTGTAATATCGAAGATTTTTATTATCTTTTTATTTATAACAATCCATACTTACTTTTATAATTCACATTTGACAATGGCAGAATAGTCTATACCGGCGTTGCTTGCCATAATAAAAAAATCGATAATATATTTTCTATATTCATTATAATCTATTAGATTATCTAAACAAATAAATATAAAATTGGAAAATTGGATTGTTTGTAATATTAAAATAACCGCTTTTTTACTAAATGCATAAGAAGCACATCAAGGTACAACATATACCAAAATATCTTTTTTTACTATTTTTGTCTGTATGTTTGTTCCGGCTAATATCTGAAAAGGCTGGACCGATTATGACGGGACTCACTGGCAGATAGCTGATGTAACAAGGAGTAACTTGGGCTACTTTTATTTAGAAAAAGAATTAGGGTACCGCGCAAAAAAAATAAAACGTTTTCCGTCATGCACGCGAACGAAGTAGCGGGCACAGCTATACTACATTTATTATAACATTAGAAAAAAGAGGCTCGCAGAAGCAGGAGTACGAAACCTTTTATTTTCAAGTTATGTTTAAACAATTTTAATAAATAATTTGTACTTTTTTTGTAAGTAACAATGTATGGCATACAATAAAGCACATTCTATCTATCTACTCGTCACGATGCTTGGATAGGTACATGAAATGAAATAATTTTTAGCAACAATCAGTTTATTAAAAACAACTTTATCACAATAGCATGTCCATATTATGTTTTCAACAAACCAAACAAATACGACACTAAACACCACTTAACAATTTAGTCACTGCTCAAAGTCAAATTAAAATCATTTATTTCAAATAGGCACATTAAAGGCACTTCTGAACGTCAAAAATTACAATAGAATAAAATCATAAACCGACAAAATAAAAAAACACGTGCTGCCACAACTTATGAAGGGAATAGGTAACATTTTAGATTTGGTAGAGTTATAGTGACATGAAAAACGTTCCCGGTACTGTCCCTGCTTCTTTTAGATTTTAAACATTGACACGACAATATTTTATGTAAAAACTAAATAATATTGAATGAAAGCCTTGTAATTTCAGAAGGTAGATAGGTTAAATAAGTACAATTAAGTATGACTGCTGTTATTTAAATTGATTATATTTAACTCCACATCAATCTTGACTGTAATAATGTTTGTTGTACTTTTATTACAAAGTGTACCCCTAAAAGAGCCTTTTTTAACTTCTGTCTAATGCTATAGTAAATGGAGTATAGTAATGAATATAGAATAGAGTGTTCTGTCTTGGAAACAATCTTTCTACAGTTTTTGTCAAACTTATTTTTCGCTGCCATTTCTATTTTGACATGATTAGAACCTTTAAATTTAATGAATTTATTTCAAAATTTTGTCCAATATTTATATTATTAATTATTTTTATTAAGAATTATTAGGTTTATTTCGGAAGTCGGTAGTAGGTTTTGAAAAACCGACGTTTATTTTAATATTTTTTAGGCTGCAGAACATTGTCACATTTACCAATTAGGGCTCCAATTCTGTATGGTTATTATTATTCCCCTCGTAATCTTACCACGAGCAAACCACGTCAATATCGAGTCATGTAGAAACCCCTGTAACGGCAAGGAATCGAAATGTCAACCGTAATGACATGTATTTTGACAGTTCAAACCACGCCAACTTCGTGTTCATTTGGCGCGGTTTCGTTCATTGCGTCATAGAGAATACCAGTCTGAAGCAACTGTCTAATAAAAAAAGAAACTATGAAACGTGCACTAAACATAATGGCGGCAATCGCTGTCTCGCTTTAACATCTGCAGTCTGTGCATAGTCTTGTGTCATTTTTGCTATGTTGGTATTCAGTTTTAGTGCAAGTTTCATACAAGCGCCGTTTTTCATCTTTTTCTATGGGACTCCCGTCTCTTCTTACATTATAATGAACATTACTTACTCTATGGAAAATACGTTAATAGCAGATGTCGTGATTAGCTAGAGAATAGACGTGTTTCGAAGTAAGGAATCATTACGTGGTCATAGTGAATTAGCGCCCTGTGGCTAAGTAATAACAGCCGCACGGGTCAATTCATCAGGTTAAGCTACGCTCGCCGCGGTTGGTCCGTGGATGGGTGACCATCTTTACATAACAAGACCCCTCCGTGCCTCGGAAAGCACGTTAAGCCGTTGGTCCCGGCTGTTATTCGTGGATCTTTGACTGTCGTTACGGGTCGTCAGAAGCCCGAAAATCTGACAGCCAGTCTTACCAAGGGGTTTCGTATTACCCAGTAACTGGGTTGTGGAGTTCAGTCAGCAGTCGCTCCATGTAAAATACTGGTACTCAGCTGCATACGGTCAAACTGGAAGCCGACCCCAACATAGTTGGGAAAAGGCTAGGCGGATGATGAGTGAATTAGGGCCCAGAATTTGTTATGACATGCATTACTTGCGTTCTCTCGTCCAAGTTACTGCCATGTTTATTCCAAGCTTAAAGCAGCGGTGACCTAGAAAACCGGTGGGCGCCACATAACGGCCGCAGTGCCGGCTATCATGAAAATGATGGTAGAGGGATCTAGGAAAACACTCCCAACTTACTTTCATTTTTTCCTAGCACTCCCCAGTGCTAGGAAAAAATGAAAGTAAGTTGGAGGGCATTGAACATTAATTTTGTACACGGCTATTGGCACGCTTAACCTTTTAACCGCTTGTATCGCATTTATGCGACACATATTTCCGTGCCCCTACCGCTCGTGTCGTATTTATGCGACAGAGACATGCACGATTTTTTTGTTTTATTTTTGTCCTATTAACTGCGTGGTACACACGCCAGCACATCAAGCTACCCGAAACTGTCAAATTTTCCCAATCAACTTTTAACCTTATACTTTTAGCGATAAAGTTGGAAATCTATTAAAGAAATTTGACAGATTGTAGTAGGTCGATGTGCTGGCGTCTGTACAACTAAAACCATTATTATTTTCCTTTATTCGTCTATATACATATAAATTATATTTTTAAATATTAGAATATAAAAAAAATATATAAAAACATTTAAAAATATAAAAAAATAGTAGCCCACCGGTATCGGGAACAGGGTCCAAGCTACCGGTGCGTCGGTAAACACGTGATCGGCCTATAATTTTTGGGTTCCGCGGTGCTACCTGATTTATGGAGCAGGTGGGTAATTCCTGTCGTTAGGAACTGGGGTAGCGAACCAGACTCCAAAGCAGTCTGGAACTGAGATGCCAAGCGAGCGTGTGACCTTGAAAACCATTTTACCCAAAAATTATGCAGCCCATCCGGCCCTGGAGACTTCCAGTTAGGCAACGGACGGACTGCACGAGCTATATCTTGGGGGCAGATGGTAATAGCCCCCATTTCTGGTATTGGATCACAGGCTCGTTCAACGTCCCGAGCCCAATCACCTTCGGTGTGACTGACAGGCACCGACCAGATACTGCGCCAGAAAGAACACATGGCATCATCATCCAAATCTTCATTTTGAGTTCCAAATATCGCATGATAGATTATTTGCCCAGCAGACACGTCATCCATTGCAGTTTCAAGTTTCCATCCGAATTTTGAGCACTCCTTGTATACTCTCCACATTCCCTTGCCTGAGAAATCAATATCTGATGGGGCCATAGGATGAGCTTCCCTGGTTATCTTACACACCTTTAACTGCTCTTCGGAAGCTAAAGCATAAATTATGAAGCATAACGGGAAAAAAGCCCTTTGCGCATTCCTGGCCCCCGCGATGAGCACTACATCTGCAAATGCACTGAGAGCCGGTGCTACTTCTTCAGCTCTCCTTCCTTGCATTGCATTACATAAATTTAGAGCGTTGGGTATGTGAACAAGGTCCCTTTTTACTGCCTCAACCCACTTTGCTCTGTACGGGTCCCTTGATTTATAGGCTGCTATAACTGCTGTTAATGGTCCTAGGGTTTGAGCCATTGCGGGTCTCCTTTCAGGTTTATATGTGGATCCTTCGAAGAGCACATGGTGGGCAGGAGTCAAGCCATATTGGGCGATATCCACATAATCAGTTGTGTTTCCTCTTTTACCCACCGGGATTCTTGAAACTCCTACCCTGATTTCATCGTATCTCATTTTGAATGCGGACAATATATTAAACAATGGATTCCCAATCCCGTACCAATGATTATTATCTGTTCTGTTTGAAGGAGTATATTCAAGCCCTAAGGCAAGAGCTTCTTTCTTCATTATATCTGTCACATCACGGTATGTTACGTTGTGATTAGCTGATCCGATGGTGACAATAGCCGTTAATCCCATGTTGGGGTGTGTCGACATCTTGAAGTTAGCCATCTTGCGAAGGATATTGTGGCCTCCCTGCAAGATACTCATTACTTGATGGTCCACTGTGATGTTGTCTACTAGCCCGCAGATGCTTAATTTCTCATGTACCTTTCATGCACTGTTCACTATATATTTAAGGACCTTTTCTTTAGTCGCGCTATCAAGGTTAATCCTTGGTCTCTTGGGATCAGAGACTTCGGCATCGTTATTATCGGCATCAACTGTTCTTTTCCTGCTAAGACTGGTACTTGGTTGATCTACTTCCATTTTACAGCGGTGTTATCAAATACTTTCTTTTATCGAGGAGTCTGTTTATACGTTTGACAATCAATCAATTATTATTATTAGCCTGTAATGTCCCACTGCGGGGCAAAGGCCTCCCTACTCTCTTTCCACTTCTCTCTGTTCAAAGCTGCTAAGGACCAGTTCTTGTTGAAGGAGTCCAGCTCATCCCGCCATCTCCGTCTGGGCCTGCCACGATGTCGTTTGCCATTAAGAGGGACCCATTGGGTCGTTAGTTTGGCCCATTGTTCGTCTGACATGCGGCAGATGTGTCCAGCCCAGTTCCATTTTAGCGTGGCAGCTTTCCAAGTGACATCAGTTATCTTTGTGATGGAACGGATGGTCGTATTCCTAACCCAGTCTGTTATTTTGATACCCAGAATACTCCGTTCCATAGCTCTCTGGCAAACCTCGAGCGTGGACCTCTGCTGATTTGTCAAAGACCATGTTTGACCACCATATGTGAGGATGGGAAGTATGCACACGTCAATGAGTCTTCTCTTAAGGGACAAAGGAAGATCACCCTTCATTAGGTCTTTCATGGCCCAATAGCTCCTTATTAAATAGAAAAAAAAACTTTTTGACTATTTTTTAATCAATACAACGATTTCTCCTCCTTATTTATTGTAGTTATTATTTTATCGATTTGTAGCCGGGCGCTAGGGGCACGGCAATGAATATTTAGCCAAGCGCTTAAAAGGTTAAGTGTCACCCTGTATCTGTATACTTTTAATGACAAACTAGCGGCCCGCCCCAGCTCCGCACGGGAACAATTTTTTTTTTCGAATTTCCGAAATTTGAATTTTGAAATTTGGTGCAATCGTTCGGCAGTTATGCGCGTACATACATTTCGGCGATTCATTTTTATTTACATAGATGGATAAATAAATATTATTATTATATTTTTAAACTTTTCGCATATAACGGATCTTTGGTACGTATACGAGGGGCATTATAAATAACGTTTCAATGACGTCATTAGCCGATAAATTGCAGACACTTATACATGTGGCGGCCGCTGCTCGTCTAGAAAACTGTAACTTTAAGGGACAGGTTTTTGAGAAAGCTGGGTGGATGGGTTACCAATAATTCTTGGACAAAAATTACATAAATTATCATCTCAGCAGTGCTTTTGTTCATAGATTTGATATTCAAATCTGTGAAGGTGACAGAAGAAATCCAGTGACGTACATTGAAATGGAATTGTATACCAAAGGCTACGTACGCACTGCCAGGTGACTCGCTTAGCGCCTAGAGGATCTAGGCGCTAAGCGAGTAGTGACTTAGGGTCAGTACCCATTGATCGACGACGTTCGACGGTTTGTCCATACAAAAAGAGAGCAAAGTATGGAACGACATACGCATCCTTTCGCACCGACGCGACGAACGCGCTCTGGCGTAGTATGCTCCTTTTCAATCGGCTAAGTGCGAAAGGCCGTCGATCAATATCCTGACCCTTAACATTCTTCGATACACGGTAGGCGACTAGTGAAGGCGGCGCGGCCGGTTGCGATAATTCTAGCGCGTTCTTTTCACTTTGCTACTCGCAAGGTGACTCGCTAAGCGCGGCGCTAAGTAAACCACCTGTCAGTGCCTTACGTAGCCTTAAATAATTAAAACGACGAAATCTACTATCGACACGTAAAAATTATTGAATTATTGATTGGCAAAAAGGCCATAAAAGAAATTGTAAAAAAAATTATAAAATTAATATAAGATTAGTATACATGTTTAAATATAATGTCAATTTTGTACAGCTACAGTTTTGAGAATTCAATTCTGGACCACTTTTTCAAGAGAAAGGTAACTGTTTTGGTAGAAATTAGCGTTTTTCAAATCTGTAGCTCCCCTGACTTGTTCTACTCGTTCCCTTTATATAATGGCGTAATAATATAAGGAAAACCCCGACGGAAACAATGAAAAATTATGTTATAAGTAGAATTAAATCTTATCAAAATTGATAGAGCTGTTTTTGAGACTACTTTTCATTGTTGTAATTTTTATTTAATCCGTCTCGAGTATATTGTATAGCAATAATAATTATTATTGTGAACGGCAGACGGGCGATATTGCGTCTTTTAATTTATCGACAGCAATTGTGATGTTGGCAACACATTCTATTACATTATTTTTTTTTTCATTTTAAGGGTATGTGAATCTCTCAAACGGCATGGCTTCATTTATTTGTATAGAAAGAATTTAAAGAAGCCCTATTGTTTACAAAAAGTGTGCTTTTATACAGGTTGTCCCGTAAGTCGATGTCAAGCCGGAATCGGGTAATAGGCCGTCATAATAATTATCAAAAAAATACTTTAAAAAATCTTTGGATTAAAAAATTTTTTTTTTTTTGGAATGCTTATTAAATCCGCCAACTTTTAATGTTACCTACACTTGCCAAACTAGCATAGTACTTTTTTTTTTACAGTACAGTCAGTCAAAGGTTGGCAAAGTATTTGGTTGGGCAAAAAGTGACATTGAAATGCCAATAATTTAAAAAATACACAACTTAGATTTTTTTAAATATTTTTCCGGCTTGACGTCGATTTACGGGACACCCTGTATAACTAACGTGATTATATGATCGAGGACGTCCACGCCCATAAAATGTATGGAATCACGTGCACGTTATAACCTTATATCGAGGACTGAAATTTAAAAACGTCTTCATATATAAAATTCAAAGTCCTTACTGACTGATATATTAACGCACAGCCTAAACCGCTGGTCCTAGAGACATGAAATTTGGAGGGCGTGTTCTTTGTGAAGAGTAGGTATTCACTAAGAAAGGGTTTTTCGAAATTCCACCCTTAAGAGGGTGAATGGGGGGAGGGTGAAATTTCATGCGGACGACGTTGCAGGCAGCAGCTAGTTTCCACATATTTTACGTTCCTGTATTATCGTGATGCCGTGGACGTCCACGATAGTATCGTCATGTAAGACTAGGCCACTAGGGTCTCTTTAAAACGTTACTCGCTACTGACATCGTTCGATGTGAGGACGTCCGACCGACACGCCGCCGGTTGCCAAAACGTTCGTTGCTGTTGTCGCAATTGTCAGTCGCGGGCAAGCGAGACCGCGGCCGTGTGTTCACGAACATGGCGTTTGACTAAAAACAATAAAAGTGCTATTGGTTTCGTTTTATTTAGAGCGAGAAGAATTAAACTCATGACGAGGCAGACCATGAATCCGCGACCGGCGGCGTGTCGGCACGCTGTCGGTAGCGTCTGACGTTTTAAAGACCGCGTAGCTTTATAAAAAAAGCGCAATCAGGGTCTTCCCTAACAATAGTTATGTCACAAAAAGTCACAAGACTACCCGCAATGTCGCTCGTTTGCACAAACTTGCAAGTGTGAATAAAATGTGTTTTCTATCACTGCCAATCCCCCTGTTTTTTGGGTAGCGATATAGAAACGCTTTGTGCATGAATCCGTAAGTGCCTAAAAACGAAAAGGTATTGTCAAGCTCCATTTTAAGATAAAAAAAAACCATTATAGCATAATCTATGTTAAGTGCTAGTTTTATTATTAATTGTGTTATTTAATCTGAAGAAATTTGACCTTAGACCTTGCAATTCACGTTTTTTAAGTCATTGACATAAGGTATAAATTGCAATGACTGAAATGTCGGCCGGCGTATGTAAACCGTCGGAAATATGTAGGTACCTCAAAAGATCTAACCGCGGCATGCTACGGTCTGCGGTACTAATCGGGCGAGGACGGGGCGACCCGCGACGAGACGCGGGGGCAGCGCGTTACTTCGAGGTACCTAAATATTTCTGACGGGTCGTACTCGTCTATTATGTGCAGCCAGTTAGCCCAGCTGTCATTCGTAGATCTTTGACATTCGTTACGGGTAGTCAGAAGCCCAAAAGTCTGATAACCAGTCTAGAGTATCGTGTTACCCAGTAACTGGGTTGTGGAGGTCAGATAGGCAGTCGCTCCATGTAAAATATGGTATTCAGCTGCATTCGGTTAGACTGGAAGACGACCCCGACATACTTAGTTGGGAAAAGGCAGCAGATTGATATAGAGCCAGCTACGGGGAGGAGGGTTGATAAAATTACGATAACAAGAGGTCTTGAGCTGTAACCACAAGTAAAGCGTCGCTTCGTGAGATAAAAATTCTATAACTGTGTCTCAGTCTCTTTCTTAAACTCTATGGGGTTTATTTATAAACGTTGCTGAAAGTTACGTAATGATTAGCGACTAGCGACTGTTTAACCATACATTGAAGTGAAAACTTCCTTAGGCGCGTGGGGCATTTTTTGAGATGGGAATAAACCATTGAACTCGCGCCACTGTTAGCGTAACCGACACCGCTTCGGCGGTCCTCGGGATGTACTCGGTTTTAATTAATATCCGATAATAATATGTCGGTGAGTGATGGCAAAGTATTCTGTTTGTGTTTTGTTTTCACTTCTGTCGGCACTCCCGGAGTGCCACTGTTTTTTTTGACGTTTAAACGTCTCAACGTTTATGAATAAAGGGGTACGGCAAGGGTTTTGTAATGTCAGCGAGGAAGCCTTCAGACATCTTAAAAGCACAATTAATAATAATGATAGTTGATCTGTAAATTAATTGTAAATTTTGACATATAGTGTATGCATGTTATAGATTGATGCTAGATATTTACGTTATCACAATAAAATACAAATAAAAATGTTTAGTGAAATTAAATATAATGGTAATATGAAAATCTTTTGTGTTGTTTTCATTTTGGACCCTAATTGCATTTTATAAAGTAATTATGGTAGAACACAGACCGACCTATAACTAGTGTTACAAAGAACTCCGGTTATTCCGTTTATCTACAGTTCCAGTCTTAATTTAGCTGCCACAAAAACTTTTTAGTGCGTGTTAGCTGGAGTGACGTCACCCCAGCTGATCATGACACATCTTCCAAACGAAAGAAGATATGATTGATGTATTATAGCTCAAAAAATAAGGCATAATTGCTGCCATTGGCAACAGAATTTTCAAATCTCAGGTCAAAATACTCTATGAGAAGTAGAATGCATAGATTATATACTGGGAGCCCACTATACACTTTAATCGTACTATGTAAGGTTTTTATAGTCATACTAGCTGACCCGGCGAACTTCGTACCGCCCCGCTAGCCGCTCTGCCCCCGCTTTTTAAATCTCTGATATCTTCTATGATATTCAGTTTAATGATATGCTATAAAGGGCTATTTTGATTTACACGAAATGCATAACGTATCTAATGTATTTAATTGGATAAGCAATAATACCGTATTGTTTAAAATAGCTTAGTAAATAACCCATATTTTTTTTGTAATATGAAAAAAACATTTACAAAAAAAAAAAACATCCGACTTAAAAAAAACCACAAAGTGATAAATAACTTTAATTTAGAAAGTCGGTGTCGTTGGTTCCGCATTTTCGTTTTTTTTTACACCGACTTCCGAAATTAAAGTTATTTATCACTTTGTAGTTTTTTTTTAAGTCGGTTGTTTTTTCTTGTAAAAAAGTTTTTATTTTTCACTTTTTAGTTGTACCTACTCCACACAAATTCAAATAACACTAGTGCATTGAAGAGTTGAAGACACCGACTAGAAGAATCATCAAAATTCGCATAGAAATGCTGGAGATGCAGTACATTTATGCATATAACATCGTACATAAGAATAATTACATAATGTATTATATACTAAAACCTTCCTGAAAGTATGTAGATCACATTAGTGAAAGAATGATCAAAATTGGTTCATTAGTTTTTGACAGTTGTATTCTCTATAGTTAAGAAAATAACACAAAATTCATGGAAAAAAATAATTTTATTTACATAGTAATTGCTCTTAAAGCTAACATTATACGCTATTATTGTACATCTTCATAGAAGGCATAATAATTATCATACATTATCAATACTTAACTATAATTTTTTTGTGAAGTATGAAAGTAGTCAGCGTGGTATTGCGTCTCACACTAAGGGGCCGTCTCGACGAGCGAGAGAATCGCGGCGATAGTCTCGCCGTGCCATCTTATTTTCGCCGCGAAGATATCGCCGTGTAGAGACACGTTCTAAGAGTGTATAGAAATACGTGGCACGACGATATTATCGCCGCGATTCTCTCGCTCGTGGAGACGGCCCCTTACAGTAGGAATGGCTTTCATTTTGACAGTTCAACAACATTCATTGCGTAGTTAACGTTGTTGAGCAGACATATTTTTCGAACAATGAAGCAATGGATTAGCAATATCCTGCAAAATGATTAGAGATTGATAGTGTTTCGCAATTAGTTAGGGTGCAGGGCTGTCTGTCTCGCAGATTTTGTACATCAATGGTACATAACACACTATCAATCTCAATCTGAATCATTTTGAAGGATACTGTTAATCCATTGTTTCATATATACGAATTTGTCTGCTCAACAACGTAAATAACGCAATGAATGTTGTTGAACTGTCAAAATAAAAACCATTGCTACTAATATACTGTGCTACGCAATCACCCCGCAGTAAAAAGTTAATACAAAATGGGGTTAAAACATTTTTGTGCAATTTTTATTTTGAACCGATGCTTGATACCTAAGTTATAAACAAATGCGTCATTTTAAAGTAATAATTATTATTAAAGTATTTTCATATTGTTTTGGTGTATTTTGTCTACATATTTTTTTTGCTCGAATTTTTTTAATTATGGGATTACTGGGATTTTTAAATACGCAAAAAGCACGGAGAGGAGAGAAGGAATTACGCGTTTATTCCATACACATGTACTTCTCTGCTTTCTCCAAGATCATATCAAAATTCCAAACTTAAGGCGAAAGCGTCAGGGAGCTCGCGAAATTCAAATTTTCGTAAGTTTTTTTTTTGCAAAAGCTGTATGTTGAACAAAATATGATTCGCCGCCGCAACAGATATTTATTTATAGAATTATAATCATAAAAATCATCAATATCACTCTTTTTTTTATGGATGGGAAATCATCAAATGACCCCTCTCCAGCTCTGGGTGGAGCGGAAGGGAGTGTTAGACTCTTACTGACTAAAACCCACCCGTGTTCCTTCCTTAGCCCTTTATGTTCCGGGGCAGCGGTAACCCTTTCAGACAATCCCGCTACCCCGGCAGGCTTCGGCCCTAACGGGTCCCTTCCTTTATGCTGACATCTCTTTGAGGTGCGCGTGGAACACAAACGCCGTCCGGCATCAATACAACTCTTCAAGTTCATATTACCTATTGAATGACTATTTCATGAAATCATGACATTTGCGGATAATTCTAACTCAAGGAGTTGTAGTGCTGATTCTAATGATTATAAATTATAATTCTGTAAAGCCATATCCAAAACTTAAAGCAGTTGCTTGGAGTTTCCCTGCGTGATCGAATCAGAAATGAAGAGATCCGCAGGAGAATCAAGGTAACCGACATAGCCCGACGAATTGACAAACTTATGTGGCAGTGGGCAGGGCACATTGTTCACAGAACAGATGGTCGATGGGGCCAAAAGTTTCTGGAGTGTCGACCGCGTACCGGAAGACGTAGCTTTAGAAGGCCTCACACAAGGTGGACCGACGATCTTGTGAAGGCCACAGGAACCCGTTGAATGCGAGAAGCACAAAACCGGTCAAAGTGGAGGTGCTTGGGGGAGGCCTATGTCCAGCAGTGGACGTCTTTCGGCTGAATTGATGATGATAATGAAAGCCATATTTGTTTTGGCCGCGAATCATATTTAGATCAACATATATTACAACCTGATACTGATCTGCAAAAGGCAAAATAACTTGAGTTAATTTAAATTTCGCGGGGTACCAGACGCTGTCGCCTTAATGACCCCAATAAAACGGGATCCAAAAATAAAATAAAGCATTCTGGTCTTCTGACGCGAAACAAAATATACAAAACAATCATTATTACAAACAGAAGTTTTAATCAGACTTTCCTTTTCTCAACACAAATATTTTTGAGCAAAACACCCTTTTCAAAGCCCAGCATTGGGATTATAATTCATATACAGGGTAAAATTAAATCAGCTAGCGAAACTCCGCAGACGTGATGGGTATTTATTTATTATAACTTTATGCACAAGTAAAAAAAAATACTGTACAAAGGCGGACTTAATGCCCGAGGCATTTTCTACCAGTCAACCTTAGGGTGATGCAGAGACAAAAAAATCGCAGGTGCAACATACAGGGTATCGAACTATCGATATCTAATCACGATAAACCAAAAAAAGAAATTAATTTGACGAGTTTATTTTTGTGGGCAATCAATCCCATTTAGTGTAGTCACTTGAAATATTAGTTAAAAAAAAAAACTTTGTGTAAACCTCATAGATGTAATGATATCTAAAATCGATAAAACAAAAAAAAAAAAAAAAACAGTTTTTGTCTATTCACAGCTTCAAGTAACGACACTACCAGCGGTCGTTGCCCCAAAAAACATCAAGGTATTTTTATTTTATCATGTGTAAAAATCGGTACCGATCACGCTACGTTTCGCTAGCCAATTTTATTTGACACTGTCTCCACGACAACGTTATAATGTGCACGTATTTCCATACATTTTATGTACAGTCAACAAAAGAGATAAGTATGCAGGATCTTCGGATATCGTTGAAGTTTAGTAAGAAACCGATGGATGTTGTCGACTGAAATTTAATTTCATAAATGAGCTGTATGTTTTCTATTAATAAAAATTAAATTTTATTAAATGTTGACTGTACGTGGACGTCCACGTAAGCAATTTATTAGAGCGCATTGGGAATCAAAATATTGCAATATTGTTTTATGTTGCGAGACACATTTTGCTGGCTATAGTCTATTCCAAAAGTATCAGACGACAATGTAAAGAAATGTCAATTTGAAACATAACTTTGGACTTAGACTTTGCTTCTCTACCTCGGTTTACTTATAACAGCATTGGGTGCCAATAAACACGCGGCTTTTATTAATGTTTTACAATCACAAATCACTTTTCTCGCCCCCGTGGCTACATGGGACTCTGGCGAAACGTGGGTGCCCTGACACCGCACGCCTACCTCTTCGTTATGTTATAACGGGTGTAAAACTACCCTAAACAAGGCCGTTGTCTTGTTTTGTGTTTGTATGAAAGTGCGCGCATGCAGCGACGCGACAGCTGGGAGACATCGTCCGCGGGTTTGGACGCAACTGTCGCCCGTCTATCGGTTGCAATGCAAGTGCGCACACGGCGACAAAAAACTTGCCGGCTAACCAGTAGCCGCTCAACCGAAAATTTTACAAAAAAAAAAAAAAAAGTAGCAAAAGCGCATCGTCCAAATCTCGGCGAGGAGACAGCGATAGAGACAAAACAGTTGCCCGTGGGCGCCCCTCTCTTAGTTTGATGTACAAACGTGAATCTGTCAAATTTTCCCAATCAACTTTGTACCTTGTACATCAGTGATAAAGTTGAAAATCAATTAACGAAATTTGACAGATTGTAGTAGCTTGATGTGCAGAACGCGCGTGAATGACGGCTTCGTTGAGGGTCGTCTTACACCATGTATGTATACAATATTGTACAAACTGCACCTAACCTTATAGGATAGTCATTCACATGTAAATTCGTCTTAAATGCTGCGCTGTGGTGATGGCGTTGCACTGCGGACAGATTTTCTTAGCACGCAATGATTGCAGCCAGCATACCTGAAAAAATTACAATACTTCATTAAAAACTGTATTCAAAACGAGACTTTGTTGCCTTATTGCATAGATGTTTGATTACTTTACACTTTTAGAGTGATTATTTCAAACATCTAAGCAACAAGATGTACGCAAGATTAAAAAATATGGATGTCACGTGACCAACTTTTTTTTTATTGCTGAATGGGCCCATTTTTGACCTCCTATAGAGGTATGAGGAACAGGGTGTAAAGTTCACTCATCCTGTATAGAAAAAGGAGGACCCTTCGACCGGACGGGTGTTGTGTCTGGTGGGCTGTTGCCCGAATTTTTTTTTTTGGAATGGCATGTCGCAGGTCAGCCTATGCGGTTGTCGTCTGCTTATCCGGGCTTTCCTGTGGTTGCCTCAATAAATTATGGCCTCCAGCCAGGGCTTAAAAACTAAGCGACTACACGCTAAGGGCACCCCCTGTGGGGTACGGACCTCGGCTTAGGGCGTCGCTGGGAGAGGGCAGCAAGGGACAGGCTGGATCGGATTACGATTAGTGTCGGGACGTAGTATATATGCTAGTCTTGCGGTAAACTCTGCTTGCGCGATGCAGGACTTTGCGTGACGTCAGTGTGCTGCGTAGTTCGCATGTGGCGACTGGCGATGTAAATGCCGCCACAGATGGACCAATGCGGCTGTTATTGAAGTGAAAACTTCTTTAGGCGCGTTGGGCATTTTTTGAGATGAGAAAAAACCATTGAATTCGCGCCACTGTTACCGTAAGCGACACCGCTTCGGATGTGTTCGGCTTTCCTCGGGATGTATTCGGTTTTAATGTATTTCCGACATGTCAGTGAGTGATGGCAAAGTATTCTGTTTGCGTTTTGTTTATATAACTATTCAAAAAATACACAGGTAATTGTTCAGAAGTTTTCACTTCTGTCGGCACTCCCGGAGTGCCATTTTTTTATTTAGCCACGAGCCCGCAGTCAAACGTGTCGTTCCAATAAAATGAATATTCAACTCACCTCACAGTACACGTGCCAACACTGTATGGACACCGTCGGTGACGTATATTGTTCTAAACATATCAGGCATTTCATCTGAAACAAGCAAAATTTTGCATTTAACATAGCTTATCATCACACACACATATAATCCAACAAACGATCTGTTTGTGGACGAGTGGACGAAGATTTTATCGGCATGTCAGAAGTACTGTGAGAGAGATGTATGAAAGTGTTGTTAACTTTATTTTTTCTTACTTGATGATTTTATATTTAATCTTTTATGTTTCTTTTGTGTGTCTTTTTGTATTTAATTACTGTAATTGGTTTTAAACCGTTTTAATTAAATAAATAAATAGATCACGCCTGTAGCTGATGATAAGCTATGCTGGCAGCGGTAACCCTTTCGGACAACCCCGCTACCCCGGCACGGCAGGGCGGGCTATCCTGACGGTTTCTGCTTAAACCGTGTTTAATATTTACCTCTCCAGCACCATTAGTGTTTCTTTCCAAATCTTTGATTCTCGCTTTCAGCGCTTGAATTCTTGTCTGAAAAAAGTGAAAATTACTTTTAAAATTGCGCAGTTTAGGTTTTTAACTTAATGAGCATGTTTACATAGGAAAGGCATTTAAAACATCGGCATCAGAGTGTGAGGGAGCCTAGCTTGAGGCGCAACACACTTTCAATTACAATCTGAATCATTTTGAAGGATATTGCTAATACATTGCTTCAAATGTTCGAAAAAAAAATCAGCTGTTCCCTACATTTTGACGAGTTATGCGAACATAAATGTAGGGAACAGCTGATATTTTTAACAAGTATCAATACTAATATTATAAATGCGAAAGTGTGTCTGTCTGTTACCTCTTCACGCTAAACCGATTTAGATGAAATTTGGTATAGAGATAGTTTGTGTCCCAGGAAAGGACAAAGGATAGTATTTATCACTATATTCCCACGGGAACGAAACTTATGCGGGTGAAACCGCGGAGCGCTGCTAGTGTGGTATAATTTATTGCATAATTGTGGCTTCCATACTGTATGTATGTATGACTCCGACTCGGCTGGGAAGCGTTCGGGAAGCTACGCAACATCTTCTCGTCCAACATACCGCAGTGTCTCAAGACGAAAGTCTTTGACCAGTGCGTGTTGCGAGTGATGACATATAGCACTGAAACTGGTCGCTCACAATGGGCCTTATTAGAAGGCTAAAAGTCACCCAAAGGTCAATGGAGAGGGCTATGCTTAGAGTTCCCTGCGTGATCGAATCAGAAATGAGGAGATCCGCAGTAGAACCAAGTTAACCGACATAGCCCGAAGAATTGCCAAACTTAAGTGGCAGTGGGCAGGGCACATGATGGCCGATGGGGCCGAATGGTCCTGGAGTGGCGGCCGCGTACCGGAAGACGTAGCGTTGGAAGGCCTCCCACAAGGTGGACCGACGACCTTGTGAAGGCCGCAGGAACCCGTTGAATGCGAGAAGCACAGAACCGGTCGAAGTGGAGGTGCTTGGGGGAGGCCTATGTCCAGCAGTGGACGTCTTTCGGCTGAAGTGATGATGATGATGATGACGTACGTATGTATGTTGTACTTACTTCGGCGCTAGCTTCAACTATTCCGTTACATTTGTTACTAGGTAAAGGTGCCATCTTTTCATTCTCACTAGTTTGTTCACGCGTTTCTTGACTGTCTGTCTGTGTCGCGTGTGCGTCTGCTGGGTTTAATTCTGCCTGAAAATCAAATAAAACATTATATTTAAATTATACAAGGTCAAATTAAATTAGCTTGCGAAACTCCGCAGACGGGTTAAGTATAGATATCTAAACGTGCTAAATCAACAAATAAATTAATTTAATGGTTTTTTTACAACAATGGCCGCTCGAAATTGAATAAAATAGATATACAAGAACATTTGTTTTAAGTAATGTTTGTTTTCGTCTAAATCTTCGAGCTAACTAGCCATTGTTGTTTACATCTTTGGCAAATTTAGCGCGGCCGGACTCTAGACACAAGATTTATATACTTGTATACTCACATCCGGCGCTATCCTAGATGGCGAATACTGTGGCGGGCCGTACAACTCCGCGTCTTCATCGCCGTCTACCACCTGAAGCACACAAGGACAACAAATGAGTACAGAGTAACCCGATTAAGTGGGCCTTTTGTTCCCACTGCTGGGACACAGGCCTCCTCTTTTCGAGAAGAAGTGGGATGTAATCTACCACGCGGGTCCAGTGCGGGTTGGTAGATGTCATATGTCTTCGAATTTTTGTTTCTAGGACATGCCGGTTTCCTCAGTATGTTTTGCTTCACCGTTTTGAGAGCAGTGGTGATGATATAATTTACACAAAGTAAAGTGCCTGACTGGGTTTGAAGTTTCGAACCTACGACCTACAGTTCGGTAAGTCGGGGACGATACCACTGGGCCACCACTGCTGTCTGCTTTGACCATCATTATCTGCCTAGCCTTTTTCCCCAACTATGTTGGGGTCGGCATCCAGTCTAATCGGATGCAGCTGAATACCAGTATTTTACATGGAGCGGCTGCCTCTCTGACCTCCACAACCCAGTTACTGGGTAATACGATACCCCTTCGTAAGACTGGTTGTCAGACTTTCGAGCTTTTGACTACCCGTAACGACTGTCAAAGATCCACGAATGACAGCCGGGACCAGCAGCTTAACGTGTTTTCCGAGACACGGAGGCGTCTCGGTATTTAAACCCATCCACAGAGCAACCTCGGCAAGCGTAGCTTAACCATAATTGACCATATAGAATCGATATCTAAATATTATTATGTTTAGATATCGATGCCCATCACGTCGGCTGAGTTTCGCTAACTAATTTAATTTGACCCTGTATATGGTTTAAAAGGGCTTTCACAGCCTGAGATATTACTTGCCCGTCCTTGGACGTAAGCCTAGATCCGCGCCCGGGCAGGCAGATGATGACGTCACTTACCAGCGCCTGGTCGTTGGAGGCTCTCCGCACACATGTAGCGTCTCTTGCCTCGGAGTCCTGCAGAGCCGTGGCCCTGACCCGCCACTCACCGCACCATTGGTACTCCGCGCCGAAACCACCCGCAGCTGGCTCGTCATTCTGCAATGAAGGTAATAATACTTTAGTACAGGAGACTTTAGTAAGACTTACGAGATATAGGTCGTAGGTTCGACAGACAGGCGCTTTACTTTCTGTAAATTATTTCATCACCACTTCTCTCAAAACGGTGAAGGAAAACATCGTGAGAAAACCGGCATGTTCTAGAACCAAAAATTCGAAGACATATGACATCTACTAACCAACCCGCACTGGGCCCGCCCAAATTACGGCCCACTTCCTCTCACAAAGAGGAGGCCTGTGTCCCAGTAGTGGGAACATTATAGGCTGATTATGTAGGGCTGTCCAAACCACACACAATCCCGGGCAAATAAAAATTTCTAAATAGATTAGGAGGGCCGCTTAAACACATACCATAACTTTTTTAAGACAAATAAGATTTTAATGGAAGTGCATTGATGCCTAGGCTGCGCTAAGGAAATGCTAGGGACAGGAATCAATTAACTCATGAAAGGTGTTTTTCACAAACTCATTGATGCGTCGATACGTCGGGGTAGCTCGAGGGAACAACTGAACCAGACATTTCACGCGGACGAAGTCGCGGGCAGAGGCAGGTTGAGGGGCCCGTGGCTAAATAATGACAGCCGCAAGGGTTGGTCTGTGGATGGGTGACCATCTTTACTTACCGAGACCCCTCCGTGCCTCGGCAAACACGTTAAGCCGTTGGTCCCGGCTGTCTTTCGTGGATCTTTGACAGTCGTTACGGGTAGTCAGAAGCCCGAAAGTCAGACAACCAGTCTTACCAAGTCGTATCGTTTTACACAGTAACTGGGTTGTGGAGGTCAGACAGGCAGTCGGTTCATGTAAAATACTGGGATTCAGCTGCATCCGGTTCATAGACAGCAAAAAAATCAGACAAACCTCTACATCGATGCTGCCATCTTCAGAGCTGGTGTCCGGCACATCCTCGTCTAGCTCAGCGCCAGTTCTCTTCAGGCAGCGGAGAGCGTGTCTCTGTAGCCGGGACACGGGCAGCGTCGTGTTGCAGACAGGACACTCCCCGTGCTGCGGCGGTGGGGTGCTCCGGCGACGGGCTCGCAGGCGACGCAGACGGTTCGAGTGTACGCGCTAGAATAATAACAAAATTTATTTTTTACTAGCTGTGCCCGCGACTTCGTCCGCATGGAATAGTGACTTTTTGGGCAGCATATTTTGAATTACATATACCGTCGTTTGGGTAGCTAAAAATTTACTTTACAGTAATGCTTCTCTGTATACGATATTTGACGTATGGCCATCGGGGATGAAAGCATAGGTACAGGCTCCTAGGATTGCTAACCCGTGACAGAGCCACATACAACTGACCGTGCGAGAAACAGCTGATACTTAGATCTACACCCACAACTTTCAGCGTCTGACCTTGGGCTTTATTAATTGTCATCGCAAAACATAGGCTGACTGGAAACTGGACTCGTTTAAAACTAAATGGAAAATTGTTTGGAATGAGAGGAATCCGAGGAATGAAAACACTTTCACCTTTTCCACACCCTGTTAAAATCTCTGCTTCTATCAGATTTCGTTGTAAATTTGTCACTTTTAACCTGGTGCCATTGCCACGCACACGCCTATTTTTAATTTTATACTTAAAGAAAATTAAGAAAAAGAACCAAACCCTAAAATATAAATAAATTAAATATGCAAACAGTCAGTATTCAAGTGAATCGCAATAATCGAATGCAACTATTCGCCTATACTCTCCAGGATACGTGCGTTCGCTACGAATAACTGAATCCTTATGGCAGCGGCACGTTTTTTTTTTTTTTTTGTGAATTGCATCTCGCAGTTCAACCTATGAGGTTGTCGTCTGCTTAACCGGACTTGCCTGTGGAATCCTCAAAATTAAGGCCTCCAGCCAGGGCTTGAAAACTTAAAAGCTAAGCACACCACACGCTAAGGGCACCCCCTGTGGGGTACGGACCTTGGCTTAGGGCGTCGCTGGGGGAGGGCAGCAAGGGACAGGCTTTTTTTTTTTTTTGGATGGGAAATCATCTAATGACTCCTCCCGCTCTGGGTGGAGCGGAAGGGAGTGTCAGACTCTTACTGACTAAAACCCACCCGTGTTCCTTCCTTAGCCCTTTATGTTCCGGGGCAGCGGTAACCCTTTCGGACGATCCCGCTACCCCGGCAGGCTTCGGCCCTGGCGGGCCCCTTCCTTTATGCTGACATCTCTGGATCGGAGTTGATGGCAGCGGCGCGGCTCTCAGCGCGCTTTATATAGCCACGGACGCGCAGGCGCGAGGCGTGTACGTATTCTGATAGAATACCTTAACAAATGTTCGCCGTGATTCTTTAAATTGACATAACTTTCTTATTTATGAACCGATTGACATGAAATAAACACTAACTGTTAAGTGAAGCTTACTATAATATATTAGTGAAAACCGCATCTAAATCGAATAAGCCGTTTCTGATATTAGCGTGCACAAACACACAGACAAACAGATAAACCGACAAACAGACAAACAGATAAACAGACAAACAGACAAAAAAAAATGTAATTACAATTTCGGGTTCGGCATCAATATAATAACAACCCCTGCTACTTTTTTTTTATATATTTCCATTGTACAGACACGACTTTTCTACAATTTTATTATATGTATATAGATTAAGGTATATAAGGCATAACGTGCATTGTGAGAGTCTTCTTTTAAACATAACGCCTGTAATCCCTGAATGGTAAATAGAGGTGTATCTATGGTACACCCGCATTTCGCCAGTTATATTTAAGTCCCATCTAATACGCCACCAACGGGGCACTAATCCAGATTCCGGGCTGCTACTCAGAAATTCCTGATTGTAAAATCCAATAACACAACCCGGGAATCAAACACAGGAGCTCATGCTCCGCAGTAGCGCTAGCAACCACTAGAAAAACATGGTAGTCTCTTTTTTTAAATCTATACTAATATTATAAAGCTGAAGAGTTTGTTTCGTTGAACGCACTAATCTCCGGAACCATTGGTTTGAATTGAAAAATTCTTTTTTTGTTGGATAGTCCATTTATCGAGGAAGGCTATAGGCTATATAACATCACGCTACGACCGACCAATATGAGCGGAGCATCAATGAAAAATGTTGCAAAAACGGGAAAAATTATCCCTTTTGAGAGCTTTTGTTGCGTACGCTGCGTAAACGGTTAAAGTTACGCAAAAATCATGTATGACGGAATTGTTCCCATTTAAAAGTTCTAAAAAAAAGTCCGCGACAGCATTTACGTCTATCTTTTAAGGATGACTCACTATAACCTTTTTGAAGTGAAACTTCTTTACGCACGCTTGACTTGGGGAGTAAGCTGGCGAACGCGTGACGTAAACGTTACGAAAAGTGTGATCGGGCGAGGCGAACGGGAGTTGAGAGGGGGATATAAGCAAGAGACAGCAGTGCGCGCGCAAATTTTCTTTCTCTCTTCCTCTCATAGCCAAATACGCAATACTGAAGTTTCACTTCAGTCGTGTGATCATAAGCACACTCGTTTTTATTCTGTAAAGCCATATTTGTTACAGTTGCAAATCATATTTTAATCATCATACAACCTGACAGTGATCTGCAATTTTTTTGTTTTTTTTTTTACAATCCTTGCACAGAAATAGTTCAGGTGTGTAGTACTTGCAACCTGCGTGTGTGTAATCAGATGAATGAATGTAAACAAATCAAAAAGAGTATCTATGGTTTGTTGCAGGTGGCATTCTGTAGTTTCTGCCTAGCCCCATGGGAAGAAGGCGAAATTTTGTGTATTATTTATAACAATTAGCTAAGTTTAGATCTTCATAGCTTGAGATACATATCTACTAGAAAAAAGTTTCAATGAAATGGGTTTTACTAGCAGCGCCCTGTGGTTTCACCCGCATAAGTTTCTCGTGGGAATATCGGGATAAAAACTATCCTATGTCCTTTCCCAGGACTCAAACGTTATCTATACTAAATTTCATCTAAATTGGTTCAGCAGTTTAAGCGTGAAGAGGTAACAGACACACACTTTCGCATTTTTAATATTAGTATGGATGATAAGCAGTGGAATTTCTTCTCATTGTTTAAGCTCTAGTTTCTGATCAATGATTATATTCATTGAAGACAGTAAAAAAGAATAAACTTCCAACCGTCTTCAGATACTGGATTAATACATGTAAAAACTACAACAAAGGTTTAAATACATACATAACATAACACTGTATGTCCCGAAGGTCCAGGCAGAGATTTACCTATGGTTCAAGTTTGAATACACTCTAAATTCCACATAAAAACGGTGAATAATCACAGAATCCCTCAAAATTACAGCAGACATTTTTAAACCATAGTTAACAGTTGTTCTTTTTTTAAAAACTGAACTTACTTGGTAAACATCACTACCCAGACAGCCAGATACATCAACTTCTTCTTCAGGAACATCTACACTTGTACTCGAGCCCGGAACAGCCAAATTAACACTAGAATTAGCACTTAACTTTCTTTTAGACCCACTACCAGACAACTTCTGCAATCTGTCCACTTCTAAAGTTAAATGAGAGTCCAATTCCCCATGACGTATCGTACAACTACAAACCGGGCAGCTAGGCAATTCAGTCACTTTTTTGCGATTTCTCACACAATTCAGTATAATACTATCATCGTACTGATTAAAACTAGTATTAGGTGTATTATTTAACGAATTAGAACCCCCTTCCATATTATTATACATCAAAATCGGTAACATTTCAACCGATTACAAATTTTGTTGTTGAAGTACACTGATTATAAATCTGTAAACATCACACTAATTACACAATTAAATTGTGCTTTGAGAGTTTAGAAACGTTAATGGAAGTTCGGTTGTGCTTACACAAGTTATCTTACAGACATATTCGCGGTAATTTACGTAATAAAACAAATAATGTGAAGCAAAACAATAATAATAAGATCGTTTACACAACTTTTTTTTTAATTGCTTTGATTGGTATTTGAGTGACATTTCTTTATCGCTAGGGTTGGGATACTGCTACTAAAGACTTTAGTCGATTTTAAGTATACAAGCTATTTGTAAAGGAAAGCATTAATTTCAATTTATTGTGTATACTTTTGATGTGTTAATCATTTTTTTAATTTATATAATAGTGCTGGAAATTAACAAAATGAAGAAATATTTATAATTAAAAAATAAAATTGAAAAAAATTAATGCATTTTGTATTTTCAAACTTTGTCAACTGCATTGATTTCATTTGGTATTGTTATCTATATGGTTTTGTATATTTTCAGTTTTTACTCACGCAACGAAACTTCTTGAATAGAACTCAACCTATCCCTGTCCATTGGTAGAACTTCTCCTACAATTAAAGCCATTGCTAATGATGGTATGTTACCCCGCTCCGCTAGATGCCTTTGTTGTTCAATCTATATACCAGAATTCTGCTACTAAAACCCATTTGAGCCCGTTTACAGTTATTTTACCTCTGACGAAGAAGAATTTAAGATCACATTGATTTTTTTACAGACTTGTCTGTGGCAGCAACCTTATTAGAATGAGAAATAAGATCGCTGTAATTTAGACAGTGTCGCAAAATTAGATTTAAAATATAACTGTGAACGGACTGTAGTCCACGATTTTTTTTATCGGCATATTGTCCCATACAAGGCAAAGGCCTGTCTTCTCATACAGAAAAGGCATAAGCATTGATTTAATCTGTTATCTACACGGTGACACATTTTTTCCAGTTTTATCTGACCTCGCATTGTATCGGTTTTTCGTAAAATCAGAAGGCAGCTTATACTGGTTATCTATAGCTTGATGTGTAGCCGCGCGTACAATTATTGTTTTAGGGCGTTCGCTACGTAAAGCGTGCGCACAGGGCGCGTGTACGGCGCGGGAGCCACTGCGGTGTACAAACTCGTCGCACGCGTCCGCGCAAGATACTGCTGCTTTTATTATCTTTCAATACAAACACGCGAGGCGGGCACCCGTCGCGTGCGCACGCTTATACGTAGCGAACGCCCTTAAAAGCGGGATCAGGCCAGTTATTATTAAAACACGAAATCAGAATTAATCGTATAATATTCTTAAAATATAATATCAATAATACATTACTCGATTTTAGTACTCATATAGTGATGATTTCAATTTAATTTATATTTTATAAAAATATTAAGTTTGGAGAAATCGACTAAATAAATATTTTTTTATTTTGCTTATAAAATGAGTGCATCCTTATAAACTACAACCAGTATTTTTTTTAGCATAATCTGCCTTTAGTGTTCCCACTGCTGGGACACACGTCTCCTCTCGGTGAGAGGAAGTGAGCCGTAATCCACCACGCAGGCCCAGTGCGGGTTGGTAAAAGTCACATGTCTTCGAATTTTTTGGTTCTAGGTTTCTTTCACCATTTTGAGAGCAGTGTGAGCAGTATTTCTTTATCGTGACTAAATAGGAAACGAAATGAATCTGCTGATATTTCCCTTAGCAACCATCCTCGTCCTGAATTTTAAACATTACGTTAGAGAAGAAAACTCGAAACCATTATAGGTACCTACTGTAAAATTTTTATGATGCCAAAGTACTGTCAGATCTATATTTTTATCACAACGAGGTGCTGATATTTTCTTTAGCAACCATCCTCGTCCTGAATTTTAAACATCACGTTAGAGAAGAAAACTCGAAACATTATAGGTACAGACGCCAGCACATCAACCTACTCCAATCTGTCAGATTTCTGTAATAGATTTTAAACTTTATCGCTAAAGCATAAGGTTCAATGTTGATTGGGAAAATTTGACAGTTAGGTGTAGGTTGATGTGCTGGCGTCTGTACCTACTGTAAAATTTTTATGATGCCAAAGTACTGTCAGATCTATATTTTTATCACAACGAGGTAGGTGCCACATTCTTCTGAATATTACTCTTACATAACTTTTACCTATAATGTGGTATACTTAGTAATTTTATTCTAGGTACAGACGGCAGCACATCAACCTACCCGAGACTGTCAAATTTTACCAATCAACTTTGAACCTTAAGCTTTAGCGATAAAGTTTAAAATCTATTAAAGAAATTTGACAGATTGTAGTAGCTTGATGTGCTGGCGTCTGTACATCGTCTTCACATATAATTAATTAATTAATTCACTTTATACAAAATATTGTAAAACATTTTAAAAGGGTAACAGTGGTGTTTTTTGCCCATTCTTCTCCATACGAAACTACCTTTTAGAAGTTGGTTTTTGTTGAATGAGGATTGACGATTTTTACATGGAGCCTGGCATATACCTACCGTCGCACCATTTTGTTTTTTTTTTTTTCAAAATGGCGGCCGCGCATGAGACCTTTATAAATCGGTAGCTGACATCAATGCAATCAATTCTGTACTTAAAACTAATTGTGCATAAAATCGCATGAGCCATTGTCATCAGTTTATTTGCACTTTGACTCGACACACGTCTTAATATTATACACATCTACAACGTGTATATACGCCATGTGTGTGTGTGTGTAAATGATTTGACTTTGAATTAGAAAAAGGATCATTTTACGTAGACCCTAACGCCCTCTAGTGACGAACCAATCTCCAATGCTTCAAAATTTTTCTCAATTTTAGTTTTTTCGCTTTTCGTCTTAGTTTTCTTACTGTTAGCGGGCTGTTTTAGGTGGACGGTCTTCACGTGGAGTTTCAAAGAATTCGACTGACTGAATGTTCTTGAACAGTATTGACAAATGTAGGGCTTCAATCCGGTGTGTACCTGTAACAAATAGTGAGTAGGTATAGTGAATTATGTGTGTAGAAAAAAATAGGCAGCTGCCATCAGAAGTGAAAACCTATAGAGTAGCAGTGTTTTTATTTTAACTAGCAGCGCCCCGCGGTTTCACCCGCATAAGTGTCGATCCCGTGGGAATAGCGGGATAAAAACTATCCTATGTCCTTTCCCGGGACTCAAACTATCTCTATACCAAATTTCATCTAAATCGGTTCAGCGGTTTAAGCGTGAAGAGGTAACAGACAGACAGACAGACACACTTTCGCATTTATAATATTAGTATGGATTTCAATATTAATAAAAAATAAAGAAAGGAAATATGTTTATTTGTGGTAATCATGACGTAGAAAAAGAATACAGACACAAAAAAAAAACAAGTTAGGGTAAAACATGCGTCACATCCACGCAAAACGGCCAATTGTAGTAAGGAGTTGTAGTAAGTAGGTAGTTTTTTTACATGGAGCGAGTGCCTATGTGACCTCCACAACCCAGTTACTGGGTAACAAAAGACACCCCTTGGTAAGACTGGTTGTCATACTTTTGGGCTTCTGATGACCCGTAACAACTGTCAAAGTTCCACGAATGACAGCCGGGACCAACGGCTTAACGTGCTTTCCGAGCCACGGAGGGGTCACTATATATAATGGATGGTCATCCATCCACGAACCGACCGCGGAAAGCGTTGCTTAACTTTCGACCGATCCGTGGAACAAACAGTATAATAAACTAAAGATCTCACTCACTCTATAATGTCTGTTCAGCGCCGGTTTCTGCGTGAATCTCTTCCCGCAAGCCGCACAGACGTAAGGTTTCTCGCCGGTGTGCGTACGAGTATGGATGCGAAGTTGATTGCTGTCCACGAAGTGTTTTGTACAACTTCCACAGGAGTATGGTTTCTCCCCTGTGTGCGTGCGTTGGTGGTATTTCAGGGTCGCGTTTGACTGAAAATAGGAAGGTTATAAAAATTGGTACGGTGTATGTGTTTCGATATCAAGCCTAGTTAAAGTCAAAAATATTTTTTATCGGACCTCTCGCTCGCACTTACGACCCTTATGGAACAGTGTTAGTTGTGTGTCCTTCATCACACAATCCTCATCTTTGAAAACTTCATGAAAATCAATTTTGAGAACGCCAAAAAATAGTCAAGAAATAGTCACCAAGGTCAAAAAATTGTTGCATTATGATGAAGTTATAGCTATAGGTTGATGAGGCTTGTGTGGTGAAGACCTGCACACAATCCTCACCTCTAGTGCAACCAAACGGCTGGGAGTATCGACTAGGTTTCAATTCCAAAAAATAGTCAAGAAATAGTCGTAACGCTATGCCAAATCTCGAAAATAGTCATTAAGTGATTCCAGAGAAATAAGGGTGCCTTGATGAGGATTACGTGGTGAGCCTTCCTCACTACAATCCTTCCGCAACCCCGGGCTGGTGCCGGCCCGCCACTGCGGGCCTCCTCGGGTCGGGGGGGGGGGAGTGAGGTGCTTGACTCCCCCGCGATGTGGGCGAGGGGCGCGCGTGGACGCTCCGCCACCTCGGGTCCTGATGTGTGGGGGGCGACGGACGTCCCCGAGTCCGTCGCCCCTGGACCCATTTAGGGGGGGCTGGAAGAGGGCGTTATTCGCCCTCCTTCGAAGCCCGGTGCGCCTGCCGCGGGTCGAGTGAGTGGACGAGATCTCCCTCTCCCTTTCCGCAGCCTCCTTCTGCGAGACGACAGTTTCGTAGAAGGAAACCACCGCTGCCCAGGACTCTTCGCTGCCGAACATCGACTCGACCACGGCCGGCAGCGACAGGACACTGCCTACTTCCGAAATGAGGGCACGGCGACGACAACATCCTAGGTTGACTTGCGAGATACCATTTCCAAAAAAAAAACATCAGGTTCATGACAGCCTGCGGCCGTTATGTACGGTCACCACTTTTCTAAAGTAAAAGTGCGCAGTGCTGCACACCGCTACCCTATTTCAAGTTGAACAAACATCAACTTTATTTCAATGATATTTAAGTTGATTTCAGAGTGACTAGCACTATTGAAAAAGTTATAAAAATGTTTGAAGTTGTAGCGTAAACTGACTTTATTGTGTAGGATTTAAAGTTATTTTTCTTTAAACTCATATTTGTTTACATTTTTGGCAATTAAATCGTGAATGCAGGTTAGGTATCCGTAGCTCAAGACACTCACCGTACATTTCTTCCCGCACACTTCGCAAACGATGTTCTTGTTGTACTTGAGTCCTAAGTGCGTTCTGTTGACGTGTGTCTGCAGCTTAGACCGCGTCATGAAGTTGGAGCCGCACTGAAACAAAAAAAAATACGTGTGGCACTCGGGGTCTGCCGCGGTAAAGCTATTGCATAGCATTTTTATCAACTTATGCAATTATTATAATATTTATGCAATATTTTTTTTTCTTTCATATTAATTCAAGTTACACTTTTTTAGCGTGGTGACCGATAAGAAAACAAAACACGCATACGTCTAGTCGCACGCACACAAACACCGTGCCGAAGTCTGCCGAACTGATACGACGTTAGACGATGCACGGCTTTCAACGCTGCACCGCCTGTGCCGGTCGGAGTGGGGGGTGTTAGGTTTATTTTCGTTACGGAATTTCTTCATTCGGTCGCCGCGCTCAAAGCCCAAGATAAAAGCTATGCAATAGCTTAAAAAGTGACATCCACATACAGTCTACACACATAAAACTCCACCTACTCCCCATGCTGGTACCGGGAAGGCAGATACTACAGAACGCCACCTGCTACAATCCTTTTATTTTTTATTTATTACTGAATGGGCCCTCTCTTGACCTCGATCACGCCTGATGGAAAGCGATGGACGAGGTCTATGATGGAACGAGCGTGCCCAGAAGATGCCTAAGGCACTGGAACTCCCACGCATCGACAAAACAAGACAAAAATTTAAAAAAATGTTATTTTGGTATATGTACCGTGTATATCCATATGGATTTAGTAAAAAGCGGTTATTTTAATATTACAAACAGGCACTCCAATTTTATTTATTTGTATAGATCACCTGCACCCTAATTGCGTAACACACTATCAATCAGAATCAGAATCATTTTGAAGCAAATTGCCAATCCATTGCTTCATAAGTTCGAAAAATTTATCTGCTCAACACATAAATAACGCAATGAATGTTGTTGAGCTGTCAAAATGAAACCGATTCCTATTGATAATGTGTTACGCAAAGTTGGGGTCCGTGGCTAATTAATAATAACAGCCGAACAGGTCGATCGATCAAGTTAAGCTACGCTTGCCGCGGTTGGTCTGTGGATGGGTGACCATCTTTACATACTCGGAAAGCACGTTAAGCCGTTGGTCCCGGCTGTCATTCGTGGATCTTTGACAGTCGTAACGGGTAGTCAGAAGCCCGAAAGTCTGACAATCAGTCTTACCAAGGGGTATCGTATTACCCAGTAATTGGGTTGTGGAGGTCAGATAGGCAGTCGCTCCATGTAAAATACTGGTATTCAGCTGCATCCGGTTAGACTGGAAGCCGACCCCAACATAGTTGGGAAAAGGCTAGGCAGATGATGAATGTGTTACGCAATTGCCCCGCTGGACATTAAATACATGCCTAAGATAATTAGCCACTTTAACCATAAGCTTACCTGATTACATCTAAATATGCGTTCCTTAGCCGTGGCGGGCGGTTTCCGCGAGCGCCGCAACGCTTTAGCGTGCTCATTCATGTGCGTCTCCAGAGACACGTTGCCCACGTACTTCCACGAGCAGATGGAGCAGCTCTTGCTGTGGACAATGAAAATAAGTTACTCACGGGACGTCTAAAGATCATAGCACACGTATCAACTCGGAAAGGGATCGTCACCGTATCAACTCGAGCCATTCCATATTATTTGTATGAAACTCCCTACTGCAAACGCACACTAATCAGAATCGTAACGTAATCCCCTCGCCTCGAGACAAGCTCACGAACCGCGGTGCTGTGCATGGTCCACTTGCAGTTCCCGCGCGCTCATAAAGAAAGAAAGAAAAAGAAAGAAAAATGCGTTTATTGGCATTACAGCAAAATAAATACACCTTAAAACTATAAAAACAAAGATTATAATGCCAAAAGGGCCTCAGCTCAGCATAATGTCAGATGACAACACCAGGTGTATCATCTGACGTTGATTTTCATCGCGCTTACGTCTCACCGTACCCGACCTTACGTCTTTTCGTTCACCCTTGCCCCTCTCACCCCTCCCGCGGCCTGCCTGCAGCACCATCAACTAATTTGTTTTGGCATTTTAATTCGCATAATACTGGGGGCTCCCTCGACCTGACGTCGTTAGAAATAAAACGAGCATGCTAAAGGAGATGTTTCAAAATGTATGGAGCCTGGGCCAGGTCCTTGTACACTATACTTAAAAATAGGGAAATTCATTTAAAATAGTTCTCAACTGTCCAATTACTTTGAAATGGCTTGGTTTGCTGGTAAACGCAAGAAATTACACTTGAAATTGCAACACACAACAAAAACCCGTCATGGCGGTAAGCTGTCATTTTGATTGATTAATGACGTTTGACATGTTTATTTCTGAAGAATTGACACTGTTGTGACAGCTGACAGTTCTGTTTCTATGATCAATGGTCGATCTATGGTTTACTGTCATTGTTTTTAAGCACAGAGTAACTAAATTGGTGAGACGCCATATTGAAAGTCGATAAAAATCCTAATCCTAACTAATATTATAAATGCGAAAGTAACTCTGTCTGTCTGTCTTTCTGTCTGTCTGTCTGTCTTTGCTTCACGCCTAAACTACTGAACCGATTTGTGTGAAATTTGGTACAGACATAGTTTGGAACTTGAGAAAGGACATAGGATAGTTTTTATTACAAAAAATAAAATGAAAAATAAAATTTATTCCGGACATACAGCGCCATCTATTGGTCAAGAGTCGGCATCAATTCAGTACTGAAATTTCATCGGAAAAATGTAAATAAATAGTAAAAAGGTATGAAAATATAATATAATACAACTTTTAGTACAAAGAAAATGCTCTAACGGAGTATAGATAATTCTATTAGTACTATATGTCGAGTTGGTGATCGCGCAATGGTGTCGATCGTTACACGAGTTCGGTTCATGTTATTGTTTTAATTCATCGGAAAAAAGTAAATACATAGTAAAAAGGTATGAAAAAAATTATATCAATATAATAAAACTTTTAGTACTTACAAAGAAAATGCCCGAACGGAGTATAGATAAATAATCCGAGTTGTCACTATGCTCGATAGATGGTGTTGGGATCGAAATAGATCGCGCTATGGTTTCGTTACACGCATTTGGTTGGGTATCGGCCGAGCGCTTCTGTCGTGGAATTGTGGATTGATCGTTTCGTAAATTTAAAATTGGCTGCGTTGTATTAGTAGATTAAAAG
Organism: Hydraecia micacea; assembly: GCA_914767645.1. Lineage (NCBI taxonomy): Eukaryota > Metazoa > Arthropoda > Insecta > Lepidoptera > Noctuidae > Hydraecia > Hydraecia micacea. Next base: position 6,216,663 of record OU611805.1, read on the forward strand.
GTTTATTTGTTGGGTTGTCTGGTGGTTGTTTTCAAAATTGGTTCCGTTGTATTTGTCGATTAAAAGGTTTATTTGTTGGGTTGTCTGGTTGTTGTATAATGTACATAGATATATTTTTACATTTCTATGATAATGTAAGTTTAGTTTGATCTCGATTATTAGTAGATACTAAAATTGTATGTCTAAATTCGTTTTAATTTTTAAATTAATTAGATCGTTCCTTTTAAATTATTTAGTTTTAAGCCGAGATCGGGAACTATGTGGGTAAAACCAAAAATCTGCCGGAAGTCACTATTCCACGCGAACGAAGTCGCGGGCAAAAGCTAGTAATTGATAAATATCAATTCACTACCACAACAGTATACATTTAATTGAATTATCTGTATTTTTCCCGAATTCTACGGATTTTTCTCTTTTTTTTGAGTTACTGTACATAGACCTGGCCCATTTTGAAACATCTCCTTTATGCTTTAGAATGTTATGCTTAATCAATATTATTATGCGTAAATAATGTTATGCGAAAATATAATAATAGGAGAAACAAAAGTATGCAAAGTTATATTAGGTCGTAAAATTTTATGTAAATGGATAGGGAACCTGTCAAAATGTTACACTGTTTCGGTGTAACGCTCATTCGCCAAGTGTGCAAAAAAAAACAAATGCGATACAATTCAAATCAAGCTCACCTTTCTTCAGTCTTGAGCGTATGTTTGACGGAGCAGAGTATGTGTCGCTTCCACGCTTCAGAATTGTAAAACTGTATGTTACATTCAGCGCAGAATCTTTTAGAAGCTGGGTCATCCGCGTCGTTGGCATCGACCATCTAGAACATAAGTCATTCAATAGGATTATATATTATGAACTTAGAGGGTTGTGTTGATGACTAGCTGCTGCCCGCGACTTCGTCCGCGTGAAATCCTATCCTAACTAAAAGTAAGTTTGTTTGTTACCATTTTACGCCTAAACCACTGAACCGATCATCCTGAAACTTTGCATATTTGCGTAGAAAGTGCTGTTCCCAAGAAAAACAACAATACACGTGGCGCCATCATTATCATAATAACGTTATTGTTGTTTTTAACTTTTTTTCGAGATGAAAGGTACCCTATGTCCGTTTCTGTACTCCTGACAACGTATATGCAAATTTTCAGGATGATCGTTTCAGAGGTTTAGGTGTGAAAAGTTAACAAACAAACTTACTTTCGCATTTATAATATTAGTTAGGATTTCAATGATTATAATTGTGTAAAGTCATATTTGTTATCATATTTAGATCAACATACAACTTGACACTGACCTGCAAGTTGAAATAATCGTGAGAAAAATTGAATTTCGCGAGCGACCCTGACGCTTACACGAAGACACGAAGGGTTCCGTACCACCGTATAATATTTAACACTACATATATAAAAAAATCACGTTTGTTGTATGGGAGCCCCCGCTTAATATTTTTTTTTAATTATTTATTTTTAAAGTGAATATACAACTAAATATTCTGTGAATATTTCAAGCGTGTACCTGTTGCCGTTATTAATGTCGAGCAAATAACGGCAAAAAAAAACGTTTGTTGTATAGAGATCCTTAAATATTTATTTTATTCTGTTTTTAGTATTTCTTGTTATAGCGGCAACAGAAATACATCATCTGTGATTAACTGTCTAGCTATCATGGTTCATGAGATACAGCCTGGTGACAGACGGACAGTGGAGTCTTAGTAATAGGGTCCCGTTTTTACCCTTTGGGTGCGGAACTCTAAAAATTGTGTTTATACATACCTTTTCGCCATTAATATGAGTCTTTCTCTTATGCATCTGCAGTCCATGTTTCCCGACGAACGTCTCTCCACAAATGTTGCAGACATGCTCCGTGGGATGTCTCTTGCGCATGTGAGACAGGTACGAGGTCGGTTTCCTGTGGAAATGAGGAGTGTTCAGCATCATACCATCACGACTGTATTTATCAGAGGAGCAGGCAGATGTACAGGGTTATTGGAAAAACACCAACAACTTAACTCTTAAGAGATCATTGTACTCATCATTATGAACAACTTTTACTATGGGACCAAATCCGAAATCGCGAAAAAAAAATATGCTGTTCCCTACATTTATGTTTGTAATAACACATCAAAATGTAGGGAACAGCAGATTTTATTTTCAGCAGGCATCCACAGGCAAGCCCGGTTAAGCAGACGACAACCTCATAGGTTGAAATGCGAGATGCCATTTATAAAAAAAAAGTCAACGGCATCTTCCAACACACGTCGACGGTTGCAGTTGCCTCTGCAATGTCGACGACGCGTGTCGCTCGTGTGTATACACACTAACCGGCGAAATGTGGGTGTACTATAAGTACACCTCTGCCTTAGAGCTTGTCCAGAAAGGGCGAATTCGCCGCGATTCTCTCGTGCGTATTACGCGCGATCGTTGCGTCCAGAAGCAGCGTACCAGTGCGCGAGCATTTGGGTTCGATTTTCATTTGTCAGTAGAAAACATGGAGTTGAACGCTCTGGAGTTCGTGCGTCAACTGGACGCAACAAGGAGACTCTAGTATCTCGACTCGCGCGCAAAACGCGCGAATCAAGCGCGAGTCGAGAGTCTGGCGAACTGCACGCGATTTACGCGCGTATTTTGAAATCGCGCGATGCTTGTGGACGGGATGTATTGGCGCCTAGTATTTCGTTAACGCGCGAAGGAATTCGCGCGAAATGTTTCGCGGCGAATTCGCCCTTTCTAGACAAGCTCTTATCCTTAGTAAAATACAGGCGTGAGGTTATTTATTTATTTAAACCACAACACACCTTTAGATAATCATCCAAAGCGATGTTACAAGTCACAATGTCTATTCCTTTACAAAAATAAAATAACATCACCTGCCATGTAAGCAAAATTGCATATGGCTTGAACCAATCATTGAAAAACGTCTGATATTATAATATCAGACCTTTTGTTATGTTATACCTGAACGTGTGACTGCATAATTGACATTCGTAAGTATGTCCGTTGTGCCATTTTTCGTGAATCCTTGCTTGATTACTGAAGACAAAAACATTTAAAAATATATTAATAATAATGACCTTTAAAAGGAGTTTTCATTTATGTAAAAAAAAAAAAAGTTAATTAACTTCTATTTTACTTAATTTTATCAATTATAAATAATCTCATCCTAAATATCTTGCTTGACTTACCTCGTGTGAGATACATAGCCACATTTATTACATTTAAATATGCGGACATGTGCGTTGTTCGCGTGCGTGCGCAACAGCTGCACAGACTGATAGCGCATTTGGCATATGTCGCAGACATGCGCGCCACTACGCTGGAATAAGGACATTTTATTAGTTTAATCTCCAAAACAAAGATAGCTGACGTGGCTCAATAGGCTGCCCAACTTAAGGCTGCCTGTCCATTTACGCGGAGCGAGGCTGCGGAGCGGAGAAACGGAGAAATATTAACCAATAGGATTGCATAAAATCTCAATGTCATTTTCTATTGGTTATTATTTCTCCGTTTCTCCGCTCCGCAGGCTCGCTCCGCGTAAATGGACAGGCAGCCTAAATGGGACTGGGCGGGACATGTCTGCTGCATGCCGGAGAAACTGTGGGCCCAAATAGCACAGAACTGGTGCCCTGAGACAGTTGAGGTGGGGTCGCGGCAGATTACGTGGGAGATGGCTGGACGAGCTGGATAGGTTCCCTCAAAACTGGAAGGAGGACGCGCGGGCTTCTTTTTTATTCGAATTTTATCGTGTTTAGATATCACACCTATCACGTCCGCGGAGTTTCGCTAGCTAATTTATATTGACCCTGTAGATAAGTAGGATAAATAAAGGTTACTCACAGATTCATGCTTGATCTTATGATTATCATAAGCTCGCGCGTCGACGAACCCTTTATAACAAAGATTACACTTGAACGGAGAGTGTACGTAGTTGGACGAGCGCGACCTAGCCTGCAAGTTCTCTTGTTGTTCCTCCTTGCTCAAAATGATTTCGCTACAATCTGGTTTGCGGCCTGGAAAGAAAACAAAAAAATTGTTAAAGTCAAATCGTTTATTGCAAAGTAGCTTCTGCCGCGGCTTCGCCCGCGTTGATATCGAAGGCTCTAGGTACGCTCGCTGGGTGACCATCCATTATACAATATTAGCAGCGCCTCGCAGCTTCACCCGCGTAAGTTTCGATCCCGTGGGAATATCGGGATAAAAAGTATCCTATGTGTTAATCCGGGAAATGGTCTATCTATGTGCCAATTTTTATCCAAATCTATTCAACGGTTTACGCGTGATTGAGTAACAAACATCCAAACATCTTCACAAACTTTCACATCCTAACTAATATTATAAATGCGAAAGTAACTCTGTCTGTCTGTCTGTCTGTCTGTCTTTGCTTCACGCCTAAACTACTGAACCGATTTGTGTGAAATTTGGTACAGACATAGTTTGGAACTTGAGAAAGGACATAGGATAGTTTTTATTACAAAAAATAAAATAAAAAATAAAATTTATTCCGGACATATAGCGCCATCTATTGGTCAAGAGTCGGCATCAAATCAGTACTGAAAATTCATCGGAAAAATGTAAATAAATAGTAAAAAGGTATGAAAATATAATAATTATAATACAACTTTTAGTACAAAGAAAATGCTCTAACGGAGTATAGATAATTCTATTAGTACTATAATGTCGAGTTGGTGATCGCGCAATGGTGTCGATCGTTACACGAGTTCGGTTCATGTTATTGTTTTAATTCATCGGAAAAAAGTAAATAAATAGTAAAAAGGTATGAAAAAAATAATATCAATATAATAAAACTTTTAGTACAAAGAAAATGCCCGAACGGAGTAGGTATAGATAAATAATCCGAGTTGTCACTATGCTCGATAGATGGCGTTGGGATCGAAATAGATCGCGCTATGGTTTCGTTACACGCATTTGGTTGGGTTCCACATTTCATTTTTGAAGAGATCCCGCGAGATCGGGAACTATGTGGGTAAAACCATAAATCTGCCGGAAGTCACTATTCCACGCGAACGAAGTCGCGGGCAAAAGCTAGTTTATAATATTAGTAGGATGTAACATAATTAACGCAAGACCTCATACACCCCAATTATAGTATTGAGTTAAAAGCATAATACAATGACCAACACTTATTTTTTTTAAAGCTAACTATTAATATTAAAAACATCGTGTTGGTCATAGCATTACTTTATGCATTTAAAATTGAGTTTGGTAGCGTTGAAATAAGATTTATTTTTCTTTGGCTCAATCGGCGGCCAGTATGTAATGACAAAATACACAATTTTTGCATGCATTGTTTGCATGGAGATCGAGCTAAGCCACAATCGCGAGGTATCACAGTGAGGTATCACAATTACCTAATTACCCTAAGTCACCTCTCGCCGACAAGGCAGCGACTAGCCAGGCTATCAATGTTTTTCTCGCTGTAGAAACGTACAAAAGATTGTAAGTCCCGTGGGAGTAAAAGAGATACATACAGTATGGAAACCACATTATAATAATATATGCAATAAATTATACCACATCGCCTTTTCTGACGATATACAAAAAATTAACGAAATCGGTCGCGAAAAAAAAATCAACTGTTCCCTACATTTTGACGAGTTATGCGAACATAAATGTAGGAATCGGCTGACTTGATCATAAACCATGCACTTACTTCTCTTCTTAACCCCCGTTTTCTTCTTAGACACTTCATGTTCTTCCACTTCAGTTTTAAACTTCATCAAAGGTACATCGTCTTCTGAATCTGATTCAGAATGATGTGCGTGTGTATCTTCTACATCTGGATAGGTAAGTTCTACATTATCCGGTTCTAGCTCTGAAAATATAACTAACGGCGGTTTTATAGCGTAATGCACTTACAACTTACAATTTCATAGGTAATTTTTATTTTCTTTCGCAAAAGCGCCGGGGTAGCCCGCGAAATTCAATTTTTTTTACGTTTTTTGCAATTTGCTGGTCAGTATTAAGTTGTACGTTGATTAAAATATGATTCGCGACCGTAACAAATAATGTATTCACAGAATCATAATCATTAATCTTATCAAAATCAAAAATTTTGGAAAAAAAAAAACAATTATTTCAATGTTAAAATCCATTTTAAAGTTTCGTCCCGATTCACCCCTGCTTCCCTATTCACCCCGTTTTACGGTAATTACGGCATTCAACCCGTTAAGTCAGGCATTTCTGTGTAAATATGAACTACTTACTCACAGAAAAGCATGACACGAGCTATATAATAGTATACGATACGTGTGATTTAAGTAGTCTATTAGTCAGATCACAATGTGTGCTATAAAAAAACCGGTCAAGTGCGAGACGGACTCGTGCACCGAGGGTTCCGTACAAATTTTTTGGTATGTGTTTATCACGGGTTTTTTTTGTAGTGTTTAAAAAATAAAGCGGTTTTCGGATTTTTTTATTTACTTGTGCTACATGAGATTGCTTCTTGCCAAATTTAATGATTCTAGGTCAACGGAAAGTACCTACCCTATAGGTTTTGATTCCGGAACATAAACGCCAGTATCTTTTGATTGCGTTGAGTTAGAAGTTTGATATTTTCACTGCTTCAAGGGATTGCAGCCCTGAGTATTTGATATTAATTTCAACTTGATAACTCCACACGTTCTTGAGAAAAAGGGTCTTGAACTCCACACGTTCCTGAGAAAAAGGGTCTTGACCGACGGACAGACAGACGGACAACAAAGTGATCGTATAAGGGTTCCGTTTCTCCTTTTGAGGTACGGAACCCTGAAAAATGGTACACCCCGCCCAACCCTTTGGGGATTACAGGCGTGATGTTATTTATGGCTGGTCCGTTAAGAACTTACCATCACTTTGATGTTCCACCTTCAGATCAAAAACAGCCGGTATTTCTTCCTTGATAGAGTCGCTTTCCGTTTGGCAAACCTCATCTATACTTAAATGCTGAATCGATGTTTTAATGAACCCACCAAAATAATCTACTTCACCTTTAAATTGTAATGGCTTTACCTATAATAAAAAAATAAAAAAATAATTATGTAACGGAATTATGTACTAAACTCCGACCGCGGCAGATTTTCCAAAGATGTAAACAACAATGGCCGCTCGAAATTGAATAAAATCGATAAACAAGAGTATTTATTTTAAGTAATGTTGGTTTTCGTCTAGTTAGCTCGGAGATTTAGACGAAAACAAACATTACTTAATGTTGTTTATCGATTTTATTCAATTTCGAGCGGCCATTGTTGTTTACATCTTTGGCAAATCTGCCGCGGTCGGACTTTACATCTTGTATTGTGTACACAAGATGTAGTACTAAAACAGAGAAGATTTCAAGATTTCAATTTATTAACCAACAACACAAGTCACAACCGGCCACAGTGAGGAGAAAAATTAAATAGAACTTAAAAGTGACCCTATGGATAAGATGGTTGGATAACTTGGTGACGACGGCTGGAAAGACGAGGACAAGGAGAATTGGAACGGGTTGGAGGAGGCCTTTGGCAAGGGCACACAGACTCAGAACTGATATTAAACGCATTTTGAACAACAACTGTCGCTCTGAAACAAAGCTATAAATATAGGGTGAGGGTGGGAGAGAAAGGGCGGTTTGGCGGAATCATCTGTTTCATAGAAAAATGCAATAGAGATATAAACCATCATAAAACTGCACGTTTTCCACTAAAATTTCTATAATAACATTTGAAATGTGTATGCAACAAGCAGTGGAGGGGTACCGTTCTTTATTAAAATGGTTTATCTCTACCTATGCGGTCAAAATGAATGGAACAGCAAATTTTTGAAGTGAAACTTCTTTACGCACGCTTGACTTGGGGAGTAAGCTGGCGAACGCGTGACGTAAGCGTTACGAAAAGTGTGATCGGGCGAGGCAAACGGGAGTTGAGTGGGGGATATAAGCAAGAGACAGCAGTGCGCGCGCATGTTTTCTTTCTCTCTTCCTCTCATAGCCAAATACGCAATACTGAAATTTCACTTCAGTCGTGTGGTCATAAGCACACTCGTTTTTTTTGTTTTTCCTTAGACTGTTCGCCAGTAAGTGAGCGGACTCACTTTAATAAAGCTTCTAAAGATTCTAATATTATACTGCTCATCACAACCGTGACCCTCAACAAATCTTCAATGAGGCTCTCAATAGACAGCTGTATGAAGAGCTTGAATCCAGCATACCTCACCTCATAGTCCTCATTCAACATCTGTGCCAACAGCGCCTCGGCTTCTAGACATTTTTTCTTGAATTGGTAGCTTTGCTTCAGTTTGGCATAGCAAAAGAAACAAGTGAGCATCGGTCTACTGTCTTCAGTCACAAACTGCAACAAAAATTTTAGGTAATTTAGTTTTGTTCTTATTGTGTTTACAAAATATAAAAGCCACACGGGTTGATTGATCAAGTTAAGCTATGCTTGTCGATGTTGGTCCGTAGATGGGTGACCATCATTACATACCCAGACCCCTCTGTGTCCCGGCTGTCATTTTTGGATCTTTGACAGGCATTACAGGTCGTCAGAAGCCTGAAAGTCTGACAACCAGTCTTACCAAGGGGTATTGTATTACCCAGTAACTGGTTTATGGTGGTCAGATAGGCAGTCGGTCCATGTAAAATACTGGTATGCAGCTGCTTCCGGTTAGACTGGAAGCCGCTGATTAAGTTTAGAGTGACTTGTAATTTGATTTATTCCTTCCACATCATACATCAACAAAGTAGGGAAAAGTCTAGGCAGATTGATTTATTGTCTGTTTACAAAATAATTGAAAGTACAGACGCGAACGCCAGCACATCATGCTACTACAATCTGTCAAATTGCTTTAATAGATTTTCAACTTTATCTCTAAAGCATAAGGTTCAAAGTTGATTGGGAAAATTGAAAGTTTTGAGTAGCTAGATGTGCTGGCGTCTGTACATACACCAAGCAGTGGTGGCCCAGTGGTATTGGCCCCAACTTACGATTTGTAGGTCGTGAGTTCCAACCCAGGCAGGCACTTTGTGTATTTAATTTCACCACCACTACTCTCAAAATGGTGAAGGAAAACATTGTGAGTAAACCGGCATGTTTTAAAACCAGAAGACATGTTGTGACATCTACCAACCTGGAGCCGCACTGGTGACATCCACATGATACACATGACAAATCATGTGTTCGCATGTTCACCCTACCTTTTTTTTTTGTGTTTATGTTCTTTTTTGCATCATGTTCACCGCAAATGAATGTATTTTCTTTCTTTCTTTTCTTTATCCACCAAGCCCCACTGGGCCCGCGTGATGGATTATGGCCCACTCCCTCTCATAGAAAGGAGGCTTGTGTCCCAGCAGTGGCAACATCGTAGCCTGATTATGCATACACCTTGCATCTTTAACAAATATTATCAACTTATAACAAATATTATCAACTTACTGGTATATCAGTCAGCTTCTCATATATCTCCTGCAGGTTCTTGTTGGTTACAACAGTGAAGCGAACATTTTCCACTAAGCATATCCTACACATTCGCAGTTTTTCCATTTTATTTTGATAAATTAATTAAGTATAACTTAAAAATCGCTGGTGGGTTTAAATAATTGCCTCTGCTTGCACTAAATTTTGGTAATAAATATAGGTAAATAAATAGGCCTTATTAAAAACAGAGCCTTTCAACGAAATTCAGTGTTTTTTTGTACATACATTCATTTATAGAAGATCGGTACCTAATAAAAAATTACTGGAATTTGATTCACTTTAATTAAAATGTTTACACGTTGGGGCCTTCTTCATTAGTATTTTACCGTATTCAAAATAACTGTTTATTTAATTCGGCATCAAATTCACCGAAAAGAAAATAATCCACTAATCCCAAAGAGTAAAGTAACTATAGAGGGACTAATCCATACAAACGCGAACCAATCCAAACAACTTTGACATTTCATAAAATAATGCGTTCTTAGAAGCTAGTTTTTATCTCTAAGAAATAAACAGAGAAATATCAAAACGCTTGTTTTCGATACCTTATTGCTCTATTCCATATTGTTTGATGCCTTTGAAATATAACGATAGTTTTTGAAAATTTTATTGAATATTTTGAACGCACACAAACCACAAACTGTCAACACAACAGACTGTCACTGTCATTTAAAGTGTAACTACGAATTGCAAATTCAGTGTTTGTCGAAATCGAATTCCCACTTTTTTTAGGATACTAGCTACTCTGGCTAGTCATTTCGGAAAAAAAAACCTACATTCAATTGATTTAATTGCAAACATCCAAAAAGAATTAGCAATTGGACAAAACTGCTAGTTTGGTCGGTATCTCTCATTTATTTTTGTCTAATTTGTCGCCAATGAATCAAATTGATTCGACTTAAAGTGTTTCCTGTGTGTTTTAACGGTACCACTGGAGTGTCAAAATGATCGACTTCCTGCTGAAAGAAGTTCCTGATGCAAGCGAGATGCAACTGGGATTAATTTATTTGTCGAAAACAGTGCACAGACTACAATATAATATAGATCGGCGTTTAATAAGTACCTCATATAGTTTCGGGAACAAGAGAGGACTATAATACAACCATAATCGTCATACAAAAGGATTTTTATGTAAGTTATGTTTTATTCTCACACAAACAGTACAAAAGTAAATAAATAATTGTATTTTTCTAAACATTTCAAGGAAAACTTTAATGCTACTAACGAAAAATGACAACTCCAGCGATTTAATGTTTTCTTTTTAGGGCTACTTACTTATATATAGATGTAGATAAAACATTTTAACACAAAATTAATTTCAGTTCAAATAATCCTCAATCATTTTAGTATTTTATGTAAGAGGTAAGAGCAAAAAGTAAGTGGTGATAGGTACTGCCTTACATCATTAATGACTTAAGGTGCTTGTAAATGGGCAATATTTTAGTGCAATATGTGGTTGCAACACAGTGGCTGGCAAAATTGCTAGCAAAACCTGCCAGACTGCAATATTGCAGTAATGTTCCAGCCATATAGCCACACATGTTTGGTATGGCTGGGTATAATAGAAATAAACGTATTTTCTTTCTTTCTTTCTTTAGATGCTGAAAATTTATAGACCTATTAACATTTACGTCCCATTATTTTATTTTGTAATTTTTGGTAGCTTAACTTTACAGTAACTAAGAACATTTATTACTTTCATTTAAGGAACATTTGATTTTCTATTAAACATAATTTATTTAATTAATCTAGCATTCTTAGTTTCCGAGATGTTCAGGTATCTTTGTGTGACCCTAGTTCATTGCTCTTGTTTGTATTTTTACTTTTGAAGTAAATAATCACCTAGCGCCTGCCATCTAATCTCTTCACCGCCCTTGGTAGACTGGTAGAGAATATCTAAGGCATTAAGTCCGCCTTTGTACCTTTTTGTGGTAAAAGTTTAAATAAATAATTAATGAAAAGTTTGAACCATCTGCATCATGAAGAACATAAAATATTTTCATTATGCCCGAGCTATTGTCAGACACAAATCCAAACTAAGTTTAACACTAATAATAGTACTTACGATTCAAAGTCAAAAAGAAACCCCAGTTTGGTCTGAGCAGCCGAAAATAATAAAAATTAACTAATATCTACTAAATTTTTTTATTCCAGGTCCAACCATATCACCGAACTGAAGCAAATCATCATCTGCCGAGTCTTCTCCATGTTTGGGTCGACTTCCAGTCTACCTGGATGCAGCTGAAACCAGTACTTTACATGGGGCGACTGCCTACCTGACATCCAAAACCCAGTTACTAGGCAACACAATACCCCTTGGTAAGACTAGTTGTCAGATTTAACTGAAACGGACCAAGATGTATCACAATCAATTAGATTTCGTTTGCGACTACTGTTCAAGGACTTTCACAAGAAAATATAACTTACAAACTCATATAGAAAACTGCCATATAAACTCGTCATGCCACTGCAATATCTGTGGCCAGAATTTCGGCAGTCCGGCTGGGCTGATCCAACACCTCTCCAGAGGCCATAACAACTATGGCCAGCCCTTCCCAGAATGCGAACTGTGCGGACGAATTTTTACAAGAAAACAGAACATTACATCTCATATGATAACTGTTCATCTACAAGGATTAGGTTACGAAATTCGGTGTCGATTGTGCAAAAAAACGTTCACAACAGAACGCAATTTGAAGAGGCATATCAATCAGTTGCATAATCCTGATGTTGAGTATCCAACGTGCAACGATTGTCATAAAGTCTTTAGGGGGAAGCATTCGCTAATTGCCCACATACAGTCGGTACACAATGTGAGCGAAAGAGACGCTATCAAATGCCATTTGTGCGAGAAAGTGTACACGAATAATAGAAATTTGAAGCGTCATATAGAGATGTTTCATGGCGTAAAAGGGGAGTTTAAATGCGACATCTGCCCGAAAGTATACACTTCGAATCAGAGCTTGAGACGACACGCAAGGACGCGACACAACACCGAGAGCCAAGAACATTTGACATGCAACTTCTGCATGAAAGTCATCATTGGGCGAGAGAATTTCGAAAGCCACATACAATTCCACCACCAAGACACTGAAATGGATGCTAGATACGAGTTTGTATGCGAGTCTTGCGACAAAAGTTTCGAAGAAGAATATTGTTTACGGCAACACATGAAATCAGAACACTCATTTAAAACCTTCTACAAGTATTGCAAGAAATCGTTGCTCAAACGTTACGGCATGGACACGCAACACATATACAATTGCGAATATTGCGACAATTATTTCCTTACCGTCTATGAGTTAAAAGATCATATGCGCGTTAACCATGATACTGAGTACTCGCTCTCAACTTGCAACGTCTGTTTCAACAAGTTTTTCAGTAAAGAGACTAGGGCTGCACATAGGAATGTGTGTCTCCCACCGCCAAACGTAAACACTTGCAGTCATTGCGACAAGCTTTTCACAGATATCTCAAGCTTAGAGTTTCATACGAGAATTTTTCACCCCCAAGCTCAAATCGCAGATTCCAACATATCATCTACAAACATAGATGAGGAAGCTGTCTCTTTCAAATGCGAGCATTGCGACCGCATATATTACAGTGATAGATCCCTGAAACATCATATGAAGTTAAAACACACGACCGATGAAGAAGTGGAATGCGAACTGTGCGGAAAAATTTGCAGTAATAAGTACTATTTGGCTTCTCATATAAAAATCGTCCATAATAATGACTCCTGGTCGAGATGCGAATACTGTGATAAACAGTTTAAATCGAAAAGAAACATCAGAAGGCATATTGAATATACTCATTTGGGAATGCAACGATACAAGTGTATCGAATGCGAGACCCTGTTCAAAGAGAAAAGGAGTTTAAGAAAACATGTTCGGACGAAGCATCCGAACTCGGCGGCGTTTCCTCAATGCCATATATGTCACAAACGATTCGAGTCGGCGAAGTCTTGCAAGATTCATCTTAAACTGTTGCATTCTTTCAACATGAACACTTACCCGTGTCATCTCTGTTCTGTATCGTTCAGCTCCAATGAAGCGTTAAATATACATCTTGAGACCAAACACTTAGCCGAAGATCAAATCTACAAATGCGAAGAATGCAATTTAGTTTTCAAAGGGCAGGAAAAGTTCGACGCCCACAACGAGGTATGCCACGTCAATTTAGTCCCTGCGATCAAGCAGAAAGTTCTCCCAAGATGCATTATTTGCATGAAAGATTTCAGCACAAGGAAGACTTTGAAGCGACATATAAAGAAATTCCACGAGGAATTTGATGTGGACGAGTTAGCTACTTTTGGGTCGAGACGTAGAACTTTCACAGTTGATTGTGAAGAGTGCATAAAGAATTTTAACGATGATTTTCATTTGAGCGTTTATAACAAGCTGAAACATTTGAGAGACACGGAGGTGTTGAAGTGTGGGACCTGCTTCGAGTCCTACAACTCCCTAGAGTTTGCAATACAGAGGTATAAGATTACGAACGCTGATGCTAGCAAAAGCAAAATGATTTTGAGCGAACTTTGTACCGCGGAGATGAGTGAGGACGAGCCTGACTTCTCGAACTTCGGAGCTCTGCATGATATGTTGCCAGAGAGTACTACCGGGGATTTGCAAATAAAATTTGAACCTCATGAAGATTCGGATACTGAAATCAAGATGGAACCGCCATCGCCGTAGTTAAGGGCCTAACGCTAAGGTTTCCTAGAAGAGCATGGCCTTCACATAACGGCCGCAGTGACAGCTGTCATGGAAATGATGACAGCGGGATTTGACATTACGGTGTCAAAAAACCATTGAGGTAGAAAAAACATGGAGATGCCGCGTTATTCTATACATACATTTGCTTATACAAATATGAGTGAAATATGATTCAGAATGTGAAATATCATTATGTCTCATTCTTTCTAATGAGATAATTTTATTTGATAAAAGAGACAACAATAATTTAGTTGTTGCTCATTATGGCAATATTTTATCGTGACGTAGTGACAGTTGTAGGTAAGTGCCATAGCAGCCATCTTATGCGATGAGTTTCGTGGTAGTTTTGCTGTCAAATGGTTGTTTATTTTTTGTATTATTGAGGATTGCGAGAAAATTACGAGGATTTTACCTGTTAAAACTGCATGTAAATGTTGGAAAACAGAAATTCAACATGCCTGTGTGTTGTATTGTGAAGTGTGGTGCAAGAAAGAATGAAAATCAACCTCAATTGTCTTTGCACAGGTTAGTAGCCGGTTTTCATGCATTAATACATACAATAATACACATTCGATGTTGCAATTGTAACGTGATCATGAATTTATGGCTAAAGTATTAATATTTGGGTTCATTTCCGTATAACAGGCCTTTCTATTATATTTGTTAATTCGTTCGTTTGTTTACAATAATATGTCATAATGGAATAGTGTTGTACCGTTGCCGACTTGGCGTAATAGTTTCCGAAACTAGTTCCTCCGCTGAAACGATACCGGTATATTCTGCGATGTTAACATAAATAATCCTGCGTCTTATTCAGTCCGAGTGACCTTGCTAGGTCCGGCCTGTGGTTCACACTTCACAGCACCAAAATCAAAATATTTCACATAAACCTACATGGACACTTTTATGAAACGTCAGAAGCTAGGTGCACGGTTCCAATTGGTTGTTTCCTATGGAGAAGAAACGGTAAGAAACTCCACGTTTGCTCTTTTAAAAATAATTGGCTTTTGCGAAAGCACATTTTCTGCAAGCAAGTTTTTTTTTCGTGACATGGATTTTATTCCCAGACTAGCTATGCCCCGCGACTTCGCATAGAAGTCGTAAGATAGTATACTAAAATAACAGCCACACTAATAAAACTCATTCGTCCCCCGACCGGCCGCATTGCATCGCCCGCCCGCGCTATTATTTCGTTTTCGCTTAGCGTTCGTTTTTCTCGGCTCCTAAGGGTCGTAACGTGATGTTAAATAGCCTATAACCATCCTGGCTACCAAACGCAATAATAATTTATGCATGGCATTTTTTTTGCGCGGAACCCTAATTATTTTTCTAAAATAAAGGTAGCCTAAGTTACTCCTTGTAACATATCTGTCAGTGAAAGTCCCGTCAAAATTGGTCCAGCCGTTTCAGATTAGCCGGAACAAACAGACAGACAGACAAAAATAAAATAAAAATGCCATTTTGTTAATAGTACTGTTTAGACTTTTATAAGCATTTAGTAAAAAGCTGTTATTTTGACAGTACCAACAGACACTTCAATTTTATTTATTTTTATAGATAACGGAAAGTAAGATAACCTACTCATCTTTTTCTGTTACAATTACAACGGACTTTGTATACATAATATTAGGTATGATCTAAACGTGATAACTAGTAAGACTCGTATTTAGTATCGATACTAGTTATAGTAACACCTATGTTCCTTGATAGACACAACACTAGCAATGGCAGCCATTTTATGAGACAATACCAGTTGTAGGTATGCACCCTTTTTTTGTAGGTATTTCCAGTCCATACTTTTGTATGTCAATGCAAAAAACGCTCTATAAGAAAACACACCAACTTACTATCATACATAACGTTTCAGTGACGCCATTCGCCAGTAAATTGCTGACTGTGAACGGCTACAGGGCTTTTTAAGCAACCGTAAGGGCATTTTCACACTAGCGGTTTGCGAGCGGCTGCGGGGGCTGGCCGGCGCGCAGCGAATGCGTCGCGAACACGCCCCGGCTGCACAGCGAAGACGTCGCGGACGCGTGGCAAATTCGCAACGTTTTCGTCGCGTGCTTGTAGCAAGTTAACGACGTACAATACAGTCAGTAACAATGGCGTCCAGGCTTCTATTCGCGGCGATCTCGTTGCGCGTCCGCAACGAATTCGCTGCGCGTGCGCCGCGTGTTTGTTGCGCGCCCGCTCCGCTTTGAAGACACTCGCAACCCGCTAGTATGATAAGGCCCTAACTTTGCTATTCACAATCATTCAATAAGCACCCGTGTCGAGTCGAAGTCGAACATCAATCAAGGTTTTCGAAGGAGTCCTCTAACAGCTGTTTACAAATCCAAAGCCCGAAAACTTTCAATTTAAGGGCTGATTTTTCCAACGCCAGATAACCTTATCGGAGGAATAATTTTGAATTTTTGACAGTTCTTCCATACGAAAACTGTCAGACGTCAATTTTATTCAAGTGTGTAATTATCGACACGACAATCTGAGGAATGGTTGTGAATATATATGCTAGGCTGTCATTTGTTGTTCAGCGACAGCGCTGCCGTCACCCGTCTGTCGATTTATTCTGTAAAAATCTCACTGTTAAAAATTATAATGAAACTGACAAATTGTCTTGATCTTTTAGCAACTAACATTATAACTACGACAAAGTACAGACGCCAACACATCAAGCTACTACAATCTGAGATTATCAACTTTATCAATTTGACAGTTTCGGGTAGCTTGATGTGCTGGCGTCTGTACAGACGCCAGCACATCAACCTACCCCTAACTGTCAAATTTTCCCAATTAACATTGAACCTTATGCTTTAGCGATAAAGTTGAAAATCTATTACAGAAATCTGACAGATTGTAGTAGGTTGATGTGCTGGCGTCTGTACAAAGCTCGACAGCTCACCTTGCTGCGTTGCCGTCACCACATGATGACGCTGGCAGAATAGCCGAAAACGGTTCAATTGCCAAATAAAAAAAAACCGGCCAAGTGCGAGTCTGACGCTCACACGAAGGATTAAAAACACATTTCTTGTATAGAGAACCCCTTTAATTTTTTACTTTGTTTTATTTTTTATTATTTGTTGTTATAGCGGCAATTGAACTATCAATCAACTCAGCCTATCGCAGTCCACTCCTGGACATAGGCCTCTCCCAGACTGCGCCGCAACATCCTGTCCTCCGCCTTCCGCATCCAGTCTACCCCAATGAACAATAATTGAACTATACACTCTGTGAAAGTTTTATCTGTCTACCTGTTACGGTTCATGAGATACAGTCCGCTGACAGACAGAGGGACGGACAGCGGAGGCTTAGTCTTTAGTAATAGCCACCGTTTGGGTACAAAACCTAGAAAAGAAAAAAAAAAGCTTAAATGAAGTGAGCTGTCATTCCGCTGATGCTAGAGATAGACTATTGACAGCTCACTGCGCCACGTTGAAGAGATTTTGATAGAAAAACACTGCCTGGCGGGCTTTCTATACCTTGGTCTATTCAAATGTATGTTTCCAATAAACAAATATCAACTTTATTGGAGTAGGAATTAAGTTGATTTCAGAGTGACTAGTACTGTATAAAAAAGTTTGAAGTTGTAGCGTAAATAGAACTTTATTGTGTAGGAATTAAATTTATTTTTCCAAATACTCATATTTGTTTACATGTTTGGAAAATAAATTGCGAACGGTGATTATATTATTTTATCATGTTTTTGGAATCCTAGCTAGAATATAAGTTTGACTGATAATATTAGAGATAGAATACTCAATAATCTTTAAATTAAGTCATTTGAAATACGTATTACAGGATTATTTGCACCACAAATCTCTTATTTAAGGGGGAAGCGCACGGGTAGCCTGCGACATTCAAATTTTCTTATTACTGATTCTAATGATTATAATTCTATAAATACATATTTGTTACGGTCGCGAATCATATTTTATCCAACGTATAACTGAATACTGACCAGCAAATTGCAAAAAACGTAAGAAAATTTAAATTTCGCGGGCTACCTTAGCGCTTCGTCGGGTAGACCGCGAAATTTTTTTTTAGTATTCTAAAACAGACTCAAAATAAAATGGACATATGGCTGTTTGGTCAGATAATCAGCCTCAAGCAGGCGCTTTTATTTTTATTTATTTTCAAAATTCAAAGTGACACTTCGTCGCATTATCATTAAGAACCATGAAGACGCAGTGACTGCAGTCGAAAGGGCTGTGGTAGAGAACCCCAGGTAAGGGAAGCGTTACCAGGCAAGATCGGAAGATTCTTCCTTTTCAATGAAGGAGTGGCAATTACACCTTTCCTAAGCGACACATTATTGTTTTCCGACATCCACGCGAACGAAGTCGCGGGCACAGCTAGTTTGAAATAAATGCTTTGAGTTTGAGGTAATCACAAGTAAAGCGCGCGTCGTTTCGTGAGATAAAAATACTATAACTCTTCGTTCTCGTCATGAGGGACAACGATATCAACCAACAATCATTGCACTGCGCTCTCGTCGATCTATCACCACAGTATCAGGCTTATTGGCTTCATATTATTTGTATTATGAACTGCGTGATTCTTTATTATTGTTTTTTGACGTGATAACGTCTTATAAATCGATGAACGCCGGCTGCTCACACGAAAAAGCATGACTCATTGTCACGTTCCGCCTGAGCCGAGCGTGCAAGCGAGAGCGCGGAACAAGCGATAGAGAGGGACGATCGGCCTTAGCGTTCGGCTTGTGACGCATCTATCTCTCTTCCACTCCTATGACGTTACCACGTAAAATTATCGTCCGTAAACCGACTTTACAAACAACCAATTTTTTTTACTGTCCAGGGTTTGTTATATTTAATTATAATTATGCAGACATGGCTAGCTTGATTACGGTACTTAATCACAAACATTTGTACGCCCTCTGGCATAACATAGCGCACTCTTTATATACCATTATTATTGTACCTATATATAGGCTATGTTAAACAAATAAATAAATGACATGAATTATAAATCGAGTGTATCATTTTGAAATATATGATGACAGGGATGTTGGGTGAATGATAAGGTAGGGGGATGATGTGGGTTAAAAAGGTTGGAAATGACCTTGCCCACGCCCCTATTCGATTTGCTTCATATTTCAAGGGACACTGTATATTAAAAGCTGATCACTGACTGTCACACTACCGATGCCGGCGAGAACTCTCTCACCAATACAACTACACGTTCGCACAGACGTAAAGTTATCTCGGCGGGATTTTATTGAGCACTGGATTTTGAATACTCGGTATTGAGCCGAGCGTTAAAAATCCAACAGAGCGCGACACACTGTTATGCCGGCGCCTCACATTGGGTGTATTGGCTGCAAGTTGTAGTGTTGCATCCAATGCACCACATTGATGCAGGGGGGAGACAGTTAGAACAAGCACCACTTCAGTAAAGAAAGAGTCGCCATCTACTTTACTTGGCCGAGAACCTACTTAACATTCGTTTCATAATTATCGATAGATGTCTCTGTAATCCCAACTTTAACGAAAATAAGAAAACCCAAACCAAAACCAAACAATAAGTTCTCTAATTTAATATAAAGTATATTTTTAGAGAATAATTATTATATATTTCATCAAACTTAAGCTGTATGTGTATACGAGTACTTATCTAATTCTATGGACTTCAACGTCTGCAAATAAATGATTATTATAAAGCGCCTGTCTGGATTCGAACGTACGACCTACAACTCGTAAGTCGCGGCCGTTACCACTTGGCCACCACTGCTCTCTTGCTTACCAATGGTAGGTAATATTTTTCGCTTGTTCTCATATTTTATTATTACACTCGCCAAAGTGGGCATATAAATAGATTCGTTAGCTAAGTTTACCTGTGATAACTACTTCAATATTGGAGAGTGCTATGCAAAGCTATGAGGTCCAAGCTTCATTATTGGTAAAGATACAGGTCTTAAATTTTAACCGATAATGGTCCGTAAATTATAGGTATCGGCCATGCCTATATTAATCCACTATTTAAATTCAATGGCAAAAGCGGCAAGTGCAAGCCTCATCATCGCAATAATTATAATGCTCCACCGACTACAGAGTGTTGTTTTTTATCGTGAGCAAGCGGGACAAATAATTTTGTATTATTAAAAACGTTGTGTTGTGAAAGAGAGGGATGTTATTAGATTACGATACGTGTGACTTAAGTAGTCCATTATTGCACGACGTGAAATTTGCTAAACGCCGAGCATTGATATTACTTAAGTGACACATATCATATATTACTTTATAGTTCATGTGACCTAAACCCGCACATAAGACACGCTTTTCAGTGCTATAAATAAATAATACAGAATTGATATAACATATTTATTAAAATTTCGTACTTTTTCGCCTCAAAGCAGGCCGGCTTAGTGGTAGCTTTAACTGTGCAACTTTCTTAGTCCCCACAGCAACGAGTGTGGCACCCGTCAACGCAACCTTTGCGGTAACCGTCCGCTGTGTCAACTTCAGCTCTTGGCACAAATCATTGAAATTAAACTTATAATTATTAATAAGAAGAATAAAAACCAACGCATGACATAACGACTTGTCTTTATACTGAGGAGATCTCCCTCTCTTCCCGTTCGCGTTACTCAAGAAATTGTTCAACACAATCTCGTTTAGCGTTGCAGAGTATGGACAGGCCGTGAAAGTCTTTTTGCTAATATCTTTCATTAACGTTGAATATAATTGTAACAAAGTTTGTGCGTAAACTAATAGAACCGTATGTTGCTTTGACAACTCCTTCGTTGCTAGCGATTTTAAGAACGGATTCAGTTCTGTCATGTATTTTGTTCCTTCTACTTCAGAATATATCTTTTCGCATTGCTCCGCAGTCAATATTGCATCAATATCATAGACTTCTTCAACTCTGGACGCTTCTCTGTTGATTGTTGGTATGTAGAATTCGTCGGAATCAGCTGTGTTATACGACGACAAGTCTAGCTGATCTTCAGTAATGCTGTCAGTCACATTCTGCATTTGCTCAGTCACTGTTTGTACATTTATCTTCAGTTTCTCACGCTGTTCCATTATTTGCTTGTGTTTCTTGGATCCAAACTTTCTGCTGAGCTCCAAATAGCTTGTGTCCGCGTCTGGTGCGTCTGTTGTGTCTAAGTTAGATTTCAATATAGGTTTTAGTTCGATGTTTTCGGCTTCTAGCAAGCGGACTTTCCCCGTCTTAGTATTACGAGCCAGTATCAACGTCTGACCCAGGTCTTCTTGCTCTTCTTCGCCACTGTATATTAAGTCACATAACTCCGTAGCGACGGTTTTTTTCCCAGTGTTCTCGTCTTCAAGCAGTAAACAATCATTTGTTTTGAATTTTTGTGTTATGTAACCATTTTGGAAACCGACTACCATTGGATACACAGTTTCTTTTGGACATACCTCGTCTATATGGAATTGAGGCATTATTTATCTTTAAATTACGTGAATATTCACGTGCGTCTGTTTATGAAAATGTACTCTCATCACGAAAGTTAGGTTAGCTCAAGCTGTCAAGTGTAATGTCAAAGATACAGATTTCGTTCTGAAACTTGTTTTTAAAATCATTTTGATGTTACGTTACGCCATGACGCTAGGCAAACGCTCCATAGAGGCTAAGCGAAAAATTAAATAACGTTGAGAGAAGAGTCATTATATCCGCTCCGGCTCGGTGGATCACTGTCCGCATTTTGTATCAAGAATTTAAGATCTTTTTACATTTCTTATGTGATTTGCGTATAATTATATCCTCCCTTACCGAAATTCAGTCACGGCGCGGCGGCCAGTCTCCAAGGACATTAGTCGAGTACGCAGGTAATATCATAGTGCACGAACGCAGGTACAGGTATACTCCTTTTTTAACTCTTGTAGTCTGATGGGACTATGGGGGCGGCAATCCAACACGACTTGGAAGAAATCTGGAGCAGGAACACAACGGTATTACGTACTTTCCGAGGAACGGGGAAGTCACACGGTCACACCATCAACTTGCAGTTCCAAGCAGACTTTGACTTTGAGTCATGGTCATGATTGCCGAATAACTGAAGGTCAATTCCCGTAATTAAAATGACCAAAATCTAGTCGCAATCTATGTCAAAAATGTAGGGAAATTAGAGGTATTTTTGACAGATTGAGACTGAGATCAGAATGTTCTTAAAATTACGAGATTTGCCCCTCTGGATAAGGATTGAATACTCTATAATAATTTAAAGAATTTTGAAAATAAAAAGGTTCCCATAGTTCATAGTATTTTGTTTATTAAAATAATTAATAAATCAGTATAAGTAGTTACATTCAAAATCACAATTATTCATACAGAGCCATTAACTTCTATCTCTAACCAACGAAGAACATATAAAAGCAATAAATTAATAATAATTATTTAAATCTTAATCAACTTTTACAGTAGGTACTTTTGTGGCATTGACTGCCACCGCGGTCAATGGTGACCGCGAAAAATATATTTTCTATTGTGTCTGGCAGTCAACGTGTGAATAGGTTTTTTGTACAAAAAAAAAGTTGTTATTAATGATCGAAGAAAAAAAAGTACTTAACACATTCAAAAGCGTTTGAAGTTTAAATTGTATTACTGTCCATTCAGTTATTTTATCTCTGAATTTGCATCACTGTCAAAATCAAAGTGATCTCTATTCATGCTACAATAAGGTTCCTATTAGGTTTTTGCCACTGACTAGTCTTTCAAAATCACATTGATCTTAATTTTCGTCACAATGAGGTTGCTATTAGGTTGCTGCCGTTAGAGGTAAAATAACTGTGAAGTTGAACTATAGTAAATATTTAAGTAGACCGCGAAATTATTACTTAAATTTTCTTACGTTTTTTGCTGAATTGAATGACTATTTCATGAATAAATGGGATTGTATGAACTTACGAGGGCTGTATTGATGATTGAATTATTATAATTTTGTTAAGTCATATATGTTACGGTCGCGAATCACATTTTAATCAACATGAAACTGACCTGCAAATTGCAACAAAACCTTACTGGAGTACGCTGTCGCTTATTCCCCCTTAATGTCTTAATCTTGCTATATGCCTGGACAGATTATATTTCGAGTGGTTACTATAAGAACAATTATCACATTTGTACACATTACCCTTGTGTTTAGACATATGTGTCGAAAATACTTTACGGGAACTAGTTTTGAAATCGCAGATCTCGCATGTCTTTGCCATAGGAAAGTTAATATCAGGTGATCTGACATTTTCTAATACCTTTTCATTACTTTCGTGACGAAAGCAATGCTTTTTGAAAGTCCTACCATAATTAGTTTTAAATGGACATGTTTCGCAAGAGAATCTGAAAGTGTTTGTGTGTTTCCCAAGGTGTAGCATAAAATTGCAATGTTTGTTACTTCTGAAGATACAATATTCGCAGTTAAATTTCCATGTATCGAGATGTGTTAAGACATGATATTTTAAGTTGCTTTTGCTTGCAAATGTTTTCTGGCAAGTTTCACATTCGTATCTGGCCTGCGTGTTCCCTTTATAATCTTCTTTGTTTTCGTTGTCACTTCGCGCTATTTCATTCAAAGAACTATCGTCAATGTTGGTACTGAGGATTTTCCTGTTTATGCTAATTTCAGTGGAGTTTTTATTATTGTCGTCCTCATCCAAATTCTCGTCGATAAAATGAAACTGGTCGGCAGTTAAACAATCTTCTTGCATGTAATCATTGTTTTCTTGTAGAGATTTGGTAGCAGTACCTTAGAACAACAACATAATATTATTTTATAACAACTCCTGCGCAACTAAAGGGCGTTTCCTAAAACATAAACAGTAATACTATAGTGCCCATAGCATAAGCTTAATCAGCCTGTAACGTTTGCACTGCTGGGACACAGACCTCCTCTCTGTGAGAGGGAATATTCCGTACTCCACCATGCGGGCCCAGTACGGGTTCGTAGATGTCACATGTCTTCAAATTTTTGGTTCTAGGACATGCTGGTTTCCTCACCATGTTTTCCATCACCGTTTTGAGAGCAGCGGTGATGACATAAATTACACAAAGTAAAGCGCCTGTCTGGCTTCGAACCCAAGACCTAGAACTCTTATGTCGGGCTGCTACCACTGGGCCACCACTGCTTTTTAAATATTGTCTATACATAAAAAAAAATAGACAGCCATGGGGACTGCCAGCAGAAGTGAAAACCAAGACTATGAAGTAATAGTACTTTATATCACGTCACCCTTATAGCTACAGATATGCTGCTATTCTAGCATGTTGGTAACGCGAACTCAAGACTTTCTCCTTCCAAAATTCGCTCTACGCGCCTAAAGAAGTTTTTACTTCAAAAATATTCCCACCATAATAGTTTTTATTGTTTTAGTAGGTACCTGGCACTGGGTTCTAGAGTTAGCGTCCATACAGTAAAAAAAATACCGAGTCAAATTAAATTAGCTAACGAAACTCCGCATACCTACGTGATGGGTATCGATTTCTACACTAATAAACAAAGACAAAAAAAGATTTGATGTTTTTTTTTAGGGATCAACAACCGTTGGATGTTTTGTTACTTGAAGTAGGTACGAGTTGGGAAATCTGTTTTCTTTAGTTATGTCGTGTTGAGACATCGATACCTACTCGTAACGTCTGTGAAGTTGACAGAATATAAAGCTGATTTTTAAACTTATATTTCAAGTGACTAAACACGCGGTCGGTGACCCCAGTAAACAATCGTCAAATTAATTAATTTTTAATTTTATCGTGTTTAGATGTCGATGCCCATCACGGCCGCTGAGTTTTGCTAGCTAATTTTATTTGACCCTGTACAATTGGGTTGGAATATTTTTATTCGCCGTTATATTGTTTTGGGGGTCCAAATCCCCTCGATCCGCGCCTAGCTGTAAACCAATAATGTAAGAGTAAGACCACACTGTCATCGCCACGGAACTGTCACTGTGCGTCACTATGTCTGTGGAGTTGGGCAGGACATCTAGCAAAGCGCAGTGATGACAGGTAGAGTAAGGCTGTGACCAAGTCGCGCCCAAAGACTAGAAGAC
This sequence comes from Hydraecia micacea, assembly GCA_914767645.1. Taxonomy (NCBI): domain Eukaryota; kingdom Metazoa; phylum Arthropoda; class Insecta; order Lepidoptera; family Noctuidae; genus Hydraecia; species Hydraecia micacea. The sequence goes on from OU611805.1 coordinate 6,241,856, forward strand.
GAGATGTCGGTCATCCAGCGGTGAGATGGACAGACGAAACTGCTACCATCATGGGCAAAACCTGGATAAGGCTGGCACAGGAGCTTTTGTATTAGCACAAGAAAAGAAATATGATGAATGATGATGAAGAAACACTTACTAATAATTTCCTTGTAGTACTTGGCCGAGTTGTATCTACTGAGGTTGATATGTAACGCATTCGCGAACTCGCTGCCGTAGAACACCATCAGCTCCGTGTAACGAGGAATTATTTTTATGGTCCTGGAACAGTATATGAAAGCAAAGCATTGTAAAATGTGACAAAATTAATTACGGACCGTTCACAGGAATTTTAGATGAGTGATCTTAATAATTTATTGTCGTTGCTTTAATCCTTAGTTGTTGGGTTACCGCTCTCAGAGGGAAAATAACTGCCGTTTATTATTTATCCAGAAATAGAAAATGGGGTAAGTGGAGCGATAATCTCCACAAGTTTACTTCATTGACAACATTTTCAATGAAATAGTACAGACGCCAGCACATCAAGATACTATAATCTGTCAAATTTCTTTAATAGATTTTCAACTTTATCGCTAAAGCATAAGTTGATTAGGAAATTGGGACAGTTTTGGTTAGCTTGAAGTGCTGGCGTCTGTACATTACGATACATGTGACTAAAGTAGTCCATTATTGCATGGCGTGAAATAAGCGGCCCAGCGCATCGAGGGTGCTAAACGCCGTGCATTAATAGATTACATGTATCGTATACTATTTTATATATAGCTCGTGTGATCTAATCGCGCACTTAAGTCACGCTATTACATTTGCATGTATGCTCTATAAACAACTTTACATACCATGTTTTATTCAAATAAATATTATTTCTATTCTATGTAAAAACGGACTACTTAAGACACAGAGAAGCGTGACTTAAGTGCGGGTTTAGGTCGCACAGTGCTATAAATGATTTTGATATCTGGTTTAACTGTAGATGTAGGTACCTATAATAAAGTTGTCCTTTATACTGGTAGGCGAGTAGATTCTGTTCCTTCGAGTGGCGCGCGCAGTTGACGTAGCGCATCCAGTTGGAGCGGTCGCTGTCCACGGCATCCAGCACGTGCGACCGTTTGTTATTATTATCATATATCTAGAATTAAGCATTTATAAAATAAAATATCTTTAATTCAGACCTAAGTAAGTCCCATAAGTTGTTAGTACAGTAGTTTATACAGGGCCGCTTTATATAGGCTCGCGTAATTCGACAGAGGTCTTAGATCATAGGTATCTACAGGGTGTAAAAAGTCCCATCACATAGTACATTGCATAAAAATAATTGCTGAGAAAAGACTTATTTTTGGTGTGAAAATTAGCTGTTTGCGGTAGTGCGCCAAGTAACACACGCAAAATATTGTGCTTATGGGTGCATGCAACGGTACAGTGGTCGTGGGGGTAGGTATTTAAAGTTGTGCTATGACATTAAAAACTTGTTATCGTAAAAAACGTCAGTAAGAGTTTGAAATTTGACCTTCAATACCTCCGTAACCAGAAGGTTCCCAGGTATGGTCCACTACAAAAAAATTATCACAATGACGAGGAGTACAAAAAGTGACTATCGGCTTCGTTAAGTGTCTTTTAACAACCATTATATCTAAATAAAGATGCGAAAAAAAATTTTTTGGCCAACGACCACAGGTATTGTAGATATCTGGAATATCAGTTTAAAAATCAATTACTTTAGTGTTAACTTCACAAACAAAAAAAAGAACTAAGGAGGTCGTCCGAGGAAGTACGGAGAAAGGCTCAGATTTATTATTTTGTTTAAAATAGTACCCGACAAACAATAGCACATAAGTTGTAAAAGAAAACCGCCCATAAGCGTCACAAAGCTTATGACTTGTCCTCCCCGTCAAACAATGGCACCCTTAACATGTCACGTAATTAATGGATGACCCCAATGAAAAGTCAGCTGACACTGGAAATGTGTAGCTTGATATGTACAAAGAAGAAAAATAAGACAATATTACCTGCCAGCAATACATGGAGTCAACGTGATGTGTCCGTAGTCCGCAGTACGGACCGAAGCGGACCCCGCGCGGCAGTGTGAGTGTGCTGAACACACCCAAACCTGCACCTAAATGTTACCAACAATGTTAATCTTTACTATTCTAAGTATAAATATAGTATATGTAGGCAGGATGTCAGGATCGGATATTTTAAAGTAAAAAAAGTAGGTAGTTTTTTTTATTTATTAATCAACTTTTATTCGAGTGGCTCACTTAATTTATTATAACAGTAACTTAATTAATTATCAGATTTTAACACAATGATTAGCAACTCTAGGCGCTATGACAACATGTGCACCGGACCGAAGTCAAAAATAGAATGCCTCGATCGCTTTTTTTTTTGGGAATGGCATCCCGCAGTTCAATCTATGAGGTTGTCGTCTGCTTAACCGGACTTGCCTGTGGATGCCTCAAAATTAAGGCCTCCAGCCAGGGCTTATAAACTTAAAAGCTAAGCGACTACACGCTAAGGGCACCCCCTGTGGGGTACGGACCTCGGCTTAGGGCGTCGCTGGGGGGGAGGGGGGGGGGGCAGCAAGGGACAGGCTGGATCGGAATTAAGCCTCGATCGCTCCGCCCAGCCTCGTTTTATACCCGAGCACAAACAAGTCGAGTAGTGGGGGAGGTGGGGATGGCGACGTCGCCTGATCGGTCCGGTGCACGTGCCGTTTACAATAGTTCGACGACGTACCGCCGTCATCACAGACTACTTAGAGATACTACGTATGGCCGTCATATACATAGCCTTCCTCAAGAATTGACCTATCGAATGCAAGAAGAATTTTTCAAATCCGACTGGTAGTTCCGGAGTTTTCCCCTACATACAAACAAATTTTACTTCTTTATAATATTAATATAGATAATCCAAATCGGTTCACAATATGCAACGAAGTATGATTAATCATTTTAGTAGTACAGACGCCAGCACATCAAGTTACCCCTAACTGTCAAATTTCCCCAATCAACATTGAACCTTATACACTTGCGTGCAAAAAATTGGCCCACCCCATGCTCTCCATTTGAGACACGATATCACAAAAATCGTAATGAATATAATTTATTATTTTATACTATGTGAAGGTAGGTAAGGTACAGTTTATTTGAACATACACTATATTTTGTTCAAAGCAATATTCTTGATAAGATCGACTCGATTCTTCAGATGTCCCCATTACTCACTTTTGCTCGGAAAAAGTGTGTGACTTTTTTTGTCAATGAACTTAACAAACTTAAAAATTTGTGTATTTCTGTTTGTTTAATCAAAATTGAACTTGATTTTTTTAACGGGCTTCAAAAAAAATGGAGCTTCTTTATTCAACCCCATATTTATAAGTTCGAGATTTTCTCAAAAACTAATGAATCTGTTTTGATAATTCTTTCACTAATATAATCTACATACTGTCAGAAAGGTTTTAATATACAATATATTAGGTTATTGTTAGTAAAACTTCTTGAATTATATTGTTTCAAATCGAAGAGCATGGGGTGGGTCAGTTTTATTGCACGCAAGTGTACTTTAGCGATAAAGTTGAAAATCTATTACAGAAATCTGACAGATTGTAGTAGGTTGATGTGCTGGCGTCTGTACATACATATCCTAAAATCGCGTTCCATTCCACCATATGATTTTTAGCTTTGGCTTAGGAACCTTGTGCATGAGGCCAGGCCTCAACCACTGGGACATCACAATCGCGACATTTATACGGAACCCTAACGATGAAATATTACTTACCAGGTATTATGGAGGGTGCGAGGTGCAGGAACACGTGAGGTATAGTAAGAGCGGCGCGAGGGACGCGCGATGCGAAGTTTGACTTCACAGGGACCTGGGTTGAAGGAAGAGTTTACTTAGCCTGAGTCAAATAAACTTATTTTCTTTCTTATGACTAGCCCTTAACAGCGGCTTCATCCGGGTGTATGGTTCCCATTTCGAAATTTGAAATTTCCTAACAAAAAGCCAGACATTCTCAAAAAAAGTTTTACTTGCATTTAAGGGGGAAGTGCCAGGGTAGCCCGCGAAATTCAAATTTTCTTACGTTTTTCGCAATTTTCAGATCAGTGTCAGGTTGTATTTTGATCAAAAGTTGATTCGCGACTATAACAGGTACGTATTTACAGAATTATAATCATTAGAATCATTAATACATCTTTCTAAGTTAGATTTGTACCACGACAACAAATCTCTTATGGAAAACTGCTTAGTGGTACAATAAATCTAACTTAGAAAGATGTATTAATGATTCTAATGATTATAATTCTATAAATACGTACCTACCTGTTATTGTCGCGAATCAAATTTTGATCAAGATACAACCTGACACTGGCCTGCAAATTGCAAAAAACGTAAGAAAATTTGAATTTCGCGGTCTACCACTGCGCATTCACCTTAACTTTAAATCTTTCTTTTTCAGTATACATTTAGCCTTTTCTATTTTCAAAAAATAATTAGCTAAGTTAAGAAGTCTAAACATACAGTACAGACATTCAGATTTACTAAGGGCTGATTTCTCCAACGCCAGAAATTTTTTGCCGAGGAATAATTTTGAATTTTTGACAATTCCTCCAAACAAAATCTGTCAGACGTCAATTTTATTCCACGAATAAAAAATATCTGTCGATTGCAAAATCAGCCCTACGACGAATAGGACAGTCTCATAGAACAATATGCGAAATACTTGTTCGTCGATCATATTGATGCTCGGTTTCAGACCTCCACGCAAAAACTTGTGGCAAAAGCTTGTTTGCTTACAAATATAAAAGAGAAGGGTAGAAAGTTATCATAAAAGTCTAATGCTAGGTAAACATGCGGCGACTTTAGTCGCAGGAGACTTGCTGGTGATTTCAAAATCTTACGTCAACACACAGATGTTGACATCCCCAGCGACAAATTAACTGTACCTAGCATAATATCTGCACTCTTCTCGACTCGCGCTATGTCTTTTTAGTGTTCTTATATACGTATATATAGGATGACTGGTAATTAGTGACCGATACCTAAACACGTGATTGTACTCATGATAACAAACAACTTTTACTATGGAACCAAACCTGAAATCGCGAAAAAAAAATCAGCTGTTCCCTAAATTTTTTTTTTTCGCGATTTAAGGTTTGTTCCCATAGTAAAAGTTGTTTGTTATCATGAGTACAATCACGTGTTTAAGTATCGGTCACTAATTACCAGTCACCCTATATACGAGCGACATGCGTTGACGACAGAGGCAACTGCAAGCGTCGACACGTGTCGGCGCCGATCGACGACGCGTCGTCACACATTTTTTGTTGGTACAGTCTATCAAAAAATACTCTGTGTTTGGTACTGAGACTGACAGATTATGGCGTAGCGTAACATCAAGATGACAATGACACCCAGATGCTCCCGTATTATTATTATACTCTTTGCCCCGGATGCTTTGCCCAGATGCACCCCGAAGTCAGTGCAAAAGTGGCATAGACCACAGAGTACATTATATTTGGCATAGACAATGCATTTTCCGCATTCCATTTCTATTTCTAATATTTTTTACTTTTTAGCACTCGAACGACGCGCGACGCTACCAGCATAGCTATTCACAAACATACGATTCACTATCGTATCGACAATGACACTTTTTCGATAACCTGATTTCTGAACCGAAGGACTGGCAAAACGCTATTCACAGATCCGTATGGAAGGGTTTTTTTCTCAATCGACTATAGGTGTGTATACGGGGAACGTTACAAAATGGTAGTAAATAGATATTCGTGGTAGAAAATTTTAAGTGGTACATAAATTATTTTTATTGAGTGTTTCATTAAGAGCAACTATAGATTATGAATCGAGTAACTATTAACAAATAAAAAACAGTAAACAATGATTTTATTAATAAATCAAATTTACCAGATTTCTATTAAGGACGCTATCACATTTTGAACTCGCTCAAGTTTAGGTATCTGAATCGCAACACAGCAACATTACGCGCACGCACACATTGAAACCATTGTTCGCTCGATTTTTATACGTAACTTAACTAATCTTGGTACTTGAAGATATTTTTTTTTAATTTTGCTGGTATTTATTTAGTAAAGTTAGTTGTAAGTTCGCAATCGAATTTGGTAAGTGTTATTAGTACTTACTATCTGCGTGATAATCATGTTTTTAGTATTGTTGAAGTTCATCAGTCAATACGTTCATTACTAGGTACCCAAAAACGACCTTAACATTTTAGTATTACACGGAACATCCACATTTATACCACAGTCTGCTGTTAGTTTGAAAATATGTACCTAAGTACTTTTAAATATTATTTTTGATGTCAATTGTTGGAGTATTTCATAATCAAATACTAGCCTGGGAGTTTATCGTAGTTTCGTTGTGATATTTAAAAATAATCATTCCCTTATGAAAACAGTAAGTATTTTATTTACTTAAAAATTAAAACAAAGTAAATCAAAAGTAATTTATTCAAATTAGGCTGAGAATCAGCACTTTTCGAATGTCAAAATTACAAAAGACAGTCCCCCAAAACGCCCGCCCTTCACTTCTTAGTGCTTTCGCTGGGAAGAAGTGGCGCAACAAACTCCCCAGCAGCACAGCTGTCTTTTCACATAGAAAATATTTCATTGTACAGACGCCAGCACATCAACCTATTACAATCTGTCAGATTTCTGTAATAGATTTTCAACTTTATTACTAAAGCATAAGGTTCAATGTTCATTGGGAAAATTTGACAGTTAGGTGTAGGTTGATGTGCTGGCGTCTGTACTACTACTATACTCCATAGGTTTAGGTAGCTAAATAAAGGTAAACAAAAAAACCACGCGACTTTCTTAACCGACTAAACGTAATACCAGTCTATTCAGTTGTCATGCTACGTCACAATTGTATTCTTCAATATAGCAACATTATTATTCACTAAAAAAATTACTGAATTGAAGAGTAAAACTGTGACGTAGCATGACAACTGGATATACTGGTATTATGAAGAAATTGGCCGTAAGTCGATTTGTCACAAACAAAAATCCGCCACCTTGAATAAAAAATGGATGTTATATTCGTAATCATCACCCCGAAAAACCCCAAAATCGACTATTAATATCGAATGTCTAAAAAAAATATTTCCATCATTTTAATTTGATTATAAAATAAATATTTATACAATCTTTATCCGTCATCTATATCCACTAAATAAATAAATTAAAAGTAAAAAAGTTTTTTTCAGATTTAAGAACTCATATTTACTTAGTTTGAAAATTGAAAAAATTAAAATCAATCAGATCTTCTTATTTACTTGTTTATCTACACAGGTAAATCTCGCAACAAGCTTTTATATCATATAACTTGTGTACTTATTGACGTTATAAGTTGATAGTAAAAGTTTTAAAGGAAAATTTTATTTTATTCTTTTTAGCGCATTTAACTAAAAGCTTGTTTTAAAAAAAAGTTTTTACTTTTAATTTGTTTTTACTTTTTAGTTATCGCTTGACAGGTTTTTTTGTGGAGTTTAACTCGCATACGTATTCTGAGCAAGACCTTTCATTTGATACCCATGTTGTAGGAAAGCATAAAAAACTTAGTCCGCTATGTTTAGAAGTCCGCCATATTGCATTTAGAGTAACGTCACATTGTTTTTTGAGTTATTCTCAGCAAGCCCTTTCATTTGATACCCATATTGTTGCAGTGCATTAAAAGTAACTAGTCCACCATCTTTAGATGACCGCCATATTAGATTTATAGTGACGTCACTTTATTTTTCGAGTTATTCTCAGCAATCCCTTTCATTTGATACCCATATTGTAGGAGTGCATTAAAAATAACTAGTCCACCATCTTTAGAAGTCCGCCATATTGGATTTAGAGTGACGTCATTTTATTTTTCGAGTTATTCTCAGCAATCCCTTTCATTTGATATCCATATTGTAGGAGTGCCTTAAAAATAAGTAGTCCGCCATCTTGGGCGTTCCGCCATTTTGGATTTAGAATAACGTCACACAGCTAACCATGCATTGTCATCCAAACTAAACGTGCATACAAAATTTCAGCTCAATCGGTTGAAGATATCTGCTTCAAAATTTAGTTGCAAGAGTCCACCCGAACAAACATAGTTACATACATACATACATACATTGCAAGTTAAATAAAAGCTTGTAAAAATTACAACTAAGTATTTGTTTCTGAAACAAATACCAATAATCGTACTTAATTTTATTTCGGTCCGAAAAAGTATCAACTTCGTCCGACCTCAGTACACAACTCGGAACTCACTTTTTTACGTAATTATTTTTTGCGAGAAAGCGACACAGACGTGCTTCCACGAGCGCTTCTGAGCGCGGAATGACGAACCGCAAGTGTCCGCGGGTAGAAAATGTATGGAGAAATTTGAGAGCGTTTCTTATTTGTCTCATAAATGAAAAAGTTATTTATTTATCTACAAAATATTTAGCTTATCGTATAGAGGACTATATAAGCAACAATATCTTCTTATTTTTAAGTTAAAATATGCAATGGATTTAGCTATATAGGTCCTTATTCAAACCCCTTTTTATTAAATTTCTTGCGATTACTGTGATGGTAAAAACGTATTTGTGTGAAAATTTTGTATGGGGCTATTTAATTATTATGGAGCCATTCTGGAGATGAATATATTATCTTTAATTTGAAACCAAGATATCCTTGCAGTTGCGACTCCAAGTTCACTAAAATGGTACCTGAAAAGTACTGTTATTCGTGGAAAAATGTGATAGCGTCCTTAAACTTGCTTTGTAAACTTCAACTATCTGCCAAACCTGGAATAATAATGTTATTTCTATCTATATTTCCGAACTTTGATAAATTATGAAGTGAAAAATTAGTTTTTCACATAAGTACCTATAAGAAATCATTTTACTGTACTTTCTTTTAGTTCTATTGGGATTGCGGCTAATGAGTGCGTGCTACCAAAGTAGGGATTTATTTAGTTGATAATATGGCGTACACAGACTAGAAGCGGGGATCGGCAAACGGATCCGCCGCGTCCATTAGGGTCCGATGAAGAGACAATATCTCCTGCCTCTGTTGATCTGCGGCACGACCCCTTTAGGGTATATATGTTCTGTGGGCACGACGATGGTCTCTAGATTGCAAAATCACGTACTCCATCTACTCAAATAATTTAAAACAAAGTCTAGAACGAGTTTAAGTGTTACGTAGATACGTATGTAACCACCTTAAATTTTATATGCAGCGGTCAAAACAATATTATAACTTTACATAAATACATAAATTATGTAGATAAACTACACTTAATGCGTAGATTACTTTTTTATAAACAATATTTGTTGTTCGATAACACTTCCGACAGCAAATACCTGTCGGAAGAATTGATGTCTTCATACCGTATATGAACTGTCAAAATTGAACGGTTTCGGATTTGTGAATAGCGATTAAAGGAATTCGTCGATATCATTGACGTTCGATACGGTACCAAACCGTATCGTAGCTTTGTGAATAGCTCTGCTGGGGGGCGCTGTTGGTACACATTTATTTTGTACAGACGCCAGCACATCAACCTACTACAATCTGTCAGATTTCTGTAATAGATTTTCAACTTTATCGCTAAAGCATAAGGTTCAATGTTGATTGGGAAAATTTGACAGTTAGGTGTAGGTTGATGTGCTGGCGTCTGTACTTGATCTTTTTGTGAAAAAAAAAAACAAGATAGCTGTATTAGTTCCGATTTTGGCCACACGCCAAAAGATCCTTCTACAGCTGTGAAATGTGAATAGATCTGAGTCAGTATTTTTGTAAATAGATTTGAAATTTTTTAAACATTATTGGATATAAGAAGCAGCATTATTGATTGCTTTTGCATGCCGACTGGGAAAATGTGGCTGAATTACATATTTGCAAAGTAAAATATATTTATCGTAAGAAATTACCTTATTGTCAGGTACCACAAGTAGAGGCCCATGAATGGCACAATAGTCGTACACGAAGTCTGCGCATCGCTCGCAGTCTGCGAAAAATAATTATTTTAATTAGAAAAAGGGGTTGGCGCCAAACAGAGAAGTAAATCGATGGCGCCAAAGTCTAAATCTATCAAAAATACCTCTAGAATCCCTACCTTTTTGACATGATTGATTCATTGTCGCTGACATGAGATTGCGAGTAGATATTGAACGTTTTTATTTACGGATTGGTCTTCTGTTGTAGGTGAACAAACATGCAAATCTAGTCACTTCTCATAATGATTAATAGGAACTAACGAAGTTCCTAATAAAGCTTCCGGGCCAGAAAAGCTTGCTGCACTATAATAAACTATGAAAAAGTACTTTACATAGTTCAGGATGGTGATGATTTTGATGAAAAAATAAGAGTAAGATACTTACAAAGATATTCGTCAAAACCCGGCTCTTCAGGCTCAAAATAACACAGACGGGTCCTCTTGCGTAAATTTAAAGACATTTTCTAAAAATTTATTCGTAAAACCTAACCCAAGAACCATGAATTTTATTATACCTACTTTGTTTTTTTTTTTTTGCCGTGTTTTTTTTCCCAGTCGGTGGCAAAAAACGAAAATGCGAACGCAACGACACCGAATTCCGAAATTAAAATTATTTTTCACTTTGTAGGGTCTTTTTTGGAAGTCGGTTGTTTTTTTTTTACTTATATACTTACTTACATTAAAAAAGTTTTTGTTTGTTTCTAACAAAATTCAATAATGAATCTATCCGTTGCCGCGTTGTTACTGTAATTATTTCCTATTTACTTGATTTCCATCGGGTCCAACTTGCAAGTAAATGAATAGTCACGTTATTAGTAAAAGGACACTGAATAGGTTTCATACGTGGACGCCATTTTGAAAACAATTAAAAATGGCGGCCTATATGTATGTATGCCACGCCCACGGACCTTCAGAGCCCTTTCAGATGAAAAGAATAACCGCCCGGCCACGGTTTCTTTTGTCTAGTGTTGACGCTGCGAGCGGTGCGTTGTGGCATGGTTCATACATTTTGGTATATTTGCTTTTACCGCTCGCCGCCCCGCGCTAACCTGCCGCTGATAGCGGCGAGGTCGTGGCCAGGCCGTATAAGGTTGGTCCTAGGTTACATTATAAAGTGAAATAAAACAAAAACACAGAGACATTATACGATCGTTTATTTGAATTTACTATATTTGCCAACAAAAACATATAGCCGGCAATATTATAAATATTTATAAATTATGTCCGAGACACTATAGAATGAAAATTTTAAAGAGATTAAGGGCCTGTGCACACCACGTTTTTTAAACGCGCCGTTGACGCGCGTTTTAGAAACGTGCGTCGACGGCGCGCTTTTATCCTACAGAAGGTCTACAGGCTGCGTCTGACTCGCTTGCGTATCGCGTCTGTATCGCTACAAACGCGCGTTTAAAAAACGTGGTGTGCACAGGCCCTAACGCTACGACTTCCTTGTTAGTATATTTATGAAAATGTTATAAATACCCGTAAAAATATAAAATTGCTTAATAAATACAGTGATATCCATAATATTAATACTAGTTTGTTGTACACACGGCGACACGTCAAGCTACCCAAAACTGTTTTCCCAATCAACTTTGAACTTTATGCTTTAGCGATAAAGTTGAAAACCTAAAGAAATTTGACAGATTGTAGTACCTTGGTGTGCTGGCGTCTCGCGTCTGTACACACGGCGACACATCAAGCTATACATTTCCAGTTTTAGCTGACCTCGCATTGTATAGGTTTTTCGTACAATCAGAATTCAGCTTGTACTAGTTATGCTAGCTTGATGTGTAGCCGTGCGTACCTACAACAAAGCTCAAGAAAAAACTTTTTTACAAAAAAAAAAAACAACCGACATCCAAAAAAAAACACTACAAAGTGAAAAATAACCTTAATTTCGGAAGTCGGTGTAGTTGGTCCCGCGTTTTAGTTTTTTGACACCGACTTCCGAAATTAAAGTTATTTTTCACTTTGTAGTTTTTTTTTTGGAAGTCGGTTGTTTTTTTTTTTGAAAAATTTATTAGTTTTATTATTTTTTTTATTGCAGTAGCTAGACATGCTATTTACTGCCTATCTATCGGCGTAGTCAGCGTATAATAATACAACAAAAAACCGATGGAATTCATTCATTTGTGGTCGTGGCGTACAATAATCCAAACTAATATTATAAATGCGAAAGTAACTCTGTCTGTCTGTCTGTCTGTCTTTGCTTCACGCCTAAACTACTGAACCGATTTGTGTGAAATTTGGTACAGACATAGTTTGGAACTTGAGAAAGGACATAGGATAGTTTTTATTACAAAAAATAAAATAAAATTTATTCCGGACATATAGCGCCATCTATTGGTCAAGAGTCGGCATCAATTCAGTACTGAAAATTCATCGGAAAAATGTAAATAAATAGTAAAAAGGTATGAAAATATAATATAATACAACTTTTAGTACAAAGAAAATGCTCTAACGGAGTATAGATAATTCTATTAGTACTATATGTCGAGTTGGTGATCGCGCAATGCTGTCGATCGTTACACGAGTTCGGTTCATGTTATTGTTTTAATTCATCGGAAAAAAGTAAGTAAATAGTAAAAAGGTATGAAAAAAATAATATCAATATAATAAAACTTTTAGTACAAAGAAAATGCCCGAACGGAGTATAGATAAATAATCCGAGTTGTCACTATGCTCGATAGATGGCGTTGGGATCGAAATAGATCGCGCTATGGTTTCGTTACACGCATTTGGTTGGGTGTCGGCCGAGCGCTTCGGTACTGTCGTGGAATTGTGGATTGATCGTTTCGTAAATTTAAAATTGGCTCATTATGTTGATTTTTGAAGAGTTCCCTAGAATATTTTCCACATTTCATTTTTGAAGAGATCCCGCGAGATCGGGAACTATGTGGGTAAAACCAAAAATCTGCCGGAAGTCACTATTCCACGCGAACGAAGTCGCGGGCAAAAGCTAGTGTAAAATAAGGTAAAAAATGTCTTAAAAAAAAACATCTTAGGTACTACTTAGAATATATTTGGTTTTGTATTTTTTTCTGAACGGCCATAACTTCTGCTATAAGCCATTTCAAGGTTATCCATTAATTACCGGACACCCTGCATATGACGGAATTATGCCCGAACATACATTAAAAATATATAAACATCCGAATTGAGAACCTTCTCCTTTTTTGAAGTCTCTAAAAAATTTGTCTGCTAATTTTTAATTTTGTTGAACTGTCAAAATGAAAGCCATTGCTACTGATAGTGTGTTACGCAATTATCCCGGAAGCCACGTCCAAGACGCATTGAAATCTATATATATAAAAGGAGAACTGACTGACTGACATATCAACGCACAGCCCAAACCGCTGGGTCTAGAGATTCCAAATTTGGCACGTAGGTTCCTTATGAGGTCTAGGGGTGCACTAAGAAAGGATTTTTAAAAATTCACACCCTAAGGGGGTGAATGGGGGAGGGTGAAATTTCACGCGGACGAAGTCGCGGGAAGAAGCTAGTAATTACACTTGCGTGCAATAAAACTGACCCACCCCATGCTCTTCGATTTGAAACAATATAATTCATGAAGTTTTACTAACAATAACCTAATATATTGTATATTAAAACCTTTCTGACAGTATGTAGATTATATTAGTGAAAGAATTATCAAAACAGATTCATTAGTTTTTGAGAAAATCTCGAACTTATAAATATGGGGTTGAATAAAGAAGCTCCATTTTTTTTGAAGCCCGTTAAAAAAATCAAGTTCAATTTTGATTAAACAAACAGAAATACACAAAATTTAAAGTTTGTTAATTTCATTGACAAAAAAAGTCACACTTTTTCCGAGCAAAAGTGAGTAATGGGGACATCTGAAGAATCGAGTCGATCTTATCAAGAATATTGCTTTGAACAAAATATAGTGTATGTTTAAATAAACTGTACCTTACCTACCTTCACATAGTATAAAATAATAAATTATATTCATTACGATTTTTGTGATATCGTGTCTCAAATGGAGAGCATGGGGTGGGCCAATTTTTTTGCACGCAAGTGTAATAAAATGTAGGTTATGTCAGAAAGCTTTGCATAGGTGCTGATAAAGAACTGACTTATGCTGTTCGATTTTAAAGAGGGCAAAAAGGCTTCAAGATTGAGCAGCTCCAATTTTTACACATAAGAGGAATGTTGATTTTTTTACTATTTTTTAAATATCGTTTTATACAGGGTTATTGGAAAAACACCAACAACCTCTTAAGAGGTCATTGTACTCATAATTATGAACAACTTTTACTATAGGACCAAGTCTGAAATCGCGAAAAAAAAATCTGCTGTTCCCTACATTTATGTTCTTATAACTCTTCAAAATGCGAAACCCGCGCGGTATGCACTTCTACCCACAGCGGTAGCGAATACCGCTCAGGTCGCTCTAGCTGCGGAACTTGATACTAAATACCTGAGCGAAACCCGCGCGGTATGTACCTCTACCCACAGCGGCGGCAAATACCGCTTAGGTTTGAATAGACCTTAAGTATCAAGTTCCGCCCGCGGCTAGAGCGACCTGAGCGGTACTCGCTGCCGCTGTGGGTAGCTAGAAGTGCATACCGCGCGGATTTCGGTCAGAAAGTTCCACGGCTAGAGCGCAATAGTTGGAGCCATAGTACCGCATTAAGTATTGTTTCGCTTGTTGGGCGAAACAGACTCTCGAACTCGGTATTCTACCCACAAGGATAGCGAAATCCGCTTTGGTGTGAACAGTAATATTACCGCATTCTACTCGGTTTTCTCTAGCGCAACGGTAGCGAATACCGCTTAGGTTTGAATAGGCCTTTAGGGTGATGCAGAGACAAAACATGGCAGGTACAACAAACGGGATAAAACACAAGAATACATACTAATATTTGTATTTGTTTGTTTGTATGTACATACATACAAACAAAATGAACTGTCAGGAGACCTAACGATCGGTAGAGGAAAAAACTAATTTGTTACGTAATTTTGTAACATGAATGGCAATAAGTATACCAAGTTTCAAGTTTTATATAATACAGTCGACTCTTTTATTGCTTCCGCCGCGCCGCTAACAGATATGTTTTGTTAAAGCACGCTTGTCACGAAAACTATACTGACATACATCACACTTATAAGGTTTTTCACCAGTGTGTATACGAACATGTTTCGTTAAGGCACTCTTTTGAGTAAAACTACGCTCACATGAGTCACATTTATAGGGTTTTTCACCAGTGTGTATACGATTATGTTTAGTTAAATCCCACTTTTGATTAAAACTACGCTGACATATATCACACTTGTAAGGTTTTTCACCAGTGTGTTGACGAATATGTGTTGTTAAATGACTACTTTGACGAAAACTACACTGACATATATCACATTTGAAAGGTTTTTCACCAGTGTGGATGCGAATATGGTTTGCTAAAACACACTTTTGACTAAAACTACGCTGGCATAGGTGACATTTAAAGGCTTTTTCACCAAAGTGTTGACGAATATGAGTTTTTAAAGCACCAGTTTGACGAAAGCTACGCTGACATATATGACATTTGAAAGGTTTTTCACCAGTGTGTACGCGACTATGGTTCCTTAAAGCGCTCTTTTCAATAAAACTATGATGACATACGTCACATTTAAATGGTTTTTCACCAGTGTGTATCCGCTTATGTTTTATTAGAGCACTTGTTTTACTAAAACTACGCTGACATACATCACACTTGTAACGTGTTTCACCAATTTGTTTTTTAATTGTCCGTATAACTTTCGAGTCTGATTTTTCTTCTTTTGTTTGCTCAACTGTCATTACATCTTCTAGTTCTGGTTTCTTCACGACGTTCGCCCCTGTGATAATAAATCTGGTAAGTACTTACAATGTTAGAAGAAGATTGACATGCACACGAATAAAAATAATAGCGGATTGCATGATTAACACTAGGACCGAAAAAGGAGGAATGGCTGGTGACATTGAACAATGTACTTTATCACCAGAGACATGACACACAAAATTGTACTAAGTAACATCGACGAATGGTCTGTTCCAAGAATATTTGATCAAATGTAAACAAACCCTTTTCAGAGGAATTATCTCACAACGATTAAATTAACGTGGCAATTTAATGTTATTCAAGCAATCATTATTATGCGTAGACTTTTGACGACTGAAGAATAGAAAACTTTCTTATCTTCATCGCCATGCTTAAGATGGTAGAAATATTTCTACAATCTGTCATTTTGTCTATTCTTCCATCGACAAAACCCGTTTCTACGGTGGTCATGCTACGCGTGCAGGAGTCAGGGCTTTATCAAACTCAAACTCAAAGCATTTATTTCAATGAAACCATATTTTATAGGCACTTTTGAATTGTCAAGATTTTTGTTAGTACAATTTTTTTATGCCAATAAAGAATTTACTTATGTATACTATAGACTTCTGACCCTGCAGGTGATACAGACGTGATGTTTGGTGTTACTACCAAAGTGGTTTACACTTTGGGGAGCATGCTCCCTAGTCACTGCTTGCGGTAGCGTCGGGGCACAAGAACAGCGTGGGGGTAATGGCGGATCTTAGCGTTATGCTCGTGAATGAGAGCTGCTTGCGGTGACTGGTCGTCTTGCTGGCCATGGTTTAACTACAATGGTCCTTGTTTATCATTTGTGACCTTGAGTTACAGTACTACGTATAGAATACTACATTGCACATGTAAGTGGGTACGCCCTTTAGGTAACGCTAACCACTTCCTATCAGGTGAACCATTGAACTACCTATAGATTACAGTCCGCACGGAACTAGTTGGCCGCGCCTTAGGTATATCAGCGGTGGGTCTGCGGGGCGGGGGCGCATTCGCCCCACCCCTGTCCCCACCTCAGCGGCCAACTGGATCCGCGCGGACTAAAATTAACTAATACTTACTGGTTGATACTTCGTGTTCTTCGTCCCCTTCAGTTTTAAACTCAGTTAAAGGTATATCATCATCTAAATCTGATTCAGAATGGTGTGGTGGTATATCTGCTACATGTAGAAAACTATTGTCATAATTTTCCGGTTCTAGCTCTGTAAGTAAACAAAATTACTCATTTATTATGGACTTTTTGTGACAAAAAAACCTTTTCCTTTTTTTTATATAATTATTTGTTTTATTCCACAACAATATAATGTGCTTTATACTGGTTACCGTTAAGTTGAATTCAACTAAACAGTATCAAAACATTGAAGTAAGTAACTTAGTTTAAATTAAAACATTTTTGATCAATGTCAATGTCATAATTACGATTATAACCCCTACAAAAATATTTCGTCAGTAAAAAAGAAAGAAATCATATTTTTTTTCTTGTAACCGACGAAATTTTTACACTAGGGGGGGGTCTAGTCTAGAATCATATGCTGGATTCATGAATACAGTTTGCTCACTGTTTTTTGTGCTTGTCATTCTTTGGGCCGTGGGGGGCGGGGGGGAGGGGGGGTGTCGGTTGTCATAATCGCGACGCTCGGCAGGCGGGTTGGCGTGGCGATCGCAGTATGGTGGTGAAATGCATAGAGAACGCTGCTGCCTATTCTCCGGTACGACCTTAGTCGCCTTTTACGACACCCACGGGAAGTATGAGATGGTGCTCTTCTTTAAGTCCGGCACCACACAGACAATCTTTTATTTATTTAAAGATATTATTTTTGAAGTGAAACTTCTTTACGCACGCTTGACTTGGGGAGTAAGCTGGCGAACACGTGACGTAAGCGTTACGAAAAGCGTGATCGGGCGAGGCGAACGGGAGTTGAGTGGGGGATATAAGCAAGAGACAGCAGTGCGCGCGCACATTTTCTTTCTCTCTTCCTCTCATAGCCAAATACGCAATACTGAAGTTTCACTTCAGTCGTGTGAAAAACATACCATCAGTTAGAGGTTCCTCCTTCGGCTCAATAAACACATCTAATCTCTCACAAACACCGTCGGTACTTCTCGCTATTGTACCTACCTGTGTTAAACAATTAATGCATAAATTACTTCATTATTGTATAATACGCGCCACAAAAGATGAGACTTGACAAGCTCAGTAGTAGGGAGTTTGCGCAGGTAAGTCGTGTACGAAATAGTTACCCATAATGTGTATATCTATTCAGGGATTTATCGGTGACATTTAGATAAAAATTCTTAACAATACTATAATATTTATTACGAAATAATAAAGTTTAAGATAAAAGTCAAGTCTCATCTTTCGTGGTGTGTACTATATTTTGTTGATATATTGGCGCGGATAGCTGACATAAGGCAAATAATTTAATTTAGCTTTCTGTGTCATCGTCATCTGCCTAGCCTTTTCCCAACTATGTTGGGGTCGGCTTCCAGTCTAACCGGATGCAGCTGAATGCCAGTATTTTAGATGGAGCGACTGCCTATCTGACCTCCACAACCCAGTTACTGGGTAATACTGGTAAGAGTGTTTGCTTACCTATAGACTAACTAACTAATAAGTACTTACTTGTCGTCTCTCTGGCTCTTTTGTTATTTTTAGATACTTCATGTTCTTCGATTTCAATTTTAATCTCCATTAAAGGTACATTATCCTCTAAATCTGATTCGGAATGGTGTGGTGGTATATCTGCGACATCTAGATACCCACTGTCAAAATTTTTTGGTCCTAGCTCTGTAAGTAAACAAAAACACTTATTTATTATTAATATTTGTTTAATTTCACAATATAATAATGTGGTCGTACTAACTGATAAGTTAATTTTTAAACTAAACACTACCAAATCTTTGAAGTAGGTAGTTTAAAATGTGTTTGATCAATTCAAAATAAATAGATTTGTTCTTTAAGGGTCGGTACATAACTGACGGAAAATGCGTCGCGTATTATCGGTCGCGTAACGCCAGAACAGACAATTATATGATAAAACATTCAATCTTTAACACTATGATGCGTTAGTGCGTCGACGGTCGAGCGAATAAGTGTAACACACTATGCCGAAGGTACGCGACCGAAGTTCGGCATGATTACGCCTGCAATGCAATTTGAATTACAGACGACATACTATGTCGAAATTACGTTGCGTTATAGCGTACAGTAAGATCAGCCGCGGAAATTCGGTCACGTACCTTCGGCATAGTGTGTTAGGACACTAAATAGACGCAATCGATGTTACGCCCGACGCATTTTCCGTCAGATATGTACCGACCCTAAAATGTACCATCACTTTGACATTCCTTCTTTGGTTCGATAACATCATTTAGTTCCTCACAGACAGCTGGTAATTCTTCATTAAGAGCAAGCTTTTCGGTTTGACATCCATCAACTATACTTTTGTGTGACCCACTGTGAGACTCTAACAGGCCTTGGTTTATGAGAGGTTTTGTCTGTAAAAAGTTGTTTACATTGTTAGGTCTAAGATCGCAATCACAATGAGTACAAACTTTTATCATAAATACATGAAGATTTTATATCACCATCCAAATTTTTACAGGGTGTTCTACCCATGAATATGAACAATTTTCGGTTCACTAATGTTTTACCAAAACTCCATTGACAAAATTTTATTTTATAAACACTCGCTTTACAAACATTTATTTGGCAAATGCTTCTCTTTACAAATGTTTCGGATGATATTTAATCATTTATACATTTCTTTTGAAAAAATCATGTGTTTACAAACTATCATTTTATAATACACTAGCGACTGCTTTAAAATCCGTTGCGTAGTTTAAAAGATCTAAGCTTACTGACAGCGGGAGCTACTCTGTTTTATACTATGTAAAGATTTTCTAAACCAGACAAAGTGATCATGACATTATTTTCCATTTGGGTCAAATAATTTACAGGCAAGTATTTTTTTCTATATAATCTAGTCGTTTCTGCCACTCGCCGGCCGCTGCCGCGGCACCGCTCGCTTCGCTCGCTCGGCTCGTGCGTAGGGGGTCGCAGTTTTAACCTAACCTACCTACCTACCTACAAATAAATATATCTGTATCTGTATCTAACCTAACAATTTTGTTTTAAATAATTAACCTAATCTAACTAGTTCGGTTCCGGGTAGCCCACTAAAAATAGCCTCTTTTTTCTATTAGTGCAAGTCGATGAAAGAATGAGTTTAATTTTTAGGAAATTGCCTAATAATAAGTCAATATGTAAAACGTTTTTATCCCAAACGTTTTTTATAAGATAAAATGAATTGTTTGTCAAATAACACATTATTAAACAAAAGTTTATTGGGTAAGTAATTATTTTGTAAAGTGAATTATTTGGCAAACTTGTTGTTGTAATAATGATGAAATGCCAAATCATGTTTTTGCCAATCATTGCTTGTCAAGTAAAAATTTGTAAATAAATTTTTGGTCAACTGACAGGGCACCACAATTTTCACTATGAGACCAACACTATATCACGAAAAAAAAATCTGCTGTTTAATACAAAAGTTCAATACCTACTTGACCAAAATGTATGAAACAGCAGATTCTTTTTGCAGCAGCATTTTGACGAGTTATACGAACATAAATGTAGGGAACAGCTGTTTTTTTTTTCGCGATTTCAGGTTTGGTCCCATAGTAAAACTTATTCATAATGATGAGTGCAATGACCTCTTAAGAGGTTGTTAATGTTTTTCCAATAACCCTGTATACTAACCCCCTTACTAGTAAACATATTATATCAGATGAATAGTTACACACCAATTTCTCTCGTTCAGTCGTCAGTAATTTGACTTTTGAAAGAAGAAGACAAAGCGTTGTGTAACTATACAGATGGTATACAACGTTTATTAGTAAGGGCATAAAATTATAATTAGCAGTCCCTTAAAGTCAAAGTCAAACTTCACCTCATAGTCGCCATTCAACATCTGAGCGAACATCTTCTCAGCTTCCACACAGTTTCTCTGCAACTCGTAGCATTGGTTCAGCTTAGGGTAGCACAAGAAACAAGCGAGCATCGGTCTTCTGTCTTCAGTTACAAACTGCAACAAAATTACTCTTACACTATTTGTTTATTTTGTGTACTCCCAATAAATAATAAATAAATGTAAGTGGTATTAGCAAATAAATAAATAAATATGTTGTTATACAGTCCAAAAGGTTGGGTCAGTGGGTAGTCTTAGGTCAAAAGTTCTGGAGCAGCGAGGAAGGCTTTTGTATAGAAAATTACACATTTCGTGAACCTGATTTGGCTTGCCCCTGTCAGCAAACAGCTGTCGGACGAATAGCAGTCGTCTATTTGATTTAAACTGACAAAATTTTCGGGTTTTGGACTTGTGAACAGCATTTAGAGTACTCCTACGACAACATTCATTGATGTAGTTGTGAACTGCTGCGCTGGTATGAATTTACTAGACGCGAGAAGACGACCCACTGACCCAGGACCGGTTGATGTGGCGACTTTTGGTCTTGAGGGAGGCCTATGTCCAACAGTGGACATCTATAACTCATAAATACTGTCAACTATTAGGTCACCAATTATTACATAGGTAATGTACTTACTGGGACATCAGTCAGCTTCTCATATGTCTGCTGCAGGTTCTTGTTGGTAACCACATTCATCCCAACATTCTCCGCTAAACATATCCTACACTTATTCAATTTTACCACAGTCATATTTAAAACACTGCTGAGTTTAAATTACTGGCACAAAAAAGGAATACGAGTTCTTTAAATCTTATAAACATTGAATACCGCGAACAGTTTTTGTGAGGTACATCCTTTAATATTATTGATGCCGTTTACACTGTGTGGATCTCAGTAAGACAGGCCAACAGCAGCAGTCGGAGCGGGTCTGCAGTGCTAGACTTTTAATTTATTAACTCTTCAATATTCATCTTTTAGTTTTATTCATACAGAAGAAATTAAATTTTAGTTTTATTCCTTGGGGATGAACAAATAAACACTTTTATTTATTTATATAAACATCGAACATCCAGTAGGCACAGAGTACATATGATTATGACAAAGAGTAAAGTAACTATTGGATTATGAGCACAAACCACAGAGTACTTTTTGATAGACTGAAAGCCTTGCTCATAGTCATAGAGTAAGTAATGTTCCTTAGCCTTGCTCTAAGGAACGTTACTTACTCTATGGCCTTGCTGAAAGCACAGACATATTACTTTACTCTTTGGCACAGACTTTCAGTCACTCTTTCAGTTCAGTCGTAGACAGATAAGTGGTTCAGTCCATTGACATACAAAAGTATGGACTGGAAATACCTACGAAAAAAGGGTGCATACCTACAACTGGTATTGTCTCATAAAATGGCTGCCATTGCTAGTGTTGTGTCTATCAAGGAACATAGGTGTTACTATAACTAGTATCGATACTAAATACGAGTCTTACTAGTTATCACGTTTAGATCATACCTAATATTATGTATACAAAGTCCGTTGTAATTGTAACAGAAAAAGATGAGTAGGTTATCTTACTTTCCGTTATCTATAAAAATAAATAAAATTGAAGTGTCTGTTGGTACTGTCAAAATAACAGCTTTTTACTAAATGCTTATAAAAATCTAAACAGTACTATTAACAAAATGGCATTTTTTTTTTGTCTGTCTGTTTGTTCCGGCTAATCTGAAACGGCTGGACCAATTTTGACGGGACTTTCACTGACAGATATGTTACAAGGAGTAACTTAGGCTACCTTTATTTTAGAAAAATAATTAGGGTTCCGCGCAAAAAAAATGCCATGCATAAATTATTTTTGCGTTTGGTAGCCAGGATGGTTATAGGCTATTTAACATCACGTTACGACCCTTAGGAGCCGAGAAAAACTTTTGAAATTTCAATGTTAATAGATAGGGGAGGACAGTGTAGGCCTGTCAACAAGTACTAGGTACTTAACAAAATAGAAAACATTGTAAAAGCCAATTATTTTAAAAGCGTAACCATTGAGTTTCTTACCGTTTCTTCTCCATAGGAAACTACCAATTGGAACCGTGCACCTAGCTTCTGACGTTTCATAAAAGTGTCCATGTAGGTTTATGTGAAATATTTTGATTTTGGTGCTGTGAAGTGTGAACCACAGGCCGGACCTAGCAAGGTCACTCGGACTGAATAAGACGCAGGATTATTTATGTTAACATCGCAGAATATACCGGTATCGTTTCAGCGGAGGAACTAGTTTCGGAAACTATTACGCCAAGTCGGCAACGGTACAACACTATTCCATTATGACATATTATTGTAAACAAACGAACGAATTAACAAATATAATAGAAAGGCCTGTTATACGGAAATGAACCCAAATATCAATACTTTAGCCATAAATTCATGATCACGTTACAATTGTA
Organism: Hydraecia micacea; assembly: GCA_914767645.1. Lineage (NCBI taxonomy): Eukaryota > Metazoa > Arthropoda > Insecta > Lepidoptera > Noctuidae > Hydraecia > Hydraecia micacea. The sequence continues at coordinate 6,265,112 of OU611805.1, forward strand.
TCATCGAATGTGTATTATTGTATGTATTAATGCATGAAAACCGGCTACTAACCTGTGCAAAGACAATTGAGGTTGATTTTCATTCTTTCTTGCACCACACTTCACAATACAACACACAGGCATGTTGAATTTCTGTTTTCCAACATTTACATGCAGTTTTAACAGGTAAAATCCTCGTAATTTTCTTGCAATCCTCAATAATACAAAAAATAAACAACCATTTGACAGCAAAACTACCACGAAACTCTTCGCATAAGATGGCTGCTATGGCACTTACCTACAACTGTCACTACGTCACGATAAAATATTGCCATAATGAGAAACAACTTAAATATTGTTGTCTCTTTTATCAAATAAAATTATCTCATTAGAAAGAATGAGACATAATGATATTTCACATTCTGAATCATATTTCACTCATATTTGTATAAGCAAATGTATGTATAGAATAACGCGGCATCTCCATGTTTTTTCTACCTCAATGGTTCAGTCTATCAAAAACTGTCAAAAAGTCAAAAAGTACTCTGTGCCACAGATTAAACATAGAGACCACAGAACACTATTACTCCTAGCGGGTAGAGACCACAAGAGAGAATACTATCACCTCAGAATAATAACTAATTCTGAGACTATCACTATCATCTCATGTCATGGACTTAAAGGCGTTCTACACGATCCAGACCGACCGCCGACAGAGGTGACCTTGGTCGGATCAACCAACTTTTGTATTCGTTCTACACGGTCGGTGGTTGACACCAACTTGTCAATTCCATCCGGTGTTCACAGCGTAATGACGTATCAATATGGCTCCTTGCCTTTCAAAGCAACGGAAGGTCGGTTTGGCAATTTAACTTTTTTATGCTTGAGTGAAGAAGAAAAATTAATTATTAAAAAAAAATAAAAATTAATTAAACATTTTCTTATTCTTATCTTTATATAAATTAGATCCAATGTACCAAAGACATGATAAATCAGTGTATAAAGATATAAATTCGGTCAGAACCTCTCGTTCGCGGGGTTCGTTTTGTGAATCAATAAAGAGCACTCTACATTTTTTATAACATGCGACTTACATTCAAAAAATATACCCGTCGAGACCCAACACGGCTAAGAATTCCTTCACATCAAAGCACATTATGACATAAGAATAGCTTTATCACAGCAATAAAAATATTCAACAATATTCCAAAAGAAATAAGGGAACTCCCTCTAAAACGCTTTAAATCAAAACTACACAAATGGCTTATTGATAATTGTTTTTATAGTGTAAAAGAATTTTTTGATAAAAAAATAGACGATAAATATAAGATAATGATGCTGAGTTTTAATTATATTACTTTATATACCTATTATTCTTATGTGTTCAAATAGATACGAAACCCTAATAACCAATGTTATTAAAAATATGTTAATTTTAACAAATTAATGCGTTAAAGTCACATTTAGTATGTTTAAATATTTGCATGCCAGTCCATGGCGAAACATGTAAGATCATCACTTTATTTATAAGACCTTAATGTACCATGTTTTAAAGCAAATAAATATATTCTATTCTAATCCATCGCTGTGACACGCGATGACGTGCGCCCACATTGACTGACAATCGCACACTGAAGCTCTCCCGTCGGACAACAGCGTTCCAGACGGTTGGGGCCGACCACGGACGCAGCCTGTCGCGATGGATGCGCTTCCGACCAAGGTTGTCCAAAGGTCGTTTGACCCCGCCCATATTTGGTCGACCGACCAACGTCTACACGGTAGATTTTCATACCAACTGGACCAAGGTCACCTCTGTCGGCGGTCGGTTTGGATCGTGTAGAACGCCTTTTATTCTTTCTCAGAATTCACCAAAAATTCGAGAAAAATCAAATAAAATCTGTGGTGGCGCTAGTGGTCGGGAGATTGCAGCCCACAGAGTACTTTTTGATAGACTTGCAGCCTTCATTTGATTTTATGCAGGTACCTCAATGAATGCCAAAACAAAAAAAAAACTACAAAATGTAAATGCACTGTCAAAACAATTACTTGATGTAAATCACAGAGTACTTTTTGATAGACTGAAATTCAGAAATGTGATATAAGTAGATGAACATTATATTCGCAGAGTACTTTTTGATATTACACCAAATGAGATAAGCTCCGAAGAAGTCATGGTAAAACCTGATAAAATTATAACAAAAAATGTGGCCAAATCAGACGAAGTCAACGTACAAGTATTAAGCAGCGACAACCAAGATAATATACAAGTTTATCTGAAGGATGTTCCGGGCCAGGGTACCAGTACCAGTTATGATGACATATTAACAGGAACAGCAAACCAGCTGTTAAAAATCGTCCAAGAAAATAATTCACTTCAAACTGAAAACAAAGCCTTGAAACAAGACCTTTTACGCTCAGTTGAATGTAAGTTTTAGGTGTTTTTATTTTTATATGTGTTCGGGACAGTGCGAGACGGGCGGTATCCACGGACGCGAAGGGGTGAGGGGAAGTTGTAAATTTTCCCGTCGCGTGGCGCTCACGTCCTGCACCTATAGGTCGGAGTATTTCAAGAATTTCTGTAGACTAGAAGTCTTGCGGATATGTACTGAAGCCTAGTTGGATTTGCGGCTATCTTCTAGAGTTCATACGTGAAGGGATTCTTGAAAATTAAATGCACTGTTGAATCTTCATAAGTGTTCAGCCAGCTGTTTCTGGTTTCTTTAGGAACTATCTTGCCGAGGACTACGAAATATCTATGTTTAAACGATTGCTTAGGTGGCTCGAAACAATACCTTGTCGAGAACCCGAAATTTCGTCCTGATTTTAAACTTTATTTTGCTTACTAATGTACATACTTTAACTTAATGCTATTTTGACTGCCTACCTATATCTTTAAGTGTGACCCCAACGTGTCGCATGTTGTTAGATTATGTATGAAATTACCTCTCTATTGACGTATCTATGTTGCCTATATCTATCATCATCTGCCTAGCCTTTTCCCAGCTATGTTGGGGTCGGCTTCCAGTCTAACCGGATGCAGCTGAATACCAGTATTTCACATGGAGCGACTGCCTATCTGACCTCCACAACCCAGTTACTGGGTAATACGATACCCCTTGGTAAAGGTCACAGCTCATTAGAGCCACCCGGCACCCACCCCGCACCGCCTCGTCGCACGGCGTCCACTCGTTGTCGACAGGTCGTCCACGGGTGGACGCCGCGTTATCCAAACTATTCCAAACTATAATATTATAAATGCGAAAGTAACTCTGTCTGTCTGTCTTTCTGTCTGTCTGTCTGTCTTTGCTTCACGCCTAAACTACTGAACCGATTTGTGTGAAATTTGGTACAGACATAGTTTGGAACTTGAGAAAGGACATAGGATAGTTTTTATTACAAAAAATAAAATAAAAAATAAAATTTATTCCGGACATACAGCGCCATCTATTGGTCAAGAGTCGGCATCAATTCAGTACTGAAAATTCATCGGAAAAATGTAAATAAATAGTAAAAAGGTATGAAAATATAATATAATACAACTTTTAGTACAAAGAAAATGCTCTAACGGAGTATAGATAATTCTATTAGTACTATATGTCGAGTTGGTGATCGCGCAATGGTGTCGATCGTTACACGAGTTCGGTTCATGTTATTGTTTTAATTCATCGGAAAAAAGTAAATAAATAGTAAAAAGGTATGAAAAAAATAATATCAATATAATAAAACTTTTAGTACAAAGAAAATGCCCGAACGGAGTATAGATAAATAATCCGAGTTGTCACTATGCTCGATAGATGGCGTTGGGATCGAAATAGATCGCGCTATGGTTTCGTTACACGCATTTGGTTGGGTATCGGCCGAGCGCTTCGGTACTGTCGTGGAATTGTGGATTGATCGTTTCGTAAATTTAAAATTTTTGAAGAGTTCCCTAGAATATCTTCCACATTTCATTTTTGAAGAGATCCCGCGAGATCGGGAACTATGTGGGTAAAACCAAAAATCTGCCGGAAGTCACTATTCCACGCGAACGAAGTCGCGGGCAAAAGCTAGTCACTAATAAACGTCGCGCGGTCAACCAGTGAACCCCGCACGGTCAACGAGTGAACGCCGAGTGGTCAATGAGTGAACGCCGAGTGGTCAACGAGTGGACGTCGCTTGGTCCACGAATTTTCGAGTAGTCTGTTAACAATTCTTTATTCATTTTGAAAGCAAAAACGATACGTCCGACTCGTTCGAAAGAAAGGCTGGGAATGAAGGGAGGGTGGGGAGCGGCGCATCGCCAAGTGTCGTCCTCGCGTGAATCATTCGCGGGCAGCGCGCGGTCCACTCGGGACCCGCGCGTTGGCAATGCGCAGTCAACGCAAGATAAGCATGCGAGCAGCGAGTTGTCACCGAGTGGTCCACCCGCCGTCCGCGCGTGGAGGGCTTACGACCGAGGCGATCAGGTGACGCTACGGAGTTGATATAGTGAGCGCATACCCATACAACTCCATATAAAGAATACTAGCCGCAGGAGGCGAGGCGGTGTGGAGTGGGTGCCGGGTGGCTCTAATGAGCTGTGACCTTTAGACTGGTTGTCAGACTTTCGGGCTTCTGACTACCCGTAACGACTGTCAAAGATCCACGAATGACAGCCGGGACCAACGGCTTAACGTGCTTTCCGAGGCACGGAGGGGTCTCAGTATGTAAAGATGGTCACCCATCCACAGACCAACCGCGGCAAGCGTAGCTTAACCTGATCGATCGACCTGTGCGGCTGTTATTATTTAGCCACGGACCCCTATGTTGCCTATATCTATAATCAATGAAAAGTTATTTCAGGGCAAAGGTGAAAAAAGGTATTAATAAATCGCAAACATTATTTTTCAGGCTGAACTATCTGAAAACGATCTGTCCGATTTCCACCCTGTAAAAGCAACTTTAAACTATTCTGTTAGTTCTAACGCAATGCAACATTTTAAATGATTATTTTCTAGGTTTTCAGGGCGTGAAGCGCCTCTGAAGGTCTTATTCGAAGGCTTGGGCGGAGCACCGCCGTGTCCTCGTACAGGCGATCGGCAGTGGCGGCGACCTCTCGCGTCCGGCCCTGGTTCAAGCCATGGTCCGGAGCGAGAGGGAGTGGGAGGCAGTCGCCTCCTTCTGCGAAGCAGTCATGCTAGCGAAGGAGGTGGCTGGATGGCTGAGGGAGAGAGCCTCACCTTCCAGCCGCCGCGGGAGACGTTCCGGGCGTCGGGAGCCGTGTGACGACTCCCGGCCACCGTAGGCGCGGACCTGTGGACGGAGAGTAATGGGTAGCTCACCGTCCGATCAGGACCGGGTCCGTGCCGTACGGCGCATATGTGTTCCACGCGCGCCTCAAAGAGATGTCAGCATAAAGGAAGGGGTCCGTTAGGGCCGAAGCCTGCCGGGGTAGCGGGATTGTCCGAAAGGGTTACCGCTGCCCCGGAACATAAAGGGCTAAGGAAGGAACACGGGTGGGTTTTAGTCAGTAAGAGTCTGACACTCCCTTCCGCTCCACCCAGAGCGGGAGGGGTCATTTGATGATTTTCCATGCACAAAAAAAGAACAAAAGGTCTTATTCGATGACCATTATTATTTTCCAATATCCAACAACAGTTTTACCACATATGAACTTAATTAAGTAGGTACGCCTACTTCTGTGAATTCTAAACTATGCAAGTTAGGCTAGGCTGGGCTAGGCTTCGGTCTAGGGTACCTGTAGGCACTAAACAAGCTACCCCAATCTGTCAAATTTCTTTGATAGATTTTCAACTTAACTACAAAGGAATAAGGTTCATATTCAATTGGGAAAATTTGACAGATTGGGGTAGCTTGATGTGCTGGCCTCTGTACAACAATTATTGTTGGTCAATAAAAGAGGTATCTTAAATACTTTTATTACACTCTTACTTAAATATATGACTCAAAGTTGTAATACAAAAAAAAACTTATCTATTCAATTTACGAGGCTTCGTCATGAAGAGGCTCTAAGTTATAAACAAACCCTATTATGTTGGTACCGCGTTATTCGCGACCACAAAAGACTACAACAAAACTTGTCTCGAACACAATAGTATAATAGTACTTATCTATACTTATAATAAATCTGTAGAGAGGTCAATTCTGTACATGAAATATATTTCCAAAATAACTATCAGCGGGTGATTAGTGATCGATACTGATGCCAAAAATGCAATCAGTAAAATTTTTGTCTGTCTGTCTGTCTGTCTGTATGTTCTTTATAGAAACAAAAACCACTCGACGGATTTCAACGAAACTTGGTACAATTGTTCTTCATACTCCTGGGCAGGTTATAGTATACTTTTCATCACGCTACGATCAATAGGAGCAGAGCAGTGAAGGGAAATGTTGGGAAAACAGGAGAACTTACTCCATTTTTTAAGCTTCCGTCGCGTGTGCAGCCTTAATGGTTAAAGCTACACAGAAATCATGTATGACGGAAATGTTCTCCTTAAAAATATATAAAAAATATTCCAAGACAGCAAATGTCTATGTTTTATGGTTGACTCACAATAATACGTGTAACTCCCGATAGCTTAGCAGTTCGGAGCTTTCTGATTATATTTGACTACTCTTACGCTAATAAGCCATCGCGCGTGAATACTGAATCATGCTATAAGGATTATTTTTGTATAACGGTCGCCGCGCTCGACGCGGCTCGCGGCGGGAGGTATAAAAGGGCGGGGGATCCAAACGCGAACTTCACACCGTCCAGCAGTTCATGAAGCGCCTCGCCAAGCGATTCATCGACTCTGCTATAAAGCACCCCAATTGCCCTGATTGCGGCGGCCTCCCGATATACTCCCTCCCGCATAAGTAGGATTCGCCGACCAAGGCATACCCTCACCATCCCCGACGACGCCACTACCCTCTTACAGGAGAGCAGGAAAGCCACCAGCACCATTAAGATACACAAAAACACGACCCGACAACCGTCCTTCCGTCCTCGCCGTCGAGGACGCCCGTCGCGACGCCCCGTAAATTCTCCTTCCCGACCCTTGCTCGAGCCAGCCCGCGCCGCTGAGCCTGTAATATTAAATTCGCCCCTAAATAATTCCGATCCAGCCTGTCCTTTGCTGCCCCCCCCCCCCAGCGACGCCCTAAGCCGAGGTCCGTACCCCACAGGGGGTGCCCTTAGCGTGTAGTCGCTTAGTTTTTAAGTTTTTTTTAAGCCCTGGCTGGAGGCCTTAATTTTGAGGCATCCACAGGCAAGCCCGGTTAAGCAGACGACAACCTCATAGGTTGAACTGCGAGATGCCATTCCCAAAAAAAAAAAAAACGCGAACTTCATACAATATTTGGCTGTTGATGCGAGTAGACGTTCCGAGCATTCGACCTTATTGACAGACAATATTGTTTATCAGCGCGACTTTTAGTCTTTAAATTAATTTAGTTTTCTTTTGCTGTTATTTTATAAAATAGGTATTAGTTATTTTAGTAGTGTATTATATTCGTTCAAATTACAAATTATTAATAGTTTACATTTTATTTCTTTTTAGGTGAAGTAGTAATTTCGTTGTATAGGTACTTAAGCCTCATGTAAACGTGATCTAAACAATATTACCAAGACAAAGACAAAGACATTTATTCGTTGGATATGGTAGGTACAAAGTTGGTTGGTATAATGGGTAAGTTCAACACATCCGCCGCTAATAGCGGCATCCGAATATTTACATGTGAACCTAATGTACACGTGGGTAGGTATAAAACCTAACTTAAACTCTAATAAACAATACAAAACACTTATACTAAGGACATTAATTTTATACTCTATTATACAATATCAAATAAAAACACAACAATAACAATATTTCTATTATATAACTAAATAAATCTACCTACATTAAATAAAAAAATAAAAAAATTACTTATTTACCCTTATACTCAAAAAATTCTTTTAAGGTGTAAAAATTATTTTGGAGAAGCCAATTTTTCAGATTTCTTTTGTAAACATTAAATGGTAGCTCTCTTATTACTTTTGGAATATGATTATATCGAGCCTTTTCAGGAAGAACATCGTAAGCGCCAAAAATCCCAAAAAACTGTCTTAATATTAATCGCCAGATCAACTGATTTTGCATTTTGCATCACCTTCTCCTGTAAAATATGCAAAATGGCGGTTACGATCTTCTTCCTGAAAAGGCTCGATATATTTTAATGGACATAAGGTAGCTGTTTCTGTAGTGGAGAGTGCTATTACAAAATTGGTTTTTTAACTTGGTGGGGTCCCTTTTTGCAAAGCTATTGTTTTCGGCTACTGTGGAGAAGAAGTGAGAGTTTTTCTTGACAAATATGGCTATTTCAAAAATGTAAGTAGAAGATAGAGTTAGAACCTTTAGCTTTTTAAAAATTGGTTTACAGCTCTCGTATGGAGGCGCCCCAGTTATTGCTCGCAAGCATTTTTTTTGCGCTATGAATGCTCTTTGTATGTGTGATGAGTTAGGTACCCCATAGGAGTAAGCCGTACCTCAATACAGACGCTACGTAGCCGTGATAGGCGTTGAGTGCAGCTTCTTCATTCGCTGTTTTGCGTAGTTCTCTCAGTGCATATACAAATCTGTTTATTTTTTTACATAGATTTTCAATGTGTATTCCCCAATTACAGTTTTCATCTAATGTTAGACCTAAAAATTTTATAGTATTTTCTTTATTAATTATTTGGTTATTGTGATTTAGAATAATTTTTGGTTAACTTAATAACACACAAGGAATTACACACTGACGGAGTTGCGGGCACAGCTATCTATATCAGTGGCGAAGGGTGAATTTATGACAGAGGTAGGCCGGAGCAAAAAAAAAAATACCAAAAGATAATTACAATGATGAATTGACTATAGAGTGGTTATGTTCTGAATTTTCGAAGGGAAGCCGGCGGGAATCGAGTTGTATGGTACCTTCGCCACTGATCTATATCTATCTATATATATAAAACTCTTCCGTTACTGAGTGACTGACAGACAACGCACAGCCGAAACTACTGGCAGTAGAGAGCTGAAATTTGGCATGTGTGTTTGTTGGGAGGATTAGGCTACCACTAAGAGAGGATTTTTGGAAATTCCCTCCCAACGGGGAGAAAAGGGGGATAAATTGTTTTTTTTCCGGAAGTCATTATTCCACGCGGACGAAGTCGCAGGCAAAAGCTAGTTCTAACATAAAATACGTGACTCTTAAGTTAAATCAAGCCCTACTTGGTTACGCGTTATTCGCGGCCACAAACGATTTTAAGTTATATCAAAGCTAATTAAAAAGGATGACGCTTCGTCGCGAACAGGTACTTCAAAAGAAACAAAAACTGGAACTTTTAAATCACTGAAGTGTCCATCACGTAGTCTGTGTGTCCATCTGTCATGTCGATTTACATGCCCTTCAGTTAGGTCTATTATATTTATTTCTTTTCTGCAGACTTACTGCTGTTCTCTCACTCTTTTTATAATTTTTGTTTTAGTTGAAAAAGAAACAAAGAAATATTTTGCAGTTATGCTGAGTCAATTAGACAAAATCGTTGAGCTACTTCAAAATAAAAATCAAGCTAGTAGTTCAGTTAATGCAAACGATGGTCTCAATATAAGCGAAGACGGCATTGATAAATTAATTATAGGCAATGTTAAGTTCCCCATCGAGACCAAAGAACAATTAGATGAACTAGAATATAAATTACTCCTCGAAAAGGATCTCATGACTTATTTGGTTCGTTACTTTTTTCGTTATTTCTATGAAATATTTTTGGATTATGATGTGTTTGTTATATTAATTGTTGATTTTTTTTTGTAGGTCAAAAAGTTTTCTGAAAATTGTGGTACCAGTGGAATTTCAAAGATTTCCAAGATTGGATTACCTTTAATGAAATGTTTAATTAAAGATGAACTCCTTCATCAGTTCACGTGGAAGGACATAAAGGGGAGCATGAAAATGGCCTTTGTTCAATATGTGAAAATAAGAGAGCTATTTTATAAGGTCATACATCATGCTGACAAGTCATATTCCTTCTGTGATTCCGATGCATTTATACAGAATAGTGCCATTAAACACAGTGGTCGCGTCTAAAAAGACATATTAGGTATGTTGTAAATATAGTTCCCACAAATATTCAACAAAAGTCTGTACTAGTAATGAACCATAGCATGTAATTTGTTTCTCCATTTAAATTTCAGGTCCTCTAAAAGCAAAATGAATGTGAAGAAAACTAAAAAGCAATAAGTACTTATAATTGAAAAAGATATGAGTAAGATTCATGAAGAAAAGTTTGATTATCGTGGATTAAACAATAACAAAGAAAGCACAGATGATAAATTCAAACGTGTAAATGAACAGGACATGGATATTTGAAACACTGAGAAACTGCAAGTGATTGATACTTAATGATTATCGTGGTTTAAAAAATTACATAGTAAGCACGGGTGACATCTGCAGAGATGTAAATGGTGAGAACATAAATGGTTCAAATATTGAGAAACTGCAAGTGATTTATAATGATTATCATGGATTTAAAATTAACAAAGATAGCACAGACAACTGCAGAGATGTACCTAACTGATGGGAACGTAGATAGTTCGAACATTGAGAAACTGCAAGGATCAAGTATAAAAAAGGAAGCAGGTATAAATTACATTATAATAAACTTATTTTGTATAAACCATCTATTTTAATGGGACCCTGTATTAACGACAATAGTTAACATTTTATAAAATGTTTTTGAATCTCCTGTTTCGTAATTAAGTGCAGTTGTATAAACATTTATATATTACTAGCTTCTGCCCGCGACTTCGTCCGCGTGAAATTTCACCCTCCCCCCCATTCACCCTCTTAGGGGTGGAATTTCGAAAAACCCTTTCTTAGTGCACCCCTAGACCTCATAAGGAACCTACATGCCAAGTTTGGAATCTCTAGACCCAGCGGTTTGGGGTGTGCGTTGATATGTCAGTCAGTCAGTTCTCCTTTTTAACCGACTTCTAAAAAAGGAGGAGGTTCTCAATTCGAATGTTTGTATTTTTTTTTTTTTTTTTTTTTTAGGTTTGTTCGCGCATAACTCCGTCGCTTGCCAACCGATTTGAAAAATTCTTTTTTTGTTGGAAAGGGTATACTTCCCAAATGGTCCCATAGTCAACAAGTCGGGATCTGATGATGGGATCTTAGAGAAATCGAGGGCAACCCTCAAATTTTATAGGCTCACTTATTGTTTTTCGCATATTTTATGAAGTATCTTGTGTATTTGCGTATGGTTGTCACCATCTCAGGTAGCTGGGCTGATGATGGAAGGTACAACTCCTTAACAGTAAGAAGTTACTCAAACAGGCAAGGACTGTTTTAGTAAATTGTTTTGATGTTTGATAGGGCATTTGCCACATTTGTTCTCATGATCATCAAGTCATGACCTGATGCTGCAGTCAGGATAGTCTGCAGAGTGCCTAACTCCTCGACAACTAACAGCAGATATATCGTGTTTAGGCTCATTGAAAAGGGCTCGATGTGTGGATAAACGTACTGTTAATGAGGAACACGAGAGAGACCTGATGCTGAAGCCAGGAGCATCAGAAAAAGTACAAACCTTGAAATTACAGCACCGTAGTCGTTTTTGGGATCGTTTTAAACGGGACTAAATTTTAAGTTCAATGCAATGTTGACATAAGTCTGGCCTGATGCTGCAGCCAGGATTATCAGCATCTAGTCTAATTAATGAATAAGGTATGCTTCAGAGGTGGTCCCATATAAATTTTATGAACTTTGCTTGGGTAGTTTTGGAATTAGCTTCAACAATACGTTTGTTTTCCACTTAGTTTATATTGATGATGTTTATCTTCCTGTCACTAATAATCACATAGCAAGTAGTGTTATATGAATTTGTATTATGGGGTAGGTACAACTAAAAAGCGAAAAATAAAAACTTTTTTACAAAAAAAAAAACAACCGACTTCCAAAAAAAAACACTACAAAGTGAAAAATAACTTTAATTTCGGAAGTCGGTGTCAAAAAAACGAAAATGTGGAACCAACGACACCGACTTCCGAAATTAAAGTTAATTTTCACTTTGTAGTGTTTTTTTTTGGAAGTCGGTTGTTTTTTTTTTTGTAAAAAAGCTTTTTATATATAGATGTGAAGATTTAAAAGGTGTCTCGAAGAAATTAAACTTTTTTTAATACCTTTTTCTTTTCTCTCTGAATCAAAATTGCATATTCCATTTCAATATAGTTGTTGTCTGCACTTAAAAAAACCATTTATTATTGTTTTCCTTACTGGAAAGTATACAATTTTCGTTCAGTATTAGCAGTAAACACTTTTTCACCCGTTTCTAATTCTTTTTCGTATTTGACGACAGGATACCTGTAATTCTCTATCTACTTATATTGCTATTTAACTTTGACAATTCTTGTTATCTATTTGCTACTTGAGATAAAGGTAAGTCACCTTTTCATAATACTTTTTTGTGCTGCCATAATATTTATTTATTTATTTACTCAACATCACTATCATTACAGGAATTTCCTAATTCAATAGTGTGGCCATAATTTCAGTTTTATTATTTACAATAACATATTCTGTGCATCGTGGTTTTTGTGAACTCACTCAGAGAACAAGTAAAAAGATCTATGCTGTCTGCTACGTCATTAAGTACACGCAAGGTGCGCGTTATAGGGGCTTTACTCAGTAGATTGGTCCAACTACTGGGCACCGTCAATAAACGTGGCTGTCGCCTACGCAATACATAATTGTCGGGCACACACAGGTTTATTGCAACAACTAACGATGAAACAGCTTTCTCAATTATTTTGCACAAAATACGCCAAAATTGGTCTTTAGAACTTTTCACTTTAGGCAAACCGTCAATGTTGAATGTCAAACATAAATCTGTAGGTAACTGCGTCAGACTTTCAGAATAAACTTGAGTTATAGGTACAATTACGAACCCAGACAGACGCTTTACTTTGTGTAAATTATTTCATCACCACTGCTCTCAAAACGGTGAAGGAAAACATCGTGAGGAAACCGGCATGTCCTAGAACCAAAAATTCGAAGACATGTGACATCTACTAACCCGCACTGGGCCCGCGTGGAGGATTACGGCCCACTCCCTCTCACAGAGACGACTGAGACGAGGCCTGTGTCCCAGCAGTGGGAACAGTATAGGCTGATTATGTTATATAATTACGTAGACCATTGGAACATTCCACTGTAGAAATACTTGGCGAGAAGCCATTCTTAATTTGTAGAAGTAATGAAATAAGTTGATCGGCAACGTCGGACGGTGATTGGGAACTAGCAGAAGAAGAAGAAATAATAGTAGGTAATAGAACAAGGAGAAATAGATAAAATAAGGAGATAGAATAAGGAGTTCAATAATAGAACCGGTATTATTAGAAGAAACATTAAATATTGTAATTAAGAGCGCGAAGGTAGGGGAGAACTAACTATCTGCTGATGAGCAACTTTGCCATAAGATGGGGAAAGAGGGGCATGGGTCCTGGGTTTAAGTGTCACAGTTTTGCGGTAGGACTGAGAAATCGGAGTTCTGGCGATGTTGGCATAATTGCGGGAAGCTGTTGGGATAATCTTACTAGCCTCGGGGAATGGATTTCTCAGTCATGATAGTCTTAATAGCCTTCTGCCTACCATACTCGGGGCATGACCATTATATACTATTGGCTTATTTACTATTGGCGAAGTGATTACCCGAACAAAGCACACAGAAGGCTTCGCCCTCAGAAATGTTGCAACCATCACCAGGGTGATCGTGGCCACATTTACTGCAGCGTGGGTTAGATCTGTACAGATTCGACACGTGTCCAAATCTGCAACACTTGCGGCATTGAATTGTCGGGGGGTATATGTGCTGCTCGATGTGTAACAACAGTAAATCCTATTTGGTAAAACTTGTCCATCGAACGTCAGAACACAATGTCTCAGTGGGTTTCCACTCATTAACCCCGTTTCGTTGAGCTTTCCTGTTAATACGGCGGACTTTCAGTATTTGCCCGCAGCCTGAGGGCACAGTCAAATAAAGTTATAGCTTCTTCTTCCGTAATATCTGAGGGAACACCAGTAACAACACCCATCCTTGATCGCGCTACGAAAGATGAGACTTGACTTTTATCTTAAGGTGAATGCGCAGTGGTAGACCGCGAAATTCAAATTTTCTTACGTTTTTTGCAATTTGCAGGCCAGTGTCAGGTTGTATTTTGATCAAAATTTGATTCGCGACAATAACAGGTACGTATTTATAGAATTATAATCATTAGAATCATTAATACATGTTTCTAAGTTAGATTTGTACCACTAAGCAGTTTTCCATAAGAGATTTGTTGTCGTGGTACAAATCTAACTTAGAAAGATGTATTAACGATTCTAATGATTATAATTCTGTAAATACGTACCTGTTATAGTCGCGAATCAACTTTTGATCAAAATACAACCTGACACTGATCTGAAAATTGCGAAAAACGTAAGTAGGTAAATTTGAATTTCGCGGGCTACCCTGGCACTTCCCCCTTTAAACTTTATTATTTCGTAATCTCAGAATACAGATTGTTCTGTATTCTGAGTTCGTAATAAATATTATAATAAATATCTTGACTTAGCACACGAGGTTGTTGACATGTGGAATGTGAGCTCGGCTGTCATTGTGCCGATTGTCGTATCGGCCAATGGCCTTATGGCCGAAGGCCTCGATGAACATCTATCGAGGCTTTCGTTAGGCGGTTGGATCAAGAGCCTGATTCAGAAGGCAGTACTCCTCGATACGGCTCGCATTGTGAGGAGGTTCCTGTCTCTGGAGCCCTAACCACCGGTAGCTTGGACCCTGTTCCCGACACCGGCGGACTACTATTTTTTTATATTTTTAAATGTTTTTTTTTTTTACTTATTTTTTATACTTTAAGAAATATTTAAAAATATAACCGAATATGTAAATAGATAAATAAACGAAATTATAATAATATTATTAAGAATTTTTATCTAAATGTCATCGATAAATCCCTGAATAGATATACACATTATGGGTAACTATTTCGTACGCGACTTACCTGCGCAAACTCCCTACTACTGAGCTTGTCAAGTCTCATCTTTCGTGGCGCGTATCATACGGATTGATGCAGTATAACTATATTTGGACAAGAGACTGTTTACCAAGAAAGAGTTAGCGTCCTGGGGGGAAGCAAACTCCACTGACACACGGTTTCAACCGACTCTGTTAACACCACTACGCACAATGTTCGCAATGTTGTTATTCATACGGAATTTACCAAAATTAACAGGATGTAGGGTGCTGTCATTTGGTTGATTCTCAATACGAGAAACGTGGACAATATAAGGAGCCTTATCCATTACGGAGTACTTATTACGACCTTCGGCTTTTTGGTTGCTTGCTTGGAGGGATAGGTGTCAAGATTTCTTCGCTACCAGGACGTTTGCGTGAATTTTGTTGGGATTGTGTTACATCCATTTCTGTACCTCTACAAACAACATCCGCGAATTGGGATAGTGGATTCGGAGAGAAAGGAGAAAAAGGAGTTGAAGTATCTGGAATATCTGGGGGATCAGGATCAGGGGGTTTATTCTCATCCATCTTGAATAAAACGAGACTTAAAACAAGACAATCACAATACAAACCTAGTTACGAACACAAAAACGACACACTTAAACAATAACAAGTCACAAAAGAATTAAAAATAACACAAAAACAGCAAAAAATTCTAGACAGACGTGCTAACTCAGAACACCATCTCGACAAAAAAAACTTGTATTATGCTGTTGAACATTTAAACGCGGGCCGTCATGAAAGAAGGGAACGAACGCAACTGAATGTAGTTGCCAGGACAAAAAAAAAACAATATTTTCAACAGCAACACTGACCGAAGGTTCAATCTTCGTAGGTTCATTCATATTATCTCTAAGTAGTCTGTGATTCATATATCGATCGGTTTACCGCGCAGACTCCGAGCGTATTATAACATTACATTTAGTGAACCCGTCAACTCGGAAACGGAACATTTTATACAGAAAAAACAATTAGATAAAAAATAAATCTACGGTGCCAAGAGACTGCCATAAAAAGCATCGTTCCTTTTTTTAAATCATTGTTGAAAATGTCGCGTGTTCATCCGTAATTCTTTTTACAAAAAAAAAAAACATTGGGATTTGTCTTTTTCTAAAAACATTTTGGTGGGATATTATTGGATTTGAATTTAGAAGTTTTGCAAATTAGTTACGACGGCGTCTTTAAGGAGTATTGGTAATTTTAAACAAATGTATATTACGGCTCATGCCGTTGAAAAAAGTGCGTTTAAGCTAGAGTGCACGGAGTCTGAAGACCATTTTCATTGCATATCGCTGCCTCCTGATATAAAAACACGAAAATGTCTCTGCCCAGAGAGTTCCACTTCAGCCAAGTAAGTCTTTTTAAAATTATTTTTCATTATACCTTGACAATTTTTCAAATGTTACTTTTTTAAATATTTAATTAGTTACCAAACAATTAATAAACATAATATTAAAAAAATAAAAACAAGAAATACAAAACACCAGTATCAAGAACAAAGCAAAGGAATTAAAATTATAATGCCTGTTATGTCAACAAATTTTCGGCGCATTTTCAAGCAGCATTTTTTTAAACGTCAAACATTAATTGCTTTCAAAGTGAAAGCAATGCTACTTAATGTCTATTATGTAAAATGCATTTTCTGCGTCATTTGTTGGTGCATTATCGTAGGTACGCGATGACCTAATTCTCAGGCCATTGCTCCCTGCGCTGTGGACTACCTAAAAGCTATATAATATCTACATAGTAAAAAGTTTTTAATAGATAAATGTTCATCTAACTAGCAGAAAAAAACGGCATGCCTTTTAGGTTAAATTCCTTTGCTGTCTATTCCAAACTATTTTTTATTTTTGACTGGTTTTCGCTGAAATTAGGTCATGTGTTGTTTTGGTTTTGTCTGATGCTAGAAACTTCGCACCTACTGTGTCATGGACGTCACGAAAATGGAATAGGTATTTAGGTGTTTATTTATAAAATGACGTTTATACCTAGGTACGTCAAAAATGTATGGTTAACCAATAGCTAATCACTACACTTTAACAACGTTTTTGAATACTTAAGGAGTCAGGACACGTTGATCAACGGTCTTTCGAACTTTGCCGATTGAAAGAGCATACTACGCCGGAGCGCGTTCGTCGCGTCGATGCGAAAGGATGCGTACGTCGTTCCATACTTTACTCTCTTTTTGAATGGACAAACCGTCGAACGCCGTCGATCAATGTGTCCTGACCCTAAAGGGATTAAATTTTGATAAATGTTTTTTTTTTCTGAAGTAAGTTTTGTACAAACACTTTTAAACGTCAATCATAAACGTTAAATCTAGACTACAAAACTTAATAACTAGATGTTTTCCGCGTTTCCTATCTGACTACTCTGAGAAGGAAGGCCGAAATAAACTTAGACACAATCTTGGTCAGATCATGTGAGGACCATGTACACACGGCTACACATCAAGCTATACATAACCAGTATAAGCTGACTTCTGATTGTATGAAAAACCTATACAATGCGAGGTCAACTCAAACTGGAAATGTATAGCTTGATGTGTAGCCGTGTGTACATACCTAGATGGGTATCTGAAGTGGTATTTTTAGGAAAGAATCACACAGATACTAGACGGGTCCACTCGATCTGTCCCGTAAATAAATGAAAACATTTAAATATTTTTATAAAAATATCAACAACCTACGTGTTAAGTTTTAGTTTATATTGTGTCCATATTATACCGTTCCACCAGGATCGTAACAAAATTAATTCCTTGGCTATAACGATACCTACTGACAAACGGAACGAAATCTTAAACTGTTCAATAACAATGTTATCAATGTATGTATTAGTACCGATATAATAACGTTATTTATTTCCATACCCAACAAAAAAAGTATGAAGAATAACGTTACAAATTTTGGAACGTTATACGATAACATTAGTGGTAACGGAACGAAATTCATTTCGTTTTCAAGTCCCTGGGTGTGATCCACTGATGTAGCGACATGTCAGACCTATGAAGGCCAATTCCCGTATTTAAAAACGGACAAAATCTTGTCGCAACTCAGCGACAATCAATGTTAAAACCTTGTCAGAAACTCTCTTCGTCTTTTGTCAGGACTCTAGAGGTATTTAAGGTATTTTTGACATATTATTGAGAGTGAGGTTAGAAAGTGAATGAAAAAAAAACGGGAATGCGCCTCAGATTTCTTGCTATCCATAGACAACTATGGCTCTATGTAAGTTAAACATTAGTGTAATCTATACAGGTTGTGGCGTAAATAGTGGTCCACCGTTAAGGATTCGATATACCAGATAATTTACTATACTTAACATATTACAATTTTAACCATCGTCGTGTGTTTGCCTCAAAACCTTTTCTTGATGGATAATATTTTCCACCGATGGATAATTCCTACCATCGAAGGTGTTACGCTTGTTGCGGTCTATTTGTGGATGGGTGACCATCCGTTACAGATACCCCTCCGTGTCTCTGAAAGCACGTTAAGCAGTTGGTCCCTAGTAGTCAGAAGCCCAAAAGTTTGACAACCAGTCTTACCAAGGGGTATCGTGATGCCCAGTAACTGGGTTGTGGAGGTCAAGTCGGCAGTCGCTCTATGTAAAATACTGGTATTCAGCTGCCTCCGGTTAGGTTAGAATCAGACTCCAACATGGCAACATAGTTGGGACCGCTGTAGGTATTCCGATAGTTATTGCGCCGCAGACAAGGCAATGGCGCAAGCTGAGTCACTGAGTCATTTTCCGTCCGTGCAGTCGTATTGTAATGCAAAAAAAATACGTGTGGCACTCGGGGACTGCCGCGGTAAAGCTATTGCATAGCATACGTCTAGTCGCACGCACACAAACACCGTGCCGAAGTCTGCCGAACTGATACGACGTTGGACGATGCACGGCTTTCAACGCTGCATCGCTGTGCCGGTCGGAGTGGGGGGTGTTAGGTTTATTTTCGTTACGGAATTTCTTCATTCGGTCGCCGCGCTCAAAGCCCAAGATAAAAGCTATGCAATAGCTTAAAAACCCCCGACACAAACAAAAACCTCTAAAAAGTAACCTACATTATATTGGCCCTTTAAGTTTAAGATAAAAAAACATTTAAAAATCTTTGTGTAATCACATAAGTACTTACTTTAAATCTTGATTACACAAACAGTTTGTCGATGACGTAATAAGTAGCGTGTCTGACACATTTGGGCATTTTTCCAAAGGGTTTATACGGAGAGGCGAACCCAAACACTATACAAGGTGGAGACGACACTTTTAATTTCGTATATATCTAACTAGCTTTTGCCCGCGACTTCGTTCGCGTGGAATAGTGACTTCCGGCAGATTTTTGGTTTTACCCACATGGTTCCCGATCTCGCAGGATCTCTTCAAAAATAAAATGTGGAACCCAACCAAATGCGTTCTAACGAAACCATAGCGCGATCTATTTCGATCCCAACGCCATCTATCGAGCATAGTGACAACTCAGATTATTTATCTATACTCCGTTAAAGTTTTATTATATTGATATTATTTTTTTCATACCTTTTTACTATTTATTTACTTTTTTCCGATGAATTAAAACAATGACACGAACCGAACTCGTGTAACGATCGACACCATTGCGCGATCACCAACTCGACATATAGTACTAATAGAATTATCTATACTCCGTTAGAGCATTTTCTTTGTACTAAAAGTTGTATTATATTATATTTTCATACCTTTTTACTATTTATTTACATTTTTCCGATGAATTTTCAGTACTGAATTGATGCCGACTCTTGACCAATAGATGGCGCTGTATGTCCGGAATAAAATTTATTTTTTATTTTATTTTTTGTAATAAAAACTATCCTATGTCCTTTCTCAAGTTCCAAACTATGTCTGTACCAAATTTCACACAAATCGGTTCAGTAGTTTAGGCGTGAAGCAAAGACAGACAGACAGACAGACAGACAGAAAGACAGACAGACAGAGTTACTTTCGCATTTATAATATTAGTTAGGATGACGTTCCCGCCGATGATCAGCCTGAGTATAATGTTCTCACTGCTGGGACACAGGCCTCCTTCTTTCTGTGAGAGAGAGTGGGCCGTAATTCACCACGCACGCCCAGTGCGGGTTGGTAGATATCACATGTCTTCGCATACACATTTTTGAATGCCTGTTTCCTTACGATGTTTTCCTTTAGCGTTTTGAAAGCAGTGGTGATGAAATAACTTACACAGAATAAAGCGCCTCTCTGGGTTCGAACCTACGACCTACAAGTTGTGGCTGTTTCCACTGCACCACAACTGCTCCTACGATGACTGTGATTGAAATTTCAATTTTATTGTTATATTGTTAAGTTATATTCCTCTTCGTAGCATTAAAATCCTTTGCCTTGTCGTGAGTGCGAGCCCTTTTTCCGACACCAACAAAAAGCGATGGCTATAATCTTTTGCGGAAATCTTGCTACAAGACCATGCCCTACGGTAATACGGTGTTAAGTAGGTCAGCAATACTTGCTAACAACATGCATTGACCGCATTCATACTCACGGCCAGAAGTTCAATTACCGTATAAATATACCAACCTTGAGCCTTGGCTCAGTCTGAAATCGTTCACAAACGTAGCGAAATAGAAAGCTAACTTCACAGAACAATGGCCATTCTTCTTCTACTGCAGGACAGTACCAGGACGAGCGGAGTAATTGCGTAACAGACATTAAGTAATCCACTGCGTTATTTATGTGTTGAGCAGACAAGTTTATCAATCCTATGAAGCAATATATGTATGAATATTTATACATAAGCCTGGACCTCTGTAGGCACAGTCAGATAACTCAAATTGTCCGTATACCTATTTAAATCACAATAGACATTTTTAGACAGTTGTATGAGAAATGAATTACACGTGAGCCCCACGTTGGGCGCCATTTGGACTAGTGGCGCCCAACAGATACAAGATTATTTTCTCGTACATTTGCTTTAACCCAGGTCCCGGAAGAAATTAAAGATTTGTCTTAATATAATCTTAATTAAACTTTAATGCAGCATATTAGACAATCTAGATGTATTTCCAACTGTCTACTTTAGCTTTTTGTAGTCTAAGTTGATTTTTGATTAAGAATTAAATTGGTCGGGATGATATTATTATTATAATCCAATACTAAAAACCAATTGGAATCAACCTTCACTTGACTTCACTATTCCGGCGACCTTGCTCAAGTCACGACATGACATTACTGGGATGGTGGGTAGTTAGATTTTTACTGGTACCATTTAAAATTGCTTTGTAAAACGAACTTCCTAGAGTTTCATGACACAAATTGTTTTACAGCTTATCTTTATTGGTTCCGCGTTGTTAAATAATACGCGTATTAAACGAGCTGGTTAAACTTTCTTAAGCTATCCAATGCTAGAAAAACCAACTTTACGATATTTTTTGAGATAACTTTATTGATGTGATGGATGGGTATCCTTATCTTATGACGATAAAACAGAAAACTCTTAAGATCACATTCCGAGCACAGCAGCAATGTGACGCAGAAATGTCGCGCAGCATTGCTGCCGTGTTCAGAATGCCGAGTCTCATATAAACCTAGGTACTTATAGAGAATATATGGGGACCAGTAGTGCAGCGGGAGCACTGCTGCCTGCTGCCGAGATCGGAATCATACCTTGTGTTTGATACAATTAAATTAGCAGTCGGTTTGATTTTGTCTATAGGAATCACAATAGACTAGCGTTGTCTATTCTTCCTCGTTGTCGTAGCGCAGTCTGCTAGCCTGTCCGATCGATGGCGAGGTCATCGGTCCCAGTTATATTCTGTACGTCGGTGATTAACCTATAATGTTACATTTTTAAGCAGAATTAAAAAATTTAATCTTTTCTACAATGTGGAGACGATAATAAATAAAAAACTGGAACTTTACACATTTATTTTTACGTACCTAGTTGGGAAAAATAAATGTGTACCTACAAAAAATTTACGAAACAAGAAAATATTTCAGATGATCAAGACATCACATCATCTGCCTAGCCTTTTCCCAACTATGTTGGGGTAGGCTTCCAGTCTAACCGGATGCAGCTGAATACCAGTATTTTACATGGAGCGACTGCCTATCTGACCTCCACAACCCAGTTACTGGGTAATACGATACCCCTTGGTAAGACTGGTTGTCAGACTTTCGGGCTTCTGACTACCCGTAACGACTGTCAAAGATCCACGAATGACAGCCGGGAGCAACGGCTTAAAGTGCTATCCGAGGCACGAACGGGTCTCGGTATGTAAAGATGGTCACCCATCCACGGACCAATCGCGGCAAGCGTAGCTTAACCTGATCGATCGACCTGTGCGGCTGTTATTATTTAGCCACGGGTATAATCAAGACATAGTTACAAAAATGGTCAAGGTTTTGCCGTGGTTCGCATGTGGCGTTGTAGATACCGCTACATATTAAAGTTACATCTTTACACAGCTGGATACGGCAAGCACAGAACCGGTCGAAGTGGAGGTGCTTGGGGGAGGCCTATGTCCAGCAGTGGACGTCTTTCGGCTGAAATGATGATGATGGTATAAAACAAAGTCACTTTTCGTGTCTGTCTGTGTGACCGCTGTGATCTCCTAAACTGCACAATGGATTTTGATGCAGGTTTTCACCAAAATTTAGGAAATTTATCGCGGAAGGTTGATGTGTTGAACTGTGGGACTGCATCGTCCCACAGCTGGGCAAACTTACATATAAATGAAGAAACCTCGATGTTTTGACAAGTCGTAAAACCGTACGAAGCAGGGGCGGGTGGCTAGTCAATAATGATCGTCGTATTTCACTGTGCTACGGGCGCTACGGCGTAACTATCAGTGCTACGTCGTAGCATTATGTTGCTACGGCATTATAGCTTTGCGACACTGCTACAGCGTAGCGCGCACTGCTACGTCGTAACCACAGAATGTAAAATCATGTCAAAAAAATTATAAAATTTAATTAGCAACCATATTGAATATTATTGTCCTATGGAGCAGGACCAGCATGTTTCCAAGCGTTCTTATCTTGGATATAATCCTCTAATTTGTAGTATGCTTGTTTACAAAGTGTACTTTTAATATGAGTTTTAAATCTTTCATTTAATCGCAATAAGGGTGCCTTCCCTCACATTATTTGCAACCGTAAATGCTACCCACCTCGGAAATAAAATCGATAGTGTTCATTGTATGCTATCATGACAAAGTTGGGTTGGAACTTGGAACGTAAACTAGTTGGCAAAGACGGTTAAATATTGACGTTTAAAATGTCAAAGGTTTTTCTTTTTGCTGCATTGCCTATGGAGGAGCTCGTGGCTAAATAATAAATAAAAAAGTGGCACTCCGCGAGTGCCGACAGAAGTGAAAACGAACAATTACGTGTGTATTTTTTTAATTTGCCATCACTCACTACATTCATATCGGAAATACATTAAAACCGAGTACATCCCGAGGACAGCCGAACACATCCCAAGCGGTGAAGGTTACGGTAACAGTGGCGCGAATTCGATATCTTCATCTCAAAAAATACCCAACGCGCCTAAATTTTCACTTCAATAACAGCCGGACGGCCGGGTCGATCCGAGTTTAAGCTACGCTTGCAGCGGCCGGTTCGTAGATGGGTGACCATCCAGAACATATCGAGACTCCTCTGTGCCTCGGGAAGCACGTTAAGCCGTTGGTCCCCGCTGTCATTTTTAGATCTTCGACAGTCATTAGGTAAGTAGGTAGGTACGGGTAGGCAGAAGTCTGAAAGTTTGACAACCAGTATTACAGATGGTTTTTGTGTTATCCAGTAACAGAATGTCAAATTCTCGTAATTTAAAACGTTCAAAGTCTAGTCGCAATCTCATCTCGGCGACAAAAAAATGTCAAAAACTTGTCAAAAATGTAGGGAAATAAAGTTGTTTGTTATCATGAGTACAATCACGTGTTTCAGTATCGGTCACTAATTACCAGTCACCCTATATACTTTATTGTACACCAGAAAAAACATAACAAAAAAAACGATTATTTATTTATATAGATAGATACATAGTTGTAATTTATCTATAATATGTATGTATTTAGAAATATATAAGTATGTTTATCAGTTGTCTAGTACCCATAACACAAGCTCTGCTTAGCTTGGGACTAGATGGCGTTGTGTGATAGTTGTGGAATATTATTATTATTATTATTTTTATTTTACATATCTCGGGACCATGGGGTCCCGGTCCTTTGGAAGGCGTACGAGGGGCCGAAGCCAACTCGAAGAGGCCCCTTAGGAAATTTTAATGAAATGCGGCACCATCCGACGATTATCCCTGTATGCACTATGCAAGTGCACCCAAGGATAACCCCCGGTTGGTGTAGGACTATTGTAGGATATGGAAAAATAAAAAGTTGGACTATGGGTTTGGGTGGCTGAAGTGGACTGGTTACCAAGAACTATGGAAGAACTATGACCCCTGCCTGATCAATGTTTTATATATACACGGATAAAATGGCAGGGGGTGACTTGCACACTCAATAATGGGCCCCCGGAAACGGTCGCTAGCACATAGTGACGTAGCGACAAGGGGGCAACATGTCCTGAGGTGCTTATGAGGAGTGGAGAGGTATTCCACGGCTATCAGGACAATCCCGGAAGTACGGTCAAGATCCCTACCAGCATCTTACTGGAATACTTCCTTCCTCCGAGCACGTTTGCTCTTGCGAATCTCCACTCAAGCCGGCCAATAAAGGCAAGAATGAGGTGGGAGCTCTGTTCCTCTTCATTTTTCACTCCAGTCGGCCAATAAAGGCAAGCCAGAGGTGGGGAACAAGACTTCTCCCGGGAGATAGGGTCCGTGGGGTCGCTACTGCCCAACAGCTCGCCACATGCTGCCCTGCGGGTTTCTGTATCTCTCTTGGTCTGGCTCCTCACCTTAGACCCATTCCGGAAAGTAAACTCTTCCGGCACAGGCCCAGAGTTCGGAGCGCGCAAGCCCCACCACGACGTCAACGTAGAGATACGGCGATGGGGTTATTATTATTATTATTATAGATTGTAGGTACATATAATAATGCAGGGCATGAGTAATCCTCGGTTAGTTTCAACATCAGAGAAGAAATGTTGACCTTTACACCAATGCTGCCCAAACGCGTGGGTGACACACCACCCACACGGTTCCGTCTAACTAGGACTTGCAGGTCTATTCTATAAAAATTAAACCGTGAAAACATAGGTCAAGTGAGCTGTCAATCCCCAACATTATTATCATTTTAATCATTATCATCATCATATTTTTGGTGCAGCCGTGCGGCATACTTTCCTGCTAATTTCTTACATCGAAGTTCATCGAACTACTTATAAACATTCTAGGTACTTATTTGATTTTTATTTGTTGCTATCAGAAGGCCAATTTTCGTAATTAAAATCGTTTAAAATCTAGTCGCAATCTCATCTCAGCGACAAACAATGTCAAAGTCTTGTCAAAAATGTAGGGAAATTAGAGGTATTTTTGACAGATTGAGACTGAGGTCAGACTGTGAACGTTCTTAAAATTACGAGAATTGGCCCTCTGATGTATAATATAGGTACGTATAGATCTGGTGTATTGTGTGTCTTTTAGTCCGTAGCGGTATCTACAACGCCACATGCGAACAACGTGTCATACTGACGTCATGCAAATCCTGCATCTCGCAAGCAGAGTTTACCGCGCAACTAGCATAGATGCAACGGCCCGACATGAATCATCAGGCCGTTGCCCGCCAGACACGACACCTGTCTGGTCGGAGGATCCTCCTTTTTCTATAGAGTATAAGTATAAGTCTGTGCTAAATAAATGTATTTTCTTTCTTTTCTTTTCTATTAAGTGGAATTGTCATTTCACCTAATAGAAAAGAAAAGAAAGCTGTCGGTCAGCAACTAGCACACGTTTTATAAATACTTTATTGCATTCCATAATGTGTACATAGTTGGTATGTTAAAACATTGAATCAATTATGGACCCTGTCGGGCACAGCAAAGTTAATTTTTAATAGGAGAGAGGATGAAGGCGCTTTTTGTTAAGAAAATACTTACTTAGTATAGTTTGCTTTTATATTACTTATATAAGTATTTATATATTTTTGGTATGGTATTTGTAAATGAATAGCTTGTGCCCGCGACTTCGTCCGCGTGAAATTTCTTGTTCCCCCGCCCCTCCCCGTCGCATTGCATTTCCACCCGCGACATTACTTCGTTTGCGCTAAGCGATCAGTCTGACTTTTTTTTTTCTTGGCTCCTATAGTCAAGAATATCTCAAGAATCGACTTATCAAATGCAAAAATATTTTTTCAAATCCGAAATTCGGTTTTAACTTCATCGTTCTGAGAGATTAGCGCGTTATTACAAATAAACAAACTCTGCAGCTTTATTATTATTAATATCATCTAACTAAGTAACTAACTAATTACACTAGACACAGATAAATGACTAACTAACTTACTATGTAGGTACAAAAAAACAAAGGACACTTAGGCGTCGAAGTACTCGTCCGCATCGCTGTCATCCGGAAACGTGCCCAGAAGACTGGCAGCATCGTTGAATGAATAAGTTAATATTAAACTAAGTAATAATAAAGGTGAACAGTTAGTATGCTATTGCTATTGCTAGTACAGTAGGTTCCATCATTTCTTTCGCCGTTTTTTTTTCATAGCCATCCACCTCAATCCACATTTAAACTCAAAAGGTAATAAAAATATATTTTTTTTAATTTTCCCGGTTGCCTAGATTTCGAAAAGGAACTAACTCATTAAAGCAAACGAATGATTCATTTCATTCATTCATCACGACAGAGGCATTATTGTGCGAAACAGAATGCCTTGTGACCTGCGCTTGTGACCTTTCAATTGAATGAAGACTTCTTTCATTGGGGCTTGAGTCATAAAATAACAGTCGCACGTGTCGATCGATCAGAGGGGCAATTCTCGTAATTTTCAAAACGTTCACTCAGTCCAACGTTGATCTCAGTCTCAAACTGTCAAAAATACCAGAAGGCCATTCTCGTAATTTAAAACGTTCAAAATCTACTCGCAATCTCATCTCGGCGACAAACAAACGTCAAAAACTTGTTAAAATGTAGAAAAATTAGAGGTATTTTTGACAGATTGAGACTGAGATCAGACTGTGAACGTTCTTAAAATTACGAGAATTGCCCCTCTGTAATTTCCCTACATTTTGACAAGTTTTTGACATTTGTTTGTCGCCGAGATGAGAGTGCGACTAGATTTTTGCCGCGGTTGGGTGATCATCATCTTTACATACCGAGACTCCTCTGTGCCTCGGAAAGCACGTTAAGCCGTAGGTCCCGGCTGTCATTCGTAGATCTTTGAAAGTAAGTAGTTACGGGTAGTCAGAAGCCCAAAAAGTCTGTCAACCAGTCTTACCAAGAGGTACGGCTAGCATCGCATCGGATCGGAAATGACACGAACGGATGCGGCGACAGCCGTTCGCGTCCGGCAGATGTCGACGCATACGATCGGCTCCGTACCGTCGTCGCAAGCGAACGTATTCGTTTCCTGCGCCTAGTCAAAAGTTTAATTCTTACCGTGTTGGCGTGTTAAGAAAATAATCATAGAACACAGAAGAGGAAAAGAAAAATTTGGACGACAGCCGAAAGGATTCGATCGGATACGAAGACAGGCGAACGGAGCCGATCGCGCGTCGCACCATACTTTCGGCTACGATCGCGTGACGCGGAAGACGGCCACGGTCAAGCTGCTGTGCGCGGCTTGGTAATATAGACTTTAAATACTGTGTACACGATTTAATATCGTTTAAAGATTGTAAAATCCGTTCCAATCCGATGCAAATCATCCTTAAAAGTGTCTTAAAAGATCTACTTACAGAAAATAAACATTTCATTTAATTTCACTGCCACTTCAGTTTCCTTACTCTGCAAACTATGTCGCTCATTTTATTCTTCAAACTAACTCCGAGTCTAGCCCGTTCCATAGCGCACTGCACGGACCACCATAGAAACGGGTTTTGTCGACGTAAGAATAGACAAAATGACAGATTGTAGAAAGATTTCTATCGCCTTCTTAAGCATGGCGATGAAGAGAAGAAATGTGTTTCTATTGTTCAAAAGTCTACAATGTCAAGCCATGACAATCAATTCTTCTCTACTTATGACTCGGGGGCAGAAACACTTCTTCTCAACAAGTGTAAAATAGTTTACATCACTTTGGACTTAGACAAGAATCTATAATAATTGATTTTTGCTCCTTGGTGGTATAGAAAGAATAAATATATCTTTGTCTTCATAGAAACGCGAGTCTACGGATCGCCCCGTGCTCGGGCAGAAGAGATGTCGAGGGATAGAAAAAACGTTGTCTATTCTTGGTAGAATAGAGATAGAATTGGTCATGCTATGCGAGCTGAGCGACTGTAGCGGCATTTACACCTACACATGCTAACGCATCACACTGACTTCACGTAAAATCCTGCATCGCGCAATCAGGGTTTACCGCGTAATTAGCAATACAACGTCCCGAGTTCCCGACATCAATCGTCGGGCAGTTGCCCACCAGACACAACACCCGTCTGGTCAGAGGATCCTCCTTTTACTATGGAGGATGAGTGAACTATACACACCCTGTTCTTCATACCTCCAAACGACCTTCAATTCTTTCATTTACCCACAATAGAATATAGTTATTCGATGAACTTCGAACACAGCGGTTCCGAATCGATACGGTAGCATTGTCTGATGGTATCTAATTATCGTTCGTTTATAGTACAGTACAATCTATCATCGGCTCGTAGCTAAGTAGCAGCCACACGGATAGATCACAATACATAGAGATATGCTTGTAAACACAGAAACACACGTTTATCTATTACATATCTATAGAAATAGAAATAGAAAATAGAAAAATATTTATTGTCCAGGTAATACAATAAGCAGGTTTAATGGTTAACAGCAAGTTAAGACAATATCAGTAGCTTAAAAATATTACCTATAGCTAGGTTACAGTATATTATTAACTAGTGAGCCCCAAACTAGACAGTTAGTCTGTATCTTGGGGCTCGGAGTACGAATTCCAGAGTGGAGATTTCAGGTATATTATCAGGTGTACTTACGTGTGTATATGTGATGTTTGTGTGGTGTGTGTGTGATGTGTGTGTGATGTGTGAGTGGTGTGTGTGCGTCTGGTGTGTATGCGTGTTTGTTCCATTGTGCTTCATTTGATTTGGTGTCAGGTCAGGGTCTTTATATTAGTTGTTCCGTGTCATCATAACCAGTGTTATGCAAAATTTCCTTAACAATTTTTTTGCAGCCGACTGAAGTAGTATTTTTAATTTCGCAGAGTTTGCAGACTTTATTGTATGTATTAATGAGAGAATAGGCCGGAGATCGTCTTGCTAGTAATGAGGTGCTGTCAGGTGTTGGGATTCTGTAATTTCTTTTGTTTATGAGAGTTGCATAGTCGGGTCTCCTTTTAATATTTTTGTGCGTTTTTGTGCAGGCAGAAAGAATAAAAAGCTGGCGGACTCTGAGGACTTTCGTTTCGCGGTAGAGTAAATCAGTAGAAAACCGGTAGGGCTTCTTAAAAGTTACTTTAAGAAGCGCCCTCTGTGCTCTTTCAGCTTCAATTAAGTAAGTTTTTCCAGCACTTCCCCACACGCTGATGCAGTATTGAATTATCGATTGGCATAGCGCTAGATAGACTTGTTGTAGTGTGTCTGTGGGCAGACAGTCTCGTAATCTACGCATGGTGTGAATAAGTTTCCTTATTCTGCCAGAAAGGTTGGATATATGTTGCCTAAATGTTAGGTGGTCATCGATAAGAATACCAAGGTATTTAATGTAAGAAGTACGTTCAAGAGGAGGACAGTCGCAAGAGGAAGTAGAAATGTTAGAAGAGCAGTGATGTAGTTTGAGTTTAAGGTGTTCCGGTGGGTTTGAAGAAATCTACATATATTATCAACCCTATCGTAAGAATGTGTCGACTTTACAAAGAATAGTAATTGCGGTAGCAACGGGTTTAAATCATCATCATCTGCCTGCCTTTTCCCAACTTTGTTGGGGTCGGCTTCCAGTC
Source organism: Hydraecia micacea (assembly GCA_914767645.1). NCBI lineage: Eukaryota > Metazoa > Arthropoda > Insecta > Lepidoptera > Noctuidae > Hydraecia > Hydraecia micacea. The sequence continues at coordinate 6,295,193 of OU611805.1, forward strand.
CAACCGGGTGCAGCTGAATACCAGTATGTTACATGGAGCGACTGCCTATCTGACCTCCATAACCCTGTGGGTAATACGATACCTCTTGGTAAGACTGGTAGTCAGACTTTCGGGCTTCTGACTACCCGTAACGACTGTCAAAGATCCACGATTGACAGCCGGGACCAACGGCTTCACGTGCTTTCCAAGACACGGCCATGACCATCTTCACATACCATGTCTTAGTATGTAAAGATAGATAGTCACCCATCCACAGACCAACCGCGGCAAGCGTAGCTTACAGGACCTAAACACAAAAAACGCAAGTTTTATAATGCCTAAAAGTATATGATCGACTGCAGTAAACAAAATAAAAAAAAAAAAATATTTTTCAGGATATATATGCTAGGCAGATAGTATGATGAAAACGTAATACAACTAATTTGATAAGTTGGAAATAAATCATGAACATATATAAGTACCTCTAAATACTTTCTTTTTACAATAAAAAGCACAGTAATTACATATAATCATTCTGATTTTTTGTCAGATTATTCTACAAGCAACATACTAAAGCACAAGTTTCAATTTTTTAGTCCAAACAATAGATTTTTTGTAAATAGATAATTGCTTCATATATATTGCAATGAGAGTCTCAAAAAACTATGAAGGAAAACATCGTGAGGAAACCGGCATGTCCTAGAAACAAAAATTCGAAAACATCTGTAATCTACCAACCCGTACTGGGCCCGCGTGGTAGATTATAGCCCACTCCCTCTCGAAGAGAGGAGGCCTGTGTCCCAGCAGTGGGAAAAATATAGGATGATTATGATATTGCAATAAATTACCAGCGTTGTGTCATCTCGCTTCTCTTTCTTTTCTATGCAGTCCGACAGTGACCGCGCTTTAGGTCATGTAGTCCCCTTAACCTGATCGATTGACTCGTGCGGCTGTTATTACTTGTTTAGCCACAAGCCCCTCTAAACTCTAAAACCTTGTATTATTAATGCTAATGATATTGCCCTTCGTTCTGTATCGATTGAATGATACCTAGGCGGTATTCTTAGAAAATTAATCTTTTATTGATCGTGGACTTGCTTGTGGGGTACAAAGGAGTGGTGAATGCAACTTTAATAACATCTAATAGCCAGTGGAGGAGCTCGTGGAGTCGTGCCTAAATAGTAACGATCTAAATACGTCGATCGAAGGTTCATAAGCTACGCTTGTCGCGGTGGTTGATGGGTGACCGTCTATTATATTACATATCGAGACCCCTCCGTGCCTCGGAATTGGTCCCGGCTGTCATTCATAGATATTTGACAGTCGTTACGGGTAGTCAGAAGCCCAAAAGTCTGACAACCAGTCTTACCAAGGGGTATCGTATCACCCAATAACTGCTTTGTGGAGGTCAGTTAGACAGTCACTCCATATAAAATACTGGTATTCAGCTGCATCCGGTTAGACTGGAAGCCGACCTCAACATAGTTGGGAAAAGGTTAGACATATTGATTGATTATAAAATAAAATAAAGACCTAGAAATATTTTAATTTAGATATCAAGACCCTAAGATACAGCTGACCGACGGATGTTCTCAAATAAAATTTATGAGGGAGGTTATCTCAGGGAAAACCAAACCACCTTTTAGAGATTAAAGTTCAATTGTATTATACACAAAAGTTTACACTTGGGAACGAAGACCCTTATAATTTACGCGCGTGACAATAATGGCGGCACGAGGAGGCTTGCGACTTGTGCGGTACGAGAAATAATACGCGTCTACGCAGTATGCGTGTGGGCAGCGGACTGTCCCTCTATAGTTACTTTACTCTTTGGCGGACTGGCGCGAGTGGCGCGCGTTCCACGCGCCTTCATCGCAACGGCCAGGCGAGGGAACGAGCTTATTCTCGATACCGTGACGGAACGCGACCGCGGGACGCTCGCATTGGACGACATTGTGTGTGGGTTGCTACAAATTTCATTTTATTAATAGAATACAAACAGCTCATTTGTCAAATTAAATTTCAGTCGTCAACATCCCTCGGTTTCTTACTAAACTTCAACTATATCCGACGATCCTGCATACTTATCTTTTTTGTTGATTGACATTATAACAAAACTTTTTTAAAACTTTTTTACAAAAAAAACAACCGACTTCCAAAAAAAACACTACAAAGTGAAAAATAACTTTAATTTCGGAAGTCGGTGTCGTTGGTTCCACATTTTCGTTTTTTTGACACCGACTTCCGAAATTAAAGTTATTTTTCACTTTGTAGTGTTTTTTTTTGGAAGTCGGTTGTTTTTTTTGTAAAAAAGTTTTAAAAAAGTTTTTATTTTTCGCTTTTTAGTTGTACCTACCCCATAATACAAATTCATATAACACTACTTGATATGTGAATATTAGTGACAGGAAGATAAACATCATTAATTTAAACTAAGTGGAAAACAAACGTATTGTTGAAGCTAATTCCAAAACTACCCAAGCAAAGTTCATACAATTTATATGGGACCACCTCTGAAGCATACCTTATTCATTAATTAGACTAGATGCTGATAATCCTGGCTGCAGCATCAGGCCAAACTTATGTCAACATTGCATTGAACTTAAAATTTAGTCCTGTTTAAAATGAGCCCAAACACGACTACGGTGCTGTAATTTCAAGGTTTGTACTTTTTCTGATGCTCCTGGCTTCAGCATCAGGTCTCGGTGTTCCTCATTAACAGTACGTTTATCCACACATCGAGCCCTTTTTAATGAGCCTAAACACGATATATCTGCTGTTAGTTGTCGAGGAGTTAGGTACTCTGCAGACTATCCTGACTGCAGCATCAGGTCATGACTTGATGATCATGAGACCAAATGTGGCAAATGCCCTATCAAACATCAAAACAATTTACTAAAACAGTCCTTGCCTGTTCGAGTAACTTCTTACTGTTAAGGAGTTGTACCTTCCATCATCAGCCCAGCTACCTGAGATGGTGACAACCATACGCAAATACACAAGATACTTCATAAAATATGCGAAAAACAATAAGTGAGCCTATAAAATTTGAGGGTTGCCCTCGATTTCTCTAAGATCCCATCATCAGATCCTAACTTGGTGACAATGGGACCACCTCAGAAGTATCTACTTTCGAACAAAAAAAGAATTTTGAAAATCCGTCGACAACTGGCGGAGTATTCGATGAACAAACATAAAAAAAAAAAAAAAAAAAAAAAAAAAAAACATACAAACAGCCGAACATAGTACCTCCTCCTTTTTGTGAAGTCGGTAAAAATTACAAAAATGGATATTAAAATGGATATAAAATGGAAATTAAAATTAGATCCTATCAGACAGTCTTCAAGATTTCTTTGTGGCTGCCACGCATTCTGCAGATCAGGGACACCGACCTTTTGCGAATGATGGCATGGAAGCCATTCAGTGCGGCAGCGCGAACATCCCCGATGCTCTACGTACTTTTACGATCTAAAAGCTGTATTTTTGTTTGCAGGAGCTGTCGAAGCTGGACACCCAGGTGCTCGGTTCCTCAGCACCACCGACATCATCTGCTTTGTCATGTTCCATCGACTTGCCAACGGATGTCATCTCAGAGGTAAGAGTCGGCAGTTAGTGCCAGCGCCAACAATGATGCGTCTTATCGCAGCAACAAGACGAAGAGTTGTCGTTCACATCTGCGTCTTGTCGCTGCAACAATACGTAGAGTTGTCGTTCACATCTGCGTCTTATCGCTGCAACAATACGTAGAGTTGTCGTTCACATCTGCGTCTTGTCGCTGCAACAATACGTAGAGTTGTCGTTCACATCTGCGTCTTGTCGCTATGACTAGATGCAGAGCTGTCGCTTGCGTCTGAGACTAGTCGTTACGATAGACGTCGTACAGAAAGCGATAGTTTTCTTTGAGTGCCTATTAGAGAGAGACGGTCGTGTGAACCTGTCGCATGCGACTATCGTCGAATAATGCGCGTGCACCGTGCGTCTAGTCGCTCCGACATGTAGCGAGAGCGTGCGACTCCCCTAGCCTGACGAAACCTCTTCATTCCAGGCCGTGCTGTCCCCGGACAAGGCTGGCTCCCTGCTGTCGGTGCAGTCTGCGCCCACAGAGCAGCGCGAGCGACCAGCCAGCTTGCTGCTCGAGCTGCCACTAGCTACGGTAAGCATCATCATCCTCCTTGTTGAATCCTCATCACTCTCCTGCCCTTATCCCAATTTATTTGTGTTCGGCGCAACATGTCTTTCTCTTCCATACTTCTCTATTAGTCGTCATCTCGGTAGTCACCCCCTTTCTAGCCATATCATCATTCACACAGTCCATCCATCGTTTCTTTGGTCTTCCCCTACCCTTAAAGCCGTCGACATTCATACTCAAAATTTTCCCCACAACACTTTCCTCGCTCTCGACTGGTAATATACCGAAGAGACCGACGATATTGTCACATCGTATGGCAATAGTTATCCTCTGGGCAAGGTAATGCTCTTGCTTGTCATGGGAAGTGTCAACCAGCCGTTTTGAGATTTCATTGAACAAGCCATGAGCACACGGACCCCACGGTCCGAGGGTTTCAACCCCTAATGATTGAAATAAAAAAGAAAGTTAAAAACTAAAACCCAACTAAAGGGTAGGGGGGGGGGGGGTAAGGGTTATATGGTGTACATAATAAAGAGTATTCTATTCTATTCTATTCTACAAGGTATAAGGATTTGAGCTCTCAACCATTCTACGATACTACATCCCGAAGTGATTTTTCTTATTGTCAGCTAGCTTACTTTGAGATGACCCTAGTTCCACACTACACCCTACATACATGCACCCTACTGCTTCATGTTACAGCAAGTAGGAGCCTATCTGTCCGCCATGTCCCCGACGGAGCAGGAGGAGGACTCCCTGCTGACGCTGTCGTCGGTGACGGCGCGGCCCCTGCTGGCGGCCTCCAGGAAACTGCGGCCCGCACCCGACTCCTCGGCAGAGTAAGTAGAAGCGTCACTCACGCATGACCACTGCTATCTCTAGGAGTGTCTCTGCTGACACTGTAGTTGGAGGCCTCAGGAAACTGCGACGCGGGCCGACTCCTCGGCAAAGTAGAGGCCATGCAACGAGTTACCACGACTCCGACGGTCGACGACGACGGTCTTGCGGAACGACGGTTTAGCGCGTACTACTCGCGCGACGGGAGCAGGCGTCGAGCGATTTGGCGCGCGAATTATTCAAATGTACTAGCTAACAGCGCGACGGCCATGACTTCAGAGCGGGTGCGATCGACGAACGCGGTCTGACAAGTCGCCGTCGCGTATGACGGGTAGTGGTAAAGCCGGAAGACCTGAACGGAGCCTCGTTTTTTTGAATGCCATCTCGCAGGTCCTGTTGATTCCTTAATAAGTTATGGCTTCCAGCCAGGGCATAAAACTTATAAACTAGGCGACTACACGCTAATTGCACTCACTGTGGAGTACGGACCTCGGCTTTGGGCTTAGCAAGGGACATAGCTCAACATACCTATTCACAACCAATCGATACGCTTCCGTACCGTATCAAACATCAATCAAAATTATCGTAGGAGTCCTCTAAACGCTGTTCACAAGTCCAAAACCCGAAAATGTTGTCAAGGCAAATCAGGTTATCGAAATGTGTCATTTTCGACACGTTAACCAGTATAGCTATGCAGATCAAGAAAGGGGCCTTGCTGAGAACCCTGCCTTATAACCTTGTATGTGTCCACTCCCTCTCACTGAGAGGAGGCCTGTGTCCCAGCAGTGGGAACATTATAGGCTGATTATGTTATGTTATGTGTCCACAGGAGCACCGCCCCGCCGGACGGTGGCTACGGCTGGGTTGTGGTGTTCGGTGCCTTCATGGTGCAGTTCTGGGTGGCCGGCCTGTTCAAGTCGTATGGAGTGCTGTACGTGGAGATCATGGAAACGTTCCCGGACTCCTCCGAGTCCGTGGCTTCTTGGATACCGGCTGCACTGTCCACGCTGTGTCTGGCTCTCGGTAAGAAAAATATACAAGGTGGCAGCTGGACATCGGTGCGCAAACTTAGCCACTAACCATCCAGGATTCAGCACATGATTCTTGACCACCCAACGTAGACATTTTTCGGTGGTTATCAACAAAAATCTGCAAAAAAATTGATCTCTTTTTGTGAGTCTTCCAAACTATGGTGTCCTAAAAATACTACTTAAATAGCCAAATAACTGCGACCTACTTGAATGTAACCAACATTTATTTAAATATTGGTGCGATATTTTGATCGTCAAAGACAGATTTGTAACCGTCACGTGTATTGTCCAGCGCCGCTTTCGTCAGCGCTGTGTGAGAAGTACTCGTGCCGCCTCGTTGTCTTCATCGGCGGCCTGTTCTGCGCCACCGGACTCGCTCTCTCATTCTTCAGCAAAGGGTTGCTGCATCTGCTGCTGAGCTTCGGAGTTATGACTGGTAAGTCTTCTAAATTATACGAATTTGCGGACAAACTAAACCTATTGTATGGGATTTTTGAGAATGATGGGCCTAGTAGATCTTTGTACGAATGTATTTTCTTTTAATTTACGAGTGTCTGTTTCCAGGAATCGGCGGAGGTCTCTCCACGACACCTGGCATTGTGATCGTCTCGCAGTACTTCGATAAACACAGGTAAATATTAAAAACAAATGTGTGGGCTCGGGGCATGTCGGGGCATAGACATGGTCGGGGGACCCCTGGCAGGAACGAAGTTCAAAATGAAAATCCAAGATGGCGCCTGCGAAAATTTCAAAATCACGTAAAAAATTAAATTTTTTGCAGCCGCCATCTTGTATTTTCATTTTGACCTCACTAGGTATATATACGAAAACTATCCGGTTAGACTGGAAGCCGACCCCAACATAGTTGGGAAAAGGCTAGGCAGATGATGATGATATATTATCTCTCTCTGTCTCTTTCTATCTATCTATACATAATTATAATAAATCTGTAGACGAGGCGTTTTTGTACATTGAAAAATACTTCGACTTTGAATACGAAACAATTACATTGAAGGTACATTTTATGTTGTAAGTCATCCTAAATAGTGTCATGTCTTTCCAGGGCATTAGCGAACGGAATATGCGTGAGCGGGACGGCGGCTGGTAGCTTCGTGTTCCCGATGCTTATTGAAAAACTTGTGGATATGTACGGACTGCATGGAACTGTATTATTATTAGGTAAGTTAACAAAGAAAAAATATACGTTTTTTGCGGAATAAACGGCCGTGACTTTTTTTTCACGTTTACTTAGAAGTTTGATTTTAAGCTATTGCATAGCTTTTATCTTGGGATTTGAGCGCGGCGACCGAATGAAGAAATTCCGTAACGAAAATAAACCTAACACCCCCCACTCCGACCGGCACAGCGGTGCAGCGTTGAAAGCCGTGCATCGTCTAACGTCGTATCAGTTCGGCAGACTTCGGTACGGTGTTTGAGTGCGTGCGACTAGACGTATGCGTGTTTTGTTTTCTTATCGGTCACCACGCTAAAAAAGTGTAACTTGAATTAATATCAAAGAAAAAAAAATATTGCATAAATATTATAATTGCATAAGTTGATAAAAATGCTATGCAATAGCTTTACCGCGGCAGTCCCCAAGTGCCACACGTATTTTTTTTCACAGCTTCAAGGGACTGTAGACCTCGATACCTCCACGCTTTCCCGAGGTAAAGGGTCTTGACAGACAGACAGACAAACGGACAACAAAGTTAGTGATCCTATAAGGGTTCCGTTTTTTTCTTTTGAGGTACGGAACCCTAAAAAGGAACCGAAAAAGAATCATAGTTACCAACATAGTTTGTACAGTAAGCAAGCTGAAGTGGCAGTGGGCTGGCCATGTTTGTCAACGGACCATTTATTGTTACCATAGACTCTTACATCTCTGTAATCACCATTAATATGGCGTCGCTTTTCAAATATCCCAATTTCCCACAATAACATTCCACTTTGAAAAAAAAATGTTGCTCAAAAATAAATATAAGTACTTAATCATTTCCAGTGATACGCGGACTCAAAAATATAGATGAGGGCATAATTCTGAAGTAATAAAGTTTATTAAAAAAAAAAATTGGCTCTTATTTGAATGACATAATCCCAAAACAAAAAAAAAAAAAATTAAAGGTAATACCTACTTTTAATTTTGACAATACGAAAACATTTATTGCGTTATTTACGTTTTGTCGAGCAGACGAATTTTTCATGTCAAAATCATATTTATTCCCTTTGCGCGCATCGCAATGAAAAAAACGAATACCAACAGGTTTATTCATAGTGGGCCTCCCGCTGCAAATCTTGTATGGTAGTCCATTACGATGACATGCGGGCGCCACTTTAGCAGAGTGAGGTTCGAATGGAAAGACACGTGCATGAAAATCGGCATTTTTTGAGGGTCGCATTTCCTCTTAAAAAAGTGTTTCATTGTTTGTGGAACAGCACCACATTTACACTACAAAGCGGAGTCGTCTAAGAATATCCACCTGAACAGGTTTTCAGCACTAGCTAGTAGGCTAGCACTTATGTTATGCTTATGTCCGTGCTGCGCAGGAGGCGGCATGCTGCACGTGTGCGTGTCGGCGACGCTGTACCGCGCGGCGCCCGCCAGCTTCAACACGTCCGCGCTCGCCGACAGGACGCCCGCCACCACCACCACCACCGAGCACACCACGCTGCTGCACGACATACAAGAGGGTGAGTCACTTGTGCTGCGCAGGCGCATGCTGCACGTGTGCGTGTCGGCGACGCTGTACCGCGCGGCGCGGGCCTGTGAGGGGCGACAAGGGGGTAAGGGAGGAAGTTGAAAGAGAAAGAAAGATAGTAAATACATTTATATGAGACCTAAAGTCTATTCAAACTTATGTTTCAAATTCCCCCCACCAATGTCCCCACACCTGACACCATGTTTAAACATGAATTATGTTTAAAATAAAACAAGTGTGTCGTCCATGATGAATCAATGTAATTGTCCTGACGTTTCTTATTTTGGTGTTGCCCTCAGTCCCTCACTCCCCTGGTAATAATCAATATCCAAACACAAGTTAAACAAATATCAATTTTATTTTAATGGTGATTAAGTTGATTTCAGAGTGACTAGCACTATTGAAAAAGTTATAAAAATGTTTGAAGTTGTAGCGTAAACTGAACTTTATGGTGTAGGATTTAATGTTAATTTCCATCAACTCATATTTTTTTACATTTTTGGCAAATACATCGCGAATGCAGATTAGGTCAACGCACACAATATATACAGTAATACAATATATTAAAGAGTATTCTATTTTGTCTATTTTACTCTCCCACAGACCAAGGCATCATGTTCAAGTCCGACTCTTCCAAAGACAACCGTCTCCAGAGCCTGTTCCAGCCGGAAAACGAGCAGACCCTCAACCAGAAGAACCTAATTCTCAACGAGGATGCCAAGAGGAGCAGCTTGATCACTGAGATCATGCATCCCAGTTTGATTGAGGTATATAATCGGCAGGAACATCTAATAATTCCGATTTCGCGCTCCTATAAAAATATTATTGAACACTAATATAATGAGTGCGCCCTCTTTTTGTAAACCTCAAATAATTGCTATTTTGCGGTCTTAAAAATATTAAATACCCAAGTAACTGCGACCAAATCGGATGTAGCGCTCGCCGGCCGCTGGCCCGCTGCCGCGGCACCGCCCGCTTCGCTCGCTCGGCTCGTACGCCATTGGTTACGTTTCTAACCTAATCTAACCAGAGGGGTAATTGCAGTAGTAATGGGTTTAATTTTGACAGTTCAACAACATTCATTGCGTTATTTACGTTGTTGAGCAGACAAAAGAACATTTATGAAGCGATGGATTAGCAATATCCTTCAAAATGATTCGGATTATGATTGACAGTGTGTTACGCAATTAGGGTGCCGTTTGGTCGGGGTACCCTAGCTTAGTTACTGCAACTGTAGCTGTATCTAAAAGGCGCCAAACAACCAATGAATAAAGATCACTAAATTATCTTAAAATTTAAAGAAATAACCAAATCAAATCACAATGCAACGTGAAGTCTTCAGCGATAAACATTAACATTCCAAACAAAAAATGCGCTCTCCGCACGACCACTCACTCGCAACGATATTAATTTGCTTGTTTGGCGCCGACTCAAAATTACTTAGGTATAAAAGTTTTTTGTTGCTTTACAGGTCGCCCGTCAACAAATGCAGTCACAGCATTCAGATTCTGAAGACTCTGAGGGTCTCGATGTCTTGGGAGTCGTGGGTAAGTGCATACTTGCATAGCATAGCATAATCATCTTTTAAATTCCCATTGCTGGGACACAGTCCTTGGCGGAGTATTCGATGAACAAACATACAAAAAAAAAAAAACAGTGGCTCTCCGGGAGTGCCGACAGAAGTGAAAAAAAACACAAACAGAATACTTTGCCATCATTCACTGAAATATCGGATATACATAAAAACCGAGTAGGTACATCTCGAGGACAGCCGAACACATCCGGAGCGGTGTCGGTTATACATTTTCGCCGCGCCGTAGAAAGAGAGGGGGATACTCCTACGCCGCGCCGACTGTCTACTCTCGCTCTCCATCCGTCTTACGAATTTTCGATTAGGGTCACATGTCCTGACACGAGTTTAACATTTTTTACCCATTACAAAAAAAGTGTACAACGCCGCTAAAGAAGTTTTCACTTCAAAACGAAAATGTGGAACCAACGACACCGACTTCCGAAATTTAAAGTTATTTTTCACTTTGTAGTGTTTTTTTTTTGGAAGTTGGTTGTTTTTTTTGTAAAAAAGTTTTTTTACTTCAATATTTGAATTGCATTTTTTTCTCGCCTTTTCATTACTGACGCTTTTAACGTTCTGCATCGTTCTCACATGCATAATTTTTAACATGAATGATGTAACCAAGACTTTGTAACCATATTATTTTGATTTAAAATAGTGTTTATGGAGTTTCTTGCCCGTTCTTCTCCATAGGTACCTACGCTTTGGAATGGGCAACTAGCTTCATCTTTCTGACTGACCGGCGACCCCTTGACAATTCAAAAGTGCCTCTAAGTGGTTTAATTGAAATCAATTCTTTGAGTTTGAGTATGAATTTCTTTCCCAGGTTTGCCTAAAGAGGTGGTTCGTCTGCGCCTGCGTCCTACTCGTTCATCTTCCATCCTACATTCAGTTGAAGACCTGTCCACTGACAGTACCTGCGTCTATAAGGCGAGGCGGAACCTTAGCAGGTACGTATTTTTGTCTCGTATTGGCAAGGAGTTTATACAGGGTCAAATTAATTTAGCTAGCGAAACTCCGCAGACGTGATGGGTGATGGGAATCGATATCTAGGGCCTCCCCGGCGTTTCTACTCACATCGGCCGTGTAAACCTTTTGTTAGTCGCGTTTCTTTCATCCCCTCGGTAATAATAATGAATCTCCCCAGTAAATCCCTGTACATCCGTCCGCCGCCGAGCCGCCTGATCCCGAGCAAGCTGGCGGAGCCCATCGTCATCAAACAGGAAGAAGTTCAGAAGGAAGACGTGCAGGTTGAGACGAAGAGCTCAGGATGCGTTGAGGTCATCTCTAGGTAAGTTTTAAACTAAATCAACCCCCGATTTTCAATATAAACTCCCGATATTCAATATAAACTCTCGATCATCAGAATAAAGTCACAATATTAAATATTAACCCCCGATTTTCAATATAAACCCAAAATCCATACTAATATTATAAATGCGAAAGTGTGTCTGTCTGTTACCTCTTCACGGTTAAACCGCTGAACCGATTTAGATGAAATTTGGTATAGAGATAGTTTGAGTCCAGGGAAATGAGATATGATAGTTTTTATCCCGATATTCCCACGGGATCGACACTTATGCGGGTGAAACCGCGGGGCGCTGCTAGTAAAAAATAAAAAGAAAGGAGCTCATTTTGGGCATAAAAAATTCGTCCGCATCGCTGTCATTGGAATAAGTGCCTACAAGGCTGGCAGCATTACCACGTTGGATAGCAATGCTGATCCTTTGGACTAAAAATGGACCAGCCCAGTTATGCATGAGTATAGAGTATGTAAGAATACTGCCATCATCATCTGCCTAGCCTTTTCCCAGTTGGGGTCGGCTTCCAGTCTAACCGGATGCAGCTGAATACCAGTATTTTACATGGAGCGACTGCCTATCTGACCTCCACAACCCAGTTACTGGATAATAATACTATACCCCTTGGTAAGACCGGTTGTCAGACTTTCGGCTTCTGACTACCCGTAACGACTGTCAAAGATCCGCGAATGACAGCCGGGACCAACGGCTCAACGTGCTTTCCGAGGCACGGACGGGAGGGGTCTCGGTATATAAAGATGGTCACCCATGCACAGACCAACCGCGGCAAGCGTAGGACCTGTGCAGCTGTTATTATTTAGCCACGGGCACCTTAGTATATATGTATGAGTACTGTATGTGTAGTAAAATTCATGTTTCTAACTCAACCCCTCCTCTCCAGGTATCTAGACGTGTCCCTGCTGAAGTCCTGGCGCTTCGGCCTGCTGTGCGCGTCTGTCGCGCTCATGTCGTGCGGCTCCCCGTACGCGCTGTACTACCTCCCAGCGTACACCGTCGCCGCTGGCCACAGTAAATCTGCCGCCGGTATGTCATTATTTATTTATTTAATACTTTAAGCACATAAATGTATAGAGGCGGACTTAATGCCAGAGGCATTTACTACCAGTCAACCTTTGGGTGATACAGAGACAAACAGTGGTAGGTGCAATCATTATCTGTCAACTTGTCTAGCCTTTATTCATTTAAACTTTTCGCACTCAAAAAAGGTACAAAGGTTGGTAAGACTTCGTCTAAGACAACCATGGCTTAAATGTTTCTAAATTGTCTGTACTATCTTCGCCTTAAAGCTTTGCAGCCATCTTCCAATCATTCTGTATATAATGTGTTATTATGTACAGTAATAGATTTTCAACTTTATCTCTAAAGCATAAGGTTCAAAGTTGATTGGGAAACTTTGACAGTTTCGGGTAGCTTGATGTGCAGGTCTGTACATGCGTGACTGTTATATCAATTTTATGTTTTAATGTAATGGACTTTGTCTGAAAATAAATGAATTATTATTATAATTCCAGGTCACCTGGTAGCAATCAGCGCCGTGCTAGACCTGTGCGGGCGCCTGGGCCTGGGCTGGCTCTGTGATCTACACCTGTTCTGTAGGAGAAAGGCTTACATTGTCAGGTACGTTTTATCTCTTTATTTAGGATCTCCAACAAACGATATCTATTTATAAGGTCCCATTAAAATAGATGGACAAACTTTTAGAAATCATTCAGACCAAAATAAGGACGATGGTAAAAAAATATATAAGAAAAACGCATTAGATACAAGAAAAATAATCAGCTAACGAAAATACACTAATGTGCCCGCAATTTATTATTTTAGGTCAAAATAAAAACACTTTAATCAGTGTTTTTTTTTGCTTGGATATCTTTGGTTAGACATACTGAGCGCTGTGTTAAAATTTGTCTATCTATTTTAATGGGACCCTGTATATAAAATTCAAAGTCCTGACTGACTGATACATATGTATATCAACGCACAGCCTAAACCGCTGGTCCTAGACGTAAAATTTGGTGGGTGTGTTCTTTGTGAAGAGTAGGTATCCACTAAGAAAGGATTTTTCGAAATTCCACCCCTAAGAGGGTGAATGGGGGGAGGGTGAAATTCCATTAATTTGTTATTATTTTCAGTATCCTGGTGGCTGGAATTGCTGTCCTGACCCTACCTAGCCTTAAGTCTTGGTGGGCATTAGCCATCGCCTCTGGTGAGTTTTGGCATAAAACAATACTTAAATACAGACGCCAGCACATCAAGCTACCCGAAACTGTCAAATTCTCCCAATTAACTTTGAACCTTAAGCTTCAGCGATAAAGTTGAAAATCTATTAAAGATATTTGACAGAATGTAGTAGCTTGATGTGCTGGCGTCTGTACGCAGGCACGAAAAGCAACTATGTTCTCACTATGATCTGTTAAATAAATAGAACTGCCCCGTTAGTCTCGTGGTCGCAAGCGCGACTGCTGAGCGTGGAGTCCTAGGCTGGGTTCGATTCCCGGGTCGGGCAAAGTGTTATTAAGTTTTTCCATTAGGAATTTCTTAGTAACAGCCCGGAGTTTGGAAGTTGGCGGTGTGATACCCCCGTGCCTCGGAAAGCACGTCCTGCGCCTGATCTCTCTCCGGTGGCGTCGGATTGCCGTCCCATCGGACTATGAGAGTGAGGGAAGAGGGACTGCACATGTATCTGCGCGCACACGCCTGCTCTATACTATCTCCCGCGCCAAAGGCTAGTCTCCGTTGAGATTGGCCACCGTGGCCGAAATACGGTCTGGAGGACTTTATTTGTCTGTTAAATATTTCCAGGTGCCTACGGCCTGTGTCTGGGTTGCTGGTTCCTGCTGGTCCCCGTGCTACTCGCTGACGCCTTCGGGACTGCTCGCATCGCCTCGTCTTACGGACTCGTCAGAATGTTCCAGAGTCTCGCCGCCGTGTCCGTGCCGCCTACTGCTGGTGAGTAAGTGCGCAGTGCACACTCCTACCCTATTTCCAGTTAAACAAATATCAACTTTATTTTAATGAAAATTAAGTTGATTTCAGACTAGCACTATTGACAAATTTATAAAATTGTTTGAAGTTATAGCGTAAACTGAACTTTATTGTGTAAGAATTGAAGTTGTTTTTGACGTGTTAACGTCTTATAAATCGATGAATGCCGGCTGCACGCACGAAAAAGCATGACTCATTGTCACGTTCCGCATGAGCTGAGTGTGCAAGCGAGAGCGCGGAACAAGCGATAGAGAGGCACGATCTGATGTTTTCTTATGAGGTTATCACCTAAAATTATCGTCTGTAAACCAACTTTACAGACAACCAATTTTCCATTAATTCATATTTGTTTACATTTTTGGCAAATAAATCGCGAATGCACTGTAGAGACCGTTTTATGTCCTAGCCCCTTAGTATTTCTACCTCATCAATTGGGTTTTCCATCAGGAATTTCACAGTAGCAGCCCGGTGTCTGGTATTGTGCCCGGTTGATGGCAACAGGCTTTTTTACTTATGTTTAACTTATCGCCAGATAAAGCAAAATATAATATCAAATAAAAGCTTTTAAAAAACACTCTTTACTGACAGAAATAGTAAATGCTCACCAAAATTAAAACTCCATTTTATTGTAAAATACCTAGGTAAAGGTATTTGTATTCGCTCTTGCATCCTATGTCGACGGAGCCCCGCTTCGCGGGGTTCCTATTTCTGTGTAAAGGTTTTTTAAAGTAACCTAACCTCGGGGTGCCCAGCTAGAACTATTATAATTTTAGACTTAATGTTTTGGTGTTTAGTACTTACTTGTATATAGTTTGGTGGCCAATTATATTTAAACCCTTTTTTTAGTACATGTATTTGGTTTTTTTATTTTTGGCTGTGTTTAGTTTAGTTTGTGATCTTCCTGTACGAGTCGCAATAAATATTTTTTCTTTCATTATATATTCCAGGTCTCCTCCGCGATGTGACAGGCGGGTACTCCTGGTGTTTCTACGGCATGGGCTCGTGCATGGTCCTTGGTTCGATACCGGTCATAGCCTTCCACCTGAGCACCAAAAACGAAGACGACTCTTCCGTTGATTGAAGATTTAAACCAAATTTTCGAAGTATTCGGCTACAAATTGCGGTAAAACGCTTTTAAAAATGGTGTTAAATGAATTTGGGGTCTTAACTGTTAAAAATCGTTTAAAGAATTGTTTATAGCACTGTGTGACCTAAACCCGCACTTAAGTCACACATTTCTGTGACTTAAGTGCGGCTTTAGGTCACACCAGCTATAAAATAGTCTACGATACATGTGACTTATGGTTTCTATTAATGAACGGCGTGCAATAATGGACTACTTAAGTCACACGTGTCGTAATATACTATTTTGAGGGTCAATAATGTTGATGTAGATAATTTCTGGGGTCAAAGTCTTGTTGGTTATTCTCGATCTAAATGGTGACATAGTGTGTCTGTAATCTTTTTATCTATGTATCTATCTATCTATATGTGTGTAAAATTTTCAGCCAAAAATATTTCACATCGCGTTTAAAAAAATGTTCGTTTTTGTAAAGTGACAGTATCTTTGTCGATGTGTTACATTAACATCAGACGGGGTAAATGCGTAACACACTTACAATGGGGAATATGCATGTATTTTTTTTTAATATTTTTATTCGATAGTTTACATCGCCATAAAATAGTAAAAAAAACATACAAACAGCCGAACATAGTACCTCCTCCTTTTTGTGAAGTCGGTAAAAAAATGCTCGACACCAAAAAAGCAATTGAAAGTACTTAAAAAATAGTTTTAAATAGCCAACCGACACGGGGTTATTTAATTTTTTTTAAATTGGCCCTTATTTGAATCCCATGCATATTCCCTTTTGCAATGCCTTCATTTTGACAATTCGACTACATTCATTGCGTTATTTACGTTGTCGTGCAGACGATTTTTTAAAACATATGAAGCAATGGTTTAGGAATTTCTGTCAACATTCTTCGGGTTTTAAAATAAAGTGTGTTACGCAATTGGGGTGCGAGGAACTGCCAGACGCCATCACATCAAACTACTGCAATCTGTCAAATTTCTTTAATAGATTTTCAACTTTATTGCTAAAGCATAAGGTTCAAGGTTGATTGGGAAAAATTGACAGTTTCGGGTAGCTTGATGTGCTGTCGTCTGTATTATAATGCCAAGCTAAATGCAATTTATGTAGATAGAAATAAAAAAATGGTTGGAAAAGAAAAATAATGTTTAAATGCTGTATGAATATCTGGTCGTTATTTGAAAGTATAAATAAAACTGTTTTATGAATGTTTTTGTTACCAAGCAACTAGATGAAAAATATAGTTTGTACAGACGCCAGCACATCGAGCTACTACAATCTGTCAAATTTCTTTAATAGATTTTCAACTTTATCGCTAAAGTATAAGGTTCAAAGTTGATTGGGAAAATTTTACAGTTTCGGGTAGCTTGCCGTGCTGGCGTCTGTACTATAGTTGTTGCATTTTGCCATCGCAATAGCGGTCATTGCCCTTTCTCTAATAACCTCTGTAGGAACTCAAACAATAAACTATGCATGGTTTTTCGTTATTGGAACATATTGGAGATCACGATAGATATTCAGAGGGGGTAATTGCGTAACACACTAACAGTAGCAATGGCTTTCATTTTGACAGTTCAACAACATTCATTGTGTTATTTACGTTGTTGAGCAGACACAGTTTTCGAACATATGAAGCAATGGATAAGCAATATCCTTCGAAATGATTCAGACAGATTGTAGTTGAGAGTGTGGTACGCAAAATTAGGGTGCAGGACGTTAACGGACTTTATTTCAGTTTTTTTAATAAAAAATGTTAGAAAATGTAGGTTGGTTTATGACCGCTATTGCCGTGCTATAACGCGTCAACTTTAGGATAAATTACAGTCTGGCCGTCGAGGGAATCCCGACACCTGTCAGTGCGACAATTCTAGTAGCTAATAAAGATCAAATTCGCAAAACACGTATTCGTTTGTATGAAACTGACAGGTGTCAATAACACATTCTCTCGTAGGCAGTTGTGGTTAGGATGAACAAGTTTAGCCTGGGACGAAATAGATAGTCCTAGGAAAATCCAGTTTATTTCTAGAATCTAGCCTTCTCTCGTATGAGAACGAACTATAAGTAAGAGAATATCTCTTGTCGTGGTACGAATATTAATCAGTCAGTAAAGTGGTAAAGTAAAGCGTTGGTTTAGTGGGAAAAGCGGTATCGTCATATTATAAAAACCGTCATGAAAATCTGTAATTTTCACCAGAATTTGACGTTAAAGTGTCAAAAAACGCTCGGTATTTATTCAGCCGTTATTGGTTGACCGTTTACCGCTTTCTTATGGAAACCAAAACTTAACATTTTCATTTAGTATTGCCACTCAAAAAGGCTATTTATATACCTTTAGATCTTTGAATAAACTGGTATCGTACATAACATACATAATCATCATCGTAGCTAGATTTATTAATTATTGTGTTATAAATACATAGTTATTATGCTTAAAACATGTAAAATGTAGAAGGCAATTTGTTAAAAATACCACTTTATTATTTGTACGAATCGAATACTTTTATAGTAAAAAAAAATAACTTGATACGACCATAATAAATGAGGAATAATTACTTTTAATTAATTTCCCGCCATATTTTGACGTTTAAATTAGCTGTCAGAACAACTTCAATACGCTATAAGGCATGGAATTAGTAAGTACTATATATTGAATATAGGTTACAAGAATGGCATAATTAATTTTTTTTTACCTGAGCTATTGTCTGCAAGAGGGTATCTTATTATTCTTATTATGACCGTATCTTAAAGCAAGAGTTTTTAATCTGACAGTGACTTTCAAGAATGCTGCCTGTGTGTTTAGAAATATAATCCATTATTATGAACGGTATTTAAATGAAAGATTTTCTAATAAGTACAATTTGTATGTATTTTGTTACCTTAATTGTTGTAATTGAACGAAGATAGTTTGATTTTGATGACGCGTTGTGAAAAATAAGCCGAGGATTAAATAAAATAGGGTTTTTTGAAGTGAAAACTTTAGGAGCGCTAAGCGATTTTTGGTAGGGGAAAATGTTATGAGTTCGCTTCACCGAAATGCTAACGTTATCTCGGTTTACTGTAGCTATGAGTGTGGCATTATATTGTGTGTCGATATGCTCGCAGGGCCGACAGATGTGAAAACCAGACTAATGTTAATATTTTTTTATTTACAAATTATGAAAGGGTTTTGAAGATTTTTTATATGGAGCCTGGCATGTGTAAATGTACGCAAGTTAAAAAAATATGTATGTCACGTGAATTCACGTGATCAACGTTCTAAGTTAAGATGTCAGAGCAACTGTCGATTTATATAGGCTTCATGCGTGGCCGCCATTTTGAAAAAAAAAACAGCCACGGACCTTTAAAGCCCTTTAATTTTAGAATTAATTTGAAAATTAAAACAAATCCACTGTTTTTTCATAGTTTTAAGTTTTCTCTTCTGTCGGCAGTCCTGGTTACTGTTTGTTATGATTCTAAAGGTACTTACATAGGTAATCTCTGTTGCTTTATGAGTTGTTAAGGTTTAGAAAACAAAGTAAGTAGGTATATTATTATACAGTAGGCCACATAAACCTATCGATAATTTGAAGTTGAAAAATTGCACTTAATAACGGGTTAAAAATTGAGCAGTGCTGGCCCAGTGGTAAAGGCCGCGACTTACGAGTTGTAGGTCGTGGGTTCGAACCCAAGCACGCACTTTACTTTTGTGTAAATTATTTAAGCAACACTGCCCTCAAAATGGTTAAGGAAACCGGCATGTCCTTGAACCAAAAAAATCGAATAGGTATATGTGACATCTGGCCCACTCCCTCTCACAGAGAGGAGGTTTGTGTCCGAGCAGTGAGACGATTATAGGGTGATTAGGTATGCCTCTAAAAACTTCGATGGTGAACTTTTAAAAATTAATGAACCATTTTGCGCTTCGAATGATGCATACGTTTTTAAGCTATTGCATAGCTTTTATCTTGGGCTTTGAGCGCGGCGACCGAATGAAGAAATTCCGTAACGAAAATAAACCTAAGCATCGTCTAACGCGTATCAGTTCGGCAGACTTCGGCACGGTGTTTGTGTGCGTTGCTATGCAATAGCTTTACCGCGGCAGTCCCCGAGTGCCACACGTATTTTTTTTTTAATAGAGCCTCTAAATGTCTGGCCTTTTCTCACAGTTGAGCAGGCAAGCGCTACATCTATGTTAGTCCCAGTTACCTACTTGGCTAGTTAAATAGTATTTTTAGGAAACTAAAATTGGGATTATTTGAGGCTCACTTTTTAGTGGTCTAAAGCGGGAAAAGTCGGACGACGAGATGGTACTTATCTATTTTTAACTGGCCTGCTGTAAAATAAATGTATTAAAAAGTCTGTGATTAAGAGAAAAACGAGGTTTACAAACCCGATTTTTCTCCGTGAGTTGAAGTGATTGTCACTAAGTGACAAGAATGGATCAGCTGGTCTGTTCTGTAGAAACCTTACCTTTTAACTTAGGTGAAGTGGGCTGTCATTCCACCTGATGACACTATTGACAGCTCACTTCACTTAAATCCTGCATTAAACTACTCGCGAAGTTGCTTCGACGAAGTACTTGCTAGTCGAAATTGACCAAAGTCCGTACGTAACTATATTTTTTTTTTATTGCTGAATAGACCTGCTCTTGACCTCGATCACGCGTGATGGAAAGCGATGGATGAGGTCTAGGATGGAACGAGCGTGCCCAGAAGATGCCTAAGGCACTGGAACTCCCACGCATCGACTAAACACAGCAGGCTGCTTGACGCCGGACTCCGGTGGGAGGGTGGTCGCTAACCAGGCGGGCGTTAGCCCTACCACCGCAAGGGAAAAATTGGCTAGACAAATAAGGTGTTGGGTGTGACTGTCCAGGATGCGCCGGGCGCTCGGTTCAGTTGAGTAACTGGCGGCACAAACTGCGCTACACGAGGAGACTTCTTCATGCATCCCAAAATCCAAATCCATCATGCTAAGAACTTCGGAACGTTTCGAGTCCTTTGACTCGGGCGCAAAAACCGACAACGATACGAAGTCACCCGAGGCTAGCCGAAGTACCGACGAAGGGACCCGAAATGCCCTTCTACACTCGTAGTCGCTTATAACTTCGATTAACTTCTCGAGTAGTTGTGGTGCAGACTTAAGTTTTCACAGTAAGGTTTTCACTGAACAGCTTGGCTGATTGTGTGAGAGAGATGATATAAAAAGGTACTGCCATACAACGCGATCAATATACGTACCATGACGTGCACAATGGCGCTTACACCCGGTTTAAATTGACACAACAATTAGGCCGGGGCCGCACTGGTACGGCGACAGCGACGCGGCGGCGACGCTTGAACAAATAAATTTCGCTTGTCGTTTCTGCAATGCAGCAACCGACATAATATTATGTTTATATGAGATTGGTTTCACGAAATCGCCGTCGTGTCGCAGTCGCCTTAATAGTGCGCCCGCAGCCTTAGTCAAGCGCGCGTTACCTGCCAATCAATCACGTCTCCTGACTTTCCTCGTTGGTCTAGTGGTCGCGCTACTGCTGAGCATGAAGTCCTGGATTCGATTCCCGGGTGGGGCAAAGTGTTATTAGGTTTTCCATGTGGAATTTCTCAGTGACAGCCCGGAGACTGAATTTGTGCCCGGTTGATGGCAATAGGCCCTATAATTACATGGGACTAAAGGCCTATTCAAATCTAAGCGGTATTCGCTACCGCTGTGGGTAGACGTACATACCGCGCGGGTTTCGCTCAGGTATTTAGTATCAAGTTCCGCGGCTAGAGCAGAATAGTTGGTGCCATAGTACCGCATAGGTATTGTTTCAAGCGAAACTCGGTATTCTACCCACAAGGATAGCGAAATCCGCTTTGGTGTGATTTGTGAACAGTAATATTACCGCATACCCACTCGGTTTTGCTCTACCGTAGACGGTAGCAAATACCGCTTAGGTTTGAATAGGCCTTTAATCTGACGACTTGTGGATGTACAGTCAACAAAAGAGATAAGTATGCAGGATCGTCGGATATAGTTGAAAGTTGATGTTTTCAAATAAAATTTAATTTTATGAAAAGAAAATAAAACATCTCATTTATCAAATTAAATTTCAGTCGACAAAATCCATCGGTTTCTTACTAAACTTCAACTATATCCGACGATCCTGCATACTTGACTGTACTATAGGTACACCTCTGCTTGACCCTTCTAGATATACAGGCATGATGTTATGATATGTGTCTATAATTTAGAACTTGTAGGTTGGTCGTCAAATGATCGCCGAGAATAAAGGCTGAATATTTGCACACATCGCGGTAGCATGTTGAACGTGTTGTCTTGGCCTTGCCTTCACCTTTTAACCGCCCTACTTCATATATCGTTCATTTCATTCTCTTCATTTTCTTCATTCAGTTATCGTGCCCCCGGCGCACGAAAAAAAAAACGAAAATTAAATATCTGATAGAATACAGCGTAATTAAATAAAAAAAGCAGATTAAAATATCTGTGGTATTTGGTCGTATATACCTATACGACACTGGCGAAATGGACACGAAAATATTTGTCGGATTAATCCGACGTAAGCGGTTAAAAGGTTTAATTATTCATTTATTTTAGATTGTGTGGTATTAGAGATAGGGTGAGCCTCTATTTTGATTAAGTAATATGATTACAACGTAGTTTAATTTAGTTTTGAGCATAAAAAGTTGTTTTAATTTTTTATAAGAGGTATTATTGCAATTTGGCAAAAGCCAGAATAGAAAACCATTGATTGCAGGCGACTTGCTTAACACTATACTTGCGTAAAAGAACTTGCAAAAGTATGTATTGACGTGTGGGACGAAGAAGCACAAGACATGTACGGTCAGCAACAAAAGTCGATTAACACTTCAGTTCTTTTAATCTTAGTTATTGAACAAAATATTTGTTCAAAATTACAGAAGATTTTTTTTTAGAATATAAAGGTCTTTGCTATTATGTGAAAAGCTAAAAAGCAGTTTATTGAAAAAAAAAAAATGTCAATTTAATAAGATGTAAAAATGACAGTGTTAATCGAATTTTGTTGCTGACTGTGCAATATGCTGTACAGTATGCAATAATAAATATATGTTGTCTCCACAACGGCGTCAGGTAAACTTGTGCAAGTACTGCAAGTAGGTATATCATTACGTATGTGGCCTACTTTAGGTTGCTTGCCATATTATATTTTTTTAATTTAGCGTAGAATAGAGAGAAAAAGTATATATTTGTTATTGAAAAATGGTAGTTATTTAGAAGAGTTGAAGTTTTTAAGCGGTACTCATTTTAATCTTATTTCTCTAAACATATATCTACAGGGTCATATTAAATTAGCTAGCGAAACTCCGCAGACGCGATATGTATCGATATCTGAACAGGGTAAAACAAAAAATATAAATGTCTAAAAACTATAAAACAAAAGAAACTAGAATTTCTCAACTCATACTCCAACAGAGGTCGTTGAGCCCCCAAAAAAACATCAAATCTTTTTTTATTTTATGTAATCGTGTATATGTTGCAGACAAAAAAAAAAAGAAAATTATATTTAAAAGGCTTGGCAGTTAACTGAATGGCTAATTAAACCAGTTTGCGGCAACAGTCTCCAGAGTTTCGCTAGATAATTTAATTTGACCCTGTATATAAATAAAAATGAATTGCTGTTCGTTGGTAAACGCATTACTTGAGAACGGCTGGACCGATTTGATTTTTTTTTTGTTCTAAAATGTTCGTTATAAGTACTTACCTAGTCTAAAAGTTGACATAAAAAAAAAATTGCCAGGAAAATTGGAAAATTCGGGACAAATTGAACTCAAAACCATATTGATATTTAGGCAGGAAAACGTCTGTCGTGTTTAAAATTTAGCAGCTTCTCGACGCCCAATGTTGCATATTTCAACAAACATAATTATTATTGTAAGAAAAATAATGTATTTGATGAATATTGTTTGTATTAGAATGCACCAATGGTGATAAAAAGACAACACAGTGTACCTTCAAAATTGCACAAAATTAATGTAAACAATTATGTGAAATTATAACACAAAAATAATTAATTGTTCTTTTTCATCAGATAATAAGAAATATGCTTGCAACATTTATTATCTATAAAACAAATGCTTGTAACTTCCACAATACTAATATACTTTTGGGCAAGTTACAATATTATTCCAGATTTAGTTATTATAAAAATTGTTCAAAATATAATTATTATTCGGGCCGAAGTGTATAAAAAAATGCAGTTGACTGTACTGATATTTCTTTTTTTTCCTAATTCGTACAATTAAAATTATATTTTTTTAGATACGTTTTGAATTAGGGCACTGAAATTCTTGTTTTAATGTTGTAAGGTGTTCATTCAACACTTTCTAAAATATTTGTTACCTACTCTGTAGCTAGATGTCACAACAAATTCATTAAGTAAGTTAAAACATAGATGTTTAAAAAAAAAGTAGGTACGTAACAAAGACAATTTTACTTTTTATTTAATTTTGTACAAGTACCATTAAAATTGTTGTAAATATGGTGCTTGCAAGTAAAGTAACCTACTTGCGCAAGTAAACGCTGTACTAATCTTCCTTGCATTCCTAGTCAAAATGTATCAAAGCACTTAATAAATTATCCTGAAACATTGTATTGTAATTTTTACGACATTTTTTTCAGAGGGGTTACCATGCACGCTTAAAGTAGCCCAATAGGAATTTGTCATTAAATCGTCAGATCTTAAAAACTTTACCAAGTTATAGTGTAAAAATACTTTCGATGTTTTGCTTGCCCTCTCTGATTTAAATGTTCGAAAATTATGAATTGAAAAACACAAAAAAATATCTGTAGTGTAACGTGGTAAACAATAATATTATCATCATTCTAGAGTTAAGTGGTGTTGACAGTCGTTTTTTATTTGTATTATAGGCACGTGTTGACTGAGCAAGTTGTGTACCTATGTCTGCAAATACTTGCAGAAAAATCATATATTTTGTTGATTTAAAAAATATCAGATGGAAAATGATATAATATCCCGCTGAACAAACATCGTTTCCTATGTTATATTTATATGTTTAGACAAAACCAAGCGCGTAAAAAATCAAATTATTCTGCATAGGTTCGCCCCCTTGTTACATGGGATTTAAACATAACTGGCGAAATATGGGTGTACTATAGATACACCTCTGCCTAACCCTTTGGGTAATACAGGCTTGATATTATATGATTTTTTCTGCAATAACAACTAGTTACTTCCAAAACCACCAACGCCATCTATTAGTACTTAACAGTACTACTTGTTTCCAGGTAGCGCCACAAAGTCCACACTATCATAGGTCATCCGATCAAAATATACATATTCAATGAGTTTTTGATCTATTTTAATAAAAATAAATAAATGTAACCTATTCTAATTGATGTGTTCAGACACTTACAGGTAATTCCTCTTCATGTGGGGCAGAGAAGTAAAAAAAATCGTTCGTAAAACTAAGGGAGATGAGCATGATGGCAGAAAGCTAAGTCGTTGACAGAACAGTAATCTGTTGTTACAATGAAAATTGCTTTTGCCAAAGTGAAAAAATGTTTAGATCTTTTTTGTTGACTTTACATATATGCTCTATAGTCTATGGAAGCACCTGTCATTGCTAATGGCGCCAATTTTGTTGATTGAGTAGGTACTTCCTTGTCAGCCGTTTTACTATAAAACAGTTTTTAAAATGTATCAGTATACACTCACTTCAAAATATTGGCAAAATAATTGATTAATGATTAAAGAATGATCCTGTGTGACAGTTTTTAAAGCTCGTTGAGTTGACACCCAACTCGGACGTAAGTATGTAAGAAAAGATAGTTTTTTTTACTTCTCTGTTCAAGCTCAAAGACATAGATTGTAAACTTTTACAAAGAGAATTGATGGGAGGGGTGTTTGCGAAGAGTTTTTAACCCGTGATTAAATCTATGTTTCTATTATTTCCGGAATTTCCGATGGTATTATATGAGCTCAACTGTCACTAATGAGACACAATTACTTTTTATATTGTTACCGAATTTAAAAACAGACGAGGGGATACTTTCCTAAACTTTTTTATTTCAGGAAAAGTTCACAATTTGTAAGATTTGTTTAATTAGTTTTATAGTAGGTCTTACTTAAAATATGTAATTCCGATCCAGCCTGTCTTTTGCTGCCCTCTCCTAGCGACGCCCTAAGCCGAGATTCGTACCACACAGCACACCTCAGACACTCCATACAACGCTCGCAAAATAATTACATATTACTACTACATAACCAAATGACGTTTGTACACGTGTAAAATGTGTGCGTAAATTTTAGTAGGTTGGCTGTCGTGCGTAGCGTAAAAAATGGCGCAAAAAGCGATTTGTGTCGGGCGAACCAAACGACGACGCGACGCGCGACGTGACGGCGCTGCCCGAACGTGTGCATCACAGAGCACTTTATAATAGGTACATTATTATGAAGTGACCGTGTAGTTCAATTGTTTATTTAGTCGGGTTCATAATGAAATAAAAACACTTATCTCTAAATAATCGGTTATTAAATCGCATTGTATTAAAAATGCGAAATCTTACAAACAGTTTATGTAAATACAAATTCGGAAAAGCATCACAATATCCAACCATTGTCATTAAAACTCAAATAAAACTTCAAAATTCAAAAAAATAAAAAAAAACTAAATCGCAAAATTGTGTGTTTGTGTCAGCAGTACAGCGCTGCGGTTCGCGAGCGCCCTTGCTAAAGAGTCAGCGAAGAATACCTTGAAGTGCGGGGTGAGGTGCGGTATCTGATATCAGCGCGGGGAGTGTCCCTTCTGCACGTAGTACTAAGTATTCTGTGCCCACAGGGTGTCAGCGTGAAGTCGCTTAGTTTAAAAAAAAATTAAGTCCTGGCTGGAGGCCTTAATTTATTGAGGCATACACAGGCAAGCCCGGTTAAGTAGACGACAACCCCATAGGTAGAACTGCGAGAAGCCATATGCATGCTAGATTCTGATCTAGTAGATGTCAATAAGGTGTTGTAAGCCCACGTTCGCACTGGCGTATAAAAATATCGCGGCGGGATTTTATCGTCCCAGCGCGTCAAAAAAACACTGTTGGATTTATATCTCTCGGCGCTAAGCAGTAAGTTGAAAATCCAGTGTGCGAACAAAATCCCCGCGGGAAAAATTTGGCCGTGCTTATCTGGGCTGTCTGGGCTGGTTTCTCTGGGCTGATTTTACCAAAGTCAGTTATCTTTTATCTGTGGAATTAAATTGACGTCTTTTTGTATTGAAAACTGACAAAAATTTAAATTTATTCTGAGATTAGACTTATTCTAGGGTGAAATGCGCCTTATATAAAAAAAAAGTGTCTGTGTGTCTGTTGCAGCTTTATACAGGGTGTAATTGAATTCATGAGCATCCTTTTAAGGGGTCATTGTAATCATCATTATGAACAACTTTTACTATGGGACCAAACCTGAAATCGCGAAAAAAAAATCAGCTGTTCCCTACATTTATGTTCGTACTTATAACTCGTCAAAATGTAGGGAACAGCTGATTTTTTTTTCGCGATTTCAGGTTTGGTCCCATAGTAAAAGTTGTTCATAATGATGATTACAATGACCCCTTAAAAGGATGCTCATGAATTCAATTACACCCTGTATAAAAAAAAAGTGTTTGTTGCAGATTTACTTATAAATCCAAACGTTACGCAATAGTTTTTGTCTTAATTTTGGAAAATAGATGGCAGTTTTTAGTGTTTAGTTTCGTAGTAGAGCTGACTGACCACGGTGTATTATCATTGTTATATCGGTGTTAATTACATAACATAAAAGTAAAATGATACTGAAAGTAGGTATGATAAACTGCACAAAAATTACGTAAATGTATGTTGTGTCAAATAAATTGTAATAATTATCTACGTCTATATCTTTTGAAGTGATAAATAATTATGGATTTGAATAAGGATTATCGATTTAATCACGGATTGAAAAACAAAATGGTAATGGCGTGAATTGGCGTGTAAAAATAATGCTTCAACAAACAGCTTTGTGTAAATGATTACTGTATAAAAAGCAATCAAAACTTTGTGACTATGGCAGTGATTTTATATTCTAAAATAGCCTTTAGTTTCTTCACCAAAATCGTATCTAATTTTACCAAAAAAGGAGAAGTAATTATCCTAGCACAGTGCTGCCATAGTGACTTAGCGGCGTTTCACGGAACTAACATAACGACTGCAGTGTGTAGCTTGTAAGAAAATTGTATTATTGTCTATGGTCACTTTTAAAAACATTTTTCAATATAAATGTCTAATATCAATGTCACTATTGTTTTACTAAGTCAAAAATAAATGAAGTATTAAAATCGATAATTATTATTTGTGGTAGAACGACATTTGTCAATAAATATTATGAGGGCACCCTCATATTATTACTCTTTACGTAATATTAGTAATATAGGAACTGTACATTTCTGCAATTTTTCGTACTTGCACAAAAATTAGGTATTAGTAGCGACATCTATATTCAAAAGTATGTAACCTTTTTGAAATACGCAAGGGATAATGTTTTTAAAAGTGATGAAATTAAAAACTATCATTCTAATGAAAAATGAAATAAACTGATAGTTAATAAGTGTACTTAATCAGCGTTTTATTTATAACTAGCTGCCCGGCGCGACTTCGTTCGCGTGGTGTCCTACTAATACCCCCTACCCTACTCCTACCAATCCTACCCCTGCCCTTCTCCTACCTTACTCCTACCCCTTCCCTACCCCATACTCCTACCCTACTCCTACCCTACTCCTAACCTACTCCTACCGTACCCCTACCCTACTCCTACCCTACCCCTTCCCTACTCCTACCGTACCCCTACCCTACTCCTACCCTAACCCTTCCCTACTCCTACTGTACCCCTACCCCTACCCTACTCCTACCGTACCCCTACCCTACTCCTACCCTACCCCTTCCCTACTCCTACCGTACCCCTACCCTACTCCTACCCTAACCCTTCCCTACTCCTACTGTACCCCTACCCCTACCCTACTCCTACCGTACCCCTACCCTACTCCTACCCTACCCCTACTCCTACTCTACCCCTACTCCTACCCTACTCCTGCTCTACCCCGAGCCTACTCCTAGCCCTGTCATTTGCGTTTTGTTATTCCAAGTCTGATTTTTTTTTTTTTTTTTTTTTTTTCTGATTTTTTTTAGTATCTTATGTCCGTCTCCTGGCTCTAAGCTACCTCCCTACCAATTTTCACCCAAATCTGTTCTGCCGTTCTTGAGTTATAAGTGGTGTAACTAACACGACTTTCTTTTATATATATAGATATATTCTAATCATTAATAGTTCTCCGTTTTTGCAACTAAGTTTATATAAAACGTCCTCCAGCAGACTTAATTTCGGTCATGGCAACCAATCTCCACAGAGACCAGCCATCGGCGCGACAGATATTCAATATATTGCACAAGCGTGTGGCATACACAGGTGCACTCTCTCTTACCGTACTCTCATAGTCCGATGGGACAGCAATCCGACGCGACCGGAGACGCACGTTAAGCAGTTGGCCCTGCGCCTAATCTTGCTTTCTGCGGCACGGGGGTAATACACCGCCAACTTTCAATCTCCGGAGTGTTACTAAATTCTCAATGGAAAAAATCGAACCCAGGACCCCACGCACAGCAGTCACGCTTTGTAGGTTTTTTGCAAGTCGTTGGGATCAGCGTCCA
This sequence comes from Hydraecia micacea, assembly GCA_914767645.1. Taxonomy (NCBI): domain Eukaryota; kingdom Metazoa; phylum Arthropoda; class Insecta; order Lepidoptera; family Noctuidae; genus Hydraecia; species Hydraecia micacea. The sequence goes on from OU611805.1 coordinate 6,324,525, forward strand.
GTCGAACCGGATGCAGCTGAATACCAGAATTTTAAATGGAGCGATTGTCTGATCTCCACAACCCACAGGGTATTGTGTTACCCTAACTCGATACCCTGAACCCTTTTTTTTTGGTGCGCGATGGAAATCCTCATGGACTTCCTCCATCGTGGGAGTGACAGAGGGGCATGCCGGACTATTACTGGCTAAACCACCGTGGTGTACCACCTCTGTATGTGGGATTCGCGTAAGCATTCACCGCTCCCTCGACCCGCTCTTCCTCAGTGGGTCCCACCTCCCCCGTGCGGCCATTCCCGCAATGGCCGGTACCGCGGTGAATTTCATCGTGCGGTCAAGCAGTTGCCAGGCATACACTGACTGCTGGAGCTGTCGACTGCTCTCGCGCAGTTACCTCCGCCCGCGCTCTTCATTCCACGACACGTATGTTAAGGCCGGCAATAAAAACCGCAGTGCAGTTGATACCGACTGCTGCAGCAGCAAGCAGGCAGTTATCAATGGCAGCTTCAAGCGGTTGAATTTGACTGCACGAGCAATCCGTTGTATGTTGATCACTAGCTTACTGCTGGATCAGTCCGGCCAGCCTTCGAGTAACCAGAGGGAAAGAATCAGAATCGCCATACAACGTCATGGCAATACTGCCAGCCTTTTGGGCACTTTTCCAGCTATTGTTAGCGATGCGAACGAATTTTTTGATGCCTTATGATTATTTTCCTACTTTTTTTTTATATATGCTTATACTTATTATTTAAAAGTATGTTTTCAAAATTATTTCCGAGGCTCCGTGCTTCAAGAAATAAAAAACCTTAATAATTCGAGTGACATTTTAATAAGGTGACATTTTAATAAGGTACAACTTCATAAGCAATCTTAATTTTAATTAAACAATTTCCCATTGATGGGAACTACATTTTGGGGGTTTGTGTATAAGAAGAACAGCGGAGTTACTAGCGGACGGTGGTATGAACAGACGCCAGCACATCAACCTACCCCTAACTGTCAAATTTTCCCAATCAACATTGAACTTTATGCTTTAGTGATAAAGTTGAAAATCTATTACAGAAATCTGACAGATTGTAGTAGGTTGATGTGCTGGCGTCTGTACAATATGTAGTTTTATAGCACTGTGTGACTTAAACCCGCATATAAATTTTTGTGACATATGTAGTCTATTTTTACATAGAAAAGTGCGGGTTTAGGTCACACGAGCTATAAAATAGTATACGATACGTGTGATTTAAGTAATCTATTAATGCACGGCTAATTTCACATCGTGCTATAATGGACTAGTTAAGTCCCACGTATCGTAATATACTATAATGACCTAGATATACGCTGCAAATTGAAATTGCTTTGCATAAGTCAGCTGTGGAAGTTATAGATGTCAAAACGGTATACTGGACTGCAAACAGATTGCTTTCGCGTGGACGCCACATATGTTGTTTATGCATGTAAGAAGCTGCGTAGGTATAGCCACAGCGTTGTTTTGCTCACGTTATGCTCACACACGCTCCTCCAGTCGTAATCTTCGGGGCGAAACCCTTCGTGACAAAGCCCTAAAATTGGGCGATGGGCAGAAACTGGGTGAGAGGGAGGCAATCCTTTTCGGCTTTATGTCCATGTGCGTTGTCTTTGATTTGGATAACTGTTTCGCATATTTGTCCACACTTCGGATCACGAATATGGGAGGGAACTGTGAGTTACCTGAAACAAAAGAAAACCAGTTCTTTTCGGCATTTAAATTTCCTATTACGATGTTGTTGTAAGGCAGCAGTCAGCACTCATAGCATGACCACTATAGAAACGGGTTTTGTCGACGGAAGAATAGACAAAAAAACATTTTTACAAAAAAAAAAAAACAACCGACTTCCAAAAAAAAAACACTACAAAGTGAAAAATAACTTTAATTTCGGAAGTCAGTGTCGTGGATTCCACATTTTCGTTTTTTAACCGACTTCAAAAAAGGAGATTCTGTATTCGACCCGTATGTATGTATGTATGTATGTATGTATGTATGTATGTATGTATGTATGTATGTATGTATGTTTGTTTGTCCGCGATTTTCTCAAAAACTAATGAACCGATTTTGATAATTCTTTCACTAATGTGATCTACATACTTTCAGGAAGGTTTTAGTATATAATACATTATATAATTATTCTTATGTACGATGTTATATGCATAAATGTACTGCATCTCCGGCATTTCTATGCGAATTTTGATGATTCTTCTAGTCGGTGTCTTCAATTCCTCAATGCACTAGTGTTATTTGAATTTGTGTGGAGTAGGTACAACTAAAAAGTGAAAAATAAAAACTTTTTTACAAAAAAAACAACCGACTTCAAAAAAAACTACAAAGTGATAAATAACTTTAATTTCGGAAGTCGGTGTCAAAAAACGAAAATGCGGAACCAAGGACATCGACTTCCGAAATTAAAGTTATTTATCACTTTGTAGTTTTTTTTGAAGTCGGTTGTTTTTTTTGTAAAAAAGTTTTTTTGTAAAAAAGTTTTTATTTTTCACTTTTTAGTTGTACCTACTCCACACAAATTTAAATATCACTAGTGCATTGAGGAATTGAAGACACCGACTAGAAGAATCATCAAAATTCGCATAGAAATGCCGGAGATGCAGTACATTTATGCATATAACATCGTACATAAGAATAATTATATAATGTATTATATACTAAAACCTTCCTGAAAGTATGTAGATCACATTAGTGAAAGAATTATCAAAATCGGTTCATTAGTTTTTGAGAAAATCGCGGACAAACAAACATACATACATACATACATACATACATACATACATACATACGGGTCGAATACAGAACCTCCTTTTTTGAAGTCGGTTAAAAAAGTATTTATTTTTCGCTTTTTAGTTGTACCTACCCCATACAAATTTATATAACACTACTTGCTAGTGACAGGAAGATAAACATCATCAATATAAACTAAGTGGAAAACAAACGTATTGTTGAAGCTAATTCCAAAACTACCCAAGCAAAGTTCATAAAATTTATATGGGACCACCTCTGAAGCATACCTTATTCATTATTTAGACTATATGCTGATAATCCTGACTGCAGCATCATGCCAAACTTATGTCAACATTGCATTGAACTTAAAATTTAGTCCTGTTTAAAATGAGCCCAAACACGACTACGGTGCTGTAATTTCAAGTTTTGTACTTTTTCTGATGCTCCTGGCTTCAGGCTGGCATCAGGTCTCTATGTACTTCGGAGTTCCTCATTAACAGTACGTTTATCCACACATCGAGCCCTTTCTAATGAGCCTAAACACGATATATCTGCTGTTAGTTGTCGAGAAGTTAGGTACCTACTCTGCAGACTATCCTGACTGCAGCATCAGGTCATGACTTGATGATCATGAGACCAAAGTGGCAAATGCCCTATCAAACATCAAAACAAATACTAAAACAGTCCTTGCCTGTTCGAGTAACTTCTTACTGTCAAGGAGTTGTACCTTCCATCATCAGCCCAGCTACCTGAGATGGTGATAACCATACGCAAATACACAAGATACTTCATACAATATGCGAAAAACAATAAGTAAGCCTATAAAATATGAGGGTTGCCCTCGATTTCTCTAAGATCCCATCATCAGATCCTAACTTGGTGACAGTGGGACCACCTCAGAACTATTTACTTTCGAACAAAAAAAGAATTTTGAAAATCCGTCGACAATTGGCGGAGTATTCGAAGAACAATCATACAAAAAAAAAAAAAAAACATACAAACAGCCGAACATAGTACCTCCTCCTTTTTGTGAAGTCGGTAAATGACAGATTGTAGAAACATTTCTACCGCCTTGAGGTGGAAGCGCAGTGGTAGACCGCGAAACTAAAGTTTTCTTACGTTTTTTGCAATTTGCAGGTCAGTGGCAGGTTGTATCTTGATCAAAATATGGTTCACGACTATAACAGGTACGAGTACGTATTTACAGAATTATAATCATTAGAATCTTTAGTACATCTTTTTAAGTTAGATTTGTACCATAAGAACAAATCTCTTATGGAAAAGTGCTTGTATTAGGCAACAGGACCTAAACGCAAAAAACGCAAGTTTCAGAAACAATAAAAGTATATGATCGACTACTTACAGTAAAAAAAATCAAAAAACTTTTTTACAAAAAAAACAACCGACTTCCAAAAGAAAAACACTACAAAGTGAAAAATAACTTTAATTTCGGAAGTCGGTGTCGTTGGTTCCACATTTTCGTTTTTTTGACACCGACTTCCGAAATTAAAGTTATTTTTCACTTTGTAGTGTTTTTCTTTTGGAAGTCGGTTGTTTTTTTTGTAAAAAAGTTTTTATTTTTCGCTTTTTAGTTGTACCTACCCCATACAAATTCATATAACACTACTTGCTAGTGACAGGAAGATAAACATCATCAATATAAACTAAGTGGAAAACAAACGTATTGTTGACGCTAATTCCAAAACTACCCAAGCAAAGTTCATAAAATTTAAATGGGACCACCTCTGAAGCATACCTTATTCATTAATTAGACTAGATGCTGATAATCCTGGCTGCAGCATCAGGCCAAACTTATGTCAACATTGCATTGAACTTAAAAAGAGTTTGAGTAAAAGTGGCATGATTTTTTAAATACGCGGCCACTTATGAAAAGTGTTTCGTTAAAGAGAACACATTAAGACATTCATTTTTTTCTATGAACGTTACTTTCCAACGTTCATCGAAGCCGAGATATTTAATGTGAAAAATCTATAAAATCAAATCGCCATTTGCTTTAAATGGTGTCTATTTCATCATTACATTGTAGTTTTACTTCTATTTGTCTCTGTAACTCGTGATTAGCGATAAACAACAACATAAAAGCCGCCCATGAGCCCACCAAAAGCACCGATCTCCTCGTTCCGATGCAGTACATTTATGCATATAACTTCGTACATAAGAATAATTAACTAATGTATTATATACTAAAACCTTCCTGAAAGTATGTAGATCACAATGAAAGAATTACTTAAAAAACAAAATTCAAAATTACTTCATTAGTTTTTGAGAAAATCGCGGACTTACAAACATACATACGGGTCAAATACAGAACCACCTTTTTTGAAGTCAGTTAAGAACACCCGACAAGTCGTTTAAATATTTTAAATAATTAAAGTTTGTGTAACAATATAGTGATTTTGTAGTACCTATTATTGTTTTTTATTTAATAATAATAATAATAATGCCATACATACTCCTCCAATAACATGCGTACGTTTATGAATGTATGTATTGTGTCATACGTGCTGTATTTGTTCACAATACATATACGGGGTTCCGTCTTTATTTCGACGACATGATGTTGAAATTCTACTTACTTCGATATCATATATTTCAGCTCCGATATTACTTAGGGCAAAATTCTTTTACGAGTCATTATTATTATATATACCACTATACGTTAGCAACAATAAACTACGTGGCCGCGCAAAAAAAAAATCATGCCACTGGTTCATACAAAATTACTCAAACCCCTTTAGTCCTGTTTAAAATGAGCCCAAACACGACTACGGTGCTGTAATTTCAAGGTTTGTACTTTTTCTGATGCTCCTGGCTTCAGCATCAGGTCTCTATGTACTACGGTGTTCCTCATTAACATTACGTTTATCCACACATCGAGCCCTTTTCAATGAGCCTAAACACGATATATCTGCTGTTAGTTGTCGAGGAGTTAGGTACTCTGCAGACTATCCTGACTGCAGCATCAGGTCATGACTTGATGATCATGAGACCAAATGTGGCAAATGCCCAATCAAATATCAAAACAATTTACTAAAACAGTCCTTGCCTGTTCGAGTAACTTCTTACTGTTAAGGAGTTGTACCTTCCATCATCAGCGCAGCTACCTGAGATGGTGACAACCATACGCAAATACACAAGATACTTCATAAAATGTGCGAAAAACCATAAGTAAGCCTATAAAATTTGAGGGTTGCCCTCGATTTCTCTAAGATCCCATCATCAGATCCTAACTTGGTGACAATGGGACCACCTCAGAACTATCTACTTTCGAACAAAAAAAGAATTTTGAAAATCTGTCGACAATTGGCGGAGTATTCGATGAACAAACATACAAAAAAAAAAAAAAAAAAAAAAAACATACAAACAGCCGAATATAGTACCTCCTCCTTTTTGTGAAGTCGGTAAAAAAAATATATGATATTGTTCAGGATAAATGCTAGGAAGATAGTGTATTGAAAACATAATACAACTTATTTGGTACGATAGAAAAAAATCATGAAGATACCTCCAAAAACTTTTTTTTTACAACAAAATTCATACTAATATACATACAATCATTATGATTTTTTGTCAGATTATTCTACAAGCAACATACTAAAACTATAGTGTTTTAGTTTTTTTGTCCAAACACTAGATTTTTCGTAAATCGATAATTGCTTCATATTTTGCAATAAATTACCAGCGTTGTGGCATCGCGCTTCTCTTTCTTTTCTATGCAGTCCGACAAAGACCGCGCTTTAGGTCATGTAGTCCTCTTAAAGAGACATATATTTTTTTTTTTATTATTATTTTTTTTATTTTACCATTTATGTACACACATATATAAACAGACAAGAAAAAAACAGAACAGAAAAATAGGTACAAAGGTGATGCTTATTTCATAAGAAATCTCTTCCAGCATACCTGCGATAGGACATGAAATAGAGAGATGTAGACAGCGTGTAAAAGAGTAAAGGAGAGAAAAAAATAATACATAAAATCTAAAAACAATATTAATGATTCTAATGACTATAATTCTGTAAATACATCTATTATAGTCGCGAATCGCCCCTAAGCGCAAGGGAAGGGGCCCGTCAGGGCCGAAGCCTGCCGGGTCAGCGGGACTGTCCGAATGGGTTACCAAACTTACCGCTACCCCGGAACATAAAGGCCTAACGAAGGGACATGGGTGGGTTTTAGTCAGTAAGAGTCTGACACTCCTTTCCGCTCCACCCAGAGCGTGAGGAGTCATGTTATGATACCCTCAAAAAAAAAAGACGACCCAGTGAACAATAAATGTCTTTGTCCTCACTCCTCATAGAAACGTGAGTCTATCTCGATACTAAATTTCATCTAAATCGGTTCAGCGGTTATAGCGTGAAGAGGTAACATACAGACAGACACACTTTCGCATTTATAATATTAGTAGGTATGGATTTATATGGTGTAGGTAAAGAGTGTTCTATTCTATTCGGCCCCCAGTAAGCCTTCCAAAGATCCGGCACCCCAGGGTCCCGAGAAATGTCAAGACGCGTAAAAATAATAATAAAATTTTTAGGATGCATGAAGGGAAGGGAAGGGATGCATGAAGAAGCCTCCTCGTGTAGCGCAGTTTGTTTCGCCAGTTACTCAACTGAACGCTCGCGCTCGGCGCATTCTGGACAGTCACACCAACACCTTATTTGACTGGCCAATTCTTTCCTTGCGCCGGTAGGGCTAACGCCCGCCTATGTTTCGTCGATGCGTGGGAGTTCCAGTGCCTTAGGCATCTTCTGGGCATGCTCGTTCCATCATAGATCTCATCCATCGCTTTCTATCAGGCGTGATCGAGGTCAAGAGCGGGCCCATTAAGTAATAAAAAAAAGAAAAAAAAAAAGACGATACCGGCCGATGCGGGTGCGTTGCGCTTCTTCGACGAATACTTCTGACCACCACCGACGACAACACTAGAGGTACGGCTGCGCGGAAGAGGATTTCGACCGGTCAGGGTAGAAGTCAGAGGATTCCGAAGCCCACCGGCCTCTGATAGAGCCGCCGCTCCCGGTGGAAGTGTGCAGTGCATGAGGTGGACACAAACTGTCAACGAAAATGTCATGCGCGTAACGTAATAGATTATCCTAATTATAGGTAGGTATTGTTATTGTTATCATTTTGCTGTTAAAACTTGATAAAATAGTAATGTTCTGCATAAAACATGTCTGTAAAAGTAAAGTAGTTAAAATATTAAGAAATAATGTAGCAAAACATAGAAAATATTCCAAACGGATATATCCACCTTTTATGTCGTTGATATTTTGGATGACGGTAGATAGAAACGTCAAAGTTGTTTGTTCACGACTATAAAAGGGGGAACTCCGAGTGGCGGGGATCGTCCGGTTAAGCAGACGACAACCTCATAGGTTGAACAGCGAGATGCAATTACCAAAAAAAAAAAAAATGGCGGGGATCATTCTTGTTCGAGACGTCGACCAGAACGGAGCTCCGGCCTACAGTCAGTTGATTAGTACTACTGACGTTATTATGTGGAATAGGTCGACCAGATGTCATGTAAGTTAAATTGATATTACCTATTATCTTGATTATTGCTGATAACTATTACTTACTATGGTGTTCTGTATAAATGTTATATTATGGCCAATATTGCCAATGTTATACCTAAAGTGTATAATGGAATATTCCTAGCTATTGTTACTATGTTGCTATTATTCTGAGTTCTCTTGGACCATTGACAAGCCTAAATTTAAATAAATGTCTGGCTTGTCTTTCTGTGCTTTATTTCATAAAACCCTTCTCCTACATACCATATTCATAGTTACTTTTACACATATTAAATAACTAGTAACCATTCTGATATTCAAAGCTTTATATTTGAGTAATATACATATACAGTATGTTAACTAACAGAGGGCGTTCCCGTTAACCCGCAATACCTAGTATAGCATCCATCATGCTAAAAAAAATATTACCATTCGAAAATAAAATGTTTTTATTAAAATATTCACTAAAAATGTTAAATTGATACGTAAAAAAAAACACTCTACACGCGTACTTGAAGGACGGCATCAACGTCGCAATTTATTTATGAATGACGGGCCGCGTGTGCGGCGATCTTTTCAAACGTATCAATTTAACATTTTTAGTGAATATTTTAATAAAAACATTTTATTTTCGAATGGTAATATTTTTTTTAGCATGATGGATGCTATACTAGGTATTGCGGGTTAACGGGAACGCCCTCTGTTAGTTAACATACTGTATAGACTTCTAAATAGGTTCTACCCCATTTTCTAACACGCGCATACTTTAGGGCTGCCGCGGCACTGCTCGCTTCGCTCAGCTCGCGTGCGGTTAGTCACCGTTCTAACCTAACCTAACTCATTTGATCGGGGTGCCCTGACGTAGTTACTGCGACCAATTCGGCTACCGCCAAGTCCGACAAATCAGGGATGGTTCACAATGTTACGGGTAAAAATCAGATAGATTGTGAACCCTGTCACTAAGTGCAGGTTCGTTCAAAATTTGACGGTTTGACATGGATAGATCGAAATTGCTTGATAGATTGAAAAGCTTGGTAGAGTTCACAATTTATCGACGGTTTCAACCTCGCGAGATCCTAACTAATATTATAAATGCGAAAGTAACTCTGTCTGTCTGTCTGTCTGTCTTTTCTTCACGCCTAAACTACTGAACCGATTTGTGTGAAATTTGGTACAGGGTAAGTGTGAACCCCAACAAAGGACATAGGCTACTTTTTATTCGACTTCGACTTCATCTGCGTCCGCGATAACCGACATATACGCGGACGAAGTCGCGGGCAAAAGCTAGTAGATTATAAAACTTTTTACAAAAAAAACAACCGACTTCCAAAAACAAACACTACAAATTGAAAAATAACTTTAATTTCGGAAGTCGGTGTCGTTGGTTCCACATTTTCGTTTTTTTGACACCGACTTCCGAAATTAAAGTTATTTTTCAATTTGTAGTGTTTGTTTTTGGAAGTCGGTTGTTTTTTTTGTAAAAAGTTTTTATTTTTCGCTTTTTAGTTGTACCTACCCCATACAAATTCATATAACACTACTTGCTAGTGACAGGAAGATAAACATCATCAATATAAACTAAGTGGAAAACAAACGTATTGTTGACGCTAATTCCAAAACTACCCAAGCAAAGTTCATAAAATTTATATGGGACCACCTCTGAAGCATACCTTATTCATTAATTAGACTAGATGCTGATAATCCTGGCTGCAGCATCAGGCCAAACTTATGTCATCTTTGCATTGAACTTAAAATTCAGTCCTGTTTAAAATGAGCCCAAACACGACTACGGTGCTGTAATTTCAAGGTTTGTACTTTTTCTGATGCTCCTGGCTTCAGCATCAGGTCTCTATGTACTTCGGTGTTCCTCATTAACATTACGTTTATCCACACATCGAGCCCTTTCCAATGAGCCTAAACACGATATATCTGCTGTTAGTTGTCGAGGAGTTAGGTACTCTGCAGACTATCCTGACTGCAGCATCAGGTCATGACTTGATGATCATGAGACCAAATGTGGCAAATGCCCAATCAAACATCAAAACAATTTACTAAAACAGTCCTTGCCTGTTCGAGTAACTTCTTACTGTTAAGGAGTTGTACCTTCTATCATCAGCCCAGCTACCTGAGATGGTGACAACCGTACGCAAATACACAAGATACTTCATAAAATATGCAAAAAACCATAAGTAAGCCTATAAAATTTGAGGGTTGCCCTCGATTTCTCCAAGATCCCATCATCAGACCCTAACTTGGTGACAATGGGACCACCTCAGAACTATCTACTTTCGAACAAAAAAAGAATTTTGAAAATCTGTCGACAATTGGCGGAGTATTCGATGAACAAACATACAAAAAAAAAAAAAAAAAAAAAAAAACACAAACAGCCGAACATAGTACCTCCTCCTTTTTGTGAAGTCGGTAAAAATAACGGTGATGATGAAAAAAATATATTTTATCACAGCTATTCAAAAAGAGCTAGTGTATTATCCTTAAACAGGGACTGAAATAGCTCTTTAATCCATACTTCCATAGGGACTATGTCGACTATGTCGGAAGTCGGTGTCAAAAAAACGAAAATGTGGAACCAACGACACCGACTTCCGAAATTAAAGTTATTTTTCACTTTGTAGTGTTTTTTTTTTGGAAGTCGGTTGTTTTTTGTAAAAAAGTTTTTATTTTTCGCTTTTTTGTTGTACCTACCCCATAATATAAATTCATATAACACTACTTGCTATGTGAATATTAGTGACAGGAAGATAAACATCATCAATATAAACTAAGTGGAAAACAAACGTATTGTTTTAGCTAATTCCAAAACTACCCAAGCAAAGTTCATAAAATTTATATGGGACCACCCACGAAAATGTGGAACCAACGACACCGACTTCCGAAATTAAAGTTATTTTTCACTTTGTAGTGTTTTTTTTGGAAGTCGGTTGTTTTTTTTGTAAAAAAGTTTTTATTTCATAGAGAGTGATAAAAGCTCGAGTAACTTAGGTATGTACTATGAAATTTTAAAGAAACATTCTCTCCTTCAAAATAGTTGTTTGCTCCCTTGGCAAACAATCTACTATAAAATTACCTACTTACTTTTTTTTCTTTCTGGTTTCTTCTGAGCAGCCTGCATTGAATTCTTTTTGTGGCTGGTATTGTGATTAGACTTTATTTGTTGCTCTGACAATGGCTTTCTCTTTGGTATGGGTCTGTCAAAAACAAGATACAATAATTTGTTAAAAAATATTAATTTATTATAAGTAAATAATTTTATTTCGATAAAAATTTAATACATTTTTATATTACCTACTTATTTATATATATTTTTTAAGCTATTGCATAGCTTTTATCTTGGGCTTTGAGCGCGGCGACCGAATGAAGAAATTCCGTAACGAAAATAAACCTAACACCCCCCACTCCGACCGACACAGCGGTGCAGCGTTGAAAGCCGTGCATCGTCTAACGTCGTATCAGTTCGGCAGACTTCGGCACGGTGTTTGTGTGCGTGCGACTAGACGTATGCTATGCAATAGCTTTACCGCGGCAGTCCCCGAGTCCCACACGTACTTTTTTTTTATTTAGAGATATTTTTGACGGATTGAGACTGAGGTCAGAATGCTCTGAAGTTCTTAAAAATATGGAAATTAGATTATGGGTCGGGCAAAGCGTTATTGAGTTTTTCCATTGGTAATTTCTTAGTAACCGCCCGGAGTTTGGAAGTTGGCGATGTGTGGTATAACCCCCGACCTCTCTCCGGTCGTGTCGGATTGCCGTCCCATCGGACAATGAGAGTACCCTTTACAATGGAGGATGAGTGAACTTTATACCCTGTTCCTCATACCTCCTCAGAAGCCCTGGGCCAGACTAAGCCAAAAAGGCGTGAGATATCTAACCTGGGTACAGACTGTCCTCGATTGCGAAAGACACCATACTTGAGGTGTGGTGCCGTCGTATCGGGTCTGGCAGCGAACTGCTGGCTCCACACTCGAGTGGATTGCAGAGGTCTTCTAGATCTGTGGAAGAGACTAAACAACGAAGTCTTATCATTCATTGCGTTATTTACATTCAAAAATCAAAAGTCAAAATCAAAAGTCATTTATTGAAACTAGGCTGAGAATCAGCACTTTTCGAACGTTAAAATTACAAAAGACAGTCCACCAAAACGCCCGCCCTTCACCACTTCCTAGTGCTTTCGCTGGGGAGAAGTGGCGGAACAAACTCCCCTGCAGCACATCAGCTATCTGTTCAGTTAGAAAAAAATTTTTTTATACAATACTAGGTACCTATGCAAAGTAATTAACATTACAGAACACAGAACATTAAATTAAATTATTTGCCATAGGTTAGCTGGCATTGTTGAGCTGACCTATTTTTCGAACATAATTATGAAGCAATGGATTAGAAATATCTTTCAAAATGGTCCAGATTAACCTCTCAAACGTTTGCCCGCCTACCTGTAGAAACGCCCGACGCGTCGGAGTAGTTGAATGGGCGCAGTAAAGTCATTGTTTTAACAATGACAATGACAATAGAACAATGACACTGTTATGTACACTTGGTGTACCGTTGACGTTTCGAGCACTTTCTCTTATGTACACTTGGTGTACACTTGACGCTTGAGGGCTTAAGATAGTGTATTACGTAATTTTATTAGGGTGCTGGCTCGAGCGAGGGTCGGGGCGGACAGTCGAACAATACAGGCGACATGCCATGTTATTAACTGACCTAGTACTCCTGCCCATGCTGTGCTTCATCAGCACTGGTAGGATATCAGGATTCCAAGACTGAGAGTACGGAGCAGGGTAGGTTATTTGTCTGTAATAATATTGATGAACAGGAAATTATTAAAAAAGACGGTGTATAAAAGGTGGGGACAACCATCTACTACAGGGTCAAATTAAATTAGCTAGCAAAACTTTGCAGACGTTATGGGTATCGAATATCGATATCTGGACATATAAAACGAAAAAAATAATGATTTGATGATTTTTTTTATTGGGGTCTACAACCGTAGATAATGCAGTCTGAGTATTGAAAATCTGTTTTTTTGTGAACTCCACATACTCGTATGTGATGGGTATCAATATCTAAACACGATTAAACAAAACAAAAAAGGGTTTTTTCAACTTATACAAGTAACTACATAGCTGCGATCGTAACCCCAAAAAAAAACCTTTTTTTTTACCCCCCCAACCACCCGTCAATCACGTCTGCGAAGTTTCGTTAGCTAATTTAATTTGACCCTGTAGAAAGTGGGGACGACAACACGGCAATAAATGAAAACACGTGCAAAACTAATATAGAAGAGTATTTTGATTTTGCAACTATCAAATAAATCGACATTGTGAAGGCCGCAGGAACCCGTTGGATGCGAGAAGCACAGAACCGGTCAAAGTGGAGGTGCTAGGTGGAGGTCTATGTCCAGCAGTGGACGTCTTTCGGCTGAAATGATGATGATTAAATAAATCCTAGCAACGAAATTAAAAGTGTTTTTTTTTTCAAACAAACTAAATGCGCGCCTCGGGTATGTTCGCAGAGGTGCGCACGGAGGCCGGACTGCTTTTACGCGACCATGCGCAAGCGCGCCGCGCCGCCGCGCGCCGGCGCCGCGCCGCCGCCGCCGCCGCCCCACTGCCATACGTTTTGGTCGGTTAAAAACCTTCACCATCATGCATGAGAATGGCTGGCTATTTATTTTATTTCCAGTCTTGTTCACTCGTTTTCGAGTTCAGCAAATTTTTCTTGAAAAACCGATTTTTCTGTAGACTTTTATTAATTAACTATATAGCTGTGCCCGCGACTTCGTCCGCATGGAATAGTGACTTTTCGGGCAGCATATTTTGAATTACATATACCGTTGTTTGGGTAGCTAAAAATTTACTTTACAGTAATGCTTCTCTGTATACGATATTTGACGTATGGCCATCGGGGATGAAAGCATAGGTACAGGCTTCTAGAATTGCTAACCCGTGACAGAGCCACATACAACTGACCGTGCGAGAAACAGCTGATACTTAGATCTACACCCACAACTTTCAGCGTCTGACCTTGGGCTTTATTAATTGTCATCGCAAAACATAGGCTGACTGGAAACTGGACTCGTTTAAAACTAAATGGAAAATTGTTTGGAATGAGAGGAATCCGAGGAATGAAAACACTTTCACCTTTTCCACACCCTGTTAAAATCTCTGCTTCTATCAGATTTCGTTGTAAATTTGTCACTTTTAACCTGGTGCCATTGCCACGCACACGCCTATTTTTAATTTTATACTTAAAGAAAATTAAGAAAAAGAACCAAACCCTAAAATATAAATAAATTAAATATGCAAACAGTCAGTATTCAAGTGAATCGCAATAATCGAATGCAACTATTCGCCTATACTCTCCAGGATACGTGCGTTCGCTACGATATATCTGAATCCTTATGGCAGCGGCACGTTTTTTTTTTTTGTGAATGGCATCTCGCAGTTCAACCTATGAGGTTGTCGTCTGCTTAACCGGACTTGCCTGTGGATTCCTCAAAATTAAGGCCTCCAGCCAGGGCTTGAAAACTTAAAAGCTAAGCAACTACACGCTAAGGGCACCCCCTGTGGGGTACGGACCTCGGCTTAGGGCGTCGCTGGGGGAGGGCAGCAAGGGACAGGCTGGATCGGAGTTGATGGCAGCGGCGCGACTCTCAGCGCGCTTTATATAGCCACGGACGCGCAGGCGCGAGGCCTGTACGTACTCTGATAGAATACCTTAACAAATGTTCGCCGTGATTCTTTAAATTGACATAACTTTTTTATTTATGAACCGATTGACATGAAATAAACACTAAATGTTAAGTGAAGCTTACTACAATATATTAGTGAAAACCGCATCTAAATCGAATAAGCCGTTTCTGATATTAGCGTGCACAAACACACAGACAAACAGATAAACCGACAAACAGATAAACAGACAAAAAAAATGTAATTACAATTTCGGGTTCGGCATCGATATAATAACAACCCCTGCTACTTTTTTTTTATATATTTCCATTGTACAGACACGACTTTTCTACAATTTTATTATATGTACAATAGATATAGATGGATATAGTCTTCGAAACCAATTTTTTATTTCTTGTAGCTGTTGTAGTCTGCGGAAAATAAGTTGATGTCTGTTTTATTTTATTCGATGTATTTTGTTTACATTTAATTTGATTTATATAGATTTTATTTCGAGGGGCCCGTGGCTAAATAATAACAGCCGCACAGGTCGATCGATCAGGTTAAGCTACGCTTGCCGCGGTTGGTCTGTGGATGGGTGACCATCTTTACATACCGAGACCCCTCCGTGCCTCGGAAAGCACGTTAAGCCGTTGGTCCCGGCTGTCATTCGTGGATCTTTGACAGTCGTTACGGGTCGTCAGAAGCCCGAAAGTCTGACAACCAGTCTTACCAAGGGGTATCGTGATACTACCTATTTGTTTTTTTTTTTAATACTTAGTTATTGATTTATGGTTTTAAAATAAAAGATCTCTGCTTAGGCACATTATAGTGCCATTTACATAGTTTCAAGCATTCTTCCCAATCTTCCGTTGGTGGTAGGAAAAACTATAAACGCGACCGCGGTGCTGCGTAGTTTAAAAAAAAAAACATTTTACATTTTTGACATCACCCTTAAGAGTCGGGCAAAAAAAAAAATCAGAAAGCGCTAAAAGTGCGGGCAGGCGATGCGAAACGACGGGATGGGTCGGAGGAATAATAACTGCGCGGAAAAAGTCGCGGGCAGACGCCAGTAAATAAATAAATATACTACGGGTCTAGAATCGTGTGCTGGAGGCCTACCACAAGCTCTTAACGCGATCCATTTTAGGATCTAAACTGAACTGTTCTTCTAATTCCTACCATGACGTCAGTTTAACGATTCAGTTTAGGCCGTGCCATTCTGCTGACAGCGATTGTCCTAAACTGAGTCGCAAGTTTTGGTTTCATTCATACTTGTTTGGTACCATGACGTCCATAGAGCAGCTCAAGCGATGCAGTTTAGGAACCTAAACTGAAATGTCTTGTTTTTGAATCGTATTTAATTAGATTATGGTAGCCTACCATAATCCTGATAATACCTGAACTCATGGTACTTAATTGTTTGTTTGTGCGTCTATGCCCTTTATTTCATGTAGACAACAATATGACAATAGATTAAACTGAGTAAGTAGGTACCTATACCTAATCTGCATTCGCGATTTTATTTTCCAAAAGTATAACCAAATACGAGTTTATGGAAAAGTAACTTTAAATCCTATATAGTAAAGTTCAATTTACGCTACAACTTCAAACATTTTTTACGTGCTAGTCACTCTGAAATCAACTTTATTGCCATTACTTAAATCAAATCAATTCAAATAAATGAAATAAAATCTATATAATCATCTGCCTAGCCTTTTCCCAACTATGTTGGGGTCGGCTTCCAGTCTAACCGGATGCAGCTGAATACCAGTATTTTACATGGAGCGACTGCCTATCGGACCTCCACAACCCAGTTACTGGGTAATACGATACTAGGGAATGCAGAACCGGTGCTGTTTTAAAGAACCGGGATTTTTGGGACCTTCTGGCTAAAGAACCGGGATTCCCGGTACTATCGATACTTTTGATACTTTAATAAGTCTTTGTAAGAGAGTTGAAAGTGTTGAAACGGAGAAAGTAAAAAAAGACGAAATGACAGGGCAAAGTAAAAACATAACATACCTAACCTATAAAATTATAAAAATATGGAATACTTGCTCAGACCAATATTACATTGGTCTGATTCTTATAGTTGCAATGGGGGCACTCAATAACCTAGGTTAGGTACCTGTTTATTTATTTTTTAGAGTATTTCTCTCCTGCCTATATTATAATGATCTTAAAAATATAAGAGCGTCCAAACTCTTATCACTTAAACGTGATCTTATTTTATTACAAAGGTACCCAGCGGAAGAAAAAACTCTTTCCGGCTCTACACTTGTCGGTGGAATTGATAAAAGAAAGTCGAAAGCCTGCGACAAATAACGTCCACAATCCCCTCCGTTCTCAAAAAGAGCCATTTCGATCCTCACATTCGTATTAAGATCTTCACTGTGAGTCATTCTTGTTATTTTACAAGCAGTAGCTTTTTTAAGCTCTCCTCTTTTTTTGATTGAGGTTCTCTTTCTATGTCTTCATCTGTTTCCAAAAAAGAATCTCCTAAAGTACGCCTTAGCAGGTCCACTATCTTCCTGCATATTTAAACACTGACAAATCTTCATCATGTGCGTTGGAGAAGTACATTTCAGGGTTTTGCAAATATGTTAATATTGATGTTTCCGGCAATCGACGCCGACGTTGCCTGTATCTGTTTTTCAGCATCGTCAACATTTTTGCGGCTATACTGTTATTTATGGTGGACAATTTATTTAATGCGAATTTTACAGCTATATCTGCAGTTAATAGTGTCGCATCTCGCTGGCATAACGCTTCCAAAATTGTTCTGATAATGTCAAGTACCTACCTCGTAAAGTTTTGTCATATTCTGCCAGTCTTCTTCTGTAAAACATATATCTGACTCCACATCAATTAGTGCCTTCACTATGCACGTTCGAAGTTTCAGAAACCGCTCCTGAGTATTTGCTAAACTGCCCCATCGCGTTTTCGAGTCACTTGTCAGTACAAATTCTTTATTAAAATCAGCGATGACATATTTTTGTAGTATGTCGTCGTTTTTAGTTGGTGATTTCCTGAATAACTTGACAACGGTTTTTACCTTTGAAATTAGATTGTGATATGCAAACGCTCGTTCGTCGAGCGATGAATTATTTGATTCCACAACCTCCACGGCATAACAGTGCAGCGGTCGGATTTTAGGCAGTAAAATTAGAAAAATTCTAAACGCGAAGTATCTTTTGCCGAAAGTACCGAAAGAACCGGGATTTGGTTTTGCAAGCTCCGGTTCCTAAAACAACGCAAATTTCCGGGATTTCCCGGTACTTTCGGTTCCGGGATTTCCCGGGACTATTCACTAGAACCAATAGAATATATATAATAGATTTTTTTTTTTTGTTATTTAAAAAAAAAAAAAAAAACTGATCCCACCGCAGTATGAGGGACGAATGTGTTGACGAACACGTCCAACGGTACTCGTGGTGCGGGTTTTCATACCAGTCTGCATACCGTGCGAGGACGCGACGCGAGAACGACGCGCACCGACGGGCCAGCAGCCGTAAGCGGCGCGCGACGCAGCGAGCACCGTCGTTTTATAGACGGCGCAAAAGGCATCGCGCGAGCGCATTCGGCTCGCCGAAGGGCGCGTTTCGATTCTCTGAATCACACGTGCGTGCGATTCGTTCGGTGATCTTTGGATTGTATATACGTTTACGCGCGTCGTGCACTCCTCGTTTTAAGAGTCGTAACACGTCTAGCGTTCCACGTTAATGATCCTTCCGCAGGTTCCCCTACGGAAACCTTGTTACGACTTTTACTTCCTCTAAATGATCAAGTTTGGTCAACTTCCCAGCAACGCCGACGGCCGTGAAGCCACCGCGTGTCGGTCCGAAGACCTCACTAAATCATTCAATCGGTAGTAGCGACGGGCGGTGTGTACAAAGGGCAGGGACGTAATCAACGCGAGCTTATGACTCGCGCTTACTAGGAATTCCTCGTTTATGGGGGATAATTGCAAACCCCAATCCCCAGCACGAAGGAGTTTCAGCGGGTTGCCCGGGCCTCTAGGCCAGGGAGAACATGCTGATTCCTTCAGTGTAGCGCGCGTGCGGCCCAGGACATCTAAGGGCATCACAGACCTGTTATTGCTCAATCTCGTGCGGCTCGAAGCCGCCGGTCCCTCTAAGAAGAATTTTAATACGTCGCCAGTGAGTTGCGTGACGGAGCCACGCACACCTAAATGACGACGCCTATTTAGCAGGCTAGAGTCTCGTTCGTTACCGGAATTAACCAGACAAATCGCTCCACCAACTAAGAACGGCCATGCACCACCACCCACCGAATCAAGAAAGAGCTGTTAATCTGTCAATCCTTCCGGTGTCCGGGCCTGGTGAGATTTCCCGTGTTGAGTCAAATTAAGCCGCAGGCTCCACTCCTGGTGGTGCCCTTCCGTCAATTCCTTTAAGTTTCAGCTTTGCAACCATACTCCCCCCGGAGTCCAAAATCTTTGGTTTCCCGGAAGCTGCCCGCCGAGCCATTGTAGTAACGTCGGCGGATCGCTAGATGACATATTTACGGTTAGAACTAGGGCGGTATCTAATCGCCTTCGAACCTCTAACTTTCGTTCTTGATTGATGAAAACACCTTTGGCAAATGCTTTCGCTGATGTTCGTCTTGCGACGATCCAAGAATTTCACCTCTAACGTCGCAATACGAATGCCCCCAGTTATCCCTATTAATCATTACCTCGGAGTTCTGAAAACCAACAAAATAGAACCGAGATCATATTCTATTATTCCATGCACGAAATATTCAAGCAGCATTTTGAGCCCGCTTTGAGCACTCTAATTTGTTCAAAGTAAAATTGTCGGCCCACCTCGACACTCATTGAAGAGCACCGCGATAGGATTTTGATATTGAACCGACGTTTGACCGACGGCTCACCGACGATATGCTCCGCAGACGTGTCAGTATCACCGCGGATGCGGTGCACCGACAGCGCGGCGCACAAATGCAACTACGAGCTTTTTAACCGCAACAATTTTAGTATACGCTATTGGAGCTGGAATTACCGCGGCTGCTGGCACCAGACTTGCCCTCCAATTGTTCCTCGTTAAAATATTTAAAGTGTACTCATTCCGATTACGAGGCCTCGTAAGAGTCCCGTATCGTTATTTTTCGTCACTACCTCCCCGTGCCGGGAGTGGGTAATTTGCGCGCCTGCTGCCTTCCTTGGATGTGGTAGCCGTTTCTCAGGCTCCCTCTCCGGAATCGAACCCTGATTCCCCGTTACCCGTGACAACCATGGTAGTCGCAGAAACTACCATCGAAAGTTGATAAGGCAGACATTTGAAAGATGCGTCGCCGGTACTGGACCATGCGATCGGCAAAAGTTATCCAGATTCATCAAAATTAACGACTTCGGACGCGAGGCCCTCCGTCGATTGGTTTTGATCTAATAAAAGCACTCATCCCATCACTGGTCAGAGTTCTGATTGCATGTATTAGCTCTAGAATTACCACAGTTATCCAAGTAACTGAGTAAGATCTAAGGAACCAAAACTGATATATTGAGCCATTCGCGGTATCGCCTTAATACGGCTTGCACTGAGACATGCATGGCTTAATCTTTGAGACAAGCATATAACTACTGGCAGGATCAACCAGGGAGCTTCGTTATAAGAGACCGACACGCGCCCCCCCGCACACCGACACACCGCAACAGTGTGTCGACGGCGAAGCGCGTATCGAATCCTCATTCCCGAGCGTTCGCGATCGTAAAGACGCAAACGCACACGGGCGAGCTCTGTGTGTATGTTAGAATTTTTGGGTCGCACGCGCGAACGTCTGGACGCATATGTCTCAACGCGCCAGACGCGCTGCGCGCGCATAAGGGCGTTGACGTTCATGATGAAACATGAACAGAAAAGCCCCCATTTGGAACGTTCGCACCGAGACGAGTTCACGTGTGTAAAATTTGTTAACACATTCGCGACATCATATACGATTCCGCCCGGAATCTATAGAGTGCCTCACATTAGAAAAAAATCATAAGAGCATAAAACTCATTAGACGTGACGAACACTAGACGCGTCCGAGCGCCGGTCGACGTCACGCCGTTCAAATAATTTCATACAACGACCGTTACCTCGCAATACGGAGACGCACAAAATACGATCCGTCGGTCCACACAGTTCATCCATCGTCAGTACAGTCGTCGGCAGAGAGACAGGGGAGTGCAAAAATGCCACACCGTCGTGCGCGTCGCAGCCACGAAGAGTCTGTAGTCGTCGGTATAACGCAAGAAGCGCGAAAAACTCCAACAGAATCTTCGTATTATATAAAACAACACACACTCGGGCCACACAAGTTCACAAATCCGCTAAGAAATCTACAAACCAAACACACTGTAACTAACACAACGTTCCTCTTCCCGGAACACACAACAACATCACATCGGAAGAACTTCAAACTTCAAACTCCGTTTTCTCGTCGTTCGTCGGTTCGTCGTCGCCCGCGCGCTCCGTCCTTTTGCTCGGACGTCGCGTCGCATGACAGATATGCGAAGCTCGAAATCGATGTGATCGGGCAATTCGGACGCCGACACATCATCTACATACATGTCAAGGTGACGGGTGTAAGTAAGTAGAAGCGTGTGTGTCTGGTGGATCAGGGCGAGTGAATAAAAGAACCTTGACCCCATAGGAAAGACCCCAGCATAAACGCCATCCCCGCCATCCACGCAAACCCCCCCCCCCCAGCCCCCTGTCTCTTGTGGCCGTGTTAGGTGTGTTACGTCGTCGTCGGCGGTGGCTGATATTAGTAACAACGAGCCAAGATAAACCCCCAACCCCCAAACGCACACACACACACACACACACACACCCCTCCCCCAAAGCCTCTTTTTTAGTTATTTGTGATTAGTGTAAAACCAAGACAAAACCACAGCACCACACGACCCCCCCCCCCGACTCACCCCGCCTTCCCCCCGACCCACCCCACCTCCACCCCCGTATAGTAACAGGTAATAATATATATTATATAGCGCGAC
This sequence comes from Hydraecia micacea, assembly GCA_914767645.1. Lineage (NCBI taxonomy): Eukaryota > Metazoa > Arthropoda > Insecta > Lepidoptera > Noctuidae > Hydraecia > Hydraecia micacea. Next base: position 6,346,515 of record OU611805.1, read on the forward strand.
CCCTATCAACTCCCCGCACTTCTAGGGTTCGTCGTGTGCCGGCCAGGTTACGTGACTAGTTACGGTTCGTGCACACCCCTAGCAATGTCGCCCCGGCGCGCGGCGAGTGATTCACAAGCGCCCGGTAACTGCGCACGCGCTCGGAGCTTAGACTCGTGCGCCTCGCGAGCCGTCCACCATTACCGTATATTTAGACGTTATTACAGATCTATGTTAAAGTATAATAAGTCCATTGTCACTCTATCGTTTTTACCAATATAATATACAGTTTTACATGCACAAATAGTTGGAGTTTCCTTTGCCGTAAAGTACCCCGACTATAACTGGCGTCCCAACGTGCGGCCGTGTTTTGTGAAAAACGGTTAACAAACATTTATTTCGTGTAAAACTGTTATTGTGTATAACAACGACTGTGTAAAGACTCTGAAAACAGTGTGTGAGTGTCGAAAACAGTGACTTTCTCGGATTTTCTTCGTGCGGCGTTATATACTCGTTATATACTTCGCCCGCGCCACCCGCAGATTCGTTACGTTTTGTGCACATAACAACAATTATAAAGAACTTTTAGCATATTTTGGTGTTACATAGTGACTATACAGTAGATTCAGTGTTACGAACTAGTTTTTCACGTTTTGTCGTTCTAGTGCCTATTTACTTCCTAGAACAGTCGTGTACCTAGTTCGAAATCCAACGGCCATTTTGTGGATCATTCTCGAACACTTGTTTTGTTTGCAGTGCCTAGATTCTACGAACTTAATTTTAGTGTTACGTTTAGTCATCCTAGGTTATAGTACTTACGTTAGTTTAGGTTACCTAGGATAGTCGTATTGCTATAAGTCGTAATCCTGTGAACATTCGTGTACAGAGTATTGTTTATAGTGACGCTTCGTGCGAGTTAAGACTTTAGTGTGGGTAGGTACTTAGGTTACCTATAATACCTAGAACACTCGCGTCGAACATTAGTGTAAATAATAACTTTTGTGTTTTAAATAGTGTCTTGTGTGATAGAGACCTAGTTTTAATTGTATTGTGTTGTATATATATATTAGGGTTAGAACATTCGCGTAAGTGTATGAACGTTGTTTACGAAGGGACGTACTTACGCGTTGTGTACGAACAGTTGTCGAACTTGAGTGACGAACTAGGTTGTCTAGGTACGCTGTTACCTATATTTGTGGTACCGGGACGTTGTTTATAGTGCATTAAAAGACATGGTGCTAACACGGTCGCGTAATAATAGTGCTTCACGTGCTACGCAGCAGCCTGTAGTCACGGATCCTACGGCTGGTGAGCAGTTAGACGGTACGATGCCGTCTACTGCAGATGGCCACGCATTGTTTGTGGATATACGATCGTCGACGCCGCCGCTGGCTGGACCTCCGTCCGCCGGCGCCTCAGCCACATCACCACCGCCGCTGTATGGGCGTGAGCTGCCTGGCTACCCGCAGATGCCACAGCACGGGCATGCTCCGCCCATCGCCACACCGCAGCCGCCGATGTCCGCACCTATTGTTATGACGGACCAACAACTGGTATTCCTCTTACAAGCTTTACGGTCGCAGCCGCCTACGCAGGGCGCGCAGCCACCGCCGACGACGACTGTGAGTACAAACCTAGCTAATTGTACGGCGAGATTTAATGGTTCTGGCGACGTTATGGCATTCGTGGATGCTGTACAGATTTATAAAGACTGTGTTGGTGTTCACGACGATATGGCTTTAAGAGGCCTGCCAATGCTGCTCACTGATTTTGCGGCCACCTGGTGGCAAGGTGTTAAACATTCCGTCACAAGTTGGCAGGAGGCCATCCATTTATTTCGCCAAACATTCGGACCGCGCCTCCCACCTCATAGATTATTTAGAGAGATGTTTAGTCGAGAGCAAGGTGATGAACGAACAGATATCTTCGTGTGTAGGGTAAGAGCCCTAATCGCCCAACTACCGCTGCACACGCTACCTGAAAATCCAGTGCAACTGGATATGGTGTACGGCCTACTCCATAGGAGAATCCGGGAGAGGGTAACAAGGAGTGCCTTTGCTTCGTTCACCGAGCTACTACAGCAGGCTCGAGTAGTGGAGGATGTGCTTGATGAAGTCTGTACCGCTGCGCCGACAAAAAGGCACTCCCCTGCATCTGCCGCCCCGCCGCTGTCATCACCACATGTCGCTGGACATGCTGCGACGTCTTCACCAGCTGGTGCCGAGGAGAATAAACCAGAAAAAGCACCGCCAAACAAGACTAGACCTAGGTGCACCTTTTGCAAGATGTTTGGACATGTCAAAGATGACTGTCGTAAACTAGAAAATCGGAATAAAGCGACCGTTGAACCGGTCAAGAGCGAACCAGTTGCGACCCGATCGGAGCTGCGCCCGTCCGTAGCGTGCTTCGGATGTGGTGCGCCCGGTGTGATACGGTCAAACTGCACGGTGTGTAAAGGAAAAAGCACCGCATCACCAACCACGACGACCGCATTCCAATCAGTGTCCGTAGATGGAAAAGTGTTAAATCCGCGGGTGCGCCCTATTTTTAATGTGCAGGTGTTTGGTGCAGTAGGTACCGCGTTACTAGACACGGGCGCGAAGCAATGCGTTGCTAGCGATAGTTTAACAAGACATTTGCGGGCTAATGGCCAAATATTTAATAGTTGCGAAACAGAGTTAAGATTTGCGGACGGAACCCAGCGGTACCAAACTGTAGAGACGGCCTTAGTGAATGTAAAAGTGCAGGGAGTTGCAATGAGCACTCTTTTTATGGTCTTGCCCGGCGCAACCGATTCCTTACTAGGAATGAATTTTATCGAGGACGCGGGCATGATACTTGATTTCGAGAGGAATCGTTTCTCTTTACGCGCTACATCTGGCTTTCATGAGCTACACTATGAACGCGAGGACCGAGTTGCGGTCAGTTCAACGATTGCTCTCCACGAGTGCGAGGGCATTCTCCTATCACCAGCTGATAGAGTTAAGTTGGCTGCACTGTTGAACATTAACGCTGATATCTTCAGTGCAGGGGGAGGGCCCACGCCCTTCGCCTTGCATAGAATAGACACCGGTAACGCCGCGCCTATCGCAACGCCCCCTTATCGACTGTCTCCTGCTAAGAAGGAGAAGATAAGAGCTGAAATCGATAAAATGTTGGAACTGGAGGTTATAGAAGAAGCCGAGTCAGAATGGGCTTTCCCAGTGGTGTTAGTGCCGAAAAAGAATGGTGAGACAAGATTTTGCGTCGATTATAGGAAATTAAACGCTGTAACCCGTACGGACAAATATCCGCTGCCATTAATCGACGAGATCCTATCTTCCACAAAGAGTAATTGTGTGATGTCCACCATCGATTTAAAATCTGGGTACTGGCAAGTGGAAGTAGCTCCAGAGGATAGACACAAAACTGCATTCGTCTCACCGTTCGGAACGTTTCAATTTAGGCGCATGCCATTTGGCTTAAAGAATTCGCCGTCAACGTTCCAACGATTGATGGATCGTTTTCGGTCTGGACTAAAAGACGTAACTGTTGTGGCATATTTAGATGACATCCTCGTCATTTCTGATAACCTGGATGTACATCTACAGGATCTGCAACAAGTGTTCGATCGCCTTCGTCAATTCAACCTCAAAGCAAACCGTGAAAAGTGCGTATTTGCCAGGGAAAGAGTTGCTTATTTAGGGCACGTTATTACGGTCCAAGGTATCGAACCTGATCCGACGAAGGTCCAAGCAGTCGTGGAAATGATGCCTCCTAACAACGTAAAGGAACTAAAAAGTTTTTTACAAACCTGTTCCTGGTTTAGAAAATTTATTCCACAATTCTCGGAAGTAGCCCAGCCGTTGACCGACCTTACCAGGAAGAGTAAAACCTGGAAATGGGGTGAGAAGGAAGTCGCCGCCTTTAACGAACTCAAGAGGAGACTCACAACGAGTCCAATTTTGCGCCAGCCAGACTTCGAGCAACCTTACATTCTTCGCACAGACGCCAGTGGTTATGCCCTAGGTGCAGTGCTCGTGCAAGGTCCGGATCTCAAGTCTGAGAAACCTATTGAGTATGCCAGTAGGTTATTAACGGCAGCCGAACGTAATTACTCCACGACGGAGCGGGAAGCATTAGCTGTGGTGTGGGCCCTAGAGAAGTTCCGTGGTTATCTCGAAGGCGCCCAAGTCCGTGTTGCAACTGACCATCAACCTTTGAAGTGGCTACTGTCTCTAAAGACACCCAGTGGCCGCCTTGCCCGGTGGGCCCTGAAAATCCAAGCTTTTAATCTGGATGTGGAGTACACGCCCGGGAAAGCTAATGTGGTGGCTGATACGCTCAGTCGTCCCGTATGCCGGCAGTCGATGGAAGAAAATCCCGACTCCTGCGATCTGTGTCCAGTCTCAGTAGACCTACCTCACCGTAGCTCCGAAGAGTTGCGAGCCGCTCAGCTCGAAGACCCTGAACTTAGGAAGATATTTTCGGATTTTGAAGACGGTAATGCCACTACTCGGTGGACAGATCGAGGCTATTATCTTTCAAACGGAGTCCTTTTTCGTTTTGATCCAGATTCTGAATCTGAAGAGCCTCAGTTGGTAGTACCAGACTCTATGCGCACCGAGATCCTGAAAGAACTCCACGATGCGCCGACAGCAGGTCATTTGGGCCTAGAGCGTACTCTAACCAAGATCAAGGAAAGATTCTACTTCCCAAATATGCGTCAATACGTGGCGAAGTATCTCAAGGCTTGCGATCTTTGCCAGAAGTTTAAGCCTACTAATCTTAAGCCTGCTGGACTGCTGCAAACCCCTGTCGCCCAACAACGCTTTGAAGTTCTCGCCATGGACTTGTTTGGTCCTCTGCCTGAGGGTAGTAAGGGTGAGAAGTGGATCTTCCTAGTTGAAGATACTGCGAGCAGATGGGTAGAGTTGTTCCCTTTGACCGAAGCCAACGCAGATAGTTGCGCTAGAGTATTGATAGAAGAAGTTTTTATGAGATATGGGTTTCCCCGTAGAGTTATCTCAGATAATGGTACACAATTCGTCTCTGCGGTGATGCAAAAAGCAATGCACGTTCTCGGTGTTCATCAAAATTTAACGCCAGTCTATCACCCCGAGGCCAATCCTGCGGAACGGAAAAATCGCGAAATGAAGCAGATGTTGGCGATCCTGATAGATCCAGAGCATCGACGTTGGCCGGAAGTGCTGCCTGCTGTGCGATTCGCATTGAATACGGCTCCTAACCAAGGCCCGGGACACTCTGCCGCCTTTTTAACGTTTGCGCGCGAGTTCCGGTCCCCGGTGGACGTAGTTCACGACTTGCGAGCGGTCGTAGACCAAGAAAACTACGTACCCCAAATTACGCCATATTTACGGGACTTTGTACACCGCCTGCAAGAGGTGAAGTGGCGAGTTGAGCGCCAGCAGGACATTCGCAAGGATGCAGCGGACAAAAACCGTCGTCCTGGAACTAACTTTCAGGAGGGTGACTTCGTACTAGTGGATAGCCATCGACTTAGTCAAGCCGCGAAGGGTTTCACCAGTAAGTTTGCCCCGAGACGAGAGGGCCCGTATCGCATTAGTAAAGTGGTTTCCGCAACCACTTACGAGGTTGTAGATAAAGAGAGCGAACCTCGAGGGAAGTATCATGCCAGTCTCTTAACACCGTATGTAGGCGATTCAGACGTTGTCGTCCATGGTAGAAAGAAGGGCAGACCCTGTAAGGTATCGGTTGCCAAGCCAGCTCCAGAGCCTTCAGCTGACTTGGAGGGGGAGGATATAGCGCGACCCCTATCAACTCCCCGCACTTCTAGGGTTCGTCGTGTGCCGGCCAGGTTACGTGACTAGTTACGGTTCGTGCACACCCCTAGCAATGTCGCCCCGGCGCGCGGCGAGTGATTCACAAGCGCCCGGTAACTGCGCACGCGCTCGGAGCTTAGACTCGTGCGCCTCGCGAGCCGTCCACCATTACCGTATATTTAGACGTTATTACAGATCTATGTTAAAGTATAATAAGTCCATTGTCACTCTATCGTTTTTACCAATATAATATACAGTTTTACATGCACAAATAGTTGGAGTTTCCTTTGCCGTAAAGTACCCCGACTATAATTACATAATAATTATAATATAAAGGACACGAATAACGGGCCCCTTCCAACGAACCCCCCCCCCCCCCCCCCCCCCGCGCGCGCACTAACCCGCCCCCCGCCCCCGGCCCGCCACCGCCCAGCCCAGCCCCGGCCCAACCCCAACCCCAGCTCTGTGAAGGACCGATGGTGCAGGCGCAGGCGCGAGTCACGGTAACGGTCGGCGCGCTCGACGCGGCTCGCGGCGGGAGGTATAAAAGGGCGGGGGATCCAAACGCGAACTTCACATCGTCCAACAGTTCATGAAGCGCCTCGCCAAGCGTTTCTTCGACTCTGCTATAAAGCATCCCAATTGCCCTGATTGCGGCGGCCTCCCGATATACTCCCTCCCGCATAAGTAGGATTCGCCGACCAAGGCATACCCTCACCATCCCCGACGACGCCACTACCCTCTTACAGGAGAGCAGGAAAGCCACCAGCACCATTAACCCTTCGTATGCCGGAACGTAGATCCACGTGAGACACAATAGCTTTTTAATTGTTTCGGTAATTAATTACGGCATTCAACCGGTTAACCTCTCTGCTCGACAAGATTTTGACAAGTGACACATCAGCTGACTCGACGGGATGTTGCGAATTACGTCATGATTTTCCGGAATTTACATCAACTTTCAGCATTCGAATTTATTAAAAAAAATGTGTTACCGCGCCTATTTTGTACAATAACTTTGTGGCAAACATCTTTAACTATTGTATATATGCTGAGGTCGGTCAAACCGCGTCATTCTACTGCGAAAGTTGAATATTACTACACCTATACAAAAGGTAGGCACCTTAAAATCGCTGAAAATATGTACATAAACCACCTAATCTCTTGATGAAAATATGCAAAAGGGAAAAATAAAGATATTGTCATTCACTCTGCATTATTACTTTTACCATTTTTCATACATAAACTACAAAAAAAACATGATCAAATCTTGATAAAAATTATTAAAAATTGTGTTGCGACGTGACAGTTCTTAGTGCCGACCATCCATCCAATTTTCTTATTCCGATTCAAAAATGTCATGAAGCCTAATCGATAATCGGTATTAAAAAAAATGTAGAAACTGAATAAAAACTCTTTGGTATATTTTTCTTGAATTAATTATTTTTCTAAATACACACATCAAAAGTGTCTAGGGATCAAGCATTTTTATGCGGATTTCTTGAGATTGAGATGTGGCTTTGTAATAAATTTATGATTTTATAAATTTATATGGATCCTTTTTGGTGCATTTCATAATTTGAATCAGGAACTGTGAATCAAATTCGAGTAAAAGATGAAAATCAGCTGTCAATATTTTCCCTATAAAAACATACAACGCATTGAAGACATTATTAGTGCTACTGTTTCCCTACTACTGATTAAAACCAACGTTATTATGGAGCGGCGACGTCATTTAAGCAGGGAAGAAATTCTCAGAGCCGTGGGAATGATAGAAGCTGGTTCCCGGCAACGTACTGTGGCTTTAGCTCTGAATACAAGTCAGAGTGTTATCAGTCGACTTTGGACACGTTACCGAAGCACTGGTACCGTGGCTGAGCGCCATGGAGGACGGTATCGCTGCACCACACGGAGACAAGACCGATACATTCAAATCTTAACTCGAAGAGCTCCAACAATAACCGCCATGATGTTAGCCGTGAGGCTTCATCACTCTTCAGGGAACTTAATTAGCGACCAAACAGTCAGAAACCGCTTGCATGAAGTGAACCTTCATTCCCGAAGACCGCTACGGGTACCACCTATACAAAGCACAATCGTAGGATTCGATATCAATGGGCTCTTGAACACAGAAATTGGGCAGAAGAACAATGGCGTTTCGTGTGCTTTTCTGATGAGTCTCGTTTTGGTATGAGACCGGATACAAGACGTATACGACACTGGAGAACCCCTGGACGCCAACAGCGATTAAAATCCTGCCAGGAAGTCCATCCTTATAGTGGTGGAACCATCATGGTATGGGCGGGTATTTGGATCGGCGGAAGAACTGAGTTGATTTGGATCAGAGGCAACCTCAACGCTCAAATTTGTGCTGAGACGATTGTATCAGACGTCATCGTTCCTCTACAAGTGCAAATCGGTCCCTTATTTCAGTTAATGCATGATAATGCACGACCGCACACCGCAAGAGTTGTAAGACAGACTCTCGCCGCAGCTAACATCAATGTCCTGCCCTGGCCTGCTCAGTCGCCAGACTTGAACCCGATTGAGCATGCATGGGATATGCTACAGAGAAGAGCTCTGCCGAATATGGAGGGTATCCAGTCGCAAGAAGACCTTTTTTTGTTGTTGCAACGAACATGGGCTGCCATTCCACAGCGTGATTTGGATGAACTCATTTTGAGTATGCCAAACCGATGTTCTTGTGTTGTTAGTGTTCGCGGTAGAAGCACGGATTATTAATTGTTTAAGTTACCCAATAAAATTTTAAGAAAACTGTTATTTCAGTCTTTTTTTCGAACTTTTGTGTTAGTGGTTCAAATGTCAAAAATCCCTATATTAGGAAAATGGAAAATTTCTTTATTAATGCAAAGGTGACTTGGTTTATCGTTACTGTGACAAACGAAAACACTTTATTTGATGAATCCTTAAAGAATAGTAGATTGTTATACGAGGGTCGAAAGGAATCTATTCCCATACGAGGTATTTAGACGCCCGAGCGCAGCGAGGGCGGCTATAGTCCGAGTAGGAATTGATGACTTTCACCCGTGTTAAACACTCTACTTTTCATTTCGAATATAAGGAAAGTAAAAAATAGTGGTTTTTCTAAAATATTTACTGATAATAATAACATGAATAGTAGGTACCTATGTAAAATTAATTGAGATGCTAGAACAATTTGTGTACTATTTTAAATATGGAACACGCGGTGTGTCACCGCCGCGGGCCGTCCCGCTTAATAGGTTTTTTTTTTTATTCACACTGGCTGTTTATACACTCACAAGACTGCAGCATTTTTCTATTTTTCTTAATGTATGTAAAACATTTCGTAGCTGACTACAGTTCTATTTTTAAAATTCATTCCCACCCTAAAGAGGGAAGTAATTACTATGAGTCTTTCCCGCCCTGTGGTGGGAAGCAGCGTCTTCCACCCGCTATTCGGATCAAACAAACACTACTTTCCGAGTATGAGAAATGAAAAATTTTAATTAATATCAATCAGGAGAAAAGTTATTGCAAAAATATATGTTGATCCCTAGACACTTTTGATGTGTGTATAATAAATAATTTCATTATATAAGTACATACACATACAGTGTGCACAAGGGTGTAACGTTTTATGGTTCCCTATGTCCGAATGAAACAACGGAACCCTTATAAGATCACTCGTGTGTCTGTCTGTAGGTCTGTCATGACCGATTTGTTTCGAATCTACTGAACCGATTAAGTTGAAATTTGGTAGGTAGGTACACAAATAAATTTCTGTGACTCAAACACGGACGTGTGACATAAATAAGTAAATTTTGAATATGGGTTCACTTTTTGGGGTCACATAGAAAATTTTAAAAAGCTTTGCTTACTGTAGGTACTGTGTGATATATCAAATGAAAAGGCTTGTCGTGAGGGTCACAAATATATTTTCATAATAACTAAAAAAAAGTTAAGCAAATCTCTCAATATACTGCGTACATACTTACATTTGGTCATAGGTAGTCAAAACATGTTCGGGATGTTATAAGTATTCAATTTAAAGTTGGTATTTTTTAAATGTTATGCTTAAAACAGTTGTTATAAAAATAAGATTTTTGGCATTTTCTATCTCGTATAGCAGCCAAGGGGTTAATTTCAGACTTTCGCTGTAATATTAAGAAATGCTGAAGATGTTATTCCCCATAAGAAAACAGTACTTTTCTTTTCTGGCCGGCACTTTAATTTATGGGTACGTTATGAACTTATGAATGATGAGTTTATGAAATACAAACTTATTTTTGCAGTTGATCAAATTAATTATGTGTACTGTGCATGCGTAAATATTCAACCCAACTACGGAACCTTTCACTGTGCCGACTGTGCGTGGTCCGATATAAACATGGTCAGTTTTTAAAATTTCGTTGGAAGCTACCACAAAAAAAAACAATTACTTAATTACTCAAGTAAACTAATAGAAACAAAATCTACCAAGCTCATACAACTAACAAAACATATTGAAATGTAAAGTGATTGCGGAATACCCAATTTACACAATATTAATAATCATCATTCCCAAACTTTTGCTAAGCCTACCTAAAAAAATGTATACTGGGCATTCTGTAGCAAACTATTAGAAAGTATCAAAAATAAATAATTGTACAATAAATAAAAATAATTTTAAGCGGCGAGCGCATTCCGAAGATAAATATTCAAATATAGAAACAATTCGGCGCGAAATTCAATAAATGACTATGGTCAAAGGTCCTCAGGTATTGACTCAGTTTCAATATACTTAATGTCAAAAAAATTATTAAAATTACATTAGAAAAGCATAAGTCATTATTATAAACAATGCTTATTGTATTTAATGCTTAAAATAATTTTATTTCAATTTCCGCGTATCGATTTCCGACATTCGACATATTAATAAACCGAGTCAATCGAAATTAAAAAAAAAAATCGTTTGGCATAATCGCTTTCGCACATCATTACGATAAAAAAAAAACAATAATGGACGGCGTTTTGAACACAAATTGAGTAGTGGTAATGAATAATACGTGTTATTGGACCTGTGTTTCAATATTACGTTAAGATTTTGGCATGTTCGTGTCGTTCATAATATTTTCAATAATATTTGTCTCATTTTAAATCTTATCTACATGTGTGTGTGTGAAATTTGTGAAAAGTAAAAATGTAAACACGCACGATTGGCGCGAAACTTCGGCATTAGATATCAAAAAACTTCATTACCACTACTTATTTAACTTGAACAATGGATGAATTCGTCAAATAATTAAATGATGTATTATTCACTGCCCCTGTGGTGTAGTTTGGATGTTCGAAATCCCCAAATTTTATGTTTTTTAGCCTCGACCACCACTGTCAACAAAATGGCGATTATCACATTTACAGACTTGAATTTAATAAAGGTAAATTAATAAGCTTGCGCTCGAAATATGAAATATTTAATGGCGTTAACAGATGGATTTTTTATCCAATTTTCTTAATTAACGCACATTCGTACGATTTGATGGGTAGCATAATAAATATTTACATAATCAATGTAGGGTGTCGTATGTCGTAATTCTTGGGTCCGAAAGGGGTCATTACCGAGCCGGCGGAGGTTCATATGTTCGGGTCCTTTCGGGGGCGCTACCGAACTATACGGTTAAGAGACACAAAAACACGACCCGACAACCGTCCTTCCGTCCTCGCCGTCGAGGACGCCCGTCGCGACGCCCCGTAAATTCTCCTCCCCGACCATTGCTCGAGCCAGCCCGCGCCGCTGAGCCTGTAGTATTAAATTCTTCCGTTCTAAGTGACTGACAGACAACGCACAGCCGAAACTACTGGCAGTAGAGAGCTGAAATTTGGCACGTGTGTTTGTTGGGAGGAGTAGGCTACCACTAAGAGAGGATTTTTGGAAATTCCCTCCCAACGGGAAGAAAAGGGGGATAAATTGTTTTTTTCCGGAAGTCATTATTCCACGCAGACGAAGTCGCGGGCAAAAGCTAGTCTATAATAAAAATATTAAGTACCTACCTAAGATGACGTAGCAGGGCTCTTTTGTGTAGATAGGTAAGTATAGGTACAAATGGGTATAAAAACAATTACAATTATGAGGAATCAGTATTTAATCATTATCTAAATAACTTTCCACTGGAACGTCATCGCCATACATACCTACATTATTACAATGATAATAAGCACTTTACACCAATGATCTTTTTTTCGTCCACACAAATTGATTTTGCACAATAAACATTAACAAACAGAATTCATTGCTTTTGTCTTTTATCCTAGAGTACCTATAAGTACATTATAACGATAAAATAAAATAAATATTTTTAACTTTAGCGACTAGTATTCTTCATTTAAAGTTAATAGGTATTGTACAGGGTGGGCCATAACTAAGTGTTGGCGGTTTAATTCTTCAATTTCTCTGAAACGCGTGGCGCGGGGCGGCGGGGGGATATATTGTTAGCCGCGCCGCTTCCTGGAAAAGTCGCCATGAAGCCGTACTCGGGAGTGCAGCGTGCGTTTTGTGTACGAGCGTATTACGAAAACAATAAATCAGTGATTACTGCACGACGTTTGTATCGACATGAACACGGTTTGCGCAATTTAAGTGAAGTTCCAAGCGCCACTGTGATACGGAAATGGATCAGAATGTTCGAAACAACCGGCTCGACAGTACCAGTTACGGTTCGCGGTCGCCCAGTTACTGCAAGATCAGCCGACACTGTGGAGCATGTTCGTGTTTCAGTTCAGCGAAATCCGCAACAGTCAACCTGTACTTCATCTATTCTCCGATGCTAGTCAGTCAGGGTGGATTTGTAGCATGTTTATTTATTTATTGTATTCATGTGGTTTACAAGATTACAATATGATGTTATAGGTTTCAAACATGAACCCTGCTAGGGCACAGCAACATATTATGTGTAAACTACATTTATAGCTATTACGTGCACAACAATAAACATTAAATTTTAAATTTACTGACATTGTTATTTTTAACAATAATTCTTACGAAATGGGAATTTTACATTGAATCAATATATTATTTTTTACCTATTATTATATTAGTACAATAAATTATTTTATGTAGTAGTGTATTATTAAAGTGTATAGTAGTGTAGTGTATTACTATTATTAAATTAGTACAATAAATTAGTTTAGTGTAGTGTGTAATTATGTGTTTATGTAGTAGTACAATAAATTAGTTTATGTTTACGATCTGAAAATAAAGGTATTGTCTCATCTTCTATCTATCTATCTATATATACTTATAATAATTCTGTAGAGAGGTCAATTCTGTACATGAAATATATTTCCAAAATAACTATCAGCGGGTGATTAGTGATCGATACTGACGCCAAAAATGCAATCAGTAAAATTTCTGTCTGTCTGTCTGTCTGTATGTTCTTTATAGAAACAAAAACCACTTGACGGATTTCAACGAAACTTGGTACAATTGTTCTTCATACTCCTGGGCAGGTTATAGTATACTTTTCATCACGCTACGATCAAAAGGAGCAGAGCAGTGAAGGGAAATGTTGGGAAAACAGGAGAACTTACTCCATTTTTGAAGCTTCCGTCGCGTGTGCAGCCTTAATGGTTAAAGCTACACAGAAATCATGTATGACGGAAATGTTTTCCTTAAAATTATATAAAAAATATTCCACGACAGCAAATGTCTATCTTTTATGGTTGACTCACAATAATACGTATAACTCCCGATAGCTTAGCAGTTCGGAGCTTTCTGATTATATTTGTCTACTCTTACGTTTATAACACTCTCACTCATCTATACTTATAATAAATCTGTATAGAGGTCAATTCTGTACATGAAATATATTTCCAAAATAACTATCAGCGGGTGATTAGTGATCGATACTGACGCCAAAAATGCAATCAGTAAAATTTTTGTCTGTCTGTCTGTCTGTATGTTCTTTATAGAAACAAAAACCACTCGACGGATTTCAACGAAACTTGGTACAATTGTTCTTCATACTCCTGGGCAGGTTATAGTATACTTTTCATCACGCTACGATCAAAAGGAGCAGAGCAGTGAAATTATATAAAAAATTATATAAAAAATATTCCACGACAGCAAATGTCTATCTTTTATGGTTGACTCACAATAATACGTATAACTCCCGATAGCTTAGCAGTTCGGAGCTTTCTGATTATATTTGTCTACTCTTACGTTTATAACACTCTCACTCATCCCTAATTAAAAATGTTAACATTATTACCTATTTAATAAAAAAATAATCATAGAAATCGATACAGAAACACCAAAGTTATACATGAAATACGCTAATAAGCCATCGCGCGTGAATACTGAATCATGCTATAAGGATTATTTTTGTGTAACGGTCGCCGCGCTCGACGCGGCTCGCGGCGGGAGGTATAAAAGGGCGAAGGGGGATCCAAAAGCGAACTTCACACCGTCCAGCAGTTCATGAAGCGCCTCGCCAAGCGTTTCTTCGACTCTGCTATAAAGCACCCCAATTGCCCTGATTGCGGCGGCCTCCCGATATACTCCCTCCCGCATAAGTAGGATTCGCCGACCAAGGCATACCCTCACCATCCCCGACGACGCCACTACCCTCTTACAGGAGAGCAGGAAAGCAACCAGCACCATTAAGAGACAAAAACACGACCCGACAACCGTCCATCCGTCCTCGCCGTCGAGGACGCCCGTCGCGACGCCCCGTAAATTCTCCTCCCCGACCCTTGCTCGAGCCAGCCCGCGCCGCTGAGCCTGTAGTATTAAATTCGCCCCTAAATAATTCCGATCTAGCCTGTCCCTTGCTGCCCCCCCCCCCCCCCAGCGACGCCCTAAGCCGAGGTCCGTACCCCACAGGGGGTGCCCTTAGCGTGTAGTCGCTTAGTTTTTAAGTTTTTTTTAAGCCCTGGCTGGAGGCCTTAATTTTGAGGCATCCACAGGTAAGCCCGGTTAAGCAAACGACAACCTCATAGGTTGAACTGCGAGATGCCATTCCCAAAAAAAAAAAAAAACGCGAACTTCATACAATATTTGGCTGTTGATGCGAGTAGACGTTCCGAGCATTCGACCTTATTGACAGACAATATTGTTTATCAGCGCGACTTTTAGTCTTTAAATTAATTTAGTTTATTTAGTTTTCTTTTGTTGTTATTTTATAAAATAGGTATTAGTTATTTTGGTAGTGTATTATATTCGTTCAAATTACAAATTATTAATAGTTTACATTTTACTAGCTTTTGCCCGCGACTTCGTTCGCGTGGAATAGTGACTTCCGGCAGATTTTTGGTTTTACCCACATAGTTCCCGATCTCGCGGGATCTCTTCAAAAATGAAATGTGGAAGATATTCTAGGGAACTCTTCAAATATTTTAAACTAGCTTTTGCCCGCGACTTCGTCCGCGTATATGTCGGTTATCGCGGACGCAGACGAAGTCGAAGTCGAATAAAAAGTAGCCTATGTCCTTTGTTGGGGTTCACACTTACCCTGTACCAAATTTCACACAAATCGGTTCAGTAGTTTAGGCGTGAAGAAAAGACAGACAGACAGAGTTACTTTCGCATTTATAATATTAGTTAGGATTTACGAAACGATCAATCCACAATTCCACGACAGTACCGAATTACCGAAGCGCTCGGCCGATACCCAACCAAATGCGTGTAACGAAACCATAGCGCGATCTATTTCGATCCCAACGCCATCTATCGAGCATAGTGACAACTCGGATTATTTATCTATACTCCATTCGGGCATTTTCTTTGTACTAAAAGTTTTATTATATTGATATTATTTTTTTCATACCTTTTACTATTTATTTACTTTTTTCCGATGAATTAAAACAATAACATGAACCGAACTCGTGTAACGATCGACACCATTGCGCGATCACCAACTCGACATAATTATAGTACTAATAGAATTATCTATACTCCGTTAGAGCATTTTCTTTGTACTAAAAGTTGTATTATATTATATTTTCATACCTTTTTACTATTTATTTACATTTTTCCGATGAATTTTCAGTACTGAATTGATGCCGACTCTTGACCAATAGATGGCGCTGTATGTCCGGAATAAATTTTATTTTTTATTTTATTTTTTGTAATAAAAACTATCCTATGTCCTTTCTCAAGTTCCAAACTATGTCTGTACCAAATTTCACACAAATCGGTTCAGTAGTTTAGGCGTGAAGCAAAGACAGACAGACAGAAAGACAGACAGACAGAGTTACTTTCGCATTTATAATATTAGTTTTGATTTCTTTTTAGGTGAAGTAGTAATTTCGTTGTATAGGTACTTAAGCCTCATGTGAACGTGATCTAAACAATATTACCAATACATTAACTTAATAACACACAAGGAATTACACACTGACGGAGTTGCGGGCACAGCTATCTATATCAGTGGCGAAGGGTGAATTTATGACAGAGGTAGGCCGGAGCAAAAAAAAGTACCAAAAGAAAATTACAATGATGAATTGACTATAGAGTGGTTATGTTCTGAATTTTCGAAGGGAAGCCGGAGGGAATCGAGTTGTATGGTACCTTCGCCACTGATCTATATCTATATATTATATAAAACTCTTCCGTTACCGAGTGACTGACAGACAACGCACAGCCGCAACTACTGGCAGTATAGAGAGCTGAAATTTGGCATGTGTGTTTGTTGGGAGGATTAGGCTACCACTAAGAGAGGATTTTTGGAAATTCCCTCCCAACGGGGAGAAAAGGGGGATAAATTGTTTTTTTCCGGAAGTCATTATTCCACGCGTACGAAGTCGCAGGCAAAAGCTAGTACTTATAATAAATCTGTAGAGAGGTCAATTCTGTACATGAAATATATTTCCAAAATAACTATTAGCGGGTGATTAGTGATCGATACTGACGCCAAAAATGCAATCAGTAAAATTTTTGTCTGTCTGTCTGTCTGTATGTTCTTTATAGAAACAAAAACCACTCGACGGATTTCAACGAAACTTGGTACAATTGTTCTTCATACTCCTGGGCAGGTTATAGTATACTTTTCATCACGCTACGATCAATAAGAGCAGAGCAGTGAAGGGAAATGTTGGGAAAACAGGAGAACTTACTCCATTTTTTAAGCTTCCGTCGCGTGTGCAGCCTTAATGGTTAAAGCTACACAAAAATCATGTATGACGGAAATGTTTTCCTTAAAATTATATAAAAAATATTCCACGACAGCAAATGTCTATCTTTAATGGTTGACTCACAATAACACGTGTAACTCCCGATAGCTTAGCCGTTCGGAGTTTTCCGATTATATTTGTCTACTCTTACGTTTATAACACTCTCACTCATCCCTAATTAAAAAATGTTAACTATATTACCTACTAGCTTTTGCCCGCGACTTCGTCCGCGTGGAATAATGACTTCCGGAAAAAACAATTTATCCCCCTTTTCTCCCCGTTGGGAGGGAATTTCCAAAAATCCTCTCTTAGTGGTAGCCTACTCCTCTCAACAAACACACATGCCAAATTTCAGCACTCTACTGCCAGTAGTTTCGGCTGTGCGTTGTCTGTCAGTCACTCAGTAACGGAAGAGTTTTATATATATAGATATAGATAGCTGTGCCCGCAACTCCGTCAGTGTGTAATTCCGTGTGTTATTAAGTTAATGTATTGGTAATATTGTTTATATCACGTTCACATGAGGCTTAAGTACCTATACAACGAAATTACTACTTCACCTAAAAAGAAATAAAATGTAAACTATTAATAATTTGTAATTTGAACGAATATAATACACTACCAAAATAACTAATACCTATTTTATAAAATAACAACAAAAGAAAACTAAATTAATTTAAAGACTAAAAGTCGCGCTGATAAACAATATTGTCTGTCAATAAGGTCGAATGCTCGGAACGTTTACTCGCATCAACAGCCAAATATTGTATGAAGTCCGCGTTTTTTTTTTTAGAATATGGCATCTCGTAGTTGACCTTGAGAGGTCGTGACTACTTAACCGGACTATCCTGTGGTTGCCTTAAGTAAACTCAACGCCTCCAGCCAGGGGCAAATATCTTATGTACTAAGCGACTACACGCTAAGGGCACCCCCTGTGGGGTACGAACCTCGGCTTAGGGCGTCGCTGGGGGAGGGCAGCAAGATGGGACAGGCTGGATCTGGTTTTTATTATTTAAGCTTGATGAGGCCGGCGTTTCCTAGCTGACTAATCAGAGAAGAAACGCCGAAACAAACTCAGAGGTCACGGTCGGGAATTTAGATCTACTGGCTCAGCTGCGGCGCGGGCTGGCACTTCTTCGAGCAAGGGTCGGGGGGAGGCATTTAATTGGGGACGTCGCGGGACGTCGCGAGGGACCTCGGCAGCGAGGTCGGAATGTCGGTGTTCTGTATTTGTGCACTGTACTGGTTGACTTATTTCTCTCTTGGAGGAGGGTTATGGGGTCGTCAAGGTCGGAGAGGACATGCCTTGGACGGCGGCATTTGCTGATTTTGGAGGGGGTATACCTGGCGACCTCGACAACCAGAGGGTTGCGGTGCTTGGCGGCGGTATCGAAGAAGCGCTTGGAAAGGCGCTTCATGAATTGATGGATGGTTGGGATTTGGAGGTCAACATGGAGGATCTCATTTCGAACGAACCAGGGGGACCCCGTAGCTTTTCGGAGGAATCGGTTTTGTTGAATTTCGCGTTTGGATCCCCCGCCCTTTTATACCGTTACACAAAAATAATCCTTATAGCATGATTCAGTATTCACGCGCGATGGCTTATTAGCGTATTTCATGTATAACTTTGGTGTTTCTGTACCGATTTCTATGATTCTTTTTTAATAAATAGGTAATAATGTTAACATTTTTTAATTAGGGATGAGTCAGAGTGTTATAAACGTAAGAGTAGACAAATATAATCAGAAAACTCCGAACGGCTAAGCTATCGGGAGTTACACGTGTTATTGTGAGTCAACCATAAAAGATAGACATTTGCTGTCGTGGAATATTTTTTATATAATTTTAAGGAGAACATTTCCGTCATACATGATTTTTGTGTAGCTTTAACCATTAAGGCTGCACACGCGACGGAAGCTTAAAAAATGGAGTAAGTTCTCCTGTTTTCCCAACATTTCCCTTCACTGCTCTGCTCCTATTGATCGTAGCGTGATGAAAAGTATACTATAACCTGCCCAGGAGTATGAAGAACAATTGTACCAAGTTTCGTTGAAATCCGTCGAGTGGTTTTTGTTTCTATAAAGAACATACAGACAGACAGACAGACAAAAATTTTACTGATTGCATTTTTGGAGTCAGTATCGATCACTAATCACCCGCTGATAGTTATTTTGGAAATATATTTCATGTACAGAATTGACCTCTCTACAGATTTATTATAAGTAATAATAATAGAAATAGATTTAATAAAAAAAGAATCATAGAAATCGGTACAGAAACACCAAAGTTATACATGAAATACGCTAATAAGCCATCGCGCGTGAATACTGAATCATGCTATAAGGATTACTTTTGTGTAACGGTCGCCGCGCTCGACGCGGCTCGCGGCGGGAGATATAAAAGGGCGGGGGATCCTAACGCGAACTTCTACTCGAAACCACGACTTAGACCCACTCCCCCCCGACCTATCACCATGTTCGGCAAGCCGATCCCGTGGGAGAAGCGAGCCAAATACCTAGGAGTAATACTCGACAATCACCTCTCCTTCGCAGAGCACATAAAGACGGTCCGCTCGCGCGCCGCTTTCGCTCTCGGCAGACTCCACTCCGTCCTAAATGCACGCAGCAAATTGTCACTTAGGTGCAAAATGCGCATTTACACAGCGTGCGCATACGTCCAATAATGACATACGCCTGTGTAGTCTTTGCCCACGCAAAGCCCCACCACATCCATAGGATGCAGACCCTCCAAAACCGATTCCTCCGAAAGGCTACGGGATCCCCCTGGTTCGTTCGAAATGAGATCCTCCATGTTGACCTCAAAATCCCAATCATCCATCAATTCATGAAGCGCCTTTCCAAGCGCTTCTTAGATACCGCCGCCAAGAACCGCAACCCTCTGGTTGTCGAAGCCGCCAGGTATACCCCCTCCAAAATCAGCAAATGCCGCCGTCCAAGGCATGTCCTCTCCGACCCTGACGACCCCATAACCCTCCTCCAGGAGAGCAATAAGACAACCAGTACAGTGCACAAATACAGAACTCATTCCGACCTCGCCGCTGAGGTCCCTCGCGACGTCCTCAATTAAATGCCTCCCCCCGACCCTTGCTCGAAGAAGTGCCAGCCCGCGCCGCAGCTGAGCCAGTAGATCTAAATTCCCGACCGTGACCTCTGAGTTTGTTTCGGCGTTTCTTCTCAGAGTAGTCAGCTAGGAAACGCCGGCCTCATCAAGCTTAAATAATAAAAACCAGATCCAGCCTGTCCCATCTTGCTGCCCTCCCCCAGCGACGCCCTAAGCCGAGGTTCGTACCCCACAGGGGGTGCCCTTAGCGTGTAGTCGCTTAGTACATAAGATATTTGCCCCTGGCTGGAGGCTTTGAGTTTACTTAAGGCAACCACAGGATAGTGCGGTTAAGTAGTCACGACCTCTCAAGGTCAACTACGAGATGCCATATTCTAAAAAAAAAAACGCGAACTTCATACAATATTTGGCTGTTGATGCGAGTAGACGTTCCGAGCATTCGACCTTATTGACAGACAATATTGTTTATCAGCGCGACTTTTAGTCTTTAAATTAATTTCGTTTTCTTTTGTTGTTATTTTATAAAATAGGTATTAGTTATTTTGGTAGTGTATTATATTCGTTCAAATTACAAATTATTAATAGTTTACATTTTATTTCTTTTTAGGTGAAGTAGTAATTTCGTTGTATAGGTACTTAAGCCTCATGTGAACGTGATCTAAACAATATTACCAATACATTAACTTAATAACACACAAGGAATTACACACTGACGGAGTTGCGTTCACAGCTATCTATATCTATATATATAAAACTCTTCCGTTACTGAGTGACTGACAGACAACGCACAGCCGAAACTACTGGCAGTAGAGAGCTGAAATTTGGCATGTGTGTTTGTTGGGAGGAGTAGACTACCACTAAGAGAGGATTTTTGGAAATTCCCTCCCAACGGGGAGAAAAGGGGGATAAATTGTTTTTTTCCGGAAGTCATTATTCCACGCGGACGAAGTCGCGGGCAAAAGCTAGTACTTATAATAAATCTGTAGAGAGGTCAATTCTGTACATGAAATATATTTCCAAAATAACTATCAGCGGATGATTAGTGATCGATACTGACGCCAAAAATGCAATCAGTAAAATTTTTGTCTGTCTGTCTGTCTGTATGTTCTTTATAGAAACAAAAACTACTCGACGGATTTCAACAAAACTTGGTACAATTGTTCTTCATACTCCTGGGCAGGTTATAGTATACTTTTCATCACGCTACGATCAATAGGAGCAGAGCAGTGAAGGGAAATGTTGGGAAAACAGGAGAACTTACTCTGTTTTTTAAGCTTCCGTCGCGTGTGCAGCCTTAATGGTTAAAGCTACACAGAAATCATGTATGACGGAAGTGTTCTCCTTAAAATTATATAAAAAATACTCCACGACAGCAAATGTCTATCTTTTATGGTTGACTCACAATAATACGTGTAACTCCCGATAGCTTAGCAGTTCGGAGCTTTCTGATTATATTTGTCTACTCTTACTTTTATAACACTCTCACTCATCCCTAATTAAAAAATGTTAACATTATTACCTATTTAATAAAAAAAGAATCATAGAAATCGGTACAGAAACACCAAAGTTATACATGAAATACGCTAATAAGCCATCGCGCGTGAATACTGAATCATGCTATAAGGATTATTTTTGTGTAACGGTCGCCGCGCTCGACGCGGCTCGCGGCGGGAGGTATAAAAGGGCGGGGGATCCAAACGCGAACTTCACACCGTCCAGCAGTTCATGAAGCGCCTCGCCAAGCGTTTCTTCGACTCTGCTATAAAGCACCCCAATTGCCCTGATTGCGGCGGCCTCCCGATATACTTCCTCCCGCATAAGTAGGATTCGCCGACCAAGGCATACCCTCACCATCCCCGACGATGCCACTACCCTCTTACAGGAGAGCAGGAAAGCCATCAGCACCATTAAGAGACACAAAAACACGACCCGACAACCGTCCTTCCGTCCTCGCCGTCGAGGACGCCCGTCGCGACGCCCCGTAAATTCTCCTCCCCGACCATTGCTCGAGCCAGCCCGCGCCGCTGAGCCTGTAGTATTAAATTCGCCCCTAAATAATTCCGATCCAGCCTGTCCCTTGCAGCCCCGCCCCAGGGACGCCCTAAGCCGAGGTCCGTACCCCACAGGGGGTGCCCTTAGCGTGTAGTCGCTTAGTTTTTAACTACTGAGTGACTGACAGACAACGCACAGCCGAAACTACTGGCAGTAGAGAGCTGAAATTTGGCATGTGTGTTTGTTGGGAGGATTAGGCTACCACTAAGAGAGGATTTTTGGAAATTCCGTCCCAACGGGGAGAAAAGCGGGATAAATTGTTTTTTTCCGGAAGTCATTATTCCACGCGGACGAAGTCGCAGGCAAAAGCTAGTTACAAATAATATCAAATCACGAGTGGCACCCCCTGTAAAGCTATCCATCCCTCGTTTAGAATTACTAGCAGCTCTAATATGATCTAGATTAATGGCAGAAACGCGAAAAGACCTTAAACTGAAATATGAAGAACGATGCTGGACTGATTCAGGTGTTGCTTTGTGCTGGATCAAAAAAGAGCTACCATGCAATACTTACGTGGGAAACCGCGTCAAGGAAATCCGACAAAATAGTAACATTGACAACTGGTATCACATTCCGGGAGCATCAAATTGGGCTGATCTACCGTCTCGAGACTGCGACGCGGCTCAACTTCTCGTTGGTTAGAGGGACCGTCATGGTTGTACTCGGCACCTAGTTAGTGGCCGAAATCACCCCTTGCTTTGGATGAGTTAGAGGCCAGTCGTGAGCTTAAGAAGACTGCAGTTTGTAATACAAACTCAGTCCCAAATGAAGGTATGACAAGTCAGCTCTCCCATTTTTTTAAATATAACAAAATTATTCAAATGGTTACTTGGTTGCAGTCTGCAGATTCGCACACAATGCACGAAATAAAATTAAGATAAGAGGCGAATTAAACTGTGAAGAATATGAAGAGAGTGAAAATAGAGTAATGAGAATTATACAGGCAGAAAATAGAGATTACATAGACAAGACTTATACATTTTTAGGTCAAAACTCGCTACAGTAGTTATGAGCTTGCCCTTTGCTAATGATGCTGTTGAAAGGGCGTTTTCAATGAGAAATATCGTCAAAAATAAACTTCAAAATAGAATGCACACGAAAACCGCAGACCAAATTATGAGAGTAATAAGTATCTTACAAAACCGTGGTGGGTGCACAAAGTTTGAGCCTACCGATAAAATAAAAAAATTTATTTAATTCGGAAATGTATACCAAACAGGAATGATTTTATAAAATAACTAGCTGCTGCCCGCGACGTCGTCTGCGTGAAGGCTCTACAGCACCAAAAATACGTAAGATGCCAGCGTCGCTATAGCATTATAAGTAAACAACTTTTAAAATAGCATTAAAATATAAGTTTTTTTTGCAAGCGAAGCAAGTGAAGAGAGTTATATGGGAATCCTGCTGAGTTCAGTCATAAGATGTGACTGAAGGAAATGAGAGAAAATAATGCAGGAATACATTCCAGGACACAAAAGAGTAAAAATACGTACAAAGGTATCATACCTTACAACACTTCCCTATAAACTACGTTGATAGTTATGCTGCCAGGAGCCAAAATGTAAAGAGAGTCAGGACTGGTGACGCAGGAGCAAGCGACGTACAGTTGCCCGTGTGAGAAGCAACTCGTCCTGAGGTCGACACCCGCTGCCCTTAGTGTCTGCCCCTGCGACTTATTGATTGTCATCGCGAAGCAAACACTCACGGGAAACTGTACGTGCTTGAACTGGAACGGGAAGTTATGAGGTATGAGGGGAATGCGTGGTATAAATACTGCCTCGCCGACGCCACAACCCGTAAGAATTTCCGCCTCAATGGTGTGTCTGTGGAGCGAGATGACTTTAAGGCGGGTCCCGTTACACAACTTCGGAGGAGATAGGTTCCGAAGAAGCACAATCGGGACACCGACCTTCAGCTTGATGGTATGCGCTGGAAGTCCACTTGCTGACAGGGAGTTCAGAAATTCCACGGGATAATGGGTGACGTCATCTTGCTCGACCACTTCAGTGTTTATCGAAGTGTAGACCACTTCATTCCCCTCAATTTCCGAGAGAATGCATGCATTAATTGCTGCAGCCTGATCATTTTTGGGTGTCAAAATGGCCCGCTCACACACCCAAGAATTCTGCTGGTGCGGTATACGACTGATGTCCCCGCACACACGGCGAATGAGTTCTTCTAAGCTGGATACCACTCTACCGAGAGACTCTGGAAGCACCACCTGTCCACCTCTCTCTTCTGGTAGAGTGTCTTCGCCAAGACTTAGAAGGACATCGGAGAATTCTTGAGCATGTGCATTTCCGCCGAGCCGAGCTCTCATATTAATGGTCAAGCGCAGCGTACGAACTCGTGACCACAACGAAGATCGTTTCAACGAAGCATTCACCTCGTCAGCCCTCGATCCCCGCGTCACCACGGGAAGCATTTGCCGGAAATCGCCACTGAACAGAACTGTGACACCACCCGTCAAATGTTCGTTCCTGCGGATGTCCTGCAGGGTTCTGTCCACGGCCTCAACTGCCTTCCTATTGGCCATCGCACACTCATCCCATACGATCAGAGAGCATTCCTTGAGCACGTGTCCCTTATCGCTGTTACGTGACACACCACAAACAGGCGTTTCGGCGCTCTCTAAATCGATGGGAATTTTAAACATGGCATGTGCTTTTATGCCATTCGGAAGCAGTGTGGAAGCGATTCCCGACAACGCTACAGCAATAGCAATTTTGCCTTGCCTCCTGACCTCTGCAAGTATGCCAGTGGTAACAAATGTTTTTCCTGTTCCACCAGGAGCACCCAAGAAAAACATTTTACCCTGGTTTTGCCCAACGCTTTCAAGGACGGTGTCATAAATTTGTTTTTGCTCTGAAGAGAACAAAGCGACATGGTCATTTCGTATGGTGGTCATTTCGCCCGGATCATAATTTGTCTCAGCGTTATACTCCCGATTTCCACGGTCTTGATGCGGTGATGATTGGGGAGCTGGTAACCCATATTCGATCAGTGGATTGCCGCCGATAGAAATGACCACATCTTGAAGTGAACTGAGACAGGTGTTCAGCACGCGTTCATCAGTTACTTTGACTTCGTCTCCAGTAGCACGCCTCAAAGCTCGTAGAAAATCTTCGGACAGATGATGGCGATACGTCTCCCACAAAGCTACCGGGTTCGCGACTCCACAAAACACCAAGATGACGGCAAACAGATGAGGCATGCGGCTGGGACCGTCACTGACGCTCGCCTCCGCGAGGGTGTCATCCCAATTTTGCTCACCGTCGAGAAGGTGACATTTTATATCACATTTAAGTTTATAATTAGGTATACGACATGGAAATATATTAATTACCAAGCAATAATCACACAGATAAATACCGAACAAAAGTATTAACAGTCAATGTTTATTTTGTACTAATAACATGAAATTGATGGAGAAATGATCATCATCAATGAACATAACTTTTTTGTAATACTTAATACCGCATTTTTTTTAAATTGTCTTCCTCAACTCTGCTCAAGATTTTGAGGGTTTTGTTGGACCTTGAATTTGTCAAAACGAACTATACGATACAACTTTTATGAAGAAAATGCACATTACCATCTATGAATTTTAAGAATAACTAACTACTAACCTCGCCAACATGATCAAATTTAAATTATTAATTTCCAAAAATTGTTAACATGTAACTTCATTTGATTTTTATGAAATCTCATAGATGGCGCTGCTTCAAAATTTTCTTTATACTACTAACATTCATTAAACTATGTTTCTCTGCCCAAGTTACTTAAATGGCGTAGTTTTTATAGTGTAAAGCTAGATTATAGCATGGCTTACTCAAAAACAACATTTAAATATGCGTCGTTATATTACACGCTGTCACAGAATGCGTAAGAAAAATAAAGATTCACAGCTCCTCCCCCGTAGGTGATAGCGTGATAATATGTAGCCTATATGTTGACCCGACCTCTTAGTAATATTCATGCAAAATTTGAAGTAAATCCATGCAGTACTTTTTGAGATTATCCCGGACATACATACAGACAAACAGACAAAAATTCTAAAAACTATATTTTTGGCTTCGAAATCGATTGCAGATCACGCCCCAAGTATTCTTTTTAAAAAATATTCAATGTACAGTTTTGACTTTCCTACGATTTTATTATATGTATAGATAACGACGTCATAGAAAGAAAATCGATTTTTCGCAGCAACCTTACAGCAATTTGTTTATTTAATACTTGTTTCTTCAGGTACACAAGAGGTACCAAATCTACTTATACAGTGCACATCCTAACTAATATTATAAATGCGAAAGTAACTCTGTCTGTCTGTCTTTCTGTCTGTCTGTCTGTCTTTGCTTCACGCGTAAACTACTGAACCGATTTGTGTGAAATTTGGTACAGACATAGTTTGGAACTTGAGAAAGGACATAGGATAGTTTTTATTACAAAAAATAAAATAAAATTTATTCCGGACATACAGCGCCATCTATTGGTCAAGAGTCGGCATCAATTCAGTACTGAAAATTCATCGGAAAAATGTAAATAAATAGTAAAAAGGTATGAAAATATAATATAATACAACTTTTAGTACAAAGAAAATGCTCTAACGGAGTATAGATAATTCTATTAGTACTATATGTCGAGTTGGTGATCGCGCAATGGTGTCGATCGTTACACGAGTTCGGTTCATGTTATTGTTTTAATTCATCGGAAAAAAGTAAATAAATAGTAAAAAGGTATGAAAAAAATAATATCAATAGGTATAATAAAACTTTTAGTACAAAGAAAATGCCCGAACGGAGTATAGATAAATAATCCGAGTTGTCACTATGCTCGATAGATGGCGTTGGGATCGAAATAGATCGCGCTATGGTTTCGTTACACGCATTTGGTTGGGTTTCATTTTTGAAGAGATCCCGCGAGATCGGGAACTATGTGGGTAAAACCAAAAATCTGCCGGAAGTCACTATTCCACGCGAACGAAGTCGCGGGCAAAAGCTAGTAACTACATATATTGGTTAGCAGTACAGCCGCGATTCTGACACTAGGATGGCGGGTATACCTAATTTTTTAAATATCATTGTACGGGTGTAGGTACACACAGATTTTCAGGAGAGGTACATAAAGGTACACAGAAGGTACCAAATAACTGCAATTTTAGGCAAATCTGAAAAGTACCTACACCCGCGATTCTGATGGACATCAACATGAGAGCGCGTTTGGCGTGTTCCTGGTCGCCAAAGTCTACTCCAGAACCCTCGGGATGTTCATCCGTAGCAGGGCGGAACGATTATGGTTTGGGCTGGAATTCACCTAAATGGAAGAACGGACCTATTTATTTATTAAGATACACCAACAGCTTCTATGTATAAGATATCTTATGTACTATATAGGTCACAATCAACAGCCTCGGACTTACACAGTTGCCAATTATAGGTTTACCAGCAATATCAGAAATAGGTGATTACACATAGGTATTCATAATAAAACTAAAGGCTAGAATTTAAAATTTTTGGCAAAATACTCTTAGGATTAATAATAACAAGTAAAATAAAAGACGAATAATATTGCAATTTTGCCCACTTAGTGACTAAGACTAAACATTATAAATAGAAATAAAAATGAGATCATAATGGAAAGCATAGGTTCTAAAACAAAGTACTTATAAAAAGGTGAAAAGTTTCCAAAGTATACTAACATAAAAAATTATAAGATTGTGTGTTTTGGGACTTCAGACCCAACCTTGGGACCTTGTGTTGATATGAGGCAATTTAAATGCGAAACAATACTGTGACGAGTTTGTGCATTTTATGGACATCCCTCACTAACAGGAGTATGACCAAGATTTCATTGCATTTCATGTAAGATAATGTGCGTGCATACACAGCCAGTCTGGTGATTAATGTGCTCTGCGAGAACAATATCACTCTATCAGAGCAGCCTGCTCAGTCCGCTGATATCAATCCCATAGAGCATGTGGAGGTTATGCTCGGAAGAAGGACGTTCAGTGACCTTCCCCAAAATTTTAACACCGAAGCAGAGCCTTTGGCACATCTTTCTAGAGTATAGAAGGAAATTCTACAGGCAATAGACAACCTGATACTGATACGAAGCATGCCATTCCGATGTAGAACTGTCTATGTGAACTGATTATTAAAAATTTGCTAGCCATGTTTTTTTTTTAATTTACTACTTTTGTTTGGTACTATTTTGGATTTTCATAATGATTTTTTAAGTCTTATTTAATCAAACAATTAAAATCTCTATTAAGTTACGCTACTATTGATATAAACTATGTTAAATAAAAGATATTAAATTTACTATGAATACTTCCCTAGACTTAGTTGAGTAGTGCACACACATAAACTTACGCTTTCTTCCCATGGGGATAGGCAGAAACTACAGAACGACACCTGCTGCGATTCTAAACCACTCCTTTTGCTTTGCTTACGTTCATAAATCAGGTCATACACTTACGTCGGATATGTTTTGATAAATTACTCTTTTGACTAAAATTACGCTGACAAACATCACACTTATAAGGTTTTTCACCAGTGTGTACACGCATATGAATTGTAAAATCACTGTTATGATTAAAACTACGCTCACATATATCACATTTTAAACGATTTACAACAGTGTGTTTACGAATGTGCACTGTTAAATTACTCTTTCTACGGAAACTACGCTGACATACATCACACTTGTAAAGTTTATTACAAGTGTGTTTACGAATAACATGTTTTGTTAAAACACCCTTTTGACTAAAACTACGCTGACATACATCACACTTAAAAGGTCTAACACCAGTGTGTATACGAATATGTTTTGTTAAAGTACACATTTGATTAAAACTACGCTGACACACTTCACACTTATAAAGTTTATAACAAGTGTGTAATAGAATATGTTGTGATAAATGATCCTTTTGACTAAAACTCCGCCGACATACATCACACTTATAATAGTTATTTGTGCAACAAGAGAGCAAAGTCGTTTTTTGCTGTGAGTGCTGATTTTGAATCCTGAGCAAGCGAAGGATTCAAAGATTGAATCACGAGCGTAGCGAGTGATTCTAAAGTTGAATCCTGAGTGTGGCGAGGGATTCAAAGGCACGAGATGCAAAAAACTTTGCTCTCGTGTAACACACATAACTTTTCACTTCAGCAGCGAGAACACTTTAGGAGATAAAATAATAAACAGGAATAGATTGAAATAACTATTTATTGTGAATCAAAATAATTAACATTGTAGGTAGAGGTAGCTTCTATTAGGTATTTTTCTATGTTATGGGCCGTGAAAATTTTGGACTTTTTAGCCTTATGCCCAACTGACATTATTTTGAGAAAAGATAAGAGTTTTGCGTATGTTTCAATATGCACGTTATGTTTTGTTTTTAAAGTAGCTTTCAATATTGAGTAAATACTCCACATTGTAGATGATCGCCTCGTCTGTGATAAATCTAAAAAATAAGATAGCAACACCGTCTCCGAAAAACTGCTTGCGCCCTTTGTAAGTCTCCATTCATTGAAGACATGGTATGCTTTCAGATATTTCTCGCGAGACTTCTCAGGTAGGAAACTTAATTCTGCATTCATAACTTGTTGTTTATAACTCTTCCGGTGTTAAAATATTGGTCTCGTCGCTAGTTTCACTCATATTTTACGATTATTTTAATATTTTTTAACTTATTCAACTCTTTACGCCAGCCACGAAATTTTATTCCCGCTCTTTTATATAAATTAAGGCGTGTTCGGAAATAGCACCCATGATATTTTATTATTCAAAATATATTACGTAACATTATTGAAACTACTTAGCAATAAATATTTACAGGTTAAATATCAGTTTTATTTGCAGTAAATACTTATTTTCGTTTAAATACAACAATAAGTTAAAAAATCAATAAATTACATTAAAAGACATAATTATCTTTTTGCAAAATTTCTTGAGTTAGTGCGAAATTCCGAACGTGTTTGTCTTTGAGGTCGAATTCAAAATCGGAACTTCGAAAGGGCTGGTCTTTGTCTCTGTCTCTTTCTAATGGCGGGAAAGAGATAGAGTGTGAATGTTTCGAATTGTATGATTAACCCAAGGCTGAATAAGATTTTCGCGGCTTTCTGAAAACAAAAATTAAAAAGTTACTTTGTCTCACTCAGTGAGCAAAATGCGATTTTGCTCACTGATTTCAGGCAGCAAAACCTACATGTTTGAGCTACTGAAGTGAAAAGATTATTACCAGTGTGTATACGCATATGTTTTGTTAAACCACCATTTTCACTAAAACTACGCTGACATACATCACACTTATAAGGTTTATCACCAGTGTGTATACGAATATGTTTAGTTAAGCTGCCCTTTTCACTAAAACTGCGTTGACATATATCACACTTATAAGGCTTTTCACCAGTGTGTACACGAATATGTTTTGTTAAACTACCCTTTTGAATAAAACTACGCTGACATACATCACACTTATAAGGTTTTTCACCAGTGTGTACACGAATATGATCTGTTAAAATACCCTTTTGACTAAAACCACGCTGACATACATGACACTTGAAAGGTTTTTCACCAACATGTGTACGAGTCTGTTGTATCATTTTTTTACGAGCTTAAAACTACGCTGAATATAATTGTCCAGTTAACTTTCGAATCTGATTTTTCTTTTTTAGTTAGCTCGGCTGTTATTGCATCTTCCAGTTTCAGTTTCTTCGCAACGCCCCTGTAATTATAAATCTGGTAAGTACAATCTTGGGAGAACATTGACATGCACACGAATCAAAATAATAGCGGATTGCATGATTCACACTAAGACCGAAGGTGAATTTTTGGTGATATTGAATAATACACTTTATCACCAGAGACGTGAAGCACAAAATTGTACTAACATCGCCAAATCGTAATCATGATCTCTTCCAAAAGTTTGTGATCAAAGTTTAAACAAACCCAGTCATAGGGAATCAGCAACCCATTCATATATATTCTGAAGGTTTCAACATAATATCTCACTTAATTATGTTGTTCAAGCAATAATTATTATTAAATGATAAATGATAAATGATTTATTTCTGTAAGTAGGTTTGTACAAACACTTTTACACGTCAATCATATTTTTTTTAAAGCTAGATGAGGTCGGCGTTTCCTATCTGACTACTCTGAGAAGAAAGGCCGAAACAAACTCAGAGGTCACAGTCTCTTTTAAAGTCCAAACAAAATCTTGGTCAGATCATGTGAAGACCATGTAGGTTGGTGTCTGAAATGGTCTTTTGAGGAAAGAACCACACAGATTGAGCGGACCTGTCCAGTCAGTGCACGCATTTGTCAAAAATCGTGCAGCTCAACTCAGAACTTGAGGAGCTCAACGATTCGACGAACAATACCAAAGAAAGGACATTTGGGTAGGCCGCGTCAATTACTCAAACTGCCAGATCATGATTAAAACTAACTAAGAAGGAAAACAGAAAAAAGAAATGACCCACATAGTCCTCACATTCACAATAATCTATCTTCTATCTATCTTCTATACTTATAATAAATCTGTAGAGAGGTCAATTCTGTACATGAAATATATTTCCAAAATAACTATCAGCGGGTGTTTAGTGATCGATACTGACGCCAAAAATGCAATCAGTAAAATTTTTGTCTGTCTGTCTGTCTGTCTGTCTGTCTGTATGTTCTTTATAGAAACAAAAACCACTCGACGGATTTCAACGAAACTTGGTACAATTGTTCTTCATACTCCTGGGCAGGTTATAGTATACTTTTCATCACGCTACGATCAATAGGAGCAGAGCAGTGAAGGGAAATGTCGGGAAAACAGGAGAACTTACTCCATTTTTTAAGCTTCCGTCGCGTGTGCAGCCTTAATGGTTAAAGCTACACAAAAATCATGTATGACGGAAATGTTCTCCTTAAAATTATATAAAAAATATTCCACGACAGCAAATGTCTATCTTTAATGGTTGACTCACAATAACACGTGTAACTCCCGATAGCTTAGCCGTTCGGAGTTTTCCGATTATATTTGTCTACTCTTACGTTTATAACACTCTCACTCATCCCTAATTAAAAAATGTTAACTATATTACCTATTTAATAAAAAAAAGAATCATAGAAATCGGTACAGAAACACCAAAGTTATACATGAAATACGCTAATAAGCCATCGCGCGTGAATACTGAATCATGCTATAAGGATTACTTTTGTGTAACGGTCGCCGCGCTCGACGCGGCTCGCGGCGGGAGATATAAAAGGGCGGGGGATCCTAACGCGAACTTCACACCGTCCAGCAGTTCATGAAGCGCCTCGCCAAGCGTTTCTTCGACTCTGCTATAAAGCACCCCAATTGCCCTGATTGCGGCGGCCTCCCGATATACTTCCTCCCGCATAAGTAGGATTCGCCGACCAAGGCATACCCTCACCATCCCCGACGACGCCACTACCCTCTTACAGGAGAGCAGGAAAGCCATCAGCACCATTAAGAGACACAAAAACACGACCCGACAACCGTCCTTCCGTCCTCGCCGTCGAGGACGCCCGTCGCGACGCCCCGTAAATTCTCCTCCCCGACCATTGCTCGAGCCAGCCCGCGCCGCTGAGCCTGTAGTATTAAATTCGCCCCTAAATAATTCCGATCCAGCCTGTCCCTTGCAGCCCCGCCCCAGGGACGCCCTAAGCCGAGGTCCGTACCCCACAGGGGGTGCCCTTAGCGTGTAGTCGCTTAGTTTTTAAGTTTTTTTTAAGCCCTGGCTGGAGGCCTTAATTTTGAGGCATCCACAGGCAAGCCCGGTTAAGCAGACGACAACCTCATAGGTTGAACTGCGAGATGCCATTCCCAAAAAAAAAAAAAACGCGAACTTCATACAATATTTGGCTGTTGATGCGAGTAGACGTTCCGAGCATTCGACCTTATTGACAGACAATATTGTTTATCAGCGCGACTTTTAGTCTTTAAATTAATTTAGTTTATTTAGTTTTCTTTTGTTGTTTACCGACTTCACAAAAAGGAGGAGGTACTATGTTCGGCTGTTTGTATGTTTTTTTTTTTTTTTTTTGTATGTTTGTTCATTGAATACTCCGCCAATTGTCGACAGATTTTCAAAATTCTTTTTTTGTTCGAAAGTAGATAGTTCTGAGGTGGTCCCATTGTCACCAAGTTAGGATCTGATGATGGGATCTTAGAGAAATCGAGGGCAACCCTCAAATTTTATAGGCTTACTTATGGTTTTTCGCATATTTTATGAAGTATCTTGTGTATTTGCGTATGGTTGTCACCATCTCAGGTAGCTGGGCTGATGATGGAAGGTACAACTCCTTAACAGTAAGAAGCTACTCGAACAGGCAAGGACTGTTTTAGTAAATTGTTTTGATGTTTGATTGGGCATTTGCCACATTTGGTCTCATGATCATCAAGTCATGACCTGATGCTGCAGTCAGGATAGTCTGCAGAGTACCTAACTCCTCGACAACTAACAGTAGATATATCGTGTTTAGGCTCATTGGAAAGGGCTCGATGTGTGGATAAACGTAATGTTAATGAGGAACACCGAAGTACATAGAGACCTGATGCTGAAGCCAGGAGCATCAGAAAAAGTACAAACCTTGAAATTACAGCACCGTAGTCGTGTTTGGGCTCATTTTAAACAGGACTAAATTTTAAGTTCAATGCAAAGTTGACATAAGTTTGGCCTGATGCTGCAGCCAGGATTATCAGCATCTCGTCTAATTAATGAATAAGGTATGCTTCAGAGGTGGTCCCATATAAATTTTATGAACTTTGCTTGGGTAGTTTTGGAATTAGCGTCAACAATACGTTTGTTTTCCACTTAGTTTATATTGATGATGTTTATCTTCCTGTCACTAGCAAGTAGTGTTATATGAATTTGTATGGGGTAGGTACAACTAAAAAGCAAAAAATAAAAACTTTTTACAAAAAAAACAACCGACTTCCAAAAACAAACACTACAAATTGAAAAATAACTTTAATTTCGGAAGTCGGTGTCAAAAAAACGAAAATGTGGAACCAACGACACCGACTTCCGAAATTAAAGTTATTTTATAAAAAAGTTATTAGTTATTTTGGTAGTGTATTATATTCGTTCAAATTACAAATTATTAATAGTTTACATTTTATTTCTTTTTAGGTGAAGTAGTAATTTCGTTGTATAGGTACTTAAGCCTCATGTGAACGTGATCTAAACAATACATTAACTTAATAACACACAAGGAATTACACACTGACGGAGTTGCGGGCACAGCTATCTATATCAGTGGCGTAGGGTGAATTTATGACAGAGGTAGGCCGGAGAAAAAAAAAATACCAAAAGAAAATTACAATGATGAATTGACTATAGAGTTCTGAATTTTCGAAGGGAAGCCGGCGGGAATCGAGTTGTATGGTACCTTCGCCACTGATCTATATCTATATATATATAAAACTCTTCCGTTACTGAGTGACTGACAGACAACGCACAGCCGAAACTACTGGCAGTAAAGAGCTGAAATTTGGCATGTGTGTTTGTTGGGAGGATTAGGCTACCACTAAGAGAGGATTTTTAGAAATTCCCTCCCAACGGGGAGAAAAAGGGGATAAATTGTTTTTTTCCGGAAGTCATTATTCCACGCGGACGAAGTCGCAGGCAAAAGCTAGTTAAATAAAAAACTTTTTTACAAAAAAAACAACAGACTTCCAAAAAAAAAACACTACAAAGTGAAAAATAACTTTAATTTCGGAAGTCGGTGTCGTTGGTTCCCATTTTCTTTTTTTTGACACCGACTTCCGAAATTAAAGTTATTTTTCACTTTGTAGTGTTTTTTTTTTGGAAGTCGGTTGTTTTTTTTGTAAAAAAGTTTTTATTTTTCGCTTTTTAGTTGTACCTACCCCATACAAATTCATATAATACTACTTGCTAGTGACAGGAAGATAAACATCATCAATATAAACTAAGTGGAAAACAAACGTATTGTTGACGCTAATTCCAAAACTACCCATGCAAAGTTCATAAAACTTATATGGGACCACCTCTGAAGCATACCTTAATCATTAATTAGACTAGATGCTGATAATCCTGGCTGCAGCATCAGACCAAACTTATGTCAACATTGCATTGAACTTAAAATTTAGTCCTGTTTAAAATGAGCCCAAACACGACTACGGTGCTGTAATTTCAAGGTTTGTACTTTTTCTGATGCTCCTGGCTTCAGCATCAGGTCTTTATGTACTTCGGTGTTCCTCATTACACATTACGTTTATCCACACATCGAGCCCTTTCCAATGAGCCTAAACACGATATATCTGCTGTTAGTTGTCGAGGAGTTAGGTACTCTGCAGACTATCCTGACTGCAGCATCAGGTCATGACTTGATGATCATGAGACCAAATGTGGCAAATGCCCAATCAAACATCAAAACAATTTACTAAAACAGTCCTTGCCTGTTCGAGTAACTTCTTACTGTTAAGGAGTTGTACCTTCCATCATCAGCCCAGCTACCTGAGATGGTGACAACCATACGCAAATACACAAGATACTTCATAAAATATGCAAAAAACCATAAGTAAGCCTATAAAATTTGAGGGTTGCCCTCGATTTCTCTAAGATCCCATCATCAGATCCTAACTTGGTGACAATGGGACCACCTCAGAACTATCTACTTTCGAACAAAAAAAGAATTTTGAAAATCCGTCGACAATTGGCGGAGTATTCGATGAACAAACATACTAAAAAAAAAAAAAAAAAAAACATACAAACAGCCGAACATAGTACCACCTCCTTTTTGTGAAGTCGGTAAAAATAAAAATACTTTACAAAGTAAATATTCATGTCATTGTGTATATACAATATGTAACAAAAACCCTGTCCGATCCAATAAAGGCGTATTCCTGATTCAACATAGGTACTATAAAAAATTGTTATAAAAATGTAACTCATAAAAACCAAAAGTTGTTGATTTTTTATTATTTTTATAATCCATGCGAAATTTAACACTGAATATGGCAAAGGACATCATTCACGTTTCATACATTTTTGGGCCAAATCTGAAAGTGCCGGCCAGAAAAAAAAAACGTAATATTCGGATAGATCACCAAATTCCTATTATTTTTTACTATGGCACCAAACCTGTGCGCCCTATGGTTATGTTGTTACATGCTTTTAAAAAAAATGTGAAATAAAATGTTATAAGATGTGTGTTATTTTAATACATTTGGTCAAATATAGTAAATATGAAAAAAAAAACAAGCAACAATACCAACAGCACCTCATTTAGATTCAGTACCTTTCATTTAGGTAAAAAAGAGCAAAATGAAACAACATTAAATTGTATAAATTCATTTATATTTGTCCTAATCTAACATATACATCATGTAATCCTATTGCAGGTGGGGTGAGGTATGGGTCATGTCTAGCATAACCCATGTACCAGACTATGGTCATGGTATGTGAGCAGCATCCAATGGTCCTCTTGCCGATATTGCATGTACAATAATAATGAGCTAATGCTCGACGACCATTTGCTGCCCGATCTAGTGCAATGTACACATGATATTTTTTGGCTTGGATGTGGCGGGATTGTATTCGTCCTCTTATAATCCACAAGTCTTCCCCTTCAAGTTCCCTGACTATTTCCAGAGGAATCCCACCACCGAGCTCAATGATAAAAACTCCGTCGGATTGAAGGTGCTCTCCGTAATAACTTTTTGCTTGTTTGAGCTGATATACACCAAGGCTGAATAATATTAAATCTTCTTCTCATTAATAATCTTAGAGCACAAACAATTTGAGTTGCACTGAATCCTCCGATTAAATTGTCTTGCAAAGCAAGTAAATGCCATTCAGCTTGCTCAAGGTGTTCACTGCATACACGGCTATTTTCGGTTATAAATAGGCTGTAGCGGCATAACATTCGTAGTATGATATCTTCGGGTACTCTGTGCCTCGTTGCATTTTGACAGTGTTGAAATACACACGTATTCGCCGAATTACCGGTACGGCTGAACCCGGGTAAAACGGTTGGTGAAGCATGAGGTTCAGCGTTGACTTCTTCGTCTGCAACATCATGATCCACTTCACGTTGGTGTCGGAGATACCGACGCTCAGCCCGTTGCCAACAGGGTCGACAAATAACCTCTGTAGGTTCTTCCTGTAAAACAAGAAACATGTATTATTCGTTGCACATGTACATACATGAGCCGTGATATTCTAATCGTTTTGTTTCCTAAGCAAGAAGGGTTCTATTTCACGGTATATACATACAAGGTGATACAATGATTAGTTAAGTACAAAGGAGTACTTATATATAGAAACAAAAACGTGTGAAATAAATAATTCTAATAAATGGTCAAAATGAATGAGTTGATGGCAAGTGACCAAATTATTTGGAAAAAGAAAACATACTGCGCCGACATCAGGTAAACTGGTATACAGACAAGGAAATGATGAAATAAAGACTTAGTCAAAATCATATAAAACTCTAGGTAGGTAAAGGTCTGTATATAAAATGAAATAAAATAATAATGATTCATACCTGTCGAACTAATAGATCTTCAATAACAAACTGTGCAACATCCGTATGCTGTGATTCTCGGGAAGTCCAAGTATAACTTCGACGATTACCGACAGGCGTACGACACGAAATACACAATTGTCCACTCATAACGTCAGTTAAAACAATAACAATAACAAAAAATAACTATAAACAAATAACAACAAACAAGAATAACAATATTAACTGAGGAGTGCAAGTCGCGATTTAGCCGTCCGATGTAACAAGAGTCGCATGGATAACTGAACAAAACAAAAGACGGGTGACGCGGGGTACAGTAGTTGCGGGCGGCGGGGAGGGACAAACCGGTGATTTTCCAGGTACCTGCTTAAAACAGGTTTGGACTTGTTGTGAATTGTGACGCTCTGTCTGTGCCTGTGCGGTGCGTGGAGTATCAATGATGAAAATACTCTCTTAATAGAGAATAGAATTCATTTTATTGCACATCAAAAGGACATACACAGTATGAATAATTAAATATACATGATCAAATGTATGAAAATAACAACTTCATAATAACATTTTTATTGTATTTTAAAAGTGTTTAACACCGTAACCAAAGGGCGCACAGATTTGGTGTCGTAGTAAAAAATGATAGGAATTGTGAGTTCTATCCGAATATTACACATTTTTATCCTGGCCGGCACTTTCAGTTTTTGGTCCAAAATGAATGATGTCCTTTTCATAAGTTGACAACACTCCACCCGTCGGCAAAATCTTTTTATTTTTACCTATTTTTATTTCAAAGAACACCGCCATACACTACCGCGTTGTAGGCCGTCGCCGCGGAGTCGCCGACTCTTTGATGTCGCCGACTGGTTACCTACCGGCGCGCTATTTGTTACCAACTTGCCAGTCTTTCGTGGAGATAGCTTTCGATCGGACGTCCGTACGTATCACGTGCCGCTAAAGTTTCGCGAATAATGTCGTATTCCAATCAGGATTTTTTTAATGTGTTGATGTACTTAGGCAAGACCGACTGTAATTATGCAGCTGCGCGTAGAACGTATGAGGTGCGCTTGTGACAGTACTGTCGCCGTCAGAGCGTGTGTTCCAACGCCTGCATAACCGTGTACATGTACACCACAGGCAGTGTTCATGAGCACGAGTCACAGGTCGCTGATGCTGGAAGACCACGAGAGCGCAACGTTGAAATCGAGGAACAAGTGCTGGATATGTTTGCCGCGGACCCCACGCAAATCGGACACAAGTCACATCACAAGTGCCCTGCAAATTTAGTGAAAAGGTGTCTAATGTGTATTAGTGTTGGAGGTGAACATGTGGAGCACAATCGCCGAAGTGTGCAACAACAACAAGTGAATGTTTTAATGACCTGCAGTCGGTATGTACATTGCCACACATCACATTAAAAAAAAGCCCTTATTAGGGCTACATTTATTTCAATTAATTGTTTCTTGATAAACAGAATTAGGTCTGAAATCCGAATCACTATGCCTACAAAACAATATCAGCTGATATACGCGCGTAGCCATAAGGTCAAGGTATGACGTATAAGTTTGTTTGGCGGCACGCGACAAAGCAGGTTCATGACAAAGGATCATACAAACCGTCTCGCTCAGGCGGCTTCTTTGACACAAAACTGTAGGAGAACTTTGTCGAGCGATCAGTGTTGCCTTTGATCAGTTTTTATTTTTTATTTTATTTTAATTATTTTCACTGGGGAAAAATAATAATTTCAAATCCATTAAATGGTTACGTATATGTGTTCGCAGTACGATGCCGAATAATACTCTTAAGGATCGGACAGGGTTTTTGTTACATCTATACTAATATTATAAAGAGGTAAAATTGTTTGTAAGTTTGTAAGTTTGTAAGTTTGTAAGTTTGTATGTAGGGGGTAATCTCCGGAAGTAATGAACCAATTTTAAAAATTCTTTCACTGGTAGAAAGCTACATTATTCGGTAGTGCTATAGGCTATAAATTATAAAGATATCATGCATATTAGCCGAACTATCTCAATTTTTGTCTAGCCAGGCGGAAAAAAATAGCTCTAACAACAGAGTTATTTGCATGCGCTGCCTTAACAGTTGTATATAATTGAAAACAATGTATGGCAACCTGGTCCGCTTTGAATAGTTCTACAAAAAAGTCCGCGACACCATATTTCTATCTTTTTTATTTTAGCAGATATAGTAGCTTTTATGTGTTAAAAAAAGTATTTTTCGACGTACTTACCTTTAGACGATTTTTTAAACAACAAAATATTAAACCTTATCGAAAAAAATATCATTATGATCACAAGAACATCGTAGAGATACGATTTGCCCGAAACAGTGTGTCAATTGGTTAAATAGTTTCCAAGATAATATAAAATTACTAAATCGGAAAATGCCGCCGTCCATTCACGAACCGCATTAGAACATGCTTTGTACGGACGTTTTATCCATTTACCCATAGATGGCGTTGTGCATAATGACCCTCTCCAGTTATTATTTAACTTTCGTCGTTAGGTAGGTGAGTTGTACGCACTAAGTAGTTGGTTGGATGTTGTTGGTCTTTAAAATTGTTTTGGTTGCTCGGTTTCTTAAAACACAAATACTACTTCGTTCTCATTCTTCGAGTTCGAAGCTGTCGTATTTCTGTTTTTGGGATATCGGACAGTTTCAGCGATTGTTTATCATGCCTAAAAGGAAATCACAACTTTCCCGTCAGACATCCCAGACAAGAGCAGCTCGAGTACGTCGTACGGAAGAGTCTGCTCTTGAAAAACATCAGCGCCTCTCGAGGAATAGAGAAAATATTTCGCAAGCACGCGCTGGGGAATCTAGCGTCTCAGTGATTTAAGGCAGCATGTCTCTGTAACAAGGGATAGGGAGTCTAGCGCTGAGCACTCGCAGCGGCTCGCTAGCCAAACTGTGAGAACATCGCAGGCCCGTGCTCGGGAATCTAGCGCTGAACTTGCGCAGCGTCTCAGTGATTTAAGGCAGCATGTCTCTGCAACAACGGATAGGGAGTCTAGCGCTGAACGCTCGCAGAGGCTCGCTAGCCAAAGCGCGAGAACATCGCAGGACCGAACCACACTCATAATTTCATCACAAGTT
This sequence comes from Hydraecia micacea, assembly GCA_914767645.1. Lineage (NCBI taxonomy): Eukaryota > Metazoa > Arthropoda > Insecta > Lepidoptera > Noctuidae > Hydraecia > Hydraecia micacea. The sequence goes on from OU611805.1 coordinate 6,387,146, forward strand.
AAAATGTTTACCGCCCAACGAAGTGGGCACGGGTCAGCTAGTATTGTATAAAATGAATAAATGTCAATGTGTATATAAAAATCCAGACATAATCTTTGAGGACCATGTAGATTGGTGACTGAAATGGTCTTTTGAGGAAAGAACCACACAGATTGAGTGGACCTGTCCAGCAAAAGTATTGCATAATTTTATATATCACTAGGTTCATCCCTCGGTTTCCCGCTCGACCTGTGCGGCTGTTATTATTTAGCCATAATCTTTGTTGCAAATGTCAAATCCAATCAGGGAAAGGAGCAAAATAACTGATTTTCGGCTAATAATTATAATCGCCACTTCGCCAGTCTGTAATTCTAAAGTAAGCAGTGTAGTTTTAGTTTAACATATTAAAATGACAGACTGACGAAGTGACGATCTCTATTTTCTTTTTACCCGACTACGGAGGATCCCTCCGTACCCTACCCTCCCCTCCCCTACCCATACCCTCCGTATGAACATATTATGTTCATCTGTTCTCTCATTACTTCAAAGTACATATAATAATTTGACAAATGAGGTATCGTTAGAAGTGTCTTGACCATCCGCTGGTTCTGAAACATTGACGTTCGAGAAGTGGTAGGTACTGTGTGTCCTATTTTTATATATATACAATATGTAACAAAAACCCTGTCCGATCCTTAAGAGTATTATTCGGCATCGTACTGCGAACACATATACGTAACCATTTAATGGATTTGAAATTATTATTTTTCCCCAGTGAAAATAATTAAAATAAAATAAAAAATAAAAACTGATCAAAGGCAACACTGATCGCTCGACAAAGTTCGCGTGTACCTACTACTACTACCTACAGTTTTGTGTCAAAGAAGCCGCCTGAGCGAGTCGGTTTGTATGATCCTTTGTCATGAACCTGCTTTGTCGCGTGCCGCCAAACAAACTTATACGTCATACCTTGACCTTATGGCTACGCGAATATCAGCTGATATTGTTTTGTAGGCATAGTGATTCGGATTTCAGACCTAATTCTGTTTATCAAGAAACAATTAATTGAAATAAATGTAGCCCTAATAAGGGCTTTATTTTAATGTGATGTGTGGCAATGTACATACCGACTGCAGGTATCAGTTCATTAAAACATTCACTTGTTGTTGTTGCACACTTCGGCGATTGTGTTCCACATATCCACCTCCAACACTAATACACATTAGGGCACTTGTGATGTGACTTGTGTCCGATTTGCGTGGGGTCCGCGGCAAACATATCCAGCACTTGTTCCTCGATTTCAACGTTGCGCTCTCGTGGTCTTCCAGCATCAGCGGCCTGTGACTCGTGCTCATGAACACTGCCTGTGGTGTACACACAGTTATGCAGGCGTTGGAACACACGCTCTGACGGCGACAGTACTGTCACAAGCGCACCTCATACGTTCTACGCGCAGCTGCATAATTACAGTCGGTCTTGCCTAAGTACATCAACACATTAAAAAATCCTGATTGGAATACATTATTCGCGAAATTTTAGCGGCACGTGATACGTACGGACGTCCGATCGAAAGCTATCTCCACGAAAGACTGGCAAGTTGGTAACAAATAACGCGCCGGTAGGTAACCAGTCGGCGACATAAAAGAGTCGGCGACTAGTTTAAATAGTGCCTACAACGCGGTAGTGTATGGCGGTGTTCTTTGAAATAAAAATAGGTAAAAATAAAAAGATTTTGCCGACGGGTGGAGTGTTGTCAACTTATGAAAATTTGCCATATTTAGTGTTAAATTTCGCATGGATTATAAAAATAAAAAATCAATAACTTTTGGTTTTTATGAGTTACATTCTTATAACAATTTTTTATAGTACCTATGTTGAATCAGGAATACGCCCTTATTGGATCGGACAGGGTTTTTGTTACATATTGTATATATATATTTTTTACATAAATAATAAACCTTTTCATATTTATCTACTTTGTTTTATTGCCTAATACCTATGTTATTAACTGTAATCCACTTCGTTATTGTTTTATTTTTTATTATTATTTAAGTTGCTTTGCTTTGCTATGCTCTGCAGTGGGCGATAAAGAGCTGATGATGAAGTAGCTTTGCATCTTTAGTAAGTACTTATAATATAAAAAAAAAACTTAAAAAAAAAGCTTTTATTTACGCCCTAAAAAGATAAAAATAAGATTTAAATTACATTGAACCTATTCATTTTCCAATTACTTTACAAAATTTAATTGTAAATAATAAGATTAAACACAATTTATATTATATAAAAGCTTGTCGCGAGATTTACCTGTGTAGACTAGTAAATTAAATAACTTGATCTATTCTGTATGATTTTAATTAAAAAAAGCTAAGTTCATACTAAGTAATCTTACATCTCGCGACAAGCTTTTATATAATACTAGCTTCTGCCCGCGACTTCGTCCGCGTGAAATTTCACCCTCCCCCCCATTCACCCTCTTAGGGGTGGAATTTCGAAAAACCCTTTCTTAGTGCGCCCCTAGACCTCATAAGGAACCTACATGCCAAGTTTGGAATCTCTAGACCCAGCGGTTTTGGGCTGTGCGTTGATATGTCAGTCAGTCAGTTCTCCTTTTATATATATAGATAGATAGATAAATTGTGTTTAATCTTATTATTTGCAATTAAATTTTGTAAAGTAATTGGAAAATGAATAGGTTTAATGTAATTTAAATCTTATTTTTATCTTTTTAGGGCGTAAATAAAAGCTTTTTTTTTAAGTTTTTTTTTTATATTAATTTATTTCATATTTTTTAGTTTTCGCTAGATATATTTCTTAGTCTATTCATTTAATTAAGTGCGTCATTGTTACATTGGCGGGTGCCAGTTAATTTCTAGCAGTCTAATTCTTCTATGAGGAGGCCTTCTATCGATGTGACCCAACTTAAAGTCACGTACGCTTGGCCAGCAGCGAACAACTTTGGGCCCAAACACACAACGGCGTGGTCAACCGTACTACCCTGCATTTTATGCACTGTGCAAGCCCAGCATAATACTATTGGCAACATTCTGCGTTCAGCGGTGCCATGGCTGTATTTCGCTGGAAATTGCACATACTTCGGTTGAATCAGGTGAACCCCGTCTTTGCCGAAGTCGATACAGACGGATGAAATGTCCGTATCGTACATTTGTGCTCTCCGGAAACAGGGCCATATAATTTCTGTAATATGACCGATGGCACCCAGGTTCGCCCAGGTGCCCTGAGGCGGTACGTTCACGACATCATTTTATACCCTGATGCCACTCAGTCCTCGGCATGACCTCACCTTGACTTGGGTAGTAATTTGATAATATATGCGCCATTTGTTTCAGCTTAAAGTTTCAATAGTTCTACTATTTTTAACCCCCGACGCAAAAACGACGGGGTGTTATAAGTTTGACGTGTCTGTTTGTGTGTGTGTGTGTGTGTGTGTCTGTCTGTGGCATCGTAGCTCCCAAACGGATGAACCGATTTTGATTTTGTTTTTTTTGTTTGAAAGGTGAATTAGTCGGGAGTGTTCTTAGCTATGTTTGATGAAAATCGGTCCAAGATGGCCGCTGCCACAAAATGGCGGATTACATAATTTTTCACAACTCCCTCAATATGGGTATCAAATGAAAGGGCTTGACTAGTAGAATACTATACACTATGATAAATTTGAAATCCAAGATGGCCGCCACCAGAAAATGGCGAATTACATTTTTTTTTTCAACAACTTCCTCAATATGGGTATCAAATGAAAGGGCTAGACTAGTAGAATACTATACAATATTACAAATTTCAAATCCAAGATGGCCGCCACCACAATATGGCGAATTACATTTTTTTTTTCACAACTCCTTTAATATGGGTATCAAATGAAAGGGCTTGACAAGTAGAATAATGTACACTATATTGAAAGGGAATGAGGAATATTAACTACTTAACGAAATGAAAACTAATAACTTGAAATTTATTTTTTTAGTCTAACAATGCCCTAGCTAGATTGATGAGGAAAGTGGAGTGATGACTGGTACCTAGGGCCTAACGAATTATTTAGCTTTTAATACATTATTTACTACATTATCATTACCTTTATTTTTTCAATAAAATCGTATAAAAAAAAAAAATAAGCCACAGTATTTGGACTAGTATCATTATCCAAGGAGAAAACAGAGGAATACGTTATATGGAATGAACGCCAACGACCACGAGTACCTAACTAGCTTCACTGTGGTAAAAATACGTACAGCTTTGCAAATTTCGGCGAGTCACGTGTCGATCGTATAGCATGCTTACTAGTAATATAATATTATAAAGTTTAAAAAGCAAAAAATAAAAGTTAAATTAAAAATTTAAAAAACCCCCGACTCAAACAAAAACCTCTAAAAACTAAAAAATAATATATATTGGCCCTTTAAGTTTAATATAAGTTGCAGGAAATATTTTGATCCAAGCGTCCTCACGTCGGGGGACGGCTAATGAAAACGCCAAACAGATGAGGCTTAAACCCAGCAATAATGCATGCATGCTATTGTAGAAAACATAGCTGCTGTTAACTTCTAATTTTCATTAGCCGTCCCGCGACGTGAGGCCGCTTGGATCAAAATATTTCCTGCAACTTATATTAAACTTAAAGGGCCAATATATATTATTTTTTAGTTTTTAGAGGTTTTTGTTTGAGTCGGGGGTTTTTTAAATTTTTAATTTATGTTATACCTGATATCGTAGAACTAGTGGGAAAAAAAATTCCCATTAGTTCTACCGTAGAACTGTTCAGTAGAACTAGTGGGAACAAACCGACGAAACACCGTTCCGGGTTTGATTTTGGAGTTTTCCGTCTCCTAGACAGGTTGCAAACCAATGCTATTGACGCCCATCTCACCAAATTACAAGTCATGGTATACCTCTTATGCCTGTTACTACTGTTGACCGTTGAGGAGTTCCGTGGTTTGGAGCCAACCCTGCATGCGGCAGCAATTTCATGGTGGACCCACCAACCGTCTATCATATCCGAACGGGTATGCAAAATTTCAAGTCCCTACTGGCGACCGTTGAGGAATTCTCTGGTTTGGAGACAACCCTGAACGTGGCAGCAATTTCGTGGTGGACCCACGAACCGTCTATCATATCCGAACGGGTATGCAAAATTTCAAGTCCCTACTGCCGACCGTTGAGGAATTCTCTGGTTTGGAGCTAACCCTGAAGGTGTAGCAATTTCATGGTAGATCCGCTAACTGTCATCCCAATGGGTGTGCAAAATTTCATGTCCCTGCTGTTAACTGTTGAGGAGTTCCCTCGTCTGGAGCCAATCCTGGCAGCAGCATCACGTCATGCTTGTCATAAAAATGCATTGTCATCGGGACTTGACCAGTATGTAAAATTTCAGCTCAATCGGATACCGGGAAGTGGGTCAAATTTAACTTGCAAGAGTCCACCTTCACATCCATACAAGTCAAGTTAAATAAAAGCTTTTAATAATTAATAATTATATACAGGGTTATTGGAAGAACACCAACAACCTCTTAAGAGGTCATTGTACTCATCATTATGAACAATTTTAACTATGGGACCAAACCTGAAATCGCGAAAAAAAAATCAGCTGTTCCCGACATTTATGTTCGTTTAACTCGTCAAAATGTAGGGAACAGCTGATTTAGTTTTCGCGATTCCTCTGTGAGAGGGAGCGGGCCGTAATCCACCACGCGGGCCCAGTGCGGGTTTGGTAGATGTTACATGTCTTCGAATTTTTGTTTCTAGGACATGCCGGTTTCCTCACGATGTTTTCCTTCACCGTTTTGAGAGCGGTGGTGATAAAATAATTTACACAAAGTAAAGCACCTGACTGGGTTCGAATCCACGATTGGCAACACGTAAATCGCGGCCGTTACCACTTCGCCACCACTACACTTGAGAACTAAATATGAGCACACATTTCTGTTACACGATGTAATGATGGTGATGAAATAATTTACACAAAGTAAAACGCCTGTCTGGGTTCGAACCTACGACCTACAATTGTAACTCGCGGTCGATACCACTGGGCCACCACTGCTCCCTGCGCACAACACCAAATACTCCAATTAGAATATTATGTTATATTCATAACTAGCTGACCCGGCGAACTTCGTACCACCTCAGAATCAAAAAAGCCGATCCATGCAAAATGTATTAGAAAATATTTATTTTTTTCTTTGTGAATTTTTAATAGTTATTCTGCTCTTACAAATGGTATAACTAAACCGACTTTCTTTTATATAAATAGATAGAAGATATAAGATACACGTCACACTGATTTTTTTTATTATCAGAGCAAATTGTGGGCACATTCATTACAAATCCCGCACACATATAAGCGTTTAATAGGTACTTTGTCCATTTTGGTTTGTTTTGACTATACAGTAATTTACATAGTTTCCATTATTTTTGGGATAAAAAATTACCTATTTAAAACATAGTAAACAATCTTGAACAACTGCTTTCATAATGTGCATTACTTCAGTTACACATTGTATAAATGACAGTATTTAATTATTTATTAAAATCTCCAATTACAGTAACCCTTACCGCCCGGCCACGAGTTTTGGCTTTGGTTGACGCTGCGAGAGGCGCGTCGTGGCATGGTTCATACATTTTCCTATATTTGTTTTTAACGCTCGCCGCCCCGCGCTAAGCTGCCGCTGATAGCTGCGAGGTCGTGGCCAGGTCGTTATAGTGAACATATCAACATTCAACACGCGATGGTACGGTGGCGTGAAATCCATAGGTATGAGCTTGAGTGGAAATTACATACCAAATTGTACTGAAATTAGAACATATGAGAATAAATGGCTGTTGAAGAATAACTTGTAGCGGTATCTACAACGCCACATGCGAACAACGCGTCATACTAACGTCACGCAAAATCCTGCATCTCGCAAGCAGAGTTTACCGCGCAACTAGCATAGATACAACGATCCCACATGAATCATTGGGCAGTTGCCCGCCAGACACAACACCCGTCTGGTAGGAGGATCCTCTCTATTCTATAGAGTATGAGTGAACTTTACACCCTGTTCCTCATACCTCTATAACTCACCTAATAATCCTCTCGGCTCTTCAGCTTCCAGACATTTTCTCAGTAATCTGTAGCATTGCTTTTTTTTAACGCAGCAGAAGAAACAATCAAGAATCAGTCTTATGTCTTCGATTGCAAACTGCAACAAAATTTGTCTTAAAGAAAATTTTCAAATTTGTCTGACTATTTTGTTTACATGAAGAAAATACTTCTGTTCTGTAGAGGGTGGCTGGGACATCGACGCGCATACTGAAACCATGAATTGAGTACATGAATCTAAACCCCCCAGCGTAGACATTATTTGCCATTTATAAAAAAAAACTGGGTTCCGTTGCTGATACTATTGAGGTTGCCGCCGTAATATTATTAAAAATATTTTTATTATATGATGTAACTAAAAATTTACGGTTTTCGCAATTTTTCGTTTATCTGTGTTATAAGACGTTACTTCGTACCAAATTTCAAGATTCTGAGTTCACGGGAAGTACCCTGTAGGTTTTGATTCCCTTGCGAGTGTCGAAAATTTGCGGCATAAACGGCTGTACTCGTATCTTTTGATTGCGTTGGCTTAGAAGTTTGATTTTTTCACAGCTCCAAGGGACAGTGGACCTGAGTATTTGATATAAATTCCAGCTTGATACCTCCACGCGTTTCTGAGAAAAAGGGTCTTGACAGACAGACATACGGACGGACAACAAAGTGATCCTATAAGGGTTCCGTCTTTTTCCTTTCGAGGTACGGAACCCTAAAAATAGGTGATGTTGTTTCATAAAAATCTACATGGTCAAAAAGTATGGAACAGCTAGTTTTATTTTATTGCTGAATGGGCCCACTCTTGACCTCAATCACGCCTGATGGAAAGCGATGGATGAGGTCTATGATGGAACAAGCATGCCCACAAGATGCCTAAGGCACTGGAACTCCTATTCATCAACCAAACACAGCAGGTTGCTTAATGCCGGACTCCGGTGGTTAACAACAATAGTAAAATTTTAACGCAGGGGTAGTAGGGGGTGTAACAGGTTGTGCGTTGATGTGTCCCTGCAACCCAGCACTCTATTTGCGTAACACACTACCAGTCTCAATCTGAATAATTTTGAAGGATATTGCTAATCCATTGCCTCATATGTTCAAAAAATGTGTCTGCTCAACAACTAAATTAACGCAATGTATGCTGTTGAACTGTCAAAATGAAATCCATTGCTACTGATAGTGTGTTATGTATAGTGTGATAGTGACTGATAGTGTATTACCCCACTGTATAATAATGCGGTCCAAGCCAACAGTTGCTTTCCGTGCATACCTTATAGCGAAGGCATGACCATTGATCACCACTCTTGGTCAAGGCAGATTGAAGATTGATGACTTATATTATTTATTTTCTACCTTATTCATAAACGTTGCTTAAAGTTAATGACATTAATTACCATTTTCCCCTAATGGCGCTCCCTCACCGCTCCCTTATCACCTGTGTGTGAGGGAGCGCCTTGAGAAGAACCTCTGCCCGAAAGATCATGCAGGTATGCATCGTATATTAATGACCCACTTTTTAATCCATCCAAAGGTTGTCTTTAAAAAATCGCATTTAGCGATAAGACCGCCCATTGTGTCACCCATTGCAAATTTTCTAGGTATATTTATGTCTGTAATTTATATGGTGTACATAATAAAGAGTATTTTATTCTATTCTGACCCGACTATTTCTATTACTTACCTAAGCTATGAACAAGTTGCGAATAAAATTTTGTAAACACTTCCTTTGTTGACCGCGGTATGACGGTAGCCCGCAGCAGCCGGAGACAACTAAACTTATGTTATACCTCTCGCAGGTAGTCCCGACAGTCCAGGTAATTTATAGAAATTAGTTTGTTAGTCCCTTAACACCATCTGTTACGTATAAACACCGGTAGTCCGCGTTTATTCCGATCACAGAACTTACGTTACACAGTCACCCGAGCCACAGACGAGTGATAAACAATAAAACACAGAAATGTACCCTAAGTGATAAAATAAACTGTAAATAAAATAAACTGTTGAGGAGATTCAAGAATATTGATTATCATACTGTACCGTACCGAAGTCTTTGATATTGATTTATTTATTCAGTAACTTGACACTGACAGTGGGAGCAGTGTTGCCAATCCTATCAAACATTAATTCTACAGTCCGTTTACAGTTGGAATAGAATAGAATAGAATAGACATTTATTTGCAAATATGGGTAATACATAAGTAGATAGTAGTAGGTATAAATCAGAGTTCTGCCATATTTCACCATTCGGCATGCAAACATTTTCATTACACAAAATTGTTAAAATTTAAATTCTCATTAAAACATTAAATTAATTCAATAAATAAAATTATTAAAATTCAAATTGTCATTAAAACAGTAACTTAATTATTACATTCAATAAATAAAATTAGTAAAATTCAAATTGTCATTAAAACATTAACTTAATTATTACATTTAATAACAAAAAAACTACGTGTGGCACTCGGGGACTGCCGCGGTAAAGCTATTGCATAGCAACGCACACAAACACCGTGCCGAAGTCTGCCGAACTGATACGACGTTAGACGATGCTTAGGTTTATTTTCGTTACGGAATTTCTTCATTCGGTCGCCGCGCTCAAAGCCCAAGATAAAAGCTATGCAATAGCTTAAAATATTAAAATTCAAATTGTCATTAAAAACATTAACTTAATTATAACAATATACCTACATTAAATAAAATGGTTAAAACTTTCAATTGTCATTAACTGTATAATTATACATATGTAAGAATAAAAATCGTGGTCGAAACATAGATAATCAAACATAATTATATTAAAATTCCAGGTCATAGCTAATATGCAATTAATTAAAAATTACAGGTATTCAGATAAAGTTTTGTCCGTTAAAAACTCAGTTACACTGTAGTACGTTTTATCTATTAATAATTTTCGAAGTCTACTTTTGAATTGCACCGTTTTCAAATCTTTCCAAGTTATTTTATCTCTGACAGCAGCAACCAAACAGCAACCTTGATTTGACAAAGATAAAGATCACAATGATTTTGACAGACTTAACAGTGTCAGGAACCCAACAGCAACCATAAAGCCGGCGCCATACAGCTACAGCTACAAATATTTGAACGCTTCTTTGAAGACTTTGTAAACCCATTTGAACACATATTGTCGCAGCCTGCCAGACATACTTTGCAATAATTTTTCTCAAACAAACAAAATGGACGAAAATGGCATATACAATGGCTCCCCTTGCAGCAACTCCACAAATTCAAGGACGCACTCGTTGCTCCAGTCCATCTTGAAAATTACGATCTTGAACTATTCAAGCATGTACGCGCACGCAGTCCTAACTAAAACTTCCTACCGCGCACGACCTTTCGTCACAGCATGTCGATTCTGTAAAAATCTCACCGTGAAAACTTGCGTGGAGTGAGCTGTCAGTGTCATCCCACTGATGCTAGGGATTGACCAAGCAAACATTTATAATCATAATCGAGATTTTAATAATATTTTTTATGTTAATTCTATTGAAAATTTTATATAATTTCAAAGCTAGTATTTTAGTTGTCAAAACATTATTATTTCATGGGGGTTTTAAATAAAATAGCAGCACAAAAACTTAATGTTTTTTTTTTTATTTTTTTCCTAGACTGACTAGTCAATATAGCCTGAGGCGTGAGCGCGTCACGCACTAACAGTAAATAAAATCTGTGGTGTCTGGGAGAAACCTGTTAAGTCCAAAAACGTATTTTTTCAGTATAAAACTTTTAATGTTCAAGTTTAATTTATAAATCAGTTAGGTAAAGTAGAAAAAGCCAACCACCGCTACGATTCTCCCACTCCTATGATAGTTACACTTATCAGCAATAGACCAAAATAAAATATGATTTTTTTTAATAACAACATAGTACCAAACTAAAAAATTACGAAAATGGATTCACGTTTAAGACAGCTAGACTAATGAAAATACGCATCGACATTGTTTGTTAGTTTGAGCGATGGTAGATCGAGTCTAGTAAAGACTAACAACGCTAATCTATTCAATTAGAAGAGATAGCCTAGTGTGTCAAGTCACCGAGTGCTAACGGTGTGCCTTGCTGACGCGTGACGGACCATGGTTAGACTTTAACCCCACTTTGTGTGGCGTGATCACTCCACTAGAAAGAAAGAAAGAAAGAAAGAAAAAGTATTTATTGCGACTCGCATAGGATGATCACAAACTAATCTAAACACAGTAAAAAATATAAATAAAAAATCCAAGTTATATAAACAAAGTAATAAAAAGAAAAATAAAATAAAAAGTCCTATACGAGGCCAAAAGGCTCCTATCTCAGCATGATGTTGCAACATTTAAAAAATAAATGTCACAACGCTGGTATTCTGATAGGGCCCGCTGTGATGTCACGGGCAGTTACCGAAATAAATAAATAAATTATAAAATAGATGTAATAAATATGTAAAATATTAGGAAATAACGATAACATATTAATCCGCGGCAGACGTAACCTCATTACTTGTCTAACTGTTGTGTAGAACTAGTTACTAGTTAGACTGGAAGCCGACCCCAACATTGTTGGGACGCCTTACAAGTTAAATAAGTAAGAACAAATCTCCAATGTGATAATGACAGTGACTAACGCGCAAGCGCGGCGTGATCTTATCACTTCACCCGATTCACGCCAATAAATGTCATGGGTCGCGTGAAGTGATCACTTCACGCGACCCATGACATTTAATGGCGTGAATCAGGTGAAGTGACCACTTCACGCGACCCATGACATTTAATGGCGTGAATCGGGTGAAGTGATAAGATCACGCCGCGCTTGCGCGTTAGTCACTGTCATTATCACATTGGAGATTTGTTCTTACTTATTTAACTTGTAAGGCGTCCCAACAATGTTGGGGTCGGCTTCCAGTCTAACCGGATGCAGCTGAATACCAGTATTTTACATGGAGCGACTGCCTATCTGACCTCCACAACCCAGTTACTGGGTAATACGATACCCCTTGGTAAGACTGGTTGTCAGACTTTCGGGCTTCTGACTACCCGTAACGACTGTCAAAGATCCACGAATGACAGCCGGGACCAACGGCTTAAGGTGCTTTCCGAGGCACGGAGGGGTCTCAGTATGTAAAGATGGTCACTCATCCTCAGACCAACCGCGGCAAGCGTAGCTTAACCTGATTGATCGATCTGTGCGGCTGTTATTATTTAGCCACAGACCCCTCTACGCGTGCAAATATATTATTGTAAATAGATACCTACTTAGGTAACTCGCCGATGCCACTATTAAAAGAACATTAATCAAATAATATTACAAAATTCAACGGTTCAATCGACACTCGCTCAGCTCGCAATCAGAGTGTCTCCCGTAAAAATAACTAAGACCCGTATTTTTTATGCTAGTAACCCTTATGAGCGTGTATTCCCGTTGTCCCCGTGATCCGTGTCCCCGTTAACGGGGACAACGGGAATTTAATAAAATTATTAAAATTTATTCCCGTTGTCCCCGTTAACGGGGACAGCGTACGGGGACAACGGGAATTCAATAAAATTATTAAAATTACTTCCCGTTGTCCCCGTTAACGGGGACAGCGTACGGGGACAACGGGAATTTAATAAAATTACTAAAATTACTTCCCGTTGTCCCCGTTAATTTATTGTAATATATATTTTTCAAATTATGCCCGTCTAAATTAGAAATGAGAGTGCCTTAATAGAGAGAATATTATACCTATACAAATCTATACATACTTATAATAAAATTGTAGAAAAGTGGTGTCTGTACAATGGAAATATATAAAAAAAAAGTAGCAGGGGTTGTTATTATATCGATGCCGAACCCGAATTTGTAATTACATTTTTTTTTGTCTGTTTGTTTGTTTGTCGGTTTATCTGTTTGTCTGAATAGAATATGAATAGAATAGAATATATTTATTTGCTTTAAAACATGGTACATTAAGGTCTTATAAATAAAGTGATGATCTTACATGTTTCGCCATGGACTGGCATGCAAATATTTAACGCATTAATTTGTTAAAATTAATACATTTTTAATAACATTGGTTATTAGGGTTTCGTATCTATTTGAATACAGAAGAATAATAGGTATATAAAGTACTTAATATAAATTATAAAACTCAGCATCATATCTTATATTTATCGTCTATTTTTTTCTCAAAAAATTCTTTGACACTATAAAAACAATTATCAATAAGCCATTTGTGTAGTTTTGATTTAAAGCGTTTTAGAGGGAGTTCCCTTATTTCTTTTGGAATATTGTTGAATATTTTTATTGCCGTGATAAAGCTATTCTTATGACATAATGTGCTTTGATGTGAAGGAATTATTAGCCGTGTTGGGTCTCGACGGGTATATTTTGAATGTAAGTCGCATGTTATAAAAAATGTAGAGTGCTCTTTAACAAATACACCAGCTTGCATTATGAAAAGACCTGTTAAGGTTAGAATTTTATTTTTTTTATAGAGAGGTCTGCAGGATGTTAAAGGACTGATACCACAGATTGCTCTTAGACATTTTTTCTGTACTAGGAAGGCATCATTAATATTCGTCGAGTTCCCCCAGAGTAGCAGTCCATATCTGAGTAAAGAGGAAACATATCCATGGTAAGCAGTAAGTGCAACGGCTTCACTCGCGGTACATCTTAAACGTTTAAGAGCAAATACAAATTTATTTAGTTTCTTGCATACATAATCTATATGTAGTTTCCAGTTACAATGCTGGTCTAGAATAAGTCCAAGAAATTTGTATTCACTAACTTCGTTAATTTGTTGTCCTTGACAATTAACATTAAATGATTTTTGTTTAGAATTGTAGTTTTTAAAGTTTATGTATTTGGTTTTATTTAAATTTGCACAGAGAAAATTGTTATCGAGCCATTTTAAAACTTGGTTTACTGTTTCATTAAGGATTTTTTCGTGATTTGTTTCTGATTTACTATTATTTGTTACAATTACCGATATGTCGTCAGCAAAAAGTATGCATTGTTGTTGTAAAGCTGTAGGTAAATCGTTGATGTAAATGAGAAAAAGTAATGGGCCAAGTATGCTTCCTTGGGGTACTCCTGATTTAGTTTGACTATATTCAGAACTATTTGATGTGAACTCATTATTTTTATTTGTTGTGCTTATTTCTACTTTTTGTTGCCGGTTAAATAAATAACTAGTAATCCAATCAATAACTATTCCTCTAATTCCGTAGTTATTGCATTTTTGTATTAGTAAGTCATGGTTAACAAAGTCGAATGCTTTGCTCATGTCAAAGAAGATGACAGATACTGGAATGCGTTTATCAAGATTATCAATGACATTTTTTATCAGTTTAAATGCTGCTAAAGTAGTTGATTTTCCCCTTTGAAAGCCGTTTTGTTCCTCTTTTATGATCTGAAATTTTTCTAAATAATTTGTGAGTCTACGATGCATGATTTTCTCAAATATTTTTGATAAGTTCGATATAAGTGTTATAGGGCGGTAATTAGATAACTCTTTTATGTCACCTTTTTTAAATAATGGTTTAACAATGGATTTTTTTAGTTTATCTGGAAAAATACCTTGCCAGAATGAGAGATTTATCAAGTGTTCAATGATTGGTGATATAATAGTGGCACAGGATTTGAGAATGTGAGTTGCTATACCGTCAAATCCAACCGATTTTGAGTTGTTAAGGGACATGATAGTATTTTTTACTTCATCTTCATCACATGGATGTAAAAACATGGTTTGCGTCATGTTCGGTAGATCGGAATGTTTTTTGTCTGATGAAGCTTTCTTTTTGTTATGGAATCCTTTGGCAATATTTATAAAAAAATCGTTGAAAGTTTCAGCAATTTCTTTAGGTTTGTTTATAATATCATTGTCGATTTTAATAGTATCAATGTGTTTTTTTGTGTTAACGTGATCAGTTTTGTTTTTGATAATCTGCCATGTAGCTTTGCCTTTATTTTTTGCCGATGACATTATTTTAGAGTTTATGAGGTGTTTTGATCGGCTAACGCATTTTTTGAAGATACTACAGTATTTTGTATAATTTGATGTATCGTCTTCAGATTTGGACATGTATTGACGATACCTTAGTTTTCGTTTTAGTTTACTTGACTTTCTGATTCCTGTTGTTATCCACCTTGGTGACTTGCAGTTTGCACTAATTCTTACTTTGTTTATCGGAAAGCAAAGGTTGTAAAATAAACAAAACGTATCATGAAATACATCAAAAGCTGAATTTAAATGTTCTTGTTCATATACTTCTGACCAACTTAGTGCTGATAAACAACTTATAAATTTGTCTAGGTTGTCTTTACTGTAGTCTCTTTTGTAAACATACCAACTTTTTAGTCTTATTGGTTTATTATAAATGGGAAAATTTAAAGTTTGACCTGTATTGTGGTCGGAGAGAAATAATTCGTGAACTTTACCATTAGCGTCTTTAATGTTACTTATGAAGTGATCAATGCAGGCTTTGTGTCTAGTCGGTTGGTCTATATGTAAGGAGAGACCAAAATTTACTAAAGTGTCTTTTAGACGTGATGTAATTTTATTGCTTTTGAGTGTGTCTATATTTAGATCTCCTGTTAGAATAACTTTTTTATTAGGTTTGTTACAAATCTTATGTAGTAATAATTCAAGTTTATCAAAGAATGAGTTTATGTTACTATCTGGCGTTCTATATAAGCAAATCATAATGCAGTTGAGGGAAGGAAATTCCACGCCGCAACATTCAAACACTTTGTCCATTGACATGGAGTTACAAATAGTCAAATCTTTATAATCTAAGGAATGTCTGGCAAGAATACAAACACCACCTCTTTTTTCTTTTATTCTAGAGTACGATGTAATTAGCTTAAAATGTTTTAAAGTTACATTGTTTTCATTGCCTCTTTTTATGAAAGTTTCTGAGAGGCAAACCACATCAATGTAGTTTTTATTTTTATCAAATTCGTCTATACATAATTCTATATTTTCTTGTTTGTTTAATAGACCCGCTATATTCTGATGGAACAGTGTAATTGAGCTTGAAGTATTATATTCATCGATATATTGTTTTTTGGTATTATAGAAAAAACGAATTGTCTTTTTGAGGTGTTTTTATTTTATTCAGCTCTAAATTTTTTTTGCGTGTTAAATCAAAATAATATGGTATAGTTCCTTTTACGGGTTTGTTTACATTACATTTAATATCTGTATTATTGTTAATCTCCCCATTTGGTGTTTTTTCATGGCTAGATAATGTATTTTTATGAGTGAAAGCTTTTTTTTGAGATGAAATATTAGTAGTTGCATTTTTGTTACACATTTTTGATGAAAAATTTAAGTATCTTGCATTATAGTCTAAAGAGTCTATCGTATAATTAATTTTTTTACATAGTGAATATACAGATAATTTATAACAATTTATAAAAGTACAGTTATTAATATTATTACAAAAGTTTTTTAATGTTTCATTTAATGTCTTTTCTTTCAAATGATAACTCTTATTCACACCAAGAATAATAACATTAGTTTTTTCGAACTTTTTCAGTACATATGATAAGTTGTATAGTAGCTTTGTGGGGTTGTCATCATTTTCACCAACGTTTATAATTATTTTGTCTTCGCTTGCTATTTTTATACTTTCACAGCTGCTAAGTATGTCGTTTGCTGAGGCTTGTGGTTTAGTAATAGACTCAATTTTATATTTTTCATACCTGGTATTAGTTCTAGAATGAACCAACTTAGCTGCTAGTCCTACGCATTGTTGAGCGCCAAATATGTAGATAGATTTCGGTTTACAATTCATGCCTTCCTCTTCTTTGTATGTCTGTTCCGAAATGTTAGTCTGTGAAATATCTCCATCTTCTTTTGCTATAGGTACATTTAGAGACGGAATGCTCATTCTTGTAGGTGAGTGCAATTTCGAATCACATCTGGTTGTATAGCTGTATTTGTTTTTAGGTTGAACACATAGTAACTCTCTTGTGTTTTTTACTGTGATGTTATCAGAGCTTTGTTGATTGTTTGCTTTTGGGGTATTTAAGCTCTCAGTATATATATTTTTGGGATGTGAATTAGATGTCGATAGTCCTTGAATTTCTTTACGTAGCTGAATATTTTCTAAGGATAGTTTATCAATTTCTATTTTTGCATTTTCCAATAATATTTGTTTTTTCTTCTAATTCTTTTCTCAGCTTATAGATCTCATCTGACGGAGCGCATGTAGATAAATCGAACATACTTAAAGCTGTCTTATTGATATCAGAGTTTATAGAATCTAGGGAGTTACTTCTGATACAAAGTGATTCGTATGATAATGTTCTCACAAGATTATGTTTACAACGCAATGTTATATTTTTTTCTTCAGACCCCATATTTATTTATTTGATGTCCTTTTAGTGAGGAATCTTGCAGTTGCCAAACAAATTTGAAGTAATTATAAAAAGCAACACAGTAATAAATAAGAATCGAACATGTGTTTTCAGTTCACCTGTACGTTGAACATATAGTTATCATCCATTACTCGTTACTATACGTTATTATTTAAATATTAAAACTGTCTGTGTGTTTGTGCACGCTAATATCAGAAACGGCTTATTCGATTTAGATGCGGTTTTCACTAATATATTAAAGTAAGCTTCACTTAACAGTTAGTGTTTATTTCATGTCAATCGGTTCATAAATAAAAAAGTTATGTCAATTTAAAGAATCACGGCGAACATTAATTGTTAAGGTATTCTATCAGAGTACGTACACGCCTCGCGCCTGCGCGTCCGTGGCTATATAAAGCCAGAGTCATGGAAGAAGGAGAATCTACAAGCTACCCAGTAGAATTTTTAGAATCCCTCAATGCTCCTGGACTACCAGCACATAAAATAAAATTAAAAGTAGGCGTACCCATAATGCTTCTTAGAAATTTAAGCCCCCCAAAACTTTGCAATGGCACCAGGTTAAAAGTGATCAATTTACAACAAAATCTGATAGAAGCAGAGATTTTAACAGGGTGTGGAAAAGGTGAAAGTGTTTTCATTCCTCGGATTCCTCTCACTCCAAAAAATTTTCCATTTAGTTTTAAACGAGTCCAGTTTCCAGTCAGCCTATGTTTTGTGATGACAATTAATAAAGTCCAAGGTCAGACGCTGAAAGTTGTGGGTGTAGATCTAAGTATCAGCTGTTTCTCGCACGGTCAGTTGTATGTGGCTCTGTCACGGGTTAGCAATCCTAGGAGCCTGTACAAGCTACCCAGTAGAATTTTTAGAATCCCTCAATGCTCCTGGACTACCAGCACATAAAATAAAATTAAAAGTAGGCGTACCCATAATGCTTCTTAGAAATTTAAGCCCCCCAAAACTTTGCAATGGCACCAGGTTAAAAGTGACCAATTTACAACAAAATCTGATAGAAGCAGAGATTTTAACAGGGTGTGGAAAAGGTGAAAGTGTTTTCATTCCTCGGATTCCTCTCACTCCAAACAATTTTCCATTTAGTTTTAAACAAGTCCAGTTTCCAGTCGCCTATGTTTTGTGATGACAATTAATAAAGCCCAAGGTCAGACGCTGAAAGTTGTGGGTGTAGATCTAAGTATCAGCTGTTTCTCGCACGGTCAGTTGTATGTGGCTCTGTCACGGGTTAGCAATCCTAGGAGCCTGTATGCTTTCATCCCCGATGGCCATACGTCAAATATCGTATAGGTACAGAGAAGCATTACTGTAAAGTAAATTTTTAGCTACTCAAACGACGGTATATGTAGTTCAAAATATGCTGCCCGAAAAGTCACTATTCCACGTGGACGAAGTCGCGGGCACAGCTAGTGTCTACATATAAACTTAAAAAACACATAATATCTAAATTATACCTATACAAATGTCTACATATAAACTTATAAAACACATAATATCTAAATTATACCTATACAAATGTCTACATATAAACTTAAAAAAACACATAATATCTAAATAATAGCTATACACATGAAATTTCAAATTACCTAAAATGTAAACAATAGTAGTAGTAGTATATTTTGTAATAAGGTACTAGCTTTCCGCCCGCGTGACTTTTATTTCCCGCGGGTACTACCGGATAAAAAACTAAGTACCTACACTATATTATTATGTAGTTTACGGGTATAAACTATTCCACAACCAAATTTTGTCAAGATCCGACCAGCAGATTTTACGTGATTGCGGCATAAATATTTATATTTCCACTATTCTATTCTATAATTATTAGCACCGTAGACCACATACATACGCTGTGACAGGTTATACAGAAGACCGAAGAGTATAACCTGCCTCTCTGCTTAGCGTTTGTGGACTACGAGAAAGCCTTTGATTCGATCGAGACATGGGCTGTTCTGCAGTTTCTTCAACGCGCAACGGTGCCAGATTGACTATCGGTACATCGAGGTGCTGAAGTGTCTGTACGAAAACGCCACTATGTCAGTCCGACTCCAGGATCAGACCTCGAAACCTATCCTTCTGCAGAAAGGTGTGAGACAGGGAGACGTTATCTCTCCAAAACTGTTCACCGGAGGATGTCTTTAAGGTTCTGAAATGGAAAGAAGCTGGCATTAAGATCAATGGCGAGTACATAACTCTCCTTCGGTTTGCCGACGATATTGTAGTCATGGCTGAGACTAGGTATGGAGGACCTCAGTACTATTGTACTGAGGTCATTGAGTATTCTCAATGACCTCAGTAAATACCAATACTGTCCAGTTAGGTAGGTTCAACTTCGAGAGAGAGGTCAATCGTCGTATTCGACTCGGCTGGACAGCTGTATCGGTATAGTGTCAGGTCAATCTAGGTCTTGGGTCGTTTACCAGATTCGTAACGGGTTGCTTGTTGACGTATATAACTGTCCATAGAACCTCTCGATCTCTCTCAACAGCTCAGGTTTGGCGGATACGATCCTGCCATCATCGGTCTTCAGTTTCGTAAGCTGCATAATGCGGTGTGTATTAAAGCGGGGTAGATCGCTTTTCAAGGAGTTAGAGATCTGTCTATTGAGTTCTGGATAAGGTTGGCAATGTTTTTTTGTTTGTTGGCAATGTAACTACTCATCATCTGCCTAGCCTTTTCCCAACTATGTTGGGGTCGGCTTCCAGTCTTTTAATCTTTTTTTTTTTTTTTTTTTTTTAGGTTCTTTTACAAAGTAATACATTTACAAACTTAAAAATACTTAGTAGTACCGAATTTTTAACAGATTGTCTTAAATAATTATATAAAAGTTAGTTTCATATACATGGTTTTAAATTACCTATGAAAGGTGCGCTGGTACTGACATTATAACTTGTGGCGACCTGCCTGAGCTAGGTTAATAAAAACCTGTGTTTCAGGCCATCCCCATCCTAAGCGATCAGCTGATTTGTCCATGTTTAGTTTTTCTTTTTAAATAATACTATCCTATTTACATTAGGTACTAATTACAAATAAAAATACCAATTTAATAACTATATCATTATTGTAGTACTTCTAGAAGTCTTTCTGTGTCTGTGTAATCAAGTTTACCCAAATATTCGCGTATCTTCAGACTACAATGTTTGTAACTGGCACTATAAATATTAAGTATTCTATTGAGCTTATTATATAAATCGGGTCCTAAATAGACATAAAATCGCTTTACAAAGGCATGTCTAGTTTGAGACTTTATGCAGACCAAATCCTTCCTTCGCTTGTCAGAAGGTACTGGCTTATAGGCGAGTTCAACGTGCTGCTGTAAAATGATGTGCAGTATAAATAATTGGCGTACTGTTAGCACCTCACATGCAATGTAAAGCTGGTGTGTAGGAAATCTGAAAGGCCTAAAGGTGGCTACCTTTAGAACTGCTCTTTGTGCACGTTCTAGAGGGAGTAAAATTGACTTTGCAGCACCGCCCCATGAAGTTATGCAGTATGAAAGTACAGATTGGCACAGAGCGAAATATACCTGTTTAATTAATTTAAAGTCAGCAATGTAGCGTAAGTTCTTAAAGATATATATGAGTTTACGTAGTCTAACCGGATGCAGCTGAATACCAGTATTTTACATGGAGCGACTGCCTATCTGACCTCCACAACCCAGTTATTGGGTAATACGATACCCCTTGGTAAGACTGGTTGTCAGACTATTGGGCTTCTGACGACCCGTAACGACTGTTAAAGATCCACGAATGACAGCCGGGACCAACGGCTTCACGTGCTTTCCGAGGCACGGAGGGGTCTCGGTATAGTAAAGATGGTTACCCATCCACAGACCAACCGCGGCAAGCGTAGCTTAACCTGATCGATCGCCCAGTGCGGCTGTTATTATTTAGCTACCGGCCCCATATAGGTACCTACTATTACCACTTAAAAATATTAACGGTTTTAAATAGATAGTATAAGTGTAAAAGAAGAACTCATGTTCTTCTTTTACACTTTTACCGACATCAAGTCACGATTTACCACTGTTAAGTTCACATCACAACTAAATTTCTAGCTTCAATTGACATAAAGGGAGGAATTCTGAACTGGGATTTAGAATGAGCCAATCAGAGCTTCACAAAAAACAATGTGATCTGTGCTTTTGTTCCGCGGCTGCATCTTTTCAAGGTCACGTGTTATAAGTTTCGTAGGTACTCAATTAGGAAACAAACGCGCATATTTCACTAATATGTATGATTATTATTTATTTATTTATTACTTTTAAGAAGGCTTACAGACTAATTACAAATAATAGGTAACAACAACACATTATCAACAAGCCTCCACAGATATATAACATATCGATTACTTAAAGCCTAACAAATAAAGTTCATTGTGTACCTACATAAGTAAATAGTTTAAGTTAGTTTTATTTGTTTATTTATGTTACTAAATATGAGCTCAAGAACCACTAGAAGGCGCATCGTTCGCAAAAAATGATTTGGCTAAGAGCGTCCTTGCTGTGCTTATCTTAGTGCAAAATAAGTCAACATCGTGTTCAGAAGATACATCATTGAAGCTTCGAGTGCTTCTTATACACATATAATACTAAATATTTTTAAAACAAACACATTCTTTACATTCGTTAATTATAAATATTTATGCCGCAATCACGTAAAATCTGCCGGACGGATCTTGACAAAATTTGGTTGTGGAATAGTTTATACCCGTAAACTACATAATAATATAGTGTAGGTACTTAGTTTTTTATCCGGTAGTACCCGCGGGAAATAAAAGTCACGCGGGCGGAAAGCTAGTACCTTATTACAAAATATACTACTACTACTATTGTTTACATTTTAGGTAATTTGAAATTTCATGTGTATAGCTATTATTTAGATATTATGTGTTTTTTTAAGTTTATATGTAGACATTTGTATAGGTATAATTTAGATATTATGTGTTTTTTAAGTTTATATGTAGACATTTGTATAGGTATAATTTAGATATTATGTGTTTTTTAAGTTTATATGTAGACATTTGTATAGGTATAATATTCTCTCTATTAAGGCACTCTCATTTCTAATTTAGACGGGCATAATTTGAAAAATATATATTACAATAAATTAACGGGGACAACGGGAAGTAATTTTAGTAATTTTATTGAATTCCCGTTGTCCCCGTACGGTGTCCCCGTTAACGGGGACAACGGGAAGTAATTTTAATAATTTTATTGAATTCCCGTTGTCCCCGTACGCTGTCCCCGTTAACGGGGACAACGGGAATAAATTTTAATAATTTTATTAAATTCCCGTTGTCCCCGTTAACGGGGACACGGATCACGGGGACAACGGGAATACACGAAGAAGTGGTTGGTGGCAACCCTACGCCGAAGTGATGTTGCTATGGTTACGAGATTCTTGGAAGTGAATTCGTAATTCACTTCCAAGAATCTCGTAACTACATTCCGAATTGCACTGTAATCGTTTACAGCTTGCTTACACTTTGACCCCAATTATTCTGTACGGTATAAATTACCTATTATTCCCCGCATAATCTTACCACGCCGTACGGTTGTCAAGCGTGGTATTTTGACAGTTCAAACCGGTTTCGTTCATTAAATTGTGTCATAGAGAATACGTAAATAGCAGATATGTATTGATTATATAGGTAAGGAATTGATGTGGTTTCAAAGTAAAGAATCATTAAGTGGGTCATATTGAATTAGGGCCCTTTTTCCGAATTAGCGTGAGCGCGATAACGATGTCCCGTAAGTCGACATAGATGACGTCATGGCATGCGCCATCTTCCGATAACGGCGACCATGCCCTAAATTAATAATTATCACCGCGGGCGCTGTCACAAATGAATGACAGCCTGTTGTGCTGTTTTGTTTTGAGTCGCATCATAATATATTGTCTTTAAACTAACGTGGCATTTTTGAAATTGTGCTTCCGCCAGTACAGTCGCCACCTTAACAAAGAAGAAGAAATTCGTGGTGTATACAGCATGTCGATTCTGTAAAAATCTCACCGTGAAAACTTGCGTGGAGTGAGCTGTCAGTGTCATCCCACTGATGCTAGGGATTGACCAAGCAAACATTTATAATCATAATCGAGATTTTAATAATATTTTTTATGTTAATTCTATTGAAAATTTTATATAATTTCAAAGCTAGTATTTTAGTTGTCAAAACATTATTATTTCATGGGGGTTTTAAATAAAATAGCAGCACAGAAACTTAATGTTTTTTTTTTTTTTTTTTCCTAGACTGACTAGTCAATATAGCCTGAGGCGTGAGCGCGTCACGCACTAACAGTAAATAAAATCTGTGGTGTCTGGGAGAAACCTGTTAAGTCCAAAAACGTATTTTTTCAGTATAAAACTTTTAATGTTCAAGTTTAATTTATAAATCAGTTAGGTAAAGTAGAAAAAGCTAACCACCGCTACGATTCTCCCACTCCTATGATAGTTACACTTATCAGCAATAGACCAAAATAAAATATGATTTTTTTTAATAACAACATAGTACCAAACTAAAAAATTACGAAAATGGATTCACGTTTAAGACATAGCTATATATATAAAACTCTTCCGTTACCGAGTGACTGACAGACAACGCACAGCCGAAACTACTGGCAGTAGAGAGCTGAAATTTGGCATGTGTGTTTGTTGGGAGGAGTAGGCTACCACTAAGAGAGGATTTTTGGAAATTCCCTCCCAACGGGGAGAAAAGGGGGATAAATTGTTTTTTTCCGGAAATCATTATTCCACGCGGACGAAGTCGCGGGCAAAAGCTAGTAGGAAAATAAAATAAAACAACAAAAATAATCAACAATCGTTATATTTGTTTCTAAACATAGATTCTACAGTGAAATATAACCACAATAAAGCTTATAGTTAAGTTGCAATTATACTATTGCACCGATATTTTCACTCCGATAATTACTTCGCTACATTCGATAATTTGTTTACGTATTGGCAATATAATTATTATCGGAATGATAATAGAAATGGTAATATCGGTATAATAGCAGAATCGAGTTTATAGAATATAACTTGCAAAGCTAAAGATGGGGTTATAGGCTAGATTTGACGTTGTTCCTAATAATGTAGCAAGCCCGGTTTACGAAAATTATAATTACTGCTCACAGGCAGTGCCGGCTTGCATTATGTACAGACACCCAAGCTTCCCGAATGGCGTTGTCTCTTTTTCACAACATAATTTATGAATAATTGTCGTAATTTTGTCAGTTCTTGTCCTTGTAGTAGGTACCTACAACATCACATAAATATTAGGTACCTATAACACCATTGGTTTAGCCGTTTCTGAATAAGGGCGTGAATTACATAATAGAAATATATCTATACAAATATATTTTGAAGCACCACAATCCACATCCATTAAAGTATTTATAACTAGAATTAAATGCTTATAAGCCAAGTCAAGGTTTGTAGTCGAATACTTAGAACGAGGTATTCTACGTCATGATATTTAAAAATATCCGATATTTCTAGTAGAAACAGAAAATTGATATCCTATTTCGGAACGATGCTCAACTCATCATCTGCCTGTTTTTTACCAACTATGTTGGAGGCTTCCAGTATAACCGGATGCAGCTAAATACCAGCACGCCTAGCCTGATCACCATAGGACACGGGTTTTGTCGACCGAAGAATAGGCAAAACGGCAGATTGTAGAAAGACTTTTTACATTTGGGGGTAGAAACATTTTTTCTTAACAAGTGTCAAATAGTCTACTATCACATTGGATTTAGGCGAGAATCTATATTGATTTTATTCTTCCGTAGTAACGGGAAACATAAATATGCTTCCCGTTACCACGTTCCGTATGGAAATCCTTACGGAAAGAATAAATGTATTTGTCTTCATAGAAACGCGAGTCTACGGGTCGCCCTGCCCGTGCTCGGGCAGAAGAGAATATCTCGCGAGATGTTTGTTGTCTATGCTGCACACTCAAACGTTGGTATCTTGTTACCCAGTAACTGGGTTGTGCAAATAGGCAGTCGCTCCATGTAAAATACTGCATCCGGATAGACTGGAAGCTGACCTCAACATAGTTGGGAAAAGGCTACGCAGATTGCCTGCGACGTCTCTGATCAGTATATCTACTGTGAGCTCACTGGCCAATGCATACCAAAAACCGGTCCGGTTAGACTGGAAGCCAGCCCCAATATAGTTGGGAAAAGTCTCGGCAGATGATGCTACTCACTCGGGCTGATACGAGAGAGATCAGATAAATTTCCTGACTGAGCATCGTTCAAGGTAACATAATTTGCAGTTCAGCCGCTGAGAATGCGTACCTTACACCTGCCAGTGCGACAATTCTAGTAGCTAATAAAAATCAAATTCGCAAAACACGTATTCGTTTGATTGAAACCGACAGGTGTGAGGAATGCATTCTCTCGACGGCCGCACTGTAGTCTACAATACTCGGATAATAGAGTTTTTGTTAAAGCAGCAGAAAATTACCGAAAAAAAAATTCGGTGAAGCTAATTTAAGTAATGTTCGCCGAAACTTAGCTATAAGTACATCGAATACACTAAACAATCTAATTCGTTTTTAACTCTATTATAGCACATCGTAAGTAATACATTGTATGTAAGCCTTGAAACTGAATGACATGGACACTTAGGATAATTACATGCCGAAGATGCCTCACTATCACCTCCATGTAAAGTCCGACCGCGGCAGATTTGCCAAAGATGTAAACAACGATGGCCGCTCGAAATTGAATAAAATCGATAAACAAGAGTATATTACAACAAGAGTAATATACTCTCGTTAATCGATTTTATTCAATTTCGAGCGGCCAATGTTGTTTTCATCCCATCTATTCGAAAAGGACCACTTGGTTCGCCTTGCGCCCAAAGGTGGTGTTTTCTATAAGAAACTTTTAGCGGGCAGTAATGAGTTTTTAATCCTCTTTATAAGTGCGCCGCAATTATCTTTGCCGCGCACTTTTTGAATTGGGAACATCTTAGTGTTCAGCGCCAAAGAAATAGAACGCAAATATTGTTTGAATAAAGACTGGCTGGTACGACGGCCCATAGTCACGCCGCCGCCGGCTGAAAAAAAAATCAAAATAATAACGCGCGAACTACAACCCGCGTTTTCGTCATTTCACGCATTGTTAGAAATTCGTGGTTTTCTTTTGAAAAATGAGCTCTTCAAGTGACAGTGAAAGTATAGAATTAACTCCTGAAAGTATTAGAACTGACGCAAGAAATGTGATGGATAATCTAATACCTGCAAAATCCCGGGAGAAATATATGAAAGCCTATGGTAATTTTATTGAATGGAGAAATGCAAAAGGCGCCAAGAATTTGTCAGAATCTGTGTTTTTGGCCTACTTCCAGTACTTAGCCAAAACTAAACAACCTTCCACTCTTTGGAGTAGCTAATATGAGGCGCCTTTTATTTTCTCATAGTGGGTGATGAAAAGTAGGTAGAGTGTATCACTCGAGCGCAAAATATATTTTTGGCTCGGGCGACGTACTTTGAATCCCTCGCTACGTTCAGGATTCTACTAAAGAATCCCTCACTTCGCTCTGGATTCAAAAAAGCGCCCTCGCCGTAAAAATATTATTTTGCTCCCTTATGATACAATCTACTATTACATCTTTGGCAAATCTGCCGCGGTCGGACCATAAAACAAATGCATGCTAATAGACACGCATCGAGGTAAGCCTCCAGGGTACGTACGCACTGACAGGTGGCTCACTCAGCGCCTAGAGCCTAGCGAGTCACTTTGCGAGTAGCGAAGTGAACCGAATGCTCATGAATATACGCAACCAGCTGCCCTGGCGCTTTCGCTAGTCGCCTAGCGTGTATATAAGGTCCCATTAAAATAGATGGACACACTTTTAGAAATCATTCAGGCCACCAAAATAAGGACGACGATAAAAAATATATAATAAGAAAAACGCATTAGATACTTACAAGAAAAATAATCAGCTAACGAAAATACACTAATGTAATACTCTACGTTGACGTCGTGGTGGGGCTTGCGCGCTCCGAACTCTGGGCCTGTGCCGGAAGAGTTTACTTTCCGGAATGGGTCTAAGGTGAGGAGCCAGACCAAGAGAGATACAAAAACCCGCAGGGCAGCATGTGGCGAGCTGTTGGGCAGTAGCGACCCCACGGACCCTATCTCCCGGGAGAAGTCTTGTTCCTCACCTCTGGCTTGCCTTTGTTGGCCGGCTGGGGTGAAAAATGACGAGGAACAGAGCTCCCACCTCATTCTTGCCTTTATTGGCCGGCTTGAGTGGAGATTCGCAAGAGCAAACGTGCTCGGAGGAAGGAAGTATTCCAGTAAGATGCTGGTAGGGATCTTGACCGTACTTCCGGGATTGTCCTGATAGCCGTGGAATACCTCTCCACTCCTCATAAGCACCTCAGGACATGTTGCCCCCTTGTCGCTACGTCACTATGTGCTAGCGACCGTTTCCGGAGGCCCATTATTGAGTGTGCAAGTCACCCCCTGCCATTTTATCCGTGTATATATAAAACATTGATCAGGCAGGGGTCATAGTTCTTCCATAGTTCTTGGTAACCAGTCCACTTCAGCCACCCAAACCCATAGTCCAACTTTTTATTTTTCCATATCCTACAATAGTCCTACACCAACCGGGGGTTATCCTTGGGTGCACTTGCATAGTGCATACAGGGATAATCGTCGGATGGTGCCGCATTTCATTAAAATTTCCTAAGGGGCCTCTGCGAGTTGGCTTCGGCCCCTCGTACGCCTTCCAAAGGACCGGGACCCCATGGTCCCGAGATATGTAAAATCATAATAATAATAATAGTTTATTGCCACAAGAAATATACATTAGTATACACTGTTTAACATGAAGCTAATTAACGCTGCAGTAGTTTGTATACAGATATTGTGAGCCCTGCCTCTCAAACTAGGATAACCTGTATCTCAAGAGACAGTGTTCAGCTGTGAGGTTACTTGAAAATATTGATCAAACAACTGCGGACTGTGCCAACTTATAGTAGGTACGTGTTAACAACTTTAACAACTTAACAATCTTATTACTTTTAACAGAAACATATTATATTTAAGGAGAAATAATGTAATAACAATTTATAACTTATGTATGTGAGTGGGTGAATGTGTGTATGTCTGTATGATTTATGTATCTATGTGTGGTGAGTTTTTGTATGGGAGTAGGTAGTGAGTGTGAGGTGTTATGTGTGAGGGAGTAAAAGCAAAAATAAGGCAATATTAGGCAAAACATTTTAGCAGAGATTCAGTTTGTGTATAGTCCTGTTGAAGTAGCCATTCCATCAGCTTAGCTTTCAATTCAAACTTATTGCAATCCAGTATATTTAATTCTTTATGAATTTTCTTGTAGATCAGTGAACTTAAGGTGAAGTATTGGTTTTTGGCAAAAGCAGTTTTGTGTCGTGTAACTGGGGGAATGTTGGTTCGTTTGGTGGGATCAGACGGTGGGACACTGGAGTGTCTTCTAAGAGTGGATTGCAACACGAAGAGCTGTCGTACTGTTAGTACCTTACAATCTGAGTAGAGTTGAGTTGTTGGATAACGATAAGGTTTTCGCAGCATCACTTTCAATATTGCTCTCTGAGCTCTCTCCGCTCTAAGAAGAGTAGTTTTAGCCGCACCACCCCATACACTGATGCAATACCCAAGAACTGACTGACACAGAGCATAGAACACCATTTTTAGAGTATCAGGATTTGCGGAAGCTCTCAGTGACTTAAAGATGTGTATCAGTCTCAGCGTTCTCGAGGTTAGGGCATCAATGTGTTTATTCCAGCGTAACCCGGCATCAATTTGAACACCCAGGTATTTGACGTGATCGGAATGTGCCGGCAATTTATTATTTTAGGTCAAAATCAAATCACTTTAATCAGTGTTGCTTGGATATCTTTGGTTAGACGTACTGAGCGCTGTGTTAAAATTTGTCCATCTATTTGAATGGGATGGGACCCTGTACAAGGATGTTAAGTCACTAGGCTCTATCGCAGTGAGGTGTCCTTCGGCATGTGCTTGTGCGTGTCTATTACCATGCATATGTTTTACATGGACGCGACATCGAGGTAGCGAGCTACGCTAGCTAACTAGTTTTTAACGATGTAACATTACTAGTGAACCCAAAACAAACTTGAGTTATGGCAGTGTTCACAATCTCAGCTTTAGTGAAATGTATTCTAAGTTGATTTTTGAGTGGCAAAAAGGTCCTAATTTTTGGTTGCAATGGAATTTTCTTTATTCTCATTCTAATAAGGTCTCTGTGGGTTGCTGCCACCGACAGGTCTGCCAAAACCATTGTGATCTTTATTCTCGTCACAATAAGGTTGCTGATGTCAGAGATAAAATAACTGAACGGTCGAAGCCACACAGTTAGGCACTTCATTTAGGTCTTATTTCATTTGAGTGTCATAGTGGACACGCGGGCGCGGTGAGCGGCGCGGGCTGCTCGGCGCGGGCAACTCACGCCATAGTGAGTTTATACAAGTGGCCGCAGTGGGTGCGCGGTGCGGGCGCGGGCGGCTCGCGTGGCGATCGGGGTTCTCAAACTAGTTCGAGGTTTTCTCTAGTAAAAATAAGTCTTCTTCATCCATATTATATTTTGACAAACACTGGACACGACAGCATGAGGAACGCAGCCGCGCTCCAGTGCGTACAGGCAGCCCGCGCGTGTTCCCGCACCCGCACCCGCGCCCCATGCAGTCTGGCCAAACACTTAATGTCACGCTGCATGGCTATCTGCCACTTGTTCGAGCTACTCTACTCGCCAAGCGTGGTCTAAATGAAGCTCCTAGCTGCGTGTCTCCGAACTTAAGAGTCGAATTATACTAACGCGGAGTCGAAGCTTCAATATAAATGATAACATAGCAAATTCAACCTTATCTCTACATAGTAACGCGTGCGCACCCCTACGCGCGTGCAGATGCGTGTAAGTATAGATTTTTTTTTAAACGAAGCTCTTTTACGCGGCTTGCGGTAGGAGTTAACTGATCACGGCGTGCTATGTGTTCTGGTGTGCCGGTGATGGGGAATACTCCCCAGAAGACGGTTTTGTCAAGCCAAACTGAATAGGGTATAGTTATAATTTTTATGAGTATGACTTGCCACTAACCTTACCCGTTTGTTAAATTATTGCCACCATGTAGCGGAACGTTGTATACGAGTGTGTGTGTATGCGAGTATCGAATAAGGAAGTTCGTTCCTAACGGGTGTACCCCGACCGCACACGTTTTTTAATCTCGATAGAAATATGTGCATTACGTTGTAAGATAAGGTTGAATTTGCTATGTAATCTTTTAGATTGAAGCTTCGAAGCACTATGACCGACTCTTTGGGCCTCTCTTAGTCAGTCAACAAATATTATGGGCCCGTCCGAAAGCGGTTCGATAATTCGGTTTGACGCCTCGGTCCGATTAATTCACATTTTCGATCGAGCAAAAACAAATCGGAAGTACGGACAGCTATCAAATCGTGGATTAATTATTATGTTCCTGTAAAACTAGTTTAGTTATCTAGGGTTAATTCTTAGTTCGGGCCCCGAAGTCATCTGTCCGTAAGTGATAGGGTGTACGGTACGCCCGTAACTTCGGGCGAAACTACGAATATCGTCAGAGAGTAGAACCCCTGCGCTTGTACGAATTGACCCTTATGCTACGTACGCACGGTGGCTTGATTAGCGCCTAGTCTGCCGAGTCACCGTGCGAGTATCGAAGTGTAAGGAACGCTCTAGAATTTTCGTAACCGGCCGCACTGCGCGCTTGGCGCGTTCGCTAGTCGCCTAGCGTGTATCGAAGGATGTTAAGTCACTAGGCGCTAAGTAAGCCACCTGTCTGTGCGTAGGTAACCTGACAGGTGGCTAGCTTAAGCTGTGTCCAGATATTATGTTCTTTTGTTCGTACCGTACCTCCGTTTCGTATCAGCGTCGCGACCCACGGTACGGACAAAATAACATATCTGGACACAGCTTTAGCGCTTAGAGCGGCCGATTGCGAACATTCAAGAGCGTTTGAGTAAGTTCGCTACTCCCAATAGGTCACTCGCTAGGCTCTAGGCGCTAAGAAAGCTACCAGTCAGTGCGCAGGTAGCCTATGTGCGTACATAGGCTCAGAGCCACTGCGTAAGAATATGTTGCTTTAGAAGATAACAATAGTATGTTTGATAACGTGCTGTAAAGTCCATTTATTCTAAATTTTGCTCGATAAGGCCACACATATATCACAATTGACAACATTCAAACATTAAGTAAGCCCAGGTACAATGCGTGCCATGAAAGATGAGACTTGACACACCACGTGGTTTGACATGCGCAGTTCACGATTTTAGGTCCCTTTAGCGGTATGAGGTCTGAGCGCGGGACAGGACCGGACGTCATAGGGGCGGCGGAGAGCGCTGGGGTCAAGTCTCATCTTTCATGGCGGTAACTATAGGCAAGGGCACTTTTTTCTCGCGGCGATTATTTTTCGCGCACTTGATTTTCGACGCTCTGCTTACCGCCAAGAGTTAAAAATCCAATAGTTTTTTTGACTCTGTTACGCGATGCGCTCTGTTATGATTCTCAACGCTCGGCTCAACATCGAGAGCTGAAAATCCAGTGAGCGATAAAGTCCCGCCGCGATTTACGTCAGTGCGACCTTGGGCTAACATTGAAGCCGAATTTAAATGACAAAGGACGAGTTTCACATAAATTTCACACTCAAATGTCGATATATAATTATAACAACGTTAATTATTATAGGAACATAGCATCTCGCTTGTAAACTCCGCAGGGTAACGAAGAGGTGTACCTATAGTACGTTTCACCAGATATGTTTAAGGTGAATACGCAGTTGTAGACCGCGAAATTCAATTTTTCTTACGTTTTTGTAATTTTCAGGTCAGTGTCAGGTAGTATCTTGATCAAAATATGATTCGCGACTAACAGGTAGGCATTTACAGAATTATAATCATGAATACATCTTTCTAAGTTAGATTTGTTCCATAAGAACTATCTTATGGAAAAGTGCTTGGAACAAATCTAACAGAGATATATTGATGATTTTAATGACTAATCTGTGAATACATATCTATTATAGTCGCGAATCATATTTTGAACAAGATACAACCTGACACTGACCTGCAAATTGCAAAAAACGTATGAAAATTTGAATTTCGCGGAATTTTGAATGGTCTACCACTGAGCATTCACCTCAACACAAGTCCCATGTAATAGGGGGTGAGCCTATTGCCATCAACCGGGCACAAGTCCAGTCTCCGGGCTGCTACTGAGAAATTCCTATTGGAAAAACGCAATCACAGTGGCCGACCAGGGAATCGAATCCAAGACTTTATGCTCAGCACTTGCGCTTGCGATTAGACCAACGAGGAAGCCTCTGTACCTGCCTTACCCTTCGTTAATTACAGGCGTGATGTTATGTTATGTAATAGTTATAATCACTCCAATATTTCTAATTACTTATACTTACTTCAAAAATTCAAGTAAAATATGGCATTCAAAAAATTATAATACATTGCGGGGATCAATGCAAGCTAGATGTGTTTAAAAACCTCTACTACGTGTTTTTATTTAAAAGATTACTATCGGAGTCATCAAGTATAGAAATATAGCATGTATCAGAACGGTGGTCATATTTAAGGCTGTGGTACGGATCATCAAACTGAACAACTTTCTCCAAGGGACCAACATTGTAGTTGCAAAAAATATCTGCCGTCCTATACATTAGGTAGGATCGAGTAGGTTTTGAAAATTAAACGCATAATCAGCCTATAATGTTCCCACTTCTGGGACACAGGCCTCCTCTCAGTGAGAGGGAGTGGGCCCGGGGCCGTAATCCAGTACGCGGGCCCAGTGCGGGTTGGTAGATGTCACATGCCATCGAATTTTTGTTTCTAGGACATGCCGGTTTCCTCACGATGTTTTCCTTCACCGTTTTGAGAGCGGTGGTGATAAAATAATTTACACAAAGTAAAGCACCTGACTGGGTTCGAACCCACGATTTGCAACACGTAAATCGCGGCCGTTACCACTTCGCCACCACTACACTTGAGAACTAAATATGAGCACCCATTTCTGTTACACGATGCACAAAATCTCCATAATGATATTTACAAATACGTTAATTATTGGCGAAATAGCCTTCGTTAACTCCGTCTGACGATTATAAATATCGTTATCATTCAAAACAATTAAGGTACAGTTCCGAAGGCGACGGCAAACCGTTGACTGCAACGGCAGTCACCCAACCGTAACGACAGGCCGCAGCGACACTACTGGTTTTTGACACGCTTTTATTAGCTTCACTTGTAACTAACTAACAAACGATGTATTAAAATCTTAGAAGTCAATTTTGACCTACTTCTAACTGTTGTATCGAAATGAAACTTGGAACGTATATGTCGTTCGGATGACAATACTATAATTTGGTAACTTGGGGCTGATCTGATGATGGAGCCAGGAGGAGTGGAACTCTTCAGTGGCTACTAGTAAACCCCTTGAGTTTGGGCTCATATGATTTATTTTGACGAGTCCAATAGATTGTTACAGACGAAGTCGTCATCTAGTTCACCCAGAAGACGAGGGGTGCCGCTGCCGTCGTAGATATGAGGTCGCGTCACTGCGGCATTGCCGCTTGCGGTTATTGCTGGTGTCGTCGCCTTCGGAAAGTTTACCTTTATCAGCAGTAAGCTAGCATGTCAATACAATGTTGCGATTTTACCTTCCTCTGTATAGAGATGATGACTAATATCATAAATATTCGAACAAATAATGGAATTCCAAAGAAGGCACATAGCATAATCAGCCGTTAATGTTCTCACTGCTGGGACACAGGCCTCCTCTCTGTGAGAGGGAGTGGGCCGTAACCCACCACGCGGGTCCAGTGCGGGTTGGTAGATGTCACATGACATCGAATTTTTGGTTCTAGAACATGCCGGTTTGCTCACGATATTTTCCTTCACCGTTTTTAGAGCAGTGGTGATGAAATAATTTACACAAAGTAAAGCGGCCTGCTTGGGTTCGAGCTCACGACCTGTAACTCGTAAGTCGGGGTTGATACTACTGGGCCACCACTGCTTTTAGGAAGAATGGCATAGTAAAATGAGACAAACAGAAAATCGATGGAAATATGGAGAAGTTACACGTTTTGAAAGTTTCTGGAAGGGATTATTCCCGTCCTTGTCGCGCGATATGGACAGTGTATGGCGCTAGTATGAAGTTACATAGTCGTGACGTCACTTCTGATGGTGCCGTCCGATCCACAATGTTGTATGACGCGGAGTGCTGGATCATCATCTGCCTAGCCTTTTCCCAACTATGTTGGGTTCGGCTTCCAGTCTAACCGGATGCAGCTGAATACCAGTATTTTACATGGAGCGACTGCCTATCTGACGATCCGACCCCAGGTAAAACTGGGATTAAAAGAAGAAGACGTCTCATGGTGCCGTCTTTGTCTAGCAGTGATTTTAAAAAGTTTTTAACTTATTTTTTTTTTTTTTAATAAAAAATATTGTCATCATCCCTATTGGAAACAAAAAACCTTTTTAATAATTCTTCTTTGTGATAAAATGTGTAACTGTATACGTAAACTATTGCAAATATAATTTCAATACATAATTCGTTTTATATGAAACAAAGTCTTTTTAAATTAGCTAGCGATACTTCGCAAGTATAGGTGAGGAAATCTGAACTTATCTACTTTATATAAATAAAGATGAGTCGCCGAAATGTATGTACGGTACGCGCATAACTTCCGAACGACTGCACCAAATTGGATAATTCTTTACTTCTTTAGGCGCGTTGGGCATTTTTTGAGATGGGAAAGAACCATTGAATTCGCGCCACTGTTACCGTAACCGACACCGCTTCGGATGTGTTCGGATGTCCTCGGTTTTAATGTATACCCGACATGTCAGTGAGTGATGGCAAAGTATTCTGTTTGTGTTTTGTTTTCACTTCTGTCGGCACTCCCGGAGTGCCACTGTTTATTTGTTGCTATTACTGTCCGATACCGATCACGTATGTCATTGAAGTATCGCTAGTACAGTCAACAAAAGAGATAAGTATGCAGGATCGTCGAAATTAAATTTCAGTCGACAACATCCATCGGTTTCTTACTAAACATCAACGATATCCGACGATCCTGCATACTTATATCTTTTGTTGACTGTACATTCAAAAGTATTATGTAAAAAAATTTTTTTTTTCAAAGGTGTAAATGGCACTGTTATCATGACACCTCTCTTATGCTATAAAGTAAATATTAACCCTCTTACTAAAAAACGTTGTATAGCGTCAGTATAGTTACACAATGCTTTGTCTTCTTCTTTCGAAGTCAAATTACTGACGACTGCAAGAGAGAAATCGGTGTCTAACTATTCATCTGATATAATATGTTTATTAGTAAGGGGGTAAGAATACAAATTGCAATTAAAAACCTTTAACATTAAAAATAAATGATTGATATACTTAAAATAAAGTACAGGGTCAAATTAACTTGCCTAGCGAAACTCTGCAAACGAGATGTTATCGATATCTATAAAATAAAAAATAAAAATTAAAAAGATTCGATGATATTTTTTTTTGGGTAAGGACCACTTGTCGTGATGTTACACGAAGTAGGTATGAGTTGAGAAAATCTGTTTTTTTGTTTGTTTACATATCGAAACCTATCTCGTCTGTGAAGTTCCAAGTTTACACAAATAAAAAAATATTTTTCAAATGACAACACTACAAGGGGTCGCTGCGCCCAAAAAAAACCTGAAATTAATTTCGTTTTTGTTTGATCATGTTTAATCGTTACCCATCACGTCTGCGGAGTTTCGCTAGCGAATTTATTTTCACTATGTATTCTCTATGCGTGATAAAAGCAATTATATGTCTATAAAGCTTTGATTTCCT
Organism: Hydraecia micacea; assembly: GCA_914767645.1. Taxonomy (NCBI): domain Eukaryota; kingdom Metazoa; phylum Arthropoda; class Insecta; order Lepidoptera; family Noctuidae; genus Hydraecia; species Hydraecia micacea. Next base: position 6,423,471 of record OU611805.1, read on the forward strand.
AAGGAAGCTGTCAACGGCCTCACAATAAAAGCAGTCCAAATACAAAGCGTTTTTATCACCATAGCAGAGCGTTATTCATAGATTACCGAAAGCAAATTTTTAAATTTTTTAACACACCTTTCACTACATAATACGGTGTTTCTGTGCGGGAGAACTAGACGTTGTGCGTGTAGTCTAGCGTCTAACTGCTCATCACTGATACTATCTCTGTCGGACACGGAGCCAGGTGAGACAGCTTGCCTTTTGGCCATGACCACCAGTGAGTTCGAGCTCGCGACTAGTTTACTCTTAATGTCAAACACCAGTAAAAATGACAGAGTTTCATGACGAACGTTATAATATGACGGAATCGCTGTCCTAGGAAACCAAAGTTTAACAGAATCTCAAAAATGTGTTAAAATACATATTTTTACACAAAACAAAACAAATATTACGTAAGTACTTAAAAAATCGAAGACATTGATTTCAATTACAAAAAAAAAAAAAAACTATTTTCTAGTTTCTATAAAATAAAATAAAACATTAAAAAATTAAAATTAAAAACTATTGGTATTTATTTAAAACGTTACATTTTAAAAGCTTCTACAATGTATTCATAATTAAAAGGTACTAACTACCAAAAAATATACAACGTTATTTTTTAATACGTTGGCGGAAGCGAATTGAAGATTTTTTTTAAGGAGCCGGGCATAGCTACAGTCTCCGCCATTTTGTATTTTCTTCAAAAATGGCGGCCAGGCATGAAGCTTATACTTGTTTAAATCTTGTTGCATAGATGTTTGGAATAAACACTTTGTATGGTAAAGTTTCAAACATTTTATGCAACAAGACGTATGAAGTTAAAAAAAAAAAATAAGAATGTCACGTGATCAACGTTGAACGTTTAATATCTCGGAAACGTGACGCGTTACGGTATTTGGTCCTATTATGTTTTCTGTTTGCACTGATGTGTCGGCTATCGATTGACATGCGTGGGCGCAATTTTGAAAAAAAGAAAACAAAATGGCGGACAGTTAGTTATGCCACGGACCTTCAAGGCCCTTAACCAATTAATTATAAACAGCGTCGTATATTTATTTAAGATTATAATATAATATGATATTAATAAAATTGCATAACAATATTCCTATGGCACATATCTGAACTGAAATCATAAGGAGTACCAATTACAATATTTTATTTTAAAAATTGACTCGTGTACAGCTAGCTATTCTTATTAACTAAAAAAAGGGTAAACTTTCGTTTTTAATTTTCGTCATCTGTAAAAAAACAAACAAAAAATAACGTTAAAAACAATCACGACGCCCTATGTCCGCAGAAATCATACATCATCATCAGCCTATAGCAGTCCACTGCTGGACATAGGCCTCTCCTATTGCACGCCATTCAACTCGATTTTCGTCAACTGTGACAACGGAATGCCAATTCTCGTATGTACAGACGCCAGCACATCAAGCCACCCGAAACTGTAAAATTTTCCCAATCAACTTTGAACCTTATTCTTTAGCGATAAAGTTGAAAATCTATTATAGAAATTTGACAGATTGTAGTAGCTTGATGTGCTGCCGTCTGTACTTAAAAAAACCGGTCAAGAGCGAGTGGAAAAAAATCAGCTGTTTCCTACATTTGACGAGTGCTGCGAACATAAATGAACGAATCAGCTGGTTTTTTTTTCGCGACCCATTTCGTTTATTTTTTGTATATCGTCAGGAAAGGCGATAACAAGTATGGAAACCACATAATATGCAATAAATTTTATGGAAGTTTTATTTAGGGCAGTTTTTTTTTTCACGTCGTACATTAGGTTAGTACTCTTTTTCGCCACGTTCATAGAGATCGATAGAGAGACGATACATTGTTTTTTTTTAATAAAATGTTTGAAAGCCCATATTATTATCTTGTCCCTCTGCTAGGCAAAGGCCTCCAATTTCTCTTAAGATTGCTGGGCAATTTGTTGCGCCAGCTCTTACCAGCACTAGGAAGTGGTGAACGGCGGGCGTTTTGAGGGACTGTCTTATGTAATACGACGTTCGAAAAGTGCTGATTCTCAGCCTAATTTGAATAAATGATTTAGATATTGTAATGACTTTTGTTTTTTTCTTAATCACCATTTTCAGCTGGTGATAAACGCATAACTCACCTTATTTCATGCTCATGTTACTATAGATGTCAAACTCGTCCATTCCATCCGGCTCGAAGGCTCGAATCTGCTCGAACAGCTCACTGTCCATGAAACTGTCAGTTTGTGCGGGCGTGGCCGCGCTGAAGTAGCTGTGGTGATTATTGTGGACCGGGGATTGTCGAGTGGTGATCATTTTTCAATGGTGATTCAAGAGATGGTAATTTTTTTTTTGTGTGATTGATATTGTATGTTTTTTAATGTGTATTTTGTTGTGTTTGTTGTTCAGCATCCACCAATCAGGTAATCGGGAAAGAAAGAGAAAATGCAACACGTTATTAAGAGGAAGACGGTCGTTAAAAAAAATAACAAAAAATACCTACAACCGTCGCCAAAAAGGCAGCACAGACAAGATAGACGCAGTTGTAGTCTATGGTACGGTAAAATAAAATATTTCCATTATTTAAAAAAAAAAATAAGTAACCAAAAAAACAAAAAAAACGACCGTCTGTGTTGCATTTTCGCGATGGGTTCGCAATTAAGAAAACATGTCTACAAAATCTTGTTTTTACCAAAATCGATTGCTAATTTGACTTAAATTTTTTTTAATGTAAATTTAAGCAGACATTTTTTCTCAATTATTAAAATAAAAATCTCGTATTATTTTTTGTCACATATAATATTACAAATACATCAATTCAAAACATACATACATGCGCCCAACATCGTAACATCGCCATGTAAAGATAAAAATTACTTTGATACATCAAAACTTCGCATCTATTTTATTTTTTTTGCAAGATTCGCAATATAAACCCAATTCCCTAGACTGACGAAAAACGTCTAAATAAACAGCTCACTAAGAATACTGATTAAAATTTGAACAAAGGATAACTTATTAAAAAAAAAAAAAAAGTGCGCGCCACGAAAGATTAGACTTGACCCCGCCTCCCGCGCTCTTTCCGACGCCCCTATGACGTCCGGTCCCGTCCCGCGCTCTGACCTCATACCGCTAAAGAGACCTAAAATCGTGAACTGCGCAAGTCAAACCATGAGGTGTGTCAAGTCTCATCTTTCTTGGCACAAATTGTAATACAGACCATCAAACTGAACAACTTTCTTTATGGGACCAACATCGTAATCAAGAAAAAGTTGGCATTTTTGATGATAACTACACATTTCTGATACACTTTAGAAGCTGTTTTAGCCAAAACCTTTTGGGAATTGAAGTTTTGACTAACCAAAGCTGGGATGCCTAGCCCCACACATATTTAGTTTACCGGTAATTCTAATTATTATTTTTTGTATATTTAGTCAGCATTTTGTTATGGTAAATAGTGTCACATCATGATAGAAAGTGAAATCGTGTCAGATCGTGGCAAAGACTTAAAATCAATTCGTTTAAAGATAGTGCTATTGAGGTATGAGGAACAGGGTGTAAAGTTCACTCATACTCTATAGAAAAGGGAGGATCCTCCGACCAGGCGGATGTCGTGTCTGGCAGGCAACTGCCCGATGATTCATGTCGGGTCGTTGTATCTATGCTAGTTGCGCGGTAAACTCTGCTTGCGAGATGCAGGATTTTGCGTGACGCCAGTATGACGCGTTGTTCGCATTGTGGCGTTGTAGATACCTCTACAGTGCCATCCATGAAGACGCACCCCACTCCTCCTACTAATCGCTAGTGGTTATCGCTACTTCATTCTGCTAGTGTTTTAGTTTTTACTAACTAGTAGTTTTCACTAATAAGTAATTACTGTGTATCGACAAAACTAAAACACTAGCGGAATGTTGCACACCTGTACTGTAAGCGATTAGGAAGAAGAGTGGGGCGCGTCTTCGTGGAAGCCACTATATGTATAGGCTTGCAAACAGAGAGATGTTTTATTAGAAGAATCCTCCATGTACTACCGTCATATTCATAGTCAGCCTATAATGTTCCTACTGCTGGGACACAGGCCTCCTCTCTGTAAGAGGAAGTGGGCCGTAATCCCCCACACGGGCCCATTGCGGGTTGGCAGATGTCACATGTCTTCGAATTTTTGGTTCTAGGACATGCCGGTTTCCTCACGATGTTTTCCTTCACCGTTTTGAGAGCAGCGGTGTTGAAATAATTTACACAAAGTAAATCGCCTGTCAGGGTTCGATCCTACGACCTACAACTCGTAAGTCCCGGCCGTTTCCACAGGGCCACCAGTGCTCTCTGTTCGTCGTTTACCGTCACATGGGCAAAAAAATCGTTAGGTTTGCTCTCACAATACTAATGAATACTGAGGAAAGGGAACTCACACATTCCGCGTGGCGTTTCGTATAACAGCACACGACATTGTGCGTCAAAGGTGTCAAAACGAAAGAGAAGCGCGACCATGAATTGACGCAGGCAAATCTAACGATATAAATCTTAGGATCGTGAGCCAAATTGAATGCGAAGTTCAAATGACAATTTTAGAAAATTACAGGAAGTCGGATTTTGTAATAATTTTTGGGCGACTGATTTTTATGAAGATATGTGTGGAGCCGACAATTTTTTTAATTGATTTTTTCTATCAAATTACATCTAACTAGAGATAATAGTCACATCCATTTAAGATATTTTTCACATAAATTCGTTAATTTTATTAACTATTTAACCAACCGATCAGAAAATTAACATGCCAACGCGTTTATCCGAAGGACTTTCCAAATATCGTAAAGAAAAACAAACATTTGTCTAGTAATTTTGGTCAAAACTTAAAAAGTACTAAATATTTGATTTTTTTTTTTGTCAAAAACTCCTTCGGCACGTCGGCTGACATTTCCAATTTGTAATAATTGACCGATTTAATACTTATAATTATAACATTCAATATATCTAGCCTATTCGTTTATTTGGTTGCTTGACGTTTAAATGACAGCTGTCAGTTGGAAAAATGCGCCATCTTTATTTGATTAAAAATTCGTCGTTGTATGTTCAAGAAAGTAAGGGTCAGGACCCTAACTATTAAAAATCACTTTTTTTGTCAGACAATAGTCCTCCAGATCGAGTTTCGGCCATGGCGATTAATCTCAGCGGAGACTAGCCATGACGGAGATGTTATAGTGCACAAGTGTGTGCGCAGACACAGGATACCAGATATTGGTTGATCATCTAATATACTAGATTTTTATTTAGGTTTTCGATTAAAAAAAAAAATTGTGCGTTTTTTCCATTTTTCGATAGCGACATACACACCGTTTGTAGTCTAACACTATTAATAGTTCTTTTTAAACTGTTCATAACTGAAGAAAAAAGAGTTTTATAGTGAATTTTCGAACACGGGTGCCTCGTGTTCAAACAATAAAAAAGCACTTATTTTAAACCTTAAATAAAAATGTCATGTTTTATAAAACTGTACTTAAAATAAATATAAAATTAATTTAAGAAAATTAGCACCGAATTTATACAAAGAAAAATACTAATAAAAATAAATCACAACGTTTTTTTTGTTTTCTTTTTTTTTCTTTTTTACCGTATCATGAGCAATATTTTGAGTTTATCAAAATAAGAATGATTAAGTAAAGGGGTTTGAAGATGATTTTTATATGGCATAAAGTACTGTCGAGCCATTTTGATTTTTTGTTTGCATTGATGTCAGCTATTGACATATATAGGTTTCGTGCGTGGCCGCCATTTTGAAAAAAAAACAAAATGGCCTACAGGAAGGTATGCCAAGGACCTTCAAAGCCCTTATCGAGACTTAAAACTAACTTATTGTGGCAAATGTGGTAAAAATATAACAAAAAATATAAATATTATTTACCACTACCCACAAAAAAATACCTACATAGATAAAACAATATTAATATTAAGCTAAACTTAAAACTAAATTTCAAAAGAAATTATTTATTTAATAATAAAAAGAGGAAAATTAAAAATGCAATTAGATGGACCCCATGTTAATTTAGGAGTTTTATTTTTTATAAATATATTTTAATATAATAAATTATCAACCTCGATGACTGATCAACGTATTTCTATGTATGCTATGCAAAAATCATAATTCTAACTCAAACAGGGTCAAATTAAATTAGTTAGCGAAACTTCGCAGACGTCAAGATGAAAATCTTATTTCTTTGTTTTATCGGGTAGAGATATCGATACCTATAACTGTGTTTTTAAACTGGGGCCGTATTATGAAGTATTAACCTTTTAAGCGCTTGGCTAAATATCAATTGCCGTGCCCCTAGCGCGCGGCTAAAAATCAAGATAAAATAATACCTACAATAAATAAGGAGGAGAAATCGTTGTATCGATTAAAAATAGTCAAAAAGTTTTTTTCTCTATTTAATAATGGTTTTAGTTGTACCACGCAGTTAATAGGACGAAAAACTCATGCATGTTCTCTGTCGCAGAAATACGACACGAGCGGTAGGGGCACGGAAATATGTGTCGCATAAATGCGAAACAAACGGTTCAAAGGTTAGTGCCATCGTGATTCCAGTGCGAAAAAGGGATGGTGCTATCGGTCATGTATAGCTCCGTCTCTCTCTTACACTGAATAATGATGGCGTTAAAGTCATAGTAAGGCACCTGAAGTCAAATTCTCGTAATTTAAAACGTTCAAAATCTAGTCACAGCCTCATCTCGGCGACAAACAAACGTCAAAAACTTGTCAAAATGTAGGGAAATTAGAGGTATTTTTGACAGATTGAGACGAAGATCAGACTGTGAACGTTCTTAAAACTACGAGAATTGCCCCTCTGATATTTCAAGTTACTGACTACCTAAGGTCGTTGACCCAAAAAGAAACTACCATTAATTCTTTTTTTTTTTTCATTTATAATGTTTGGATATTGACATCCATCACGTTTGCGGAGTTTCGCTAGCTAATTAAATTTGACCCTGTATTTTTATTTGTCATACGAAAAATGTTGATCAATCTCCAAGATCAAAAATAGAAGAAAGATAGATTTTTTTTTTAGTAAATATCAGTCGCTTTTTGGGAATATATTTTTAAATATAGAAATAGATTTTTTAAAACATAGAGAAGGACGGCATAGCATCGACGATGATAATGTTTTTTTTTGTAAATATTATTATAATAAATTATTTGGGACTAAGTAAAATACTTATTTTTTCGATATGATTTTTTATCTGGAGTGATTGATATTTTTTTTCTGAGACTAAGCGTTCTTAAGTTTTATTTGTATTTTTTTTCTAGTTTTACCTTGTTGTAGGTACCTAGAAATCTTGTACAGACGCCAGCACATCAGCTACCCGAAGCTGTCAAATTTTCCCAATCAACTTTCAACCTTATGCTTTAGCGATAAAGTTGAAAATCTATTAAAGCAGATTGTAGTAGCTTGATGTGCTGGCGTCTGTACATCTGAAGTAATGGATTAGCAATATCCTTCATAATGATTCAGATCGTGACTGATTGCGTGTCGCAAATACGGTGCGGATGTCCCACGACACCTCTCGACTTATTCTTTAATCTGCCTTCAAATACGGTGCGGATGTCCCACGACACCTCTCGACTTATTCTTTACTCTGCCTTCAAATACGGTGCGGATGTCCCACGACACCTCTCGACTTATTCTTTACTTTGCCTTCATATAATTTAATAGACAATTTTTAATTGCACTCCATGTAACAATAATAATATTATGCCAATATTAAATATAGTATAAATATATTCAAATATAATGTAATAATTGCCAATAGGTAAATACATTGTATTTAGTTATTAAATATAAACGGGACATTTTTTTTATAACGATACAACTTGCCCCCAACATCATAGTATAATAAATATTTAAAAAATCAATATTTTGATACGGGCAGTGTTTAACTGGGATGGTGCCTGAGGTGGCTAGCGATGCGTGAGGGTTGTTAACGCCCGTCAGCGCGCGAATAATTTAATTTAAGGGGACTACAGGACCTAAACGCAAAAAACGCAAGTTTTATAATGCTTTAAAGATCGACTACAGTGAACAAAATCAGAAAAATATATGATATTCTTCAGGATATACGCTAGTTAGATAGTGTGTTGAAAACATAATACAACTAATTTGATACGATAGAAAAAATCATGAAGATACCTCTAAAAACTTTCTATTCACAATAAAAACCATACTTTTTATCATACTTTTTTGTCAGATTATTCTACAAGCAACATACTAAAGCACTAGTGTTTTAATTTTTTAGTCCAAACAATAGATTTTTATAAATAAATAATTGCTTCATATTTTGCAATAAATTACCAGCGTTGTCATCGCGCTTCTCTTTCTTTTCTATGCAGTCTGACAGTGACTGCGCTTTAGTTCATATAGTCCCCTTAAACAGCAAACGAAAATAGTTTTTTTTTCTTCTGAATCAACGCAATTCAAGAGTATGAAAAGATAAGTTTTATTTTTTGTTGTAAATTCGTTTAAAGAACCCTGAATCCTAATTTTTCAATTTGGTCGAAAACATGTGATATGTTTTTTATTAAGAATACCGAACGTCGAATATAATACCTCATGTACTGGCCGTTCAGTTATTTTACCTCTGACTGCAGCAACAGAACAGCAACCTTATTGTAACGAGAATAAAGGTCACAATTGTTTTGACAGACCAGTCAGTGGCAGCAACCCAATAGCAACCTTATAAGAATGAGTATAAAGATCACTGTGATTTGGACAGTGATACAAAATTAGAGGTAAAATAACTGTGACGAATAAAACATCGTTCTGTTCCTGTCAATCGTTTGAAGATGAAAGAGACAGAATGATCATTTAATATGTTTATCTTGGAACATATTTAGTGATTTCTGGTGCACGCGGACCTCGGAAATCTTTGCTTAGGTGTCCCACGACGCCACAAGACTTTTTAAATTGAAATATACAATATGTAATATAATTAACGCAAGACCTCATGCAGCCCAATTAAGAGTATTGAGTTTAAACCATAATACAATGACCAAAACAATTTTATTTTAAAGTGAGCTATTATTATTGAGAAAATCGTGTTGATTTAAAATTGAGTCTTATTGCCTTGAAATAACATTTAATTTTCTTTGGCTCAATCGGCGGTCAGTATGACAAAATATATTTGAAATTTTTGAAAAAAAAAAATTTCTTTATCAAAAGTTCCTGAAATCGATTCAGTAGTCAATTATGAAGAAATTACTTACAGAACTTGCGTTTATTCTGTTACACCTTGTATATTTTTATTTTAACTGTATAATATTATGTGCATTTAAGCCGAAAAATAATATAGGTACATATTATATATAAATGCCGTAAATTTTAATACAAACAATTTCAGAAAATATGAAATATTTTGTTTGGTTTAATTTTGGAAAGAATAGTCCGATATAAACACATTCCTATGGATGTCGCCAGTCAAACTTATCAATAAAATAACCTCGTTATTCGAAGTCGGTTAAAAAGAATACTGTTACAGACACTAAACACTTATATTAATTACTTAAAATAAATGCGAATACCGTTGAAACTATATCGAATTCATAATACTGTTTTTTTGTGCCAATTTGGATTGGACATTAAAGTGCGTCCAGTCCAGACAGTGCATGTCTGGACGCACCTTTAACGTTTTTATTTTGGATCGCAATATATGTCATACTTATGTGGCATACACGTGTTTTTCTAAATTATACTCACACATACTTATAGAGGGGTGTGTATGAGGGGTCCGTGGCTAAATAATAACAGCCGCACTGGTCGATCGATCAGGTTAAGCTACGCTTGCCGCGGTTGTTCTGTGGATGGGTGACCATCTTTACATACTGAGACCCCTCTGTGCCTCGGAAAGCACGTTAGATTGGAAGCCGACCCCCACACGTTTTTTATTTTATTTTTGGAACTAAATCGTCACATAAGGAAAAAACGTTATGCCCCCTTTATGCGACTTTCTCTCTCTCTGTCTCTTTCTATTATATTCTCTATCACAAACAGCCAGACTTTTAATTTGCATTTAAACATAAAAAAAAACATCACCACGCTTGTCAAAAATTGAGATCCAAAACAAAAATTAAAATTCACGATTTTTTTTAACATACATTTTCGATATTGCGCCTAACCTAAAGAATGAAAAACTTCGACTCATGGTTTATAAATAAACTAGTACAAAATGGATCCGATTACAGTTGAAGAATCGTAGTGCCGCAGCTAAAAAAAAAAAAAGTTATAGGATTTAAAACACAGATCTAGGCGATAATACAACTCTCCAAGTTAGAATCCGCCTCATAAGTCATGATTTAGGATGAGGCTACATTAGGCCGCGACGCGACCTGCGACACATGAGCGATTAAAACAAATAAATGAATGCTCACGTATATGGCTACACCGTACATCAAATATTACTAGCGATCTTTGATTTCTTTATGCGATAGCAACAACATTACTGTAATCACGGCATCGGCTGCATCAACATATCAGCGAAATTGAAGCTAATTTATTAGAAAATTTCTCACTTGCACGACTAGTTCAATAGTGCTACTAAATATGCGTGTGGCTACATTATGCGTATAGTAAACCGCGATGGATGATTTGATTGCATGTGTACTGTAGCCACGTCATCGCCGAATATACGCCGGATTTTCGCTTATAATGTAGCCATACCATGTTTATCTCGTTTCGCTCTTCCAGTCGCATCGCAAATCGCTGCCTACTGTAGCCTCAGCCTAAAGTCATTCAATAGGGCAATTTGAACTTAGACAGTTGTATTTATGATTCTAATGATTATTATAATACAGTAAATACATATTTGTGACGGTCACGAATCATATTTTGATCAACATACAAACTGATTGCAAAAAACGTAAGAATATTTTAATTTAGCGGGTTTTCTTAGCGCATCCTTTTTAAAATGCTTATGTTCCATATTGTTGCTAAAAAATGTTTCTAATGACTTAAAGATTACATGTTCTTGTCAGATTTGTCAACTATTTTATCGCGCATTTGATTTTAAACGCTCTGCTCAGGGCAGAGAGTCAAAAAATCTAATAGAGTGCTTTCTTGACGCATTGGGATGCGCTAAATTTGTTGTAATAATACTGGCTTTATACTGTTCTTTTAACTGTATTCAAAATTCTTCTTATTCTATGTAACTAGGTTACCTGACACTTCAATAAAAATAACAAACCTGATGAAACACGTTTTTTCTTCTCAAATACAAAATTACAACAAATCGTTATCAGCACGATGGTAGCTCAAGTATTTGTTTAATTAAAAAAAAAATGTGTAGGTAATAATTTGTTGAAGTGAAATTTGTGCGATTTTTTTTTTGGGTACGAAACAAAATAGTTCTTCGAGTACTCTTCTGAGATGGCGAACCCAAATGGAGACACAAATGAGCGAGGTATGCGTAGTTCCTCAATTCCAATGTTCACCCTACATAATAGAGAAGGGTATAGCACGTGGAAGTTTAAAATGCGTAATTACCTTATGCATGAGGAGTTGTGGGAAGCGGTCAGTGGCTACCCAACAGGGATGAACGTTTCCAATGTCATAAAGATGAGGAGCGATCAGAAGGCACTAACTAAAATTTGTCTTACCCTTGAATCATCTGCAATTACGCATGTGCGAAGTGCAACTACGGCAGCTGAAGCATGGAAAGCTCTACAAAATGCTTATGAAGACAAAGGTATGGGTCGGCGTTTACATTTAGAACGGAAGTTATACAGATTGAGACTTGAAGACTTTGATAATAATATTGAGTCGTATATCAATTCTGTTATTTCCACTGCCCAAGATTTGGCGGATATAGACAAAATAATAGATGATGCGTCCATTGCTGCAATTCTATTGGGAGGTCTAACGTCGAGATATGACCCATTGATTATGGCTCTCGAAAATAATAATGTTAACGTTACCACCGAACTGGTAAAGTCCAAATTACTGAACGAAATGTCCAAGGAAAGCTCGATGAAACTGGAGACAGCTATGAAGTCAAAGGTTGATGCCTCTTCTGTTGAGTCAAAGGCAAAGAAAATTGTGTGTTATGGTTGTGGAGAACCTGGTCACAAGAGACCAAACTGTCCTATAATGAAAAAGAAGGTCACGAAAAGGAAGAATCCCACTAATAAGGACTCGACCTCTGTGTCTGCTTTAGGAGCAACGAATAATTATGATATGGACAAATGGTACATTGATTCAGGCGCTACCAAACATATGACTTCAAGACGAGATTGGTTTGTAGACTTAAAGCCTATTGATAATAAGGTAACAGTTGCAAACGGGACTAAGATTGACGCTGAAGGCATCGGTAAAATATCTATAAATACCGAAAACAACGTCAATATAATTAATGATGTGATGTATGTACCTAACTTGCAAACAAATCTTCTATCTGTGAAGACAGCAGTAGAAAAAGGGTTTACTGTAATGTTTGATAAGTCTGGTTGTAATTTATTTAATTCAAAAACCTTCTCCTTTACAGGTGATGCGGTTCTACATGGCTCGCCCTGTGGTGGATTGTACACACTTGATTGTGCGGTGAATATTCCCCAATTTAGAGCCTATGATGTGCACTCTGATTCTATCTCTAGGTATCAGGTATGGCATAAGCGTTTAGGTCATTTATGTCGCATCGGTATGAATCTGCTGAAAAATAGTCATAAGGTTATTGATTATAAGGATGTGGATAAAAATCCATGTGTTGCTTGTGTTCAAGCGAAACAAGCTCGAAAACCGTTTAAAGCGATTACTTATAAAAGAGCAACTTCAATATTAGAACTGATCCACTCTGACCTTTGTGGACCAATGTCAGTTAGCTCCTTTCAGGGTAATAAATACTTTTTAATTTTTATAGACGATTTTTCGAGAACTATATTTGTATATTTAATTTCTTCTAAGACAGAGGTAAAGGATAAATTTTGTCACTTCCAGTCTATGGTTGAAAGACAAACTGGGGCTCAAATTAAAACAATAAGGACGGATAATGGGAAGGAATTCGTCAATAGTGAATTCTCAAGTTATCTTAGATCTTGTGGTATTCAGCATCAAACTACGGTACCATATAGCCCTCAGCAGAATGGTGTTGCCGAGCGCACTAATCGCTCAATTGTAGAAAAGGCACGCTCTATTATGGCAGAAAGCGATCTTTCTAAGGCCTTTTGGGAAGATGCTGTTCGAACGGCTGTGTACCTGAAGAATAGATGCCCACACCGTGCCTTAAATAATAAAACTCCCTATGAGTTGTGGAATGGTTGCAAACCAGACCTAAGTAATCTCAGAGTTTTTGGGTGTAGAGCTCTTATACACATACCTTCTTGTAACCGTAAGAAATTGGATCTTAAAGCTGATGAAGCTATATTTGTAGGCTATACAGAAGATCCTAATAGTTATCTTTTTAGAAACTCATCTTGTCCTAGAACCTTACAAAAGTCTAGAGACGTTACATTTTTTGAAGATTGTTTTTCTTCTTTAAATAATAGAAATGTCAACAATACTAAGACTTCTACTGAACCTTTAGTACTTTATAATAGTCTGCCTATACAGGAAGAAACTAGTACAATTCAAGAGTCTTTTGAACATATTCCAGTGGTCACTGTTGAACCAGCTCCAGGCCATACTGATGTCACTGAAGATCAGACTGCTGAAACTGAACAATTTTTTGAGGCAATTGAGGAAGCAGTAGTTTCTACTAGTCAAACTGATGGACAACGTAGATATCCATCAAGAGACCGGAAACCTCCTAATTACTTCTCATACCAAGTTTCTAGTCAAGCGTCTGATGAGCCTAGAACGTATAATGAGGCTACATTGGCTGATGATGTTGAGAAGTGGCAGATGGCAATGACGAATGAATATAATTCATTGATGAAGCTGAACACATGGAAATTGGTTGACAGAGAAAACAAGAAAGTTATACCATGTAAATGGGTTTATAAGTTAAAGAAAGATCCAGCAGGAAATGTTGTGAAGTACAAAGCAAGATTAGTTGCTAAGGGATTCACCCAGACGCCAGGTGTAGATTATTCTGAAACATTTGCTCCTGTCGTGCGGCACTCCTCCTTGCGTACTCTACTAGCTCTCGCAGTCGAATTGGGTTTGAAGATGCGTCACTTGGACGTTGACACTGCATTTTTAAATGGAGATCTGCAAGAGAAGGTCTACATGGAGCAACCTCAAGGTTTTAAAGTAAAAGGTATGGAGAACAAAGTGTGTCTCTTACAAAAATCCTTGTATGGACTTAAACAAGCTCCACGTGCCTGGAATATAAAGTTAGATGAAACTTTATCATCTTTTGGTTTTGTGAAAACTATATCTGAACCATGTGTGTATACGAAACTTTTTGGAAAAGAGTTGGTTATCGTTGCAGTCTATGTCGATGACATAATTGTTTTTTACAGTAATGACAAGACGTTTGACATCGTCAAAAATGACTTGCAAAAATATTTTTCGATAAAAGATTTGGGCTATTTAAGCTATTATCTTGGTTTAAATATAACCAGAAAAAATGATGAAATAAAAGTACATCAGAAAAATTATATAAATAATCTTTTACAAAAGTTTGGAATGGAGAATTGCAAAACATGTGCAACTCCATTATCTGGAAAACTGGAGGTCAGTACCAGCATTGATAGTGATCATAATGTAGAAGCGTATCCCTATCAAGAATTAATTGGTTGCCTCATGTTCCTGAGTGTTAATACTCGTCCAGACATCGCATACGCGACTAGTTACCTGAGTCAGTTCAATACTCGGTACAACAAGACTCACTGGTTAGCCGCAAAGAGAGTCTTACAATATCTAAAAGGCACTTTAGATTACTCGATTTGTTATAAAAAGTCAAGTATGCCCCTTGTAGGATTTTGCGATGCCGATTGGGCAAACTGTAATATAGATCGCCGTTCTTATACAGGTTACTGTTTCAAATTAGCAGGCAGTCCGGTTTCATGGGCCTCGCGGAAGCAGCAAACCGTAGCTTTGTCCTCAGTGGAAGCCGAGTATATGGCAATAACTGAAGCTACGAAGGAAGTGATTTATTTAAGTAGGTTTATCACTGAATTAATTTCAGATCCTATGGTAAGGCAAAAGTTATTACCTAATACTGTTACTATTTGTACCGATAGTCAGAGTGCACAGAGTTTGGCCTTAAATCCGGTACACCACCATAGGACGAAACATATAGATACCAGATATCACTTTATTAGAGAAAAGATTAGTGATAATTCGGTAAACTTAAAATATACCAAATCAAGTGATATGCCAGCTGACATCTTAACTAAAGGATTGCAGCGTGTGGCACATGTTAGATGTGTACTAGGCTTAGGTTTAGTGTAAATATATTTTTACACGTTTACTTCAGCATTTAGTATACATTTTCATTTTTTTTAATTGGTATATTTTGAGTCCATTTGTATATGTTATTTATTTGTGAGAATTTTGATTAAGGGGGCGTGTTGTAATAATACTGGCTTTATACTGTTCTTTTAACTGTATTCAAAATTCTTCTTATTCTATGTAACTAGGTTACCTGACACTTCAATAAAAATAACAAACCTGATGAAACACGTTTTTTCTTCTCAAATACAAAATTACAACAAAATTGTTCGGTTCAATACTGATGCAGTGAGCGGAAAAGATATCGTAGCGTGAAAAATCGCCCGAGCGAACCTAAGGCGTAATTGCGTAACACACTAACAGTAGCAAGGACTTTCATTTTGACAGTTCAACAACATACATTGCGTTATTTACGTTGTTGAGCTGACAAATTTTTCGAACATTTGAAGCAATGAATTAGCAATATCCTTTAAAATCAATAAGACAGAGATAGAAAACTTGTTACGCAATTAGGGCTTGGTGAGTATCTATTTTAATTTTAAAGAAAGTTGACTCATTATCAAGTTCTTGCCAAACTGACGCGAACACCACATGGAATGCTCGACGGAATTCGCTCGCAACGATTGTATCAACTAACTATAGCATAATCAGCCTATAATGCTCCCACTGCTGGGACACAGGCCTCCTCTCTGTGAGAGGGAGTGGGCTGTAATGTGGCTCTTAAGCCACTGGGCCACCACTTCATTACTAGGCTATTCAGTTTTTTTAGGACCCCAAAATAGGAATTATTTGAGGTTCAATAATATATTCAGGAGCGCAAAGTGAAAATTATTAGAGGTTCGATTAGATTGATGCCTTAAAATATTAGACGCGTGCAGTCGCGTCCCGCATCCCGCGCGGGATTCGCTTCAGTATGGCCAGAGCTACAAGCCTGGCAAACGAATGATTAAAGTATGTAGATATTTTAGCCTCATTTTTAAAAGGCCTTTGGAAAGAGTGGCCAACAGAAAGCCTGGCCTTTTGTGGTATATTGTCAAACGATAGACTTAGTAAAAATATATTTTAGTAGTTTTTTTTAATATACAGGGAGGCATCGACGCGCAAACTGAAAGTGTCCTAGCAAAGAAATTCTGCGCTGTTTATAAAAAAAAAACAATTGCAGTTTTAAAGAAAAGTGTATAGAGGTATGACTAACAGGGTGTAAATATTACTGATACTCCATAGAAAAGGGAGGATCCTCCGACCAGACGGGTGTTGTCTGGCGGGCAACTGCCCGATGATTGATGTCGGGACGTTGTCTAGTTGCGCGGTAAACTCTGCTTGCGCGATGCAGGATTTTGCGTGACGTCAGTATGACGCGTAGTTCGCATGTGGCGTTGTAGATACCGCTACAAGTGAAATACCTATAGGGGTCAAAATGTATGGAGCAACAATTTTCTTTTAAATAACCGACATAAAAATTCAACGCAGTGGCGTCAGGATCATTTTTGCTAAATCCATGGTAAAAAAATGCGCGTCCATGTGCCTGCCACCCTGTATATCATGTTTTAAAAAGGTCTAAGGGCCTTATCACAGTGGCGATTTGCAAGCAAGTCCAAAGCGAGGTGAGTGCGCAGCGAGCTCGCCGCGAATAGCGCCGTCGACGCCAGAGTGTACGCTCGCTGCGCGCCCACGGTGTCTTCGCCGCGCGCCAGGGGGGGCACACTTAGCACTGTCATCAATTTCCATAGACGACAGCGACATCTGCAGTTTGGTGGGTTAAAAAAACTTGGCAGCCATTTTCTTGTTTGTCAAATTGTCAAATAAATGTCATTGTCGCCGCCGGCCATCCGCCATTATCATTGTCAACTCCGCAACTCCGGCTTTCCCGACGTTGATGCGCTTCCCGAAATCCCGAGTTTATCTCAGCTAATTATGTTAAAATTGTTACTTGTTACTGTTATTTGTTAAACCCTGATTGTGACCCTAAACATTATAATAAAGATTCGCTACTTATAGTAAGTATGCTTAACTATAGGTATGTGTATATTTATTAGAGCCTTAGGTCACCCACCAAACTCAAGGTGGCAGCACTTTCCATACATGCAAATTTTACCACAGAGTTGTCACTCTTTCCCTCTATAGTTACTTTACTCTTTGGCCGCGCGCTCGCAGGGCACTCGCCTCGCTTGCAAATCGCCAGTTTGATAAGGCCCTAATATTATAAAATTTTCACACATGGGCCAAACTTCCTACTAGCCAGAAAACGTATAAATTTAGCGTGCACTTAAAAATAACTTATTCATAGACTACATCAAAAATAATGGCTAAATAAAAAAAAATAGTAGACCTTAAATTTTGATACAAAAAAATTGCAATAAAAACTTAAAAATAATAAAAAATATATAAAAACCAGGATGTGACTATTAAAATTAAAAATAATAAACTAAAGTTATTAATACTAATTATATTTCACTTCAGTTCGGCATCCAAAAAAATATTAAAAATTACTTTCAAAAATCAATCATGTACCTAGGGGAAGAAAAAAATAAAATTATAAGTAACAAAAAAAAAAAACAAAAAGGAAGGAACCAAAAAGTCTAAAACTGCCGATTATTGTCTATAGAATGTTGGTTATACAGTCCTTTACACAGTTATTTTAACTCCGACAGCGGCAACCCTACAGCAACCTTATTGTAACGTGAATAAAGATCACTGTGATTTTGACAAACTTATCAGTAGCGGCAATCCAACAGCAGCCTTATTACAAGGAACATAAAGGTCATTGTGATTTTGACAGCGATTTGACAGCGATGCAAAATCAGATGTAAAATAATTGCGAATGGACTGTAGAGTGTAGTATTTTTATCCCACGGAGCGACTCGCGCTTACCATGTAATTTAAAAAAAATCAGCTGTTCCCTACATTCATGTTCGCATAACTCGTCAAAATGTAGGGAACAACTGATTTTTTTACGATTTCAGGTTTGGTCCCATAGTAAAAGTTGTTCATAATGATGAGTACAATGACCTCTTAAGAGGAAAACGATGATTAAAATTAAACCCTGTATAAGTCAAAAATAGTAAATTTTGAGTTAATACCATGTTCATCAAAATTAGCGATTTGGTAACCACAAGTAAAGCGCGCGTCGCATCGTGAGATAAAAATACAGTACATAGGCCGATATCTACACACGTGACTTAGCGAGTACTTTGGGTAAGTGTTATACATCTTACTAAGATAGAGACGGGAACTGAAGATAGCAGAAGAACGTGCTAAGTTACGTTCATAGATCTACATAGCTATTCACAACCATTCAACAGGCTTCCGAGTCGACAATGACACATTTTCTGATACCAGAAGAAGGCCTATTCCCGTAATTAAAAATGTTCAATATCTAGCATCTCAGCATCAATCATCAGCATCTCGGCGACAAAAAAAATGTCAAAAACTTGTCAAAATGTAGGGAAATTACGAGGTATTTTTGACAGATTGAGACCGAGATCAGACTGTGAACGTTCTTAAAATTACGAGAATTGTCCCTCTGATTTGCCTAATCCCTAACTGCAAATAGCCGTCGAAAGAATAGCGGTCGTCTATTTGGTTTCAACTGTCAATCTTTACGGGTTCCGGATTTGTGAATTCCTCCGAATCGAACATCAATCAATGTTATCCAACTTTGATTGACGTTCGATTCGGCACGGAAACGTATCGAATAGTTGTTAATAGCTATGCAGAGTGATTTTTTAAAACACAAACAGGGGGCCCCGTTTGGATTTTAAAACTACCTATCTCTCTGGAACAAAAACCACAAACTCTAAATTTTAGAGTGAGTGGTTTTCACTTCAAACTTTAGAGTGAGTGGTTTTTACTCTAAATTTTAGAGTGAGAGGTTTTATCCTAAACTTTAGTGAGAGTGGTTTTTGACACTAAATTTTAGAGTGAATGGTTTTAGAGTGTAAAACGTGACTAACCTGCTCTGAACGCTGGGCGTGTTGCGGTGCGAGTCGGGCGAGTGCGCGTACGCCGGCGACGACGACATGTAGGGCGGCAGCGTCGTCACCAGCACCGGCTTCACGTATCCGTTCTTTAGCATCTCGTTCTCTGTTCACAGGAATTGAGGATTTAACACAAGTCATCTTATCACACTAATAATATTATAAAGGCGAAAGTTTGTGAGTGTGTTTATATGTTTGTTACTTCTTCACGCTTAAACGGCTGGACCAATTTTGATTAAAAAAATTATGGAGGTAGCCGACACCCTGGATTAACATAATATAGGCTACTTTTATGCCGATATTCCCACGGGATCGACATTTACGCCGGTGAAACCGCGGGGCGCAGCTAGTAATTTATACAAAGTAAAGCACCTGTCGCGGGCACAGTTAGCAAATAAACAAACTCACCTGGTTTAGTATAGTACTTGGAGAACACGTCATCCTTGGCGATGTTGGGGTACAGGAACATCAGCTGCGTGAGGTCCAGCACGCGGTCCGCTAGGGAGCGCAGCATCAGGTCGCGGGAGGTGAACGGCTGCAGGCTGAACACCTCGTTACCCTCTGGAATAGAAGTGGAATCTCGTTAAAACGACTTCAAACCAATTACAATCTCTCCGGAACCACCAGTCGGATTTCAAAAATTCTTGTTGCATTTGAAAGCCCAATTCTTGAGGAAGGCCATAGGCTATTTAACATCACGCTATCACGCGGACGAAGTCGCGGGCAGAAGATAGTCTATACTAATATTATACAGAGGTAAAATTTGTTTGTTGGTATACAGGTTGAATTTTCCAAGTGGGCGTGGCTGGCCAAATCCAAAAGTATGAGGAATAGCGAAAAGTACTCAAAAGAGTCACGGGCTCGATTTTGATGAAAACTAAAACTGCATCATTCGATTTTTGAAAAATCAATATTTCTAGCCAGGAATCAAACCCGTTGATTTAGAAAAAAAAAAACACTGTATTATTACACCATTCGATAGTGTCGCTAATAAGGATCGAATTGTGGGAAGTAATGACATACGGCAAACTTAACTTACTCCCGATGACCTAGAATCATGAAAGTTGGCAAGAAGCAAAGTCACGTAGCACAAGTAAATAAAATAATCCGAAAACCGTAAATTTGTAGTCAAAATAAAAAAAAAAAACCGTGATAAACTATTCACGTACGTAACCCTCAGAGCGCCAGTTCGACTTGCACTTGCCCGGTCTCTTACTTCTGTATTGTTAGCTGTAAAGCCATCCAAACATAATAAAATATCAACACTTACCACCAACCCAAGCGATGGTGATGCCTCCAAGTTCAGAATCAGAGAAACGTAGCAAAAACGTGCCCGAGGGACACTTGGAGAGCATCTCTTCCGCCTGCTTCTTTTGTATGAAGCCCATGATCAAGCTGCAATATCACACTAATATTATAAAAGCGAAAGTTTGTGAGTGTCTGTGTGTGTTTTACATATGTTTGTTACTTCTTCACGCTCAAACGGCTGGACTAATTTTGATAAAATTTTGTATGAAGGTAGCTGATACCCTGGATCAACATATAGGCTAATTTTTATCCCGATATTCCCATGGGATCGACATTATGGATAAATAAACAAAAAAATACGTGTGGCACTCGGGGACTGCCGCGGTAAAGCTATTGCATAGCATACGTCTAGTCGCACGTACACAAACACCGTGCCGAAGTCTGCCGAACTGATACGACGTTAGACGATGCACGGCTTTCAACGCTGCACCGCTGTGCCGGTCGGAGTGGGGGGTGTTAGGTTTATTTTCGTTACGGAATTTCTTCATTCGGTCGCCGCGCTCAAAGCCCAAGATAAAAGCTATGCAATAGCTTAAAAATACTTACTGATCGCACCACAGCGTCCTCAAGTAGTCCCTGGTCACCTTCACAACCATGTAGAACCACTCCCAGAACGTGAAGTTCCTTTCCGGAAGAGCATCCTTACAGAACTGTGTCCAGGACACAGGCATAGCGTTGAGCTCCATCGTGTTGAGAGGCAGGCAGGTCCTGGGGACAGCGCATATACTTCATATTACATATAGCATACGTCCAACAGCCGATAGGAGTGTAGTGACCATCAATCCACTAAAGTCTATTCAAACTTATGTTTCAAATTAATATTACACATAATCAGCCTATATGTTCCCACTGCTGGGACACAGGCCTCGTCTCGGTGAGAGGTAGTGGGCCCTAATCCACCACGCGGGCCCAGTGCAAGTTGGCAGATGTCACATGTCTTCGAATGTTTGGTTCTAGGACATGCCGGTTTCCTCATGATGTTTTCCTTCACCGTTTTGGGAGCAGTGGTGATGAAATAATGTACACAAAGCAAATCGCCTGCCTGGACTCGATCCTATGACCACCTGTCTTAAACCAGTTATTTGACCAAAAATCACCATCCAAATTTTTACAGGTTGTTCTATCCATGAATATGAACGTCAAATCACGAAAAAAAAATCAGCTGTTTAATACAAAAGTTCAATACCTACTTGACCAAAATGTATGGAACAGCTGATTTTTTTTCGTGATTTCAGAGTTGGTCCCATAGTGAAAGTTGTTCATATTCATGGGTAGAACAGCCTGTAAAAATTTAGATGGTGAAAAAAACATCTTCCTGTATAATTTTCACCCAAAACTCATTAGAATCCTCCCAGGGTTTCACCCCTGAAAAGGCTCACCACTAGAGGTTTTACCTGAAGATCTTCTCAGCCAAAAACCGCAAGTTATCTTCGGACAGATCACCACCGGTCGCTGAGCAAAACTTAATACGGAGCGTCTCAGCAAGTTGGCCCCAGGTCACCTAGGGATAATGAAAATAGAGAGTGAGTTCTTGATACAAGACTTTAGGGCGAAAACCGAAGTTATGAGAAAAAGACGAGGTGGTTTGGAAGTTTGGAACACAACTGTCACCGTCACTAATGAGATACAATTACTATTTGTTGCCGAACATAATAAAGAGGCCAATTCCCGAAATTAAAAAATGGCACTCCGGGAGTGCCGACAGAAGTGAAAACTTGAACAATTACGAGTGTATTTTTTGAATCGTCATATGAACAAAACACAAACAGAACACTTTGCCATCACTCACTGACATATCGGGTATACATTAAAACCGAGTACATCCCGAGGACATCCGAATTCCGAACACATCCGAAGCGGTGTCGGTTAACCTCTATAAAAAATTCCCCAAACCTCCAAGCGGCGGCGCACCGTGAGGGAGGTAAGAAGCTTGGCTAATGGGTAGCTTGATTTAGTCGCTAGTGCGGACCATAATATTGTTGAGTAAATATAACATGTAATCACTCGTGGGAACAAATATGGATCCAAAAACAAAAAACACAGAAGAAGTAAGGAGTGATGCGGGGTCGGAGTCCGACGCCGCATCTGGAGGCGTGAGCACGGGAGGCTCAGGGAGCCCGTGCCGTGGTAAGGAGGTGGCCGCTGTGACGATGACGAAGAAGAACCACAGCAAGCGGCCAAGGTCAGAGGGCGGTCAGGGATCGTCCTCCGACGAGGAGCTGGCCTCGGCTCGGAAAATCCCCACCAGCAGGCGGGGAGGAGTCCGAGAGCGAGGCAAGGGGAGGGGGCTCACTGCTCGGGAGGCGGCAGAAAGAGCGGAGGAGCCCGCAAAGGAGGGGGTGCCCAGTCACGAGGTCACTTCGGGGCCCTCAAGCGACGAGGCGGATGAGGCTGGCGGCCCCGAGGCGGACCATAAGACCAGGTTTGCGGCGGTCGTGGAGGCTGCGATCCGGGACGTGTCCCTGAAGAAGCTACAAGCTTCTAAGAACAGGGCCATAGTCTCGGCAACGGCCTCCATAATGGCGGCGGCGGAGACGGCCAACTACGTTGGTCCTTCGGCCGGCGAAGTGGCCGAATTGCGGGCGGAGGTCGCTCGCCTGACGGCCGCCACGGAGCTTCTCCAAGAGGAGAACTTGAGGCTCCGAGCAGACCTGGCCGGCCTGAAGGTCACGGGCAAAGGGCAGGCAAAACCGCCAAGCCAGCCCGTGCCAGTGGAGAACCAGGTCCTGAACCTGGTTCGGCAGGAGCTGGCTACCTTCCAGGCGCGGTTCGCCGCCCTGGAGGGTATAGTCCTGCGCCCCCCCCTGGCGGGCAAGACGGCCCCAGGGCCGAAGGCGGTCTCGTACGCGGCCGCTGCGGCAGCTGCCGCCCCGAAACCCGGGCCGTCTGGCCGGGCCAAACCGGCGTCGGCCGGCGGAGCCCCGGCGCCGGCGAAACCAGCGCCGGCTGGCGGAGCCCCGGCGCCGGCAAAACCGGCGCCTGTCGGCAAAGCTCCGGCGTCGGCCCAGAAGAAGGGCAGAACGGCTCGGAAGGCGAAGGCCCCAGAGCCTACGCCTCGCCCGCAGGAATCTCCCACGACCGAAGCCGAGTGGCAGGTGGTCGGGGAGAAGAAGAAGGCGGCCAAGGCGGGCAGGAAAAAGGCGCAAAGGCGGCGCCAAAAGGAGCGAGCCGTCGCGGCTAGGCTTCGCGCCCCGAAGACCGCGGCTGTAGTAATAACGCTACAGCCGGACGCGGTTAAGAGGGGTGTGACGTACTGCGACGTGCTCACCAAGGCGAAAGCGACGGTGGACCTCCAGGAGCTGGGGATCACCGGAGGCCTCCGGCATAGGGTGACCGCCACTGGTGCCCGCATGCTGGAGATCCCCGGTGCGACTAGTGGCCCCACCGCTGACGCCCTAGCTGAGAAGCTAAGGGCGTCCCTAAATGCGGACGAGGCTCGAGTCTCCAGGCCTGTCAAGTGCGCAGACATGCGCATCATGGGCCTGGATGACTCCGTAACGGAGGGAGAGGTAGTGGCCGCCGTCGTCAGGACGGGCGGGTGTCTGGCCGACCAGGTGAAGGCGGGCACCATACGTCCTGACTTTGCGGGCATGCGAACCGTAACGGTAAGCTGCCCCGTGACGGCGGCCAGAACGATAGTGGAGGGCCGTAGGCTCCTGGTGGGCTGGGTGTCAGCGCAGGTCAAACTGCTGGAACCCAGACCTCTGAGGTGCTATCGATGCCATGTGGGGCACCACGTTGGCGTCCAGTGCACCTCGGAGGACCGCAGCACTCTGTGCTTCCGCTGCGGTCAGCCCGGACATACGGCCGGCTCGTGCAACGCCGCGCCGCACTGCGTCGCATGTGCGGCTGCTGGCAAGCCGGCCGATCACCGGGCGGGGAGCAAGTCCTGCGCTCCACCCGCCGAAACCAGGAGGAAAGGTAGGCCCTCCGCCGCCGTCGCCACCCCCACCGTCGCCGCCACTGCTGCCACCGCCGCCGCCGCCGCCGCTGCCGCCGCCGCCGCCGCCACCGGGGAGCCCTCACAAGGGGCTCGGGAGGAGGCAGAAATGGAGGAGTAATGGCTCCTCCATTGCGCCTCCTCCAGGCGAACATCAACCACTGCGCCTGCGCTCAGGATCTGTTGCTCCAGAGCATGGCGCAGTGGTCGATTAACATCGCCGTGGTCGCTGAGCCGTACTTTGTCCCGCCCAGGGATAACTGGGTGGAGGACCTGAGCGGCTCAGTGACCATAATTTCGTCGGCTGCCGCCGGTACCCCGTCCCTCGAAGGAGTCACGAAGGGACAGGGGTGCGTAGCAGCACGGTTCGGAGAGATTGTAGTAGTGGGAGTATACTTCTCTCCGAGCCGAACTCTCGCCGAGTTCCAGAACTCTTTAACAGAGTTGAGTGTCGTCGTCGCCGGAAACCGTTCCTGCTCCGTGCTAGTGCTCGGGGACTTCAACGCCAAGAATTTGGCCTGGGGTTCCCGTTGCACGGATGTGCGGGGCAGGATGGTGGAGGACTGGGCTCTGGAAACAGGCCTGGTCGTCCTAAATCGGGGTTCTGTTCCCACGTGTGTGCGGATGCGGGGTGAGTCCGTAGTGGACATTTCGTTCGCCAGCCCCGCTCTGTCACAGCGTGTCATTGACTGGCGCGTCATGGAGGAGGTGGAGACCTACTCCGACCATCGGTATATCCGATTCGAGGTCTCCGCCCAGACCTCTAGCGCGCTGGTCCAACAGGCCCCGAGTGGTCCGCGGTGGGCGCTGAAGCAGCTGGACCGGGAGCTCCTCCTGGAAGCCTCGATCGTGCAGGCCTGGGTGTCATCACCGGACAGGCCTGCCGATATTGACGATGAGGCGGAGTGGTTCCGGGAGGCCATGTCCGAAATTTGTGACGTGGCAATGCCCCGAGCCCGGCCAGGATGCGCCCGACGTCAGGTGTACTGGTGGTCGCAGGAGGTTGAGGGGTTACGCAAGGAGTGCGTCAACGCGCGACACCGGTACACCAGGCACCGCAGGCTCCGCATCCGCCCTCCGGATGCGGAAGCCACGGAGGCGGAGCTGTACGAGGGGTACAGAGCGGCGAAGACCGCCCTCCAAGAGGCTGTCCTGCGGGCCAAGGATACGGCCCGCGAGGAGATGGTGGAGACTCTGAACAGAGATCCATGGGGGCGCCCTTACAAAATGGTGCGGAATAAACTCCGCACCTGGGCCCCCCCGTTGACGCAGAGTCTCCGCCCCCAGCTGGTGGAGGAGGTGGTGAGCGCTCTGTTCCCTTCACGGGGGGAGCACACTCCCCCGTCCATGGCTCCGCCACTTGCGGTGCCCGAAGCGGACCACGCGAACGACGGCGACGACATCCCTGAAGTGACCGGGGTAGATCTGAGAGCGGCGGTAGGCAGGCTGAAGGCCAAAAATACCGCCCCAGGACCCGACGGCTTGCCGGGTAAAGCCTGGGTCCTGGCCTCGAGGGCTCTCGGGCCTCGACTGGAGGCGCTCTTAAGCGCATGTATGGAGAGAGGCCAGTTTCCACTCCGTTGGAAGACGGGGAAGCTGGTCCTCATTCAGAAGCCAGGGCGCCCTGCGGACTCTCCGTCCGCATACCGGCCCATTGTGTTGCTCGACGAGGTGGGCAAGCTCTTTGAGAGAGTAATTGCAGGCCGCCTCGTCGGGCACCTGGGGAGGACAGGGCCGGATCTTGCGGACAGCCAGTTTGGCTTCCGCAAGGGGCGCTCGACGGTGGACGCCATCATGCGCGTGAGAGCCCTCACGACGGGGGACGCGGTGTCCCAGGGTGGGGTCGTCGTGGCGGTGTCACTCGACATCGCCAACGCGTTTAATACCCTGCCTTGGAGCTGCATTGGGGAGGCACTCCGGTATCACCGGGTGCCGACCTACCTCCGTCGAATAGTCGGGGCGTATTTGACGGACAGAGCCGTCATCTACCCTGGTCGCGACGGGAACTGGAACCGGCGAGAGATGTCGTGCGGTGTCCCACAGGGATCGGTTCTGGGGCCGCTCCTGTGGGACATCGGTTACGACTGGGTGCTGCGGGCCGACCTCCCTGATGGCGTCAGCGTGGTTTGCTACGCTGACGACACGCTGGTCCTGGCGCAGGGGAGGTCGCATCAGGCGGCGGCCGACGCAATGACACGAGGGGTTGCGATAGTCGTGGAGAGGATCCGGCGGTTGGGTCTCGAGGTGGCATTGCACAAGTCCGGGGCCATGTCTTTTCATGGGCTCCGGAACGGGCCACCATCGGGATTCCAACTGATGGTAGGAGGGGTTCACATCGGCGTCGAGGCAACGATGAAATACCTGGGTCTCGTCCTCGACAGCCGGTGGAACTTCGTCGAACATTTTCGACGTTTGGCCCCCAAACTGGAACGGACCGGGGCCGCCTTCAAGCGGCTCTTGCCCAACCTGAGGGGGCCAAACGCCTCCTGCCGGAGGCTTTACGCGGGGGTCGTGCGGTCCATGGCCCTATATGGGGCCCCGGTGTGGGCGCGTTCACTGCGGCTGCGAGCCGCCCACTACCTGAACGCGCCCCAAAAGGTGGTAGCCGTAAGGCTGATCCGGGGCTACCGCACGATCTCGGGCGAGGCGGCAAGCCTCCTTGCCGGAATGCCGCCATGGGATCTGGAGGCGAAAGTCCTTGCGCGCCTGTATGAGTGGCGCGCGGAGGCACTACGCCGGGGGGAAACTCCGCTTCCGCGGCAAATAGCGGCGGAGCGGACAGACCTCCGGCGCGATCTCATGGTGGCATGGAGAGAGCGACTATTGCAACCCAGCGCAGGGCACGCCACGATAGTGGCGATAAGACCCCTCTTTGAGGAGTGGCTAGAGAGGCGTCACGGCGTTCTCACCTACCGCCTGACGCAGGTCCTCACCGGACACGGATGTTTCGGGAGGTTCCTGCACATCATCAGGCGGGAGGAGACGCCCGGGTGTCACCACTGCGAGGATCGCCCAGAGGACACGGTGGAGCATACGGTGGAGGTCTGCCCCGCTTGGGCGGAGCACCGCCGTGTCCTCGTAGAGGCGATCGGCAACGGCGGCGACCTCTCGCGTCCGGCCCTGGTTCAAGCCATGGTCCGGGGCGAGAGGGAGTGGGAGGCGGTCACCTCCTTCTGCGAAGCAGTCATGCTAGCGAAGGAGGTGGCGGGACGGCTCAGGGAGAGAGCCGCACGCCTCAGCCGCCGCGGGAGACGCTACGGGCGTCGGGAGCCGCGTGACGACTCCCGGCCACCGTAGGCGCGGGCCTGCGGACGGAGAGTAATGGGTAGCTCTCTGTCCGATCAGGACCAGGCCCGTGCCGGACGGCGCGTATGTGTTCCACGCGCGCCTCAAAGAGATGTCAGCATTAAGGAAGGGGCCCGCCAGGGCCGAAGCCTGCCGGGGTAGCGGGATCGTCCGAAAGGGTTACCGCTGCCCCGGAACATAAAGGGCTAAGGAAGGAACACGGGTGGGTTTTAGTCAGTAAGAGTCTGACACTCCCTTCCGCTCCACCCAGAGCGGGAGGAGTCATTAGATGATTTCCCATCCAAAAAAAAAAAAAAAAAAAAAAAAAAAGCGGTGTCGGTTACGGTAACATTGGCGCGAATTCAATGGTTTTTTCCCATCTCAAAAAATGCCCAACGCGCCTAAAGAAGTTTTCACTTCAAAAACGTTCAAAATCTAGTCAATCAATGTCAAAAACTTGCCAAAAATGTTGGGAGAGGTACTTTTGACAGATTGCGACAGATCAGACAGGGAACGTTATTAAGAGGAAATGCGGTCGGAGACTTGAAAAATCCTAAGTAAAAAATCATAATTCGAGATTTCCTCCTCCAATATTGGACCAATTTATAAGATATTTCATAAACGGAATAAGAAGGATATATACTGTATCCCTATGTTTTTCTTTTTTCATTAATAGTTGTAAAAGTACACTAGGCCTCTGTTAACAGAAAGAAAGAAAGAAAAAAAGTTTATTTGGTCACAGTTCGTGAAACACAAAATACAAAATAAAAAAGAGGGTTTCAGACAACAATAGTGTGCTGTGTGTGGCTCACGGCTGCGCCAAAAAAGGCTCATTTCAGCATTAATGCTAGACAGACAGCGGTTTAAATCGGCATTTTTTGAGGGTTCTAGTGCTTATAAAAATAATGTATCATCAAAAAGGAAAACATAGGGAAAAAGTATTTAATATTTATTATTCTGTAAACAATCATTGCTTTAACCAGAAAGAAGACAGGCGAGAGCCGAGAGCGTTTGTATGGAGAATAGACCACCCGCATTTCCTCTTAAAATTACGAGAATGGACCCTTTGCCTAACAGACGAGGGATTAAATATTAAATTCAATTCAAAATATTTTATTTCACACTAGCTTGTGCCCGCGGCTGCGCCCGCGTGGACGTGTATTTCACGGTTTTTTTTTTGCGTGACCTCTTTTTTTTTCTAAAATAAAATTATTCACCATCATAAAAGTAAAATCAATTTTTTTTTGCCTGTCTGTCTGTTTGATCCGGCTAATCTCCGAAACGGCTGGACCGATTTTGACGGGACTTTCACTGGAAGATAGCCGATGTTAGGCCGCCCATTGTATGTTTTGTATTAATAATCGTTACTCGGAAAACTATTGAATTTCGGCCATACATATGGGGGGTTCAATTTGTTGCATTTTGGACCCCCTATCAGCTCCTGACGGATATACGTCGAATTACAAGTAACCCTGTATATAAATATATTATAAGGAGTAGCATAGACTATTTTTGTCCCGGTAGTAAAGACGCCAGCACATGAAGCTACCTGAAACTGTCAAATTTTCCCAATCGACTTTGAACCTTATGCTTTAGCGATAAAGTTGAAAATCTATTAAAGAAATTTGACAGATTGTAGTAGCTTGATGTGCTGGCGTCTGTACGTTCCCATGGGACAATTTTCGACATCCGCGCAGATGAAGCCTCGGGCAGCAGCTAGTTTCTCACAAGTTCGGTTTCCGCCCTAAAGGCCCGTATCAAACACTCACCCGGATCAAGTGGAGTGGCGTCTGCATCCGGGATGTAGGGAATAAGGTCAAACAATATAATTTTAATAGATAAATACAAATACAGAGCCAATTGTTTCTTTATTGATTCATGAGCAGCAGTTATATGCGTTTCGTTTTCAAGCATAGACAAGTAGGGTTGCCATATATGTGTTCAAACCTAAACCCCCCCCCCCATCCCCCATGTCATCCTAACTAATATTATAAATGCGAAAGTAACTCTGTCTGTCTGTCTTTCTGTCTGTCTGTCTTTGCTTCACGCCTAAACTACTGAACCGATTTGTGTGAAATTTGGTATAGACATAGTTTGGAACTTGAGAAAGGACATAGGATAGTTTTTATTACAAAAAATAAAATAAAAAATAAAATTTATTCCGGACATACAGCGCCATCTATTGGTCAAGAGTCGGCATCAATTCAGTACTGAAAATTCATCGGAAAAATGTAAATAAATAGTAAAAAGGTATGAAAATATAATATAATACAACTTTTAGTACAAAGAAAATGCTCTAACGGAGTATACATAATTCTATTAGTACTATATGTCGAGTTGGTGATCGCGCAATGGTGTCGATCGTTACACGAGTTCGGTTCATGTTATTGTTTTAATTCATCGGAAAAAAGTAAATAAATAGTAAAAAGGTATGAAAAAAATAATATCAATATAATAAAACTTTTAGTACAAAGAAAATGCCCGAACGGAGTATAGATAAATAATCCGAGTTGTCACTATGCTCGATAGATGGCGTTGGGATCGAAATAGATCGCGCTATGGTTTCGTTACACGCATTTGGTTGGGTTCCACATTTCATTTTTGAAGAGATCCCGCGAGATCGGGAACTATGTGGGTAAAACCAAAAATCTGCCGGAAGTCACTATTCCACGCGAACGAAGTCGCGGGCAAAAGCTAGTAAAAAATAAGCAAAGCAAAGACCCCCTGCCCCCCTGTAGTGCTTACGTAATACTTGAATGGCCCTTGTAAAAGAACGCGGTATACAAAAATATTCATAACTTTTAGGGCAATTGAATTATGGCCATACTATAGAAAGATTTTTGTTGGAAACGACCTACTTTATCTCCCTATTTCGTTTGATCCACGACTTTTTGACCATCATGTATATATAAAATTCTATCAACGCACAGCCTAAACCGCTGATCCTAGAGACATGAAATTTGGAGGGCGTGTTCTTTGTGAAGAGTTGGTAGGAGTTGGACTAAGAAAGGGTTTTTCGAAATTCGAACCCTAAGAGGGTGAATGGGAGGAGGGTGAAATTTCACGCGGACGAAGTCGCAGGCAGAAGCTAGTATTGTATACAGAACACAAACTATCACAACGGCGCGGGGAAGACGATTGGCCGTTAAACTGTATGCGCAGGGAACATTGTATTAGCACTGTTTTGCAATGAGTCGAGTTACGTTTCCGCACTAAACTTCAAAAAACAGCGTCGAGCGGCAAAACTAAAATCAACTTTATTTACACATCAGTAAAGTTGATAGTTGATTGTTTTTGATACGTGAAAAAGTGGTTATTTTCATTTAAACTAATATAAACTTTACCCTAGTGTACACAAAGTTAATTTTCAGTCGCCACAGAAGATATTAGAACTTACCTTGTCGGGTACCGCGAAGGGCACTCGTCCTGCGGGGCTGAAGGCGTTGTCCCACGTGACGGTGGCCCAGCCGTGCGGCTCCTGGTTGCCGTGCACTATCACCACCACGGGCAGCGAGAGAGTCCAAACCTGAAGATTAATACTCATAATTAGACATGTATTTGGTCTGTGGATGGGTGACCATCTTTACATACAGAAACCCTTCCTCGTGGATCTTTGACAGTCGTTACGGGTAGTCAGAAGCCCGAAAGTCTGACAACCAGTCTTACCAAGGGGAATTTACCAACGATATAATTATTTAATAACGTTGCTTTGCATTGAAGAGTACAACATTTAGTCGTTAACTAAGTCACGTGGTTTTTTGTTTACCTTTATTTACGACCTGTTAGAAAAGGCCAAACAGTTGAAAAGAGGCTCAATAAAATTATAAAAAGTGTGCATTATTAGAAGCCATCTTCGGAGGATTTCGTTAAGCAGCTGGATCAAGGGCTTAATCCAGAAAGCGGTATTTCCGGACCCGGCGCGTATCGTTAGCAGGTTCCTCCCTCAGGATCCCTGACCACCGGTAGCTTGGACCCTGTTCCCGATACCGTTAATCACAACTTACTTGGAACACTAGCTCGCCCCCTCCCACGTTGAACTGCGACTGGAACAATAGCGTCAGCTTCTCGTCCATGACGCTCTCGGTGCCTTTCTTCTCCGCGCGTTTGATCTTACGTAGTTGCATGTTCCTGTTGGCAAATAGTTAATCTATATCTCTATATATAAAAGGAGAACTGACTGACTGACATATCAACGCACAGCCCAAACCGCTGGGTCTAGAGATTCCAAATTTGGCACGTACGTTCCTTATGAGGTCTAGGGGTGCACTAAGAAAGGATTTTTCAAAATTCATCCCCTAAGGGGGTGAATGGGGGGGGGGGGTGAAATTTCACGCGGACGAAGTCGCGGGAAGAAGCTAGTCTATACATATAATAAAATTGTAGAAAAGTGGTGTCTGTACAATGGAAATATATAAAAAAAAGTAGCAGGGGTTGTTATTATATCGATGCCGAACCCGAAAGTGTAATTAATTTTTTTTTTCTGTTTGTCTGTTTGTCTGTGTGTTTGTGCACGCTAATATCAGAAACGGCTTATTCGATTTAGATGCGGTTTTCACTAATATATTGTAGTAAGCTTCACTTAACATTTAGTGTTTATTTCATGTCAATCGGTTCATAAATAAAAAAATTATGTCAATTTAAAGAATCACGGCGAACATTTGTTAAGGTAATACAGAGAAACATTACTGTAAAGTAAATTTTTAGCTATCCAAACGACGGTATGTATAATTTAAAATGTGCTGCCCGAAAAGTCACTATTCCACGCGGACGAAGTCGCGGGCACAGCTAGTTTTTACCGACTTCACAAAAAGGCGGAGGTACTATGTTCGGCTGTTTGTATGTTTTTTTTTTTTTTTGTATGTTTGTTCATCGAATATTCCGCCAATTGTTGACGGATTTTCAAAATTATTTTTTTGTTCGAAAGTAGATAGTTCTGAGGTGGTCCCACTGTCACCAAGTTAGGATCTGATGATGGGATCTTAGAGAAATCGAGGGCAACCCTCAAATTTTATAGGCTCACTTATTGTTTTTCGCATATTTTATGAAGTATCTTGTGTATTTGCGTATGGTTGTCACCATCTCAGGTAGCTGGGCTGATGATGGAAGGTACAACTCCTTAACAGTAAGAAGTTACTCGAACAGGCAAGGACTATTTTAGTAAATTGTTTTGATGTTTGATAGGGCATTTGCCACATTTGGTCTCATGATCATCAAGTCATGACCTGATGCTGCAGTCAGGATAGTCTGCAGAGTACCTAACTCCTCGACAACGAACAGCAGATATATCGTGTTTAGGCTCATTGAAAAGGGCTCGATGTGTGGATAAACGTACTGTTAATGAGGAACACCGAAGTACATAGAGACATGATGCTGAAGCCAGGAGCATCAGAAAAAGTACAAACCTTGAAATTACAGCACCGTAGTCGTGTTTGGGCTCATTTTAAACAGGACTAAATTTTAAGTTCAATGCAATGTTGACATAAGTTTGGCCTGATGCTGCAGCCAGGATTATCAGCATCTAGTCTAATTAATGAATAAGGTATTCTTCAGAGGTGGTCCCATATAAATTTTATGAACTTTGCTTGGGTTGTTTTGGAATTAGCTTCAACAATACGTTTGTTTTCCCACTTAGTTTATATTGATGATGTTTATCTTCCTGTCACTAATATTCACATAGCAAGTAGTGTTATATGAATTTGTATTATGGGGTAGGTACAACTAAAAAGCGAAAAATAAAAACTTTTTTACAAAAAAAACAACCGACTTCCAAAAAAAAACACTACAAAGTGAAAAATAACTAATTTCGGAAGTCGGTGTCAAAAAAACGAAAATGTGGAACCAACGACACCGACTTCCGAAATTAGTTATTTTTCACTTTGTAGTGTTTTTTTTTGGAAGTCGGTTGTTTTTTTTGTAAAAAAGTTTTTAATAGATATTTTGACAGTTTAAAAATATACACAGAATTAATTTTTTTACCGGTTCCAAATTTTTACAGGGTGTTCTACCCATGAATATGAACAACTTTAACTATGGGACCGTCTCTGAAATCACGAAAAAAAATCTGCTGTTTAATACAAAAGTTCAATACCTACTTGACCAAAATGTATGAAACAGCAGATTTTTTTTTTTTTGTGTGTGAGCGAGCATCTCGTTCGTTCCTGACGAACGGAGGTCCTGCGACCGCACAAGTTTTTTACAAGCTTTTATTTAGTTTTTTACTACTAAATACTACGATACGACCCGGCAGCTTAGTGTGCTCACCGGAAGCTAACGCTGAGCTGGCGACTGGTGGGCTGGTACTCCATGGTGCCGGTGTTGTTCAGGATGTCCCCACACTCGACCGGCTGCTTCCCTTTGCCGGCTTGGGTCTCGCTTTTCAGAAGCAACTGCGCTTGTTGCTCCGATATTATTACGACCTGCGAATTATGTTTACTTATTAAAATGTCGATATTAAAAAAACGAGTGTGCTTATGACCACACGACTGAAGTGAAACTTCAGTATTGCGTATTTGGCTATGAGAGGAAGAGAGAAAGAAAATGTGCGCGCGCACTGCTGTCTCTTGCTTATATCCCCCACTCAACTCCCGTTCGCCTCGCCCGATCACACTTTTCGTAACGCTTACGTCACGCGTTCGCCAGCTTACTCCCCAAGTCAAGCGTGCGTAAAGAAGTTTCACTTCAAAAATCAAATTCAAAGCTCATTTATTCAAATTAGGCTGAGAATCATCACTTTTAAAATAAAAATTACATAAGACAGTTACCCAAAACGCCCGACCTTCACCACTTCCTAGTGCTTTCGCTGGGGAGAAGAAATGGCGCAACAAACTCCCCAGCAGCACAGCTTTCTGGTCAGTTAGAAAAGCTTGCTTCTCTACAATAGTCGGTGTGCAAACTAATTAACATTACGAGACACAGAAAATTAAATTAAATCATTTGCCATGTCAGCTAGCCACGCCAATATACCAATAAGTACATTAAAAAACTATACTCAAGCAAAAAAAAAATAGTAGTCCAAAATGTCAGATACGTCAGTTAGTTAGATTAGCGACGATATGTGGGATGTTACAATAGATGAGTAATACTCACGCTGACTCTGGGAGGCGTCATGTACACGTTGAGCTGACCCCCAACCAGCAAGCGGACAGTAGCCGTGAAGCTGCAACAAACATGCGTTCGTTTATTAAGGGGACGACTTAAATGCAAAAAAACGCAAATTTTATAATGCCTAAAAGTATATGATCTTTAATTTTTATATTATTTAATGAGAGACTGTGTAATATAATTCGTGTTTTAATATAATCTTACCGTGTGTTGGTCTTCATGACCTGGGGCGGTTGCTTCTCGATCACGAAGGTAGACGTCACCAGGGTCGACAGCAACCCAGTCACCTTTTGAGCAAACAAAGAAAACAATCAAATTGTGCGCGCGCTTCGACTTCTCGTACGCATCGTGATCTATAACTAATCTGCGTCCGCGATTTATTTGCCAAAAATGTAAAGAAATATGAATTAATGGAAAAATAACTTTAATTCCTACACAATAAAGTTCAGTTTACGCTACAACTTCAAACATTTTTATAACTTTTTCAATAGTGCTAGTCACTGTGAAATCAACTTAATTGTCATTGAAATAAAGTTGAGGTTTGTTTAACTTGAAATAGGATTGGGTTGTGCAACGCTGCGCACTTTTACTATACATATATTCATCCAGACCGTTGTCGAGAAGATCACGCCGCGCCGGGCTAGCGCGGGCGGGAGCTGCGCGCGCGCAGGGCCGCTCGGCGTGCGCGCGTGCGCCGGCCGGCACCGCACTGCGTCATCGTCCACGCTACTTAGCGAATGCATATTTCTTTCTCGCCAATTCAAATCTTATTATTTACCGTTTGTTTTCTCTTTGTTGAATTTTATAATACAGTCTACTATAATCAAGTCACCGTGTTTTAGTCCTCGTACCACACCGACCAACATGTTTACCAAAATGGGCCTTTTTCAACAAACATTGGTCACCAATATTGGCCGTCAAAAACTTAGCAAACTCAAGAGCCGTACCTGCTTGCTCATCTCGTCCAGCATCTCGGCGAGGTGCGGCTGGCGCAGCTCCACGATGGTCTTGGTGTTAATGCGCGCGACGTTGTTGACTTGCTGGCGCGTCAGCCAGATGAGGTCGGCCAGCAGCTCGCACCACTCCTGGATGGTGTTCAGGTTCGACTGCATGGGCACGCCGTTGCCGCTCAGTTGCTGCTCGCGTTTCCATCTTGGAACGAATAGATATAGATTAGCTCAAAGAGACAATTATGTGACAAGGCAATCATCATCTGTCTAGCCTTTTCCCAAATATGTTGAGGTCGGCTTCCAGTCTAAGCGGATGCAGCTGAATACCAGTATTTTACATGGAGCGACTGCTTATCTGACCTCCACAGCCCAGTTACGCATAATCAGCCTATAATGTTTCCACTGCTGGGGCACAGGGCTCCTCTTGGTGAGGGGGTGGACCGTAATCCACCACGCGGGCCCAGAGCGGGTTGGCAGATGTCACATGTCTTCGAATTTTTGATTCTAGGACATGCCCGTTTCCTCACGATGTTTTCCTTCACCGCTGCACCGTTTTAAAAGCTGTGGTGATGAAATTATTTACACAAAGTAAAGCGCTTGTCTGGGTTCGAACCTACGACCTACATCTCGTAAGTCGCGGCCGGTACCACTGGGCCACCACTGCTCACCCAGTTACTGGGTAATAAATACGATACCCCTTGGTAAGACTGGTTGTCAGACTTTCGGGCTTCTGACTACCCGTAACGACTGTCGAAGATCCACGAATGACAGCCGGGACCAACTGCTTAACGTACTTTCCGAGGCACGGAGGGGTCTCTGTATGTAAAGATGGTTAGTCACATGGGTGACTATCTTTACATCCACAGACCAGGATTTTTTGGAAAAACATCAACAACATTGGCCATTGTTGGTGATGTTCGCCAACACTGGCGGTCCAGTGTTGGCCAACACCAACATGGTCTGTACTCACTTGATGAGCTCCTCATCCAGCACCTGGCTCTGCAGCTGGCGCAGGTTGGCGATGTTCTCCTTCATGTGGTCCACCAGCTCCATCTGAGATTGGCTTATTTGGGCCACCTGGAGAAAAAATTATAACTAATTATTGTGGGAAATCAAACGCCTAATAAATCACACTAATATTATAATAGTGACAGTTTGTGAGTGGTGTGTGTTTATAATTATGTTTGTTTATAATTATTTTCATTATTATTTAAAGAACTAGCTGCGCCCCGCGGTTTCACCCGCGTAAATGTCGATCCCGTGAGAATATCGGGATAAAAAGTATCCTATGTGTTATTGATGTATAATTCATATTACTGTAAAGTTTCATCAAAATCTGTTAATTAGTCTTTGCGTGAAAGAGTAACAAACATCCTCACAAACTTTCGCATTTATAATATTAGTAGGATATAAAATAGATTCAAAGTCCTGACTGATTGATATATCAACGCACAGCCTAAACCGTTGGCCCTAGAGACATGAGAGGAGGGTGTGTTCTTTGTGAAGAGTAGGTATCCACTAAAGAGTTTTTCGAAAATCTACCCCTAAGAGGGTGAAATTTCACGCGGACGAAGTCGCGGGCAGAAGCTAGGCTAGTATCTACTATGTGGTTTCCATACTGTATATGAAGTGCACTGACCAAAGCATTAAGTTTCCTCTCGGTCTCTTCGATCTGTACACGCAGACACGCCACCAAGTCGCGGCGTTCGTTCGTCATGGACTGCTGAAGATAGTTCATATGGCCTGGAACACAAAAGCAACATTGTTAATTAAATACTAGCAGCGCCCCGCGGTTTCACCCGCATAAGTTTCGATCCCGTGGGAATATCGAGATAAAAACTATCCTATGTCCTTTCCCGGGACTCAAACTATCTCTATACCCATCTAAATCGGTTCAGCGGTTTAAGCGTGAAGAGGTAACAGACAGACAGACACACTTTCGCATTTATAATGTAGCGGTATCTACAATGCCACATGCGAACAACGCGTCATACTGACGTCACGCAAAATCCTGCATCTCGCAAGTAGAGTTTACCGCGCAACTAGCATAGATACAACGACCCGATATGAATCATCGGGCAGTTGCCCGCCAGACGCGACACCTGTCTGGTCGGAGGATCCTCCCTTTTCTATAGAGTATGAGTGAACTTTACACCCTGTTCCTCATACCTCTATAATAATACTATTATGGAATCAAACCAATTATAAAGGGTGACAGGGACATTGACGCGTAAACTATAATTATGAATTAAGCACATGATCCCAGACCTCCAAGCGCAGAAATTTTTCGTTGATTATCGCAAAAAATACAGCTGTTTCATAAAAAAGTGGACTATACTTTCCCCAACTATGTTGGGGTCGGCTTCCAGTCTAACCAGATGCAGCTGAATACCAGTATTTTATATGGAGCGACTGCCTATCTGACCTCCACAACCCAGTTACTGGGTAATACAATACCCCTTGGTAAGACTAGTTGTCAGACTTTTGGGCTTCTGACTACCCGTAACGACTGTCAAAGGTCCACGAATGACTCCGGGCTACTACTGAGAAATTCCAGATAGAAAAACCCAATAACGCTTTGCCCGACCCGGGAATTGAACCCTGCTCAGCGGTAGCACTTGGGACCACTTTAATATAAAAGCCCCTGAAACTGTATTTACCTTTGTTCTTCAAGCATTCGTGGTACTGCAACGAGAACGACTCGATGTTAGCCTGCAGCGTGCGAATCTCTTCCCCCACGATGTTCACCTTCTGCCGGACGGTCTGCAGGCCCGTTATTAACTGGAAGACAAAATAATCATCATCATCTGCCTAGCCTTTTCCCAACTATGTTGGGGTCGGCTTCCAGTCTAATCGGATGCAGCTGGATACCAGTATTTTACATGGAGCGACTGCATATCTGACCTCCACAACCCAGTACTGGGTAATACGATACACCTTGGTAAGACTGGTTGTCAGACTTTCGGGCTTCTGACGACCCGTAACGACTGTCAAAGGTCCACGAATGACAGCCGGGACCAACTGCTTAACGTGCTTTCCGCGGCAAGGAGGGGTCTCAGTATGTAAAGATGGTCACCCATCCACGGACCAACCGCGGCAAGCGTACCTTAACCTGATCGGTCGACCCGTGCGATGCGAATAGTTTAAAACAAAGATATTTACCTCGCTATACTTCCGCTCGGTCTGCGGCTGGGCCACGTAGGGGGTGCCCATAGCATTCTGGATGACATCCATCTCGAGAGCCAGCGAGCGACGCATGTACCCGTACAGTTCGTGAGGAGCGTGGCTGTGACAGACAAGTATTCGTTAGTTTTATACATATACAATACTAGCTGCTGCCCGCGACTTCATCCGCGTGACATCCTATCCTAACAAAATGTTTTTTTTTCTAAAATAAAAGTAGCCTAAGTTACTCCTTATTACATCAGCTATCTGCCAGTGAAAGTCCCGTCAAAATCGGTCCAGCCGTTTCAGAGATCAGCCGGAACACGCAGGCAGACAGACAAAAATTGCAAAAAAAAATATTTTGGTAATGTACCGTGTATGCATCCATATGCATTTAGTAAAAAGCGGTTATTTTAATATTACAAACAGACACTCCAATTTTATTTATTTGTTTGTATATATGTATCAACTCATATGTGCTTACATGTTTGGCAACTAAATCGCGAGCGCAGATTAGGTACACACTTACAACTATGGTTTTCTGAATTTTTATTTACAAATTCAAAATAAGTTTTTTTAATTGTAATTAAATAACTATACCTAAAAGGGGCACCAAAGCTCAAAGGCATGACTCGCCGGGGGCGCCTAGATGGCTAAGGCCGGCCCTGGTCCCTATGTTAACTATCTACGAGACACACTCACCTGTACTGCATGTGGAAGTTCTTGGCGGCGTCCAGCAGCTTCATCTTGGTCACAAACATGTCAGGAGACAGCATGAGGTCGGCGTGCGCCTGTATCTCCTGCACTAATTCATCCACAAAAAAGCGCTGCTGTTCGTCCGGCTCTGCTGTCCTGTTGGAGGCAGTTGTCCTGGAGTTGAGTGAGGGGAGGGATAGTAGTGCCGCCGGATACTCGGATATTGCGATATTACGGATAGCAGTTCCATAACACACATACAGGGATCTTTTGACGCGTGGCCAAAATCTAATGCCGCCATATTCACGATTTTATTAGCTTCACTAACTAACAAATCATGTAATCAAATCTTAGAAGTCAATTTGAAGCTACTTCTAATTTGTCGTATCGAAATGAAACAGTATTGTATGTGAGGTCCGGCGTTTCAAAATTTGTCAAAGATGTAACAACAATGGCCGCTCGAAATTGAATAAAATCGATATACAAGAACGTTTTAATACTTGATACACGAACTTATGAAGAACGGTAGTACTCGTGAGAAAGGAAAATCCAAAAGTGCACGACTCAATGCTCATTATTGATTGATGTACTCGGTTTTAATGTATATCCGATACGTCAGTGAGTGATGGCAAAGTATTCTGTTTGTGTTTTATTTTCACTTCTGTCGGCACTCCCGGAGTGCCACTGTTTTTTTATTATATCTGTGAGTCGTGGTTAGTCCTAAAGATGGAAAGTAAGTGGGGCACACACAGGAAAGAAAAACCATAAAAATTAACATTAAAACTAAGAAAATCATGAAAACAGAAGATCTTTAGCATAATAATCCTATGTTCCCACCAGCTGGGACACAGGCCTCCTCGCAGTGAGAGAGAGTGGGCTGTAATCCACCACGCGGGCCCAGTGCGGGTTGAAAGATGTCATTAGACTTAACGACCCATTTTTGTCGTTATGTTTGTCGAGACTGCAGGGCCAGATCACGTAATTACTTACCATATCCGGCTCTCGATCCAAGGCGCGAGGCAATGGCGCACCTCAATGGGGAAATGATCCCCGTAGATGGTCCGTACCTGTGCAAACAATCAGTGGGTTAAACCTCGTCAAAAAAACGATACTGGGCGAAAGTGCTCTGCGGTGCTATTCTGTAAAACGATCACCGTGATAACTTAGGTGAAGTGAGCTTAAAGTGAGCTGTCATTCCACCTAATGCTAGGGATTGAAACTTATTGACATTTAAAATTCTGTACTATCATCACCCAGTACCGGCATGAATAGATGAACAGCTTACCTTCTGAAGGCTCTCAGGTGGAAGCTGCTGAGCTCGAGCCCAGAGAGACATCTTGAATCTGTAACAAAGATAAACAACTTTTATATACATAAGACTAGCTTCTCCCGCGACTTCGTCCGCGTGAAACTTTTTGTTCCCCAGACCCACCCCCGCCGCATCGTATCGCCTGCGCGCGCTATTACTTCGTGCGTACGTCTTGTTGCATAGATGTTTGAAACTTTACAACATTCAGAGTGATTATTTCAAACATCTCATCAAAATGGCGGGCAGCAGAGGGGCGATTCTCGTAATTTTAAGAACGTTCACATTCTGATCTCAAGTCTGAATCTGTCAAAAATACCTCTAATTTCCTTACATTTTAACAAGTTTTTGACATTTTACCAAATAAAAAAATTAAAAAACTTACCAGTTTTATTTTCCAAGTGTTGATAACAATCGTCTCCCGTGCTTCGTTATCTGCAAAAATAATAAAAAATACTTTACCTAAAGGTTCAAATAGTTCATGGTTTGTTCTGTGCTGTCTGGTGTGTAAAATAAAGTTCTCCAGACCGTATTTCAGCCGCCGCAACCAATCTCAGAGGAGACCAGAGCCTTCGGAGTGAGATATTATAGTGCACGCGTGTGTGCGCAGACACAAATGCACTCTCTCTTACCTCACTCTCATAGTCTGATCGGACGGCAACACAGACGGCAATCCGACACGACCGGAGAGAGATCAGGCGCAGGGCCAACGGCTTAACGTATTAATATAACCTAATGTAAGCAAATAAATCATTATTTTTAATTTTTGTATGAAAATGTTCAACATTTTTCTTTGTAAATTTTTTACTAAATAAATATAGTTTTTAAAGTGGCAGCGTTTTAATTATCCAATACCATAAGTATTCAGAAATACATGTAGGATGAGTGTTTTGAATGTACAAGTAAATATATGAGGAATGGAACGTAACGCATGAGAGAGGGAAGGAACGACAGTGAGAAAGAGAGAGGTGA
The DNA here is from genome assembly GCA_914767645.1 of Hydraecia micacea. Classification (NCBI taxonomy): domain Eukaryota; kingdom Metazoa; phylum Arthropoda; class Insecta; order Lepidoptera; family Noctuidae; genus Hydraecia; species Hydraecia micacea. The sequence goes on from OU611805.1 coordinate 6,465,541, forward strand.
GGAATGGCGGATTAGCGGGAGAGGGGAACGTGAGTGAGACGGTGTAGAAGTAAAGACAGTAAGATTAAATAGTTTAAAAATGAAGAGGATTTCCATTGAATCGATAACAAGATAAAATAAACCACTAGTAATTGTTTTGTAAAGCATTTTACTTGCCCCACAACCCCACACACTACATTTTGGGGGCTCGTCCGGGATTGCGGGCACGTGGTTTGAAGAAAAAACGGAAAAAAAAGACGATCGCTTCACAAAAGGTGGAAAACGGCGAACAATCACGACGAAGACGCATTACAAGGACGAAAGACGCTAGTTGAAGACGAAAGACGCTAGTTGAAGACGAAAGACGCTATTTGAAAACGATTTCAGTAAAATTCCCCATACCTACTCGAACGACGATGACGGACGGCAAAGACTCATTTTTCAACATGTTTGAAGTGACCCAGTTCAGTGGTGAAGATCATTCCTATGCATCCACAAAATGGGCTCAAGATCTCGACGACAACGCGGAGATATTTGGATGGTCTGCGCAGCAACGGCTTATCATTGCTCGTAGGTCATTGACGGGAACAGCAGGGCTTTGGTTGAAGACTGAAAAAGTGCACAAAACTTACGAGGAACTAAAGGCAGCCGTGTTGAAAGAATTTCCGGACGCTGCGAACACCAAAGAAATGCACGAGATGATGGCGTCACGTAAGAAACGTAAAGACGAATCCTACTATCAATACATGCTAATAATGAAAGAAATGGGGAAGCGAGCAAAATTCCCCGACTACGTCGCTATCCAGTACATTGTAGACGGAATCTCAGACCTGGAAACCAATAAGGCTATACTATATGGCGCATCCACCTACCCGGCATTGAAAGAAAAGTTGCTGCTGTATGAAGCTATGAAGAAAAAAGCTACTAGGCAGAACGCCGAACGACCTGCAAAACAAGCTTCTGCATCCGGAGCTGGCCAGTCGTGCTACAACTGTGGAGAGAAAAATCATAAAGCAAGCGCATGCCGAAACGGGGTTAAATGTTTCAAGTGTAACCAATTCGGCCATATTAGTTCTAAATGCACAAGTCCGAGTACGAGCGCGGAAACGGGAAGCAGCGGAAGTGCGGTCGGGACAGCAACGTCGGTAAAACAGTCAAAAGCGGCCGGATCGACCAATCAGCAGTCATCGCAGGCGCGCACGTCGGTAAAGCAGTCTGACGCCGCCGCCGGTACGAAGAAACATTCGGCTATGTTCGGGATTACGACGGCACCCGAAGACGACGATGAAGATAATTGCAAGATGGCGGTTGACGTAGACGTCATGCAGATTGTAAACAAACCGAGTGACCGGCATAATAAGGCGATGAAATTCGTAAAAATAAATGATAAAACAATAAGTGCGTTGGTAGATACGGGCAGTGACGTAAACCTAATATGTGAGGACCTGTGGAACGAGTTAAATGTGCCGTGTAATAAGGATAATACGATGTTATCCGGACTTGGACTGTCGAAAATAAGATCGTGCGGAAAGATTATGCTATGTTTACAAATAGACAATAAGAGTTATTCAGATGTAATATTTCATATAATACCTAAAGGGTCCATGCCCTACAGCCTTATTATTGGGCAGGAATTCTTAAAAAATGTTGTGATGGTAGTTCGTGAGGGTGCAGTGTTATTGTTGTCACAAGATGACGAATGGTTGGCTAGGGTGAACTGTTGTGTGAGAGATGTGGATGTTACAGGTCATATCTCCAATCCCAGCATAAAGACGGAAGTTGAGCGGCTGATCGAAGGGTACAAGCCTGTTCAGATGAGTGATGCCCCAATCGAGATGAAGATAGTGCTGAAAGATGATGTGCCAGTAGCCCAGCGACCACGAAGGATATCACACATGGAGCAGAAGGTAGTAGAACAACAAATAGACGAATGGTTGCAAAATGGAATAATACAGGTGAGTTTTTCAGAGTATTCCAGTCCTTTGGTACTTGTGAAAAAGAAAGATGGGTCTACCCGAATTTGTGTGGATTATCGCTTACTAAATAAGAAGATTGTAAAAGATGAATTCCCGTTGCCAATCATTGACGACTTGATTGATAATTTGAGAGATGCAAGAATATTTAGCGTGTTGGACCTTAAAAATGGATTTTTCCATCTAAGGGTAAGCAAGGAGTCAGTGCAGTATACATCTTTCATAACACATCATGGACAATACGAATTTCTGCGTGCTCCTTTTGGTCTGTCCATATCGCCTAAATATTTTATGAGATTTGTCTCCATTGTTTTCAGGGATTTGATAGCAAAAAGAATTATGGCAATATTTATTGATGATATTGTGATTCCAGCTGAAACAGAAATTCAAGCATTAGAGAGACTTAAGCAGGTGTTAGAAGTAGCTTCACAACATGGTCTTGAAATAAATTGGAAAAAGGTGAAATTGATTAGCCGTGAGATTGAATATCTGGGTCATTTGATCAAGAATGGTGAAGTTAGACCAAGCCCAGAAAAAGTGCAAGCTGTGTCAAGGTACCCTGAACCTAGGAATGTTAAACAAGTTATGAGTTTCATTGGCCTAACATCTTATTTCAGAAAATACATCAAAGATTATGCGAAGATTGCTAGACCTTTGACAAATTTGTTAAGAAAGGATGTTCCATTTAAATTTGAAGACGAACAACAATGTGCTTTTAACTCTTTGAAGGAAAAGCTGACCAGTGATCCAGTGTTGAAAATCTACAACCCCAACCTACCAACGGAATTACACACCGATGCATCCAGTCATGCTTTGGCTGCAATATTACTGCAATTGCATCCAGATGGAGAGCTGCATCCTGTGCATTACATGAGTCATAAGACGACCGATGCTGAAAGTAAATACTCAAGCTATGAGCTGGAGGCGCTTGCTGTTGTGGAAGCTGTCAGGAAGTTTAGACATTATTTATATGGAATCCCTTTTAAGATCATTACAGATTGCAAAGCTTTTGAACAGACATTAAAGAAGAAGGATTTGACACCAAAAGTAGCTAGATGGGCATTCATGCTAGATGAGTATGATTACGAGATTGAGCACCGAGCTGGCAGTAGAATGCAACATGCGGATGCTCTCAGCAGAAACCCATTTGTTGCGGTGGTGAGCCTGCAAGAGGAGATAAGACAAGGACAGGAAACAGACGAAGAACTCAATGCCATCAGACAGCTGATTTTGAAAGATGGTCAGTATCATGACTTCTGGATTGATAATGGTATTTTGTACAAAGGTGAAGAGAAACGATTAGTAGTTCCGAAGATTATGGAGAAAGAAATAATAAGGAGAGTACATCAAAATGGTCACTTTTCAATAAGAAAGATGAAAGAAGCCATAGGAAAAGATTACTATATAAGAAACATGGATAAAAGAATAGAGGAAGTAGTCTTAAGTTGCATACCTTGTTTATTAGCAACAAGAAAAGAAGGAAAACAGGAGGGTTATTTGAACCCTATAGATAAAGAAGGAATACCTCTGCATACATTGCATTTAGATCATGTAGGACCATTTACTGAAACAAGGAAACAATATAACTATATACTTACCATGATTGATGCGTTTACGAAGTTTACATGGCTTTTTCCTACCAAGTCAACAACAAGTGCAGAAGTGTTAAATAAATTGAGACTTCATCAGCAGATCTTTGGTAACCCTACTAGGATCATAACAGACAGAGGCACATCTTTCACCAGTGGGGAATTTGAAGAGTATTGTAAAGAAGAAGATATCCAGCATGTCAAGATTACTACTGGAGTGCCTCGAGGGAATGGACAGGTGGAGAGAATTCATCGTATATTAATACCTATGCTGACCAAGCTGTGTATAGAAGACAAGTCTTTGTGGTACAAGCATGTGAGTCGTGTCCAGAGAGCCATTAACAGTACCTACCAGAGATCTATAAACACCACTCCATTCCAATTACTGATTGGAACAAAAATGAGATGTAAAGAAGATATTGATATGGTTACCCTATTGCAGCAAGAAGTTATCAACAGTTATGATGAAAATAGAGAGAATGTGAGGCTGAAAGCCAAGCAACAAATTCAAAAAGTACAAGAGGAAAATAAGAAGACTTATAATGAGAAGAGAAAATCTAGTTCATCGTATGAGTTGGATGATTTAGTAGCAATCAAGAGAACTCAGTTCGGCCCAGGTCTAAAAGTGAAACCTAAATTCCTTGGACCTTATAGGATTACTAAGGTCAAGCGAAATGACAGATACGATGTTGAGAAATTGTATGATACCACGGAAGGGCCAAAGAAAACATCTAGTTCAGCAGATAACATGAAAAAATGGCCAGGTAAGGACAAATGAAAGGTGTTGTTTGTCTGTTGTTTAACTTTATTTTATTTTGCTTATTAAAAAGGTGTCATGTGTGTGTATAGTTAGCTGTACTTAAATAGCACTGCTCAGTATCCTTACGAATACCAGGTTATGTGTTATGCTGCTATGTAATACATTGAGTTCGGATAGTACAAGGTTATTTTTGTAATTAAAAATAAGATTTAGTGCTGAACTCAACTGTTATTGTTTTTTCTCTGTTGTGATTTTGCAAGTTAATACAATAGTATTGTTTCATTATGTTAATAGTATGTAAGTTCTTAAGAAGTAATAATAAGTTTTCATGATGTAACAATAACTTCCTATTTTTGCGTGTTCATATACAAGTACTTACAAGAATTTAGTTTAGGTATATCATAAAAAATGGTACAATGTTCTAATTTTTGTAATTCTGTGTAAACTTTGGTAATAGATTGTTTAAGTTAAGATATGGTTAATTTGAGAATTTATGTCAGTTGCAGTGAGGGTGGATAGCCGGTGAATGAATGATGTTTGGAAGATTGGCATGTGTGGAGAGTAAGCATATCTGGGGACAGATATGGGAGCAGGATGACCGAATGTAGGATGAGTGTTTTGAATGTACAAGTAAATATATGAGGAATGGAACGTAACGCATGAGAGAGGGAAGGAACGACAGTGAGAAAGAGAGAGGTGAGGAATGGCGGATTAGCGGGAGAGGGGAACGTGAGTGAGACGGTGTAGAAGTAAAGACAGTAAGATTAAATAGTTTAAAAATGAAGAGGATTTCCATTGAATCGATAACAAGATAAAATAAACCACTAGTAATTGTTTTGTAAAGCATAAAGCATTTTACTTGCCCCACAACCCCACACACTACATACATAATCAGCCTATACCTAAAGCTCCCACTGCTGGGACACAGGCCTCCTCTCTGTGAGAGGGAGTGGGACGTAATCCACCACGCGGGCCGAGTGCGGATTGGTTCACATGTCTTCTAATTTTTGGTTCTAGGACATGCCGGTTTCCTCACGATGTTTTCCTTCACCGTTTTGAGAGCAGTGGTGATGAAATAATTTACACAAAGTAAAGCGCCTGTCAGGGTTCGAACCTACGACCTATATTTCGTAAGTCGCGGTCGTTACCACTGGGCCACCACTGCTCTCAAAAAAAGTTATAGATTCTTGAGATGGAACGCACCGGTTGGTCCCATAGTGCGCCGTCTAGAATGCCCCAGAACATTTTTTGTCGGCGCGAGATAGGGAGCCTCGCCACTTACACACGCCTTATACACAAAAGTTCAGTTCGCCTTATCGCGACAATTTAGCCGTAGCAAGAAGAACTGTATGCAGCATGCCGATTATTTCAACTTTTTGCTGAATTATGTCCATTGAAGCGTGACTATTAACGCAAAAGCCTAATAATTTATACGGACTTGACATTTGAGTGTATGCATTTGACCGCACAGTGATAAATTATCAATATCCATACTAATATTATACCGCGATACTAATATTATAAATGCGAAAGTGTGTCTGTCTGTCTGTACCTCTTCACGCTTAAGCGGCTGAACCGATTTAGATGAAATTTGCTATAGAGATAGTTTGAGTCTCGGGAAATGACATAGGTTAGTTTTTATCCCGATATTCCCACGGGATCGACACTTATGCGGGTGAAACTGCGGGGCGCTGCTACTTCTATTATTACTAAGATTCTGCCCGCGACTTCGTCCGCGTGAAATTTTTTGGAAGCGGGAGTGGGCCGTAATCCACCACGCGAGCACAGTGCGGGTTGGTGGATTGGAGCAGGGGCATGTTGGAAGTCTATACAAATCTATAAAATTGAAGAGTCTGCTTGTAATGTCAACATAACAGCTTTTTACTAAATGCATATAAAAGTACATACGCACGGTACTTATAAAAAGAAACATGCTTTTAAATTTTTGTCTGTTTGTTCCGGCTAATCTCCGAAACGGCTGGACTGATTTTAACGGAAGTTTCGCTGGCAGCTGATGTTATAAGGCGTATAATAGTTAGAGCCTCGAAAGATGAGACTTGACTCCCCCTCCCGCGCTCTTTCCGCCGCCCCTATGACGTCCGGTTCCGTCCCGCGCTCAGACCTCACACCGCTAAAGAGACCTAAAATCGTGTACTGCGCAAGTCAAACCACGTGGTGTGTCAAGTCTCATCTTTCGTGGCACGCATTGTAACTTAGGCTACTTTTATTTTTTTTAAGAATAATAATTATCGTTTTATTGTAATGTTTTTTCTGGTGTACAATAAAGTATATATAAATAAATAATAAATAAATAATTGGGGTTCCGCGCAATAAAATTAGAACCGGCGGGGTAATTGCGTAACATAATATCAGTAGCATTGGCTTTCATTTTTACAGTTCAGCAACATTCAGTCCGTTTTTTACGTTGTTGAGCAGACAAACTTTTCGAACATATGAAGCAATGGATTAACTATATCCTTCAAAATGATTCAGATTGTGACTGATAGTGTGTTACGCAATTAGGGTGCAAATTGGAATTGGTTCCAATTTGTTCTCCGACATGCATGCGAACGAAGTCGCGGGCACAGCTATACCCTATTCAGTTTGGTTTGAGACAAACCCTAAACAACATTTGACTACATTCTGTAAAATATATCAAAACATTTAATTTCTACCAAAAAAAAAATGTGTGTCTTCTTGTGTAACAAAAAAAATTTGTTTATGTGTGTTTCGAGTGTTTCATTACCTAGTTTCGTATTCTATTCAATTTATTTCACAAACAATTTACATTGTGTTTGAAATCAATTTTTTTCACCACAAAAGGATACAGTATGATTGTTTATACTTTGTCTCAAGCCAAACTGAATAGGGTATAGTTAATTAAATAACTATGCGTAATATTTAATTCATAGACTTGCAGCATTATCATGACATAATTATTCATGGTCTTGTATCCGCTCTGCTGTATCACATACGTATGTTCATAGTAACTACAAATTAAGGTCATATTCTTGAGACTTGGTAACTATCTATACGTTTATATATACTAATAATATAATCTATACTTACTAATAATAAAGCTTTTTTATTTATAAACTAGCTGTGCCCGCGACTTCGTCCGCGTGGAATAGTGACTTTTCGGGCAGCACATTATAAATTACACATACCGTCGTTTGGGTAGCTAAAAATTTACTTTACAGTAATGTTTCTCTGTATTACCTTAACAAATGTTCGCCGTGATTCTTTAAATTGACATACTTAACTTTTTTATTTATGAACCGATTGACATGAAATAAACACTAAATGTTAAGTGAAGCTTACTACAATATATTAGTGAAAACCGCATCTAAATCGAATAAGCCGTTTCTGATATTAGCGTGCACAAACACACAGACAAACAGAAAAAAAAAAATTAATTACACTTTCGGGTTCGGCATCGATATAATAACAACCCCTGCTACTTTTTTTTATATATTTCCATTGTACAGACACCACTTTTCTACAATTTTATTATATGTATAGATAGATAGAAGATGTATAAAAAAATCACGTTTGTTGTATGGGAGCCCCCCTTAATTTGTTTTATTTAATTGAATTAATTATTTTTAAAGTTAACACAACTAAGTATCTATTATGTAAATATTTCAAGCGTCTACCTGTTGCAGTTATTAATATCAAGCAAAAAACACGCCTGTAGTATGGAAGCCCCTCTTAAATAATTAATTTTATTTGTAATTTATTATTTATTTTTAAAGTGAATATAGAACTAAATATTCTGTGAATATTTCAAGCGTCTACCTGTTGCCGTTATTAATATTGAGCAAGTAACGGCAAAAAAATCACGTGTTTGTTGTATGGGAGCCCCCACAGAACAGATAAAGAGGTTAGAAGGGCCTTGTGGGCGGGGCAGGCGCGCCGCACGTTTGAGCAGACACTCAAATGTCGACCGAAATTTGATTCACCCGCTCACAATCGCTTTCTTGTTGTGACAGCGTCCGAAGTTCCGCGGAAAAAAAACAATTATGCCGTCTTGCGCTATTATAACGTGTCGAAAAAGAAGCCAGGAGTGTAATGTAGCCCGAGGAGGGATTTCTTTTCACCGATAAGTCCAAAAACATTAAAATAAGAGTGATATTTGTAATTATTAAAAAAGTATTATGTAGTTTGTAGACAAAAACGATAAAATCGCATTTAGGTGCAAAATTATACATTGCTTGCAATACATGGGTACGATCTTGCACGACGTGAGCGATTGCGCAATGTATTGCGTTCCCTGCGATCGTCGCGTGCGTCGAGCCAAAGCTTGAATTCTGCGAAATCTATGCGTATCGATAGTGTTGTACCAAATTGTAAACAATGTCGATATTAAGTATGTGTGTACGAATGATTATTTTCAGTAATATTATAATTAAAATAACTTTGTTTATTAACATTAATTATTGTTTATTGTGGATTATTAATTTAGTACTTACCTAACTTAATGGGTTTTTCGTCTAAAATTTGAATTGAGGTTAGCAATTTATGATGCAAACACTAATTTTTTTTTAGGTTTCCAACAGATCCAGCTACAAGAAAACTGTGGATTGAGGCAACTGGTAGAATTGAATGGATACCTACTAAATGTAGCACAATTTGTTCGCAACATTTTACAGAAAACGATTATGTAATAAAACATTCAGGGAAAAGATACTTAAAATCAGGAGCTTACTTACTTTAACCCAAATAATTGTTCAATATTAAAATATTTAAATTTCGCGGCAGTATCGGATGCTCCCCCTTAATTTGACATTAATATTTATTATTTATTTAGGAAGTCCACATTATTCGTACCGTACCCGCAACTTAAAAGATCGCAAAACTTTAATTAACAAAACTACAGTAATTTTATCGATATCATTGATCGACCTTTTGGTCGCCGTAACATACATGAGAAATAAATTGCTGTGTGCGTGTACGTCAAACGCAGTGTTTGCGTTAGTGTGACAACCAATAGCAAACACGCGATCTAAGTGCATGTGGTTTATTTGTGTGCGTAATGCGCGTACGTATTGATCTCTTGCTTGTAGTGGAGTGAAAGAGTGGGAGACATGCGGCGACACGCGTTCTAATACAAATCGGGAACTATTTCCTTTCTAACCTCTTTTATCTGTTCTGTGGGAGCCCCCACGGAGCAAATTGCTCCGTGGGAAGCCCCCCTTAAATATGTATTTTATTCTGTTTTTAGTATTTGTTCTTATAGTGGCAACCGAAATACATCATCAGAGAAAATTTGAACTGTCTAGCTATCACGGTTCATGAGATACAGCCTGGTGACAGACAGACGGACAGTGGATTCTTAGTAATAGGGTCCCGTTTTTACCCTTTGGGTACGGAACCCAAATAAAGCTGAAGAGTTTGTTTGAACGCGCTAATCTCTGGAACTACAAATTGGATTTGGAAAATTATTTTTGCATTTGATAGCCCAATTCTTGGGAAAGGTTATTTAACATCACGCTATGACCCGTAGGAGCGGAGCAATAAGAAAAGTCAGAAAGAACCGTGCGGCTGTTATTACACAACGTGTTTTTTTTTTTATATCCCATAACTAGGGGGTCATTGTACTCATCATTATGACATAAAAAACACGTTGTATAGCCACACTATAAAGAATGAAATTGAAAACTTGCGCCAACTCGAAATAGGAGGTCCAGTAACTGTTACATAATCAATATAAATTGACATATTATCATCATCTGCATCTGCCTAGCCTTTTCCCAACTAAGTTGGGGTCGGCTTCCAGTCTTACCGGATGCAACTGAGTACCAGTATTTTACATGGAGCGACTACCTATCTGACCTCCACAACCCAGTTACTGGGTAATACAAGTCCTTGGTAAGGCCGGTTGTCAGAATTTCGGGATTCTGACGACCCGTAACGACTGCCAAAGAGCTACGAATGACAGCCTGGACCAACAGCTTAAAGTGCTTTCCGAGGCATCTCGCTATGTAAAGATGGTCATACGTATACCTACACAAATCATATATGTTATATCTATCCCAAAAGTAAATTCTTTAAAGAAATCGTGTAATTATCGTCTTAGATAGAAACAAAACTAAGTAATTGCCTTTAAGTAAACACGAAATAGCGGCATTCCAGTAAAAAAAAAAAAAAAACCAAAACAAATAATTTTAGCGCGCGCTCGATAAGCCACCCAGAATCGCAGAGTTCACAACATGAAGCAAGTTGGCACCGCGATGAACTAGCGGTCATCTACCTAATTTTTGACTACGTATTTTTGAAGTGAAAACTTCTTTAGCGGCGGTAAAAAATGTTAAACTCGCGTCAGGACACGTGACCTGATCGAAAATTCGTATATTTTTAAATCTAACTGGTAGTTCCGGAGATTACCCCTATACAAACCAAACAAACAAAATTAAATTTTACCTCTTTATAGATTATTGTATATATTATATTAAGTTTAGATAATATAGAGCAAAGATTGTAGACAATGAAATGAATTTTTGTTGAGGTTTTTTTGAGACAGACTGTACAAGCATGACAACACTTTAGATTTTATGAATAAAAAAACCTGTTCTCTATTTCTTATGCAAATAAGGCTTGTAAATATAAGACAAACCGGACATTAAATTGTTTTACATTTACCCCTGCTTCATACAGTTTTTATGACTTGCCAAATCTCGAGATTTTTTTTATTATCATGATCATCGTCATCATAACATCACAGGTTTAGACAGGTGTGCGTAATGGTACAGTCAACAAACGAGATAAGTATGCAGGATCGTCGGATATTGTTGGAGTTTAGTAATAAAACGATAGATGTTGTCGACTGAAATTTAATTTGATAAATGAGCTGTTTGTTTTCTATTAATAAAATTAAATTTTATTTGAGATCATCCATCAGCTTCTTACAAAACTTCAACTATATCTGACGATCTGCATACTTATAAATCTCTTTTGTTGAGTGTACACCCACATTTCGCCAGTTACTTTGAAGTCCCATGTAACAGAGGCGACCCTATTGCAATCAAATATATCAATCAAATAAATAAATCAGACACAAATCCAGACTCCGGGCTGCTGCTGAGAAATTCCAGCTGGAAAAATCCAAATAACACTTCGCCTGACCCGGGAATCAAACACAGGACATCATGCTCCGCAGTAACTCTTGGGACCACTACACCAGAGGGGAAACGCCTGAATTTTTAGGAATTTTTGCATGATAATCTGTCTCAATCTGTCAGTAATACATCTAATTTTGCTATATTTTTAACAAGTTTTTAACGTTGATTGTCGCCGAGGTGAGATTGCAACTACGAAATGTATTCAATTACGAGAATTTGCCTTCCGATCTGTAAGTTGTGTGTGTTTAATTTTGTGTATGTTTAAAATTAATGTGTTATACACATTGACATAATCCTCCCAGAACAAATGCTGTAAATGGTGGTACAAACTGCATTAAAACCCATTGTGTAGTTAATATAAGAATATTAAGTAGTCACACAAAAATACAAAAAAAAATCAGCTTTTACATACATTTTGGTCAAGTAGCTATTGAACTTTTGTATGAAACAGCTGATTTTTTTTTCGTGTTTTCAGATTTGGTCCCATAGCGAATGTTGTTCATATTCATGGGTAGAACACCCTGTAAAAATTTGGATGGTGATAAAAAAATCTTTCTGTATATTATAAAACATGTTTTTAGGGTTCCGTACCTAAAATTTGTAAGTTGCGGCTGTTACCACTAGGCCACCACTGCTCACCTCAGCGCTAAACCCTAGCTTAATGGATTAAGTGTTAAACATATTTAAAATAACATTCTGCCTGTCATTTTAAAACCATTGACAGAAACAGAACAATGCTTTAAAGGGGATTGAAGATACCACGGGGGCACCACTTCTCTCCTACCACAAGGCCATCACATAATGAGCATAGTCTGGATAATACTGAACATCAGGCAAGTCAAGATAAAGTGACCAAGCTTACTGCATGGAATAACTCATTACATTATTAATTAAAACTGTCTGCATCACATTTAGATTTATTATATCACTGAAAATTTAGTTTTGAGGACCTGTTAAGGTATCTGAGATAAGGATTAATCAAGAATTTAGAAGAAATGGTCTAACAAAACATAATTATATTGTTACAGATTGTGTTATTATAAAAAGAAATTACAATGTCAGCATATTATACTTATTGCCCTGAGTATATTTAACCGTTTAAAAAAAAGAATAAATCCAGACTTACACAAGAATCACCTTTTAGAAGCACATTTCAACACACAATGTGGAGTTTTAAAAACTTTTTTCCCACTCTATAACTGCGCAAATTGACAACTTGCACTTTTAAGACGGTCTAGCAAAAACTAGGCAAGGGACACCTTTTAATAATGCCAGTAGCACTAACAACTTTTTCATAACTATGCAATTCCAGGGGTGAGTTGACCCGACAGTTTACCTGTATTGAACGCCCTGAGCTAATTCCAAGAAATTTTGACGCACACACTCAACACCTATACGAATACACAACGCGGCGCACACTTCCATAAACAATTTTAATTTTAGGTACACGTATTTACTTACGTTATTCGTATCAAAATATCTTGTGATAAATCACTTTTGTGCTGGTTTTGTGGTCTCATCAAGTATTAGTGGTTATTTAACATTATTCTTATGTAAAATTGCACACCGGTAACAGAACGAGTGAGACAAAAAACTGATGATAAAAAAATGAACTTCAAGGAAACTCATGCAAAAACATACCGCCCCACCGCCCGCGCTGGGTTAGTTGACAGTACGAGTGATACCATGACCAATATTCAAAACTCCCATATTTTTAAATATTCATGTGATGACGTCATTGGTTCGCTTACCATAATAATTCAGTTTTTTTTAATCCAATAGGACACTCAATTAAAAGTACGTATTTTGTAATGAGCCTAATTATTGCAAAAGATTGGGTTATTTGGCGGCTAAACTAAAGCAAGCAGTATTCAGAAGTCCAAGTAATAAGAAGTCAATCTTACTACTTGGACTTCTAAATTACAATTTAAGTATAGTTATTAAACAGATACTGCTAATTAGTAATTTATTTGCCAGAAAAACAGTACATTATACAAATATTAGTATAAGACTTTCTTCACTTTTATGCTAAGTATTAGGACAGGACACTAACAATAACAATAAAATCGTGGTATAAATATAGAATAAAACGACGGGTTGCACTCCGGGAGTGCCGGCAGAAGTGAAAACTTGAATATTAACGTTGTGCATTTTCGATATTTTGGAATGATTAGGGAATAATTTTGCAGGAATTGCTTTAATTATCAGTATAAAATTACTATCATTTATATCGCAAGCGCCCTGCGCCGCCTAAACGAAACAGCAGGCGCAGGCATACATTTTCGCCGCGCCGAAGAAAGAGAGGGGGATACTCCGACGCCGCGCCGGCTGTCTACTCTCCATCCGTCTTACGAATTTTCGATCAGGTCACGTGTCCTGACGCGAGTTTAACATTTTTTACCCATTATAAAAAAAAGTGTAGAACGCCACTAAAGAAGTTTTCACTTCAATAATAAATAAGGATATTAAATATTTTAGCATGATATTGTTGTGGTTATTTCAAGATCTCTCTGCGATTCCTTTGGAGAACTATTAAGAGCGTTTACGACATACGGCATTTGATAGAAACATTCAAGCCCTCGTTTTTCAAAATGAATGAACCGATTATAATGAAACTTCGTACGCATAAGCAGGATACAAAGTTTAATAAGTTAGTTAAGAACATTTTTTTAGGTATTAATTATACAGAGGGGCTTGTGGCTAAGTAATAACAGCCGTACGGGTCGATCGATCAGGTTAAGCTACGCTTACCGTGGTTGGTCCATGGATGGGTGGCCATCTTCAAATACCAAGACTCCTCCGTGCATCGGAAAGCACGGTAAGCCGTTGGTCCCGGCTATCATTCGTGGATCTTTGACAATCGTTACGGGTCATCAGTAGCCCGAAAGTCTGACAACCAGTCTTACTTTAGTTTTGAGTTGAGCTGCACGATTTCTGACAAATGCGTGCACTGACTGGACAGGTCCACTCAATCTGTGTGGTTCTTTCCTCAAAAGACCTCGATCGGACTTCGATCTACATGGTACATATAACCTGAC